>CM077598.1:38692040-40055373 GCA_039654915.1 Aquilaria yunnanensis
AATTTTTAACCACTAATTCTTCTCCAATCGTGCCCCCAGAAATAAATTTCAGAGGTCCAGGGATAATGCCCAGAACTTGACTTCCTCCTAGAGATGCTGCTGATGCTACACCTCCCATTAATCCGACACTACCTCCTCCATAAACTAAATGTATTTTTCGCTCAGCTAATACTCTTCCCAAATGGTTGGCTGCTTTTAAATACTCTTCATCTTTTCCAGGAAAAGCCCCAGAAAATACACAAATACTTCGGGATTTACGAGTTGGGGTTTTCTCCATTCCTATCCTTACCCTTGTGAGAAAAGAGGATATATTTATAGAGATGAAGAGATAAGGCAATAATTTTATTTTCAAGAATGGATACATTATTGCCAGCTATTCACAGTAGTCACGAGTATGACTTTGGTCAGGTATGGGTACACTATCGTTAAAAGAGGAGGAAAATTTTCAAAATAGCTGCTAGCATGTACAGTAGTCACTACTGTAGCTTACGTCAGGAGTAGGTACGTGATTGTTGGAAGAGAAGGAAAATTTTAAAAAGTGGCAGCTATATACAGTAATCATAACTGTATCTCATGTCAGGAGTGGGTACATTATTGGGAGGATAATTTCAAAAGCGACAGCTAGCATGTACAGTAATCGTGACTTTGGTTCACGTTAGGAGTGAATACATTATTACCAAAAGGGGAGGAAAATTTCAAAAACGACAGCTAGCGTGTACAGTAATCGTGACCTTGTTCCATCTTCTACTGGCTTTGCGTCCAGTAACGGCTTCAATGCTTTCTATGAATCAGTGATTTGCATCACATCTAGCTTTTTCACAAACTGGCAAACAGGGTCGTTTAGGGTCAGATTCCCAAGACTGTAACATTCTCGTTCTTTTTGGAGAATTATCCATAATCCAACAACCTCAAATTGCACTATTCCGCAAGAATGCGCTTCAAGAACCTCTCGGATATCTTCCAGAGATTCCTTACGCAAGCCATTCTTGATGAATTTTATTCTATCATTACGATTTCTGGTGATCACTCCTGGAGAACGACATTTATTGCCGCAAATCCACCATCCACAATTGTGACAGACGCCTAGCCTCTTTGCTCTTCTCTTTTTGGCATAAATGCTTTTACCAAAGCCGGGCATACGGGGAAAGAACGCATCTGGAATTTCACCAGCCGAACGAACTTTAGCTTCGATTAGCCATCGCACATTATCAGGAATGCCTTTGTGCATAAATAGTCGGAATCGTTCACATCTAGCTTGATAAACCTTTTTAAGAACATTTATTGGGAAAGAAGGGAAATATTTTCGTAGAGCGGAAAGAGAAGGCTCCATTGATGAATGAGGCATTTAAGAGAAAAAGAAAGAAATTAGTGATTGTAGGAAATGGAAATAACTGAATTTGGGAGTTATGGAGTACCGTATCCAGAAGGAAGAACACGCATTTATAGTGATGAAAAGGGATAACGTGTCGATTACACTTAGGGGAGCATGTACATCTGTCAAAAGAAAATGCAAATTTTTCCAAATATAACAAACTGTATGTACAGTAATTGTGACTGTGGCTCACATCTTCCACTGGTTTTACGTCCAGTAACGGCATTAACGGCTTCTATGAGTCGAGGATCTGCTTCCCATCCAGCTTTCTTACAAACCGGCAAACAGGGTCGTTTAAAGTCAGATTCCCGGGACTGTAACGGTCTCGTTCTTTATGGTAAATACTCCATAAATCAAGAATTTCACGTTGCACAGATCCACAAGAATGCGTCTCAAGAGTCAATTGGATATCATCCAATGAGTCCTTACTCAAGCCATTCTTGATGAACCGTATTTTATCTTCTCGATTATTGGAGATCATTCCTAAAGAACGACACCTAGTCTTACAAGTCCACCTACCACATTTATGGCAGACTTGTAATCTTTTCGCTCTTCTTTTTCTGGCATAAGAACTTTTGCCAACACCAGGCATGTAAGACACAAATGCCTCTGGGATTTCACCTGCCAGACGAACCTTAGCTTCAATTAACCACCGCAGATCTTCAGGGATTCCTTTATGCATCAGAGCTCTTAATCGTTCACAGCGAACTTGGTAGATCTTTTTTAGGATGTTCATTGGGAGAGAAGGGAAATACTTTCGCAAGGCGGAAAAAGTAGGATCCATTTTCTAGGAGGAAGTAAAAGAAAGAAGGGGTGAAGGAATCAGTTATTATGGGCAACTGAGAGAACCGACTTGAGAGTCACGGAGTACCGTATCCGCCGTTTAACCGGAAAAGTGGATCCTACTTTATTTTAGTATCATAGATATTTCTTATCTTTGATATCTCATCAGGCATGACATTGATCCAGTCCTTGATTATTGAATCTTTTGTCCGCTTTTGACAAAGTTTCAACGACAATATTTCTTGATGTCTGCCTTATCTTTGACCACAGCTATCTCTTATCTTGGATACTACTAGCTGACGTCAATCCTGTCCTTCCAGGTGTAGTCTCGATTATTAAATCGATTGCCAGGCTTTATATTTTTTTTGATATCAGCCTTATCCTTGGCTATAGCTATCTCTTATCTTGGATACTACTAGCTGGCGTCAATCCTATCCTTCTAGGTGTAGCCTCGATTATTGAATCGGTAGCCAAGCTTTTGACAATATTGTCTACTTTATCCTTGAATTCCTGATGCGGGTTGGTCCCGCATATTAGCTGTGTATCCAGTGATAGATTGGTAAGAGCTGATGACATTGAGATCTCAGCTTATACTGCTGTAACCCGTTTGGTCCTTGTTATGTAAAGGCTATGTATGCATGATATGAAATGCATGAATGCAGAGCATGTGTAACTAATGACTTTTTTTTTTTTGTATGGATCTAGTTCTTTATGTCTTTGTTTTACTGGATCCTCTTTGTGATGGCCTTCTTGGACTATCATTGAATCTCTTTATGCTTTCCAGCTTTTGTTCACTGCCTCAAAAGCCCAACTCTTTTCAAAATCCCCTTTCTTTGACTTGTTCTTGAATTTTGGCCTCAATTTCTTTAAAGTTGGCCTGTCTCATAATTTATATCTCTTTCGGGTATTCATCCATTGTCATGGATTTGATACCATCAAAGGCTTTACTTTCAATGTCTGCTTTGCCCCTTTTCTTGTGACCGTGCCGACACTTACTTATTCCCATGTTATAATCTGAATGATTGCTCTTCCTTGAACTCATGTTTTGATCCATAAGACTTGCCCCCTTGTCTATTGAACTTCTTTGTTGGCAGTACTCCTCTTACGCTTCGTAGAGACTACTTTGCCCCCCTGAATATGGTGTTTATGTGGAAAGAGATATCATCTCGCCTTTAATTTAACAGAAGGTCGAGCATTTCTAGACCTTTGTGATGGCACTTGATCGTAAATTTCTCTTACAAGAACCACATCTTATTAAAGAAAGACTCAAGCTATCTCCTCACTTTTAAGTCTACACACATTAATGAATAATGGTTTGGCCTTAAAGAAAAACTTTCATCAATTTGCAAAGCTTGACAAAGTAATTTACGGTCTTTGTTTTCAATTAAAATGTCCTGCCATTCTTCCCTTTCCAACTCGAAGACATAAACTGTGCAAGGCAATAAGGTAGAAACATGATTCACAATAATAGCCTTTTAACTGAATGAGGATGATATCGAGAGGTAAATGTTAGGTGTGAGGAAAGTTAAGTTTGAATGTTTTTTGTTTTGTTTTGTTTTTTAGCTGAATGAGAATAATATTAAGAGGTAAATATTAGGTCTGAGTAAAGTTAAGTTTGAGTGGTGTGAAAGAATGGACTTTTAATACTACTCGTGAGCAGTATTAAATAAGGTAGAAACATGGTTTGCAATGATAGCCTTTTAACTGAATGAGGATGTTAGGTCTGAGGAAAGTTAAATTTAAGTGGTGTGAAAGAATGGTCTTTTAATACTACTCGTGAGCAGTATTAAATAAGGTAGAAACATGTTTCACAATGATAGTCTTTTAGCTGAATGAGGATGATAAGTCTGAGGAAAGTTAAGTTTAAGTGGTTTGAAAGAAGGGTCTTTTAATACTACTCGTGAGCAAATTTGATTATGATGAAAAACTCAATAGTGATGACCTCAAACTTGCCACTCTTTCCAGAAAGTTAAACCTCATCTGTTGCCCCCCAACTATCGTGGTCTTTATGTATGCTTGGTTCGAGGGTTGCTTTTGTGTTCTAAACTGCCTTTGCAGGTTTTCAGTCTAGAATCCATAGCTCACTTTTTTTCTTTCTTTTTTTTTTTTTTCTAGTTTGAGCCCTTTTTCCTCTTTTTTTTTTGTTTTTTTGTTTTTTTTTTGTGTGAGCTATGGTGATAACATACTTGATAACTCTCTTGAAGTGAGATGACTCAAGTGACCTTGCTTGCTCGTGCTTGTTCTCAGTTCTTTTTGGTTTTGAATTTTCCCTTGTTGGCTTTTTGGTGGAAGGGATGAACTTTTTCCTTTTCGGAGTTTTTGTTACAAAGAACCGAGATCATAGCCTTCTTGAAATGAGATGATTCAAGTGGCCTTACTTGCTTGTGTTTGCTCTCAGTCTCGCTTTTTTTGGTTTTGAATTTTCCCTTGTTGGCTTTTTGATGGAAGGGATGAACTTTTTCTTTTTTTTTTTTTTTTTTTTTTTTTGGAGTTTGTGTTGCAGAGAACTGAGAACCTTTGCTTGTGTTGAGCATTCATGAGAATTGAGAGACCATTAAAGCCATTTAATATGAGAGCTAACTTCTTTGGATTTGGAAGCTAACACCGGACTTCTTGCAAGGATGTTGATAACCACTGTGAATTCCTTTTGAGGGTTGAGGTGCAACGTTTGAAATCCTTCTTACTAGATTTGGCAGCACTTTCAAGATCACTACTATCAAATTTTCCTTAACTTTTTATTTTCACCCACGAGTAGTATCATTTAGAAAGCAAAGTATGATGGCAATAATGGATAGTATAATGGAAAGGAGTGAGAGATGGATGTAAAAATGGAATTTTTGGTAAGAAGTGGTGGAATGTGTAGGTGTAATAATTGAATTTTTGGTAAAAATTGGTAGAATGTGTAGATGTAATAATGGAATTAAAAAGTGGTAGAATGCACACGCAACATCTTTTTGTTAGAGAACAAAAAGAATTACCGGTTGTCGAAAAAGTAAAGTGTGATAGCAATAATGGATAGTATAATGGCAAAGAGTGTAAAAATGGAAAGTAGTAGAATGCACGCATCACATCTTTTTGTTGTACCAGAAAAAGAATAGCAGGTGTCCATTTAACAAAGACTACACCCTAGATTCTGGACTAAATCTAGGAGATTTTTACTATTAAATTACTTTTGCAAGCTTTCAAAGATACAAGTTTATTCAAAGGATTCCCTGTCATTCAAAAGTGTGTGCGGACTATTAGGTCAAATCTGACTTGGAGTCCTTCCAAAATCAATGTAATTCCAGCTCGAAATCTTCACTTTCATTTACCAATCACATCATGGCCTAGGAATTTAAACTCGACCAACTATTGGACCTTGAGTTTTAGTGCCACACAATGCCCAATTGAACATTTTATATTTGGCGTTTGGGTCATTCCAACTTGGAAGAGGAGGCTACTTGATCTTTGTTACCGTTGGTATGGGTGGTAGCAGGTTTGTAACTTGTGAAAATTGAATCGACTTGAGTAGCCTTTCTTCCCATGAGTGGTATGTGGCACTGATGAGGGAGCCTTGAAGATTACAGTCTCAATAGGATATCCTTTCACTTGTAACTTGAGTGGTATTGGATCATAGGACTTGGAGATGATGTTTTGGATAGCTCCGGTTCTTTCATTGAAACATCCTTCAATTGAAGAATCGACCAGCTTTTCTGTTTTGATTCCAAATTCGATCTTTTCTCCAGATAAGACCACATTTGAAAAGCTACTTGAAGTGTTCCCAACTAGTTTTTCATGAAATGGTCTATTTAATGCCTGGGTAAACAGGGTGATCAATTCTCTTTCTATCATAGATGGTTAAACTTGTGCGGCTAAGTGTCTCCACCTTTATGCGTATTCCTTAAAGGTCTCTTGTTCCTTCTTCTCTATATTCTGGAGAATTTGGTGATCTAGGGGTAAGTCTATAACATGCTCACAGTTACTGATTGAGAGCTTAAACGAGGTCATTCCAGGCTTTGATGTTTCTCAGACCTTGACTTAGATACCATTGTAGTGCTGACTTTATAAGATTTTTTTTGAAAAAGTGCTATCAACACTTTCTCGTCTCTTGTGAGTGGTTGTATTTTCCTTAGAAACAGCGTAATATAATTGATGGGATAACTTATTCCATCATATTTCACAAAGTCAGGTATCTTAAAGTATGAGGGAATCACAACATCTGGTATCAAGCAAAGATTGTTCATCAAAAGAGATAAAGTGCCTCTTTCAATGGTCCGCAGTCTCTTTTCTATGATCTTGAGTTTTTTTAGTATTCTCTTCTTCTTTAAGCAGGAGCTTCTTTTCTTCAAAAATTGGACTGTGCCTTAGATGAATGATATCAGATAGACCTGAGTCATGAAAGAGCTTCTCTTGAACTGAGACCTGTTCTGAGTGAATTGGGGAGGATAGGTTAGATCTTGTGGGTCATTGACGGGGACTTGGGTCGCTAACTCCATTAACTGTTTCATTTGCTCAGCCATACTTTCTATATTGGACTTCATATCTATGAGACGTCCTTTGGTTTGTTCTGCCATTAATCTTATTTGGAGCCGAGCTGGATATCGGTGTTGATGGCCAATTTTACCGTTTCTAAAGTGAGATTCATTTTATTAAACTTTATATGCAATTGATTGATGTGATGGATGTATGTAATACAAAATGAGATTATGTTTTTATCAGACTTTGTATGCATGTATTTAATGTAATGGATGCGTGCAATACAAAATGAGATTATGTTTTTATCAGACTTTGTATGCACATGATTGATGTAATGGATGCATGCAATAAGTGAGTTTGATTATCAACTATCGTAGAACTTCGAGATTTTTAGTTGTCATTTAGAAAGATCAAAAGTTATTACAGTTTGGTGCGTGGTTTTGATGCATGACGAAAAATTGTACAAAACAGAAGTATAACAAAAGAATAACAAGGTTAACAACGAGTTAGATATCAATTAATAACACATGAACTATTACGAAAAGAAGTCTGAGCCATAAATATAAAACACAAAGAAACCCAAGGATAAGGTAACAAAAATGGCATAACAATAACATGCTTATAGTGTTGGTAAATGGTAGAAATTCTATGGTCAGTTCTATGGTTAAGTGGGGAATTCTATATGCATAAGGTGGCTTATCAAAAAGGCCAGGGATAGTTCCCGAATCCCGTCACTAAATTATAGTGACAGCCCGATTCCTTACCCTCTAGGGTTAATGTAAGGAATGGATTAATTCGAGTCGTAGCTTTTCGTGGGCCCATGCAGAGACTAACCGTCTCAGAAGGCAATACACTACTTTGCTACTTTGAAACCGGTGAAGGCTTGGAGACCGTGGCCTCACAAGGACAGCAACACCAATTCCGCTTAGAAAGAATCGTGTTTGATTTAAGGAAGCTCGGGTATAGAGCTTCATTTTGTGAATGCATTATGCATGTTTAGAATAAGTAAATATAACATATAAATTCACATAAAAATAAGCCAAGCAAAACAAAATAAATCAAGTTTTAGGATCGACTCACTAACTAGGCTCCCCAGTGGAGTCGCCAAGCTGTAGCAACGTTGGGTTTTCTGGAGTCGCCACCAATCAGTTTTCTTAGGTCGATTGGTCACCTTAAAATTGGTCTGCGAGAGTTCGGGGATCGGGAGTACGGTTACGCTAAAACAACTTTGTTATAGCGCCCAAAATTGGCACCTTAGTTGATTTTAATTTTGTTTTACTTTGCTTTTAAATAACTTTCAGTTAATTTAGAAATTTTAACTGAATTAGTCGAAATGTGGATTTTTAAGTTAATTTGTATAAAATTTGATACTTCCGAACCATGGACTCTGCCGAGTCATTTGGACACGGAAGATTTGATTCCGAACCATAGACTCTGCCGAGTCATTTGGACACGGAATTTGACGAAATTTTAAAGAATTTTATCCATATTGTAAATATGGATTTTTATCTTTATATTTATTTAATTTATTTAGTTAAAAAATAAGAAGCTAATTTAAAGAAATCAAAGAGTTTAAAAAAATCTTTGATCATGGTACGGGGCGTTGTTACTCAGCCAGACCCTCTTCACCAGGTGAAGCAGCTCAAAAGCGGGCACGAGACAGTTTCCAGCCAATATACCATGAACTAAAACAATTTTTTTGACTTAACAACATGGTTCAGATTTATTTTACATATATATTTTTTTATGGCTAATTTCTTTAAATGAAATGAGTTTAACCATAAAATAAAGAAAAATTAAATAACAATAAATAAAGTTAGTAAAGTTAGTTGTTAGTATAACAAATATTAAATGGTTAGTGACAACAATAATAATAAAAGTTAGCGGTCAGTACAGTTAATTGTTAGTATAGCAAAAATTAAATGGTTAGTGATAACAATAATAATGAAAGTTAGTGGTTAGCACAGTTAATTGTTAGTATAGCAAAAATTAAATGGTTAGTGATAACAATAATAATGAAAGTTAGTGGTTAGCACAGTTAATTGTTAGTATAACAAACATAAAAGTTAGTGATAACAATAATACTAAAAGTTAGTGGTTAGCACAATTAATTGTTAGTATAACAAACATAAAAGTTAGTGATAACAATAATACTAAAAGTTAGTGGTTAGCACAATTAATTGTTAGTATAACAAAAATTAAATGTTAGTGATAACAATAATACTAAAAGTTATTGGTTAGCACAATTAATTGTTAGTATAACAAAAATTAAATGTTAGTGATAACAATAATACTAAAAGTTATTGGTTAGCACAATTAATTGTTAGTATAACAAAAATTAAATGTTAGTGATAACAATAATAATAAAAGTTAGTGGTTAGCACAATTAATTGTTAGTATAGCAAAAATTAAATGTTAGTGATAACAATAATACTAAAAGTTATTGGTTAGCACAATTAATTGTTAGTATAGCAGAAATTAAATGTTAGTGATAACAATAATAATAAAAGTTAGTGGTTAGCACAATTAATTGTTAGTATAGCAGAAATTAAATGTTAGTGATAACAATAATAATAAAAGTTAGTGGTTAGTGAAGTTAGTTGTTAGTATAGCAGAAATTAAATGGTTAGTGACTTGAATAGAATAATAATAACAATAATAATAATAAACATACAAAGATTATTGCTAACTCTGCAGAAATAATAAAAAAGGTTAGTGACTTGTATAAATGAAAATAAAAAAATTTGGAGGATTAAAGAAGGATTATACCGTGAATTTGAATCGACTTTTAATCGAGCTGAGGATTCGCGAACGGATTTTTTTCCCTGATTCGATGTCGAACGATGGCGAACGATTTATTTGCGACTGGTGGTGGTTTTGTTGAATGTCGCGGCGATTATTATTTTTTATTAGAAGTTTAGGATATAATTTGTTCTTCCAAACCGTGGATCCTGCCGGATCATTCGGATATGGAATTTAATATCCAAGCCATGGATTCTAACCGAATCATTTGGACATGGATATGATCCGTCTTAGGATCTCGTTATTTAATTTTAATTAATATCCAAGCCATGGATTCTAACCGAATCATTTGGACATGGATATATGTTACATCTTAGGACGGATTTCTAATAAATTGATACACATTTAATGTATTACAAGAATTACAATTAAACTATTCTAAAATCCAATAAATATACATGAATATACATATCAAATCAAAGTCGCATGTTGTTCTCTTAATGATCAAAATTAATGTAAGATAAAATCAACTAATAATAGAAGAAACAAAGAAAAATAAAAACAAACAAAAAGTTTGCTGTCAGTGATGAATCTGTAAGGAAAATAAAATTAATAACTTAAATGGATAAAATAAAAAGAATTAAGGGCTAAGTAATAATTTTACCCAAAATTTTTAAAATTTTGACTTGGTCAAATCGTTGTTTTCGTTTCTGTTTCTTGTTTCCGCAACAGGGAGGCGTGAGCAGGAGTGGCACGACGGTGGAGGAGGCGACGGCTGGGAGACGTGGCAGAGGAGGAAGCGCAGCAGATGGAGGAGGGAGGCCTTCCGGTGGCGCGAGGCGAGGTGGCGGTGGAGGGAAGACACGATGGTGAAGGAAGAACGGCAGGGAAGACGCGGCGGGCACGGATGTGACGGGAGGAGGCTGAAGCTTCAGGCGCGACGTCGGCGATCGGAAATATGGCAGCAGGCAAGGAGGCGGCGGGAGGAAGGCACGACGGAGTAGGTGGCGCGACACGAAGGGAAAAAGCAGGAGAGGTGACTGGACGCGACGGCGGACACCGGGAGCACGGCGCGAGGGGGATCCGGAACGGTGCTGGCGCGGCGGAGGACTGGAGGCGTCGTCCTTGGCCGGTGGAGCAACGCGGCGTCGCGGCGAAGCAGTGATGGGCGTCGGTGATGGAGCGCGAGCGAGGGAGATGTGCCTGCACGCAGCAGAGGTGGGCGCGGCGCCGGACGGGACAGGTGGAGACTGGAGGTGGCGGCGATGTGGCTGGAGCGACGGACAGAAGCGGCGGGCAGAGCTGTGACGGATTGACGGAGACAGGGGAAGAAGCGGCAGTGACGACGGGCTGGCAGCGGCGGCGGGACAAGAGACGGAGGCGAGGCGAGCTGGTGATGGGAGAAAGAAGGAGAACGAGAGAGCTTTGTTTGGAGAGGGAGAGACGAGAGCTCGATGGAGGGAGCCAGAGAGTCAGAGCTCTCCGTGAGAGAGAGAGGAGTTGTCTTTTTTTATTCCGAGGGAAAGGCGAGAGAGAGAGAGAGCTCTGTCTGCTGCTGGGGAGAGAGAGATGAGAGAATGATTAAGTAAAAAGAGAAGAAGAATCGAGAATGGATCAGGTGAGGCCGTTGAGCTCGTTTGTCTGGTGTGGAAAAAAAATGCAAAAGGGGGAGGAGACTTTAATGCTAATCAGGGGAGGGTTCAGCCGGGGGAGGAATTTTCTGTTTTTAATTTTAATTTTTAATTCTTTTAATTAATTAATAATTAATTAATAATTAATAATTAATTAATATTTCTAATACATACATACAGATATATATGTATACCTATATATATATTTTAACTAACACCATATGACAAAAATGTCCCCCATTACACTAATAATATATTAGTTTTTGTTAAATTATTTTCTTTTTTTAATTAATAATTTTTAATTAATTAATTTTTTTTTTTTTTTTTTTTTTTTTTCACAGTCGGACAAAATTGGGTGTCAACAACTATGAACATCAATATCATGAGCATCAATACACATAAACAAACGCTCCACTATGCAAAAAATGCATCACATGCTCCACTATGTCAGGACTAAACTGTAAGCTCTGATACAACTTGTTGAGAAAAATATTATCCAATCACTAATCATGTTCAGCAGAATAATAAACGAGATCAAATAATCACACACGAATTTAATGTGGTTTGACTCTTAACTAACTATCCTACATCCATTGATAAGAGAAATTCTTTCAAATAAAATATAAAGATTATAGTAGAGATATGCTCTTAGTACTCACGCTGGCCTATATATCTCCAACACACTACTGATAATCTCATAATCTTGCCTTCACACAATTATAGGATATGAGAATCATAAAAGGTTTCCCGTCTTATTCCTCTCCCCTTTCAAACTTTTCTCCCTTTTGAAAATTCTTAGATCTTGTCTCTTTAACACATTGGCTTTTTTCTTATGCTTAAAACTATAACATAACAAGCCCTTTTATAGTTCATACACAAAGCCAAATGATAACAAAATAAAAAAACCAAATCCGAAACAAATAAAAAAACTAACAAAAAATCCTAAACAGACTAAAATTTTAAAACTTCTTAGATTTAAGCCAACAAACTCAACATAATCACATGTAATTACGGCCCCATTTAGGAACAACTTTTGTTATTAGCATTAAAGTTTTGGATTATTTTTTCAATGATTGAGATAAAAACATTGAGACTAAAAGCTAAAAATTACCATTGAATAGTTTTTTCAAAATTCTAATGCTACTCACTGACGCTAATACCAAACGGGACTTATGATTCTATGACTACTATCTACATGCTCCGCATGAGCAAATTTACATTCATGATCTCATTAAAATATGTTAATTCTTGTGATGTCCCTTCTCTTTCTACCTCGGTCCTCGAAGCATCGTCTCCAGTAGCTTCGAGTAGCCCAAACAATGACGCTAAAAATAAAGAAGTAGTCGGTCCGATGAGACTTCTTGTAATAGACTCGATAGGATGGTGACGTCGTTAGTGTGGGTTGACAAAAGCCATTGACTCCTCTATCTCCTGGCAACAGTTCTCTCCCGTCGGTTATCGTATGACAGCAAAGATGGAAGTGTAGATCAGGCGCTTTAGGCCCAGGATCGTAAGAGTGAGGCTGAAGCTAGGTATAGTTGTGAGGGGGAAGCAAGTGGCGGTGACCTGTAGCTAGGGGTAATCACTATTCGGACTAAACCGAAAAAATTGAAAAACTGAAATATTTTGGAAATTTGGTTCGATTTTTTCGGCATTTCAGTTCGGTTTCGATGAAAACCAAATAAAGGTAATTTTGATTTCGGTTCGATTTCAGTTTTGTGAGTCGATTATTTCAGTAACCGAAATCACCGAATTATAGTTTTTGGGCTTTAGCCCACTTTTCGTTTATTTCGGCCGCCCAAACCCTTACCCCTAGGCCCTAGTTACCTACCCGCCCCAGTTACTCACCCCCTTTGTGTCTTTGCCCCCTTGGCCCCTTTCATTTGTGACACTTACTCAGGCCTCAGCCCGTCAGTCAGTCAGCCCTATTTGGTATTTGCGACTTGCGAGTCACAGGCACAACAGACACAGACTGGCTGCAACTTTATTTGCACAGCTGCGCTTGTCAGTCATCTCGGTCTCGCTCCGTCGCTCGTCTCCTACTCCGGCATTCCTTACCTTCACCTAGCCCAACTCCCAGCCCCCGCTTGCCGGCGTCGGCCTCAGCTCCTCGTCCCCCGCGTTCTCCCTCTGCTCTGCCCGTCCTGTTGTCTTGTCCTGGTCCTCGCGGGTCACAGCGGCAAATCCTTCTAGGCGTTTTCCTTCTGGGCATTCTAGCGGCGACATTCTCTTTCTCAATTGGCACGAACGAACTCAAGATTCACGGCCTTCCAGCCCTTCCCAGACTCCCAGTTCACACAAGCACACTGCTGTGGAAGTTTCAGCAGGAAAATCTACAAGGTTTTTTTTTTGGTTAATTCGGTTGGAACCGAATTGAACTGAAATATTTCGGTTCGGTTCCAATTTGGTTTCTCTCAACAATTCGGTTATTTCAGTTTGTTACCACCCAAAACCGAAACTGAAAAAAACCAACTTATTCGGTTCTGTTTAAACCGAAATAATAGAACGATAACCCTTACTTACAGCGGCTAAGTCGCGTAAAAAAAAAGGATTTGGGTTAAATCTTTTGCTATACCTCATTTGTTTTACTTTTTTCAATTGATCCCCAAATGTTTTTTTAGTATGTATATTTATATAAGTATTAAATAATTCCTAAAAAATTATAAAATTAAATTTATCCAAAAATAATATAGAAAAATCTTAGTATGAAATCATAACATATACAAACATATAAACACAACTGTAGAAAAATATAATCATATATGTAAAAAAGCATAAACTCATTTGTATAAATAATCTTATGAACCTAGGGTGCACATTTAATGTACAATGATAAAATTAATAAGTGTTACATAAATATTTGAACAATTAAACCTGTAAATATAATTGATTATACCTGTAACAAATTTTGAAATTTCATTTTTACATGTATTATATCTTTATACACATCTCTAATTTTTTTGTACATTGAATTAACAAATATCTGTCATCCAATTTGTAAATATATCAAATTTTGGTAGGAAAAATGTTTTTACACATTTCAATCTGTATATATTTGTCATTTAGTTTACATGTATCTCTAACTTTATTTGTACATCACGTTCATACATATCTAACTACTGATATGTACATATCACTACTATGTTACTATTAATTGAACTTTTAATCTAGTTTCCATTTATTTTACAAAAAAATATAAATCTATGCATAAATTGTATGAAAATATAAATAGTATATGTTCAAATGAATATAATTTATATACACTTAAGACAAATTATATAGATAAGTTTGAATATATTTGCAATATATCGCTAATTTTATTTGTACGTATGTGACACCTGTTTTGTACATATTTATCACTCAATTTATACAGATATCAAAATTTAATAGGAAGCAAGATTTGATGTGTTCACACTTGTTTTTTTATAGGAGGTGGAACTCTTACACACTATTGAATATATCAGTAACATCTCAATTATCTCTAGATAATTCATTTTAATTTAATATAATTAAAGAGATCCAATTAATAGCCGGTCGGGTTGGGTTTTAACATGTTAACCTATTGAAATTAGCTATAGTTTTGAGTAGTATTTACAAAGTTTGCCACTCTACTCCTCAAAAGTCTCTCCGTCGACGCCCACACAACAACCTTCACCATTGGATGCGAAGATGGCATTGAAGATGCTTGTGTCATCTTAATCAAATGGGCCGCGACCTTTTGCCGCTTCTCCACCGCCACGGCACAAAGACGAGACTACCTGCTCATTTGATCCTAGGATTTTATAAGGCAAGGTCACCGACTTGATTAACAAAATTAAGTCATTATGTGGGTAGCCATGGAGATTACTGGACAAAGGTAGGCAGTGACAGACAGAGGGATCAAAATATAGCTGAATTGGAGATAGGGATGAATGATGGCTTGGACTAGCTCCACGATAATGGTTCCGGAGTTGAGTAAGAGGCACCGAGGATGAGGCTCGCTAATAGAAGTGGAAATGAGGAAAATGGGTTGGGCGGTGATCCGAACAAGCGTCAGTGGAAGCCATAGATGCAAAACCAAAAGGCAAAGGATGAAGTCAAACAGGGGTAGAAGTTGTTTTCCCTTTTTAATAATAGGCGGTAGCCTATTGTAATTTCTCTCAACTCTCTCCCACTTTTGGTTTCTGTCCCATATGCTTGTTTTGACCGGCCCATAACCATTGACTCATTAATCCCATTAATGGGAAATGAATAGCTCTCTCATTTATACATATGTTATACATAATTTATATAGATCTTTCACTTCTTTTGTATATCAAGTTTGTATATATATGATATTTGATTTATACGTATATCTAGTTTGGGTACACTGAATATTATGTGTTTATACTTGTTTTATACTATAAAATGTAGTATTAGAATGCAAATATATATAGACATAAGAGGTAAAGAGCATATTTGACTTACTTAATGATAAGGGTGTTTTTTTTAATTTAATCAGACCTTTGCTTTCCTTTTATTTGGCTGAAATCACATAATGATCATCAAACTTGCATAAATAACATCATTAGCCCATGAAACTTTTGTGCCACCCATCGAACTTTTAAAATTATGTCCATGTGAGTGCATAAGTCTATTGAATTATGAAAAAGAAAAATGCAATTTTTTTTTTAGAATTCACGCTAGTGCTAATTAATTTTTTATGTAAGTCATATCAGGCTCCGACTAAGAATAAGTTAATTTTAGAGGAAAGTTCTCCCAAAACTTGTTTTTCTATTCTCAAAGCTAAAACACGAGCTAGCGCTTGTTTATGTGTAAGGAGGCAACTGGCAAACCATTAGCTAAACATATAACACTAGTCTAGCTGGTGAAGCATACGAACATGTTCCTTACTATTTTTCTTGGCAAAATATCTACTGATGCAAATTGTTGATGACTTATTAAAGTTGTTACCAAATAAAATCCACAACTTATTTCATTTATAGCAGCGGATTAGATTTTTTTTTTAATGATCACACTTGTGTTTCAAATATTGAACCTGTTCTCAAATAGATTATGAATACTGTCCTCTGAACAACAGTCAACAGATTTTACATATATACACAAGTGCCAGGCTTAAACAAGAGCCAACCAGTTTTTCCTACATTTTGTAGCGATCCTTTTTCACCTGAAGATGACTTTGCTTGGGGTGAAAGAAGAGGCAAACCACAGAGATGTCATCCACTGCAATACCTCTCTTCTTATATTTCCATGCCCGAACCGCACATTTCACCAACCTTTTCGCTGATTCTTCCCTATCACCGGCCGATGAAACGATCTCTATCGCTTCCTGATTCGAGATGACATCCCATACCTGAGAAAACCATCGCAAACATTGCCAAATGTTTCATGCCAAATCCCCTCAAAAGTGAAGCAATGGTAATAGACTACTTGATTAAGGGAATGAGGGAAGAAGAGAGAAGGTAAAGAAAATTAATATGACTTTCTTGTTTGGATAAAAGGAAATGGAGGGGAGAAAGAGTTATCATCTCATACTTTTCTCCATCATAACTCATCCCTCTTATTTTCTTTCATTCCCTTACTTATTGTGTCCAAACGTACTGTAAGATATCTGTATATATACATATTACATACATACCCCATCTGTTGCTAGAATGACAAATTGGTCACAGCTTGTTAGGGTCTTCTGGGTCACATCAGGCACTGAGATTAGGCCAAAGTCTTTTATGCAGTGATCCCCCAAGGCTCTTGATGTAGCCAAACCTGGAGATTCCCCACTTGGTGTCCAAACCCTGTAGACCCCTGGTTCATCACTCAAGCAGAAGATTTGCCCCCGCGATTCTCTTATTCGCTCAGCCTCCCCTGTCAACACGTAGCAATAACCAACCAATGCATACATATGTGAGTACAGTCAGATACTTCACAGTCTAACATATATGAAGACTAACCAGGTATGTTAGGCTTGAAATCAACGGTTAACTGAAATGGCACCAGGGTGCCACCATCGGAGCTTGTCGCTAGCACGGCACGAGAGTCACCCACATTTGCAATAATCAGAGTTTGTCCCTGAGCATCAGAAAGTTAGGATCGGAAGAAGACTGGTACATTGATCTTAAAGGTCTATTAATTTGAACTAATTGTTCAAGTAAGCATCCATCTACCTGTTTCATTATTGTCAAAGCTGTAGAGCCACTGCGAAATGAATCGATCTTGGGATGCTGCTTCAGCTCTTGGTCTGTTGCAGCATAAGTTTTCAAGTAGGACTGTTTCCATACATCAAACTGGTGAACGTTTCCAGCTAGACCCATGTCCAAATTCGGACCGATTGACGTTGAAGCAAGGGCCTTCTGCCAGTTGCAGAGCAAAGAAGGAGGCAAAGACTCCATAACAATCTTGGCCACAACATGACCCCAAGGTCCATGCCCATCAAAAACCCCACAGAATATCATATCCTCTTGTCCTCCATATTCCTACCACAAAAGATCAAACCAAAAGAAACCCATTAAACTACCAGCCAGACTTTCATCAAAATCCAAAACAAAAATAAGGAAAAATAGATAAAGAAAAAAAAAAAAAAAAGAGACGGACTTTACCTCCCATACAATAGCACAATCCTGGTTGATCCCTTTCTCGCCCCTCCTGGAAGAAACGCAGGCGAAATTAGTCGAACATTTGGACTGCGAAACACCAGAGGAACGAAGCATCAAGTCATTCTTCTTGGCCTCTTTAGCCATTGTCTCTGCCACTTCTCTTCCAACATCACCTCCACTCTTCATCCTTCCTTTGCCTCTCAGCTTTCTTACCAGGCTTCCTCCAATAGGCCACAGTGAAAATGGCACCATAGCCTCTACCAACTACATAACCAAAACATCAGCAAGGCTGTACCTAATATATACTTTAGTTACCCTGCCAGGCCACAGAGTTTATATATAGGTGAAAAGAATTACCAGCCGTTGGTTCAGGTGAAAATGGCAAATCGTTGCCCCGGCAGACTCCATTTTCATCTGCAACTTGCAGCTACGTAATGCGTAGCTTTACAACAACTGTGTGACGCTGGTGGGGGTCGAAATTACCAGGATGCCACTAATTCCATGCTGCCACACACAAACAAAAGCAGGGATATTTTGGACAGTTCAGGGATCAATTCAAATACTACATAGTAGACTACGAATGAGATTTAACGTGATTGGGAAGAAAGGTGAATAAAAATAATAAACAAGCAATGAAACAAGCAAGGACGTAGCACCGGAAATGGGTCCGAGCTTGGGCCCGGTGTTTTTCGTTTTTAAATGGAGACGAGTGAGAAAACAGGGGAACTAGTGGTGGTGGGAGATTTTAGACTGTAATAGAATAAAGGTAATCTCGTGGATGGGGATGATTTGGAAACAGAATAGTATTATATCTCATCTCATCTCATGTCATAGGTTTGTTTAATTTATTGACGAATTAAAAGTGGCAAGGACTTTAGAGATGATGTGTGTCACCAATATTTTTCCACCCAAAAAGTTGATTCCAAGTCCAGATAAAAACAAATGAGTGAATGGAGTTGGACCTGTATTAAAAGTCCACTTTCCATCTCTTCTCACCAACTTGGATTGTTTTGAGTCTGGCCAAAAAAAAAAAAAAAATTGTATTAAGGATATGTGTAACTGCTCTATTTTTTTTTTCCGAAAGTGTGTAAGTGCTTTATTTTGTATAAGTAAAATATATTATCTAATATGAAATACTTCTTTTGCCCCCAATTCTTTGTTTCATTTTTATTTATTTATTTATTTATTTATTTAAATTTGACTTAAATTTATTTATATTATTATTTGTTAAATTTTTTTAAAAAATATATTTAGAAACTATAAGACTTGTAGTTTTTAAATATATATATATTTTTTATTTTTTTATCAAATAATAATACATATAAATTTAAGTCAAATTTAGTCAAAAGACTAAAATGGAGCAAAAAATTTGGGATGAAAAAAGTACTTATATATGATATTGAATTTTTTGAAATAAATGTGAGAACAATAATCATATGATATTTTCACGAAGCAAAGTCTCTAGAACTCTTGAACGTATTGGAAAAAGAAAATAAGCAGTTCTATATATCTGATAATATTAGAAAACCTTTCTTTGTTTTTCTGGAAAAAATTTATAGGAAAAGTGAACATAATTCGGTTACCAGTTTCACCAAAATTTTGAACTCTTGCAAACAAATGAAGGTTCATTTCTGGGATGCTCGGACTCGGACCGTTCCACTTTGTTCTTTCAGACCTTTTGCTTTTACTTAATTCCATTTGTAGATTCTCCGGAGGAAAAATACAGATTTGCAATTAGCCTGTTACAATGTTTACTTGAATGCATTTAGCAGGAATTTTATTTATTATAACTCATTTTAAAACTAAAATAACCTACATATAGTTCAATTCCATATGAAATCCAGCTAAGATGTCTTCACAACAAATATTTAACTTAACGACTAAGGTTTATAATTATTACCACAAGGTTTAAGATTCGGATTCACAACAAATTAGTGTTATGCTTATATACTCAATCCCAATCGTGCAATACATGGAATTGTAATTTGTATTGTTACTGTTTCAGTAATCTATCAAACCAAAAAAAGGTGAGTAGTGTAATTATAATCTTAATGAATTCACTTTATTATAAATGATTAATGAAGCAATTGTTGTCATCTGTAATCTCACAACATAATCGTAACTTTTTCAGAATGAAGTCTATAATCATCTCTAATATTACTCTACTGAAAGACACGTTTTTAATAGCCGTTCAACTTCTAACGTGAAATAAATGAGACTTTCCTTTTTAACATCTCAAAATGAATGACACTTAATATACATTAATATATATACATGGCAAGGACAGTAACGAAAATCCATACTAGGACAGTATCATTCTTTTTCAAATGATAAAGTATAAAGATGATCAAGGTAGTCCTAAAATCTCAACATAAGTGGTTTAAGCCGAGGATACCAAAGTGAGCGTCATCAGGAGTTTGGGTTTGAATCCTGCCTCTATTAATTTTTTTTATAAAATGCCAGTTATGTTGATTTGGTGACCTTGTAGACCTAAAAAAAGTAGGTATTCATTCATTCCTTATATGTATACAATTACTTCTAATTACTATATATATATATATATAATCGAGGTAAATTATCTCCGAAACCAGCAAAGGAATGGTAGCTTTGGGCCGACGATATCCAGACCATAGATTTGAGGGGTCAAGCAAAGGGCCGGCGGCCGCAGTTGCGCATGAATAGGAGATTATGGAATGAATAATTACGTGAATAATTATGCTACCTCACACTTGCCACCATCTGTGAATATGAAAGCATGAGCCCCATTTCAGACATACTAAATTGTGGCTCAAAACTTAAAAAAGAATGTAAAGACATCAGCTAGATCCAAAGTGTTTGTTGGGTTGGGCCCTACAGATATTTCCTAAGTTGCAAATTAATATGAAAGGCAAGCAACTTCCAAGCACCATCCAGCTTCCATTTTCCTTGCTTCCCTTCCCAAATTTTGCCTTACCAAAAAGCAAGAAGCAATTGGTTCGCAAATGTCAAATTGGAACACTCACTGACCTGAATGATGCAATTTAACATTGGCCATCTAGACAAGAGACCAAGTCCCCAACAGAGACAATAATTATTTGTATATCACCAGCAACTTTAAGTTCTAATAGGCCCTGGGAGACGAATTCTTGTTACATTTACAACGAATGGATCAATTTTGGTACAAGCATCGACCTACGGGTCAGAGGCTTTCTATAAAACGAGCCTAAAGGTGGTGTTTCCATGCCAGTGCGCGTGCACGTGTGAGTTTGTTTGTTCCATCAGTGATCTCTCTACAAATTTTGCGGGAAGAAGTGGATGGGAATGAGTCAAAGCCTGGGCTTTCCGTTTACTTCTCACCTAATGAAAAACTTGGGAAGATGCATAATATTCACTCTCCTTGAACACAGGTCTTAGATCTTCATCGCGCATGAAATCCAAAGGGAAAGAAACAAGATGGCCGCGCACAGACTGCAATCTTTCTAGTGGATCCATCCTTTTTACCTCGCCATTATGATAATATTCCACCTTCCCAGGGGCTATTCCAAGATCAATGGCAGCATGACCAATTCTCTCCTTCCAGGAGCTTATGCTTTGCCTAAACCCAAGCCTATTTAAAACCATAAACACTAAGATATGATCAATTACACGATATGTAATTCAAAGGAGGAGGGAATGGGTCCATAAAGAATGCAACAAAATTACCTGGAATGTATGAGATCATTTGGTACACAAGAGAAAACATCCTGGTAGATTGCGGTGTTTTCCTGACAAAGTTCAAAAATTAAAATAAGCGAAGGAAAGAACACCATTGTTGTTAAAACAAAACTGGACGGGAAGTACAAGGAAAAACAGAAAGAGGATCTTTCCTCATCCAAAAGAACGTGATCATCACGCTCATTCTAGCCTACTTTAAAAACACCTATGAAGGCTGTAGTTATTTTCTGCAGTATACAACAAGGGAAAGGTAAATACCATTTTTTTCCCCTAAAGGATTTCACTTCTCAAGTGTCTGTCCCAAAAACGTGACTTAGGCAAAAAAATGTATTGCATGCTAAATTTACGTCAGTATGTCACATTACAAATGAGCTTCTATATGCGGTAGGCAGATGGTGAATTGGAACAAAAGACGAAGTATTTTTAGGCAGCACAACTTTTTTCTATGAAAAGTGGAATGTGAAAATGTTTTCTGTGACGATGCAACTTAGAAGCCAATGGTAGCATTATTCATATTCTCACCTTTGCTGTTGCCACCCACAAATCTTTATAGCTCGCATCACATATAGGATCTATTATTCGACTCATCTGCATGTGAAGAAGGGTTAAGACAACATCAGTTCTATGAATTTGCTACATCACTACATTCACAGGTTCCCTCTATAATTATAAGCAGAATATAAAATTTTATCAAAAAACAATAGTTAACCAAACCTCTTCTTGACGAATACCAAGGTGTTCACACCACAAAGAAAGTCGAAGGCTTAAAGCAAATTTCCCTGCTTTCCATGGTTTTCCTCCCATCCTTGAATCAACCAGCTCTTTGTCTTCAATAAGCACACCAATCTGTAATAGCAGTGTAGAGAAAAATATCAAATATGGTATAAAGAAAAGTACGAAACAGAATTTCTTGTTGAAAAAAATGCACAAGAATGCGTCTAGGGAAATAACTCATTTAGCTTAGCGTTATGAGACAACTCCATTCAAAGAATATACAACAAAGTGATACCTCAGAATCTCGTGAACCCAGTAAACTCCTATCATTAATATTGGCAGATCCAATCAAGGCTGAACAGTCGTCAATGATCATGATTTTGCCATGCACATATACCTGTAAAGATTTAGAGAAGACTGGTATTATCATGTAAGTGGTCAAAGTACGTGTGATGCAAGCAAGTATTGAGAAAATAAACCACCCTAAATCTAATTAAGGGACCCCTTCATGAATTTATAACCATGGAAACATTGATACAGACAACTTGGAATATAGGGATTCTAACGGCATCAAGCAAGGGAATTGCAGTTGCAGTATACCCAAAACAGAGTACCTGACTAGTGGCTACAGAACCACTTTCAAAAAGTTTCCCATAAGCTCTAAGGCCATAGAAAGAAATGTAATCATGCACTTTTGGACCAAGGAGATCAGAAAGGCTAGATAGTATTGAATTCTGCCCTCTGCAGATGGTTCGATACTGCCAATGCATTATGGCTCTCACAGAAGCTGCACCACTATCATCAATGCCACCCTAACAAATTTTATATTCAGTGCAAATAATACCAGAGAAGGTGAGATCAGAGTTGAAGGGTATTAGCCAAAGATTAAAACCTGGAAACCAGGGAGAAGTGGTATGACAATAATAGCCCTGAAACATCTCTTATCACGGTAAGCCTGCACTATGCGGTGGTATAGTGCTTCTAGCACACGATTGTGTATGATTTCATCCCCTGCAAGGCCTGATATAAAAAACTGATTCTGGAAAAGTAGCAAAGGAAACAAATCAGATGCAGATTTCCATCATAGAAGTAGTACTATAGAGTTTCTAGTTTGAAGCATCAAATGCAAAAAACTGGGCGTGATTTCAAGGCGTTAAAACTACTATTATGGAATTATCATATAAAACCGAAGAGTATAAGAAATACAAACCAGTGTTAGTGTCAATGTACTTAGACTCACCAAAATTAGAATCTCCCCTAACATTTAAAGCTGAAGTGTATAGCCACTCATTCTTTGTCCAACCTCAAAACCTTCTATTGTGCTCCTCCCACCTCAAGATTATCCAGAAGATAGAAAAAGCCAAAAAGAAACTTTCCTCCATTCTTATCAGAACAAATTTTCAATGCTTCTGCCCATAACCCAAGAACTACCGGCAATAATAAAGGTGCATCCCATGAGACTCAAGTCAACGATAGAAAAATGGACTCAACCCCATCTTTGCACAAAAACCATCTATTGAACAAGATTCTGCCTCCTCTAAACCCAGAGAACATCAATTGTTAAGAATATTGCTTCCTAGAAAGAAAAAGTAAATCCACTTTTGAGGAAGCTCATAGAAGATAACGTACATAAAAGCCCTGGCCTTCCTTCAAAAGCAGAGTCAGTAAGATATGCACAAAAGCAGTTAAAACTGAAAATTCTCAAACTCTGTTTTTTATTTTTTTACCAGTGCCTAGATTTATTCAGACCAAGGTTCATAGTTATAAGTTCCCCCCACCTTCAGCTCATTCAAAAGCTCAAGAAATTTTGTGACATTTATTAATTTAAAATCATTTGCATTTCAAATCAACTGAATCTCCTAAAATTAACTCCTTTAATCACTCTGATACAATCAGTCACACTAGGAAACCTTATTAACTGGCAAGGAGAAAATATCTGGAAAATGTCCACAAACATAAACCTCTCCACATCAAGCACCCTGCAAAAGACACACTGCTGCAGGTCCCTAGTTTAAAATCAACAAAAAGAAAAACTTTCCATTTACTGATTCTTTTTCCACAAAACTTACTGCAATAAATGTGCAAAGAGATGGAAAACTCTAGATATGTCCCTCTAGATAAAAGGCAATCCAAGAGACAATGAATACTCAATGTTACCAGGTATAAAGAACTGTGATTCCAATTTCACTATTTTGGGAAAACTTCATACCTACAACTGGTTTTCAAAGGAATCAAGAAAAGAATTCTGCTGTCTAAAAGTTAAAAGAGCCTCAGCATTTAATTTACAATAAAAAATCAACCTAAATGACTTATCATGTCGTGTAAAGCATAGAAGATTAAATGGCAGTCTTATACCAGTACATATATAAACTCTAGATAAAAGACAATCCATGAGACAATGAATACTCAATGTTACTAGGTATAAAGAACTGTGATTCCAATTTCACTATTTTGGGAAAACTTCATACCTACTACTGGTTTTCAAAGGAATCAAGAAAAGAATTCTGCAGTCTAAAAGTTAAAAGAGCCTCAGCATTTAATTTTACAATAAAAGAATCAACCTAAATGACTTATCACGTAGTGTAAAGCATAGAAGATTAAATGGCAGTCTTATACCTCTATATAGATGAAGTGCTCTGCTTTCTCAATCAGAGAACAATAGGTGCGATGAATGCTGTCCTCAACTTGGCAGGTTCCAGCAGACCACTGACTGACACTGCGTATAACCTGACCATCATAGTTCATAATGTTATTGAGAGAGGTAAACACAAAATATAAAAGACTCCTATGATACAAGAAATTCCATAGCAACGATAAACAATGAATTTGTTCATTGACTAGAAATGAAACTCAAAGGAATAAGCATTCTGAACCAGTATAAAACAATATTAATGAGCATATCGAGCCTTGAAATATTCTTCCTTTTCCACTCGCAAACAGCATAGCATATTGGCATTTTTATTAGCGAAAGAAAGCTAGATACTTCTCAAACCCTAATGCATAACTAAAAAAGATCAATCCTATCATACTAGCAATATAGAGTTTTGTCGTTATAACATGTGCCATTAATCCAACAGCAGTTGGATTGCATGAGCAATTCAGATATGTAACTGCTGCTTCTCAACATTGTGTTATGTCACAGAAAGCTGGAGCCTTTGAAATATTATTACAGCCTACTTCACTATCCAACTAAAGTATCAAGTAAAGGAATAAAATAACTGAAATCAGTCTTTCCATTTTTAGGTTGAAGCATCCAATCTTTGAGAAGTAAACTATTCACAGTAGAAGAAAGTTGAATATTAGCATTAAAATAACCCTGTTATACAGTTTTGTTGAATGAACGAGTCACCCACCTGACAACGACATGAAGTGCATGGCCCAACCTGTCCTGTTTCATCCACGGAACCAACCTGATCACCCCTTTCCTCCATTTCCCACCACTCAGAGCCAGGAGCTTGTCCTCCAGAATGCTTTCTTGAATCAGAAGATTCTGTTGAATGATGATGCATCGCATCAAGATCATCCAGAAAGCCTCTAATTGGAGTATTTGTAATGTATGGTTCCATTTTCAATCTCTGGAAGGAAAAGGAACTGCTTTTCTTAGGAGTACGGTCCTGCCCATTTAGTTCAGATGACCTGTTGCAACTGTCCAAGTCATCAGCTTCTTGAGGCAAAAGCAGTGGAATGTCTTGTGATGACGAACTAGGGGAAAAAGAATCCCGCCTTGTGATGTCTCTAGAATTGTAAACATTTTCTTCCTTGCACTCTATCTCATCGCTTTTCCCCATATAATGGGGAATAACCATGTGATGCTGAGGCATCAGTAGTGGGATTGTTTCTTCATATAGAGCTTTATTTCTCTGGTATAAAGGACAGGAAAATATGACTATCATGACTTACAAACATAACAAAAACCATTCATACTTTAGCATAGTGAAAATAACATACTTTAGCATAGTTCCATCTCTGAACAAAATGCCGTGCTACATCACGACAAGGTGGCCCCCACAGTGCACAATGTACATCATGCCATGGCATTCTAGGGTATCTTCGACGATCCAACTCATCTTTCATCATATCTTCCCAAGAATTAGGTTCAGATTCCCTAACGGACATTATTCAGATGTATATCAGTCATTGAATCAAAATCAACTTTTTATCAGTCATTGACTCAGAATTAGGTTCAGATTCCTATCAGCCGAGTGTTTGTATTTCTTTGACTCTTTATATTTGATTATGATAACCCAATTGAATACACGCACACACACAGAGACGGACATATATATAAGGAAAACTTCCAAGCCATTCAAATTCCGCATGAAGTGCCATACCTACACCCCTCTGGTCAAAAACAGTTCATTTATCACTGGACACCCTGTTTAAAAAAAAAATGGAAAATGCTAGTTTATGAGTCCTAGCAGTGTATATATATAGCCTTTTATGTGGTGTATGCATATATTGACACTAACTGTTACAGAATGTTATATTATATTTTAGAAAAAATAATATTCTCTCTTTATTCCTAGGGATTTCTTTCCTTGTATTCTTCTCCTATCTATTATATAAAGGTCTTGTGAGGGTCTTATACTATCAAGCCCTCAGTTTCTCCTCCTAATATTCTGTAACATGGTATCAGAGCCATAACCCTAACCTCAGCACCTTCTGCAGCCTCTCCTTCACCCAAACCACCTTCGACAACCATCATTTAGCCGCTGCCCTTTTAGAAAACCAACAACTACCCAGTCAAATAAAAAACCAAAAACACAGAGACACTCGGGAGGCGCCGGCAACCAGAACAGCACCAGCGGCGTTGCCGGAAAATCACCCACTCGCTGGTGCGTGGGAGTCACGTGCCGCCATTTGGCGACCTCCGGCAACAGCGGTTTGATGAGTCTGATCGGTTTTCTGTCCTGAACAAGTTTTTGGCCTTCATTTACATTGATTATGATCAAAAGTTGAGTTTCTTCGTTCTCCAGTAAGTTTCAGTCAGTCGGTACATAATCAGCCCAGTTTTCTGATAGTGTCTAACATTGTCAGTCATTAGTAATTAGAAATATGTCAGGGCCTGATGATAAAAGTTCTCAAGAGTTTTCAGCCGATCATCGTCCCACCAGCTGGTCCCTCTACACAGTTCAGCAATTCGCAGATTGCCAAACAGTGTTTGAACGGTAATAACTAGTCATTTTGGCCTAGGAATGTGGAATTGTATTTTACGGGTCAAAGAAAGATGTCTCATCTTACTGACGATCCTCAAACATCCGAGAGTTGGGAAGCTGATGATGCACAGTTGCTCCATATCCTGTTTGATTCAATGGAACCTGAAATTTCAACTCTATTTTCTCATGCTCGAAGCTGTAAGCAAGTTTGGGAGTATGCCAAGCTTTTATGTTCCAGTAATATCCTTCGTATATATGAGGTTTTTTTTGAAGTGTTTTAGTCAAAAAAGGTTTCTTGAATATTTTGCAAAGGTGAAACATGCATTGAAGAAATGAATTCTTTACTTCCAATTACCCTTGATGTCAAGCGGATGGAACGTCAGAGGGAGCAGTTGGTGCTTATGACATTTCTAGCCAGGCTAAAGCTTGAATTTGAACCAGTTCGTTCCCAGATTCTTGGAGGGATAGAACTTTCTTCATTACCTAAAGTTTTTGTGAAACTTTCTCGCACTATGATAAAGGAAACCTTAGCAAGCAATAATTCCGACCGGTCTGCCCCGGCAATACAGCCCAATTCACAAGCAAAAGTTGGTCGTGAAGGACGTAATAGTCGTGGTGGTCGTGGCAGCAGAGGTAGACGTGGTAGAGGTTCACAGTTGCACTGTATGTATTGTGAGAGAGATGGGCATCAGGAGACTTGTTGGGATGAGTACCCGGCATTTACGAACAATACATATTATATCACACGATAAGTCATCTTCAGTTACAACCCCACAACAGTTTGTCACGATATCTCAAGAAGAGTTAACTAAGTACCTGTAGTATCAGTCCGCACAGTAGGCTTCCACTTCTTCTATGGCTTCTGTTGTTCATCAAGGTAACCCAATAGCCTGTTATTTCGCTAACCTTCCTAGAAATCAACTATGGGTATTGGATTCTGGTGCCACGGACCACATTTCAAGTAAAATAACTAATTTTGACCATATCTCTTCTTTACTCGTATCTCATAATGAACTCACCATTGTAGATGGATCCACCACCACCACCATTAAAAGTATTGGAGCCACCCATCCTTGTCACTCTCTCACTTTACCATCTACTTTGTTTGTTGCAAATTCTCCTTTCAACCTTATGTCTATAAGTAGGCTAACCAAACAGCTAAATTGCTCAATTTGTTTCTTTTTTGATCATGTCATTATCTAGGATTTGAGGAGCAAGAAGACGATTGGGGAAGGGCATGAATCGAATGGAATGTACTACTTTGATTGACTGCAGTCATCAGTTGCTTGTCATGCATCGCTCTCACCTCAATTAGTTCATAGTCATCTGTTTCATAGTCCTTCCAGACTTAGTTTTAGTCTTCAATTTAGATTGTGAATCGTGTCAACTAGGGAAGCATCATCGCATTCCCTACTTTTCTTGAGTCAATAAAAAGGTACAAAAACCTGTTATGCTAGATCATACAAATATTTGGGGTCCAAGTCGTATCAAGTCCAAATTAGGTTTTCAGCATTTCATAATTTTTGTTGATGATTTTCCTCGAATGATTTGGTTGTTTTTAATGAAAGATCGTTCTGAGTTATTCTCTATTTCTTATACCTTTTGTGCTGAAATTCAAAATCAATTTAATTGTCAAATTAAAATTCTTCGTAGTGACAATGCTAAAGAGTATTTTTCTAACTCAATGTCCGGCTACATGCAGCAATAGGGGATTATACATCAATCCTCTTGTCCAAAGACATCTCAACAAAATGGAGTAGCCGAGAGGAAAATCCAACACATTGTTGAAACAACCTGTATCCTTTTATTTCACATGAATGTTCCCAAAAGTTTTTGGGGTGATGCTATTCTTACTGCATGTTTCCTCATAAATTGGATGCCTTCTCTATTTTTTCAGGTTTAATCCCATTCTCTATTCTCTTTCCTTCTTAAGCTCCGTTTTCTATTCCACCTCAAATATTTGGGTGTGTTTGCTTTGTCCATTAACACCAACGTGGCACAGACAAGTTAGATCCCAGAGCCTTAACATGTGTTTTTCTTGGATACTCTCATCTACTGAAACGGTACAAATGTTTTTGTCCTTTACTAAATCGATTCTTTATTTTTATTGATGTTAGGTTCTTTGAAAACACCTCTTATTTTTCTAATACCCAATCTGTACTTGCTGATACCGATGATTGTCTGTCTTTACCATTTGTGCCAACTCAAATAGCTCCTTAGAAAGATGCATCAAACACTAGTCCTACACTTTTAGAGCACATTCCTGATATTGATCCCCTACCTTTAGAGCGTCTGTCTCGTCCTGACCTGCAGGTTTATACTCGGCGTCCTTAAGTTGAAGTAGCGCCAGAAGATTCATGCTCATCACCACCGTCTTCTTTGAAGGATTTGTTGTGCTCATCAAAGCCAACTTATCTCCTACTGTGATAAACCCATAAGAACTATATTATGTATGAATTGATGGATGATGGAGATCATGTCACATGAGACTTAATTCATCTTTGTAGTTCTTTAAAAGGTGTTCACAATCTATGAGTATATACATGGGTTGATTACTCATAAAAGATTGCACATATGACATTACTATATGAGATAGAGTGATTTGTCTCAATCACTGGAATATTGATTCCTAATGTGTATGTGGATATTTATGGAGATAAATATTTGAACAGGACCAAATCAATTACTCTTAGACCTTCAACTGTTGAGAAAGAGTAAATGTTATTTATTCCGTAGACTTGAGAATAATATGAATTTAAATGTATACTTTATGTGATTTTGATATGTCAACCAATGATGCCTAATATAGGATATACTTGGACATGTTGGATCACATAAATGTAACATGTTAAGTTCATGATTATTCAACAAAGAATTCACCGCTCTTGAAATAAGAGTGAATATTGTGGAGTAAGTCTCTTGGTTTTTCGGATTAAGAAATCCACGTGGTCGATTTAGAAAAATATTGTTTTGGAAATATTATTTTCTATATATAAAATTATATATATGGTATATATAGATTTTATAAATGTTTTTCTAAATTGTTTAGAGTCCGAATAAACTTGAAGAGACGTGCACATATTTAATTCCGTATTGACAGTACCACAACTTGGATGTGGTTGGTCTAGTCCGGATTATGTGCAACAATATTGGACGGTGAACGGAATAGAATAAAATGGGTACTTGTGAATTGTCTCTGAAATCCTGGGAGATTTTACAAGGTCGTACAAGATGTTGTACTGACTTGTAAACAATAAATTAGTTGGGACTAATTTGACAGGATTAAGAGATCCCAAGGGTCCCACGCCACATTCTGAACTCTACCCGGTTTAACTTCTAAGAGAAGTTGTACTTTAGCTTCTGAGAGAAGCTATGTACTTAACTTCTGAGAGAAGTTGTACTTTAGCTTCCAAGAGAAGCTATTGTACTATTTGCCTATAAAATGAGTGGTTGTGTATTATTGAAATGAGATGGATTATGGAAACAGAAACAAAGAAACAATAATAGCACAAACACTCATATAGTGCAACCGGAAGAGAAGGAATTCGAGCGTGTTAAGCTTGGAGAATTCTGCATTTGTGGAATTTCGAAAACAAGGTACCCGTGTGATTATTTCTACAATCCGATCCTGGTGCATGCTAATTTAATAGCGTGAAACTCGTTCGGATTCCCAACATTCTTCATCTTCTAGTCCGAAGGGTGAAGATTTGTATCTTCCAATTGTGCTTTGCAAAGGGAAAAGGTCTTGTACTTCTCACCCAATCTACAACTTTGTTTCTTGTGATTCTGTATGGCTGTCATACTCTACTTTGTATCCGCCTGTCCACTATACCCTTGCCTCAGTCTATTTCATAAGTCATTTCTTATCCTGGATGGAAGCAAGCTATGGAAGAAGAGATGCCAACTTTCCAGACCAATAACACGTGGGACTTGCTTCCTCTTCCCCGTGGTCACACTGTCATGGGTTTTCCCCGAGTGTTTGCTGTGAAAGTTCATGCCAATGGTACAGTTGATGGATTAAAAGCTCGCCTGGTAGCAAAGAGATATACTCAAGTATATGGCATGGACTATTCGGAAACTTTTTCTCCAGTAGCCAAATTGACATTTGTTCATGTCCTCGTTGCATTGGCCGTTACATATGCATGACCTTTACATTAGCTAGTTATTAAAAATGTCTTTCTTTATGGAGATCTTGAGGAAACTATCTATATGGAGCAACCACCGGGATTTGTTACTCAGGGGGAGGCTGATTGTGTATGTCGCCTAAACAAGTCATTATATGGTTTGAAACATTTGCCATGGGCATGGTTTGGTAGTTTTAGTTTAGTTGTTATAGAATTGGGTTTGCAACGTTGGGTGTGGATCATTCTGTCTTTTATCGCCACTCTGAAGCTGGTAAAATCCTCTTGATCATCTATGTTGATGATATTGTTATCACTGGTGATGATGCAGCTGGTATTCAATCGTTGAAGTTTTTTTTACAAACCAAGTTCCAGACAAAAGACCTTGGTCTATTGAGATATTTCCTGGGAATTAAGGTAGCACGGTCCAAGACGGGAATATGTCTTTCGCAAAGAAACTATATTCTTGACCTTCTGGAAGGAACTGGCTTGCTGGGAACCAAACCAATTGACAATCCCATGGAGCCAAATGTCAAGCTTGATGTAGATAAAGGGGAATATTTGGAAGATCGTACCAGGTATCGAAGAGTTGTTGGCAAATTAAATTATCTGATTGTTACTCATCCAGATATTTCATTTGTTGTAAGTGCAGTGAGTCAGTTCATGGATTCTCCCTGTACTAACCATTAGGATGTAGTAGTTAGAATCTTGAGATATCTCAAAGGTGCACCAAGTTGAGGTCTCCTTTACCAAAATCATGGTCATGCTCGGATTCGAGGATACACAGATGCTGATTGGGCAAGCTCCTACGATCAACGGTCTACTTTAGGCTATTGTGTATTTATGGGAGGAAACTTGGTGTCTTAGAAAAGCAAGAAACAAAGTATTATCACAAGGTCAACTACTGAATCCGAGTATAGGGCAATGGCGTATACTACATGTGAACTAGTTTGGTTAAGGCATCTTCTCATGGAACTTGGTTTCACACACTCGACTCGTATGGAATTAATGTGTGATAATCAAGCAGCCATTCATATTGCTTCTAATCCTGTCTTTTATAAGAGAACCAAACATATCGAAGTTGATTGCCACTTTGTTCATGAAAAGCTTCAAGGAGGCTTGATCAAGACCCCATATTTCAAATTAGAGGATCAACTTGCTGGCTTATTCACTAAAGCTTTAGGAGGGTCTAAAGTAAAGTCTATATGTGACAAGCTTGGAGAGTATGATATGTATGCTCCAGCTTGAGGGGGAGTGTTATAGAATGTTATATTATATTTTAGGAAAGATAATATTCTCTCTTTATTCCTAGGGATTTCCTCTCTTTATTCCTAGAGATTCTTTCCTTACATTCTTCTCCCATCTATTATATAAAGGTCTTGTAAGGGTCTTGTATCATCAAACCCTCAGTTTCTCCTCCTAATATTCTCTAACACTAACTAAGCAACACAAACATTGAGTACAAACTGATGAGGAACTCCCATTGAAATAAAAAATAAATATAGGAAAACTGATGATGAATTAATTCATCAAAAAGAAGCCAACCTTTGCTCAAATGAAAGCTCACCTCGGGTTGTAATAGTCTTTGCCAGGCCAAACTACAGGAGGGCTGTCCCCCACCTTGTGTTCTATTGTGTCATAGCGACCAAAGCATAAATCAAGCCCTCCAATAAAACAAACTTGATGATCAACAATTACAAGCTTTTCATGATGGGACCTGTATGTAAAGATGTTAGAACATCAGAAACTGAAGAGGTGAACGCCATGCTTCAAATATCCACAAATTGTTCTCCAAAGAAGAATGCATACCACAGATAAACTCCACTAGAGAAATGATCAGGGTAACGCAACACCCTTACATTCTGATGAATGCTAAGAAGCTTTCTCTTGCTATAGACGCTGTTGATTTTCAGGGCAAGAGAGACCTCCTTGTAAAGAAGGATATAAATCTGAAAGCGAGTGATATCCGATAAATCATTACCTATTGAAAATTTAAATAATAAAAAAAAGTTTGATATGTGTATTTTCATGGACGCATGCATGTGCATAGAGAACAAAAAGGAGCAGCTCAATAAAATCTAAATATCACCGAAACACTCTACTCCAACCACATAAAAGACAATCGGAGAAAAGGTAAAATTTCTACATGAGATCAAATTCTAGGCAAAAGTGAACCGACATTAAATTGCTTGAAATAATGTATTATGCATGTTGACAAAAATGTAGGTCATTTAGGTGGTTGCAAGTTCCATCTTAACAATAAGCACTACAAAAAATGATAAGACTTGAGAAGTAAATGCTACAGCTCTCACATTCAAGTAACACCTGGTACAGACAGAACACATGAGGAAACATGACATCTCTATTCTTAGAGTAATACACTTCTCCTCTGCCCTGATAAGTTAACTAGAAAAAAAACAGAGACATGCATATCTACTAGACTTTAAAAAGTACCTGCACCCCTTGTACGGCTTTTGCTTCCAGTAAAGCATCAAGCCTGGAAGAAGCATGAGAACGAAAAGGACGACGTAGATACAGCTCTGGGCAAACCCACCAGCCACAAATAAATATCTGTATGAAGCTTCCAATCACTCAACACATAAAAACCAACAAGGAACGTAACAATAACAGCAGAACGGGCATGACAATGCTGAACCTCTGATTTTGCATCCTCAATTGCTGAAGCAATAGCATCAAAGGCTGCCCTGCCATCAATAAACCACTGAGCCATACTTCCATCTTCTGACAAACCCCTTATGGGTGCATAGGAGCCAAAGCGATGAAAATGACACCAGCCCTCAGGAGGGCTGAGCCCAACATTGTTGATTGCAGTAACCCAGTCTTTAACTTTACCAGCATTCTTGGTTCTTAACCTTACGCTCCGGTTTCCACAAGTAACCTTTTGAAGTTCCAAACTATCTGTTAGAAAGGGAACTTCTCCAGATATTATCATTAGATGAATAAGTGAACCAATCGATACCCTGAAGCTTACATAATGAAAACCTCTTTGATACTTGATCTAAGAGTAGGACAAACCCTTTTTCTTTACTCATTCCTATTTGATACCACTCATTGCTACTTTTGTCTCTAAAGTCCAGTCTAGAAGAATGGATAGGAATTCAGAAGAATCCATATACATTTAACACTTAAAACAAGCCCATGCAGGAAAAACAAAGGGAACAAGAGACCAATGGTTAATTTCTTAAATTCAAAGAAAACTACCAACAAACTGGAGTTGCACTTGTGTCACAAAAGGCTCCACCACTCTGCTTTCTATTTGCCAAGGCACATCTTAATATTAATTCAAAAACTAAGAATGTTCACTGCCCCAGACATTCATCAATAAAGTTGAAAGGGAAGAAAGCCTGTAAAGCATAATTCTGTTCCAAAGTTGCTTATTTTATCATCAACAGATTCCTGATGATGAAAGAGTGGACTTGGTAACTCCTTGCATAGAGGAAGATGCTCAGTACTGATTTCTCAAATTGATGGAATTGGTATTGGTTCGACATGAAAGAATTTAAGCAACACTGCATCTTGATTTTTGGACCTTACATAAAATTGCAGTGAAATAGGAGAATTATCCGAACTTGGTCATACCAGAACAGTTGAAGAAAACCAACAAAAGTTTGAGCAATTATTGAAGAGGCTCTATTTCTCTCACAAAAGAAATTGAGATTTTCCTCAGTGAGTCGCAGGACTATGTTGCTGCGACAGTAGAGCCACATCAAACCAAAACTTGGGAAGTGCCATTACTCCGACACCACTGTTTGAAGGAAAGGGAGGATAGCAGGAAATTTAGTCACTAACAACAAAGAAACGATCATTAGTTAAAAACATCCAAGTTCCTACAGCTTCCACCAGACTCAAATTTACTAAGCAATTACGAGAGTAGGACAGATGAGCATCAAGCAAAAACACTTCGCTAGAATGATGAAGTTCATTCTCCATGTCATCATTGCAATCAATTGTTTTGGATTGAAGGACTTTTATAATCAGATTTCGAAACTTCATAAACATCAAGAAACAGAAAAGTTCCTGCAGGAAATTGATCCTTCTTTATAGATTTTTTTTTGTGCAAGGGCACTGGCTAAAGTGTTTGTCATCTCTTGTTAGATTGCCCATAGGTCAGAGGGTTCTGGAACATTGCTTCGCCAATCATAGGTGCTTGTAGGGTGGTTACTGGAAGTGTCAAAGGAGAACTACAAGCTTGGTCACATCATTCTCAAAATAAGAATAGAGCTCTTTTGCTAACCCATTACATATTTTTGGATCGGGCGTAAGTACGCCAGCAGCCCTCAAACTTACACTACTCAGATGAGTTAGTCCCCCAACTAGAACTCAGTAAAGATAAACCCTCAAACTCTCAAATTTAGAGCGAATTAGTCCATTTGTGACAGAAAATCCAATATGACAAACATGCTGTTAAACTTCATGTTGACATGTAATGGTTCCAAGTGAGAGAAACATGAGGGATAAAAAGAACTAGGGATCCCAATGGGCCCCACCCCTTCTCATCTTAAACATATGTTAGGTCAGCTTTTTGCATTGTAGATCATGTTCAAAAAAAATATTTGTATTTATGAATATTATATGAATTGTTTTCTTTTTTTTTTTTGTGAAGAACCAATAATATTTGGTAGTTAATACAGCTAATAATTACTTTAATAACATTTTCTAGAAAATAACTAAAAATTTATATTTTTCCTTAAGAAGATTATAAAACCAAGAACATTTTAAAACCATTAAAAAGATGGAACAGTAATATTTACTACTGAATAATGGTATACCTAATAATATTTTTTATACATAATTTTTTTTTGGGTATACCTAGTAATCAATTTAATAATAATTTTTAAAAAACAAAAAACATTTAATATTTTTCATTACTCAACCTAAAAATATTTACTTTTTATAAAAGACATTTTAAAAGCGCTTTTTGGACTACATTTTATCAATGTTTTAAATGCTACAGTTAAGAAGAGAAAAAGACACTTTGAATATATTTTTTAAAAAAGCGATAAGCATTTTTCTAAGAACTTTTATTTTTTAGGCTGTTCAAGGAAAAAATGAAAAATGTTATCTCCATTGGATGAAATTAGTTAACTTAAAGTATTTCTCTGATAACAACTTTTTAGATCATAATTTAAACTATGCAGTAACCGTCTTACAATAAATTTAATCTTTATAATAATTTTTTATAGATAATGGAAAATTCAAATCACCCTTTTTTCTCTCTTTAAATTGAATTTATTTCATTCAGGAAGAAAGAATTACTAAATTAAATTGTTTATTTATTGTCAAAAAATATTAAACTGTTTAAATTTACTAGAAAAAAGTTACCAAATTGTTATGGAATGTTATATTGTATTTTAGGAAGGATAATATTTATCTCTTTATTGTTAGGGATTTCTTTCCTTGTATTCCTCTCCCATATAATATATAAAGGTCATGTGAGAGTCTTGTTTTATCAAGCCCTCAGTTTCTCCTCCTAATATTTTCTAACATGGTATCAAAGCCATAACCTAATCTCAGCACGTTCCGCAGCCTCTCCTTCACCCAAACCAGCTTCCGCAACCATCTTTTAGCGGCTGTCCCTTTCATAAAACCAGCAACGGCCCTGCAAATAACAAACCAACAACACAAAGACACTCAGGAGGTGTCGGCGACCAGAACAACACCAGAGGTATTGCCGTAAAATCACCCACGCGCCGGCGCGTGGGAGTCATGTGCCGCTGTCCGGCGACCTCCACCGATGGCGGTTTAATTGGTCTAATCGGTTTTTTATCCTAAACAAGTTTCTGGTCTTCGTTTACATTGATTATGACCAGAAGTTGAGTTTCTTCATTCTTCAGTCGTCTTCAGTCAGTCGGTGCATCATCAGCTCAGTTTTCTGTTAGTTTCTAATACTGTCAGTCATCAATAATCAGAAACATGTCAGGATCTGATGATAAAAGTCCTCAAGGGAGTTTTCTGCCGGTCATTGTCCCACCAGCAGGCACCCTCACACAGTTTAGCAATTTGCAGATTGCTAAACAGTGTTTGAACGGTAATAACTACTCATTCTGGGCTAGGAATGTGGAGTTGTATTTTACAGGTCAAAGAAAAATGTCTCATCTTACTGACGATCCTCAAACATCCGAGAGTTGGAAAGCTGATGATGCCTTTTTGATTCCATGGCACCTGAAATTTCAACTCTATTTTCTCATGTTCGAACCTATAAGCAAGCTTTGGAATATGCCAAGCTTTTATATTCTAGTGATATCCTTCATATATATGAGGTTTCTGTTGAAGTGTTTTAGTCCAAACAGGAAGGCGGTCTTCCTTGGATATTTTGCAAAGATGAAACATGCATTGGAGGAAATGAATTCTTTGCTTCCTATTACTCCTGATGTCAAGGAGATGCAACGTCAGAGAAAGCAGTTGGTGCTTATGACATTTTTGGCAGGGCTAAAACCTGAATTTGAACCAGTTCGATCCCAGATTCTTCGCGGAATAGAACTTCTTTCATTACCTAAAGTATTCGCGAGACTTTCTTGCACTATGATAAAGGAAAGCTCAAGTAATAATTTTGACCGGTCTGCCCTTGCAATACAGCCCAGTCCACAAGCAAAAGGTGGCCGTGGAGGACGTAGTAGTTGTGGTGGTCGTGGCAGCAGAGGTGGACGTTGTAGAGGTTCACGGTTGCACTGCACATATTGTAATAAAGATGGACATGAAGAGGAGACTTGTTGGGATAAGAACCCGGCTTTGCAAACAGCACATTTGCATCACATGAGAAGTCATCGTTAGTTACAGCCCCACAGCAGTCTGGCACGATATCTCAAGAAAAGTATACTAAGTATATGCAGTATCAATCCGCACAGCTAGCTTCCACTTCTTCTATGACTTCTGTTGTTCATCGAGGTAACCCAATAGCTTGTTATTCCTCTAATCTTCCTAAAAATCAACTCTGGGTATTGGATTCTGGTGCCACTGACCACATTTCAGGTAAAATAACCAATTTCGACCATATTTCTTTTTTACCAGTATCTCATAATAAACTCACCATTGCAGATGGATCCAGCACAACCATTAAAAGTGTTGGACCCACCCATCCTTGTCACTCTCTCACTTTACCATCTACTTTATTTGTTCCAAATTTTCCTTTCAACCTTATGCCTATAAGTAAGCTAACCAAACAACTAAATTGTTCAGTTTGTTTCTTCTCTAATCATGTCATTATCCAGGATTTGAGGAGTAAGAAGACGATTGGAGAAGGGCATGAATCGAATGGAAAGTACTACTTTGATAGACTGTAGTCATCAGTTGCTTGTCATACATCGGTCTCACCTACATTAGTTCATAGTTGTTTGGGTCATCCATCTTTAACAAATCCCAAGAAGCTTGTTACAGATTTAGTTTCAGCCTCCAATTTAGATTGTGAGTCGTGTCAACTAGGGAAGCATCATCGTGTTCCTTATTTTCCTAGAGTCAATAAAAAGGTTGAAAAACCTTTTATGCTAGTTCATACAAATATTTGGGGTCCAAGTCGTGTCAAGTCTAAATTAGGTTTTCAATATTTCATAATTTTTGTTGATGATTTTTCCCGAATGACTTGGTTGTTTTTAATGAAAAATCATTCTGAGTTATTCTCTATTTTTTGTACCTTTTGTACGGAAATTCAAAATCAATTTAATTCTCAAATTAAAATTCTTCGCAATGATAATCCTAAAGAGTATTTTTCTCACTCGATGTCTAGCTACATGCAGCAACAGGGTATTATACATCAATCCTCCCGTCCAAGGACATCTCAACAAAATGGAGTGGCCGAGAAGAAAATCCAACACATTGTTAAAACAGCTCGTACCGTTTTAATTTACATGAATGTTCCCAAAAGTTTTTGGGGCAATGCTATCTTTACTGCATGCTTCCTCATCAATCGGATGCCTTCCTCTATTTTGCCGGGTAAAATCCCATTCTTTGTTCTCTTTCCTTCTCAAGCTCCGTTTTCTATTCTACCTCGAATATTTGGGTGTGTTTGCTCTGTTCATCAGCACCAACCTGACACTGACAAATTAGATCCTAGAGCCTTAAAATGTGTTTTTCGTGGATACTCTCGTATTCAAAAAGAGTACAAATGTTTCTGTCCTTTACTGAATCGATTTTTCGTTTCCGCTGATGTTACGTTCCTTGAAAACATCCCTTATTTTTCAAATACTCAATCTGTGTCTGTTGATGCCGATGATCGTCTGCCTTTACCATTTGTGCCAACTCAAACAGCTCCTGATGCATCAAACACTAGTCATACACCTTTAGAGCACATTCCTGATATTGATCCCCCACCTTTAGAGCGTCTGTCTCGTCCTTATCTGCAGGTTTATACTCGACGTCCTTGAGTTAAAGTACCCCAGGAGATTCATGCTCATCACAACCGTCTTCTTCATCAACAAGACCGAAGAATGATGATTTGGATCTTCCAATTGCATTCTGCAAAGGGAAAAGGTCTTGCACTTGTCACCCAATCTCTAACTTTGTTTCTTATGATTCTCTACACCGTCATACTCTGCTTTTGTATCCACATTGTCCTCTATACCCTTGCCTAAGTCTGTTTTAGAAGCCATTTTTCATCCTGGATGGAAGCAAGCTATGGAAGAAGAGATGTCAGCTTTGCGGGCTAATAACACGTGGGACTAGGTTTCTCTTCCGCGTGGCTAGACTGTTGTGGGTTGTTGCTGGGTGTGCACTGTTCATCCTGATGGGATAGTTGATCGATTAAAAGCCCGTCTGGTTGGAAAAAAATATTCCCAAGTATATGGTATGGACTATTCGACAACCTTTTCTCCAGTAGCCAAATTGACATCTGTTCGTATCATCATTGCGTTAGTTGCTACATATGCATGGCCTTTACATCAGTTAGATGTGAAAAAAGCCTTTCTTCATGGAGATCTTGAGGAAACTATCTACATAGAGGAACCACCAGGGTTTGTTACTCAGGGGGAGGCTAATCATGTATGTCACCTAAATAAGTCATTGTATGGCTTGAAACAATTGCCACGGGTATGGTTTGGTCATTTCAGTTCAATTGTTATGGAATTTGGTTTGCAGCAATGTGGTGTGGATCATTCTATCTTTTATCGCCACTCTGAAGTTGGTAAAATCCTCTTGATTGTCTATGTTGATGATATTGTTATTACTAGTGATGATGCATCTGGTATTTAATCATTGAAGTTTTTTCTGCAAACCAAGTTTCAGATAAAAGACCTTGGTCCATTGAGATATTTCTTAGGAATTGAGGTAGCACGGTCTAAGACAGGAATATGTCTTTCGCAAAAAAAGTATGTTCTAGACCTTCTGGAAGAAACTGGTTTATTGGGAATCAAACCGGTTAACAGTCCCATGGAGCCAAATGTCAAGCTTGATGTAGATAAAGGAGAATGTTTGGAAGACCCTACTAGGTATCGAAGACTTGTTGGCAAATTAAATTATCTGACTGTTACTCGTCCAGATATTTCATTTGCTGTAAGTGCAGTAAGTCAGTTTATGTACTCTCCCCGTACTAGCCATTGGGATGCAGCCATTAGAATCTTGAGACATCTCAAAGGTGCACCAAGTCAAGGTCTTCTTTACCAAAATCATGGTCATGCTCGAATTCAAGGATACACAGATGCTGATTGGGCAAGCTCCTACGATCGACAGTCTACTTCAGGCTATTGTGTATTCATGGGAGGAAACCTGGTGTCTTGGAAAAGCAAGAAACAGAGTATTGTCACAAGGTCGAGTGCTGAATCCGAGTATAGGGCAATGTCATATACTACATGTGAACTAGTTTGGTTAAGACATCTTCTCATGAAACTTGGTTTCGGACACTCAACTCCTATGGAATTAATGTGTGATAATCAAGCAGCCATTCACATTGCTTCTAATCTTGTTTTTCGTGAGAGAACCAAACATATCGAAGTTGACTGCCACTTTGTTCGTGAGAAGCTTCAATAAAGTTTGATCAAGACCCCATATGTCAAATCAAAGGATCAACTTGCTGACTTATTCACCAAAGCTTTAGGAGGATCTAAAGTAAAGTTTATATGTGACAAGCTTGAAGTTTATGATATGTATACTCCAGCTTGAGGGGGAGTGTTATGGAATGTTATATTGTATTTTAGGAAGGATAATATTTATCTCTTTATTCCTAGGGATTTCTTTTCTTGTATTCTTCTCCCATCTAATATATAAAGGTCATGTGAGGGTCTTGTATTATCAAGTCCTCAGTTTCTCCTAATAATATTTTCTAACACAAATATCTAAATTAGAATTTCAAGATTTTGTGATAAACAACTATTCTAAGTTAATGAATTTCATCTAGTGAGGTAACAAAATGAAACAATTTTAATAAATTTAGGGCCAAAAGAGAACATTTAATAAATTAGGGACTAAAATGAAATAATAATTAAAGGTTAAGGACCATTTATGCAATTTACTGTTAGTAAAATAGAGTTGATAGATACAATAGATTATCTTTCTTGTATATAAAATTCTCTGCACTTTCTTCATGCCTTAATTAAGTTTTTTTAATCAAGAAAAATACACGTCTTTTTCTTGTGCTTGAGGACAAGCTGACATTTGAGGAGGGAAATGACTTCATGTGCCAAAGAAGGTCATAATTGCTGCAAGTTTTATTTATTTATTTATCAGTATTTTATTTCATCAGGGTTTAGTTGGTATTTTTCTTTATCACTTCTAGTCCTAATTGGTTATATAAACTGCCACATTACTTACATAAGAGGCAGCAGTTATTAACTTCTAAATAGGGTCGGTTGTAAAAATCCACCATGATGCTAAAAACGTAGGGGCATTGTGCATGACATGTATGGAAGACAAAGCAGCCTACATTGTAAAGAGAACATTGAGTTACTATTGAAATTGTCACTTGCTATCTATTGAGCCGCTCAGATCACAGGAGACTCTCTAATAAGCCTTTGTTTCACTTTCACCTTCACCAGTCACCATAGGGCATAAAGACAGTAAAATGGAAGTGCGGAAGGGGTTAACTTTAATTTTAATCGATGCATAAATAAGCTATAAGATTGCTTTTAAAACCCCATAAATTTCAGTGGTGTGTACTGCAGTACTAGATTTAGATATCTAATGACCAATTAACCATAGGATATCTTGGTGGATGTTAGTTGGATATTGGGAGGAGAACATTTACGCGTCACTTTATGTTGGGATATTGGGTACACTAGGTTTTTAAGCCAGTGTAAATTAGTTTACACATTATAGTAAAATAGCAAGTTATAACATGGCATCTAATTTTAGTTAAATTAGTTTACTTGAAGGTTTCTGAAACTACTATACAATATAAATGGGTTACCCGTTTACTACAACAGTTAGAAGTTTACTGTTAAAACATTACTAAGTTTATAATTGAAAGTTCAGAGAAACATTTTTCATGTCAACAATTCTGGATATCTCAACCACCGCAGATCCCATAAAGGCAAACAGAATGATAAAGTGAGTCATTACTTTGACTAAAAGCCATGAGTACATGAAAATTTTACAATTCATTAAATTAGATTCTGCAACACAACTTACCTTGAATGCATGCCTCAAAGGATTTCGTTCCTTTACTTCAACAGCTAACGATACTCGGCCCTCAGTGGGACCATCTGATAGTGGTAATACATCAAAAACCATTATATCCAAAGGCCGGGTATCAAAAGGATCCTCCAGGAAGGCCAAAAATCCAGGTTTCAGTACAGCCCACACCTGAACTTAAGCATAAAACATGAAATCAACAAAAAGTATGAGCTGAGCTAGCATTATAGATTGAAAAATATACTACCTCTATCCCATAATAATTTCACGTTTTGACTTTTAATTGAGTTCTTTTTGCAAATCAAACATATGCATGTAAATTTGGACGCAAAGGATAGATCTAATCATGTAGTTTCTACATAAATACAGGAAAAAACAGGCCAAACTTAATTTCAAAAAGTCAAAAACTGACAAAATATTATGGGGTGGAGTGAGTGTTAATAGAGCTAGCGTGGTAGCAATTCAAAAGTGTGCTTTGAAGAGAACCAACTAAATATGCTTAAACAAACTCATAACTCTTAAGTGGGAAAATCCCACATGGCTAAGTCAAGGGGTTAGTTAGGACTTTATATTGTGGTGAGGTCTCTCTGCAGCAGTGATTGGTTTTTTGTTGGATGCTTTAACAAAAACCAACATGGGCCTCGACTGCTGAGAACCAATAGTGACACCAAGCCTCATAGTATAGAAAGTTGGGAGACTCCCCACACTGGGATAACGAGGGAAGACAGAAAATTCAACACATCAAGATGTAAATAATAAAAGCAAGTTAAGTACATTATTTATGGTGTTTTTTGGGTTAAAAACTGTAGTTTTCTGTTATGACTTTATACATTTCTTCATGATTTGAATTTTAAAGCTTTAGGTCAAGTTTCTGTTACCTTCTATAAAGCTGTCTTAATTACTGATCCTCGTGGGCAGTTGCAAGACGTATTGGAATTGGAAAGGCTCACCCTTTTGCTCAATCACAATAAGAGGACAGCTATTTCTATAATTCCTGTTGAGTTTTCCAGATAGGGAGGATGCAGTACTAGAGCTTTTGATTGCAAAAAGACTCCATTGCCCATAGCAAAACAGAAGTGGTCTAGTACTCTTTTGTTTCTGAGTTTCTAGAGAAATAGGTTCAGATGCGAAGATGGTTGATATTTTGTCTTTTAAGTGATTTCCTTGGCATCTTCTTAATGCCGCTTAATTAAGCCAGAGATTCCTACTTCCATATTTTATGAGACTTTCGAGTTTCTAGTGCTTGTGTGCATATGCCTGTTTGTGTTTTCTTCTTCTAGTGAGTCAAGGAGCTATTATGAGTGAGCTTCATTTGTCAAGATGAGAGAGATTGTCTGCATGGTCTAGGGCTATTGCTGCTTCAGTACTTTGCTATGCTGTTGCACACCTAAGTTTAATGTTTATTCTAGCTTATCTACAATGAACCACTTACACTTGTAAGAAATTTTTGTTATTAAACTACTATATAATTCTTCATATATTGAAAATATAACTCATTCCACCTTAGATTGAATATTTTAACATTGAAGCTCAAGCACAAAAAAGTTTAGCTCAATCGATTTTGTGATTTGTTTGTTGTTCTTGTCCTATTAAATTTAACTTGTTGAAGCTTATGCATAAAAATGCAATTGTTCAATGAAAATGTTAGAGATTTTTGATTATTCTAAAAATAGACAAATATGATCCTCATGAGTGGATTTTTTTATCGATGGTTGGTGCAATCTAATACTAGTTCTCCATAAATTTATGTGTGTAAGTAGATCAGTCCTTTTTTAACACATATCTTGGTGCTGATTTAAGAAGCACCATCACTGAATCCTCAAATCTAAATCCACAAAGCAGATTCGACCATCAGCTGAAAACTTCTAATACTGTTATTGAACATAAACTAACCTATAAATAGCAATACCCAGGTCGCTACATCAGCATGTATGGATAGTCAGATCAAGTTAGTGCGCAATAGCCATATATGGATGTTTTGTGTCAATTGGAAAGGTAACAATTTTCACAGCTTTTCCAGTTAGAAGGTCTCAGGACTGTAGGTCCTTTCTTCTTATGATTAGCCAAACCTACTCCAGATGTTTTCACACAGATTTTGCACAGGAATGTAGGAAGTAACCTGGAAATTCAATTCTACAGACCTGGAACCAGACATGAAGCTCTAATTGTTTCCTCTCTACTTCCAAAACCCAGGCTTTTTTTTCAAAGTATGTGAAGCAGCAATCATCAGTCATGGAATCACAAAGACCAATAACTGGAATCAACATCTAAACAACTAATACCAAACCACCTAAGAATCTGAATGCAAATCTGCCTGAAAGAAAACTATGTAATTTTAACTGCAAACATACCCCCAAAAAAAAAGTTTATCGAATACTTAGTTAATCAAGAAATTCGAGGAAAGAAATTGTGTTTTTATGTGCGCATGCGAGTCAAAAAAACTTATAGGAAGAGAGATTGCATTAGGAAGAGAGATTGCATCACCTTTTGCCAATTTTCATTAAAACAGTCAAAACAGCAACAAGCACAATATTTGCTAGAATCATCGTTCTTCACAATTTTTGATAGATGTTTCACAATGACAAAATCTTCCTTTAGCTTAGGGCCATACTCAGGAGAAAATGACAATGTGGAAATCTCTAAAAAACTGCAAACCTAGAGCACAAAATTGAGAGAGATCTTAGCCTAAAAATAGGAGAGCATAATGACAGGAAAAAACTTGCAACATAGAACAACAAGCAAGCAAGTACATTTCTGAATTATTTCTGAATTAAATAATGAGGGTTTGGAACTAATTGGGGCATAAGAGTGACTGAATGCCTCTGGAGCTACCAAGAAAGCGATTACATTAGAATTCTAAAAGTCAAAACACAACCAAATGAGAACATTATCTCTGAAATCCTTCAATAATTTCTAGGAGTTCCTTATAAGGACATTAAATTGCCAGGCAGCAAATGTTTCTTCTCACAAGACTACAAAGTGAGAAAAATTTAATTAGAACACTCTATTCACAATCATCGTGCTGCACCTTAATATCAAATATGTTTTGTGCCTGTCATTAACTACTAAAAGTCACCTGACATTGTAAACCCATAGTCAAGAACAAAGCAGCAAGAAGCATCAATATCTTATTCCAAATGACCTTCCTACTGCAACTCTCTTGCAAGGGAATAATTAGACAAAAAAAAAATATTGCAAATTCATTTGTTTATTTGTAGTCAGACCTTATAAAATAGCATGCACTTTAGGAAGAACCGAAGTTTACTAGAGCATGATGGTTATTTGTTTAAGGCTGGTTATCTTCTGCAGAGATGTACTTGTAATTTTGTCAGAACCCAACACAATGGTCCAACATATAGATGGACAGGAAAAAGACAAGAATATCCTATGATGGTGGCAACCACTGAAAGGAAAAATTGTAAGCTAATTTCACTAGCTGCAACATCCGTGAGCCTAGCATGTATGCATTTGTATTCCAAGTTCTACTGAAGTCAAAGATAAGAATAATGAGAAATTATTCATCACCAAATTCGAAAATGATCACTCTGTCTTCAACTTTAATGGGATGGAACTTTATAGGCAAACCTCTCGGGAGTTGACAATATCCAGATTCCCCAGAAAGTGGTTCAGATATTCTTGCATTGTAACCTTGGCTCTGTCTGACATAGAAGACTGCCTTAAGAGGGCGGGCTTCATGACTGGCAGGGCAGCACTTGATGGAACATCTCTAGTACAAAAGCAAATGACATAAATAAGCGAGAGGTCACAGGCTGCTTCCCTGACCCCCATCCCTGCTCACATCCAGCAATTAAGAAGAAACCAAGAAATAGTTATGAAGGTGCAAAAAATAGTCCGGTGTTAGATTCAAGGCACCTGTTCTTAGCACTTTCGTCATGATGCAGGGGAACAGCATCATGTTCAAGTGCATCATCTTCTTGGTCTACGTGAGTATGGTCTCCTATTCCTAGATTTTGAAGCCATTCTTTAACCTTCAATATAACGAATGTTGCAACAACTATCACATCAAAACCCTGAGTGTTACTGGATCAATACTTATCAATAACGGGAATAAAATGATCAGACATTGACATCATCAGCACAAATATACAAAATTGCGAGAAGAAAAGAGATGCTACTTCACACACACCTGCTCTTGCTTCTCATAAATTTCTTCAAATAGCAAACGTTTCTTCAATGCAAAATGTAGATAGAACAAATCTGACGCTTTCCTTACTAGCTGCCATTTAAACTGGCGAAACGAGGCACAATAAATTCAAACAATGTAATGTCAGGAAGCCACAATAATAACAGCCACGGATTTCAATTTGCACAATATCATGACGATCATCTATAGTTCACAGTATAACAATTACACGGTGAACTTTGCAAGCTGTTCGACAGACAGGGAAATTGTAGGAACCAAGCGGCACTAACTCGGCAGTGAGTAATGCATCCTCATAACAAAGAAGCAGAAAACTAAAATACTAGTATAGTAAGACGTGGAGGATCAGAAAAGAAAGAAAAACGCGCCTGTTTATAGGAAAATTCAATGGTATAGGAGAAGAGGATGGGGCTGAAATCGGCGGCGTCGGGCCTGGAGACAGAGATTATGGTGGCCTTAGGCAACTCCTCGAAAATCCGAGAGGGCTCCGGCGAGTGGCCTGGACCGAAGGAAAATAACGACGACATCATAGCCGATAAGGGAGATAAGGGCTCCACATGCGCCTGGTGGTGGCGAGGCCCGCCGCCGTGGTGGTGAATCAATCGTTCCGACGCCATTCTTTGTTCTTCGACTCTGGAGTGACAAGCTGGAAATGGTTATTGGAATTGCTCTGTGCCTTAGCTTTTGCGGATCCGATCCAAGAGAAGGTAATGGTTGTGAGCCGTGAGCTTAAGTTAGAATGTGGAATCAACTGCCAGAGAAGAACAGGTATTTCTCTCCACTCCCCGGCATGCAATTTTGAGGCGTGTTTGTAGGCCGACGACGTGGCGGGATCTTTTTTTTTTTTTTTTTTGTTCTTTTTTCTTTTTCTCCAATGCTGAAATGACCGTTACAATTTCATTCACCATTCAAATGAAAGCTGCACATGAAATCGTATACATTATGATATGTATTAACCATCTAAGACATAAATTTGGATCATATAATCAAAGTGTATGCCACAAGAGCATAAGCTGAAAAGGGTGCAACGTGCTACGCTATAAATAAATAGTGACTGTTTCCATCGTATAAATATAACGATTTAGACCGTATAAAACTGAGAATGGACCAATCTCTGCTGGAATTTGCCGCTTCATATGGCTTGGACACCTTTTTCTCGGCCTTTCACATGGCCCCTAAAGCCTGTTTGGGAGCTTTACTTTCCTAAACATACGTTCGTACTAACAAATTTTCTTCTAGCTATAACAAACCTACTCAGTTCCCAGTGTTCTCGCTCTGGAAACCAACAAGTTCTAATGATGAACAGGGTCCGGCGATGCAGACACCTCATGCAAGAAACGGGAATAAAAGAAAAACTAATTCGAAAGGAATAGCCAACTTCCCAACTTTGGTCCACAAATGGAAAATCCCAAAAAACTCGCTGTTTATTTCGAACCTTGTACCAAAAACGAAAAATTCTAACATACTTTCCACTCAACATAAGAGTTAACAATATCCCAAACTTCAATGCTTTAAACTAACAGAAAACGGGGAAACGTAAAGGAAAACAGAGCACTTCGTGTGAAAACTACTATGGATAAATTACAGAACATCAACAAGAAATCTGCATTAATCTTCGGTTCCAGCTGGCAATTCAAATCCTTCACTTCTTAGCTTTCTTGGTTCCCCTGCAAAAAATTCAACGAGTACGTTTATTCTAACTAGTTCCACATGAAAGATAGTACCAAATGGAGCAAGCCTAAGCCATCTTACTCTGCTGGCCGGGAAGTCGGTACTGGAGCTGCCATCTCCCCAGGTCCCTAGATGACAGAAGCAAAAATTAACTCAGAGAGCAAAGCCAAAAGAGCATACACAAGAAGCAAAATGATGAATATCTGCTTGTAGGAAAATCATCCAAGATGGTTGGTTGTGTAAAGAAGAAGAAGACACCAGGCTTTTGAAAACAGAAGTGCAAACTACACAGTAAAATTCCTCCAATAGTAGAGCAAGAACAAACAAGATCCATCCCAACAAGTATAAAAGAAGCATCACAAACCATTGCCTGAAGCATAAAATGTCTAGTTGAATACAGAAAAAGAACAAAACCAATTCATCCTGTTCTTTTATGTAAAGTACACGTTAGAAATACATCAAATGGGCTTGCTGAACAAACAGAGAATAGGCCATCGAGCAGTTAATGATTGTAATGTGATAGCAAGTGTGGGGAGCAAATAAAATAGCACATTACAGTTTTCACGGAATTACGTGATTAAACCTTCTCATATCATAATGGCAACAATCAGATTACAATTGACCAATTGACCATACCTGTGCCAGGCGCTCCTCTCTCCTAGCCAGCTTCCGCTCCCTGCTAGCCTTGTTTTTAGCACGCTTGGCCTCAAACTGATCAGAAAGAGTTTTTTCTCTTGCCTTCTCGGCTTTCGACTTGTGGATGCTTTCCATCAGGACACGCTTGTTCTTGAACACATTACCTTTCACCTTCATGTACATGTCGTGGTACATGTGCTTGTCAATCTTCTTGGACTCCCTGTACTTGCGTAGCAAGCGTCTGAGCACGCGCATTCTCCTCATCCAAAGGATTTTGGTTGGCAACCTTGCCTCCCTGGTACCCTTTCTCTTACCTAACAAGTAATGGAATTGAAAGAACAGTTTCAATGTCCGCAATCATCTTAAAGAAACCAGAACAAAATCAACCCCACCCCCCCCCCCCCCCCTCTTTCAAAATATGTCTGAGACCTCACTTAAACCAACAAAGATGTTTCAAAATTGTATCTAGAATGACAGAACCAAAAGGCAGCCATGTATAAAAACCACGGAACAACAAGAAAGAAGCATACCATATCCAGAGTGGCGACCCTTTCTCTTGGCCTCCTTCATCCTGCGCGCCCGCGACCGGGAGTGAATTTTGGTGGGCTTCCTGATGATAAAACCATCCTTCACTAGCTTTCTGATGTTCTGCCCTGTACAAGGGCAATGAAAAAACAAAGGCGTTCTTAGGAAATCCATAAAATCCAAAGGCAGTATCCGGGGGGAAAGTTCAACCCTTATGAACACAACACCACTAGAGAAAAGGCGATTCAATAATCGAATTCCCTAAACAGAAATGAGATCGCAAGGGTTACTAAGAAATGGAAACCACAATTCGTGTTGAAGAAAAACCGAAAATGCCAGCAGAGAATGAATTGGAAAGCTTGATCGAGATGGAGAGAGAAGAACAAACTGGAGTTGGCCATTGAGATCTCGTTAACTTCATTGGGATCTAGCCAGACCTTGCCGCGGCCGCACTTGAGGACGCTGGCGGAGAGCCGCTTCTGTAGCTTCAGGGACACCATCTTCAACTGCCAGGTGCAGCCCCTCCCCCTCCCTCCGAAGGTTTTGACTTGTTGACCGATGAGTCTTAAAATTAAGAGCTGGGCGTGGGAATTAAGAGTGGGAATGGACCGTAGGGCTTGTCATTAGCAATTGGGTTGGCCGTTGGCCCAATTTGTGTCATAGCGATATAACGTGGGGAAGCGGTTTGGAATTTTGGATGTCCCTAAAACCCATGAAAAGCCCTAAATTCGGCTGCTCGGAAACATAAAATGGACCAACCTAATATGTACCAAAATTAAAAAGTTGGACCACCATTGCATGCCGCCCTCTCTTCCATGAAATTTTTGTTTACTCAGCATCAGCTATTACAAGTAAATGGTGTTGAGGGGTTAAAAAAACAGAGAAGTAGAGGCTCAAATCCGAGCTAGGGGCGGAAGAGCCGCATCCCTTTGCATTGTTGCTATCTGGCTAACAAATATAGGACCTCTTCCATGATATTTTATCAAATGAGATGACCCTTAAAGACTAAGGGTCAGTTTGTTTTGGGTATACTTGTTTTTCACCCGTGTTTTGACTAAATACGTTCTTTGACTTAGGCAGGATATAATGAAATTGGGGCTTATATTCAAGTTATTTACACCTAATTGCCATTGCCCAAATCCCTGTTTTACAACCTCAGCTGACCACTGTATTCTTCAACCTTGGCCACACGATGCTCCGCCCGGATGTTAATCGGAGCTGAGTGTCCATCCACTGTATGGTCGTACTTCTCCATTATGCCTATAGCCCATTTTTGTGATTTCTCACTGTCTATCGTTCTCACATTATGCCACCATCATCCATGGGTTTCCTGCCATAAACGCTGCTAGGTATGTTTCTATAACCATTTTATCCCACCATCAGCCAAAGGTTCTGTCTTCCTCCCACATCCAATTGGTAGAACCAAAATTGTAAAGACCTACCTAATCTACTAGAAATTCTTTTCAAGGTAGAACCAAAAGTCTCAGATGGATTTAGCGTGAACAGATCCTATAGTTGATAGATGGTGCTTGACATCCAATCGGTGGAAAATTTGGTCGCCGGTGCTATTAGCCTCTAATAAGAGGTAGTAGGAACAAGGTTACGCTTGCGACTAGGCATGAATCGAACTCGATTGCACCTCCCAAGGTTCTCGTTCACATGATTTGCTTGCTTTACAAGGAGAATAATTACAATGGCAAATTGTAATAACAGTAAAAAGCACGACTAGTTTTGGGACATGCCCAAACATGCCCTACATCCATGTCAACCACATGCTAGTTTGCTAATAAAAAACACATTAATAGGCCTCCATACTCATTAAACGAACTGGCCCTAAAGATGGTTGGAGTTCCTCAAATATTTGATGGTTTTTATTATTTTTTATTTTTCAATTGAGTACGCTAACTTTCAAAACAAGTTTCCCTACATTTTAACATTATGCTTGCAATCTATGCAACATTACTTTATGACTCAAAATGATTAAAAAAAACATACACCTAAAAGTTTTGCTACTTTCATGCCCCTCACGGAAAGATGTGACAAACAATAATTTGAGACGTCATCCTGCCACCCTAATTAAAGTGACAGAGATATCAGATCCTTTGCCAATACCAAAGATCGAATCTCCCCACCCATTTTTTCTCCAATATTTTTACAATGCCTTAACACTACGTTTGGTTGCACATTGGTGTCGAACAAGTTTGCATTTTCCTACTATGATTGTACCTCCTTAAACCTTATACCTTGGATTACTGATTTTGTATACAAATAATAATAATAATAATTTGAGACATCATTATATGTAAAACTTTACCATTTATGTTAATAGTATATTCTTGTAAATAATAGTAGCCACCTCATTCTCACTTTTCTAGTTTTCTCTATATCATCTTTCTTTCTTCTTTGTGTTTTTGACCTGGTTTGGATTCTAATCCAAACTTGGCTGGTTGATTTTTTTTTTTCCATCTGAATGACTACATCTCATTTTTTTTTTTACCATTTCTTCTTCCTATTTATTCCTCACTAAACCCATTTATCACAATTTTAGGGAATAGTGTTTGGTTTTTCTAACGCTCTACAATGGACATATCTAGGTGATCAGATTTTGGTGTGAATGGGTCAGGTAGAGGCCAAAGATTGAAAAATGATAAGCAATGATGATAAGGCATCATCAAATAATGGATTAGGTAATGACATTAGAATTTTTTATCTATTCATTATATTATACTTTTTACTAGTTGATCTACTATTAGATGTTGATCTACCTTTTATTTGGTTAGATTGTCTACTGTTTGTTTTGACTATTTGGTCATACTATATCTATGTTTTGTTTCAGTTATTTGTAAGTTATCTATTTCAAATTTATTCTGGTTTACATGAAAAATTTGACTTCATCTGTTTCTCTCTGTTTCTCTTCATTTCATTCGGTATCACAGGAATGAGTAGCCTTTTTAATGGCCAGTTTTATGTTTCTGTTATTTTTTAGAGACTTATGTCATTGTTGGATTGTAAAATGTCATTTGGCTTACAACTTATTGGAATAAAACATCTTTTACAAAAAAAAAACTTTGGCATTTATATTACATGCTAGAACTTTTTACCAAGAATAACAATAAATATGTGTAGAGGATCAAGTTGTTGATATAATTGCAACATAAGGATTCTACATAACCTCTAAAAAGGGGGGCATAAATGTTGAAGAAAGGGAGCTGGTGGGAAAGAAAGAAAAAAAAAAGGAAAAAATAGGCAACCTCGTGGGGAAAGGGGGTGAAAACATGAAGAATATAAGACTCGTGAAGAGAGAGGAAGACAAAAAAAAGTGTCAAGTGGTAACTGTGGAGATAATGAGTGAAGAAAATGGTAGTAAAACGAGCTAGGTGGTAAAAAATGCTTCTTATCTTATGTACTTCATACCATTGTAAGTACTCTTCTACTTTTTATTAAAATTTAAAAATTTCATGTCTTATCTCTACACGATTCAACTTTTCCTTTTCCTTTTTTCACGACAACAACAATGGACAAAGTTGGCAATTGGTTGGGTCACAAGAAGGTGGTGCCAACGACTCCTAGACATGCACCAACATGATCCTTATGAGCAAAGTTCAATGTTAAGAAGAAGATAATGAGAATGACGAGGAAGATCATATTGTGAACTAGTAACAAGCCATCCATCACTAAACTTAGCTTTACAACCAATTTGGACAGACATTTTTTTGATTAAGTTGCTAAGATTAAGCAACCCAATATGTTTTAAAATAAAATAAAAAACCCTTGTAATTTTTAAGATTACAACTCCTACCATTTAACTTTCAAATCCCTTTTCTCCTTATCTCTCATTGTCATTGTTGCCTCCGTCCAAAATCGCCAAGCCATACCTGTCGTGATAACAAAAGGTTAAGAGCTTATAATTTGTAAACCCTACTCACTCACAAGCGTACGATTTCATTGTGTGCAAAGGTGAATAAGAGTATTGTCCCAAGGGATAATGTGATCTTACCAAGAATTAAATCCTAGCTACCCGACTTCCTAAACTATTAACGAAAAAAAGAAAATAAAGGAAAGAAATAAGACCCAAGACCAATTGAGTAAATGTGGGAATGAAGAGTGAAGAGCAATGAATAACCTTTCTAATTAACTAGTAATCTCTAAGATGGAAGACTAAATAAATATAAGAGTTACTAAGGTTGTCTAAACTAAAGTGCTCAAGTGTGATAATTACCTCCTTAAAAATCCACCATATTACTTGCTATCCAAGTTAATTAAAGCCCTAGGATATTTACCCCCTTATGTGGTGTGGGAGTCTAAAGTTCAAAAACCCACTTCCTCAAACTAAGTTTTTGTTCACCTAGAATCAAACAAGGCATTTCTCAAGCTTATGATGTAACCCAATGTGGTTTAAGCTATAACCCCCTTTCAAACACCTAATGAGACTATAGATTATCTCTAATCTACAATACCCATTACACTTTATTCCTCTTTTCTATCCCCATTCTTTCTTTCTTAAGAACTAAATAGGATTTGTGAGTGTGTAGAGTGGCCAAATAATCACACAAGCATTAGGCACAAGAATAGGTGACACAAGGAGATCCACATCCATAAAAGATCAACAAGAAATCATTAGATAACAAATAATAGAAGTTTCATCCTAGAGAGATACAAAAACCTACTTAATATCCATTATATCAATCAACAATAAACCCATAATCCAACAATCTATGAGAATTTCACAAAATAAAATAGGAGAAGAGGAAACCCAGGATGGATCCTAGTTGCCTAAAATTTTTTGGCTCCTAGACTCCTTCTTCAAGCTTCAAGTCTAGTATGCAATGTGTGTGTGTGTGGGTTGCCCCTTTTCCTCTTACTATTTATACCAAAGGGCTCTTTTTCTTGTCTTATCTTGGCTCTCAAACCCTAAAAGGATATAAATACCTGCTCCAGGGTAGCTCACCAGGTGGGAAAATGCGGGGACCATCAAAATATGAGGTTCGGGCAAAATAAGGGAGTGAGTGGCGACATGTTACCAGCTGGGTCAAGTTTGCAGCGATGCATCACCAAAAATGCAAAAATAACAGAGTGTTTGTAATGCCAGCGACGTAACGAGATGCCGCTAACACCTTTTACTACAACTTGACTTTCGCATGCCCAAATTCCATCTCGCTCGATCCCGCTCCAACCCGACACATTTGCAATACACTTCTACCTGCAGGAAACAAATCAAAACACAAAAAAACTAAGAGAGAATGGATGAAATAAAAGAAATGGGTAATCAAAGTTGCCAAAAAGTTAACAACTTTAACCGCTAAATTATGTGATTAACAATACCAATAGCCAAGCAAAACCTTACTTCAAGGGGAAAAGTATCTGTTTCATCAACCATTTAGTTGGCTACACAATCATTCATTTAGTAACAAGAAGAAGCCAACTTTTAGCCTTGCTACATACTAGATATTAATTATTTTCCATACCATTTAGAATATGAATTCTATTCCTCTCTCACTTGTTTCTCATGAACAACTCTTCAATTTCTTACCATATTATCAAATGCATTGACAAACCTATACATATTGATCAAATTCTCCTAAATCCTACTTTAAATATAAATTTCCTCTAATGGGTTCCAACAAATCCATAGGAAATCTTGACAAGGACAATGAGGAAAGTGAAGGAGATGAGGATGAAGAGGACAATCAAGAAGAAGATGATGACTTGTAAATAAAGGTGGGTGGCCAAAGGTGAGGATGAAGCCCCGGGCATAACCTAAGGTCATTTAATCACTTTAAGGTCGTGGTTGTTTGTAGATGACAGGTATGTAATTTCAAAGGTAACAAATGTTTATTTGGTTTTAAAAATAATCAAGTCATACATGACACAGATACAACCTGAGTTAGGTGGCTTAATTTTAGTAACTTAATCACCAAAAAGTCAATTCGAATTGGCCCTTATGTTTTAGCAATTGTCAGCCATCGCTAACCTTAGTGTTGGTTTGATTGTCACTGTTTTCACTTTCCAAAGTAACAACGGGCCACTCGTCATTATTTTTTGGTAGATTTTTAGTGATGATTGATCATCGTATTTAGTGACAACTATTGACCATTGCTAATTAAATGGTTGCCAAATGTTATTTTTGTAGAGGTATCATACATAATATTAAATTTGTTGGCAACATAATTATAATCTCAATTATACATATGTTGCATAGTATTTGTACAGATAAATACATACTTTCTAACATATTCCTTACTAAAATATATTTTTAAAATGAGTGCTAGATAAATGTATGAATAGTACCCAAACATAAAATTTTTTTATACCAATAAACTTGTAAAGTAAATGAAAAGTAATTTACACAGTGATGTTCGTTATCATTTTACTAGAGGGGATTGTCATGGCTGAGGTATGTGTTGTGAATTGTTAGTGTAAACCACCAAAAAAAATATCAAATAGATAAGCTAAAAGGTCTCCTAAGTTTTTCTAGGATGAAGCCTCCAAAGCTCAAGTACAATAAAGTTTAAAGAGTTTTGAGGGTATAGAAAGGCAAAAGTAAAGAGTATGGGTATGTCACCTCAAGTGTAAAAGTTACTCACATATATATAGGTAAAGGTGAGGTGACCATTGCACGAAATTTGATATCTGGTTTGTGACATGATCAACTATATACAGAATACTAGGATCTGTACTTTAAAGATGCATTTGCCAGCTAACTTCGTGTCTACTAAAGCCAACGCTTCTACAGCAGTGTTTAGTGTACGACCACATAAGGTTAGCCAAGGTACCCTTAAGGGACCTTTATGAGTAGAGTTCGTGGTCCCTTGGTTGTTAAAGATTCCAAAGTCCCCTACTAGAGGTACTAGGTGGGTACCTTGATTATGAATTGTCCTGAGATACTTACCGTTACAGTGTTTGCCTACCTTGGCGGTTCAAGAATGCGTCAACACTTTGGGCATCACATGCCCCCTCAAGAACTATGTTTGTTAGGACTTCAGCCTGGAGTCGATCATTTGGAGATTCACACATTGATGTGTAGACTAAATAATTTATTTTGACCTCAAACTTTAAGCTTAAAACAACATATTTTTGTTAGTTTCTTACTATTATTGGTCATTTTGTAGGTGTTAGGTGCAACTGGAGGCATAAAGAAGGAATAAAAACAAGTAGAGCATAAATGAAAAACTTGTGGATAAAGAAAGCCAATAAGGCAAGTGACTTTCATGCTAATTTTTTACATTTTTTGGAAGATTGAGCTTTGGTGAGAGAATAAAAGTTATAGTTTTTTTTCTTAGCTTCGCATGAAATTTTGAATTGCCTCAATCAAATATTTATGCGAAAAGTTATGACCAAAATATTAATGATGTCAAAGCTATTGAATAGTGGTGCTATGACGCCAAGATTGACACCGTAGTGCCATAGTGTATTTGGTGATGCCACTTTTTTGGAAATTTGCCATCACTATGATGCTCTTGGTAATGTAGCACTTGTGCAACGAGAAAAATGGTCTTTATACCCATTTTTAAACTCTTCCTTGTTTGAGTATAAATTTTCAATTGACATATAAATTGAATGAATAATTAGTATATATTAAGCATTAATAAGTCATCTTATAATATGTTACTCCATCCATATCATTTTGGATGATAAATTTCTTTAAGCACAAGTATTAAAATGTGTATAATTTATATTCCCTCTGTCTCACAAAAGCTATCATTTTTACTATTCATAGCAATTAATCTATGATTTTATTTTCTTTTAAAATTTATCATAAAAATATGAACTTCTTACATGAAAATGGAAATTTAAAGATTATAGTTTATAAATATTACTTTTAATTTTTTTTTTCAATTCATATTAATATAAATATATTGAAGTCAAATTTTAGTAAAAAAAGGTAAAAGGGACTACTAATATGAAACGGATAGAGTATTATTTTTTTCATTTTTTCTACTGAAATTAAAATAAAAAAATTTTAAATTTTATGTTGTGAGAGTTTAAATGAAAATTACAAAAAAAAATATACCTCTTTGAGCTTTACAGTATTACGACAAAATTAGATGTTAAAACTTTTCAAAAAACGAAATAGTTCATCCTTTCTTAGAATAACAAAAAAAATATATATCTTATACTTATTATCTTTTTTAGGACAGATAAAAGCACTAATATATAATCACCAATAACTTATTTTAAAAAATATCCATCCCAAAGCGCGCCTTTTCTATTTTATAATAGAGCTAATATACTTGTGCATTTTCCGGTATACGAGTTTAACAGCAAATAAAGACATTAAACAGGAGGCTGAATATGAAACCAACCATCCAACATGACGTGCAATTGTAATGCCGATATAAACCCTTACAATTGCTGGAAGCATTAGAAATATACTTAACATAATTAAAACAACTCTAATTAGCATTTCCCACGAAAATCAAATGCGTCAACTCGCTAGCAAAGAATCCGGCCTGCAAATCCCCCATGCTCTGTCATGAAGTCGTCAAGCATCCACAGGTCCGCCGGATCAGACTCACCCGACTCCGGCCCCAGACCCAAGAGCGTCTCCAGGCTCAAGATCTGTTCCCTCAGCTCTGCTTCGCTCTGGTTATACACCTCATGATCTCCGTACTCAAACCCCGTAGTGCGTGGCCTAGCTTGCTCAGGCGCAGTTTCCAAACTTGACGGAATCAACTCAGGCGACGCGCAGGCTTTCTTATTTGACGGCGGTGGAGGGGGACCGAAGTTGAGCCTGGCCTTGTCGCCGCGGATGCGCTTGGCGGCTTCGTCGTAGGCCCGAGCTGCTTCCTCGGCGGTGTTGTAGGTGCCGAGCCACAGCCGGACGCCCTTGTAAGGGTCCCGGATCTCCGCCGCCCATTTGCCCCATGGCCTTTTCCTGATTCCTCTGTACACCGTCTTGTGCACCCTCTGACTCCGAGCCTCCTTTTCTTTCTCCGTCGACGGCCCTCTTGCCAGCTTCTCTCTCTTTTTGCCCCCGACTGTAAATTAATGAAAATGAACCCATTTTGAGCATAAAACAGAAAAAGAGCCCAAAAACAGAGCAACCGAACAAAATGTGGATGCAAGTAGAATTCAGATAAGAAAAATGAATTTTTTCGCCGCCAATTAACAGGATAGAAATTGAAAGAGCTGAAAAAAAAAAAGGGAAAACTCATAGAGCCACACCTAGATAGTAGATAAAACGCGAAAGCCTACCTTTGTTGATAAGGTTTGGCTGCGGAGCGATTACATCGAAACCCATCTCGTTTGAAGAGCTGGAATCCAGACCCAAGATATCAGAAGCTGCATGGAGCTCCGACCAGAGTTGCTTGGGAGTGAACTTCCGGCGGGAAGTGACGTCGAAGTAATCGGATATAAGGGTACCGCCGCACATGTTTCCAGGAGGGAGGAAGAAGAAAGAAAACACAAAAAGTAATTAAGATGGTGGTTTTAAAGGAGTGAGCCTGAGCGACGTCTGCAGGGGAAAGGGACAAATCAGAAAGCAAGTCAGCAATGTTAACGTTTGTGACTGGAGTTTTTGGGCTAGAACCATAGCTTCTCAACTAGTTCGTCTTTTACGAGGTTCATCGGACGGTAGGAGCCGATGGATGAGGTGGTGCAGTGCGGACTAAGGAACTGAATCACCATCCTCGGATCGTTGCTTCCACGAGTAAAATGTGTCCATCGTTCAGGTATCCACGTCATGAAACTGTATTGACACGTGGGATGAGAAGCGCAGGCAGCTGTCTCATACCACTTCTACGGAAATGATCCTGTGACTGTGAGAAGCCAGCCCGTGCCCGTGGCCGTGCCCACACATCTGATGGAGTTGGAACCAACGGAAGTGTTGTTTTAACAATCAAGTTTTAATAAAGTTTCCAGCATGTTCTGAGATCGAAGGTAAACTTTTAGGACGACGCAGTTAAATTTTAGAACTTTAATCAATGTTATGGTCACTCTTCGGGAATTAAGGAGGAAAACGCTCCCAAGTAACTGCAAATCGCAAAGAAACAAACAGAAAAAAGGAGCCCCCGTTTCTTATCTCCCGCGAGCTTCTTCCCCCAGACCGTTGTCTCGACTACTTTCGTATCAGCCAACCCATTTAGCTTGTTGTCAGATATCATATATACTCAATGATAATGTAAGACCTTCCTTCACAACGATTTCAACTTAAAACCATCAAGCGAGTAGGGAAGCTCTGGTTGACAAATCAAAGGGGGAAAAACACAGAACAGAACAGTTCTAGAGCCAATCTAATGTGCATGTGGATTAAGAGAAAGGGAAGGAGGCTAGAGACTCAAGTATACAAAAGTAATACTATTTCCTTCCCATATTTTTTACACCATTTAACTTTTTTATATAATTTGACTTAAATTTATTCATATTAATATTTATTAGAAAAAATTTAAAAAATATGTATTTAAAAGCTATATATCTTGATTTATCATTTCTATATAAAAGTTCTTCATTTATATACTGAAATGTTGAAAATAAAAAATTATAGACTAATTGCTAAAAAGTAAATTGTGTAAAAAATATGGAACAGAGGAAATATCTAGAGCCAACCAGACAGTTGAATAGTGACAACCAGATACACATATAACCAGCTTGAATGTGAAGAGAACAGCCTTTTCTGAAACACAAAGGTAATTTAAACATCTCCTAACACACCGAAAAACATTATAGCATTGAAATTATAGAAAGACACTAACTATCTTGGCTATCAAAGGCAGAGCAAATGAACTGCAAAACACGTCAACAAGATGTATTCACATTCTCATGCACGACGTCCATGAGTCTGACATAAAAAATAGTTCACCAAATGAACATAAACGTACTAATAACATGGCAGAAAATTTTACTTAGATCTTTTGCTTTAATTGCTTAAATTCAACAAGTCGATCTACTATTGAAGACAGCTTCACCTCTACCAGATCCTTAATTCTAATTGTTTGCAGATGGTGGTTGTCCTGCTGATACTTCTTGACCAACTGGTTGTGTTGGTGGCGGCTGTCCCCAGCTTTGCTGTCCTGGAGTTGGTTGCCTACCTGGAGGTGATTGTCCCCAGCCTTGCTGTCCTGGAGGTGATTGTCCCCAAGTTTGCTGTCCTGGCGGTGATTGTCCCTGACTTTGCTGTCCTGGAGGTGGCTGTTCCCAGGTTTGCCTCTGAACTGGCTCTCTCCTCGCAACCTGCATTGTTTCTCGTCGCCTATCATAACGTGGCCGAGGCCTCGTTGGCTGTTGTCTCTTAGGAGATGTATATTGAGGCCTATGGATTACTTTTCCATCAACATAAAGATCCCCTGAACATCAGATAGGGGGAAGAAACAAAAGAAAAGTCAAGACCAAAATAATCATCAGCATACTCTCGTCTGGTTAGCTAAGAATTGGTATTGCCACTCAAAATTCAACTTTGAATGGTACAAAGTACACACCTCCATAGTCCTTGGCAGGAACATCCAGGTAAGAATCTGGTAATACCCAAAGAACACCAGGCAATCCTAACAAACGATCAATTGGACTTATAAATAATGTGGAATTGATGCAAGTGATAAGAAACAAAAGCTTTATCTTACAAACACCCTCAACTCCTTAAGATCCTGCTTAAAAGCCAGCCAACCCCATCCTTGACACTAAAAGTATTAAGAACCTAAGATCTAGAACGGGATCTCAACAACCTTGCTAGAAAGGCAATTACATGGTACTCCTTCCACCTCCAAAAAGAATGACACTCGTTTTATTTTCCCAGGGAAAGAATTGTGCTACATCAATGGTGTTAATCTTTACGTTCCTTAACACATGCATATCTCTCATTCATTTTAGGAGGCAACAAAATTGTACGAAGTATCATCTTTTCGGACAGAGGGAGTATAAAAAAAATGGCTATTGTAAGAGACAACAACTGGTCTATTGATATCATTCCTAAAGAAAAAGCGCAGAAACAACAAACCCTGGTTAAACCCTAGCAAATGCAATACCTTTAACTTTGTAAGAAAGCTCCTCGGAAATAAGGGCACCAAACCCAGTGTATATCGTCGTACAAACCGAATAAATCTTCTTCCTCGCCTCGTCTTCGCTGAGAGATAAACCCCAAATACGCACCAAGATTAAATAAACGTAGAACTTCTATAATAGAAACAGAACCAAATTGATCATTCAATTACCTGCCAACAACAGAAGCTAGAGTCTTCACATACGCATCAATCATTTCGCTTTCGGAGGGTTTCGGATCATTTGGAAACTCCATGACAATAAGCCAATGCTCGTAATCACAGCCATCGAGAAGAATCGTCTCTTTAGGGGGTCGGTTGCTCCAGTTTGGAGATGGATCGTTAAGAGGAGAGTAGCCAGACCCGGATGTCTTTGGTCGGCTCAGGATCTTCACTGGTGCAGGCGTGAGATGGTCCAAAAGTGGTGTATTCAGAAGCGCGAGAGCGAAGCGAGAACGAGACGATAGGGAATCGGAATATGAAGGAGAAAAAGCAGCTGATAGTGATTTTGACAGAAGAGAGGCAAAAGTTCGCCGGGCGGCGATGGTGGCCATCGTACGTACTCACCGCTTCAGCCTGTCGCCGCCAAATTCCCTAAAATTTTCCCTATCGGTTTCGCTCCCGTGGAAAACTCTCCCCTCTTCGATGGTTTGAGTTAAAAAGTCAGGATAACATTAGAGCGACGCCGTTTCAATAGTCCTCATTAGTATACCATTTCACCATAACAATTGAAAGCCATGTAACATTTGAAAAAGTCCATTTTAGCACCCGTAATATTTCTAGTGCCGATTAAACCCTTCTGATGGGTAAAAAAAAGATAAAATTGAAAACTCCCAACGAAAACAAATAAGCCTGCACTTTACAGTCTACAAATCGAAGTTTTCTATTCTCAAAGATAACAATGCACGGCATGGTCGTGAAGCTTTGAAGGAAATGCAATTCTCTTTCAAATGTATAGACATAAACCTGAGCCTATTACAGGTATTGACCTTAATAATTATGGATGGTTAAGCTCAGGTGGACGTACGAAAACGAATTTGATTTCACCTCTAAACTACCATTAAGATAATCATCACTATAATATTTTATCATAATAGAATAGTCTCACTGCAGTGACATTCGACCTGATAAGGAAATAATATATTTCCTTCTGTACAGTTTAGACCCTGATCTTTGCAGCCACAAGTATTTGTGGCCACTCATTTGCAAGGTGGCGGATTTTGAACACCCGAATAAGTGACCTTGGCATTGGTACAACTAGAGGCAAACGGTTCGTCTTTATGCGGTGGCCCGACATACTGCATATTCACATCCGCTAAACTAATCCCTTGGCAAGGCACCTCCCCGCTACATTGGAGCGACACCGCTGCGGATGTGACTGATGTTCCCACCACGTTTATGTATTTAACATCGCTTATAGTCACCTTAGATTCCTGCATTACATTATGTACATATCCGTTTATTTTGTAACTTACTTGGTACTCGTTCTGATCTTTGAAATTCATGCGGAGAAAGAGGGAAAAAAAAACACACACACACACACACACACAAAACCTGGCTGCTGGTCTTCTTCCCGTAGGCTTGATCTATGAGTATAGGATTTTTGACCCTGTCCATAATAATGTCTTGATAAGTAATAGCAAAGGCTTTGCTAATGTCACAATCTTTATACGTCTTGATCCTTAGTCCATTGTCCGTCCCTCTTAGTGTACAGTTCTTGACATTAATTGTGCTTACATCAAGCTCGTTGTCATAGTGGCCAAGGCTACCAATGCTGATGCCATGCCCAGGGCCGCATGTTACTTTCTCGACACTAATATTGGCACATCCTTGGATTAAGGAGATGCAATCATCGCCCGTGCCGATAATTGAATTAGATATCTTAATATTTTCAGACTTGCTTATATGAATTCCGTCAGTATTAGGACTATCTTCTGGTGCTGTTATGCTTGTGTTGTAGATTCCCAAGTTTTTGCTATTGGAAACGAAGAAGTGAAATCCTTTGCTGTTCAATGACTTTATTCCTAGTATGATTGCATTCACCACCCTGTTAAATTGTATGCTCTATTTTCCCAATTCAGGAAGGAAACACAAAAAATAAAATAAAATACATTAAGTCATTGTGAATTGAATCAAACAATCTCCGCAAAATACAAAACAGTGGGAGTACATATGATGTAACTAGGAAAAATTTCCAATGTAATATAGTCGAGTTTTGTTTTTGCTACTATGAGAAAGACTTCGATTGAGAGCGTTAAGTGCGAGACTCTTAGTTAGTTTTATGGTCCTGTTTGGAACTTACTGGCAATTAGTGGCAGAACTTGGAAAAAGCTACATTAGATCATATTTAGCTTTTAATTTTAATGCTTTTTACTTGAATGATTATTAAATAGTGACATTTACATGCACTATAGAGGATGGCTGTAATATTAGAGAACTCACTGCGGGCAATCGGGTGCAATCATCATTGACGTCGCAGTCGCTCTTTCGCCAAGCTTCGGCACCTTGGCCGTCAAAGGTGCCTTTGCCGGTGATGATAAGTCCATTGATGTTCTGGACAGTAATCCACTCAATACTGTCATCGGCTCCGCCAGTGAACATGGCCATGTCAGCTTTGGATTTGACATTGCCTTGGACATTGATGATGAGGGGGTTTGTGTTGAAGCAAGGGCCTTGCCACAACACTGGCCCCGTTAAGAAGTTCCCTTCCGGGATTATCACCATCGCGTCACCTTGCAAATTACATCCTGCTTTAAAACCCCTTATGAACGCCTGCACCAAAATCCACCCATAACACACACATTAATGAAAAATTTGTTCTATGGATGAGATTTTAACGAATTTTATATATCGTTCAGTTCCAATCCCTTGATCTTTCTGAATGACGTTAATTAATTTATAGATGTGAGGAGAAAATTGCATATATGGGTGTACCATGGTGCAATCTGTGACTCCATCACCTTTGGCTCCGTAGTCCAACACATTGAAAACTTTGTACTTAGGGTCAACCCTGTCAAGGCTTACAGAGACAGCCACATCCAGAGCTGCATCTGTTGGAAAGTTCTTGGGATCAACTGGTGGTATCATCCCCTCGCATGAGTTTGATATAATTGCCAGCAAGAAGAACTGAAATATTCTAATTCTCGTTCTTGCCATTGTCGATCGACAACGTAACCAGGATGAATGCAATATAATATATATAACCTTCAATATATAAATACTTCCTTTTCTTCTTATTCTTCTTTTTCTTCTTCTTATTTTTCTTCGCCTTTTAGTTTTATCTTCTGCTTCAGTAAAAAAGATCAATAAGATCAATTAAGGAATTAGTTGAAAGCCTCGTTACAAGGAGGCTTGGACGACATCTTCCTTAACAGAGTTTGTTTCTGCTTCTGCTTTCTTTATACTTTTCTCAAATTGATTGTTATACGTCTGAGGGGCGACTGGTTTTGCGGAACAATGAGTATTCTTGGGTTAATTAATTAGGTGTTAATAGATAACACCTATATATTACTGCAAGTGCTAGCTGCACCATAAATATCGAATTTTTATACTACTGGTTTATCTTGATTCTCCTGCGGCCCTAAAGTCTCTCTATAGGTTGTACTTCAGATTATACATTACCTTTGGCTTAAATCTAGGAGTTAACTTCTTTGTCTATAGTATTTTTAATTATTTAATGGAAAATTGTGAAATTGTTGCTCTCGTTAGAAGGCCTTATGAAAACCGTTACTAATTTTTCAACTTGCAAAAAATATTGTAACCACTGCTTTGAAAAGTAAGGATTTTTCCTACATGAGAATGATGGCAGGGAGAATGAAGGATTGAAACTTAATTCCCACGGTAATAATGGTAAACCTTAGCCAATATTTTTATTGTTAAGCAATAAAAATGAATAAATAAATAAAATTCCTATGATAATGACAATCGTTGTTAAAAATTATTTCTTATCTCTTTTCTGGGTTTGGCTAAGTACCAAATTGTGTGGCGAACTGGATGATTCATCCCTCTTACCTAGACTTGGTCCAATCTGTGACATAAACGAATCAGACTCTTATTGGATAGTCGAGTTTGAGCTTGATTTAAGACTTTACAATTTAAGCCTTTTCATTGTTGTCACCATCATTAGAATTTTGGGAATATTCAGTGGCAAAGCTATCAAAGGAAAAGTTGATTCCGAAAGATGAAGAAGGTTAAGATCTGGAGGGGGCTATGGAGCGGAAAGCATGACGGTGGAAGGATTTGCCAAGAGCCTTAAAGATGACACAAGCATGGGAATCCCAACAAAGATGAGAGCGACATATGAGGTATGGAAGTGGGTGCCAGTGGCTGGCAAGGGAGAGCGAGAACGAGTGTGTGAGTGTGTATATGAGGGACTGAGGATGAGGGAGCTAGGGGTTAATGACTTAGGGTTAGGTGAATAGGATGGGTTAGGTTGATGATATTTGATTGGGATGAGAAAATTGCTAAATTTAGGCCAATTCAGGTTAGGTTGAATCCAAATTAACCCCTTTTTTGCTTCTTTAGAATTGCTCGAGTTAGGGTCAATTCGAAATGCATTTTCCAGCTCTTCGACCTGACCCTAACCAGCCATTTTGGGTTGGGTTCAGGTTTCAAGTCTAGGTATTTTCTTTCACCTCTACTACTGGCTGAGGATTTGCATTAAGGGAAGAGTGTCACTACTAAAAAAACCTTCTTTTCCAACTGCTAATTTACCAACGACGTAGCCGTTGGTATTTACCAACGCGTAGAACCGTTGGTAATTATTTTCCAAGGTGCACGCGTTGGTGATGGTTTCAAAAAAATTTAAAAGTTTTTTTTTAATTTTTTCAACGTGCAAACCGTTGGTAATTACCAACGGTCTTAGCCGTTGGTAAAATTCCAACTTCCCAGCAGTTGGTAAAATTTTTTTTTTTTTTAAAGGGTGATTTACCAACGGCTAGTCATTGGTAAATATTTTCCAACGTGCACGCGTTGGTGAGTGCTTAAAAAAAATTTTACATTTTTATTTTCCAACGTGCAAACCGTTGGTAATTACCAACGGCTAAGGCCGTTGGTAAAATTCCAACTTCCAGCAGCTGGTGATTTTTTTTTTTTTTTTTTTACTTTAGTTTTTTTTTTTTTTACTTTAGTTAAACGGTGCGTTTTGTTTTCTTTTTTAAACACCACCCCCCCGCCCCAGCGTCGCAACGTCTTCTTCTTTCTTCTTCTTCTGGTCTCGTATCTCTCTCTCTCTCCTGTATCTCTCTCCTCCGCTTAATTTGTAGCTCACACATCACACACATTCACTTGTTTGCGTCGATTGGGACCAGAAACATCTTCTCTGAGGTCGGAGATTCATCGATCTGCTGTCGTTTTTTTAGATCTGAAGGTTAATTAATTTTTTCAGCAAATTTTTCATTTTTTTTGTGGATGTATTTCTCCCTATTTGAGCTTCTTGGTTGATAATGGGTTGAAGATGTTGGTTTTTATTGCAGGATTGAAGCGATTTCGAGGTGTTTCAAGGAAGTTAATATTATTTTTTTTAGGTAACCGCGTTTATTTCAAATTTTTTGATTTTTTTCCTTAATAATTACGTATTTTCGGATTATATTATGTTAATTTGGTTTGAAATATGTGCAATATTTGTTATTTTGTGTTGCATTTGGTTGGAGATTTAGTTTTTTGGTTACCCATTACAATTGTTTTCTTATGTGCATTTTTTTACAATTTTTTGTTATTTTCGGGATTAATTAGAATTTATGAAAAAATTAGATGTAAGTGATTTGTTTAGGTAGTATATTTACATTTTCCAATGACAAAATATTGTAGAATATTTATATTTTTTTCATATGGTGAAAAATAATTTTTAAAATAAAAATTAGATTTGCTAAAATCTTTATAAAAAAAATGATACTTCTATTTTTGAAGTAATTGAAAAATGAATAAAATGTTAAACAAGTTAATATTAATATTGCAACAAGCATTAAGTATTGGTTTATAAATATTAAAATCCATTATAGATATAGAAATTATTAGTAAATTGAGAAAGATATAAATTATTTAGATAGATAAAGTTTATTAGAAGTAAATGCATTTAATGTATTTAACGTATTATTAATATTTGTTTATGTAAATATAATAAGCATTTTTTTGGTACTGTGTCTGAGTGCAACAATTAGTGGATGCTACTATGTTTCTTCTTTATGTTCCCTTTTTTATGGCAACTTTTTATGATTCATTTTGAAAATAATGAACTAACAAATTAAAATACTTAAAAATGAAGAAAATTTAAAATGAAACTCGATCCCTTTTTAAAATACCCAAAGGAATATACTCAACTACTTTTAATTATGGAATGTTCACTTGAACCATATACTATTGCATTAGAACTTTTAATAACTCATTTCTGAAATAAAAAACTATCGAACAGATTATATGGTAGAATACCAACTTTAGTTTCAAAGAATGATCTCAAAAGTTAAACAAAGTTGATATTAATAAGCGATTAAAAAAAGCCAGTTCCAAAAACTCAAACTCATTCTCATATGTATATATATATATATATATATATATATATATATCTATAGAGGTCAAATTCTATACTCAACGATGGAAACTAGGTATGTACAAAATATGTGTTTGGCCTTATCTGAAATTTAAAAAAAAAATGTCTCAATTTAAAACAGATATACATAAGTTAAAATAAATGATGCGTTAAGAGAGAAAAGATAATGACATGACGGTTATACATAACTATAATGAAACAAATAATAATCTCCGTACCGTATTTTGTTTAAATTGATCGTGTACATTAATGATACTTAGTTTCATTTGAAGAAATTTCTTATATTACCAGTATATTAAGTTATTTTTCCCCCCTTTTTCAGTTCCTCCCTGCATCTGTCTAGCGTGAAGAAGTACCCATTGTTTCTCCTGTCGTTCGAGGTTAGTTTATAATTCTTTTCGTGTATATTTGAGAACGGGATGATTTTAAGGGAAATTGTTTTAATTACTAATATTGGTAATAAAACGGAAATACTTCTCACTATGGTTTGAACACTGTGGCTTTAGATTTGAATATGAAATTTATGTTAATTATTTGTTATCTGTGCATATTTTTTCTTCTGTATTATAGTCAATATGTAATTTTTTTTGTGCGTTGTGTATATTATTTTATGGCATGATTATTTAAATAAGTTCATGGTAATAGGTGTAGTTATGGTTTAGTTGGAGTGCTTTAGTGGAAATGGTTTTACTATGTCATAAGATAGTATTGATAATAAAACTTTATTCCTTATAATAAAACCATGTGGACAGTTAGCTAACAATAATAATGCAGAAAAAATACCTCGTAAAGGAATTTGGATACCAATAGAGAAAAGATTAAAACAAATAGTTAATTAGGACCACTGAAGAGGAGTTATCACTGTCATTCGAAGAAATCCAGGTATCCTGATTGTACCAAACATGACTTTAACGCAAACTTCTTCCTAACCCTAACCTTTACCTTATACCATACATCTACACTTAAACCCAACACAATATACCTAAACTTGTAAACCCTAAATACTTAGGATCAGTATATATAACAAAATATATATACTGATTTAATGAGAGCTCAAACATTCTAAGGTTTTATCCAATGGTTACTAGAAAGGATTTTATTGTGCAAATCCTACCCCAACTTTTATGTTCTAACTACAAGATTAAATTATTGTCTTCAATTGAACTTATCAGTTCTTACCCTTCATCATATTGTACATGAGTTTACTTAACTTGATGGCTTAACTTATTAAGATAAAATAGCTTAGTCAAGGTACTTAAAAGCTTAGTAAATCCTGGCTTTTTAATAAAATATTCTTTAAAAATTATGAATTTAAGTACTAAGAACCATGACAGTAATAAGAACAATAAGAACAATAATGATGACCGTACATTAATCATAAGATCAACTTTATTGATAATAAACTTTGTCTATCTAAAAATACTGTAAACTTGAGAGGGTAAACATTGAAGCATACTTTTGTTATTTTTAGTAACTCAACCTAAAACTTGAGTACATATATCATTTAATAGATTGAGGTGTTTATGATTACGAACAGATTTTGTGTGTAATGGAATCCGCCCGTAGTTGGATGTACAGTAACCGTTTCTTGCCTCGCCGAACTGGTTACACACAACAATGGGAGTCCGGGATGGAAGAATTTATATCATTTGCTGTATCCCACCCTGAAACTATGAGCGGGTTCTGCATTCGCTGTCCTTGTCGGAAGTGTAAGAATTTGCGGTTTAATCAGGCTGATGAGGTCAGAGTTCATCTGTACAAATGGGGGTTTACGCCTTTTTACTTGAATTGGACCGCACACGGTGAGCCATTTACGCCATTTAATGCGAGGAACAATGACTGACGACGATTCACAGTCTGGCTCTTGCAGCGCGACATATGCTGGGGGATCTATCTCGATGTCTGCACATCGAGAGCAAATGGTATGTATGCTTTAATGTTCTTTCAAATAACAGTTGAGATACTAATGAAATATTCTAACATATTAATGTTGGTTTTCATTCAAATAGAGAGAGAGAGATCCTGAGAAGAAGGACCCTGGCTTGTTTAAAGTCCTTCAAGCGACACATAAAAAGAAGAATGGGAGATATGTTAGTAAGCGCTATGAAGAAGTTGCTATAAGTAGTAAAAGTCGTTTGGTTGCAGAATATTCTTAACTTAATTACTATGTTTTACAAATTATGACATTACTAAATGTATTTTATGACGTTGCTGTAGACTCGTATCAGTGCAGAGATTGAGGAGCAAACACAGCAAGAGGGTGGAATAGAGGCCATTGATGAACTAGCAATCATTAGTACCGCATCTGGCGGTAGAAGGAGAGGCCGGGTATTTGGTTTAGGATCTGAGCAGTGTGCTATACCAGGACGCCGACAGCATGGTCTCATCCCGCCTATCGACATCACACAGACACCGCAATTCAACGAGCAAGTACAGAAGATGATGGCGGAGGAGAATGCGCGAAGGGATGCGGAGTACAAGAGGAAGCTCGAGAGGATTCAGAGGAGACAGAGAGCAGAGATGGAGTCTCAAAGAGCTGCATTGGAGGCAAACCGGGCTCAGTTGGAGATTATTTATCGTTCGCTAAACCTTCCATGCCCGCCGGCACAACCAGTTCCACATTATCCTCATGACTCGGAGTTAGAGGATGAGGAGATAGTCGGGACTCCGTGATGGGCGTCATCAACAGGTTAGTGCATTTCTGCAGTTCTTGTATTAGAGCATGGCAACATAATTATTTTTAGACCTAAATCAGACTGACTTGATATTTATGAAATTTGTAAGCCGCACGCGTTGAATGCTTTCTTTCAGACATATCTGTTATTGCTTTAATTGTGCTGTAGTTGATAATATTTTATTTCAATTACGTTGCCATAGTTGTGTAATGTTTATTGCTGAGTAAAGCCGGGCGTACTTTTGAATTGGTAATTTACTTTTGAATGTGGATTGAAACGGGGAAAAATACGAAAGAACCGAAACCTGGAACGTTTAATATACATAACGAACGCGCAAATGTGAAACAAACCAACTTTCGCGAAGGGTCAGTACCAACGGCTTTATAACAGCACCGTTACCAACTTCCGCCAGTTGGTAATTACCAACTGCCAAGTTACCAACTGCCAGCAGTTGGTAACCCATTTACCAACGCGCAGAGGTTGGTAGTTTACCAACGCGCAGCAGTTGGTAACTATAACTACGCGATGGAAACCGAGTCCTTTAAATGACCGTTGGTAATTACCAACGTGTACACGTTAGAATTTACCAACGTGTTATTAGTTGCGCGTTGGTAAAAAATTTTCCAACGTATCGAATACCAACGGCCATTTACCAACGTGCCAACGTGCAGAATTTACCAACTGCTGCACGTTGGTAAATGGCAGTTGGTAAAGTCGGTGATTTTAGTAGTGCGTCCTGGTTGTGGAATTGATGAAGATGTTTAAGGAGATAAGGGCATAGCAAATGTGAGATTGTGTTTCATTCAGTTAATGTAGTAGTCAGTTTAATTTTTGCTTATGTCATCCAAGTCACCTTCATCTAAATGGAATATATTGTCATTTAACAGTATATTCCACACATTTAATGGTTCAATTACATGATTTTGTTAGTCCAACAACTATAATCGGTGATTTGAGTCCATATGAAATCTTTAGTGGTTTATTCAGATCAAAGATTAGTTCAGCATGCTAATTGAACCAGATAGTAAAAATTAGTAATTTATTTGCTACTTTTACTAATATAAAGCTTGTGTAGCAAGAAGCATATTACTCCTGCATTTTAAAACTTAAGAGCATAATAATATAAGAGCAGATAGAGAACTAACTAAAAGAATTATAATATTCTATTTGTTTCACAAAAACTATCTTATTTATTACTCATAAAAATTAATTTATAATTTTATTTCTTTCAATATTTATCATAAAAATATGTACTTTATATGGAAATGGAACTTTAAAGATTATAATTTCTAAATGTTATTTTTAATTTTTTAATATATATTAATATAAATATATTCAAGTCAAATTTCAATAAAAATAAAAGGGCAGGGTCTATCATTTTCCCTTTTTATTTTAAGATTATATGGGTATTGAGTTGTCCTTTCTGGCTCCTATTCCATCCCCTCCACCAGTGGTTTGACGTTTCAAATCCATGTGGACCTTGGATCCCTAATGTGAGAAGGTAACTGAGACAACTTGGCAACCAAGCTTGGTTTTATCCATGGAGGAGCAAATTCGGGCATTGCCAATCCTCATTATCATTGGTCGAGCATCGAAACCAAAAAAAATAATTATGATCTCATTAACAACTTATAATAAATAAATTTGTACTATAGTGGTGAAAACTAAATCGAATCCTCAAGGAAATTTTTTAACCAAAAGCTTTTTATTAGAAAACTGAAATAAAAGATTTTGGAGTTTCTTTGGAATCAAGTGCTAAAATAAACTAACTAAAAATTAAAATGAAATTAACCAACATTAAAAATGCTTGGTTCAAGGTTGATTATTCATTTCAGTTATACAGTTGATCATCGAAGGAAAATGTTTCTTCAATCCGAACAAATAAACAAAATTGTCTTAAAAGCTAAAAAGAACCCAATAAATTCAATAGTAAAATTAATTAGACAAGCTTTAGATTAATTTCTTATTTTCAAGAAACTAGATATTGAAAAACAATTTTTAATCAACTCAAAATTAGCATGAAGAGCAATGAACTAAAAGTTTGTTCCAGATAATAATTCAAAAGCTTGAACAATTTGACTTGTCTTACTTCTCTTGTATGAACTAACTGGAAATTAAAACAATCTCTAGTTAAATTCACTTGCTTCTAATCTAAATTCTTCACACCTAAGCAGTTTGAAAGAAAATCAAGCAAATTTACAATTGCAAAATCAATCCAACAAGCGAGAATAGGAAAATTAATTACAATAAATCTAAATCAGGAAAAAAATAAGTACTTGAATTTAAAGAAAAAAATTTAACAAAGCAAAATCAATTCTGACAACTAGTGTTGGTGATGAAAATTGTCCCTAGAATTGAACAAACAAAAAAAACTACTCACTCATGTTTACAATGCAAAGCTATTAAAAAAATCATAAAATTTGTTCTTCTCCTTTCTATTTTTTTTGCTCCAACAGCTAGCTACGTAAAGATAGATAAAGAAAAATACCCTCATCAAGAAAGAAGTTTAGGCTCACTATGACATTTCCTTAATTTTGGAAAAATTCTTTTTTCTCTGGTTGCTTTTTAAATTGGGCCACACACAATTTTATTTTTGCTATTGTAGATGCTAAACCCAAATTTTCAAACTTCCTTGTTGCCGTCACTCACATGCCTTTTATCGGACAGCTTGTGAGGATCTAGTTCTTAGAGCTTTAATGGACAACTTTGATCTCACCTTCCATCAGTAATACAACCACAACAACTTAGTTACTAGAGCCTCCAATTATTGGTTCAATTTTGCTTGGAGATGGTGAATTGGCTTCTACCAAATTTGGAATAGGAGACCGCAAGCAGAATAAAAGTGTTCCATGCATGAAACAAAAGCTGATGCCTAAGTATCCAAGTTAGACTTTGCTTCCTCATGGTCCAAAATGGCATCATCCCTTTGAACTCTTCTTAAAAATTGAACTTGGCTCCACTAAAATTTTCTCCACACATAAGGCATAAAAAGTTGGTGCCAAGTAGAGAAAGCAATTTATTTCCTTTTAGTAAAAAAAAAGGGGCCATCATTTCTTTTATTACATTCAAAATACAACATAACATTATTAATAGCCTTATCAACTTAATAAATTAGGACAAAAGCTAAGGAAATTATTGCAATGTAAATTATGGATTCATCAATCACAATGGCATAACTCGGTCTTTAACCAACTTCATTCTCACATCAAGGCTAAAGATACACAACTGGAGCAGTTGTATAAGCAACCAATTTTAAAGGAGACAATGGCTACTTTTTTGAACCTTAAGGCTGAATTACATGAGCTTGGTCTTAAGAAGGAAGCATACTGGCAACAATGAGCGAAAACTACTTGACTCCAACTGGATGATTGAAACTTCAAATTTTTTCACTAGGTTGCCAGTGGGTGGAAGCATAGAGACCCTATCACATCCCTTAGATTGTCCACAAGTGTTCATCTAACATTTAGGGGCAATATTCAGGATGAAGCTATAAGACATTTTTCTTTGTTGTTTTAGTCGGCAGTTGACTTGTAGGCTTTATCAAATTTTAATGCAATTTTGTTCCAATTTACTAAGGATATGAACGCACAGCTACGATGGCCTTACTTGCTGAATGAAGTTACTAGTGCTAATTTTGCTATGTACCCTACAAAGTCTCCAAGCCCAAACGGCCTTCCCACCCTTTTGTACCAGAAATATTAGCAACTTTTGAATAAAGATTTTTTTCAATATATCATGGTTGTTCTAAATAAAGGTTATATTCCTAGCAAGTTGAACTACACAAACATTGTTCTTATCCCAAAGGTGGTGCAACCAACCTCTTTGTCTAATTTTTGGTCGATAAGTCTGTGCAATGTCCTTTATAAGATCATTTATAAAGTTATGGTAAATTGCATGAAGTCATTTCTCAATAATATTATTTCTTCTAACTATAGTGCTTTCGTACCAGGTGCATAGACCAAATGACACAAGCGTAGACATTCAGCAAGGGGTTTTCAAAGATCAAAATTGAAGTAAGTTTTCATTATCAAAGAAATTATCGCATATTTTTATACTTGATGGGCAAATTTGAGAGGTGGACATCTATAAGTTGCCATACCATTTTGCAATGCAATTTTCATCTAGTTTAGGCTGTTGTTCTTGAAGTTCATTTTCAAGGTATTTTCAAGGTATCTAAAGACATTTTCAACTCTCAAGGTCTCTCGTTGGACTAGCTTCATTTTGGAAATTCATTTATTTTGTGAAATTTTTTCATTTTTAAGATTCACTCATTTTGTGGAATCTTCGACTTTTCTTGAAATTCACTTATTTTGTGGAATTTCTCACATTTAAAATTCATTCATTTCATAGAATCTTCAGCTTCTCAAAATTCACTCATTTTTGTGAAATTTCTTCACTTTTAAGATTCACTCATTTTTGTAAAATTTCTTATTTTCAATTTTCACTCATTTCATGGAATTTTCAACATCTTAAAATTCACTTATTTTGTGAAAATTCTCATTTTCAAGATTTACTTATTTCATGGAATCTTCAACTTTTTAAAATTCATTCATTTTGTGAAATTTTTTTACTTTTAAGATTCATTCATTTTGTGGAATCTTCAGCATTTTTTAAATTCACTCATTTTGTGAAATTTTTTGCTTTAAGATTCACTCGTTTTATGGAATCTTCAGCTTTTTTACATTCACTCATTTTGTGAAATTTCTTCAATTTTAAGATTCACTTAATTTGTTGAATCTTCAGTTTTTTTAAATTCACTCATTTTATGGAATTTCACTTTCAAGATTCACTTATTTTATGGAATCTTCAATTTTTTGAAATTCACTCATTTTATGAAATTTCTTACTTTTAAGATTCACTCATTTTGTGGGATCTTTGGCTTTCTTGAAATTCACTCATCTTACTGAATTTTTCACTTTCAAGATTCACTCATTTGTGAAATCTTCAGCTTTTTAAGATTCACTTATTTGTGGAATCTTTGGTTTTCTTGAAATTCACTCATTTTATGAAATTTTTCACTTTCACGATTCACTCATTTCGTGGAATCTTCAACTTTTTGAGTTTCACTCACACTCATTTCATGGAATCTATGGCTTTGTTGAAATTCATTCATGTCGCGGGATTTCAAGTTACAAATCCATTTTGGAAATTCACAATTTTGATGGAATTAATCTAAGTTCGGATGATTTTATGGAAATTTTTACTTAAGATAATAAGGAGGGTTCCTTTATCTCAATATAAAGCTAAACCAATGTTTCAAATAGAATGCAATTCCCTTTCCCATCACTTGGGTCAAACTAAGGTTTTAAATGAGAAATGTTTCTCTACCTCGTCACATCTAAAGAAAAGCTAAACTGAGGTTCCAAAGAAAAGGCAATTCTTTTCCTCATCACTTAGGTCAAACCAAGGTTTTAAATGAGAAATGTTTCTCTACCTCGTCAAATTTTAATTAAAAAAAAAATCTAAACCGAGATTTCAAAGAGAAGGTAATTCTTTTCCTCATAATTTGGGTCAAACTAAGGTCTAAAACGTCACATCTAAAGGAAAACTAAATCGATGTTCCAAATAGAAGGTAATTCTTTTCCTCATATTTGAGTTAAACCGATGTTTTAAATGAGAAAGGTTTTTCTATCTCATCATATCTAAAGGAAAGCTAAATCAAGGTTTCAAAGAGAAGGCAATTTTCTTCCTTGTTACTTGGGTCAAACTGAGGTTTTAAATGAGAAAGGTTTTTCTATCTCATCACATTTAAAGGAAAGCTAAAACAGAGGTTCCAAAGATAAGGCAATTCTCTTCTTCGTCATTTTGAGTCAAACCGAGCTTTTAAATAAGAAAGGTTTCTCTACCTTGTCGCATCTAAAGGAAAGCTAAACCGAGGTTTCAAAGATAAGGCAATTCTCTTCCTCGTCATTTGGGTCAAACCGAGCTTTTAAATGATAAAGGTTTATCTACCTCATCACGTTTAAATAAAGGCTAAAACCAAGGTTCCAAAAAGAAGATAATTATCTTTCTCGTAACGTAGGGAAAAATGAGGTGTTAAATGAGAAAGGTTTCTCTACCTCATTACATCTAAAATAAGGCTAATCCAAGCTTTCAAAGGAAAATAATTTTTTTTCTCATAATATAAACTAAATCGATTTGATAAAAAACCAGGCTGCTCTACCTCAAAGGAATTTAGATATGGTAAAGAGATGGAATTCTTTATCTCAAAGGTCATTGAGGTGGTAAAGAATCATGGTGTTTTTCCTCAAAAGAATTTAGAGGTGGTAAACAAATGGAGCTCTCAACGTCAACGGTTGTTAGAGGTGGTAAAGATTTAAGGTGTTCTACCTCAAAGAAATTTAGAGGTCGTAAAGAAATGGAGTTCTCTACCTCAAAGGGTCAACAGATGTGGTAAAGAGTCAGGGTGCTCTACCTCAAATAAATTTAGAGGTTGTAAAGAAATAAAATGCTCTACCTCAAAGGAATTTAGAGGTTATAAAGAGACAGAGTTCTCTATCTCCAAGGTAATAAGATATGGTAAATAGAGGGTTATCTACTTCATAAATCATGGTAAGAGAGAGTTCTCTGCCAAAGGTAAAATAAATGAAAGAAGGGTTTCTTTCGCCCATAGAAAGGTTTCTATGGAGAAAAAGGGTAAGGAAGGTTCCTTAACCCCTCAAGGAAAGAGGAAAGAGTTTTCCTCTTAGATTTGGAAATAATAGGAAGGTTCTTATTGCAAAATGCTATGAGAGTTCTTTAGCCAGGCAAGAAAGGAGGAAAGAGTTTTTCTCCTTAGATTCTTAAATGATGAGAAGGTTTCTATCGTAGAGGAAATAAGGAAGGTTCCTTAACCCCGAAATGGAAGAGAAAAAGGTTTTTCTCCTTAGGATTTTTGACAATGAGAAGGTTCTTATTGTCCAATGAAAGGTCAGACAAAATTTGGTAATGACTTTGCATGTATCATGTCCTATGAAACATGCAAATGGGGGCAGCTGTTGACATCCAATTTTGTCTAGGTACTAATTTTAGTTTAGTTTTAGGTTAGAAAATTTAGTTTAGGGGTCATTTTCATTTTTAGGGGCAAATTGGTCAATTGTTAGGACATTTGGGTCATTTTTTTCATTTTAGGGTCAAAATAAGAATTAAATTAGTTTAGGTACTAATTTGGGGTCCTAAAGATTTTATAGGGTCAATTTAAAAAGGAAAAGTTTGGGTGGAAACTGAGGGATTTTAGAAGATTCTAGGCAAAATTGGAAAGTTTAGGGCAAATGTGTCAATTTTAGAGAGTTTGAGTCAAATCTAGAAAAATCATGAAATTCTGGGAAAATCTGGTTATTTTTACAAAGCTTTAGGCCAATTTAACAAATCATGCAAAAGTTAGGCTAAATTGTAATTTTACATAAAAATGGGGACCAAATCAGTAGCCTAAGAGTTTTGCTGGACTAAAACTGATATTTTGGCTAAATTATATCCTAATCTCTTCAAATTGAACTTGGATGATATAATCTCGCCTAAGAACCGCTAGTATAAATATGGGTCACCACTTGTAATAAAGAAGAAGAAGAAAATTCGCAACCCTAAGGAGGCATTTGGATGTAGAATTTCTATGTACAATTTTTCAAAGTGTGTTTTAGAAAACATATGTAGTTGTTTTGAAGCAAGTAAATTTGATTATATACATATACAATACATTGGAAAAGTTTGATGCTTTAGTTGAAAGTTGAAGGAAAGTTTGTGCAATATAGTAGAATATTTTCCCAGGTCTATTAGCTTCAGAAGCAAAAATGAAAAATTCACAAAGCCGGCCCCCACTGTTTGCTCTTTGCCACTTAGGCTCTCAATTTTTCTATTCCTTACGTCTGCACCACCATTTCTAGCACTAACAGCATCCCACTTTTCGCTATCAATTCCGCAATCCTAGAGCTCTGATGCCATTGCTATTTCTTCCCAAGGATCGCTTCATTCCCCAAGAGCAGCTTAGTCACCTATAATCAAATGAGAGGAGAGGATTTAGCGATCTTGAGAATTCAATAAGACAAAGGCCGGCCAGTGCAGCGTCAAAGGAGTTTGATGACATTGGTCAGATGGCAATGATAGGGAGATTGGTCAGATCTTGATTAGATGGCGGCGGAAAAGCGAGATGTGGTGAAGCCAGAATGTGAATGCGTGGAGATTGAGAGAGACAGAAAGGCATGAGAGGGGTTAGAAAACTGGGAAAACAACAAAATTATTGTTTCAATTTCTCCATAAAATAGAAAACTAAGTTCTAAGAAAAATGAAAAAGAAAATTATTTGACTAAACATGTTTGTTTTTCATTTTCTAATTTTTAGAAAATTTTCTAGAAAAATTGAAAATTTTTCTGAAACTATATAGAGCCCAAGCTCCTAGCTAAAAAGGGAAAAACAGCAGCCTAGAACCTGGTTTTTCGCTGCCCCTCACCAAAATACCCTAAATTTCCCTTTGAGCGGTCGCCACCCCTGGCGGTTCGGTCACTTGCCCGACGCCACTGCCGGCCTCCATCCGTCGTCGTCAACCTTCCAAGCCGTCCTCCTCACCACCGTTGTTCGCGTCACAAGCCTCGCGCAGTAGCCCGTGCCTTTATCCGTCGCCGTCAACGCCAGAACGAGGGAGAGGTACCGGTCGCGTCTCGGCCTCCTTCCATCCTGTCGTCTCCGCCACCGTCGGTCCTGCCCAGCGGCTCACTGCACCGCCGCTGCTGAAACCCGCGCCTCGCCACCCTTATCTCGTCGTTTGACCGCCGGATTGAAGGAGGAAGGAATCAGATCGAAACTGAACCCGGATCGCGACACGCCAAACCCGACCCGTTCCTCGTCTGACCCAGTCAACATTCTTTTCTTTTGATATAACCCTCGTTTAGCCACTTGTTTTTTTACTTCGTCCATGCAAGTCAATAAAATTTTTTATTTTACGGAAGGGGTATTAACAGCAAGCTTTGATGTTTATTATTTTTCTTTGTTTATTTATTTTTATTTATTTATTTGCTTTTTTAGCCATACATTAAATTCAACCATTAAATTCTCATAGGGATATAACTTAGAATGTTTATTTTTTTATTTTTATTTTCTTTAAATTTTATGATATTTTGATTTTGCTTAATTAGTTCTCATAATGCATCTAAAAAATCACACTTAGGAAAATTTAATTCTGAGTGGGTTTAATAAAACTCTAGGATGAATTTAAGATAATAATAAATTTTAAAATCCTTATTTAACTGATCTGATAGAATCCATGGTTTGGATTAATAATTAATTAAAATCTTCATAGGATAAAAATTTATCAAAGGTAGATTAAGCTCAAACATCTACATTCAGGTAATCCGATAGAATTTATGGTTTAAATTGATAATCAACCAAAATATTTAAAAGATAAATAAAGATAAGTTAAATCTTTAGGTTCCACATCTGAGTGGTTTGGTAGGATTTATGGTTTAGAAATATCAAAATTTCATAAAATAAATAAAATCAAGTAGTAAGGTTTAGAAGTCCATATCCGAGTGGTTCAATTAGAATCCATAGTTTGGATATTAATCAAATTAATTAAAAGCAAGCAAAGTAAACTTAAATCAAACTAAGGTGCCAATTTTTTTACACTATAACAAAGTTGTTTTACCGTAATTGTACTCTCGAACCTCTCGAACCCTCGTATATCATTTTAAGGTGTCTAATCAACCTAGATGAAACTGATTAGTGACGATTCCAAACAAAACATTGCTACAACTACATCAAACGACAAAAAAATAGTAAATAAGAATAATTGAGTACTATTTAACTTACCTGTTCTTTCACAACCAAGTCACCAACTTGAACATGGTCATGACTAAAAAAACAGAGCGATTGAGCAAGTAACCTGATTAGGATTTGTTAACAAGATCTTATGCATAAAAACAAAGGAAACCCCAAAGAACACTCACCAAATTTGCAGAGATGTGAGGGTCCTTGGATCCATAATGGAGTCGTAGATGGCAGCCAAGTTGATGCTGGCATCATTTCTAACCTTGCAATTCTTGTGAAATAGTCGATCTAGTGTGTCAAAAAACTTCAACATAATGTGTCAAAAAAATTTTTTTTTTTGTTTAGTTAGTAAATGTTCTCCATTTCTTGTGTTTTACTCCCTCTATTTTACAATAGCTGGTCTCTATTCCTTTTTTGACAGTTTTAAAATAGTTGTCCCTTTCTTATCTTTCCAAATAAGGTAATTTTTTTATTATTTTATATATATATCAAACATTGAAAGGATAGAAGTTGAGAATATTTAAGAGTAAAAGTACGTAAGGCCCATTGAAAAATGCAAATGCTAGTAACTTTTTTTAGATAATTATATGTACTTTATATAAAAATAAATAAACTAATAGTTTTATATTAAAAGAAATGAGTAAAAAGTAGAGAATTCTTAATTTACGTGCATTATCAAAGATGATAAATTTTATGAAACGGATGAAGTATTTGTTTTAATTATCAAAATCCTAACTTTTGCTTGAACACTTCAAAACAAAGTGATTAATCAAACGATTTTAAGATTAATAATGTAAAATTAAAAGTTTAAATTATTGATTTTCATCCCTTTAAATCAATTTTATACCATTCAAGAAAGGAAAAATTAATAATCTAAATTGTCTATTAACTATCAAGAAATTACTACACATTTTAAATTTATTATGGAATAGTTATCAAATAACTTAAATAAAATTTAAAAATTTATGTCATATAGTTATTATAAGTTGACTAAGCAATCTAGTGAGAGATCCAATTGAAATGTTTTCAACAAAGAGATGTTTCTTTTGAAACTAGCTTTTTATATGCTAGTTTATTTTTCTTGCCATGAATGATGCTATATTTCAGGGAAAAGAATCTAGCCATAGAATACAATATACAAAATGGATAAAATTTACCGGAAGTCACTTACCTTAATTTTTTTGTTAAACGGATACCTTACCTTTCAATTATCCTGGAGAAGTACCTTTTATTCTATTTTGCAGTTTAATTAGCTGTTTTTCCATTAATTCCAATCTTAAGTATAACGGAAAATACTAACATGACATAAAAATAATTCTAAAATAAATTATAAAATAACACAAGCAGTCGTCTAACTTTTCCTATTAACAATTTTAGACTTAAAATTCTAAATGAATTCAAAATCCATCCATTTTCGATGATGCCCAAATCTGGTACTGTTGCTCAAGCTGAGCAAATCTGGTACTGGCTGGCTCTTCTCCTCCATAATCTCCGTTCTCCGTTCTCCCTCGCCATTGCAATCCTCACCAACAACTCCTCCGTAATCTCCATTCTCCTCCCAATCAGCCGCCCCACCATCGCCACCTCGCTCTTCACCACCAGAAACACAAAAAACCTACAATCTCAACAATCCTTTGCAATGCAAACGGCGAATTGCTGGCTTCGTGGTTCTCTATGCCTCTTCGCCCTTCCTTTGCCCAAACCCTTGCATCCCTTGAACCCGAGATAGGATAAAATGTACCTCATTAGGATAACTCGAATGTAAGGTATATGTTTAGGATAAATTAAAAAAAAACCTAGGTGACCCCAATGAATATACCCTAAATAAAATAAATCAAGCTTTTGAGGAGTTTTGGTTTCAGTATAATCAAGCCAAACCTAGGGGCCTTGTGAAGGAGCAACCCAGAAAATGTGTTCAAGCTGAATGTGGGTAATACAGAGACATCTAAAATAGGCTTGCCTTGTTCTTCCGATCCGAACAATAAGGGAGAATTTGTTTGTTCTTACAGGTTTGTCGCTTTGGTCAGCTGTCAATGCAAAGGTTACTACTGCCTAGTGCTAAGGCACTTTTGAGCAGTTTGTAGAGCTAAGAAGTGTTGGATACGATGTATATCTCAAAAGTTTTGGGCAAGTACTGCCAGTGAGGTTAACGAGAAGAGATAGGGCAAAAAAAAATGTAAAAGTAAAATAAAATAAAATAAAGTAGATAAAATAAGGAAATCATGAGATCGTAGAGGAGGAGAATGGGTTTTTTTTTTTTTTTTTCTATCAAATTATTTTTATTGTTTTCCTGGAACAGCTCCATCAATTGTCTGCTGCTTCATATATTAGCTTATTATTTATTGTGATTTACTTGTACAGATGACACCAATACAGAGATAGAACGTGAAGGAGACATAGAGTCTGGGGACAGAAGATAACACAAGGCTCATCTACGCAACGAGAACAAGCTGGCTGGTTGCATTGCTACGGGGAATTCGATTTCTTCAATGGCTCTGGTCAGCTGCCAGCAGCATGGAATTTACCTGAAACAGAAACAAAGACAACACTGTTAAGAGTTTTACATTATTTTCAAGTTTTACAAAGGAGGCAACAAATATTTCCAGTAGAATACCAACCAGGGACCGAAACTTAAGCGTGTAAAACATCTCTAGATATCGCCTCGTTTCCCTTCTGTCAAGCTTTGAGACATACTTCCAGAAACCATAGACTCCAGCTAGTGTCAGAAGCCTTTCAGAGTATATCTTCCATGTGTACCTGCATAACAGACCATACTGGTTGCTCACAAGAGGATGACCCAAATTTTCTTTCCCTAGGTCCCTTTGTAGAACGCATACCTTTCATAGATCCTACTGAGCCCTGCTTCAGAGATCTTATTCCAGTAAGTAAGATCATCCTTGCAACGTTCAAAGAAGTCAATCATGACATCTGCAATCTGATCAGGACGATAGGGATCCACATGGAACCCTGAAACTCCATGCACTATTATCTCGGCAGGCCCACCATGGCAAGTAGCAAAGGTAGGAAGTCCGCACGTCATGGCTTCCACGACTGTGAGACCAAAAGCTTCATAAAAAGCAGGCTGCGAAAGGCAACATGGATGACCTGAATTGTTAGATGGCCGAAACAAATAGATCAGCAGCAGCACTAATTCTACATACCTGCACAAAAGCACCTCTTGTATCTGCAATGTAGCGATATAGCTCACCATTACGCACACGATTCATTTGAGCAGCTATCCATCGAAACTGACCTTGCAAATTGTATTCCTTGATCAGACCATGCATATTTTCGATCTCTGCCATTTCCTCTCTGTCCTTAGATTCCTTGACATCTATGTATCCACCAACCACCACAAGATTGACCAGTTCCCTTAGCCTGCTGTTCTTTCCATAGCACTCAACAAGGCCCGTTAAATTTTTCACCTTGTCGAGCCTTGCCATAGAAAAGATGATGGGCTTTGATCGGTCATTCAACATACCACTGAAAACAGCACAGAAAAAAGGGAGAAATAGGCTTGTATTAGATGTAGCATATAAGATCATACAATGCTAATACTAAGAGTAAAAGCACACTTGATTCCAAAGACATAATGAAAATTTCTAAATCTTTTGTGCAAAACTGAATGGCACTAACATACGGTTACATATGTTCTTCAAACTTCATCCATGGTGTGTAAATTATTGGGGCATCGTTCATAACACATGCATATATGTCAAGGAGGAGAATGAAATCAAAACTTGAAATAGCACATGGCACAACATCCTTAAAATTTGTGAAAATATGAAATCTGTTATTGATGGGAATAGTCGGTTGTTGCTGTAATACTCTTCCCAGACCCAAGATTCAGAAGGAATATTATCTTTCTCATGTGCTTTTGTCTGCATCTATTCACCAGTAATGATCCTTTCTTTGGACCAGATGACATACTTTTTCCTTAGGTGAGAGGCTATAAAACCATTGGTCTAATTCTACCAGAAAAGGATACTTACACATGCTCATCATTTTGCTCGGAACTATATAACAGCTCTTCGATTGAACCATGTAGAGCAGTAAGTCTCTTTTCCTTGTCAGAGTACGGAAAGTATATGGACATATCCGCTCCTGGAGATACAATATTGAACTTTGGATCAAAAACATCTATGCCATGAACAACTCGATACAACCCAGGGAGAGTAAAAGCTGTGTGGCTTTCATATTGTCCTACATTGTTCTTGCTGAAACAGAAGCAACAACATTGTAAGTAGTAGTTTGATTAAAATAAAAGGATAACACATCTCATGGAAACAGTAAAGCTCATGTTATCAAAATGAAGGTTGTGAGGCATTAATCACATCATGTTTATCCCTTCAGGAAGAAAACACTTCTGTAGAAGTCTGATCCGATTTACAATTATCTTTCAATCACGCAGGGAAAAAGAAAGTTTGTGTAAATTGACAATGAAATTACTACTCATTTTTAAGACTTCGTAAGCATATAATTACCTTCCAGCAATTTCTTGATATGTGCTGGTAATAATAAAATCAGCACTATTCATTGCAATAAGATCAGCTGTGAATTGGCTTGCAAAATGGTATTTGTCCTCATATTTCCTCCAGTATATATCGGAATCAGGATATTTCGTTTTCTCCAGTGCATGCGCAATGTTGCACTACAAGCAAATACAATGAGAGGAATTAATGTGGTAAAGCAAGCTTCACGTGTATAACACAACACAAGGGGCAAAGAAATTGGACAAAACCTGTGTTATTCCTAGTTTATAGGATAACAAAGTTGCAACAAGATTTCCATCACTGTAGTTGCCAATGATCAGATCTGGAAGACCCTGCAACTCGGCGGCAATTTCATTTGATGCATCCTGATGCAACCCAAGTAATGGATAATTAAACCTTAATAAGTTAATCAAACCAAAAGCACATTTTAACTGGAAAGTGCATCTTATTGCTTGGAGTTGAAGAACTACACATATATGCAAGTATAGACTAAATTTTCCAGCGACAACTTATATGAATTCCAGTTTGAAGTGCAAAGTTACAGGAAAATAAAAATAGAAGCATGACCATTAATCTGACAACATTTCCTGAGCGAAGATGTTTATTCAATCAAACATTGTATCACTGTAGGAACATGAAAAGGACAAAATTTTAAGCGGCACTAAGTTGTTTATACTTGCCTCTGCAAAAGTCTCCAAATATGGCCAAACATCAAACCTTGAAATCCATTTACGAAGGATACTATTCTCAGTTCTAAAGGGCACCCTCAGTATATTTGAATGTTCTGTTCCACTAACTTTTTCGACTCTCTGATTGCAAGTTGTCCCTTTTGCATCAGGAATTAGTCGGGTAACCTTGACATAATATTTGAAGTTGTAAGCCACAATATCAAGTGGCAATATCAAAACTCAGATACTGAATATATATATCAAGAGGAAACAATATGAATACCATCTAGTTTACTTACTATGAGAATCTTTGGGACAACATTAAGTCCTTGCGTGTGTATCCTAAGGAGCATTTCATTCTCCAGTGCACGCACTTGATCAAGTATATAGACAACCTGTTAATGGCAAGTAAACTTTGAGGCTGCATGAATAATACGTGCAAGAAAAAATAAGGTATTTGAGCAAGCAGTGAAAAGAGGTGGACTTCATGGGAAAGAAGCTTAGTTAGAATCAGATCAATCTCACTCGGTCAAGCTAATCAATTTCTTTATACTAAAAGTATATATACACCTTCAGTCCCACCTCCTAAGTCCATCTTTTAAACCCGTGTAACAAGTACCTGTCCTCCAGTGTCAGGCAAGCCTAATACATTTGCTTGGCCAAAATACCCATGAGGAGACAGGATAACCACATTGAATACCATCGGAATCCTCCCCAGAAATCTCTCCAGTGTAGAAGGATCAGGAGCATGGAAGATGTCCAACAGAAGATGTATCATTTCCGACACTCTTTCTGCTGTGTCACCCCAGCCCCTCTCGAATCCAATTCCTTGCAACCTGTGGGTAAGATGGACATCATGGTCAATTCTACAGTTGTTGATTACCGAGAATAATTCTGCAGGGAACTGCCCCTTACTCAAATTCAAATTCAGAGTATGGTGTCTCAGGTGGGAGCTTAGAAAGGAATTCTTCTGCCCTCGTTAAAGCTGACTGAAGTTTGGATGTGCTCTGTATGCGATCATTAAGCATCATAACCTGCATGACATAAAGTTAAAAATAGAAAGATATTGTGGAGAAACATATGTCTGTGCGGTGAATGTCATCTAGTGTTAATAGTGTTATGGTTAAGTAATGTTAAATAAAGACCTAACAAATTACTTGCAGGCTGAAGCATACTTACATGTCCATCATGTTTGTGGGCACGGAGGAAATGAAGCAAGGGCTCCAGACTTTCCTTATTCCGAAACATAATTGAAGATAAGTGGCGATTAAGGAATTGAACTCCATTTCCAATAGACGATGACCTGGTTGGTCTAGGGAATGTTGCATTGAACGGCTCAAAATCAAGCTCAAGCAAGTAGTTGTCATCACAACTGCAGCATGCCAATAAATTAAAGCCGCCATCTCACTTTTTAGTATAGCTACAATAACTAGACAAGCATCCGAATAAAACAGGCACTAACTAAAATCAAAACTAGAAAAGAAGCAAGCAAATTAATTCAAGCTCTAAACCAAGAAACACATGTAGTCCTTGCTTCTTACCCTCCATTCACAAGATCTTCTTTAAACTGAAGATACTCTGCAATGCTCAAGTGATCTACACTGAGTTCGTGGATATTAACCCGAACGTACTCCCAAACCCCAGGCCTAGGACGAATTGCTATTGCTACAAACGGAGGCAGAACAATCGCTTCCTGAGGCATACAGATGTGAACAGCAAGATCAGAGGAGGCTAGAAGTGTACTAAATTGCAAGTTCAAAAAGCGGAGCAAAATTACCTGTGCATACTCCAATACTTTGACGAAGGGATCATCCCGGAGCTTCTGCATCCGTGCATCCTCTTTCTCAGAATTTCTCAGCTCGTCTAGCAGGTGATGCGACTGCAGAATCCCCTTTCCCTGAGCAACATACCTAGCAAACCAGCCAATAAATCGATTCATCAACAAAATTAAAACCAGAATGCCATCATTGTAACACTAAAGAGAGAGTGACGGAGACCTGGAGAGAAGCGAGACCAGCTCGTTGCGATGCGCAGAGAGAACGGCCTGAACCCTTGCGTTCGGCATGATCCCGTCGCGAAAAAACACGGAGGAATGAGGGGAATAAAGGAGGAGGAGGAGGAGGAGGAGGAGGAGAGGGTAGGAGGGAAAGAAAGGGAAGGTATATGAAGAAAAGCAGCAGCAAAAACAAACAGAGCACAAGGGAAAACGCCATTGCCACTTTGACACCGAGCTTCTGCCGATCGAACACTTGGCTCTGCATGCGAGGAGGCTCAGGGAAACCGCTTCGCAGTACGGGACCTGAGAATCACGTCTCAGCCCCTTTCTGGTTTATTTCCCTCGCGATTGCATCAAAACCGTGGGCCGGCTCTGTTTTCCGGGGGGCGGGGAGTAACGTTCCTTTTCCTTAGTCACACCATAGAGCATCACGCCCACGCTAGACGTAGTGCGTGAGCCCATCAGGTGCCTCCGTCTTCCGTTCACTTTATCGTATCCAGCTCCAGGCAACAAATAATTAACCGAACGTACATTTAAATAGCCGTGTACGTTGTTCTTGTCCTGTGAAAGCACTCTAGACTAGAGTTCCTGGCAGTGATGCACAAACGGGCTGCCCAGACCGGGACCGGACCGGACCGGCCGGTCCTGGGCCTAAGTAATTTGGGCCCGGGCACAGCCCGTGTTTACACGGGCCGGTCCCATGCCGGTCCTGGGCCGAACTCGAGCTGGCCCGTTAAATTTTAATTTTTAAAATTGTAATTTTAATTTTAATTTTAAGTTTTAGTTTTTATTTTTAATTTTTAGTCTCCACTTTTTAGTCTTCACTTTTAAATAACTTAATAAAAACAAGAGTCTAAAAGCTTTTTTATAAGTGATATTTTATAATCTAGTTTATCTTAAATTCCACTTCATCTTCAATTCTATTAGACTTTTAAATTAATCAAACGTTAAAGGTAAGAAATTGACCAAAAAGTTTGGAAACTTTGATATATTTGATTTTGAGTTAAACCATTTTTTGTTATTTCTTTATGTTAAATAAACAAACCATGATTACCAAGATTTTACTTTACAAGACAATAAATAAAATAATGACAAAAAAACTAGATAAATATTTATTCTAAGGTTATCTTTATATTTTGTATAATTACTTGTTTTAAGAGCAAAACACCACCACCGGTGTGAACTTTTATTAATATTAAAGCCAAATGGCACTTACATACCATGGAACGGGCTTTACATTACTCAATAGCGAAACGTTCCATAAAATTAAATGCAAAATAAAAAGTACGATCTGTGCTACACAGCAAAATCAGATCAAATACAAAGTAAGTAAATAATGAGCAAGTGGTAAATTTAAGCATCTACCTCATCGGGGTTTTCTTCGTCAGAACTCTTGTGGTCTTGTAATCTGCAAGCTGCAAGACCCCAATCACGGTTGCATATACAAACTTCAACTGAATCTGGTGATAGCCTTGCGCGTCTCTCTGAAATGACACGCTTTCCAGCGCTGAAAGCGGACTCCGATGCAACGGTTGAGACGGGAACAGCTAGAACTTCTTTGGCAATGATGGAGAGTATTGGAAATTTGTTACTTCTTGCTTTCCACCAGTCTAGAATATCGGTCTCACCATTCTCCCAAACAAGGTTAAGGTATGCGTCCACTTCAGTAAGACCGGATGCGGTAGCACGGGGCCGTTTGAATAGTTGTTCAGCCGGATTGAATGATAATGAGACCGATGAAGACGCGATGGTAGATGAAGTAGTGTTTGCAACCTTATCCTTATACCGACTGGCATATATCTTAAATAACTCTCGCAAGTGCTCATCAATAGAGGCAATTATAGCATGAACAGAAATATGTGTCATTTCTAAGAAACTATAATAACCCTCAAGTAGCTGTTGCGTACCTGTGATTCTTACGGTCGGGTCTAGTGTAGCTGCAACAGAGTAGATTAGGGGTATAGTACTGAAATATGAAATCCATTTATCTTTCATGGCCTTAATTGTGTCTTTTAAGAACTCGTCATCTTTGTATTGGTTCAAAACCCATGCAATGTTGACCATATGCATTAAAAGTTTGTGCGATGTGGGATAGTATACACCGGAGCAAAAAACAGTGGCATCATAAAAATATCGCAGCACAGCAGCCAATTTTGACAGTTTATCCCACATCTCTTGTTTCAAAATCGTGTTCTTTTCTCTGACATTTATAAAACATGTCATGTATGCAGCAAATGGCATGGCATCTATCAACATCTCATAAGTGGAGTTCTATCGGGTAGGGCAATCAAGTTTAAAACGTTTCCAACTAAATTCGAGGCCATTTTCCAGACAATATTGCTTAAATTCTTTAGAAACTTTCGGCCTTGACTTTAAATAGTGGAGTGCCCACCTAATTGGAGTAATTTCATTACTCAAAACTTGAAGACCTTTTTAGACAGCTAAGTTTAAAATATGACATATACACCTAATATGAAAAAATGCGGCATCACGGACAAGTTCTAGTGATTCCTTCAATGTCTCAGCCGCGACATCGTTGTTTGATGCATTATCAAATGTTATGCTAAAAACCTTGTCATGACAAAAATATTCTTTAAAACATTCTGAAATTACATTGAATATGTTCCAACCAGTATGATCGACCTCCATCCACTTAAATGCAATAATACGTTTTTGAATAACCCAACTATCATCAATCCAATGTGCAGTTATACAATAATAATCTTGTCCTAATGGTGAAGTCCACATGTCACTAGTAAATGAGATAGAGTGATCTAAAGCAGAGAAGTATGCTTGTAAGTTTGATTTACCAGCTTCATAACTTTTAAATGCCTCCCTTCTAGCAGTGGTCCTAGATGTTTTTTTAAAAGCAGGGTTTAAGTGTGTTGTAATCCATTTTTCCATGTGTCTATCTTCCGATTGTGTAAATGGTTTTTCAGTTAACATCATCCATTCTATCATGCCTTCTCTACAATCTTTTTGATTAAATTTAAAAATACCTGATCCACCGGCAGTACTTGCAAGTTGTGTCTGACCGCCGGAACTCGTAGCTGCATCTGGACATAAAGTCGAATGCTTTGATTCCATGTGACGTCTCAGTGTTCCTGTGCCAGCGTTCTTCTTATGCGAAAGCTTTTGCTTGTAGTGTTTGCACTGTGCGAACCTCGCATTGTTTCCATGACTATCATTCTCAAAAACTTGGTCAAAATGCTCCCAAACCCATGCGGTGCGCCTCGCCGTCTTACCTTCTGCCGGAAGTTCGGCTTGATGGCTTGTCGGGGTTTGTTCAGAACCATCTCCTCCACCAACATTCCCTGCTGCCGTTGGCTCCACCTCCTCAACGTCGTCATCAGAAAGTTGATCATCAAGGCCCAAGTCGTATTGACTCATATCGAATTGTTCGTCATCGTCAGTTTGTTGGATATGAGTCCCACGGGTCGCCGGTCGAGAAAGGCCACGAAAAAATGACCTCAAACCGGTGCGGGATGAAGAACTTGAGGCATTTCCTTTTCCTCTTGATGCCATTTGTGTGAGGCAAAATTGAGCAAAACACAAGCTTCGAAAGTAATTGAGAATTGAGTGATAATGCAGAAAATAATATTGACTGCTTAAAAGAAATGAGAGAATATATGAGTAGAGAAGGAGAGATTGCTAAGATTGGTGTGAAGAAATGGTGCAAATGGCCTCCCTATTTATAGGGGAAGGCCTTATTTTTTTTGGCCTAAAATACCCTTAGAAAATAATTGTTGGAGGGGGCAAAAATGTAAATTTTGGGGTCCAGAAAACGCTGCCAACCGTTAAAAGGACCTAAGTTGTCATTTGCCCTTTTTTTTTGAAAATTCTGGCCGTTGGACTGCATCCTGCCGTTGCGCCGCACCGGTCCCGAGCCGGTCCCGTGCCGTCCGCCGTGCCGGTCCCGTGCCGCCGTGCCGAGCCCAATCCCTCCCTGGGCCGTGCCGAGCCCACCTCCCTCCCCTCCTTCCTCCAGGCCCATATACGGCCCACATGGCGCCGGTCTTAACGCGGGCTTGGGCCGTGCCTGGGCCGTGCTCCAAGCGAGCCGGTCCCGAGCCGGGCCGTGTCAGGACCGGCCCACTGAACACCTATAGTTCCTGGTTCTGGATGAGGAGACTTGGTTATGTTGGGACAAGTGAGGCTTACTCATCAATCATTAATCTTTGCTAATCGTATTGACAATTTATGATTTTAATGACCGGTGGGTTGGAAGTTTGGAACATGGGGATCATTAGTCGCATTTACTCGGCCGACATGCTCACGACACTTGTGCAGGGAATGCAGCATAAATACAGGGTCACCACGCCCCTGTTAGGCAACCCTTTATTTCACTAATTTCTCAATGCAGTTTTTCATTTATACTCACCTTTAGGGTCGTTTGAGGGTACTATTAAAAAAATTAATAGTAATTATTTTTAAATATAATACTCAACTTATATATTGAATCCTATAATTTAAAAAGTCAAATAACAACTTTTAAAATAAATTTTGTAATTACTTTTCTTTAAGCTTAGTAGGGAAACAAAATTTCGTAAAGATTAATTATTTTGTAAAAAAAAATCAAGTGATTATTAGCTAAAGAGAGTATTAAATTTTGTACAATATTGCTTCTAGATAAACAAATAAATAAAATCGAAATAAACAGTAATAATCTATTTATTTGGGTAAAATCTATCTGTAGTTCCTTAACTTTTATGTTTGTCCTATTATGGTCCCTTTCTTGTCAAAGTGCCTATTAAGGTCCTTTAACTCGTAAATCGCATTCCACTTAAGTTCCTATCACCAATTGAGTCGTTATCTTAAACGGAAAATGATTATGTGGCATGTTCTTTGCTGACATGGTGGTTCCTAACTCCATTCCTTAGGCCCACAAAGCCATATGACTTCATTTTTAATTAAAATGGATGACCATTTTGTATAGAAATGAAAATTGAGACCCATATGCTAACACAAACACATAATTTTTTTGAGTTTAAAACACAGATAATCACAAAAATCACAAAAATGGCTAAAATTGAAAAGCCGCTGGGCAACAAATCTAAGCAAACCCAGGATAATCAAGTTACAATACAGTAATCCAAGCAGGCATTGGTCATTGTTACCAACTGTTATCAATTGTTCAACACTTGCCTCCTCAGCCGTTCAACGTTGTGTTTAGCCGACCTAGCTATGGCCAACTCCGATCGGTTGTTCAATAGAGAAAATCATCGGCGAATTCACCTAGAAGAAGAATTCAACAAAGAGCATTTGGAGAAAAGGAAGAAAGTTTTTTTGGGCTAATTAACTATAAAGTCTTTAAAATTATTTATTTGTGTCAATTTTAACATAAAGTTTCTTGTTATTCTAGTTTAGTCATCCATGTAGGCATTGTTGGACCAAGTACGGGATATTAAGTGCCACGTTTGCATTTTTCTTTAGAAATAATACTTGAAATAACATATGAGATTCAAATAGGGTGCACAACTTGAGTTAAGAAACCTTAATAGTCATTTTTAGAGTTAGGGACCATTTTATGACAAATTGAATAGTTAAGAGACCAAATATGGATTTTGCCCCAATAATGAATAAAGATTTCTTTTACTGATTTGATTGGGTTATTGTTGATTCTGACTATGATCCCAATCTAATGAAAACTTATTACACTTGACTTATTGTTGTTTTTGCTGGAAGCTGCATCACTGGAGAGAGAATTGTAGAATGACGGAGGAGTACTGAAGATTGAGATGGAGTCCTTCTTTCAATCGGACTTGAAATTGACAAATACTCACTTTTCTTTAGCGGTGGCGAAGCATAGAGTATTGTCTCAATCGGACTTGAAGTTAACGAAGACTCGTTGCTTTAGCGGCGGCAAAATGAACCACCTTTGCCCCTACGTACCAACCATGAAGTTAAATACCGCGGTATACCACTTTTCTCGGGTAAGCGATATACGATATAAATATTTTTACATTTTATCACGTGGTATAACACTATATACCATGATACTTTACAGTATTTCACATACCGCTCACTTATTTTATATATTTTGTTTGAAAACTGTGATATACCACAAATACCGTGAGGTATGTACCATGGTATTTTATTTTTCATGGATGCGTATGAGATAATTTTTTTGTCATTTTACATCAAAATATTATAAATATATAAAAAAATTAAAATATAATTAATACACATATCATAAAATAAATATTTACTTTTATTTTTTGATTACTTTTCTTAGTTAACATACAAATTTAATGCCTACTTTGAGTCATCTAGGAACTCAATATGGTATTAGAAAATATATTTTTATTATTAAATTATTATTTTGTTCTTTTATATTAATAAATTAGTTTCTTTCTGGATATTATTTATTTTGCACTCTCTCTATATATATATAACATTTTTTTATTTTTTTTATTAAAAAATATATATTCTATCATATATATTTTATTTATATTTGAAAGATTATGATGAAAAAATTTAAAATACATATAAAATGTGTAACAAAAATTATTGAATTTATGTTATCTTAAAATAATATTCTAACAATTATTTTTTTACAAAAATGGTAAAGGTATGTGATATGATATACCATATGATATACCTTAAAAATTTGGGGTACTGTATGTCTAGCAGTAACAGTATTTAACACCTTAGTCCTAACTCACCCACGTAGCACTCCCTCAATTATCTCTACGATCATCCATTTTCTCAACTCATCTACACTAAGCACTGAATCCAATCCAAGGCTTTGAGATTTTAATGGTTCCAACTTCATAATGATGTAGCATAAATCTTACTGGTTAGAAAAATTTTGGTTGTTAATTACCTGACATAATGATCAACAAAATCAACTTGCACAATTGCACCAATGACAAATCAAATATTAGTTTTTTTTTAACTCATAAGCATCAAGAGATTCCATATGAAAGTGAAGGAAAAATCCACTATATTCTTAAAGTCTAAAGAGCATCAAGCATGTTACCAACTTATGGTGCCAAACTTGTGCATTTAAAATTCCCAAGGTTGGTATGTTCTATAAGTCATTAGAACAATACCCTTAATGAACATATCCAAGTGCCCCTCTTGGATACTATGTAAATGCATGCATATTGGTCTAACCATTACGCACATATTCATATTTTATGCACACCATGGCAGCAAAGAAGGAAAACACTAATGCAAGTCTTAATCTTGGTTACCACACGTTAGGTAATCTTATTAAATATAAGTGACAAGCCACTAAACCTGAAACTTCTTCAAAAAAAACTGTATTAATCTAGCAATGTACACCTCTATTTTCTTTGCTTCAATATCAAGTAGAGACTTAAACCAAACCAAGAAATTTGGTTTTACATCAATAGCCCACTTATGGACCAAGTTATAGATTTTTTAAGTTGGTTACAAAATTCTAACCAAATGAACAGTAACTCAGCCAACTTTGCAACGTCATACATTTGGCTACAACGCTCCAAAAGCATAAATTCCAAAGCCCAGTTAAACCTCTAAATGTGCTATAGGTGTGGTCAAAATTTCATATTAAGATTCATTCTATATAACGAGATATAAAATTTTGAGTGCATAGTTAAAATTCTGTCCACTTTACGATCATTTTGCCTATACAAAATTTCATAAGTATGCAAACACTTCATTTACAAGAGGTAAACCCTTCAAGGCTATCCCATATATGTTCAATACACATAGGAATTACATGCTCTTGCATTTAGTAGCTTTATATGGCCAAAACAGAATTTACAAACAAGCAGTCTATCATCCACACTTAGACAGCTTGTGGACCACATTCACATATATAGCAAAACAATCCTCAAATATTCACATACTTGTTTCAACTTTATATTTCTTACATTTACATGCATTCATGCACTACATAATAGTATTAACTCAACTAAAACATGCACTTAAGTTACATGAGAGCTTTAAACACAATGCACTCCAGAAACATGATGTTGGACAACTGCTGCATAACACAGTATACATAATCACTAAAAATATCAAATGTGCTCCTAAAATCACCAAACTTTTCAGATCACAACTAGATATATGGAAGTTCAAATACCTAAAATTTTATATCAAAACTCAAACTACAAAGGTCAGTTTGAATGTGATTTTTCCGCTGGACTTGAAATGGGCAGATTTGAGGGGAGTAAGTTTCATTGTGAAACTTACTAAAGAAAACACTTATAGTCACAAGGTAATATAACCCTTGACATCACTTGCATCCAAAGACACTAAAACACAAAAAAACACAATACAAATATCCAATATAAAGCAACCAAATGCAGCAACCGAACACAAAGAACAACCATTGTATGCGGTATCAACAATATGCATTGGTTAGTCTATAAAGCATGTAATAAATATATGCAAATCACTATAGCAGCCTTTCTCAAACATAAGCTTGGTCTTAGGAGAGTTTTAACATTAGTTAATAGTAACTTTAGGCTTCAGAAACCCTTAAATTTGTTGTCATCACTGTGCACTTCACACTATGTCACAAAACCTTCACTAAGTACATTTCCCTCACTAAGCTTGGTTCATTAAGCACTTACCTCTTTTCCAAACTTAGCCATAACGTCATGGATGTTTGAATAATACAGTAAATATTCCATGAGAGTAAGATAATGTTGGGTTTCGGGAGCTAAACAGCGCAGCGGAATTTAACCGAAACCCTCCAGGATCCAAGTAAAATAGGGTAAACCGGGTGTTCGAAAATTTCATACCTAATTTTCGGTTGAGATCTCTCACTCAACTGTAGAGTCGACTCACAAAACCTGAACAGTTGACGTGTTCAGGCTCTCTATGGTATCCACACGAGCCTCTCGGGATCACCACGCTTCCACCATGTCCCGGCAGATGCGTTTCTCTTGCGCTCGCAATGCTAGCTTGCGTCCTCCAAGGAATAACAAGAGAAGAGTACGGCTGTCCTTTTGAGAGGCTAGGGCAAGGAGACCTGCGAATTTCTCACTTAAAAGTTGTATTTATAGTGAGACTCAACTTCCAGGCCTAATGGGTTTCAAAGCCCTAATCCAATTAGGATTTAATTTCGGGCTTAATAATGGCTCAACTCCTTGGCCCATTATTAATACGAAATTAAAATGAAACCATAACCTAAATAATTAGCTCATGCACTCTAATGATCCAAATAGCTCTATGTGTGCGACCCAATAAGCTCTTGCCATATTGGCAATGATCATAAATCACATTTATGATCATAAGCAATGAGCGGTGTCTAGCAACACATCATTGCTACCCAAGTGACAAGATTGTCGGTGAATCGACTAAACCTTTATGATCATCACCGATATATGCCATTGTCCCTTTGTCCAAGATATCAAGACTAAGCACGAGACATGGAATGTGTCACTCTCGTATAGCCCAATCTTTGGTTTCTTGATTACCGAGTAGACCAACTTAAACTGACGACATTGATATCATATATCAACTCATCGGAGCATGGCAATGCATTTTCTAAGTCTCACTCTATCAAGGGGCCCAAAGATATCACTCCCGTTACATAGGAGGGACAAATCCCATCTTGATCATACAAATCCCTCCGCATGATATGTGACATACCCAATGATCTCCATCAAATTCACTCAGTTACGAGCAACAAAGGAAAGTATCAGAGTATGTGACTCACATGTAGGGAACCTTGCTGATCTTAGGTCGAAGGACTACATATACCATGATCACTATGAGAATCACTTATGACACTCATATAACAATCCATGAAGTGTTCTCATGGTGGGTCGGTCCAGTACATAAGTTCTCCAACTTGTACCCATATGTAGACTACATATCTCATATTAGTCTCCACATATGCTAGTCATTATGTATTATTGCAACCCGCTCCACAATAATACTAGACTAGGGACGTTTAAGAATATCATTATTCTAGGGTTACAATTATGTTTATTACGTTACACAGAAACAAAACAACAAACAAAATTGCTGGATTAATGCCTCAATAAAATATCATGACTCAATGTGTAAAAATACAATCATCTCATGATTGGCTTTTTGGGCACAACACTAACAGATAACTCCTTACCTTGATGGGTATGCCAAAATTCAAGCTTGATCCTTGGTGTATACAAGAAATAACACTAGTTGGCTCCCAATTTTTCTTCATTTTATTTCAATTGCAAGTAGGTGAGAGCTTGGAGGTATGGTGACTATGGAGGAAGTGTTCAAAGGGTGGGCATTGGATGAGGCTAAAAATGGGAGAAGAAAAGATCAGTTTGGCTACTTAAATTAGCTTAAGTGCACTAAACACCCTTAATTAGCTTAACCATGTCTTATGTCATTTCCCTTACTATAAGATCATGGTTTCTTAAGCTTAATCTCTTGGCCCACATTTGACCATCCTTATTTTGCTTTGGTTACCTTTTCTTGAGTGGGATAACTCCAAAATGTCTCCATTTGACTTAAGTCAAAGACATAAACATCTAAAGACCTATACTATGACACTTTGGTCCTTAAAGCTGTTTATGCTTTTCTTTGTCCATAATTGTCTTCCATAAGCATTTTGGTTCTCCAATAGCATTTTCATACCATTCATATCCTTCCCATAACTCTTCAAAACTCTTTCTTGAAAGTTTTGCAATTAAGTATCTGAATTTTTAAAACCTTACAAAAAAGTTCACAGGTTGTTTGACAAACAAGCAATCCTTAAGGCATTTTTTGGAGGCCAAGTTACCAACTTAAAACACTTTTAAGAAGGCGTTGATCATGCCCTTCATCCCTCATACTTCAATCACTATGGTGAAAATTACACAATATAATGATTTTTTACCATTATGTCACACTTTGTAATTCTCCTGTTTTTTGTGATGTGGTAACAAAACCATAATTAGACAATATTGGCACATAATGTACCTGATGAGATTTAATCCCTGGTTGAGGTTATGGGTTTCCTAACTTTTAGTTGTTAGGTTAAACGCCGAACAAATAAAAGTTTAGTAACAAGTCTTGATTCTTTAACCAATGATACTTTTTACAGATATATAGTTAAAAAATTAGAGAAAGGGAGTGAAATAACCAGGCCATTAAAATTCACGAATGTTGAACAAAAGTTCACTTGTTTTTTTTCTTTTTGATAATAAAGTTCACTTGTTTTAATTCAAAATGCCTATATTTTTTAGGTTATTAAAATGATAGTCAACATTTGTTATAGGTGTTTATAATTCAAGTTTTGCTTGTACAATAGGTTTTTCTCTATTTTATTAACCACTGGCTTTGTTATATATGTAAAAAATGTTGTTTTGTAAATAATATTGCTCAATTTAGTACAAAAAATGTTACATTGATATAAATTTGATGTTCCTCAATATGTTATTCATTTCGTAAGAAATGTTATCCTGTAAATAATGTTATTTCATTTGATAAAAAATTGTGTTTTAATATAAATTTGATGTTCCGTAATATACATTTCATTTCATAATAAATGCTATTTCATAAATAATGCTGTTACTTTTAGTAAGAAATATTGTTTCATTCATACAAATATACTATTATGTAAAATGTTGTTTATTTTATAAGAAATACTATTTATAAATAATGTTGTTCATTTGAGTAAGAAATGTTTTTCTATTCATACAAATTTGATGTTCCATAAAATGTTATTCATTTTGTAAAAAAAAATTGTTATAAATAATATTATTATATTCAGTAAGAAATATTGTTTTATTCAGAAAAATTTAGTGTTCTATAAACTATTGTTCATTTTATAAGAAATATTATTTGTAAATATTGTTGTTCGATTTGGTAAAAAGTATTGTTCTATTTAAGAAAATTTACTATTTTGTAAAATGTTGTTTTTTTCATGAGAAATGTTGTTTTGTAAGAGTGCATTTACATTTATACAAACGGCTTATTCTGTAATATACTAATCATTTTGTAAGAAACGTTATTCTATTAGATTTGTTCTATTCATGACTCACATTTATTTGATTTTGATGATAACAAAACATATTTGTTTTATGTGTTTCAAAGCTTTACCTAAAGATTTATACATTGCTCTTTTATTGATAAAGTTTTGATCTTTGGAAGGAAAATTATTTCATAAGTATATTTGAAGTATTTATGTTGATTCAAGCACTGCTTGTGAAAGAAGAAATCATTTTGGAGAAAAACCTTTTTAAAGTTTGGATGTCTGGAAGCAAGAAAATCCTGGAACTGCGTTTTCAACAGAGTGAAATATTTTCAACCGAGTGAAACTGGACTCAGTTTTCGAACCCGAGAGAATTTTATCTCTGGAAAAGAAAATCATTCGAGTGAAATTTTTTCAACCGAGTGAAACTTGAGTCAGTTTTTGAACCCGAGAGAATTTTATTTCTAGACAATAAAATCATTCGAGTAAAATTTTTTCAACCGGGTGAAACTGGACTCAGTTTTCGCACCTGAGAGCATTTTATTTCTGGACAAGAAAATCATTCGAATGAAAACTTTTCAACCGAGTGAAACTTGGATTTCAGACCTGCGCGCAAGTTTCCGGTTTGAAAAATCTTTGAAAAATAATTATAAATTTATGCCACGTCAGATTCCACGTGTATAAAGTGCTGAAAACTCATTAATTACAAATATAACTGTTAGAGGTCAAACCTTGACTTTCGTTATCAAACAGATTTTTCAACCGAGTGAAAATATTTTACCCGGGTGAAACTGGGCGACAGACACAAAAACCTGTCAAATTTGACAGCAACGGTCACCTACTTTCTTGGAGACATTTCTGACCTTCCCAATGGTTCTTCAACGTCTCTTTGGCCCCTAAATAAGCATAAATACATGGAGAAACATCTTGGAGATAACTCTTGGCCATTAGAAGTGAAGATTCATCATCAAATACTCATCGAAGTATTTATCATTTGAGAAAAGAGCCAAGAGTTGTGCTTTCACTTGTATATCTAGCTTGAGTGCTATTGTGTGAGCTTGTAAGTTTGTAAACATTCAAAGTCTTAAAATCTCTTGAGTGGAGAGTGGTTTCTAGTGAGCCTTGGAGAAAACTAGAGATTGGTTGGGTGTGAACCTTGAAGAAAACACCATTGTGATTTTGATCAAGACATAGTGGAGGAAATCTCAAGTGAGCAAGCTCGAGGAGAGGACGTAAACTCCGGTTGGTGGAGTTGAACCTCTATAAATCCCGGTGCACTTTTTTCCTTATCCTCATTTATTTACTTGCTTTATTTGAGCTTAACATTACTTGGTTGTTCTTGATCTTTGGTTGAGTGAATTTAGTTGTAAATTTTGATTTTGCTAAAGTTTTTAAAACAACTAATTCACCCCCCCTCTTGGTTGCACTTGGGCCAACAATTGGTATCAGAGTTTAGTGATTTTTATTTTCAAAACCTTACGGTTACAAAATCAAAAGATCCATGGCAACCACTAGTTTTATGCATCTTGAGGGACAAAGCACATCTAGGCCAACATTGTTTGATTCTACAAATTTTAATTTGTGGAAAACTAGGATAAAGATTCATATTAAAGCTATTGATTATGCTTTATGGAGAATTATCAAAGATGGTCCTAATATTCCTTTAAAAGTAGTTGATGGTAAACAAGTACCAAAAGATTCAAAAGAATTTAAATCGGAGGATGATGCTATGTGCACTATGAATGCTAGAGCTATGAATATTATATATTGTGCACTAACCCCCGATGTGTTCAATTTAGTCTCTTATTGTAATAATGCTAGGGAAATATGAAACAAGTTGTTGGTGACATATGAAGGAACTTCACAAGTCAAGGACACCAAGATGCATATGCTAGTTAGAGCATATGAACTTTTCACTATGAAGCCAAGAGAGAGCATTCAAGATATGTTCAAAAGGTTCAATGAAATTCTTACACCACTCAAGTTGCTTGGAAAGGAATATATTAATGAAGAGTTGGTGAGAAAAATCTTGTGGAGTTTGCCTTCTTCGTGGAAAAGTATAGTTGAAACTATTAATGAAGGTGGAAGCATCAAGACCATGCACATTGATGAGCTATTTGGGAAATTATTGACATATGAGATGAAGGAGCAAGAGGAAGAAAGGCTCAACAACAAGAACAAGTTAATGGCCTTCAAAGTTGAAGAAGATGATTCATCGTCATCATCTTCAAATGAAGATGATTCAGATGATGTAGCAATCTTGACCAAGAAGTTCAAGAAAATTCTCAAAAGGTCGAAGAATAAGGGTTCTAGAGGCAAAAAGAATGAGATCACTTGCTACAAATGTAAGGAACTTGGACATCTACAATTTGATTGTCCATTGAACAAGCTAAAGAAGCACAAAAATCACAAGAGAGGAAAGAAGAAACTTAGAGCTATGACGGCTTTGAGTGATAGTTGCTCATCATATAGTGAAAGCTCATCATCATCAAATGACATAAGTGATCAAGCCAATCTTTGCTTGATGATTGAAGAAGATGGAGTCTCTTTAAATCAAAGCTACCCCAACTTGTGTTTCATGGCAAAAGAAGAAAATGAGGTAACAAGTACTTACTCTAATAACTCATCATCATCATCATCATCATGTTCATCTAGTTACTCATATGAAGAATTATTAGATGCTTTTCATGAGCTTTTCAAAAGTTCAAAAAGACTTGCCAAAAAGGTTGATGACTTGAAGGTTTTTAATGCTTCTTTAATAAAAGAAATAGATGACTTGAAGAAAGAGAACTTAGATATTAGTTTATCCTTGAGACAAGAAATTGATAAACTAAAAAAGGAGAACTTTGATCTCATTCAATCTTTGTCTAAATTTGTTAAAGGTAAAGAAAACCTTGATTTGTTACTTGGTGGTCAAAAAGGAGTTTATGACAAAGCGGGAATTGGTTTTAATCCATTGATGAAGGAAAGAAAAATTGGAAATAGATTTGTTGATGCATCTACATCCTCATCTAGATCATTTGTAACATGTCATGCTTGTGGTGGAAAAGGTCATTATTCTTATGAATGTATATTCAAAAGAGGAAAAATTCCTTTTGGCTACAAATTAGTATGGGTTCCTAAAGGAACTAAAATTATTGGAGCTAACCCTCAAGGACCCAAAGAAATTTGGGTATCAAAAATCAAAACTTGAAATCTCTTGTAGGATGCTAGAGTATGTAGCAAAAATTAGATGCATACACTTGAAGCTCTATGCACCAAGAAATTGGGGATTTGAAGTTCAATGGCAAATGCTTGAGACAAAGTTCATTTGTGGTAACATTGTTGATTTTTATTAGTTAATGGTGACTATTGATATATTGTGTTATTTGATTTTGATATGTTGTTTGATGAGTATATATGAGTTATTCATTGTTCTTAGAAGATATATGACATGTTAGATATTACCATGATCATTGTGGATTTGTTCTAATATTTTGATGATATAATCTTATGTTAATAATGTTGCTATCCTATTAGTTGATACTTGGCTATTTTGTTGATTTAAAAAGAGGGAGAAATTCTTTATATGCTTTGATTAAGGGGAAGCTTGTTGCATGTTGTAATTTTAAGAATTTATCATGATTTGTTTTTATGATCTATATATCTTTTTGATTATGACAAAAAAGGGGAGAGATAAAATTGAAGAATATTTAATGAAGGGGGAGAATCATTGTTCATGCTTGTTGTTTATATATTATATATGTCTTTTAAAAGATTGTTTTGTCATCATAAAAAAGGGGGAGATTGTTAGATTTGTTCTATTCATGACTCACATTTATTTGATTTTGATGATAACAAAACATATTTATTTTATGTGTTTCAAATACTTACCTAAAGATTTATACATTGCTCTTTTATTGATAAAGTTTTGATCTTTGGAAGGAAAATTATTTCATAAGTATATTTGAAGTATTTATGCTGATTCAAACATTGCTTGTGAAAGAAGAAATCATTTTGGAGAAAAACCTTTTTAAAGTTTTGATGTCTGGAAGCAAGAAAATCCTAGAACTGCGTTTTCAACAGAGTGAAATATTTTCAACCGAGTGAAACTGAACTCAGTTTTTGAACCCGAGAGGATTTTATCTCTGGACAAGAAAATCATTCGAGTGAAATTTTTTCAATCGGGTGAAACTTGAGTCAGTTTTCGAACCCGAGAGAAATTTATTTCTAAACAAGAAAATCATTCGAGTGAATTTTTTTCAACCGGGTGAAACTGGACTCAGTTTTCGCACCCGAGAGCATTTTATTTCTGGACAAGAAAATCATTCGAATGAAAAATTTTCAACCGGGTGAAACTTGGATTTCAGACCTGCGCGCAAGTTTCCGGTTCAAAAAATCTTTGAAAAATAATTATAAATTTATGCCACGTCAGATTCCACGTATATAAAGTGCTGACAACTCATTAATTACAAATATAACCGTTGGAGGTCAAACCTTACCTTTCATTATCAGACAGATTTTTCAACCGAGTGAAAATATTTCACCCGGGTGAAACTAGGCAACAGATACAAAAACCTGTCAAATTTGACAACAACGGTCACCTGCTTTCTTGGAGACATTTCTGACCTTCCCAACGGTTCTTCAATGTCTCTTTGGCCCCCAAATAAGCATAAATACATGGAGAAACATCTTGGAGATAACTCTTGGCCATTAGAAGTGAAGATTCATCATCAAATACTCATCAAAGTGTTCATCATTTGAGAAAAGAGCCAATAGTTGTGCTTTCACTTGTATATCTAGCTTGAGTGCTATTGTGTGAGCTTGTAAGTTTGTAAACATTCAAAGTCTTAGAATCTCTTGAGTGTAGAGTGGTTTCTAGTGAGCCTTTAAGAACACTAGTGAGTGGTTTCTAGTGAGCCTTGGAGAAAACTAGAGATTAGTTGGGTGTGAACATTGAAGAAAACACCATTGTAATTTTGATCAAGACATAGTGGAGGAAATCTGTTACGGCCCTTCTAGAGGGAGGTAAGGACTTTAGAATTTAGTTTAGAAGTTTAATTTAAGTTTGCCTAGCAAGAATTAAGAAGTTTGCCAAAGTTCACTAAGTTCCGACAAGAATAAAACTCTGAACTAAGTTCAGGGGCAAAATGGTAATTTTGCACCCTGAGTGGCTGGGACGAGTCCCGAGTGTTTTAAAATGAATTTTTAGAACTTAACTTTTAACCTTAACTCAAACTCAACAAATAGACAAGAATTTAATCAAGAACTGTTAAGTTACAAAGAGGGGGGACCTAATTGCACTTAACTTGAAACCTTGGTGATCTTGGTTGCTAAGTGAGGGTTTAAGAAGGGAAAGAGGGGGAGAAGCTACCATTAACACGTTCTTAAGCTTTCCTCACTCATTTCTCTCTCAAATTGAACTTGGAATCAAGTGATCTTGGTGTCAAGAGGCGCAATTAAGGGTGTTTAAGCTTGGAGGATGCATTTTCAAGCTTGAATCCTTGTTTTTGAAGCTTGGAGAGGCATTTTTCTCCATCCCCTGTTTTTGAACGAGGTATGAGTTATGTTCTTGATTGGATTCGTGTTATTTGGTTGATTGGAAGCTTGGGTTTTGGTTGAAAGATGTGTTTTTGATGTTTTAGAGCTTTGTTTTGGTATGGTTTTGTGTAGAACTTTGGAAGCTTGTTTGGAAGAGGAAGGGTTCGAATTCTTGCTTGTTCTTGGTGTTAAGGTAAGGGAGAAAGTGTTTTTAAGTTGTTGGATTGCTTTTGGATTGAAATGGATTGAGAAAGTTGAGTAATTTTTGGGTATGGTGTGAAGAAACGTTTTGGGAATTATGATGGACTAGCTAAATTCGAAGGATTGGTTTGATGTTTCTAATGCATCATAGTTTGGCTTTGATAGTTGGTTTTGTTCCTTGCAACATGTACTTCATGTGTATGAAATTTGGTAACTTTTGATGCATGTTTGCTATATGTATTTGGTTGCCAAAGTTCATAGCAGCAATCGGCCAAATTCTGCATTTTTGCAGAATTGGCGACGCGGCGCCAATTCGCCCGACGATTGGCGACGCGTCGCCAATTCGATTTTCGGTCACAGAACGTTTGTTCGTCGGCGACGCGTCGCCAATTCTTTTTGCCTTTGGCGACGCGGCGCCAACACAAGAAAATGGGGGGTTTGACTTTTTGCTGCGTTGACCCGACCGAGACTACGGAAGGTTCGGAACGTGCCTAAGGGTCCGAGGATCCCGACGGTACTCCGAGACTTCCGAAAGTCCCACCGGAAGTATGAGTTTTATTGAACTGTTTGAGGTAAGTAAGTTGCTTAGGCAACAAGTAAGGAAACAAATGTTGCAATTGAACTTAATTAGCTATCAATAGCTCAGGTGAGAGGTTTAGAACCCTCGTCGGCCTAGCCGTGCAGGAGCCACGAGGCCACGAGGCGAAACCTTGTTCATCTAGTTTACATCAAAGAGGCCCTGCGGCCTAGTCTACAAGTCCCGTCATAAATTCCCCTGCATAACAACTAGGTGAGAGGTTCTATGTTTGAATGAGGCTTGCTAAGGTTCGCCCTTGAGCCATATGATAGGTTGCTAAGTGATAGCGCTTGGCCTATATTTCAGGTTGCTAAGTGATTGCGCTTGGCCTGTATATGTGTCAGGTTGCTAAGTGATTACGCTTGGCCTGATACAGAGGACTACTTGAGGAGAGGTCTACCGACCTAGTATATATATATATGACTAGTACCCTCATGCTGTGTGAGCTCGCAGCCAGAGTCCTAGCTTTTTCTTGCAGGTACATCGAAGACCCTTACTGAGAATGTTGAATTCTCACTCCCTGTTTGTTATGCAGAGTCTGGAGTAGCAGGACCGGATAATCGCTGAGGATTATCACGGTAGTACCTTTTTGTCTGTAAAGGTACGGTAGTTGAGAAACTTTAAGTTTCTAGTTTGCTTAAGTGTTTAGTTGGTCTGTTGGTCAGGCTGTGGTACTAACTTGCTTCTTCCTTTGGCTGCAGAGCCTAGTAGCACTTGGCAAAGGACTTGTGAGACTCGCCACTGGGACAGGAGTCCAAAGTGGGAGCTAGGGTAAAAGATCTCAGCAAAGTCTTGTATTTTGATACAGTGCTTTATTTTGCCTCCAGTATTTACGTTATAAAGAGTCCTTAACTCAGGGGATTGTTCTCTGGGTGAGAGCATTAGTTACTTATGTATAAATGCTTTCACGAGCGGTGTATGTGTAGTTAATCACTCAAAGGTTGATTTTGATATGCTTTGGCATTTTGTATTTATTTATATAGAATTTTACCTAGCCGGCTAAATGTCTAAATGATTAAATGTTTTATGGTTTTAATAAACCAAGTCAAAGCATAAGTGCATACATATTGCATTTCTAGGTTAATCAACTAGTAGCATTGGATTTAATCCACACACATAACCAGCTAGCCAATTACAATCCACCGTGAGACAAACGCTCACAGGGTATCCCGGGCAGGGGCACGGGGATCGTGTCAAAATCTCAAGTGAGCAAGCTTGAGGAGAGGACGTAGACTCCAGTTGATGGAGTTGAACCTCTATAAATCCCGGTGCACTCTTTTCCTTATCCTCATTTATTTACTTGCTTTATTTGAGCTTAACATTACTTGGTTGTTCTTGATCTTTGGTTGAGTGAATTTAGTTGTAAATTTTGATTTTGCTAAAGTTTTTAAAACAACAAATTCACCCCCTCTTGGTTGCACTTGGGCCAACATATTCCATTCATACAAATATACTGCTCTATAAAATATTATTTATTTTATAAAATATGCTGTTCAAGATGTTGTAACAGTTTTATAAAATGTGTTACTCATTCCATAATATTTGTTGTTACAACTATGATATTTTTATAAATAATGTAAAAGTAAGAGGAGTAGAGGGTTGCATTGAGTGGACGTATAAGTATTTTTTGTTTTTATAATATCTAAGATAGGCTTTGAAGGAAGAGTAAATAATGAAAAAAATAAAAAAGAGACGAAAGAAACAAAAGCAATGAACTCATGCGCCCACCCCATTGCTGATGCGCGTGAAATAACGCCAAAGTGTATTTGCAAATGGGTAAAATTCACATTTAGTTCCCTAACTTTAATGGTCATTCTAATGTGATTTTTTACCTTTAAAAGTAACTATTAAAGTCCCCTAACTCAACTAACTTATCTTATTTATATCCTTACCGTCAATTCTGCATGGAAATTATCTAGTGGCACCCATATTGCCACTTGTCTGTCCCTTTCATGATAGCAAGTGACTAAATTAAAAGAGCAACAAATTTTAGACTAAAATGATATAAATGCATAATCATAAAGTCGTAAGATATAGTTTCACCTATAATCTTCTTCCCCAAATCTTCTCTGATTTCAACTATCTAGCCGCCCACTCCACCATCCACACTGCTATGCACCCTTGCTTCTTTGTTGCTCTTTCTCCCTGTTTGCCCATCTACCTATCTCCGTATATCCAAACGCTGCCACGTCGGTCATCTCTCTTCGCAAAGTGCTTTTCTCTCTTACAACCAGCCCTCATCAATTACAACTACCGTTGATCACACCGATTATTGCCATTGCCTCCGCCTCACTGTTTTCGGCCTCTCGAGCTTCTTCGCTCTCGAGTTTGTGATGAAAACTGTTCAAACTCATTTCAAAATCAACAAATTCGATGCCTTTGTCTTATGGGTTCTTGCTCAATTTTAATTCGGGACAAAAATTTGATGGGTGTATTTGATATAGAAATTTGGTGGGTGTATTTGATTCTAGCGACAACAATCGAAACCACAACGATAAGGGGCGGCAACGATCGAATTGGAGAGAGGTGATGGCGGGATTGGGGAAGATTGGGTTAATTAACCTTTTATGTCACTAAAATTACTTTGTGTGTCAATTTTAGCTTAAACTTGATTATTCTTTCAATTTAGTCACTTCTTATCATAAAAGAGGCTGCTATGTGGCAATATGAGTGTCATGTAGTCAATTTTGATAGGGACCAAAATAGGACACATTAGTTGAATTAGAGGACTTTAATAATTATTTTTAAAGTTAATGAACTAAATTGGGATGACCTTTAAAGTTTAGGGACTTTAATAGTCACTTTTAGAAGTTAGAGACCAAATTAGGACGACTCCTAAAGTTAGGGGACTAAATTTGGATTTTTCCCATTTGCAAAGCTAAACATTTTTTGCAGTTCAGTTTCTCTGCGGCCACCTCTCAATGAAATTAGGCCCACAGCCACGGCCAGGCTACTGCTTCTTCCATCGGCATCCGATTTTCCCAAAGCCGAAAGGCCTCTCTATGAACTTTCGTCAACGTAGCACGTGACTTGCTCGTGCGGATATCTTCCATCACGTCACTCTATTCAACTGCTTTCTCCCTGAGACTCCCCCCATCGCTTCTCTGGACTGCGACCTGCTTCCTCATAATCTCTTCTGTCGTCGAAAGAATCCATCCGAAACCCAATGGCTAGTCGAACCAGCGATCTGGTGGAGCCAGTGCACAAAGCTCACAAGCTCGACCTCCAGGCTTTGCTTCGCTATCTTTCCGCTAACATCCCCGGATTTCCCAATTCTCCTTCTCATTTCTCCCTCTCTCAGGTCTGAATCAACCATCACCGTATACCTACCGTCTCTGTATTTCTCTCTCCCTCTCACGTATTTTTGTTTCCTGTGACTTCCCAGTTCGGCCATGGACAGTCGAACCCAACGTATTTGATAGAGGTCGGAATCGGGGGACCGGTGAAACGCTACGTTTTGCGGAAGAAGCCGCCTGGGAAGCTGCTTCACTCTGCTCACGCGGTTGATAGGGAATTTCAGGTGAAAGGACGGATGGATGGGTTAGTTGACATGCTTGTTGTCTTGTTTGTGTTTGTCTCAGTAAATTGAAGTGATGTTTTCAGGTTCTCAAAGCGCTGGGCGATCAGACATTAGTGCCGGTTCCCAAGGTCTTCTGTCTCTGCGACGATCCATCTGTAATTGGGACGTCATTTTATGTCATGGAATTCTTGGAAGGACGCATTTTCTTAGACCCCAAGCTGCCAGTAGGAATTGAAGTTCTTTTGCTTTTCTTTGGATGCTTACATATGATTCTGTGTTTGGCTTTCTAGTTTTTTATATGGAGGCAGTTCTTTCTTCGTTTATGGATTGATTTATATATTTTTTCTTTCAATTGCATGTTCTGTTTGCTGTTTATACGAGAAGGGTGTTGCACCTCAGAGGAGGAGGGAAATATATCTAGCAGTTGCGAAAGCATTAGCTTCTCTCCATACCGTTGATGTGGATACCATTGGTTTGGGAAACTATGGGCGTCAAAATGATTACTGTAAGAGACAGGTAACTAAGTAATCTAAGGGCCGAGAGATCCAATATTTTTCCTTTATTTATTTTCTCTATACCTTCCTCTTATAGAGAAGTGTCAACCAAGGAAGCAGTTGTCTCATTCCTACTGATTGAGACTATGAATGTGTGTTAGCTCTAATGAGAAAACAAATGGGATGTTAGATTGTGCAGTATACACTAGTAATTTTCAACTAATGGTTAGATTGTGCAGTATACACTAGTAATTTTGAACTAATGATTTTGTTAATCTTTTCCCTTTTTTCAGATAGAGAGATGGTTCAAACAGTACCTTGCTTCAACTAGTGAGGTTAAGCCTGAGAGAAACACGAAGATGTTTCAACTGGTTGATTGGTTACGGAAAAATGTACCGTTGGAAGATTCATCTGGTGCAACGGCAGGCCTTGTACATGGAGATTTTCGTGTTGATAATCTTGTGTTTCATCCAACTGAGGTCTCTTACTTAAATTTTAACTTTGGAGAATATATATGAATAGTATTAAACTACTTGACTATGATCTATAAATATCAAATATAATAATGACCATTAGATATGTTCCAGTCTTTGAGAACCTGTAAATAGTAGCCCAGTTAGTTGATCTTTCATACAATTCTCTCACCCCCTGCTCCTATGTCCATTTTAGGATCATGTGATTGGCATACTTGATTGGGAATTGTCTACACTCGGTAACCAAATGTGTGATGTTGCACACAGCTCTTTGGTACTTGGCTAGTTACCAACTCAGGATTCTTTTCATTTTTCCAATCTGTAAAGGACCACGACCACCATTGCTACATGCTTCTTGTGTTTCCACTCGACTGCTTCACATGTTGCTGCAAAGTTGATACTGGTTTAACATCCTTTTATCATATTGGCAGCCTTACATTTTGCAAATCAGTGATGACCTAGAAGATCTAGTTGAAGGCCTTGAATCAATCGGACGTCCAGAAGGCGTTCCTTCATTGGCTGAATATCTAGCATATTACTGTTCTGCAGCTGTAATTTCCATTACTTCTTGATTTCCCAGTCTATGCAAATACTTACTGTTACACTGCAAAATATTCATTATGCTTATCACTAACTCAGTGTGCTGCAGTGTGACATGGGTGGTTTAAACTATTGGTGCATAATTCCCTGATTTAGGTCGTGTTACTTGTTGGATATGTTCATTGAATAATGTTCATTTTGTAATGGAACATGACTGTTTAACTATTTTAGTTAATCACACTTGTAGGATACTTTTTTCATGTTTCATGCAAGTGGAGAAAGCTCAGGATGATAACATTTTTGAAATTTCATCTCATTGTGCCCTCAAAAGAGGGTTGCTCAAGAATGGCATCTGCAATGCAACATTAACACTTGCTTTTGCTTTGATCCATATGTGACTTTTAACAGTTAATTGGCATCATGAACTTCATGCAACCAACTCTATTGTAGTTTGAATACAGTTGTAGTAAGATGAGTTGATTTCATGGTTTTCGCACTAGGTAGGTAGAGCATGGCTTATTCTGTTTTTTCTTTTTCTTCCATTGGCTGGAGTGGACTTGCCCTGTTGCAGATGTTGAATCTACTATCAAGTATCAACCTTGTAATGGAATATGACTGTAGCAGCAGTCTTCATTCATTGCTAAGTCATGAAGATTTTTATGCAAATGGAGAAAAAATTACAATGATAATTGTTTTGTAGTTTCACTCACTATGGGCCCCGTCTAGAAACAAAATTTGTAATTGTAATTAGCATTAGAGTTATGGATAATTTGTTAATGGTAGAAATTATTTTTTCAAATTGCTAAAGCTAAAAGCACCTTTAGATGGCTTCTTTCAAACTCACACTGATTGCTAATGTTGATGCCAAATGGGGCACTCCCACACTAGAAGAGCATTCAGTATAAAACCTTACCACTTCATTCATTTACATGGATCTCTATGCCGTGCCTTTTATTTCTTGAACTTCATGCCGTTGACCCTAATGTACTTGAGATTAGGTTGTAGTTTCAGTATAATGATTAGGTTAAGCTTCTATAATATTATATGCTCACTTGAAAAGAAGAATACAAGTCTTTGCTCATTCTGTTGTATCAAACAAGAGCTAATTACTTATATGTTATTGGATGAAGGACTTGTCTGTAATGGAGTTTTTTATGCAGGGGAAAAGATGGCCTGTTGCTGAATGGAAATTCTACATGGCCTTTTCCATGTTTCGTGGAGCATCAATCTTTATTGGAGTTTACAACAGATGGATTTTGGTATTTCCTCAAAGAGAGTGTTATAACCATTTTATGGTAATCTACTGTTGGGAATGATTTCAGAATGGATACTCACTTCTTTTTGCCCTCAACTAGGGCAATGCTTCAGGAGGTGAACGTGCACAGCATATGGGGGTGAAAGCTAATGGTCTAATAGAGGCTGCACTTGCTTTTATCTTGCAGGAATCTGTCCTTCCTGAGCACCCTCCATCTGGTAACCAAACCACAGTGTAATGTGGAAACTCCTTGAGATAATATTTGAGAGCTTTACACCACACACACACACACACCACACGTGTATTTACGTATGTATGTATCTCTTGTACTTAATATTCTCAGTAATGATTGGTACTAAATTCTAGAGTCCTAAATTCTAACCCTGTTCACTGATTCTTGTAGTGCTAGAAAAATGAAAAATGTTGTCCTGCGTTAGCTTTCCATTACACTGTAGGATTTCACTGAATGAATAAAGTGCATTTGTTGTATCGAGTAATATGTGCAGATGAAGAGTGTGGAGATTTACCTCCAAATAACACAAGTTTAATCAACCTTGTGTACACATCTGTGATACGAATATATCCATGATAATAGAAAAAGAATTGATGCAGCAGCAGGAGCAAAAGAATGTTTAAGTCCAGGGAGGAATGTCAATCAAATTTCATTCATCCAGATCTGTTTACAAAAGACCTAATTCCTCTACTTTATAAAATACAGGATGCTTGAAACACAAACAAATAAAAATTAACATAGATAGTATTTTTTATGTCCTAAACTGACGCTTAAAATATGTTTGTCTAAATTCTTTAGGTGCTGCCTCAAGAATTTTAGTAATTGAAGATGTTAATACTATGGTAAAACCAATGCAAAAGGATTATGACATAGATGCATGCCATCTCTGCTTGGCAGTATCCATTGTGTTTTTGCACTAATTGTTGTTTAATTCTCTGTAAACAAGTTGTTAAAGTTTGTTATTCTATTGCCTCTTTAAAATCCAGTTGTACAAGACATGAAACATTATGAAAAGGGAAATGAAGCTAAAGCTCTTTCAGATGGGAGAGGGATGTTTATTCCTAATGCAAAAGTCTTGGAATTGAGAGACAGATTGGTTAAATTCATGGAGGATCATATTTATCCTATGGAAAAGGAATTTTATGAGCTGGCTCAGTCTAACTCACGTTGGACAGTTCATCCACAAGAGGAGAAGTTAAAGGATCTTGCTAAGAAAGAAGGCCTGTGGAACTTATGGATACCTGTATGTATTTCAGATCCGTGTCTAAAGGCTTTGGGACTTTTTTTTTTATTTTTATTTTTATTTTTTTATATGTATTTTTTTATTTTTTTCATTTTTATTTTTTGCAGCTCGATAGTGCTGCTAGAGCAAGAGAAATTCTTTTCAGTGGAAGTCTGAGTGCGTCTTTAAACACCACACATGATTTGTTACTTGGAGCTGGTCTCTCAAACCTTGAATATGGATATCTTTGTGAGATAATGGGTCGTTCCGTCTGGGCTCCACAGATCTTCAACTGTGGTGCCCCTGACACAGGAAATATGGAGGTAAGTAATGAAGGATTCCTAATATTGGGCTGTATGTAATTTTCTCTTTGGCCAAGGGCTGTACATAATTGGGTATGTACGTGCTCTTAATTTTTATTAATACACAGTGTTATGCAGACCATGAAAACAGACTGCAGTGGTGTCTGATTTCTTACTGATGAAAACCTTACCTTATGTGATCCAAACTAGGGCAAGTAAGAAATTACAGGAGTAATGGCCACCCTGCAAATATTTGTAATAACAGTTTCTCAAATCATTTTATTTTAGGTTATGCTACGATATGGAAACAAAGAACAAGTGCATGAATGGCTTGTTCCACTGCTGGAGGGCAAAATTCGATCAGGATTTGCAATGACAGAACCACAGGTTGCATCCTCTGATGCAACCAATATTGAGTGTTCTATTAGAAGGTAGTCTATGATACCTACAATAGCGAGTCATATCCTGCAAAGGGAGTTTCTAGGAGCTTGGCTCTGTGAGGCTAATGAAAATAATACTTTGCAAAGCACTTTTGTTGAAAAGATTATTGATCTATTTTGCTAATCCCTCTTGTTCACATTTATTTGCACACATATTCATTTTTAATACATGCATCTAATGTCGACTCTGTACATGTATATCAATGCTCATACAGACAGGGGGATTACTATATTATTAATGGAAAAAAATGGTGGACAAGTGGGGCAATGGATCCAAGGTGCAGACTTCTTATAGTGATGGTTAGTTCTTCCTCACTGGCATTGATGGACTATTTTCGTTATTCTTGAAAGTAAGGACCATTATCTCAACAATTTTCAGGGGAAAACTGACTTCAGTGCACCAAAGCATAAGCAGCAATCCATGATCTTGGTGGATATCCAGACTCCAGGTGTACAGATAAAACGACCACTAACAGTGTTTGGTTATGATGATGCACCTCATGGGCATGCAGAGGTTTTGTTCGAGAATGTCCGTGTCCCAGCAAAGAATATATTGCTGGGTGAAGGACGTGGATTTGAGATTGCACAGGTAGACTATCATGTCTTATGAAGTGTGACTGATAGACTGCAATAGTTGCAGTGTAATTGTTTCTTTTTCTTTTTAAATTTTTGAGTTTTACTAGGCATGGTCAGTGCACATCTTCCATGGTCGGATTCTCCACTAACTTTGAAATTTAATGCTTTAGGTTCCAGAAGAGGTCATGAAATTGATCAAATAATATTCCATAATTAAGTTTTAGGATACCAAGTGTTGTTAGCCGTTTCTGTGATTTCAGGGAAGATTAGGCCCAGGAAGGCTGCACCACTGCATGAGACTTATTGGCGCTGCTGAACGTGGCATGCAGTTGATGGCTCAAAGAGCTCTTAGCAGGAAAACATTTGGAAAGTTGATTGCTGAACACGGTTCTTTCCTTTCTGACATGGCTAAGGTTAGCTTGTTGAACAGCCTCGTAGAGAAAACATAGAAAGACGATAGTTTGCTTGGTAAAGTAAACTGCAAAATCCAAGTAGATACAATACCAAGAGTGGGAATATTCCCTGTGCTACTTTTCATCTGACAGGAATTCCACTCTCATCCCTGAAAGAGCTAATGGCTAGTGTCCCTTGTGGTTCTCATTTTCTTTCAGTGCCGAATAGAGCTGGAGAGAACGAGGTTGTTGGTTCTTGAGGCAGCAGACCAACTCGATTGCCTTGGGAACAAGAAAGCCCGTGGAACCATTGCAATGGCCAAGGTACTTGTCTGAAAATAAAATTGTGTGGAATGGAAGAAGCGCAATGCACACAAAGTACTTGTATCCATTTCCTTTCATGACTTGTGCGAGTTTTTTTGCTCGAGCAGGTGGCTGCTCCAAACATGGCTCTGAAAGTGCTGGACATGGCAATGCAAGTACATGGTGCAGCTGGCCTGTCTTCTGATACTGTTCTGTCACATCTTTGGGCCACAGCAAGGACACTGAGAATTGCTGACGGACCTGATGAAGTCCACTTGGGTACCATTGCTAAGATGGAATTGCAGAGAGCTAAGCTTTGAAGGATTGATCCTGGAAGAGAGGATTTAGTTCTTTCCAAACAGGGTGTGCAGTTGTTCGAAAGAAAAGAGAAAGTGAAACATAGGAAAGAAAGCAATAAGCTGATGATGCAAGGTGCAGCAACTAGTGTACTGCGATGTGGTGGTGAGTGTACAAATGCCAGAAGGCTTTCGGCAAAGTGACTCGAGAATTATTTCTTGTTCTAAAAAATAAAAAATTTGTTTACGTGTTTATATGCACACAAACAAAAGAGACGTTCTTAACCTAAAATGAAGAGAAGTGTAATAAATCAGAACAAGAACTAGCACCAGTCCAATAAAAGCTTGAACTTGAACTAGGGATAGATCAGTTTTAAATCAGCCAGTTACAAAGGAGTGATGTGGATATGGTGCAAGCCGGAAGAACTAGGGGTCCTACGTCTGTATATGCAAAAGGCGATAGAGCCAGAGAATTTTCTAATACTAGATTACTTGCAGGAACATAACTGGGAGGAGGTTTTGAACAATCGTTGCACCTAGCTAGCTAACCTAGGAAACCGAAGTATATGTATAGCCGAGTACTAGGCCTTGTTTTGGCTCTTACTTTCTTCCCCACTCACAAGAAAACAGTAGACATCATACCTGTTGTTAGGGGTGATTATTTGATTTTTTCGGTTTAAATTGAATTAAATTAATCGGTTTATTCAGTTTTTTTTTTTGTTTTGAATTATAAGAAATTGAATAAACTGAATTAGCATATAAAACCGAATTTAAACCGTACTGAAATATTTTTGTTCGGTTCGGTCCAAACCGAATTAACCAAAAAAATTGTGAGTGAAATTCTATAGGAGATGAAATGATAGAGAGACCTTATTTTTCTTTCTAAATTCCATTCAATATAGAAGATTTATTGTTCATAGAAAGAAAGAAAATAAGAATTCAAATTAATTTGGGTTAGTTTGTAGTTTTATTGTTCATTAAAAAAAATCTAATATAAAAAATTCAGTTAATTAGATTATCGAATTAACCGAAATACAAAACTGAAAGGAACCAAAATCAAAATTCTTGTTATTCAGTTTCAACTAAAATTGAATTAAATTACTGGATTAACTGAACCAAAATTTCAAATTATTTCAGTTTTACAATTTTTTCAGTTTAAACCGAATACTAATCACCCCTGCCTGTTGCTCGAGTCTACTGTATACAAGTCCATGGAAAAGATGGCGTGAAATTAATTGAATCCCAACAGCGAGCCCTTTTACTAGCCTAGCTCAAACAATACAACCAAAATCAAGCCATGTATATGGCAATTAGCAGCTACACTTGGCAACGTTAATGTCGTCTAAACACAGACCACCCAATTGAGCCAACCAGGCAAGGAAATAAATTATAAGTACAGGCTACAGCATCACGGAGAGGAGTTTAAGAGCAATTCCAAGCACTGGGAACCCAAATGTATCGGGCATCAGACCTTCCGCAGTTCACTAGGAGTTGTCAGTCCGTCTCACCAAATTGAGACTAGTAGTTCACTTCAACTTAATTATTGGAATTAGATGATGTACTCAAAAAATTATTGGATATATAATAAAGATATAAGTTCCAGGAAAAAAAAACACATTTAATGTTCAATACAAAGATTTGTCAAATATACAAGACTCGTAAAAATTAAATAATAAAGATATTATGACCACTAACTATTCAACTTCTCATCGGCATTCGAAATATAAAATGTTTTCTAAGAATGAAAAATGAAGGATTTGTTTAAGGCAGATTATTTCGTGAAAAAGACGTAGAACATTTTAATCAAATACTGTTTGACCATTAACTTGATTTCTCCTTATTTTTGCACACACACCTGGACAATATCTAATACTAGCATTTATTTGGGATCTCAAATGTCACGTTTCAAAACTTTGTATTAAAAAAGCTTAGTCTCACTTCTTCAATGGCTACGTAATCATTCTTCTCACTCCCTTCCTGCCTTCCACTCTTTAACAAGTTTTATTGCGTACCCCCAAAGCTATTTTACTTTGACACTTACAGTCCCCTTATATTATTTCTAAAACTTTATAACCAGTATCATCAGTTCTCCATTTACAAAAAGTTTATTCATATGAGCATGTATCTATAGTCATAACTATGCATCTCTATTAAAAGGTAGGTATTAGGTTCTTAATAATTTATTAATTAAATGGCTTTAATTTTGGCATTTAATGCACAAAAGATAAATGCTAATTGATATTCTTAATCTCTCATTATAAATCCTATGCTCCTATTACGGACCAAATGTTTCCATGGTAACAGTTACCTCATTAAAAGAAAAAGTTAATAGCCATTGAAATTTGAAATTTGAAAGAATATTAATATTTCTCACTCTTTTTTATTGACTTGAACTTCAACTTGATAACCTAAAATATGATTTAGCGGCAGAATATTAACATTTACATGCTGCATCGTTGTATAAGAAGATGCGTGTATGTATATAAATGTGTGTGTGTGTGTGTCACCGCTTATTCCTCTTATCCACGTTTCTTGACATTAATTTGAGACATCAATTGTACTCCCTCCGTCCCAAATTCTTTGCACCATTCACGTTTTAGTAATTAATCTATGATTTTTTATTTTAGACATTTTAGCATAAAAATGAAAAAATTTTATGTGTGAATGATAAATCAAGACCTATAGTTTCTAAATATATTTTTTTAATTTTTTTCTAACAAACAATAATATAAAAAAATTCAAGTCAAACTAGCCCAAAAAGTCAAATGGATCAAAGAAATCGGGACGGAGGGAGTATTATTTAAAAGTTTTAGATCTCATGTATACATACTTGAAAATTGAATATCAGACTAATAATTTTTAATAAGCTCTATATGTTTTTGTAGAGATCCCTCGGAGTTGTACTTTTTTATACAATCAAATCATTGCATTGTAATTTCTTCTTTCTTACTGCAGCTTGAATGACTCTTTCTTATTAACTAGCTTACAGCTAATAACATGAAATGAGCTTATTTTTCTATTGTTTCACATGCCACAAACAAACTTGTTAAAATTTAATGAGCATTTTATGAAGCATTAGTGTAAAAAAATTAAACGGTTGGAAGTAGGAATTGATGTGCTGATTCACTCATTTAAAGCAAAATAATTGACAATTATTTAATTTAGTCTCACATATTGCGACCACGAGAGAAAGTAGGAATATGAAAAAGTTATTTTAACTTAAGTCAACTTAATTTAAAATGGTTTACTTTAATTTTTATAACTTTTTTACCTCAAAGTAATTTTATTTAAAAATTAATATTATGTAAATACCATAATTCAATTGAAAGTGAATTTTCATGATGTTAATAAGTTTTTATGAATTTTTTTTAATGTTTAAAGCTAAACAAATTTTATAAAAAATTAGTAAAATTATAAAAATTTTATTTTTAATGGATTACTACACTTAAATAATATTGGCTATTAAATAAAATCAGTTTTAGATAAAAAAATATAAAAATAAAAATAAGTTATTTTATATTAAAGTGAAACGAATTTGCTCTTAGTACAAGTCAAAACGGAATAAAATCAAAAGATTCAAGACTTGGAAAACTCCCAGTAGAAAGAGGAAAGATATTTTGAAATCCTCTGTGAACGCAGCGAAATAGATGGAAGGATACAGAAGAAATGGGCAATAGTGAATTGCCTTCGAGCCAACGCCCTCGCTAAATCTCTTCTCTGCGCTTCCATGGAGCACTATAGAGCTTGTTCGGTGGCTTCTCTTCAAGGAATTCTTAATCCGCATCAATCTCTTCTTTTCCAAACCCATTTTTTTACCCAAAGAAAGCTAAATTGGTTTCTGCGCAGGCTTTTGGTGGACAAGTCACCCTTTCTGTTCACGAATACCTCTTTTTTTTTTTTTTAAATTTAGCTGAGGTTGCAAAGTTCCTGGGTATATTACAACAACTAAAGTACAAAAACCATTTTGATAATTTGCAACATTTCTTTCATTTATTGAATCCAATTTAATTATGCATGAAATTTTCCTTTTTTTTCCTAGATAATTTGTATTTTTGTTCTTGTTGACTTTCTTGGTACGCGCTACCACATCAGAACATTTCTATTTATGAGGCATAATTTTCTTTTTATAGAATGAGGTGTACTTACTACTTGCGTCTTTATTTTAATAAATTTTTTAACTATTTCTTTAGAAACTTTTATTGTTTAAATTTAGACAAAAAAATCACGAGCAACCATGGTTAGTGAAAGTTTGTTTATACATAATTTACATGTATGATATACTAACATTGTTTTATCTATTATCTTAAATGCTATTTTACATCTATATTATCTATATAAAAGAGAAACCTAGACAATAGTTGGAATCATTACTTATGAAGCTTCTTTGATTTTTTTTTTAAAGCCTATCTTAACTCACTCTTTTATATCAAAATATTTTAGGAACCCTTTAACTCCACTTTATTATTTAGATTTTTATTACATTGATATTCTCATGAATCTTTATTAAATAATAATTTAATCATCACCTTCTATGCCTACCAATTTAAATATAATTCCGCTCATTAAAGCACACAAATGGATTTATAGTTAATCATTTTATTAAATGACCTATCAAGTTAATGATTATATAATTGGACTCGTTATGGGATTTCTTCTGTAAGTTATTTTTACTGATTAGAGTATTATAGTAGTAATGCCATTACAATTATTTATTGTTTTATTTAATATTTGGGTTACTAACATTTATTAGGCATTAATTTTGATCCACTAACTATGCCAAATTTATACATTGAATGTGTATAGTAATTATATAGTAACTAATTATATAGTAACTAGAGAAAAGCAATTAGTATAAATTAGCTAGAGAAAGGAACAAAAAACTTCTAAGTCTATATGATGCCAACAGAGTTAGGTTTTGGATATATAATTTCAGGTAATTCTAATTTTATCCACAGTTATTTCAATCATTTGTTTCTCTTATTTTATTTTTTGAACTGAAAAAACTTCTCAAACAATCTAATACTTCTATCCAATTTACATTATTGGTGATAAATTTGTACTTTTTCTGTATAATAGTTTCAGTTATTTAATAAATTTGTTTGAGATATGGTTATATGCAATTAATTGTGTTATTTTTAATTTTACTACACTATTCTTTTCTCTTTTGTTTAGCTAAAAAGGTTAATCTATTTTTATGATTTCTCTTTTTCTTTAAATTCTCTTAGCCTACTAATATAATCTCAATTGTACATATTTTATTTTCTCTGTAAGTTTTAAGATTTAATTGAAATTTTTATTTCAAAGATTGATGACTAGGGATTGATATTTTATTCTTTATTTGGTTTTAGAGGAACTCATGTGTGGCAACGTCGGGTTTTCTGGAGTCGCCACCAATCGGTTTCACCTAGGTCGATTGGTCATCTAAAATATGGTCTGCGAGAGTTCGGGGGTTCGGGAGTACGGTTACGTTAAAACAACTTTGTTAAAACGCCCAAAAATTGGCACCTTAGTTGATTTTAATTTTGTTTTACTTTGCTTTTAAAACTTTTCAGTTAATTTAGATATTTTAACTGAATTAGTCGAAAATGTGGATTTTGGTAATTTATTTGGATAAAATTTGATACTTCCGAACCATGGACTCTGCCGAGTCATTTGGACACGGAAGATTTTGATTCCGAACCATGGACTCTGCCGAGTCATTTAGACACGGAATTTGGTGAAATTTTAAACAATTTTATCCATATTGTAAAAATATGGATTTTTATTTCTTTATTTAATTTATTTATAAAAAAAAAGTTTGATATTTTCCAAACCGTAGATCCTGCCGGATCATCCGGATATGGAAATTGATTTAATTTATTATAATTATTTAATTCTTATTATTATGGAATTAATTTTTAAATGGTAATTCTTTTTGTTTATGAATGATTTTTAAATCTAACTAAAAATTTATTTTCATATTTTTACTTCTTTTTTTTACTTTCTTTCTTTTTTTTTTCTTTTTTAATTTTCTTTTAATTTCTTTTTTTTTTCTTCTTTCTTATTCTTTTCTTTCTTTCTTTTCTTTTTTTTTTCTTTCTTTTTTTTTTTCTTTTATCTTTCTTTTATCTGATTTTTCTTGTTTAATGAAGGATATTTATTATTTAAAGAATTACTCAATTTATAAAAGAATTAAAAAAAATAATAATTAATTTTTATTTAATAAGAAGTTAATTTAAAAGAATTAAAGAGTTTAAAAATAAAAATTTTGATCATGGTACGGGGCGTTGTTACTCAGCCAGACCCTCTTCACCAGGTGAAGCAGCTCAAAAGCGGGCACGAGACAGTTTCCAGCCAATATACCATGAACTAAAATTTTTTTATTTTTTTTTATTAATTTTTATTATTTTTTATTTTTATTATTTTTTTATAAAAGATTAACCAAAAGTAATTGTTTTATTAAGAGAATCAAAAATTTATATGTATATTTTAGACAAAAGAAGAAAAGTTTTGATACTTATTTAATTTATTTTGGAATAAAAGATTATTTAACCAAAAACTTATATGTATTTTAAAACAAAAGTCTTGATATTTTTATTTTTATATTCTTCTTTGTTTGATGAAAGATTTTTTTTTTTTTAATTTTAATTTATATTTCTGAAAATATATCTAATCAATAAGTCAAAAATATTTAAGAGAAAATTCAATTATTTTTGTTTTATTTTGTATTATTTTGAAATTATTTGATTAAGATTTTTATAAAGGAAACAAAAAGTTATATCTTTTAATAAGTAAAATATTACTGAATAAAATATTAACCCAAAATTTTTATTCTTTTCATTCTTTTTATTAATAAAGAAAACTAAAAAAAGTTATATTTTAAAAGAAATAAATAAAATATTACTGAAAAATATTAACCCAAAATTTACTCTTTTTATTCTTTTTAATAAAGAAAACTAAAAAAAGTTATATTTTATTATTTTAAAAGAAATAAATTTTACTGAAAAATATTAACCCAAAAAAAAATTACTTTTTTTATTCTTTTTACTAAAAAAAGTTATATTTTATTATTTTAAAAGAAATAAATAAAATATTACTGAAAAATATTAACCCAAAAATTTTATGCTTTTTATTCTTTTTATTAACAAAGAAAACTAAAAAAAATTATATATTAATAGATAATTAATATATTAGTCTAAAGTTTTTTTTTTATTTTTTATAAAGAAAAAATTTATTTAATATATTTTATTTAAAAATATTTCAAAGCCATGGATCCTGGCGGATCATTTGGTCATGAAGTTTTAAATTTTTTTATTTCATTAATTATTAATTTTAAAGTTGTATTAAAAGAATGATTTTATGTTTATTTATTTATTTATTTATTTTTGAATTATTTCATTATGTTTGTTTATTAAAGGGAATAAAAACTTTGTTTCAAAATAAAAAAAAGTAATTTTTATTAGCCTTTAGAAAATTATTCACATAAAATTCCCTTTTTTATCTTTTAATCATAAAAAAAATTCAATTAATAAAGTGGGGCTTTTTGGCCATCCACTTTAATGACACAATAATAATAAAAGTTAGCACAATTAATATAGTTAGATTAGTTGGATTAGTTAGTTAATAACAATAAAAAAGGTTAGTAAAAGTTAGATTAAATTAATTAACAACAATAATAAAAATTAGCCAAGTTTAATTAAATTAATTGTTAACAACAATAATAAAAAGTTAGTCAAGTTAATTAAATTAATTAATTAACAACAACAATAAAATTTAGCCAAATTAATTAATTGTTAATTAACCAAGTTGATTAAATTAATTAACAATAATAAAAGTTAGTAATAATGCAAAAATTAAAAGGTTAGTAACAATAATAATGTTAAAAGTTAGTTGTTAGTAAGTTAGTTAACAAGTTAATAATAACAAAAAAAAAAAAAAAAAGGTTAGTAACAATAAAAATAATAAACAAATAAATACACAAGTAAAAAAATAAAGTTAGTAATTAATTCTGAAAAAGAAAACAAAATAAAAAGATTAGTGACCAAAATGAAAAGAATTGAAAAGATGAAGTATTAAAGTAGAATTTTACCTAAAGGTTGAAATTTTTGAATTTTGCTGGGTACAGGCGCGACGCGAGCGCGAGGGGGGAAAGGGGCTGGCGGCCGGCGGCGGCTGGGCCAGGGGCAGGGGGGACGGCGGGGGTGGCGCGGCGGCACGGGCACGGGGCGGCGAGCGACGGCACGGCGGAGACAGCGGCCGGCGAGGGGCGGAGGTCCGAGGAGAAAGAAGGAAAAGGAGGGAAAAGAAAAGGGGACGCGGCGGCGGGCCGGCGGGGCGACGGCGGCACGGGCACGGCGGAGGCGGCGACGGTGAGGAGAGAGAGAGAGAGAGAGAGAGAGAAACGGAACAAGGAAAAAAAAAGTTTTGGCTTTCTGGGGAAGAAGGGAAGAGGGCTGGGGCTAAGGGATGTAATTTTATTTTTTTAGAAACGGAGCTCTGAACTTTTTTCTCTGATTTTCTATGTGTTCAGCACTGAATTTGGGGGGGTATTTATAGAAGGAGCTTAGCTGAACTGTGGACGGATAAATTAATAAAAAATATCAAACTTATCTTTTAAATTGGTAAAATGACAGTTTCAGTCCTTTACGTTACTCCAGCTCTGGATAAGCTCAGAAGCTTCTGATTTTGACAATTTTAACGTTTTCTGTCAATTTGGGCTAGAAACGTCCGTTTAGGCCCAAAATTGACGCGAAAAATTACCCAAAGCTCCTGAAACTTTCAGAATTTGTCAATTTTATCCGAAACTTCTCAATTTTGTCATTTTTACCTCAAACTTTTAATTTTTTTGTCATTTTTTTCTGAAATTTTATTTTTATTCCAAACACATACATATTCACACATATATTATTTTAAATCAAATCTTCTCAAAATAAAAATATATTTTAAACTAATTAACATAATTAAAATTTTTTAGCAATAATAATAATAATAATAATAATTTTTTTAATTAGTTTTTTTTTTTAAATTTTTTTTTTTTTAAAAAAAAAGGCCGGACGAAATTGGGTGTCAACAGCTGCCCCCCTTTGCATGCCTCATGGGACATGATGTATGCAAAGTAGTTACCAAATTTCGTCCGTCTTAGCTAGCCATTGAGAACCTTCTCGCCGCCTAAACTATGTGGTTAAGGAAAATTTTTTTTTAGAGCCTCTGCGATAAGAACTCTCCTATCGTTGAAGGGAAAATTTGATAATTTTGAGGTTAAGGGTCCTACCTTAGAACTTCGACGATAGGAACTCTCCTATCGTTTGAAGTAAAATTGATTGTTTTGAGGTTAAGGGTCCTACCTTAGAACCTCGACGATAGGAACTCTTCTATCGTTTGAAGTAAAATTGATGATTTTGAGGTTAAGGGTCCTACCTTAGAATCTCGACGACAGGAACTCTCCTATCGTTTGAAGGAAAATTGTTTGAATGAGGTTAAGGGTCCTACCTTAGAACCTCGACGATAGGAACTCTCCTATCGTTTGAAGGAAAATTGATGATTTTGAGGTTAAGGGTCCTACCTTAGAACCTCGACGATAGGAACTCTCCTATCGTTTGAAGGAAAATTGATGATTTTGAGGTTAAGGGCCCTACCTTAGAACCTCGACGATAGGAACTCTCCTATCGTTTGAAGGAAAATTGATGATTTTGAGGTTAAGGGTCCTACCTTAGAACCTCGACAATAGGAACTCTCCTATCGTTTGAAGGAAAATTGATGATTTTGAGGTTAAGGGCCCTACCTTAGAACCTCGACGATAGGAACTCTCCTATCGTTTGAAGGAAAATTGATTGTTTTGAGGTTAAGGGTCCTACCATAGAACCTCGACGATAGGAACTCTCCTATCGTTTGAAGGAAAATTGATGATTTTGAGGTTAAGGGTCCTACCTTAGAATCTCGACGACAGGAACTCTCCTATCGTTTGAAGTAAAATTGATTGGATGAGGTTAAGGGTCCTACCTTAGAACCTCGACGATAGGAACTCTCCTATCGTTTGAAGGAAAATTGATGATTTTGAGGTTAAGGGCCCTACCTTAGAACCTCGACGATAGGAACTCTCCTATCGTTTGAAGGAAAATTGATGATTTTGAGGTTAAGGGTCCTACCTTAGAACCTCGACAATAGGAACTCTCCTATCGTTTGAAGGAAAATTGATGATTTTGAGGTTAAGGGCCCTACCTTAGAACCTCGACGATAGGAACTCTCCTATCGTTTGAAGGAAATTGATTGTTTTGAGGTTAAGGGTCCTACCTTAGAACCTCGACGATAGGAACTCTCCTATTGTTTGAAGGAAAATTGATGATTTTGAGGTTAAGGGTCCTACCTTAGAACCTCGACGATAGGAACTCTCCTATCGTTTGAAGGAAAATTGATGATTTTGAGGTTAAGGGTCCTACCTTAGAACCTCGACGACAGGAACTCTCCTATCGTTTGAAGGAAAATTGATGATTTTGAGGTTAAGGGCCCTACCTTAGAACCTCGACGATAGGAACTCTCCTATCGTTTGAAGGAAAATTGTTTGAATGAGGTTAAGGGTCCTACCTTAGAACCTCGACGATAGGAACTCTCCTATCGTTTGAAGGAAAATTGATGATTTTGAGGTTAAGGGCCCTACCTTAGAACCTCGACGATAGGAACTCTCCTATCGTTTGAAGGAAAATTGTTTGAATGAGGTTAAGGGTCCTACCTTAGAATCTCGACGATAGGAACTCTCCTATCGTTTGAAGGAAAATTGATGATTTTGAGGTTAAGGGCCCTACCTTAGAACCTCGACGATAGGAACTCTCCTATCGTTTGAAGGAAAATTGATGATTTTGAGGTTAAGGGTCCTACCTTAGAACCTCGACAATAGGAACTCTCCTATCGTTTGAAGGAAAATTGATGATTTTGAGGTTAAGGGCCCTACCTTAGAACCTCGACGATAGGAACTCTCCTATCGTTTGAAGAAAAATTGATTGTTTTGAGGTTAAGGGTCCTACCTTAGAACCTCGACGATAGGAACTCTCCTATCGTTTGAAGGAAAATTGATGATTTTGAGGTTAAGGGTCCTACCTTAGAATCTCGACGACAGGAACTCTCCTATCGTTTGAAGTAAAATTGATTGAATGAGGTTAAGGGTCCTACCTTGGAACCTCGACGATAGGAACTCTCCTATCGTTTGAAGGAAAATTGATGATTTTGAGGTTAAGGGCCCTACCTTAGAACCTCGACGATAGGAACTCTCCTATCGTTTGAAGGAAAATTGATGATTTTGAGGTTAAGGGTCCTACCTTAGAACCTCGACAATAGGAACTCTCCTATCGTTTGAAGGAAAATTGATGATTTTGAGGTTAAGGGCCCTACCTTAGAACCTCGACGATAGGAACTCTCCTATCGTTTGAAGGAAAATTGATTGTTTTGAGGTTAAGGGTCCTACCTTAGAACCTCGACGATAGGAACTCTCCTATCGTTTGAAGGAAAATTGATGATTTTGAGGTTAAGGGTCCTACCTTAGAACCTCGACGATAGGAACTCTCCTATCGTTTGAAGGAAAATTGATGATTTTGAGGTTAAGGGTCCTACCTTAGAACCTCGACGACAGGAACTCTCCTATCGTTTGAAGGAAAATTGATGATTTTGAGGTTAAGGGCCCTACCTTAGAACCTCGACGATAGGAACTCTCCTATCGTTTGAAGGAAAATTGTTTGAATGAGGTTAAGGGTCCTACCTTAGAACCTCGACGATAGGAACTCTCCTATCGTTTGAAGGAAAATTGATGATTTTGAGGTTAAGGGCCCTACCTTAGAACCTCGACGATAGGAACTCTTCTATCGTTTGAAGGAAAATTGTTTGAATGAGGTTAAGGGTCCTACCTTAGAATCTCGACGATAGGAACTCTCCTATCGTTTGAAGGAAAATTGATGATTTTGAGGTTAAGGGCCCTACCTTAGAACCTCGACGATAGGAACTCTCCTATCGTTTGAAGGAAAATTGATGATTTTGAGGTTAAGGGTCCTACCTTAGAACCTCGACAATAGGAACTCTCCTATCGTTTGAAGGAAAATTGATGATTTTGAGGTTAAGGGCCCTACCTTAGAACCTCGACGATAGGAACTCTCCTATCGTTTGAAGAAAAATTGATTGTTTTGAGGTTAAGGGTCCTACCTTAGAACCTCGACGATAGGAACTCTCCTATCGTTTGAAGGAAAATTGATGATTTTGAGGTTAAGGGTCCTACCTTAGAACCTCGACGATAGGAACTCTCCTATCGTTTGAAGGAAAATTGATGATTTTGAGGTTAAGGGTCCTACCTTAGAACCTCGACGACAGGAACTCTCCTATCGTTTGAAGGAAAATTGATGATTTTGAGGTTAAGGGCCCTACCTTAGAACCTCGACGATAGGAACTCTCCTATCGTTTGAAGGAAAATTGTTTGAATGAGGTTAAGGGTCCTACCTTAGAACCTCGACGATAGGAACTCTCCTATCGTTTGAAGGAAAATTGATGATTTTGAGGTTAAGGGCCCTACCTTAGAACCTCGACGATAGGAACTCTTCTATCGTTTGAAGGAAAATTGTTTGAATGAGGTTAAGGGTCCTACCTTAGAATCTCGACGATAGGAACTCTCCTATCGTTTGAAGGAAAATTGATGATTTTGAGGTTAAGGGCCCTACCTTAGAACCTCGACGATAGGAACTCTCCTATCGTTTGAAGGAAAATTGATGATTTTGAGGTTAAGGGTCCTACCTTAGAACCTCGACAATAGGAACTCTCCTATCGTTTGAAGGAAAATTGATGATTTTGAGGTTAAGGGCCCTACCTTAGAACCTCGACGATAGGAACTCTCCTATCGTTTGAAGGAAAATTGATGATTTTGAGGTTAAGGGTCCTACCTTAGAACCTCGACAATAGGAACTCTCCTATCGTTTGAAGGAAAATTGATGATTTTGAGGTTAAGGGCCCTACCTTAGAACCTCGACGATAGGAACTCTCCTATCGTTTGAAGAAAAATTGATTGTTTTGAGGTTAAGGGTCCTACCTTAGAACCTCGACGATAGGAACTCTCCTATCGTTTGAAGGAAAATTGATGATTTTGAGGTTAAGGGTCCTACCTTAGAACCTCGACGACAGGAACTCTCCTATCGTTTGAAGGAAAATTGTTTGAATGAGGTTAAGGCTCCCACCTTAGAACCTCGACGACAGGAACTCTCCTATCGTTTGAAGGAAAATTGATGATTTTGAGGTTAAGGGTCCTACCTTAGAACCTCGACGATAGGAACTCTTCTATCGTTTGAAGGAAAATTGTTTGAATGAGGTTAAGGGTCCTACCTTAGAACCTCGACGATAGGAACTCTCCTATCGTTTGAAGGAAAATTGATGATTTTGAGGTTAAGGGCCCTACCTTAGAACCTCGACGATAGGAACTCTCCTATCGTTTGAAGGAAAATTGTTTGAATGAGGTTAAGGGTCCTACCTTAGAACCTCGACGATAGGAACTCTCCTATCGTTTGAAGGAAAATTGATGATTTTGAGGTTAAGGGCCCTACCTTAGAACCTCGACGATAGAAACTCTCCTATCGTTTGAAGGAAAATTGATGATTTTGAGGTTAAGGGTCCTACCTTAGAACCTCGACGACAGGAACTCTCCTATCGTTTGAAGGAAAATTGTTTGAATGAGGTTAAGGTTCCTACCTTAGAACCTCGACGATAGGAACTCTCCTATCGTTTGAAGGAAAATTGATGATTTTGAGGTTAAGGGCCCTACCTTAGAACCTCGACGATAGGAACTCTCATATCGTTTGAAGAAAAATTGATGATTTGAGGTTAAGGGCCCTTCCTTAGAACCTCGACGATAGGAACTCTCCTATCATTTGAAGGAAAATTGATGGAATGAGGTTAAGGAAATCTCCTTGAACCTCGAGCGAAATTTATATGAAAGCAATTAGAATTGGAATAATTTTCTTCGAAAGTGTGAATTTGCATAATAGGCGAGTGCGAAATTTTAGACTTCGATAAAATGAGTGAATCTTGATGATGACAATATCGCTAACAAATTATGTAAAGGGAGCGGATGTTTGGAATCAATATCCAAGGTTCATCTAATATTTTCTTTAGTAAATATAGATTCGCTTGAGAGATATGTCATCCAAATAAGGTTGAAGCTTAACTATCCTAAAATGTTATGCCTAGTAGACCTAATAGGATGCGTCTCAAGAGCAATAAGAATTACTCTTTACTCAGCCATTCCAACCTAAAGGCATTGTCCTATGGTTTTAATATCAGCATGGACGAGACTATCTTATAAGATAAAAAAGAAATTCCCTGAAAGAAAAACTAAAACACGAAAGAAAATGCTGATAATAAAACTAAAGGACAAGCAAAACGGATCGGATCACTTCTTCTTCCACAATATTTCAACAGGGTTAGTAGAGGACTATTATGGGATCGAACTGTTCGGGAAAGACTGTCGCGTCCAGTCTATCTGAATTATTGCTGGATCTGGTTCAGGAACAAAAGCTTGTATTTTATCTAGCAATTCTTCAGCAGTTGTTGCGGATATTATGATTCGCCGTGCCACTCTTGATATAAAATTCTTCTGCATAGCATAATCCATAAAAGCTATCAGACCTGTAAAGAAATTGTTAACATTTAAAAGCCCAATGGGTTTCTTATGCAAATTAAGTTGGGCCATGGAAGCAATTTGAAAGACTTCTCCCAATGTGCCAAAACCACCTGGTAGAGCGATAAAAGCATCAGCATTTAAAAGCATTTGTAACACACGCTCTTGTAAATTTTTAACCACTAATTCTTCTCCAATCGTGCCCCCAGAAATAAATTTCAGAGGTCCAGGGATAATGCCCAGAACTTGACTTCCTCCTAGAGATGCTGCTGATGCTACACCTCCCATTAATCCGACACTACCTCCTCCATAAACTAAATGTATTTTTCGCTCAGCTAATACTCTACCCAAATGGTTGGCTGCTTTTAAATACTCTTCATCTTTTCCAGGAAAAGCCCCAGAAAATACACAAATACTTCGGGATTTACGAGTTGGGGTTTTCTCCATTCCTATCCTTACCCTTGTGAGAAAAGAGGATATATTTATAGAGATGAAGAGATAAGGTAATAATTTTATTTTTCAAGAATGGATACATTATTGCCAGCTATTCATAGTAGTCACGGGTATGACTCTGGTCAGGTATGGGTACACTATCGTTAAAAGAGGAGAAAAATTTTCAAAATAGCTGCTAGCATGTACAGTAGTCGCGACTGTAGCTTATGTCAGGAGTAGGTACATGATTGTCGGATGAGAAGGAAAATTTCAAAAGTGGCAGGTATATACAGTAGTCATAATTATAGCTCATGTCAGGAGTGGGTACATTATGGGAGGAAAATTTCAAAAGCGTCAGCTAGCATGTACAGTATCGTGACTATGGCTTATGTCAAGAGTGGATACATTATTGCTGAAAGAGGAGGAAAATTTCAAAAGCGACAGCTAGCACGTACAGTAATCGTGACTTTGGTTCATGTCAGGAGTGGATACATTATTACCAAAAGGGGAGGAAAATTTCAAAAGCGACAGCTAGCACGTACAGTAATCGTGACCTTGTTCCGTCTTCTACTGGCTTTGCGTCCAGTAACGGCTTCAATGCTTTCTATGAATCAGTGATTTGCATCTCATCTAGCTTTTTCACAAACTGGCAAACAGGGTCGTTTAGGGTCAGATTCCCAAGACTGTAACGTTCTCGTTCTTTTTGGAGAATTATCCATAATCCAACAACCTCAAATTGCACTATTCCGCAAGAATGCGCTTCAAGAACCTCTCGGATATCTTCCAGAGATTCCTTACGCAAGCCATTCTTGATGAATTTTATTCTATCATTACGATTTCTGGTGATCACTCCTGGAGAACGACATTTATTGCCGCAAATCCACCATCCACAATTGTGACAGACGCCTAGCCTCTTTGCTCTTCTCTTTTTGGCATAAACGCTTTTACCAAAGCCGGGCATACGGGGAAAGAACGCATCTGGAACTTCACCAGCCGAACGAACTTTAGCTTCGATTAGCCATCGCACATTATCAGGAATGCCTTTGTGCATAAATAGTCGGAATCGTTCACATCTAGCTTGATAAACCTTTTTAAGAACATTTATTGGGAAAGAAGGGAAATATTTTCGTAGAGCGGAAAGAGAAGGCTCCATTGATGAATGAGGCATTTAAGAGAAAAAGAAAGAAATTAGTGATTGTAGGAAATGGAAATAACTGAATTTGGGAGTTATGGAGTACCGTATCCAGAAGGAAGAACACGCATTTATAGTGATGAAAGGATAATGCGTTTATTACACTTACGGAAGTAAGTACATTATTGCCAAAAGAAAAGACAAATGACAGCTTATATGTACAGCAATCATGACTGTGGCTCTCATCTTCCACTAATTCATGTCCAGTAATGGCTTCAATGCCTTCTATAAGTCGGGGATTTGCTTCCCATCTAGTTTTCTTACAAACTGACAAACGGGGTCGTTTAAAATCACATTCCCAAGACTGTAACGGTTTCGTTCTTTATGGTAAGTCCTCCATAAACCGATAATTTCACCTTGCACCTTTCCACAAGAATGCGTTTCAAGAGTCTCTCGGATATCTTTCAGAGACTCCTTACGCAGGCCATTCTTAATGAATTTTCTTTTATCTTCACGATTTATGGAGATGTATCCTAAAGAGCGACATTTAGTATTACAATTCCATCGCCCACATTTATAACACACGCCTAGTCTCTTTGCTCTTCGCCTTTTGGCATAACGGCTTTTACCTAAACCGGGCATGCGGGGCATAAATGCATCTGGAACTTCACCCGCCAAACGGACCTTAGCTTCAATTATCCACTGCACATTATCGGGAATGCCTTTGCGTGTAAAAACTCTGATTCTTTCACATCTAGCAAGGTAGATCTTTTTAAGGACTTTTAGTGGGAGGGAAGGAAAGTATTTTCGCAGTACAGAAAGAGTAGAATCCATTGATGAGAGAAGAATTTGAGAGAAGAGGGAAATGAATCAGTTATTGCAGGAAACTGGAATAATCGACTTTAGAAGTCACGGGGTATCTTATCTGTTGTTTAATCAGAAGGAAGAACACGCATTTATAGTGATGAAAAGGGATAACGTGTCGATTACACTTAGGGGAGCATGTACATCTGTCAAAAGAAAATGCAAATTTTTCCAAATATAACAAACTGTATGTACAGTAATTGTGACTGTGGCTTACATCTTCCACTGGTTTTACGTCCAGTAACGGCATTAACGGCTTCTATGAGTCGAGGATCTGCTTCCCATCTAGCTTTCTTACAAGCAGGCAAACAGGGTCGTTTAAAGTCAGATTCCCGGGACTGTAACGGTCTCGTTCTTCATGAAAAATACTCCATAAATCAAGAATTTCACGTTGCACAGATCCACAAGAATGCGTCTCAAGAGTCAATTAGATATCATCCAATGAGTCCTTACTCAAGCCATTCTTGATGAACCGTATTTTATCTTCTCGATTATTGGAGATCATTCCTAAAGAACGACACCTAGTCTTACAAGTCCACCTACCACATTTATGGCAGACTTGTAATCTTTTCGCTCTTCTTTTTCTGGCATAAGAACTTTTGCCAACACCAGGCATGTAAGACACAAATGCCTCTGGGATTTCACCTGCCAGACGAACCTTAGCTTCAATTAACCACCGCACATCTTCAGGGATTCCTTTATGCATCAGAGCTCTTAATCGTTCACAGCGAACTTGGTAGATCTTTTTTAGGATGTTCATTGGGAGAGAAGGGAAATACTTTCGCAAGGCGGAAAAAGTAGGATTCATTTTCTAGGAGGAAGTAAAAGAAAGAAGGGGTGAAGGAATCAGTTATTATGGGCAACTGAGAGAACCGACTTGAGAGTCACGGAGTACCGTATCCGCCGTTTAACCGGAAAAGTGGATCCTACTTTATTTTAGTATCATAGATATTTCTTATCTTTGATATCTCATCAGGCATGACATTGATCCAGTCCTTGATTATTGAATCCATTGTCTGCTTTCGACGACAATATTTCTCGATATCCACGCTTATCTTTGACCATAGCTATTTCTTATCTTGGATACTGCTAAGCTGGCGTCAATTCTGTCCATCCCGGTGTAGCCTCGATTATTGAATTGATTACCAGGATTTTGACAATATTGTCTACTTTATCCTTGAATTGCTGATGGGGCTGGGTCCACTATATCAGCTGTGCATCCAGCGGTAGATTGGTAAAAACGGATGTCACTGAGACGTCAGCTTATACTGCTGTGACTGTGCGGTGGATACGCTTCCCATTTGATCCTTGTTCTGTATGCCATGCATGCATGATGTGAAATGCATGAATGCAGAGCATGTGTAACTGATGGATTTATTATTTTTTTATATCTTTGCTTTACTGGATCCTCTTTGTAATTGCCTTCTATCGTTGAATCTCTTTATGCTTTCCAACTGTTGTCCATTGTTTCACTTTCCAGCTGTTGTTCATTGTCTTGCTTTCCAGCTGTTGTTCATTGTCTCGCTTTCCAGCTATTGTCCATTGTCTCAAAAGCCTAACTCTTTTCAAAAATCTTCTTTCCTTGATTTGTTCTTAAATTTTGGCTTCAATTTCCTTAATGTCCGCCTCGTACTTTATGCCTCTCTGGATAATTGTCCCTGTTGAGATATTCGTGAGTATGATTCTTTCTTGCTGACATGGACGTGTTAAGACTTCTGAAGCGATCATTCAGGCTACCACCAAGGCTATCTCCCAAAGATTTGTTACTCCTTCTTCTTTGTTAGCCTATGTTCTGTGCCGCTCGCAAAGCAGGACCTCAATCTTACCTGTTTTAATTCATAAAGCTTATCAAAGTAATCTACGGTCTTTGTTTTTTCTAAGTTTTAATTATTACTATTCTTCCTTCAAAAGTCATAATTTATTGCACACTTAAGGCTAGTAAGAATGTGAGATTTGAAGGAAAAGAACTGGATAGAAGCGACTTTAGCATTTTGAACGTGAGAATCTAAGGTAAGTTAAAGAAAATTGGCTTTTTATTTATGAGTAATATGAAAATCTTGGGTACAGATAGATAATGAAAGTGTAAGAGAAGAAAGCTCTCTTTGACAACTTTGATCAAATAAACTTTGGTAACCCTGTATCCACTTCTCCCCTTCTGTTTGAAAATTTCTTCATTATGCAAAGTATTTCTTTACTGCATCCGAATTTACTGGCTTCGGTAATTCTCGTCCATCCATTTCTGTCAGAATTAGTGCCCCTCCTGAAAATGCTTTCTTCACGACATATGGCCCGTCATAATTTGGTGTCCATTTTCCTCTTGAATCATGTTGCATGGGTAAAATTTTCTTGAGCACTATGTCACCCTCGTGAAATTGTCGTGGGCGAACCTTTTTGTTGTAAGAACGAATCATCCTTCTTTGATAAAGTTGCCCATGGCAGAGGGCTATCATTCTTTTTTCATCAATTAGATTTAATTGCTCGTATCTAGCTTTGACCCATTCTGCTTCTCTTAATTGAGTATCCATTAGTACCCTTAATGAAGGTATTTCAACTTCGATGGGCAATACAGCCTCCATACCGTATACCAGAGAAAAAGGTGTTGCTCCAGTAGAAGTACGGGTAGAAGTTCTATAAGCATGTAGTGCAAAAGGTAACATCTCATGCCAGTCCTTGTAAGTGACGATCATCTTTTCAACAATTCTCTTGATATTTTTATTGGCCGCTTCTACTGCACCATTCATCATTGGTCGATAAGGTGCCGAATTGAGGTGTTTGATTTTGAACTGCCGGCACAAAGTCTGCATCATTGCATTGTTCAGGTTCGTGGCATTGTCTGAGATGATACATTCCGGCGGCCCATAACGACAAATGATTTCTTTCTTAATGAACCGGCATACCACCTTTTGAGTCACACTTGCATATGACATAGCTTCTACCCATTTAGTGAAGTAATCAATTGCCACTAGGATGAATTTGTGACCATTGGAAGCTTTAGGGGTAATGGCTCCAATGACGTCAATTCCCCACATGGCAAAAGGCCAAGGTATTGCTGTTACATTAAGAGGGGTGGGTGGAGCTTGGATCTTGTTGGCATATATTTGACATTTGTGACATTTTCTCACGTGATTAATACAATCACTTTCCAATGTGAGCCAATAGTAGCCAGCCCTCATTATTTGTCTTGCCATGGTATGACCACTAGTGTGTGCTCCACATATTCCAGAATGAACTTCTTCCATGATCTTTCTTGCTTCATGAGTATCTACACAGCGAAGTAGCATCGAGTCTGGGGTTTTCTTGTAGAGTATGTCTAGGTTTAAAAGAAAACCCATTGACAATCTTCGTAGAAATTTCTTGTCATTTTCTGATGCTTCTAGTGGATATGTTCGTTCTTGGAGGTATTTCTTGATATCATGATACCAAGGCTTTCCATCCAATTCTTCTTCGATGCTCATGCAATAAGCTGGAGAATCTATTATTTTCATCTCGAACACAGGAGTATGCTCAGGGTCGCTTATCTTGTACATAGCAGCCAAAGTAGCTAAAGCGTCTGGGATTTGATTATCTTCCCTTGGAAGATGATGGAAACTTATACTGTTAAATCTTCGAGTCATGTCTAGTATAAGCTTTTGGTAAGGGATTAATTTTGAATCTCTTGTCTCCCATTCTCCATTGATTTGATATATGACTAATGCGGAATCCCCATAGACTCGGAGATCTCGCACTTTCAAATCTAGTGCCATTTGGAGTCCCATAGCACATGCTTCATACTCTACTATATTGTTGGTACAAGGAAATGTAATTTTTGCTGTGAGGGGAAACTGCTCTCCGCTTGGAGAGATGAGTATAGCTCCGATCCCTTGTCCCAAAGCATTAGATGCTCCATCGAATGCCATTTTCCATGTTTCATTTTCTTCATCAACTTCCTGTTCTATCGTCATTATATCTCCATCAGGAAAGTCCATTCTCATGGGCTCATAATCCTCCAATGCTCTATCAGCCAGATATTCAGCGATCACACTTCCTTTTACGGCCTTTTGGGTGACATACTGTATGTCGTATTCAGATAACAGCATTTGCCATTTTGCAATCCTGCCTGATAAAGCGGGTTTCTCAAAAATGTACTTAATGGGGTCAGTCTTGGAGATCAGCAATGTTGTGTTGTTGAGCATGTAGTGTCGTAGTCGATGTGCTACCCATGCAAGGGCACAACAGGACTTTTCTACTATTGAGTATTTAGCTTCATATGTGGTAAGCTTTTTGCTCAAATAGTAAATTGCATGCTCCTTCTTGCTTGTCTCATCACGTTGACCCAATACGGATCCTAATGAAGAATCCTGTATGGATAAATATAGAATCAACGGTTCTCCAGATCGAGGTGGTATCAAGACTGGTGGATTTGATAAATATCGTTTGATTTTCTCGAACGCTTCTTGGCATTCGTTATTCCACTCAATCGGATTGTTCTTCTTTAGTGATTTGAAAAGCGGTTCACACTTGGACGTCAATTGTGATATGAACCTTGCTATGAAGTTGATTTTACCCAGAAAACTTCTTACTTGTTTTGGAGTCTTCGGGGGTTGCATTTCTTGTATCGCTTTGACTTTACTCGGGTCAACTCGAATCCCGTCCTTGCTGACTATGAAACCCAATAACTTTCCTGAAGAGGCTCCAAAAGTACATTTGGCAGGATTCAACTTCAATTGATATTTGCGAAGTCTATCGAATAGTTTTCTTAGCACTTTTAGATGCCCCTGAGCAGTGAAAGTTTTGGCGATCATGTCGTCCACATATACTTCAATTTCTTTATGCATCATGTCATGGAACAACGTGACCATGGCTCTTTGATATGTAGCACCAGCATTCTTTAACCCGAAAGGCATCACCTTATAGTAGAAGGTACCCCAAAGGGTAATAAAAGCAGTTTTTATCATGTCATCTGGATCAAGTTTGATTTGATTGTATCCAGAAAAACCATCCATGAAGGAAAAGTAGGAGTTTCCTGCGGTATTATCCACCAGTGTATCAATATGAGGAAGTGGGAAGTTATCTTTAGGACTGGCTTCATTCAAAGGCCGGTAGTCCTGACAAACTCTTAGTTTCCCACTTTCTTTCTTTTCGACTGGGACAATGTTAACCACCCATTCTGTATATTCAGCAACCCCCAGGAATCCTGCATCCCACAGCTTTTGAATCTCGTCTTTTACTCTTAAGATTAACTCCGGCTTTAATCTTCGTAACTTCTGTCTGACAGGCTTCGCCCCAGGTTTCAAGGGTATTTTGTGTAGTACAATGTCTGAGCTTAAGCCGGGCATATCTTGGTATGACCAAGCGAATACATCCACATATTCTTTCAATAAATGGACTAATTCTTCTTTTTCTTCAGGAGGGAATAAAGTGCCAATCTTGACTTCTTTTACATCCTGACTGTCTCCTAGGTTGAATACCTCAGTTGGTTCTTGACTTGTTGCTCTTTCTTTTTCATCTTGCTCAATCATTTTTAATAGCTCAGGAGATACTTGAAGATCTTCGTCGTCCGAGTCGGTAGTGTTTACAGGATTATCAAAGTTCATTCTTTCATTGTCATCAAAGAGAGTTTTGGGTCTGCATTATCCAGAGAGAAAAGAAAGAGAAGAGAAAAAAAATGGCACGAATGAGATGGATGCAAACTGGTACTTTATTTACAATGTGCATAAATCACAACTTTATTGGAATAAAAAGCAATAACTAAAAGGTTCACTTAAATAAAGACTACACCCTATTGATTGAACCTTTCTTTAGGAGGTTTTTACTATTAGATTACTTTGGAAAGCTTTTGATTATAACAGGCAGTTCTATCGCCTCCCAATTGTTCAGCACATCCCGTGGGCCACAAGGTTGAACGAGCTCCTCCTCTTCAGGTGAATCGCTGATGATTGCCTGAATAGAAAGACTTTCAAAAGACTTGTTGATGTTGATAGTCAGCTTGCCTTCATTGTCATTTTTCGGAATGAGACCACCACTCACGAACGTTTCGGTGATTTCAGGGATATCCAGATTTCTTTCCTGGAGAGGATGCCCTGTTAATCGTGCAATCCTCTTTTCTCTCTTTTCAGCTATTGCCTTCATTTTATCATGTCTTGTCGGTGTGAAGCCTAGGCCGTATTTCCCTTCATTTGCGGATATTTTCAATGGCTCTGGGATTCCTTGTAAATCTTGTCCCAAACCTAACCCTGGTGAGTATCCTCATTTTATCATGAGTTTGGCGACCATGCGACTTGTTTTAGAGATGTTAGGAACGGGTTCTTCTCCATATTCACTGACATAAGCAGCATTGACAATCTCAAAAGACCTGAAGGAGCAATCAGGTATATTTTCATTGACCTCAACATATTGAGCATCCGCAGGTCTAGATAGCAGAATGTCTTCTTCAGCAAAGACTGTGATTATCTTTCCTTCAATGATGAATTTCATTTTTTGATGTAATGAGGAAGGAATTGCTCCAGCCATATGGATCCATGGTCTTGCCAGCAGACAAGTATAAGATGGAGAAATGTCCATGACTTGGAATGTGATATGGAAAAGACAGGGACCAATCCCAATTGGTAGCTCTATTTCTCCAACCACATCTCTCTTTGTTCCGTCAAATGCTCGAACAACAATATGACTGTTGTTGAGGTGTGATGGGTCTAAACCGATCTTATGTAAAGTTTCTAATGGCATTACATTTAGAGCTGATCCATTGTCGATCAGAACTCTAGCCATAATCCGATCTTTGTATTTAATCGAAATATGTAGAGCCTTAGAGTGACCCCTTCCTTCTGCTGGTATCTCATCGTCAGTGAATGTGATGAGATTTTGTGCCGTGATGTTGTTGACAAGGTGGTCAAAGTTGTTCACGGAGATATCTTGTTCAACATAAGCCTTATTCAGGACTTTGAGAAGAGCTTCTCGATGGGCATCAGAACTTAAGAGTAATGAAAGTATGGAGATCTTTGCTGGCAGACGGTTCAACTGCTCCACGATACTGTATTCACTTTGCTTTATGAGTTTGAGAAACTCAGTAGCTTGTTCATCTGTTACTGCTCGAGGCATCTCTTGCTCTTTAGATGTGTTAATAGGTCCATTTGCTGGATCCGTAACATTCTTCTCTTGTTGGAGCTTGTTCATTTGCTCGGGAGAATAACACCGACCGCTTCTAGTCATGCCCCCAACTTCTAACGGAGTTGATGTGATGTTAGAAGTATAGCCATAGTTCCATGGAACAGTTTTGTCTGATTTGTACGGGAATGGCTTTGGAACTTGAATTCTTAAAGGCTTGAGAGCAGATTTTGAGATTGGAATGACTAGTGGTCTTGGCATGATATTGACTTCTTGTTCTTTAATTATCACATTCACGTCATCCTCTTTATCTGACATAAAAACGATGATTTGGGAGGAGTCCATGAGACTTTGTAGACTTTTACGGAATTCTGGGCATTCTTGGATAGAATGACTCTTACTGTTATGAAAGTTGCACCACTCCTCATCCTCGACTTCTTTATTTCCAGAAGACTTTCCTATGATAATCCCTTCTTTCACAAAGCATGAATATACATGCTTAAGAGGGGTTATGATATCATTGACTGTTTTCTTCATCGGCCAGTATTCTTCCATCATATTGACTGGTTTGGCTTGATGAGGAGGCAATGGATTATGAGTGACGTTTGGTTCATCGGAAAAGTCCAACCATTTTGACTCAATTAATTGTTGGACTATACGCTTCAATGCTATGCAATTTTCAAGTCCGTGGCCCACGGCACCATCATGATATGGGCAATTTAGTTTAGGGTCATACCATGTTGGATATGGGGGTTCGAATGGCCTTGTGGGAATTGGGTGAATGAGTTGGCTCTGGATGAGTTTTGGATATAACTCAGTATAAGTCATAGGAATCGGTGCGAAAATTTCTCTTGGTCTTGGTGCAGGCATTGGAGGAGTCGGAACAGGTGGCCGTAACTGATTAGGCCTGTTAAGAGGATAATTGTTGGGTCTATTGGGAAGATAATCACTGGGCCTATTTGGAGGATAATCATTGAGCCTATTGGTAGGATAATAATTGGGCCTGTTGGCAGAATAGGATAGGCGAGGTCCGGTAGCCACGGTACCCACGAGGGGAATCCCTCTTCCTCGTCCGATTTGTTGTATTTCTTCATCTTTTCTTCTGGATGGTCCTCCTCTTTTCATAGGATCACTAAAGGACTCAGTAATCTTCCCGGTTCTGATACCATGCTCGATCCTTTCTCCAGACATGACTACGTCGGAGAAGTTAGTTGCCGCATTGCCAATAAGTTTGTCATAATATGGGTATTTCAGTGTCTGGACAAACAAAGTGACCATTTCTCTTTCTGTCATGGGTGGCTGTACTTGTGCAGCTAAGTCCCTCCATCGTTGGGCGTATTCCTTAAAAGTTTCTGTTTTTTTCTTCTCCATGTTTTGGAGAGTTTGGCGATCCGGAGCTAAGTCCATAACATGTTTATAGTTGCCGATGAAGGCCTGAGCAAGGTCATTCCAAGTTTTTATGTTTCTTGGACCTTGGCTTAGATACCACTGTAATGCTGATTTTGTGAGACTTTCCTGAAAAAGTGCGATCCACACCTTCTCATCTTTGGTAAGTGGTTGTAGTCTTCTGAGAAACAAAGTGATGTGAGTGATGGGATCACTCGTTCCATCGTATTTTACGAAATCTGGCACCTTAAAATCTGAAGGGATTACGACGTCTGGCACTAAGCAGAGGTCATCCACTGAAAGGGATCCGAATATAGTGCCTCCTTCAATGGCTCTCAGTCTTTTCTCTATTGTCTCGATTTTTTGAGATTCTGCTTCATCTTTTGGTAATGTCTTCTTCTCTTCCTGTACAGTGTCTTGTTTCAGGTGAACACTAGCAGAGGGTCCTGATTCTTGAAACAGGTTTTCTTGGACTGAGACTCGTTGCGGGGTGAATCCCGGGGGATAAGTGGGATCTTGTACTTCTTTGATGGGGACTTGAGTTGCTTTCCCTTTGATTAATTCCATCAATTGTTTCATCTGTTCTGACATACTTTCAATCTTGGACTCCATCTCCATGAGACGTCCTTCGGCTTGTTCTGCCATTAATCTTGTTTGGAGTCGAGTTGAATATCGGTGTTGAGGTCCAATTTTACCCTTTTAAAGGAAATATTTATTTTATTAGATTCTATGTGTGTATGATTGATGTGATGGATGCATGCATGAATATTGTAAATACTTGGTGAAAGAAGAATTATAGTGGAATTTCTCAATTACATTCACCAAAAGCTTATTATTTTCAAAAGAAACGGCCCAAAGTACAGTATTGCTTTCTGGCCTTTGAAATAAACTCCATCATTTTTTGAATATTCACTGATGGAGTAGGGCAGCTCAATTCTTCTAACTCCTTGGCTTCTTCGCCCATTAGTTGGGCTTGCTCAGTCACTTTTCTGACTTCTGCCAAAAATATTTGAAGCTGTTCTTGAGAAAATCTGTATTGATCTTCCCAATATCTTGCTCTCATCTCTGTTTGATCGGTTTCATCAACTAATTCGGTGATGACTTGTTTTTGGCTTTCGATCTTTTCTTCGAGGAGTTGTGTTTTGTGACTGAGCTGTTGTATGTCGAAGAGCATCTTCTTGTTCTTCTCCTTTTCTTCCTCTAGCTCTTTCTCCAACTCTCTTTTTGCCAATTTTCTGATGACCTCTTCGGGAAGAACTATTCCTTCTTTCCGATTATTTCTCCATTCATAATACGCAGTAGGAGAAATAATAGGGCCTGACTTTAATATGAAAAGTCTTTTCCATGCAACTGAAATACCCATTGCAAGCTTATTTGAATTTGGATCTTCATGTGAAAACTCCAACTTGCTCAGGTTATGTGTCATGGGTATAAATTGCATGGACCCAAATTGTTTACGTACTTGGGCTGGAGCATAGCTTGTTCCTCCCCATATGCCTAAGAGAGGAACCCACGGGCAATTGCCGCAACGGTAAACTATGCGGGTGGTGGTGGACCAGGGTGCTCTCCATTCAATTTGGAATTCGCTGATGTTCTTGAAGTAGTCAACCCATGCTTCCTTGCTATCATGATTAGTGGTTTCACTTTTCAAAAAGGCTTCGATTGGGATGAAGTCCTTTGAAAAGCGATTTCCAAAATGTTGCTTCTCACAAGGAAGGTGGCTTTTGATCCAAACGTTGAGGAGATGTGAACATCCTATGAATTTGCCTCCTCTTTGGCGACAAAAGTTTAATGCCCTGATAGTTTCACATAATATCACTGAGGTCGGATTTACTTGGGCATTGCAGACTTGCTCAAATAATGTGATGACGTCTCCTTCAATAAATCCGACAATTCTTGGGAAGACTACCAGGCCATATATCGCCAAGGCGAAAAGCTTGCGTCGTTGATTTTTCTGAGGGAGAACGTGACTTAATTGTTTTAAGTCGATCCAACTGATAAATTTTCGAGATCCTTTTGTTGCAAACTTGGTTTGAAGACTGGAAGCTGGCATATCCAATAATTTTGCTAGGGCTCGATGAGGCTCCGTTCTTCTATCATGTTGATAAGTCTCGATTGGATAGTCGGAGGACCAACCCAAGAGGCTGTTGTATTCTTCAATGGTTGGAACCAGATCCATCTTATCGAAAGAAAAGCATCGATAAAATGGATCCCAAAATTGTATTAGAGCCCGGACAAGTGATGCATCAACGGTAACCTTTAGTAGGCAAGTGATGTGACCATATTTTGCCGTAAAAGCTTCCCGATCAGCAGAATTCCAACTATTCCAGACTTGCAATAATTCCGTGGTGTCGTTCTGATTTATCCGGACCGATACCTGGTCCTTAAGCTGTACGTGAGAGTGGGATGTCAGAGCATCTCCGTGAAGCTTTTGAGTCGTTTCGGAATATTCCATAGCTTCAGGCTGAGTTTCGATTACCGTGTCATTCCATGATCCAGTAACAGCCGTGGGAAGATAATCGAGAATATCCATGATAATAGTTCTTTCACCAAATACTTATCTTTAATGATGAAATGTATATGCCGGAAAAATAAGGAAAAATAGAGTTAGTAAAAAAAATAACACATAGGATCATACAAACATATAGATAAAACAAAACCTATGGAAATGGGAACCGAGGTATGGGAAATTCTTAATGGCTGGTTCTAAGGTAGAGTAAGGAATTCTACATGCAGAAGGTGGTTTATCAAAAAGGCAAGGGATAGTTCCCGAATCCCGTCACTGAATCATAGTGACGGCCCGATTCCTTACCCTCTAGGGTTTATGTAAGGAATGGATTAATTCGAGTCGTAGCTTTTCGTGGGCCCATGCAGAGACTAACCGTCTCAGAAGGCAATACACTACTTTGCTACTTTGAAACCGGTGAAGGCTTGGAGACCATGGCCTCACAAGGACAGCAACACCAATTCCGCTTAGAAAGAATCGTGTTTGATTTAAGGAAGCTCGGGTATAGAGCTTCATTTTGTGAATGTATTATGCATGTTTACTTAAGTAAATATAATATATAAATCCACATAATAGTAAAGCAAAGTAAATCAAAACAAATCAACTTTAAGCTCGACTCACTAATATTGACTCCCCAGTAGAGTCGCCAAGCTGTGGCAACGTCGGGTTTTCTGGAGTCGCCACCAATCGGTTTCACCTAGGTCGATTGGTCATCTAAAATATGGTCTGCGAGAGTTCGGGGGTTCGGGAGTACGGTTACGTTAAAACAACTTTGTTAAAACGCCCAAAAATTGGCACCTTAGTTGATTTTAATTTTGTTTTACTTTGCTTTTAAAACTTTTCAGTTAATTTAGATATTTTAACTGAATTAGTCGAAAATGTGGATTTTGGTAATTTATTTGGATAAAATTTGATACTTCCGAACCATGGACTCTGCCGAGTCATTTGGACACGGAAGATTTTGATTCCGAACCATGGACTCTGCCGAGTCATTTAGACACGGAATTTGGTGAAATTTTAAACAATTTTATCCATATTGTAAAAATATGGATTTTTATTTCTTTATTTAATTTATTTATTAAAAAAAAGTTTGATATTTTCCAAACCGTAGATCCTGCCGGATCATCCGGATATGGAAATTGATTTAATTTATTATAATTATTTAATTCTTATTATTATGGAATTAATTTTTAAATGGTAATTCTTTTTGTTTATGAATGATTTTTAAATCTAACTAAAAATTTATTTTCATATTTTTACTTCTTTTTTTTACTTTCTTTCTTTTTTTTTTCTTTTTTAATTTTCTTTTAATTTCTTTTTTTTTCTTCTTTCTTATTCTTTTCTTTCTTTCTTTTCTTTTTTTTTTCTTTCTTTTTTTTTTTTCTTTTATCTTTCTTTTATCTGATTTTTCTTGTTTAATGAAGGATATTTATTATTTAAAGAATTACTCAATTTATAAAAGAATTAAAAAAAATAATAATTAATTTTTATTTAATAAGAAGTTAATTTAAAAGAATTAAAGAGTTTAAAAATAAAAATTTTGATCATGGTACGGGGCGTTGTTACTCAGCCAGACCCTCTTCACCAGGTGAAGCAGCTCAAAAGCGGGCACGAGACAGTTTCCAGCCAATATACCATGAACTAAAATTTTTTTATTTTTTTTTATTAATTTTTATTATTTTTTATTTTTATTATTTTTTTATAAAAGATTAACCAAAAGTAATTGTTTTATTAAGAGAATCAAAAATTTATATGTATATTTTAGACAAAAGAAGAAAAGTTTTGATACTTATTTAATTTATTTTGGAATAAAAGATTATTTAACCAAAAACTTATATGTATTTTAAAACAAAAGTCTTGATATTTTTATTTTTATATTCTTCTTTGTTTGATGAAAGATTTTTTTTTTTTAATTTTAATTTATATTTCTGAAAATATATCTAATCAATAAGTCAAAAATATTTAAGAGAAAATTCAATTATTTTTGTTTTATTTTGTATTATTTTGAAATTATTTGATTAAGATTTTTATAAAGGAAACAAAAAGTTATATCTTTTAATAAGTAAAATATTACTGAATAAAATATTAACCCAAAATTTTTATTCTTTTCATTCTTTTTATTAATAAAGAAAACTAAAAAAAGTTATATTTTAAAAGAAATAAATAAAATATTACTGAAAAATATTAACCCAAAATTTACTCTTTTTATTCTTTTTAATAAAGAAAACTAAAAAAAGTTATATTTTATTATTTTAAAAGAAATAAATTTTACTGAAAAATATTAACCCAAAAAAAAATTACTTTTTTTATTCTTTTTACTAAAAAAAGTTATATTTTATTATTTTAAAAGAAATAAATAAAATATTACTGAAAAATATTAACCCAAAAATTTTACGCTTTTTATTCTTTTTATTAACAAAGAAAACTAAAAAAAATTATATATTAATAGATAATTAATATATTAGTCTAAAGTTTTTTTTTTATTTTTTATAAAGAAAAAATTTATTTAATATATTTTATTTAAAAATATTTCCAAGCCATGGATCCTGGCGGATCATTTGGTCATGAAGTTTTAAATTTTTTTATTTCATTAATTATTAATTTTAAAGTTGTATTAAAAGAATGATTTTATGTTTATTTAGTTATTTATTTATTTTTGAATTATTTCATTATGTTTGTTTATTAAAAGGAATAAAAACTTTGTTTCAAAATAAAAAAAAGTAATTTTTATTAGCCTTTAGAAAATTATTCACATAAAATTCCCTTTTTTATCTTTTAATCATAAAAAAAATTCAATTAATAAAGTGGGGCTTTTTGGCCATCCACTTTAATGACACAATAATAATAAAAGTTAGCACAATTAATATAGTTAGATTAGTTGGATTAGTTAGTTAATAACAATAAAAAAGGTTAGTAAAAGTTAGATTAAATTAATTAACAACAATAATAAAAATTAGCCAAGTTTAATTAAATTAATTGTTAACAACAATAATAAAAAGTTAGTCAAGTTAATTAAATTAATTAATTAACAACAACAATAAAATTTAGCCAAATTAATTAATTGTTAATTAACCAAGTTGATTAAATTAATTAACAATAATAAAAGTTAGTAATAATGCAAAAATTAAAAGGTTAGTAACAATAATAATGTTAAAAGTTAGTTGTTAGTAAGTTAGTTAACAAGTTAATAATAACAAAAAAAAAAAAAAGGTTAGTAACAATAAAAATAATAAACAAATAAATACACAAGTAAAAAAATAAAGTTAGTAATTAATTCTGAAAAAAAAAACAAAATAAAAAGATTAGTGACCAAAATGAAAAGAATTGAAAAGATGAAGTATTAAAGTAGAATTTTACCTAAAGGTTGAAATTTTTGAATTTTGCTGGGTACAGGCGCGACGCGAGCGCGAGGGGGGAAAGGGGCTGGCGGCCGGCGGCGGCTGGGCCAGGGGCAGGGGGGACGGCGGGGGTGGCGCGGCGGCACGGGCACGGGGCGGCGAGCGACGGCACGGCGGAGACAGCGGCCGGCGAGGGGCGGAGGTCCGAGGAGAAAGAAGGAAAAGGAGGGAAAAGAAAAGGGGACGCGGCGGCGGGCCGGCGGGGCGACGGCGGCACGGGCACGGCGGAGGCGGCGACGGTGAGGAGAGAGAGAGAGAGAGAGAGAGAGAAACGGAACAAGGAAAAAAAAAGTTTTGGCTTTCTGGGGAAGAAGGGAAGAGGGCTGGGGCTAAGGGATGTAATTTTATTTTTTTAGAAACGGAGCTCTGAACTTTTTTCTCTGATTTTCTATGTGTTCAGCACTGAATTTGGGGGGGTATTTATAGAAGGAGCTTAGCTGAACTGTGGACGGATAAATTAATAAAAAATATCAAACTTATCTTTTAAATTGGTAAAATGACAGTTTCAGTCCTTTACGTTACTCCAGCTCTGGATAAGCTCAGAAGCTTCTGATTTTGACAATTTTAACGTTTTCTGTCAATTTGGGCTAGAAACGTCCGTTTAGGCCCAAAATTGACGCGAAAAATTACCCAAAGCTCCTGAAACTTTCAGAATTTGTCAATTTTATCCGAAACTTCTCAATTTTGTCATTTTTACCTCAAACTTTTAATTTTTTTGTCATTTTTTTCTGAAATTTTATTTTTATTCCAAACACATACATATTCACACATATATTATTTTAAATCAAATCTTCTCAAAATAAAAATATATTTTAAACTAATTAACATAATTAAAATTTTTTAGCAATAATAATAATAATAATAATAATTTTTTTAATTAGTTTTTTTTTTAAATTTTTTTTTTTTTTTAAAAAAAGCCGGACGAAATTGGGTGTCAACATCATGGAAGAAAAATATTGAAGATTGAACACGATTTCTAGATTTTAAACAGATTATTGTTCTTTTATTTTTGCATTTATTTCTTTATAAAAAATTTAAAACAGCTAAATTTTATTAAATATATAAAATATAGATTTATTTTTAATCTCTTAAATATTATTACTACTATTATAAAAAATAATTAGGCAACTATATGCATAAAATTAAAATATATAAAATAAACCCGTACATCGTATACGTACAGGCGAAAAAACTAGCTTCTCGTATTTTAGTGATCAATATTAGGTAGAGAAATGAATAGGATGAAACTATCCATTAGACTAAAAAGAATTGATTGAATTTATATTGTCTTTTATTTCACTGACCACGCATTTCAATAGATGTCGTGGTCAAACTTTCTTAACCCTTTTTTTTTTTTTTTTATGATAATCGTCCTCAAACTAAAAAAATATAAGTTGTTTAAGTGAAGTTCCAAACATTACAAATTATTGCTGCACTTATTTGATATCTAATTCTAGGATATGTTCTCATTATAATTCTAGCTAGGATGGTTTACAAGTTTGTTTTACATTATTTAACCCAAGTTACATGTTTTTGTGTTTTCCAATGTCACTTTTATTGGGCCTACCAAATTGCTTACTTAATTGCCCTCAAAATTGAACGTAAGCTTTGTTCTACTTTCAGCGTCTTCTCTCCATTGCAAATGCCACCCTCCTATACAATTACCGAATTGCTCGTTGGAAAATGGGGCAAAATTTTGTACAATTGCTAGAACGTTTGTGAGAAACAGGATGAAAATAGATAGAATCATCGGACCACTCACCGGAAACTACACAATTGCCTCAGTGCTAGCTAGAAAACAGGACGAAAATCTAATTGTCCCCGTTTTAATAGTATGCCTCCTCTCCCTTCTCTATCTTATCTGCTCCAATCCTCCTCACTTGGAGCTTATAATTCTCCCTCCACCTAAAGGCACCTCCTGCCCTTCTATGATCCTCCCTCTCTTCTGATCTCATCTCAATTCTTCTGGGACTTTCTCCACCTATTGCCGCCACCTTAAGAAGTCCAAATCTCCTTCCCGCTCTAACACTCGCATAGGACTCTATGACGAATCTAGTCTGGGAAGGGGGTGAGGAAAAACTTGGCGGATCTAATTTGGGACAGAGGTAAGGACAGGGATAGCTTTGTCTTTTCTCAAACCGGGCTGCACGTGCACTATGACCCAAATTGCGAAAATGCGTTAAACAGTCCACATTAATTTAAACGATCTGGGCCCATGATATTACTATTATTTGCTCAACTAGTTTGAATACCCGGCATTCCTACATGATAAAAAAAAATAAAGTGAAAAATATATCAATAATTATGTTACTTATGAAGAAAACATATGAAAAATAATAAGTAAAAATATGAAAATAGTAGTTTAGTTTGTCTAAAGTGGTTCCTAGAAAATTTACTATACGAACCAAATAGAATTGCTAATTGTACAATTAAACAAACAATATAGTAGTTTTAAGAATATCTTTAGTATTGTTTTCCGTCGATATATAAGTCACCAAATACATGTCAATGAAAAAAACACATCACTTACAGTATTAGGTTTATTAAAAAGAAAAAAAGAATAACATGATAAATGCTTTTAACCCTGATGAAAGATCTTCTCTAAGATAAATATTGTCAAAAGTTAAATGGGAATGTAGATTAACAATTTTTTAATCAAAACAAACATATCTACATTGACCTATTTTTCTTTAGCATCCATTTTCCACTAAAAGTAGTCTTATTTTCTAGGAAAAAAAAACACTCCAACTTATGCTCTAAATATGTTTATGGAAAATTTAAAAACAACACAACCATAATACTAGTGCATTAGACTTTAATATAATAATATTAGACATTTCAAGATTTTTAAAAAATAATTACAGTTTAGCACATGCTTAATTAATATGCCTATCATCCATTGGATTTTTAAAACAAAATTTAGTTATTGGAAAAGTAACTGATTGTATAACCTTTTACCATGTTCACTAGGTGTAAGATTCAATTGTATGGGGAACTATTGTGATATTTTTTTTGTAACACCCCCATATCCTACATGGGAGAATTGTGGGAAGCCTTATGTGGATATATAGGCTCCAATTCCAAAACATAAGTACCTAGCACTTATTATTTTCCAAAGGATAACCTATGTGATGTGGGTAGGTGTTTCGTTGACCAGTTCTGTGGTTTAAAGTATGTGGTTGAGTCCACCGGTATGAGACGGAGGAACTTCCTTATACTGAGAGTCCATTCATAAGTACCTAGTGCTTATCCTTTTCTAAAGGATAGCCCATGTGGTGTGGGTAGGTGTTCTGTTGACCGGTTCTGGACTTGGGTCATTACTGATGGTATCAGAGTCGACCCGGGACCACGATAATGTGGCATAATGGATATGCACATGCATCGTCTATCAGGACTGATCCTGGATTCAAAAGGCTATTTGGCCAGGGGCCAAGTGGTCCGATTAGAGAGATTACTTGGTCCGGGGAACCAAGTAATTCGATTGACTCCAACGGTGACGTTGAATACATAAGGGGGGGAGTTTGTAACACCCCCATATCCCACATAGGAGAATTGTGGGAAGCCTTATGTGGATATATAGGCTCCAATTCCAGAACATAAGTACCTAGCGCTTATCATTTTCCAAAGGATAGCCCATGTGGTGTGGGTAGGTGTTTCGTTGACCGGTTCTGGACTTGGGTCATTACAGATGGTATCAGAGCTAGGTTTGGTTCAAAGTATGTGGTTGAGTCCGCTGGTATGGGACGGAGGAACTTCCTTATACTGAGAGTCTATTCCTAAGTACTTAGCGCTTATCCTTTTCTAAAGGATAGCCCATGTGGTGTGGGTAGGTGTTCTGTTGACCGGTTCTGGACTTGGGTCATTACTGTTTTTTGAAGAAAAAAACAAACACTACTCTATTAATAAATTTATAGTTAAATGGGCTCAAAGTAGCTGTTAACATGTTTTTGTTAAAATATTTTATTAATACATATTTATTAATATATATTGGGTTGAACCTAATTGAGATATTTAATAGGCTTGTAAAGCTCAAGTTTAAGACTTTATTGTTTTTGGTATATACATATGAAATAAAAAATAGTTAATTGATTGGGCCAAAATTATCAAACATAATGCATTGGCCTTAATTTATATAATAATTATTTTTTCGGTTGTAGTTCTTGCTCTAATTTTTATAACTTTGTTACTTAAATTTTAAAAGTAATGCTTTTCTACTCTTGCTCCTGCTTCCACTCCCAGCTCTTGCTTTTGGGACACCTTACATAACTTAGATTGGGCTTAAATAGGCAATCAATTAATTTGTTAGGCTCAATTGTCAAACATAACATATTGGGCCTTAAGTTACATAATTGTTATCCTTTGAGTAGTCCCTTCCACTCTCAACTAGTGCTTTACTATTATTTTTACAATATTTTTACTTAAATTTTTAAAGTAACGCTTTCCTACTCTAGCTCAAACTCCTACTTTCAATATACTTTGTATAGCTTAGATTGGGCTCAAATGAGTAACTAATTAATTTGTTGGATCTGAATGTCAAACATAATGCATTGGGCCCTAAGTTATATATATAATCATTCTCTTTTAGGTCGTCACTTCCGCTCTTATTTTTACAACTTTTTTCCTTAAATTTTAAAAATGATGATTTTCTACTTTCAATCCTGCTCTCGTTCCCCACTCTTGCTTTTTTGAATGCTTGTGTAACTTAGATAAGGTCTAAATGGGCAACCAATTTATTTGTTGGGCCTAATTGTCAAACATAATGCATTAAACCTAAGTTATATAACCCTTTTCTTTTGGGTCGCCGCTCCTACTCTCATTCTCAACTACCACTCCCGCTCTCATTTTTACAACCTTTTTATTTGCTTAAATTTTAAAAGTGCCATTTTCCTATTCTCACTTCTACTTTTAGGATGCTTTGTGTAACTTAGATCGGTCCTAAATGTGTAACAAATTAATTTGTTAGGCCAAATTGTCAAATATAATGCATTGGACACTAAGTTACATAATTGTTTTCTTTTAAGTCACCACTTCTACTCTTAACTACCACTGGTGCTCTCATTTTTGCAACTTTTTACTTATATTTTAAACCGACGCTTTCCTACTCTAACTCTAGCTCATTTTTCTTGCTTTTGAGATGCTTTGTATAATTTAGATTGGGCCAAAATGAGCAACCAATTAATTTGTTGGGCCCAATTGTCAAACATAATACACATAATCCTACTCTTTTGGGTCACTACTCCTACTCCCATTCTTGCGCTCCCATTCCAACTCGCAATTGTCGTTCTTACTCTCATTTTTACAACTATTTTACTTACTTAAATTTTAAAAGTGACGCTTTCCAACTCTCACTCCTACTCCTGTTTTTTGGACGCTTGTGTAAGTTAAATTGGTCCTAAATAAGTAACTAAATAATTTGTTAAAATAAAATTTTTTAAAAACAAATCAAAATACTTTTCAATTTTTCTTTCATGAAGATTTTTGTGTTCTTTCATTTTTAGACTAAACAGTTTAGATGCATGCATGCATACATACATACATACATACATACATAGTATGTATGTATGTATTAAAATTAGGAGATTTGGGTTAAAAATGTAGACTTTAAAATGAAGAGAATATTGTAAATGTTGGGATAGATGAAATGGTTTTGAAAATGGTGGGCTAAAAATAAGTTTAGATCACTGTCGGCACAAAACCGTTTTTATAGATAAAAGTGGTTCACATACATAAAGGTTAACCTAGATTGTGGGGCATTTAGTTTGTGGAATAACATTTTAAATTGTAGCGTTTTGGTCCCAAAGTGTTGAAGGACTACAAACAATCACACGGAAGAGTGTTATAGACCTATCTTAAAACTCAAGACCTACTGTGACAAATGTAAAACTATAGGGATTGTCGGTAGTAAATCTCAAATGTGTAGTACTAAAATGGGAATTAACTCATGTACTCAGCCTGTAAAATTTGTGAGATGTTTTAAGAATATATTTGGATTGCCGAAAAAACACACTTTATATCCTTTCTATATGAAAGAACCACTACATCTCTCTCATCTGAGTCGTCTCTCTATCTTTCTCTGTTGTCATCATGATTCAGTTCCTTCTATACTAATTCCATTTATTTCCTTCTTTGTTTTTGCACTCTTTGCCTTTCAAGGGCTCATTGTTTGTTGCATTGTTTTGTTTGCAACTTTTACATTTTCTTTTTAATGCGCTGAGTAGGTTCAAGATCTGGCTTTAAGTATTTTGGATTTTTCTTTTCAAATTTTCTGTTATCTTTTCACATTTTCAGGTGTTTTTTTACATAACATTTTTCCATATTTAGGCTTATGAGTTATTCGTTTCTCTTATTTTTTTTTTGTCAGCCCCTTATGTTATTTTTAAGAAATTTACAAGTATGATTATGACCGATCTTTCTAGCTATGGCCTAACAAGTTTTTCATTTACCCTTTTTTTTCTAAGTTAAAAGTTTACACTAAAAATTTGCAAGTGTGTTTATGGCTTAACATAATCAACTTAGATCAGCGATTTTTTAAGCTAACTGTTAAGTTTAGATTGTATTTCTCAACCCATGTTCATTCAGTTTTATCTTATTTGTTGATGTTTTTCTGCTGACCCGGACCAGATCTGTTCATATCCGGCCTCAGCCTTTACAGCGGCTGGCATTTATTTATTCTTCATTTTTCTTTTCTTTCTATTTTTTTTAACTTTTCTATTATTTTTTCTATAGACCTATCTACCTTCATTTATGCTTTTTTTCTAAAAAAAAAAAAGATTATCTTTTAACGTTTGAATGTTTGTCTGTGCAAGTTTGATTATATCTTTTGCCTTATCTTTGTTTACGGTTAGCCAGGTCTGTAAATTGACACCAAATTAGTTTATATCTAGCATCGGTCTTTCCATGTGACGACCCAAGTTCAGAATTAATCAATGGAACATCTGCCCACACCACATAGGCTATCATTTATGAAAAAACTAAGTGCTAAGTGCTTATGTTGTAGAGTCAAAGTCTATATATCTACATAAGGCTTCCCACAATTCACCTATGTGGGATATGGGGGTGTTACAAACTCCCTTCCTTATGTACTCAACGTCCTCGTTGGGGTCAATCGGATTACTTGGTTCCCCAGACCAAATAGTTTCTCAAATCCAGGATCAGTCCTGGTAGACGATACATGTGCATATCCACCATGCCACACCATTATGGTCCCGAGTCAGCTCTAATATCATTTGTAATGACCCAAGTCTAGAACCGATCAATGTAATACCTGCCCACACCACATAAGTGAATTATGGAAAGCCTTATATGGATATATAGGCTCCAGCTTCAGAACATAAGCACCTAGCGCTTATCGTTTTCATAAAGGATAGCCCATGTGATGTAGATAAGTGTTCCGTTGACTGGTTTTGGACTTGAGTCGTTACAAATGATATCAGAGCTAACCCGAGACCACGATGGTGTGGCATAATGGGTGTGCACATGCATCGTCTATCAGGACTGATCTTGGTTTTGATAGGCTACTTGGTCAAGGGTTAAGTAGTCCGATTAGATATGTTGCTTGGTCCAAGGAACCAAGTAATTAGACTGACCCCAATGAAGACCTTGGGTACATAAGGGAAGGAGTTTGTAACATCCACATATCTCACATAAGCGAATTGTGGGAAGCCTTATTTAGATATATAGGCTCCAGTTCTAGAACATAAGCACCTAGTGCTTGTCCTCTTCATAAATGATAGCCTATGTGGTGTAGGTAGGTGTTCCGTTAACCGGTTTTGGACTTGGGTTGTTACATTCCAGCTCTTGGCTTATGTGCATTTAGTCAAAGGATAATAGCCAAAATGAATCATGCATCATACTGAATTCATGCATCATACTGAATTCTTTGTTCTGAAAAATGTTTATTTCTATACTATTTGACTTAAGTACCATATTAGAGTGTTGTATGTTAATTAGATTATGCATTGATATGTTAATTATATATAGCCTCTGATAAATCGAAGAGAATACTGAAATTAAAAAAAATCAACAAATTCACCTTTTTGGATGAGACCCTCGAAGATATTTTAAAATAATTCAATCTGCATTACAAATGAAAACATATAGCGTAAACTAATAAGATCCCACATTTGTTAATATGAAATGTAGATAATTGCAATATATTGCATACTAGTTATAATTTTGTTGATGTATAGTATTTCTACAACAAAAAAAAAAATTAACAGAATTGAATTAGTATGCCGATATAATAAAGTAATATCCATTTTTAAGATGCAGGAAAATCAGAATTGAAGAACAAATCTAACAAATTGCAAAAGTTGGCTAATGTACAGTTTATATAGCAGGTACAACCAAACCATTGAATATTATAAATTTTGTAATTTGTGTGAGATCTGTTCCTTAATTTGTGCCTTATATGTTCCTCAATTTTGATAGAATTGTAAATTAATCATTACCTTTTTCATTTGTCCTAAGAAATATCATAAGAATTACCATCATTGGCAACTTTACCAAAATCTGTTAATTTTATAGAAATTGTTCCTTAATCTTGCTCAAATTGTAAATAGACCGTATGTAATTGCTTTGAACAAATTTGGCAACAATTTAAATTTGGGAGAAATGGAAGGCATAACGCCTTTTTGCGCTAAATGGATTTTGAATAATTCACTAGTTTGACGTTTTCATTCATTTACTTCCCTTGATTAAAGGATTTAATTTAATTGACTTTTACAAAACCTTCTATATATTATAATTGTTGTTTAATTGTCGGCTAAATGCAACATTTATCCCGCAATAATTGCTACTGCTATCATTGGCAATTTGATCATTTGTTTTTTATTAATAATTGTGGAATAATAATTGACGATGTAATTGAATGCATTCCATTAATAATAACAATAACTATACCCAATACAAAATATATGGTTAGTTACACTTAGTGTTTCAAAATCCAAAATTTTATCTTTTTTATATCTTATCTTATATTATAAAAAGTACAAATGTCCATATATGTTAAACGACTTTTTTGTTCTTACCTATAAGCTATTTTGTGTTTTTTTAATGAAACCTAATTTTATCTTTGTCTATTTAATTGGAGTTATATTAGCACTAAAACCTACAAGAAACCCTTAAGTTGCCACTAAATTTTATTTTTTGCTACAAACTTGTCCTTTCTTGATTTTATGTTACAAAATTAAGTATTCTATGCAATTTTTTTGTGTTAATCTTACCCAAAAATCTTAAATTGATTTTTTTTTTTTTTGCATCAAATGTCACTTGGTCCCATATTACTATGAAACAATACCTCAAGTACAATAAATATTTTATAAAACTTAAAATTTCAACTTAGCATTTCAAAACCTTTCATAGTCAAATTTGTTGTTTGAATAAAAGACTTGAATATATGGTAAAAAGACTTAAATATATGGTAAAACTTACACTAAAGTTTGTACTACTAAATATTTTATAAAACTTAAAATTTCAACTTAGCATTTCAAAAACCTTCAAAGCTAAATCTTTTATTTGAATAAAATATTTAAATATATGGAAAAACTCATGCTAAAATTTATAATACTACAAAATGTACCTTTGACCATAAAATTTTTGTCAATTAAGTTTTTTCAGTTTTGCAACTAGGATGAGTATATAACACGAAAATTTATTATTTGGTAAAACTCTTGCTAAAGTTTCACACGAAAATTTATAAGTATTGGATAGTAAAAAATAATTTTCTATATAAAAATATATATTAAAAGTTTATGTAAGTGAACACTACATAGTAATTCACCTATAGGTTTTCCTTTATCCTAAAATTGTAAGTTTTTTTTCCAATGGAATCAGCCCCGGTAGATGATGAATATGTACACCTAGCATGCCACATTATCATAGTCTCATGTTGGCTCTAATACCATTTGTAATGACAAAAATTCAAAACCGGCCAATAGAACACCTTCCCACATTAGATGAATTATCCTTTGGAAAAGGATAATCACTAAGTGCTTATGCTTTGGAACTTAAATCTATATATCTACATAAAGCTTATCACATTTTTTCTCATATGAGATATGAGGTTGTTACAAATTTTATATTTTCTATTTAATTAAATTTATATTAGTATTAGGATTCTAAAAATAGAAAAAGAAAAGAATCAGTTGATAAAGATTTGAATATGTAGTTGCCTATATAATTAGATATTTTGTGGTAATAAAATACTAGAAATGTAATAAGAGAGGAAAATGTAAACTTGTATGCATTTAACCTTTAGTTTTTAAGAAATTTACTATTTTGACTATTAAACTTACTTTGTCCACTAAACTCAATTAATTTTAATAAGTACGGCCTAAATTTGTTCTACTATAAAAAAAATTTTGAATATAAAATTTTTATCAATGAAGTTTTTTTTCCAACTTGGAAGAATATATACTCTGAAAGCTTAAGTATTTTGCCCATCTTAGAGTAATTATATGATTCATGTACGACTCAAACATATATTATGAAAAAATAAAAATATATTATTATAGCAAATGTCATTGTGAAAAATTTTAGGAAAAAATTCTTGGCTTATAGGATTAGCTACTTATATTATAATAAAGATGAATTTTAGCAATAATTTTTTTTACATTTTCCAATGTTTTAATATACTGAAAAAATTATAATATTTATTTTTCCCACATGATCATCCCTTTTAATATTGTAACACAAATTTTTATTCTTAGCAACTAATGACTCTTTTTCTATACTGAATAATATTAAAGTATTTTTCCATTATTATTATTTTTTATAGTCAATTAAATCTTAAAAGTTCTATCAAAGTGATATTATCCATAAATTTTTGTTGACTTTAATTTTTTTTGGAAAAATCATTACTTTAACCACCAAATTTAGTTAAATTTAACAAATATGCCCTCATTTTTTTATAAATGATTTTGAACATTCATTTTTGGGTCAATTAAATTCCTAATGCGAATACTTAAAACTTATAATCTTTAATCATTAGTTATTTATACAATGAAGAATAATAATACCATTGTAAAGTTTTAATTATATTTATAAGAAATTAAAATTTTTAACAAGAGTTTTTTTTTTCACTAGGAAGCCTTATATTAGCTTTATTTATACCAATTGGGGCCTCATACTATCAGTGTGAAATTTGAGTTATGTAGTTAACTTGACCTACATATGAGAGTTATAAGGCTTTATGAATGCTCGAACTTGAAGCTTTGGGGTGTAAATGAAACACTTGAAAAAAATAGATGATTGTTTGAAGTTAATTAATCCAAAATGATTTATTTTTATTTTTATAGAATTTTTATATAAAACTAATATCATTTGAAAACTAATTCTGTATATGTATAATAATTTATTGAATAACATTTTTATAGAGTAATTATTAAGAATTTTTCACTTATTCAACATAAGAGATTAATTAAACTTCAATTACACCATAAAAATGTTATTCAATGGATTATTATTATTATTATTATTATTATTATTATTATTATTGTAATACCCTCATGTCATATATGGAGAAATGTGGGATGCTTTATATAGATATATAAACTTAAGTTCCAAACTCCAGAGTATAAGCATCTAGCATTTCTCCTTTTCCAAATGATAGCCTATGTGGTGTGGGCAGGTCTAGACTTGAATTATTACATATGATATCAAAGTTGACCAGGGGCTGTGATGATGTGGCATACTGGGTATGCACATGCATTGTGTACCTAAACTAATTTTGGATTAAAAAGGTTACTTGGCCAGAGGTCAAGTAATTTAATTAGAGAGGTTACTAATTTGTTGGAATCTGAGTGACTCTAACGAAAACGTCTGGTATATAAGGGGAGAGTTTATAATACCTCATATCCCACATAGAGAAATGTGAGAAGTCTTATGTAGATATATAGATTTAAGTTTAAGGACCAAGCGCTTATGTTTTTCACAAATAACTAGTTTACATACCTGGGGTTGCCACGGGATTCCAAATTAATTTGAGTCCCAAAAAATTATATATATTAATTGTTATAAAAGTATTGTTCTAAAAGTGAAGGAAAATTTATCATTTATAAAGACAACTATAGTATGTCACTTAATTGGGCTATACTAATTATGGTATTTGCATAATAAAATACATGTTTTTATGCATCTTCACTTGAATTGATCAATCATGCATGCAGTCAAACTTATGGAGGTTAGATTTAAAGCCACATTCATGCAAATAATCGATAAAATTGTTTTTAATGCATAGTATAATGCAAGGGCAAACATGTGTTGGATAAAACTATGGTTTTACCCAACCTAATAGGGGTATGTTGGGTTGGGTTGGGTAAAAGTGGATGATGGGTCATGAGTTGGTTTCATCCCTAGAAAAACCATCATTTTTTGGGTTGGTTCTAATTCCATATGAAACCTACTCAAGGTGGAACAGAGAACAAAGGGTATATATAATAAATAGGGTAAAGTGCACAAATAGTCCCAAAGCTATACCTTATGTTGCAAATTCATCCCCAAACTATTAATTGTAACAACCTGGCAACTATCCCAATTCATTCCCTAGATTATCGTCCTTTGTCGTCCACCACCCATTGCCTCTTCTTCCTTTTATTCTTTACTTTCTTAACCTCCTCTGATCTCTTTTATTTCAGTAAGGCCCTAGATATAGAATTAGATAATCGACCACTAGCCTTGAACATTTCACCAGATGTGAACAATGAAGCCACTAGTTTAGGCATCGGTCTCATAGCCCATTTGTAGAGGACGGTTTACACTACCACCTACCAGACATGCCAATTCCCTGTGTAGATCAGTCTGGCGGCATCATTCACCATGTGGCCATAGCTTCAAAAAATAGACAATTTCAACTAATCTTAGGAACCGAAAAACCTTAGAACCAGAACCGAAAAACCCAGACCCATAGTTTTAGTTATATTCAATTCTCAACTCTCGGGTTGGGTTGAAAATTTTTGGAACCATGATTATTTCAGGTTGGTTCAGTTCCACAAAAAAAACCAAACCCTACCTTATCCATGCTTACCTCTAGGCTGTGATGAGTTGATAAATATCCAACATTTGTTACAAATAAAGAAAATGGAGATGAGTATGGGTAATAATAATAATAATCAAATATTAAAATTATAATTCAAATGCAAACCTACCATATAGAGATGATTAAAGAAAAATCTTATATATACAAACTAAAATAGGAACCTACAAAAAAACATAAACATAACCTTATTAGTTTAAAAGTAGAGCAATGATGAAATCATACAAAAGAAAAAATTATACGAAATAAAATAATAAGGTAAAAAAATGTTACCTTTTGTGTAGAGTTTTTATGAGGATAAATTGTTCACATATATATAAATAGAGTTTTCATGTAAGCTCCATGTTACACCTATTAAGTGAAAAGTCCGTTTAATCTTGAACCATACATTATTCACAAATCTAACATTATTTTCCATATCTTCAAATAGAGTAAGTTTAATAAAACATGAACATTTGTTGAATATTTTAATCAACACCTAACAAAACTAACCATTCCCCTAATAAAGAGACATGGTGTAAAGTATGTCTAATTAATAAAGAAAAGCATGGAACATGGGCTTACAGGTAATTTTGTCCTACGTGCAATTTTAAACAACACTAAATAGAAGCTCTCCATTAAATAATCTGAAAAAAGTGTTAACACACCAAAAATATCATCAAGTATAAAAGTTCAGTGTGGAACGTGACAGATAGAACCCAAGAAATGAGACAATATATACATAAAACATGAAAAGAACTCATTCTAAAAGATTATAATTACAAAAATCATGAAGCAATTATATTTAGAATGAATGGCGAACTAATATATATATTTTTCTTCTACCATAGTTCTGACAGGCCTATTTTCAGGAAGGTTATATAATCAATTTTAGTTTTTGGAGCAACTTATGAAATCTATGTAAAGAAAATAGCTGCCCTCAGAAAGTTTATTTTTCTTTTATTGCTCTTGACAGAAATGATTAAGCATGGCATGATTCATTTATGCTAGGACTTTGAGCTCAAAAGTAGCAGAAAATGAAGAGAGCAAAGGAATTTCAAAAAGATATGAGATGATTCACCATCAACTGGAGAAAATATTTGATGTAGTTCATGACATTCAGAGTGCAGACGCAATGGAACTCATTGAGATCAAAATGACAGTAGTCCTTACAGTAAGTGAGCCACTGCCACTTGAAATGTAAAATCAACTTCAAGAAACAGTGAAGGAAGCTGAGGATGACTTGACAGGAACTGGAAATGCAAATACAATTCTCCAGGAGGAACCAGACATGGAATCGAGGAAAGGATAAAATATATAATTCTCAATAAGAAACAATTGTGTCCACATTACCAGGTTCAGAAAAATCATCGTTATTTAACCATATACAAAGATCCAAAAAAGAAAAGATTGGAACTAGAATCAAGAGAGATGTAAGAGGCATAACATATTAACAAAGAGGAAGAAAATATTAAAGAAAAAGACATTCAATCAAAAGACCAAAAATAGAGGAAGTAAACGATAAAGAACATGAAGAAGATGAACTCTGGTAGACAGATTTTGGCTTAGATGCACTGTTCATTGTAGATGTGATCACCAAGGATACTAAAGTATCACCTAAAAATGTCACACAAGATACTGTCAGACGTACGTAAGGATCAAAAGTAAAGCATTCCATATCAATGGTAATGGAAGCCATCATCGGTCTTTTTTTTTTTTCCATTGTAATTTTTTATCCAATCCATCAGAGGCTAGTTGTACCTGAAGCATCAAACAATTGGCCATAAGAGCATATCACAAATTTGAAACCCAAAAAACAAAACCAAATGGGATAAAGGTCATCTCGATGTAGGACCTAGGAGCTACATGTTCGGGTTACAAACATGGCTGATTGTTTCAGTCTTCAAATATCACTCTAAAACCTACTTAGATACATGAGGGGACAACTTCATCAATGAGTATAGCATAAAGGGAGAAGATTAGGTAAATGATTCAACATCCACTGTGACAGAATAAAAGTACATAAAAGAAAGTATATATGATCATAAATAATTTTCATACACAAGAAAAAATCAAAATAAGAAAATTGATTGAATTGATAGAATAAAAGTCCAAAAATTCAAGAATATAAGAAATCAATGTGTAGAACAATCAAAACAGAAAGAAAATAGGGAAATAAACCAAAACTCAATCATGTTGATTTTGCAATCTGTTCTTTGAAATTGGAGATGGAATTATGGGTATGGGCGAGAGCTAGCCCGGCAAAGAAAAAAGCAAAATAGTTAATTGACAAGGGAATCATGCTAATTTAATCAGAATCAAAATGGGAAACAGATCAAAACTTGATTATATTGAATAAAGAATAAAGTTCTCAAGTTTAAAGATCAGGGCAAGGAAGGAGGCGAGGAAAGTGAAGAAATGAGTCGTAGAAATATTTAGAATTTTTTTTTCTTTGCTTAATTATCTCTTTTAAGGAAAGAGTTTTATGTTATTCAATCTTTGTTTTTCCAAATTTTCTCCTTCAAATTTAATGATACACTTTTCAAACCAAGAATTTGGTGAGATTTACCATAATTGGACACTAAAAAGGTATTTTTGGATGACAAGTGAAAAAATTTAAATTTTTTTTACCATAAGTGAGGCTTTTGCCATGTGTCAATATCTAGTTAACTCTGTTAAGTAAAAAATTAATTTTATCCTAAAGTGTATCTTGCTTTTATAATATATATTAGATAGTTCATGTGGTGTGGGCAGGTATTCACTGGTTCTTGACTTGGGTAATTACAATTGTTGTTGTTGTTGTTGTTGTTATTATTATTATTATTATTATTATTATTATTATTACTATTATTATATAGTATTAAGTTTAGATAAATTGATTCCAAACAAAAAAGCCATAAAAACATTTTCGGATTAATATGACTTAATGCTAAATGAATTAGATCTTTATCTTAACGGTTGGGTTTAAGCTTTTTTTTTTTTTTGTTGATGTTCTATGCTTCAATTCTCTTCTTACAAGTTAGTTTTGTATGCTAAGAATCGCTTGACATACACTGAAAGTGTAATTAAGATTTTTCTTACTCAATTATAAATATTTTTTCACCTTAACATTTCTATCTACCTAGAAAAAATAAATAAATTCTTATGGCATATACTGAATCGGTCGTAAGATTGAGGATAAGTGTAAACTTTGAAACCTTGGAGGTGAGTGTATTTTGATTAAAAGTCAAAAGTAGGGTAACTAAGGTTTTTGTGTAATGTATAGTTGTTCATAGTTACATGTGTTTGAAAAAACTCAATGTTTACTTACTAAATCTATACTTTGACATCATGACCCATATTTGTATCGTACTTCTTAAAAAAAATTATTATTACTTGAATTTCTTATTAAATGTCCCACGTAGGGACTTAGCTTATATTTTTATTTCTATTTTGAATAGAACCTCAAAAAATTTTATTAAAATATTAGCTTATGTCTCTTTGAAAAGTCAAACGTATGATAATACATTAATGGTAATTATGTTTAATTGTTCATAACATCTTCATTTTAATCATTTTTAATCTAAAGTATAAAACTTAAGATAACATTTACAAACTTAATTTTTAATAAAACTTCAAAATATATAATACTATTAAGCTATTAAATTAATTTATTTTCTTTACAAATTATATACTATTAATATTTTACAATAAGAAAATGAATTTTGGCATCTTTGATAAGATATGAAAAGTACCAGGAAATAATTTATATGTACTATAAAGAAAACTTCTATAGTTTTTTTGTAGGCTGTATTACCTATAGTATATTCTACATTTTATTATTATTATTATTATTATTATTATTATTATTATTATTATTATTAAACAAAAATCTAATACAATAAGTTATCTATTATAATGGATGATGCAAGTAAGGATAGTTATGTTGAAATATTATAACAAAAAACTATGTAAAAAATAGAAACTGAAACTAATAAGAAATATATCTAAATTAAAAAATAAAAATCATTTTTTATACTATTTATTTTGAACAAAATAAGTAGAACTATAGTTATTTAAGTTACAAATAACTTAGTATTTTATTCATGTGCAATGCACTTGAGTATTATAAAAAGTGTGAAGATACACAAATATTAAATGACCATTTTACTCTTACATTATAAGTTATTTTTTTATTTTAGTAAAACCCAATTTTTTCATTGTCTATTTAATTGGAATTATCTTAGCACTATAATACTAAAAGGGACCCTTAAGTTGCTACCAAATTTTATTTTTTGCAACAAATTTGCCCGACTTTGATTCTACATTACAGAATCAAGTATTGTATGCAATTTTTTTTAGCATTATTCTTACCTTTAACAACTAAAACTCTTAGATTGCACTAAAGTCTTTTCTTTTTTCTTTTTTGCATCAAACATGTTTTTCTTGGTCTATATTACAATCAAATATTATATTGAGTATAATAAATATTTTGTAAAACCTAAAATTTTAACTTAATAAGTATTAATAAACAATCACAAGTATAATTCAAATATGACTATATGAAAGCTTATATATCTGGTCAATCTTAGAGCAATGATACAAGTCAAGTATAACTCAAACGCATATTATAAAAATAAAAAAAATATCATTGCAGTAAAGGTGATTGGGAAAATTTTTGAAAAAAAAAAAGTTGTTGGCCATTATAGTTAGTTGCTTATATTATAATAAGGGGAATTTTAATAACAATTTTTATGTAGTTTCCAATATTTGGAAATATTGGAAAAATTATAATAATTATTTTTTCCTCATAGTCATCTTTTTAATACTGTAACACAAATTTTTATTCTTCACAATTAACTTTTTTTATATACTAAATAATATTAAAATATTATTTTAATTTTTAATTTGTTTAGAGTCAATCAAATCTTACAAGTTGTTTAAAAAAATTAGTATTAATTTTTGTTTGAATATTATATTTCATGGAAGAATGTCATAGCCTAGAAATAGTTTTGGAGTCATTAAGAGATAAAATTAATAATTTTATGCTGTAATTGCAAATATTTATTTTATTTGAGTTTAAGTGTATTAAGAAGAAAAATTTTGGAAGTTTATATATTCAAAAGTTATAATTAAATTGCATATTTTTTGGTTTTGACTGCAGGTTTTGACCGTAAAAGGGAATATATATATATATATATATATATATATATATATATAAGAAGTTGGAGGACATATGATAAATTTTATAAAAACAAGAAAAAAAATCCTAACATGTACCATTTGTGTTGGATCAAAATTTTATTTATTTTTATCCAAAATATGAATTTTTTGCACTTATCATTTTTTTCATTGTTGTAATACTGAATTCCTATACTTTCATATTTGGCATTGATACAAAAAATTATTTAAATATAAAACATATTTTGAGAATTTCTAATTTTTTTAAAATATTAATTTTATATTTAATTTCATATTTTAATATTTTTATTTATTTGATTAATCACAATTTTAATTTATTTATAATATTTAAAATTAAGACACATTTGTACCATTTACAAATTCTTTATATTAGAAAAATAAGATTAGTGTTTGAAAATAAATAAAAATAAAAATAAATCGGTGACTGTTTTCTATGTTTTCTATAAGTCTTTTTTATGGAAAAAAACTAAAAAATGGTACTAAATTTAAAATTTTGTAACAAACATGTCTTTGATTTCTATGCCTGTTAAACATACCTAAAAGCATGATGTTTATCAATTTATTTACTCATGCACTTTAATTATTTTTGTTTGAACCTAAAAGCTCAACTTAGTATGCGTGTGTGTGCGCACGCGTTTATATTTGTATATTTATATCTATATATAATAAAAAGTGCAAAAATATAAAGTTACTAAAACTTAAATTATAGGTTATTAGTTTTCTTTTTAAGGATTAGGAATTTGTTCTATTTTAAAGAGTCAATTTTCATATAGTTGACTAATTATATTATAAAACTAATGGGTAAAACTAGGTTTTCAAACATTGGTGATGTGGATATAATTTCTAAAACAATTGACCTCGATCTTTGGAATAATCATATTAACCTAGCTATAGAATATTGGGTTAGTGTCAATCTAAAACCTTGATAATTGGTGTATTTTTTGTTAAAAAAGTCAAAAGTAAGGCAATTATGCTTTCTTAATAATGTATAGTTACTCATAGCTACATATGTCATTAGAAAAACACAATGTTTATTTACCAAGTCTATGCTTTGACATCATGACTCATATTTGAGTCACACTATTAATTTTAACTTTCACATTGAGAAGAGAAAATTTGACATCTCTAATAAGATGTTAAAAATACAAGGAAGAAATTTTTATAAGTACTCTACCACCACAAATAAAAAAAAGTTTAGTAAATTTTTTTGTAACCAATTTTACATGTGGAATATTCTATATTGTATTATTATTATTATTATTATTATTATTATTATTATTATTATTATGATTTATAATAAATACAAATCAAATACAATTAGCAATATTTTATAATGCATGACACAAATGAGAATAGTTATGATAAGATATTATGATAAAAATTATGAAAAATAAAAAAATGCAACTGATAAGAAATATAACTGTTGACACCCAATTTCGTCCGGCCTTTTTTTTTATTTTAAAAAAAAAAAAAAAAAAACTAATTAAAAAAATTATTATTATTATTATTATTATTGCTAAAAAATTTTAATTATGTTAATTAGTTTAAAATATATTTTTATTTTGAGAAGATTTGATTTAAAATAATATATGTGTGAATATGTATGTGTTTGGAATAAAAATAAAATTTCAGAAAAAAATGACAAAAAATTAAAAAGTTCGAGATAAAAATAACAAAATTGAGAAGTTTCAGGCAAAATTGACAAATTCTGAAAGTTCCAGGAGCATTTGGTAGTTTGTCACATAAAATTTTGAGCCTGCCGACGTTTTTGGCTCAAATTGACAGAAAACGACAAAATTGTCAAAATCAGAAGCTTCAGGAACTTATCCAGAGGCTGAGAGACGTAAAGGACTAAAATTGTCATTTTACCAATTTAAGAGATAAGTTTGAATTTTTTTATTAATTTATCCATCAACAGTTCAGCTAAACTTCCTCTATAAATAGCCCCCCAAATTTTGTGCTGAACACAGAAAAAAATAGCAAAAAAACTTAGAGCTCCGTTTCAAAAAAAGAGAAAATTACAGCCCTTAGCCCCAGCCCTCTTCCCTTCTTCCCCAGAAAGCCAAAATTTTTTTTTCTTTTCACTGCTGTTCCCTCTCTCTCTCTCTCTCTCTCTCTCTCTCTGCCGTGCCCCTCGCCGCCCGCCGCCGCCGCCCTACGCCGTTCGCCGCCGCCGTGCCCTCCCCTCGCCGCACCTGCCGCCGCCGCGCTCGCCCTCGCCGCCAGCCGCCAGCTGCCCCAGCCAGCCCCCCCTTCGCCAGCCCCTCGCGATACTCTGTTTCCCGTAAACGAGAATTCAAAATTTCAATTCTCAAGGTCAAACCCTGTTTTAATCCTTTATGTTTCTATATTCGTTCATTTAAGTCACTAACTTTTATTTTATCCTTGCAGAGAATTAATTCCTAACTATTTTAATTTTTACTTGTTTACTTATTTGTTATTATTACTAACCCTTTTTTTTTTTGTTGTTATTAACTTACTAACAACTAACTTTTAATATTATTATTGTTACTAACCTTTTAATTTTTGCATTATTACTAACTTTTATAATTGTTGTTAACAATTAATTAACTTTTTATTGTTGTTAATTAATTAATTAATTTAATTAACTTGGCTAACTTTTTATTATTGTTGTTAATTAATTAATTAATTTAATTAACTTGACTAACTTTTTATTATTGTTGTTAATTAATTAATTTAATTAACTTGACTAACTTTTTATTATTGTTGTTAATTAATTAATTAACTTGACTAACTTTTTATTATTGTTGTTAATTAATTAATTTAATTAACTTGACTAATTTCTTTTTATTATTGTTGTTAATTAATTAACTTAATTAAACTTGGCTAACTTTTATTTATTGTTGTTAATTAATCAACTTAATTAAACTTGGCTAACTTTTATTTATTGTTGTTAATTAATCAACTTAATTAAACTTGGCTAACTTTTATTATTGTTATTAATTAATTGACTTAATTAAACTTGGCTAATTTTTATTATTGTTGTTAATTGTTAATCTAACTTTACTAACTTGTTTTATTGTTATTAACAACTAACTATATTAATTGTGCTAACTTTTATTATTGTGTTATTAAAGTGGATGGCCAATAAGCCCCACTTTATTAATTTTTTTTTTAACTAAAAGATTAAAAAAAAGGAATTTTATGTGAATAATTTCCTAAAGGCTAATAAAAATTATTTTTTTATTTTGAAACAAAGTTTTTATTCCTTTTAATAAACAAACATAATGAAATAAATAAATAAATAAATACAAATTTTTTTAAATACATCTTTAAAAGTGATGTTTTTTTTTCTAATTAATAATTAATAATGAAATATAAAAAAGAAATTAAATTCCATGTCCAAATGATCCGCCAGGATCCATGGCTTGGAAAATATTTTTTAAATAAAGTATATAAATAAATTTTCCTTTATTATTAAAAAAATAAAAAAAAACTTTGGACTAATATTTTTATTTATCTCTTTATCCAGCAAAATAATAAAATATAATTTTTTTGGTTTCTTTATTAATAAAAAGAATAAAGGAGTAAAAATTTTCTTGGGCTAATATTTTACTTATTTCTTTCAAAATAATAAAAAAAAAGATATAACATTTTTTTTTTTTTTGTTTCCTTTATTAAATAAAATTTTATTCAAATGATTTCAAATAAAGGTAATAATAAAAATCTTTTAGCAAACAAAAAGAACATAAAAAAAATCATATAAATATCAAAAACTTTTTATACATATAAATCTTTGATTTCTTTAATCTTTTTTTAAAATAAATTATATAAATATCAAAACTTTACCTTTATTTTCCTTATTAAATAATCATTTTTGCCTAATTTTTTTTATCAAAAATAAAACAAACAAATATTAAGATTTTTATTTTATTTTTGAAATATATATATAAATTTCCGGTTTCATCATTAAATAAATAAAGTTTTGTTTACTTTTTGATTCACCTTTTATTAAATAAAATATTAAGGCTTCACTTTTATTTTTAAAATATACATATAAATCTTTAGTTTTCTTCATTAAATAAACAAAAACCTTGATTAAATAATTACTTTCTTGGTTCATCTTTTATCAAATCAAAAAAAATAAGCTTAAAAAATAAATATGTATAAATATCAAGACTTTCTTTATATAAATCTTTTCTTTATTATTTTATTGAATAATTAATTTTGGTTAATCTTTTAAATAAAAAATCAAATACATGAGAATTAAGATTTTATTTTCAACTCTTTTGTTTTCTTTGGTAAGTAAATAAAATTCTGGTATTAAATAATTATTTTTATAAAAAATTAGTTCATGGTATATTGGCTGGAAACTGTCTCGTGCCCGCTTTTGAGCTGCTTCACCTGGTGAAGAGGGTCTGGCTGAGTAACAACGCCCCGTACCATGATCAAAGATTTTTTTTTATTTTATTTTTTTTAAACTCTTTGATTCCTTTAAATTAACTTCTTATTAAATAAAAAAATTAATTGCTTTTGAATTCTTTTATAAATTAAGAAAAAAAAATCAGATAAAAATAAAAGAAAGATAAAAAAAAGAAATAAAAGAAAGATAAAAAAAGAAATAAAAAAAAAAGAAGATAAGAAAAATAAGATAAAAGATAAAAAAAAAGAAAAGAAAAGAAAGAAAAAAAAAAGAAGTAAAAATATAAAGACAAATTTTTAGTTAGTATTAAAAATCATTACCTTTTTAAAAAATTAATTTCAGGAATTAAATAATTACGATTAAGTAAATCAATTTCCATATCCGGATGATCCGGCAGGATCTACGGTTTGGAAAATATCAATTTTTTTAAAATAAATAAATTAAATAAAAAGATAAAAATCCATATTTTTACAATATGGATAAAATTGTTTAAAATTTCACCAAATTCCGTGTCCAAATGACTTGGCAGAGTCCATGGTTCGGAATCAAAAATCTTCCGTGTCCAAATGACTCGGCAGAGTCCATGGTTCGGAATCAAAAATCTTCCGTGTCCAAATGACTCGGCAGAGTCCATGGTTCGGAAGTATCAAATTTTATCCAACTTAATTACCAAAAATCCACATTTTCGACTAATTCAGTTAAAATATCTAAATTAACTGAAATTTTTTTAAAAGCAAAGTAAAACAAAATTAAAATCAACTAAGGTGCCAATTTTTGGGCGTTTTAACAAAGTTGTTTTAACGTAACCGTACTCCCGAACCCCCGAACTCTCGCAGACCATATTTTAGGTGACCAATCGACCTAAGTAAACTGATTGGTGGCGACTCCAGAAAACCCGACGTTGCCACAGCTTGGCGACTCCACTGGGGAGATGCGACGTTAGTGAGTCGAGCCTAAAGTTGATTTGTTTTGATTTACTTTGCTTTACTATTATGTGGATTTATATATTATATTTACTTAAGTAAACATGCATAACGCATTCACAAAATGAAGCTCTATACCCGAGCTTCCTTAAATCAAACACGATTCTTTCTAAGCGGAATTGGTGTTGCTGTCCTTGTGAGGCCACGGTCTCCAAGCCTTCACCGGTTTCAAAGTAGTAAAGTAGTGTATTGCCTTCTGAGACGGTTAGTCTCTGCATGGGCCCACGAAAAGCTACGACTCGAATTAATCCATTCCTTACATAAACCCTAGAGGGTAAGGAATCGGGCCGTCACTATGATTCAGTGACGGGATTCGGGAACTATCCCTTGCCTTTTTGATAAACCACCTTCTGCATGTAGAATTCCTTACTCTACCTTAGAACCAGCCATTAAGAATTTCCCATACCTCGGTTCCCATTTCCATAGGTTTTGTTTTATCTATATGTTTGTATGATCCTATGTGTTATTTTTTTACTAACTCTATTTTTCCTTATTTTTCCGGCATATACATTTCATCATTAAAGATAAGTATTTGGTGAAAGAACTATTATCATGGATATTCTCGATTATCTTCCCACGGCTGTTACTGGATCATGGAATGACACGGTAATCGAAACTCAGCCTGAAGCTATGGAATATTCCGAAACGGCTCAAAAGCTTCACGGAGATGCTCTGACATCCCATTCTCACGTACAGCTTAAGGACCAGGTATCGGTCCGGATAAATCAGAACGACACCACGGAATTATTGCAAGTCTGGAATAGTTGGAATTCTGCTGATCGGGAAGCTTTTACGGCAAAATATGGTCACATCACTTGCCTACTAAAGGTTACCGTTGATGCATCACTTGTCCGGGCTCTAATACAATTTTGGGATCCATTTTATCGATGCTTTTCTTTCGATAAGATGGATCTGGTTCCAACCATTGAAGAATACAACAGCCTCTTGGGTTGGTCCTCCGACTATCCAATCGAGACTTATCAACATGATAGAAGAACGGAGCCTCATCGAGCCCTAGCAAAATTATTGGACATGCCAGCTTCCAGTCTTCAACCCAAATTTGCAACAAAAGGGCGTCGGAAATTTATCAGCTGGACCGATCTAAAACAACTAAGTCACACCCTCCCTCAGAAGAATCAACGACGCAAGTTGTTCGCCTTGGCAATATATGGCCTGGTAGTCTTCCCAAGAATTGTCGGATTTATTGAAGGAGACGTCATCACATTATTTGAGCAAGTCTGCAATGCCCAAGTAAATCCGACCTCAGTGATATTATGTGAAACTATCAGGGCATTAAACTTTTGTCGCCAAAGAGGAGGCAAATTCATAGGATGTTCACATCTCCTCAACGTTTGGATCAAAAGCCACCTTCCTTGTGAGAAGCAACATTTTGGAAATCGCTTTTCAAAGGACTTCATCCCAATTGAAGCCTTTTTGAAAAGTGAAACCACTAATCATGATAGCAAGGAAGCATGGGTTGACTACTTCAAGAACATCAGCGAATTCCAAATTGAATGGAGAGCACCCTGGTCCACCACCACCCGCATAGTTTACCGTTGCGGCAATTGCCCGTGGGTTCCTCTCTTAGGCATATGGGGAGGAACAAGCTATGCTCCAGCCCAAGTACGTAAACAATTTGGGTCCATGCAATTTATACCCATGACACATAACCTGAGCAAGTTGGAGTTTTCACATGAAGATCCAAATTCAAATAAGCTTGCAATGGGTATTTCAGTTGCATGGAAAAGACTTTTCATATTAAAGTCAGGCCCTATTATTTCTCCTACTGCGTATTATGAATGGAGAAATAATCGGAAAGAAGGAACAGTTCTTCCCGAAGAGGTCATCAGAAAATTGGCAAAAAGAGAGTTGGAGAAAGAGCTAGAGGAAGAAAAGGAGAAGAACAAGAAGATGCTCTTCGACATACAACAGCTCAGTCACAAAACACAACTCCTCGAAGAAAAGATCGAAAGCCAAAAACAAGTCATCACCGAATTAGTTGATGAAACCGATCAAACAGAGATGAGAGCAAGATATTGGGAAGATCAATACAGATTTTCTCAAGAACAGCTTCAAATATTTTTGGCAGAAGTCAGAAAAGTGACTGAGCAAGCCCAACTAATGGGCGAAGAAGCCAAGGAGTTAGAAGAATTGAGCTGCCCTACTCCATCAGTGAATATTCAAAAAATGATGGAGTTTATTTCAAAGGCCAGAAAGCAATACTGTACTTTGGGCCGTTTCTTTTGAAAATAATAAGCTTTTGGTGAATGTAATTGAGAAATTCCACTATAATTCTTCTTTCACCAAGTATTTACAATATTCATGCATGCATCCATCACATCAATCATACACACATAGAATCTAATAAAATAAATATTTCCTTTAAAAGGGTAAAATTGGACCTCAATACCGATATTCAACTCGACTCCAAACAAGATTAATGGCAGAACAAGCCGAAGGACGTCTCATGGAGATGGAGTCCAAGATTGAAAGTATGTCAGAACAGATGAAACAATTGATGGAATTAATCAAAGGGAAAGCAACTCAAGTCCCCATCAAAGAAGTACAAGATCCCACTTATCCCCCGGGATTCACCCCGCAACGAGTCTCAGTCCAAGAAAACCTGTTTCAAGAATCAGGACCCTCTGCTAGTGTTCACCTGAAACAAGACACTGTACAGGAAGAGAAGAAGACATTACCAAAAGATGAAGCAGAATCTCAAAAAATCGAGACAATAGAGAAAAGACTGAGAGCCATTGAAGGAGGCACTATATTCGGATCCCTTTCAGTGGATGACCTCTGCTTAGTGCCAGACGTCGTAATCCCTTCAGATTTTAAGGTGCCAGATTTCGTAAAATACGATGGAACGAGTGATCCCATCACTCACATCACTTTGTTTCTCAGAAGACTACAACCACTTACCAAAGATGAGAAGGTGTGGATCGCACTTTTTCAGGAAAGTCTCACAAAATCAGCATTACAGTGGTATCTAAGCCAAGGTCCAAGAAACATAAAAACTTGGAATGACCTTGCTCAGGCCTTCATCGGCAACTATAAACATGTTATGGACTTAGCTCCGGATCGCCAAACTCTCCAAAACATGGAGAAGAAAAAAACAGAAACTTTTAAGGAATACGCCCAACGATGGAGGGACTTAGCTGCACAAGTACAGCCACCCATGACAGAAAGAGAAATGGTCACTTTGTTTGTCCAGACACTGAAATACCCATATTATGACAAACTTATTGGCAATGCGGCAACTAACTTCTCCGACGTAGTCATGTCTGGAGAAAGGATCGAGCATGGTATCAGGACCGGGAAGATTACTGAATCCTTTAGCGATCCTATGAAAAGAGGAGGACCTTCTAGAAGAAAAGATGAAGAAATACAACAAATCGGACGAGGAAGAGGGATTCCCCTCGTGGGTACCGTGGCTACCGGACCTCGCCTATCCTATTTTGCCAACAGGCCCAATTATTATCCTACCAATAGGCCCAATGATTATCCTCCAAATAGGCCCAGTGATTATCTTCCCAATAGACCCAACAATTATCCTCTCAACAGGCCTAATCAGTTACGGCCACCTGTTCCGACTCCTCCAATGCCTGCACCAAGACCAAGAGAAATTTTCGCACCGATTCCCATGACTTATACTGAGTTATATCCAAAACTCATCCAGAGCCAACTCATTCACCCAATTCCCACAAGGCCATTCGAACCCCCATATCCAACATGGTATGACCCTAAACTAAATTGCCCATATCATGATGGTGCCGTGGGCCACGGACTCGAAAATTGCATAGCATTGAAGCGTATAGTCCAACAATTAATTGAGTCAAAGTGGTTGGACTTTTCCGATGAACCAAACGTCACTCATAATCCATTGCCTCCTCATCAAGCCAAACCAGTCAATATGATGGAAGAATACTGGCCGATGAAGAAAACAGTCAATGATATCATAACCCCTCTTAAGCATGTATATTCATGCCTTGTGAAAGAAGGGATTATCACAGGAAAGTCTTCTGGAAATAAAGAAGTCGAGCATGAGGAATGGTGCAACTTTCATAACAGTAAGAATCATTCTATCCAAGAATGCCCAGAATTCCGTAAAAGTCTACAAAGTCTCATGGACTCCTCCCAAATCATCGTTTTTATGTCAGATAAAGAGGATGACGTGAATGTGATAATTAAAGAACAAGAAGTCAATATCATGCCAAGGCCACTAGTCATTCCAATCTCAAAATCTGCTCTCAAGCCTTTAAGAATTCAAGTTCCAAAGCCATTCCCATACAAATCAGACAAAACTGTTCCATGGAACTATGGCTATACTTCTAACATCACATCAACTCCGTTAGAAGTTGGGGGCATGACTAGAAGTGGTCGGTGTTATTCTCCCGAGCAAATGAACAAGCTCCAACAAGAGAAGAATGTTACGGATCCAGCAAATGGACCTATTAACACATCTAAAGAGCAAGAGATGCCTCGAGCAGTAACAGATGAACAAGCTACTGAGTTTCTCAAACTCATAAAGCAAAGTGAATACAGCATCGTAGAGCAGTTGAACCGTCTACCAGCAAAGATCTCCATACTTTCATTGCTCTTAAGTTCTGATGCCCATCGAGAAGCTCTTCTCAAAGTCCTGAATAAGGCTTATGTTGAACAAGATATCTCCGTGAACAACTTTGACCACCTTGTCAACAACATCACGGCACAAAATCTCATCACATTCACTGACGATGAGATACCAGCAGAAGGAAGGGGTCACTCTAAGGCTCTACATATTTCGATTAAATACAAAGATCGGATTATGGCTAGAGTTCTGATCGACAATGGATCAGCTCTAAATGTAATGCCATTAGAAACTTTACATAAGATCGGTTTAGACCCATCACACCTCAACAACAGTCATATTGTTGTTCGAGCATTTGACGGAACGAAGAGAGATGTTGTTGGAGAAATAGAGCTACCAATAGGGATTGGTCCCTGTCTTTTCCACATCACATTCCAAGTCATGGATATTTGTCCATCTTATACCTGCCTGCTGGGAAGACCATGGATCCATATGGCCGGAGCAATTCCTTCTTCATTACACCAGAAAATGAAATTCATTATTGAAGGAAAGATAATCACGGTCTTCGCTGAAGAAGACATCCTGCTATCAAGACCTGCGGATGCTCAATATGTCGAAGTCAATGAAAATGTACCTGATTGCTCCTTCAGGTCTTTTGAAATTGTCAATGCTGCTTATGTCAGCGAATATGAAAAAGAACCCATTCCTAGCATCTCTAAAACAAGTCGCATGGTTGCCAAACTCATGATAAAAGGAGGATACTCACCGGGGTTAGGACTGGGACAAGATTTACAAGGAATCACAGAACCATTGAAAATCACCACAAATGAAGGGAAATACGGCCTAGGCTTCACACCGACAAGACATGATAAAATGAAGGCAATAGCTGAAAAGAGAGAAAAGAGGATTGCACGATTAACAGGGCATCCTCTCCAGGAAAGAAATCTGGATATCCCTGAAATCACCGAAACGTTCGTGAGTGGTGGTCTCATTCCAAAAAATGACAATGAAGGCAAGCTGACTATCAACATCAACAAGTCTTTTGAAAGTCTTTCTATTCAGGCAATCATCAGCGATTCACCTGAAGAGGAGGAGCTCATTCAACCTTGTGGCCCACGGGATGTGCTGAACAATTGGGAGGCGATAGAACTGCCTGTTATAATTGAAAGCTTTCCAAAGTAATCTAATAGTAAAAACCTCCTAAAGAAAGGTTCAATCAATAGGGTGTAGTCTTTGTTTAAGTGAACCTTTTAGTTATTGCTTTTTATTCCAATAAAGTTGTGATTTATGCACATTGTAAATAAAGTACCAGTTTGCATCCATCTCATTCGTGCCATTTTTTTTTTTCTCTCTTCTCTTTCTTTCCTCTCTGGATAATGCAGACCCAAAACTCTCTTTGATGACAATGAAAGAATGAACTTTGATAATCCTGTAAACACTACCGACTCGGATGACGAAGATCTTCAAGTATCTCCTGAGCTATTAAAAATGATTGAGCGAGATGAAAAAGAAAGAGCAACAAGTCAAGAACCAACTGAGGTATTCAACCTGGGAGACAGTCAGGATGTAAAAGAAGTCAAGATTGGCACTTTATTCCCTCCTGAAGAAAAAGAAGAATTAGTCCATTTATTGAAAGAATATGTGGATGTATTCGCTTGGTCATACCAAGATATGCCTGGCTTAAGCTCAGACATAGTACTACACAAAATACCTTTGAAGCCTGGGGCGAAGCCTGTCAGACAGAAGTTACGAAGATTAAAGCCGGAGTTAATCTTAAGAGTAAAAGACGAGATTCGAAAGCTGTGGGATGCAGGATTTCTTGGGGTCGCTGAATATACAGAATGGGTGGTTAACATTGTCCCAGTCGAAAAGAAAGAAAGTGGGAAACTAAGAGTTTGTCAGGACTACCGGCCTTTGAACGAAGCCAGTCCTAAAGATAACTTCCCACTTCCTCATATTGATACACTGGTGGATAATACCGCAGGAAACTCCTACTTTTCCTTCATGGATGGTTTTTCTGGATACAATCAAATCAAACTTGATCCAGATGACATGATAAAAACTGCTTTTATTACCCTTTGGGGTACCTTCTACTATAAGGTGATGCCTTTCGGGTTAAAGAATGCTGGTGCTACATATCAAAGAGCCATGGTCACGTTGTTCCATGACATGATGCATAAAGAAATTGAAGTATATGTGGATGACATGATTGCCAAAACTTTCACTGCTGGGGGGCATCTAAAAGTGCTAAGAAAACTATTCGATAGACTTCGCAAATATCAATTGAAGTTGAATCCTGCCAAATGTACTTTTGGAGCCTCCTCAGGAAAGTTATTGGGTTTCATAGTCAGCAAGGACGGGATTCGAGTTGACCCGAGTAAAGTCAAAGCGATACAAGAAATGCAACCCCCGAAGACTCCAAAACAAGTAAGAAGTTTTCTGGGTAGAATCAACTTCATAGCAAGGTTCATATCACAATTGACGTCCAAGTGTGAACCGCTTTTCAAATCACTAAAGAAGAACAATCCGATTGAGTGGAATAACGAATGCCAAGAAGCGTTCGAGAAAATCAAACGATATCTATCAAATCCACCAGTCTTGATACCACCTCGATCCGGAGAACCGTTGATTCTATATTTATCCATACAGGATTCTTCATTAGGATCCGTATTGGGTCAACGTGATGAGACAAGCAAGAAGGAGCATGCAATTTACTATTTGAGCAAAAAGCTTACCACATATGAAGCTAAATACTCAATAGTAGAAAAGTCCTGTTGTGCCCTTGCATGGGTAGCACATCGACTACGACACTACATGCTCAACAACACAACATTACTGATCTCCAAGACTGACCCCATTAAGTACATTTTCGAGAAACCCGCTTTATCAGGCAGGATTGCAAAATGGCAAATGCTGTTATCTGAATACGACATACAGTATGTCACCCAAAAGGCCGTAAAAGGAAGTGTGATCGCTGAATATCTGGCTGATAGAGCATTAGAGGATTATGAGCCCATGAGAATGGACTTTCCTGATGGAGATATAATGACGATAGAACAGGAAGTCGATGAAGAAAATGAAACATGGAAAATGGCATTCGATGGAGCATCTAATGCTTTGGGACAAGGGATCGGAGCTATACTCATCTCTCCAAGCGGAGAGCAGTTTCCCCTCACAGCAAAAATTACATTTCCTTGTACCAACAATATAGTAGAGTATGAAGCATGTGCTATGGGACTCCAAATGGCATTGGATTTGAAAGTGCGAGATCTCCGAGTCTATGGGGATTCCGCATTAGTCATATATCAAATCAATGGAGAATGGGAGACAAGAGATTCAAAATTGATCCCTTACCAAAAGCTCATACTAAACTTGGCTCGAAAATTCAACAGTATAAGCTTCCATCATCTTCCAAGGGAAGATAATCAAATACCGGATGCTTTAGCTACTTTGGCTGTTATGTACAAGATCAGTGACCCCGAGCATACTCCTATATTCGAGATGAGAATAATAGATTCTCCAGCTTATTGCATGAGCATCGAAGAAGAATTGGATGGAAAGCCTTGGTATCACGATATCAAGAAATACCTCCAAGAAAGAGTATATCCACCAGAAGTATCAGAAAATGATAAGAAATTTCTACGAAGATTGTCAATGGGTTTTCTTTTAAACCTAGACATACTTTACAAGAAAACCCCAGACTCGATGCTACTTCGCTGTGTAGATACTCATGAAGCACGAAAGATCATGGAAGAAGTTCATTCTGGAATATGTGGAGCACACACTAGTGGTCATACTATGGCAAGACAAATAATGAGGGCTGGTTACTATTGGCTCACATTGGAAAGTGATTGCGTCAATCACGTAAGAAAATGTCACAAATGCCAAATATATGCCAACAAGATCCAAGCTCCACCTGTTCCTCTTAATGTAACAGCAATACCTTGGCCTTTTGCCATGTGGGGAATCGATGTTATTGGAGCGATTACCCCTAAAGCTTCCAATGGTCACAAATTCATCCTAGTTGCAATTGACTACTTTACTAAATGGGTAGAAGCTGTGTCTTATGCAAGCGTAACTCAAAAGGTGGTATGCCGGTTCATTAAGAAAGAAATCATTTGTCGCTATGGACCGCCAGAGTGTATCATCTCAGACAATGCCACGAACCTGAATAATGCAATGATGCAGACTTTGTGCCGGCAATTCAAAATCAAGCATCTCAATTCAGCACCTTATCGACCGATGATGAATGGTGCAGTAGAAGCGGCCAATAAAAATATCAAGAGAATTGTTGAAAAGATGATCGTCACTTACAAGGACTGGCATGAGATGTTACCTTTTGCACTGCATGCTTATAGAACTTCTACCCGTACTTCTACTGGAGCAACACCTTTTTCTCTGGTATACGGTATGGAGGCTGTATTGCCTATCGAAGTTGAAATTCCTTCATTAAGGGTACTAATGGATACTCAATTAGGAGAAGCAGAATGGGTCAAAGCTAGATACGAGCAATTAAATCTAATTGATGAAAGAAGAATGATAGCCCTCTGCCATGGGCAACTTTATCAAAGAAGGATGATTCGTGCTTACAACAAAAAGGTTCGCCCACGACAATTTCACGAAGGTGACATAGTGCTCAAGAAAATTTTACCCATGCAACATGATTCAAGAGGAAAATGGACACCAAATTATGACGGGCCATATGTCGTGAAGAAAGCATTTTCAGGAGGGGCACTAATTCTGACAGAAATGGATGGACGAGAATTACCGAAGCCAGTAAATTCGGATGCAGTAAAGAAATACTTTGCATAATGAAGAAATTTTCGAACAGAAGGGGAGAAGTGGATACAGGGTTACCAAAGTTTATTTGATCAAAGTTATCAAAGAGAGCTTTCTTCCCTTACACTTTCATTATCTATCTGTACCCAAGATTTTCATATTCTTTTACCCATAAATAAAAGCCAATTCTCTTTAACTTACCTTAGATTCTCACGTTCAAAATGCTAAAGTCGCTTCTATCCAGTTCTTTTCCTTCGAATCTCACATTCCTACTAGCATTAAGTGTGCAATAAATTGTGACTTTTGAAGGAAGAATAGTAATAATTAAAACTTAGAAAAAACAAAGACCGTAGATTACTTTGATAAGCTTTATGAATTAAAACAGGTAAGATTGAGGTCCTGCTTTGCGAGCGGCACAGAACATAGGCTAACAAAGAAGAAGGAGTAACAAATCTTTGGGAGATAGCCTTGGTGGTAGCCTGAATGATCGCTTCAGAAGTCTTAACACGTCCATGTCAGCAAGAAAGAATCATACTCACGAATATCTCAACAGGGACAATTATCCAGGGAGGCATAAAGTACGAGGCGGACATTAAGGAAATTGAAGCCAAAATTTAAGAACAAATCAAGGAAAGAAGATTTTTGAAAAGAGTTAGGCTTTTGAGACAATGGACAATAGCTGGAAAGCGAGACAATGAACAACAGCTGGAAAGCAAGACAATGAACAACAGCTGGAAAGTGAAACAATGGACAACAGTTGGAAAGCATAAAGAGATTCAACGATAGAAGGCAATTACAAAGAGGATCCAGTAAAGCAAAGATATAAAAAATAAATCCATCAGTTACACATGCTCTGCATTCATGCATTTCACATCATGCATGCATGGCATACAGAACAAGGATCAAATGGGAAGCGTATCCACCGCACAGTCACAGCAGTATAAGCTGACGTCTCAGTGACATCCGTTTTTACCAATCTACCGCTGGATGCACAGCTGATATAGTGGACCCAGCCCCATCAGCAATTCAAGGATAAAGTAGACAATATTGTCAAAATCCTGGTAATCAATTCAATAATCGAGGCTACACCGGGATGGACAGAATTGACGCCAGCTTAGCGGTATCCAAGATAAGAAATAACTATGGTCAAAGATAAGTGCGGATATCGAGAAATATTGTCGTCCAAAGCAGACAATGGATTCAATAATCAAGGACTGGATCAATGTCATGCCTGATGAGATATCAAAGATAAGAAATATCTATGATACTAAAATAAAGCAGAATCCACTTTTCCGGTTAAACGGCGGATACGGTACTCCGTGACTCTCAAGTCGGTTCTCTCAGTTGCCCATAATAACTGATACCTTCACCCCTTCTTTCTTTTACTTCCTCCTAGAAAATGGATCCTACTTTTTCTGCCTTGCGAAAGTATTTCCCTTCTCTCCCAATGAACATCCTAAAAAAGATCTACCGAGTTCGCTGTGAACGATTAAGAGCTCTGATGCATAAAGGAATCCCTGAAGATGTGCGGTGGTTAATTGAAGCTAAGGTTCGTCTGGCAGGCGAAATCCCAGAGGCATTTGTGTCTTACATGCCTGGTGTTGGCAAAAGTTCTTATGCCAGAAAAAGAAGAGCGAAAAGATTACAAGTCTGCCATAAATGTGGTAGGTGGACTTGTAAGACTAGGTGTCGTTCTTTAGGAATGATCTCCAATAATCGAGAAGATAAAATACGGTTCATCAAGAATGGCTTGAGTAAGGACTCATTGGATGATATCCAATTGACTCTTGAGACGCATTCTTGTGGATCTGTGCAACGTGAAATTCTTGATTTATGGAGTATTTTTCATGAAGAACGAGACCGTTACAGTCCCGGGAATCTGACTTTAAACGACCCTGTTTGCCGGTTTGTAAGAAAGCTGGATGGGAAGCAGATCCTCGACTCATAGAAGCCGTTAATGCCGTTACTGGACGTAAAACCAGTGGAAGATGTGAGCCACAGTCACAATTACTGTACATACAGTTTGTTATATTTGGAAAAATTTGCATTTTCTTTTGACAGATGTACATGCTCCCCTAAGTGTAATCGACACGTTATCCCTTTTCATCACTATAAATGCGTGTTCTTCCTTCTGATTAAACAACAGATAAGATACCCCGTGACTTCTAAAGTCGATTATTCCAGTTTCCTGTAATAACTGATTCATTTCCCTCTTCTCTCAAATTCTTCTCTCATCAATGGATTCTACTCTTTCTGTACTGCGAAAATACTTTCCTTCCCTCCCACTAAAAGTCCTTAAAAAGATCTACCTTGCTAGATGTGAAAGAATCAGAGTTTTTACACGCAAAGGCATTCCCGATAATGTGCAGTGGATAATTGAAGCTAAGGTCCGTTTGGCGGGTGAAGTTCCAGATGCATTCATGCCCCGCATGCCCGGTTTAGGTAAAAGCCGTTATGCCAAAAGGCGAAGAGCAAAGAGACTAGGCGTGTGTTATAAATGTGGGCGATGGAATTGTAATACTAAATGTCGCTCTTTAGGATACATCTCCATAAATCGTGAAGATAAAAGAAAATTCATTAAGAATGGCCTGCGTAAGGAGTCTCTGAAAGATATCCGAGAGACTCTTGAAACGCATTCTTGTGGAAAAGTGCAAGGTGAAATTATCGGTTTATGGAGGACTTACCATAAAGAACGAAACCGTTACAGTCTTGGGAATGTGATTTTAAACGACCCCGTTTGTCAGTTTGTAAGAAAACTAGATGGGAAGCAAATCCCCGACTTATAGAAGGCATTGAAGCCATTACTGGACATGAATTAGTGGAAGATGAGAGCCACAGTCATGATTGCTGTACATATAAGCTGTCATTTGTCTTTTCTTTTGGCAATAATGTACTTACTTCCGTAAGTGTAATAAACGCATTATCCTTTCATCACTATAAATGCGTGTTCTTCCTTCTGGATACGGTACTCCATAACTCCCAAATTCAGTTATTTTCATTTCCTACAATCACTAATTTCTTTCTTTTTCTCTTAAATGCCTCATTCATCAATGGAGCCTTCTCTTTCCGCTCTACGAAAATATTTCCCTTCTTTCCCAATAAATGTTCTTAAAAAGGTTTATCAAGCTAGATGTGAACGATTCCGACTATTTATGCACAAAGGCATTCCTGATAATGTGCGATGGCTAATCGAAGCTAAAGTTCGTTCGGCTGGTGAAGTTCCAGATGCGTTCTTTCCCCGTATGCCCGGCTTTGGTAAAAGCGTTTATGCCAAAAAGAGAAGAGCAAAGAGGCTAGGCGTCTGTCACAATTGTGGATGGTGGATTTGCGGCAATAAATGTCGTTCTCCAGGAGTGATCACCAGAAATCGTAATGATAGAATAAAATTCATCAAGAATGGCTTGCGTAAGGAATCTCTGGAAGATATCCGAGAGGTTCTTGAAGCGCATTCTTGCGGAATAGTGCAATTTGAGGTTGTTGGATTATGGATAATTCTCCAAAAAGAACGAGAACGTTACAGTCTTGGGAATCTGACCCTAAACGACCCTGTTTGCCAGTTTGTGAAAAAGCTAGATGAGATGCAAATCACTGATTCATAGAAAGCATTGAAGCCGTTACTGGACGCAAAGCCAGTAGAAGACGGAACAAGGTCACGATTACTGTACGTGCTAGCTGTCGCTTTTGAAATTTTCCTCCCCTTTTGATAATAATGTATCCACTCCTGACATGAACCAAAGTCACGATTACTGTACGTGCTAGCTGTCGCTTTTGAAATTTTCCTCCTCTTTCAGCAATAATGTATCCACTCTTGACATAAGCCATAGTCACGATACTGTACATGCTAGCTGACGCTTTTGAAATTTTCCTCCCATAATGTACCCACTCCTGACATGAGCTATAATTATGACTACTGTATATACCTGCCACTTTTGAAATTTTCCTTCTCATCCGACAATCATGTACCTACTCCTGACATAAGCTACAGCCGCGACTACTGTACATGCTAGCAGCTATTTTGAAAATTTTCCTCCTCTTTTAATGATAGTGTACCCATACCTGACCAAAATCATACTCGTGACTACTGTGAATAGCTGGCAATAATGTATCCATTCTTGAAAATAAAATTATTGCCTTATCTCTTCATCTCTATAAATATATCCTCTTTTCTCACAAGGGTAAGGATAGGAATGGAGAAAACCCCAACTCGTAAATCCCGAAGTATTTGTGTATTTTCTGGGGCTTTTCCTGGAAAAGATGAAGAGTATTTAAAAGCAGCCAACCATTTGGGTAGAGTATTAGCTGAGCGAAAAATACATTTAGTTTATGGAGGAGGTAGTGTCGGATTAATGGGAGGTGTAGCATCAGCAGCATCTCTAGGAGGAAGTCAAGTTCTGGGCATTATCCCTGGACCTCTGAAATTTATTTCTGGGGGCACGATTGGAGAAGAATTAGTGGTTAAAAATTTACAAGAGCGTGTGTTACAAATGCTTTTAAATGCTGATGCTTTTATCGCTCTACCAGGTGGTTTTGGCACATTGGGAGAAGTCTTTCAAATTGCTTCCATGGCCCAACTTAATTTGCATAAGAAACCCATTGGGCTTTTAAATGTTAACAATTTCTTTACAGGTCTGATAGCTTTTATGGATTATGCTATGCAGAAGAATTTTATATCAAGAGTGGCACGGCGAATCATAATATCCGCAACAACTGCTGAAGAATTGCTAGATAAAATACAAGCTTTTGTTCCTGAACCAGATCCAGCAATGATTCAGATAGACTGGACGCGACAGTCTTTCCCGAACAGTTCAATCCCATAATAGTCCTCTACTAACCCCGTTGAAATATTGTGGAAGAAGAAGTGATCCGATCCGTTTTGCTTGTCCTTTAGTTTTATTATCAGCATTTTCTTTCGTGTTTTAGTTTTTCTTTCAGGGAATTTCTTTTTTTATCTTATAAGATAGTCTCGTCCATGCTGATATTAAAACCATAGGACAATGCCTTTAGGTTGGAATGGCTGAGTAAAGAGTAATTTTTATTGCTCTTGAGACGCATCCTATTAGGTCTACTAGGCATAACATTTTAGGATAGTTAAGCTTCAACCTTATTTGGATGACATATCTCTCAAGCGAATCTATATTTACTAAAGAAAATATTAGATGAACCTTGGATATTGATTCCAAACATCCGTTCCCTTTACATAATTTGTTAGCGATATTGTCATCATCAAGATTCACTCATTTTATCGAAGTCTAAAATTTCGCACTCGCCTATTATGCAAATTCACACTTTCGAAGAAAATTATTCCAATTCTAATTGCTTTCATATAAATTTCGCTCGAGGTTCAAGGAGATTTCCTTAACCTCATTCCATCAATTTTCCTTCAAACGATAGGAGAGTTCCTATCATCGAGGTTCTAAGGTAGGACCCTTAACCTCAAAACAATCAATTTTACTTCAAGCGATAGGAGAGTTCCTATCGTCGAGGTTCTAAGGTAGGACCCTTAACCTCAAAATCATCAATTTTACTTCAAGCGATAGGAGAGTTCCTATCGTCGAGGTTCTAAGGTAGGACCCTTAACCTCAAAATCATCAATTTTACTTCAAACGATAGGAGAGTTCCTATCGTCGAGGTTCTAAGGTAGGACCCTTAACCTCAAAACAATCAATTTTACTTCAAGCGATAGGAGAGTTCCTATCGTCGAGGTTCTAAGGTAGGACCCTTAACCTCAAAACAATCAATTTTACTTCAAGCGATAGGAGAGTTCCTATCGTCGAGGTTCTAAGGTAGGGCCCTTAACCTCAAAATCATCAATTTTACTTCAAACGATAGGAGAGTTCCTATCGTCGAGGTTCTAAGGTAGGACCCTTAACCTCAAAAACAATCAATTTTACTTCAAGCGATAGGAGAGTTCCTATCGTCGAGGTTCTAAGGTAGGACCCTTAACCTCATTCAAACAATTTTCCTTCAAACGATAGGAGAGTTCCTATCGTCGAGGTTCTAAGGTAGGGCCCTTAACCTCAAAATCATCAATTTTCCTTCAAACGATAGAAGAGTTCCTATCGTCGAGGTTCTAAGGTAGGACCCTTAACCTCAAAACAATCAATTTTACTTCAAACGATAGGAGAGTTCCTATCGTCGAGGTTCTAAGGTAGGACCCTTAACCTCAAAATTATCAAATTTTCCCTTCAACGATAGGAGAGTTCTTATCGCAGAGGCTCTAAAAAAAAAAAAAAAATTTCCTTAACCACATAGTTTAGGCGGCGAGAAGGTTCTCAATGGCTAGCTAAGACGGACGAAATTTGGTAACTACTTTGCATACATCATGTCCCATGAAGCATGCAAAGGGGGGCAGCTGTTGACACCCAATTTCGTCCGGCCATTTTTTTTATTTTAAAAAAAAAAAAAAAAAAAAACTAATTAAAAAAATTATTATTATTATTATTATTATTGCTAAAAAATTTTAATTATGTTAATTAGTTTAAAATATATTTTTATTTTGAGAAGATTTGATTTAAAATAATATATGTGTGAATATGTATGTGTTTGGAATAAAAATAAAATTTCAGAAAAAAATGACAAAAAATTAAAAAGTTCGAGATAAAAATAACAAAATTGAGAAGTTTCAGGCAAAATTGACAAATTCTGAAAGTTCCAGGAGCATTTGGTAGTTTGTCACATAAAATTTTGAGCCTGCCGACGTTTTTGGCTCAAATTGACAGAAAACGACAAAATTGTCAAAATCAGAAGCTTCAGGAACTTATCCAGAGGCTGAGAGACGTAAAGGACTAAAATTGTCATTTTACCAATTTAAGAGATAAGTTTGAATTTTTTTATTAATTTATCCATCAACAGTTCAGCTAAACTTCCTCTATAAATAGCCCCCCAAATTTTGTGCTGAACACAGAAAAAAATAGCAAAAAAACTTAGAGCTCCGTTTCAAAAAAAGAGAAAATTACAGCCCTTAGCCCCAGCCCTCTTCCCTTCTTCCCCAGAAAGCCAAAATTTTTTTTTCTTTTCACTGCTGTTCCCTCTCTCTCTCTCTCTCTCTCTCTCTCTGCCGTGCCCCTCGCCGCCCGCCGCCGCCGCCCTACGCCGTTCGCCGCCGCCGTGCCCTCCCCTCGCCGCACCTGCCGCCGCCGCGCTCGCCCTCGCCGCCAGCCGCCAGCTGCCCCAGCCAGCCCCCCCTTCGCCAGCCCCTCGCGATACTCTGTTTCCCGTAAACGAGAATTCAAAATTTCAATTCTCAAGGTCAAACCCTGTTTTAATCCTTTATGTTTCTATATTCGTTCATTTAAGTCACTAACTTTTATTTTATCCTTGCAGAGAATTAATTCCTAACTATTTTAATTTTTACTTGTTTACTTATTTGTTATTATTACTAACCCTTTTTTTTTTTGTTGTTATTAACTTACTAACAACTAACTTTTAATATTATTATTGTTACTAACCTTTTAATTTTTGCATTATTACTAACTTTTATAATTGTTGTTAACAATTAATTAACTTTTTATTGTTGTTAATTAATTAATTAATTTAATTAACTTGGCTAACTTTTTATTATTGTTGTTAATTAATTAATTAATTTAATTAACTTGACTAACTTTTTATTATTGTTGTTAATTAATTAATTTAATTAACTTGACTAACTTTTTATTATTGTTGTTAATTAATTAATTAACTTGACTAACTTTTTATTATTGTTGTTAATTAATTAATTTAATTAACTTGACTAATTTCTTTTTATTATTGTTGTTAATTAATTAACTTAATTAAACTTGGCTAACTTTTATTTATTGTTGTTAATTAATCAACTTAATTAAACTTGGCTAACTTTTATTTATTGTTGTTAATTAATCAACTTAATTAAACTTGGCTAACTTTTATTATTGTTATTAATTAATTGACTTAATTAAACTTGGCTAATTTTTATTATTGTTGTTAATTGTTAATCTAACTTTACTAACTTGTTTTATTGTTATTAACAACTAACTATATTAATTGTGCTAACTTTTATTATTGTGTTATTAAAGTGGATGGCCAATAAGCCCCACTTTATTAATTTTTTTTTTAACTAAAAGATTAAAAAAAAGGAATTTTATGTGAATAATTTCCTAAAGGCTAATAAAAATTATTTTTTTATTTTGAAACAAAGTTTTTATTCCTTTTAATAAACAAACATAATGAAATAAATAAATAAATAAATACAAATTTTTTTAAATACATCTTTAAAAGTGATGTTTTTTTTTCTAATTAATAATTAATAATGAAATATAAAAAAGAAATTAAATTCCATGTCCAAATGATCAGCCAGGATCCATGGCTTGGAAAATATTTTTTAAATAAAGTATATAAATAAATTTTCCTTTATTATTAAAAAAATAAAAAAAAAACTTTGGACTAATATTTTTATTTATCTCTTTATCCAGCAAAATAATAAAATATAATTTTTTTGGTTTCTTTATTAATAAAAAGAATAAAGGAGTAAAAATTTTCTTGGGCTAATATTTTACTTATTTCTTTCAAAATAATAAAAAAAAAGATATAACATTTTTTTTTTTTTTGTTTCCTTTATTAAATAAAATTTTATTCAAATGATTTCAAATAAAGGTAATAATAAAAATCTTTTAGCAAACAAAAAGAACATAAAAAAAATCATATAAATATCAAAAACTTTTTATACATATAAATCTTTGATTTCTTTAATCTTTTTTTAAAATAAATTATATAAATATCAAAACTTTACCTTTATTTTCCTTATTAAATAATCATTTTTGCCTAATTTTTTTTATCAAAAATAAAACAAACAAATATTAAGATTTTTATTTTATTTTTGAAATATATATATAAATTTCCGGTTTCATCATTAAATAAATAAAGTTTTGTTTACTTTTTGATTCACCTTTTATTAAATAAAATATTAAGGCTTCACTTTTATTTTTAAAATATACATATAAATCTTTAGTTTTCTTCATTAAATAAACAAAAACCTTGATTAAATAATTACTTTCTTGGTTCATCTTTTATCAAATCAAAAAAAATAAGCTTAAAAAATAAATATGTATAAATATCAAGACTTTCTTTATATAAATCTTTTCTTTATTATTTTATTGAATAATTAATTTTGGTTAATCTTTTAAATAAAAAATCAAATACATGAGAATTAAGATTTTATTTTCAACTCTTTTGTTTTCTTTGGTAAGTAAATAAAATTCTGGTATTAAATAATTATTTTTATAAAAAATTAGTTCATGGTATATTGGCTGGAAACTGTCTCGTGCCCGCTTTTGAGCTGCTTCACCTGGTGAAGAGGGTCTGGCTGAGTAACAACGCCCCGTACCATGATCAAAGATTTTTTTTTATTTTATTTTTTTTAAACTCTTTGATTCCTTTAAATTAACTTCTTATTAAATAAAAAAATTAATTGCTTTTGAATTCTTTTATAAATTAAGAAAAAAAAATCAGATAAAAATAAAAGAAAGATAAAAAAAAGAAATAAAAGAAAGATAAAAAAAGAAATAAAAAAAAAAGAAGATAAGAAAAATAAGATAAAAGATAAAAAAAAAGAAAAGAAAAGAAAGAAAAAAAAAAAGAAGTAAAAATATAAAGACAAATTTTTAGTTAGTATTAAAAATCATTACCTTTTTAAAAAATTAATTTCAGGAATTAAATAATTACGATTAAGTAAATCAATTTCCATATCCGGATGATCCGGCAGGATCTACGGTTTGAAAAATATCAATTTTTTTAAAATAAATAAATTAAATAAAAAGATAAAAATCCATATTTTTACAATATGGATAAAATTGTTTAAAATTTCACCAAATTCCGTGTCCAAATGACTCGGCAGAGTCCATGGTTCGGAATCAAAAATCTTCCGTGTCCAAATGACTCGGCAGAGTCCATGGTTCGGAAGTATCAAATTTTATCCAACTTAATTACCAAAAATCCACATTTTCGACTAATTCAGTTAAAATATCTAAATTAACTGAAATTTTTTTAAAAGCAAAGTAAAACAAAATTAAAATCAACTAAGGTGCCAATTTTTGGGCGTTTTAACAAAGTTGTTTTAACGTAACCGTACTCCCGAACCCCCGAACTCTCGCAGACCATATTTTAGGTGACCAATCGACCTAAGTAAACTGATTGGTGGCGACTCCAGAAAACCCGACGTTGCCACAATAACTAAACTAAAAAAAATAAAATCATTATTGTTATTGTTTACTTTAAAAAAGATAATTAGAATTATAGTTATTTAAGTAAAAAATAACACAGTATTTTGATTCATGTGCAACGCACATGTGCATCCACTAGTGTATATATATAGGCACACACAAAATATATAACTAATTTAACAGTGCGTCGCACGGGAAAAAATACACTAGTGTATAATATAGATAGATTACAGATTTGTACCATCTAGCTAGGAATTAAAAAAAAAAAAAAGGAAAGCTTCGTTACCTCCAAACCCAAGAACTACCCCCAGGGCGCAAGTTGTAGTTCGTACAGTCCCAACAATGCTCTAAAAGTTGATATTGCATGGCAAGCCTATTGGATGATAAATGGAGTAGCATATTTACTTAATAAGAAGAAATATATAGGTATGAAATTATCCAAATAAAGCTTAGAGCACTTACCATGGTAACTTCCAAACACCCGCCAAAAGCAAAGACGTCAATTGCAGTCGGTGGCAGATCCAGAATTTTCACAAAAGAAGGTTCGTATACATATATAATTATTAAATTCTAATATTAAATAATGAAGCTTATAAATTCTCATCACAACAATGTAATGATAAAAATATTTTTTAGAAGAAAATTTGAAAAATGCTCTAATTTAACATTTTTTTTGTCATTAATCGAATGAGTAAAAAAATATATAAATTGTGGAAAAAATGTGTGAGATATTCGTATTGCATATAATGTAAGAGACAAAAACCTCCTTTTAGCCCCTATATATACTTTCCACTTAGTTTATTAACTTTATCTTGCTTCACAAATTTTCTTTTGAATTAGAAAAAAAGTGCATATAAAAAAAACATGAAGAAGAAGAAGAAGAAAAGGAGTGACAAAAAAAGTTCAAGGCCTAGATAGGGAAGTGTGTGAAAGTTAAAGGGCTAATATAGGATTTTTCCCATTATTCTAATTGTCAAAGTAAATAAAAGACTGACTTATTTTCTATCATTCGTGAGGTAAGAGAAACATATTATTGTGTTATAATAGATATTATAAAAATTATGGGAGTCCATTAAAAAATTTAAAAGATTCAAATTACTTAATTATATATCTTTTATTAACATTTTTCTAGGAAAATGAGGGTCCACTATAAACATGCATCTGCCCTTGATTGCAGTTAGGGTGGAAACAAACCGAGTCAAACCCGAATATTCTAGGCTCGAAACTTGGCTCATTAATGATTGGCTTGACTCGAGCTTGGACGCGAGCTCAACAAGCTCAAAAAATGAAGCTCAAAGCTAGACTAAAAAAGGTTTGTGCTTGACTTAGTAGCTTGTTAGGCTCGAAGCTTGATTCAAGCTTAATTCGATGTTTGAGCTCAATTTAAGGAATAAAAATTAGAATTTTAAGTTTATATATATTAAAAATAAAGTTATTTTTGTTTTTATATTAAAAAATATTAGGCTTATTAGGCTTGATAAGAGTTCGAGCTAAATAATACAAAGCTTGAAGCTCAACTTGTAAAGAGTTTGAACTTAAAATAAAGCTCGAAGCTCATTAGATCTAACTTGATAACAAAAAAATAAATCTCAGACTTAACCAATTCGATAAGAGGCTCAGCTTATTTTCACTATAAGCAGTAACCAATGGTTTTTTAGCCTAAAACAAGTAAAACGTTGAAATGAGTCTATATACATACATCTGAACGAACAACTTGTGCAGAATGCACCTAGACCCAGGTGACTACGCACATCCACACCCACATTTGTTTCTGTAAAGAGTAAATTAATTTAAACATCCGGCATTACCACAGGATACAAAAATAGTCGTGGGGCAAAAGATCAATAATTCCTACACATTAGGTAAATTCTTATTCAATAAAAATAATGGTGATTCAAGCTTATTCATTTTTTCAGTTTTTTTGAAACAAAAATAAAAATTAAATCCTTTGAAAAGAATATATTGGATTACAGAAGCTTAATTTAGACTCAATTTTCTGAATTATAAGTGAAGGCTAACATATACTTAGATAAGAAAAAAAAATATAAAATTATAAAAAATATACCCCTTATATATATTTTTTTTTTTACATTTTATATCTTCTTTTGTTCTTCATATTTTTTAAAAGTTCACCAGATCCATAATACAAAGTGCTGCCTTAAACTTTTATTATTTGGTCATCATTGGCCCTACATGAAGTAAGAAAACTTCCATATATCATTTTTTCCAGTGTCATCTTTTGGTCCATATTTTAAGATATCCTCCTTTAATACAATATTAACTTTTCTATGTAGAAAAAATAGGAATAGTAGGCAACTAACCATGCAGGTTAATAGCCAAAAGCCACATGAATTAGGTGTTAATTGGAGGCATATGTGCTCTCAATTTATCCTTTCTTATATTTTCTATCATCCTTCCTATCACTCTATTGAGTTCATATCATTTTTCTGACTTGACCTATAATCTTAAATGTTAAACACCAAGATAAATAAAAATATGTAGATTTGTGAGTTTAAATTTGTCTTGCTGACCTAACAATCCATGAATATATGGTACAATTTTGTAACTTGAAGCTGAGAAAAAAAGAGATGAAACATATAAAATTGTATATCCACAATGGCAATTTACCAAAAAACAAACAAAAAATGTGTGAACTATTATTTTTAACAAATACAATGTTGTACCTTTATATCATTTGCCTAAAAATAACTATCTTTATACCAACCAAACCCAACTCAGACAAACCAAGTGCTAAAGCCCAACTATAGTTACTTACTAAGCCAAGCCACAACCTATCCGACTATCCCTCCGTACCTTTAATGACATATACAACTAAGACGGTCAAACCTTGACTGCCTCACAAGTCATAAAAACAAACTGTTGCCTTTCCCCTCTACGTTTCTTCACTGAGTCTGATTGCTGCGCCTCTTCGTCTTCGGCCTGATCCTCTTTAGTCTCGCTCAATGCTCACCCTCCTCGTCCCTCACTAGACCCGAATTAAGTTTTCTTTCCTCTCACTTATGGACGTCAATGGGCCTGGTTTGAGGAGGATAGAGAGACTCCTAAACTATACCTGCAATATAAAAATTCTACCCAAATATTCCCTGTAATCCGCAGCGAGTAGAATTTCTTAATCCAAACCCTTCTCATGTTGAAATGGGTAGGGTCACATATTATACCCACAATACCGGTACAAGCAATCACATAATATAAAATTAAAATTAAATAAAATATGACATGCTTGAATATACAATATAATTGAAAACAAAGTGGTTCATGGAAAAAAAAATATTTATTTTGGTAAACAATTTCATAATGTCCTGATCATAACTAATAAAAAAATGTAAAGTCCTGCTCATACCCAATGCTAGTAGTTGTTTTCAATATATTCCTAGAAAACAAAAAGCTGAAATAAAGGTAACAATGGTAAATGTATTGTATTGTTTTTTTATCTCTACCATATGAATATTGATAAGAGACTTACAAGAAGTGGTAGTTATGTCAATCATACTATTACTGTAATATCAAATGTCAAAATCAGAGTATTAAGAGTGGAGATACCGCACGTTTTGTGCGATTTACTTATGAATGAATAGGCAGCAATTTTTATACTTTATAACTTCCATATTCGATGCATAGATCCTCATAGAATTCTGGTTTGTTATATAGGCTATAGATGTAAGCTACTTATAGAAGTTTGGGTTAATTAATTTGTTTACTTTCTCTTTTAATTTAGGAATGCAGTGGAAACTAATTCTAATTTGGCAATGGTGTAAGAAACAAAATTTGCGCTTTCCTTAGCTTCCATCGGCTATGTAAATAGGAACGTTTCAATTTTTTTGCGTTATTTGTTGCTTAACTTTGTTGAAATGGAAAATAGACACAATTTAGTTGCTTTTGACTTTTTCCCCTTTAACTGCCTGAACTAATTTGGAAGGAAATTGTAAACAACGCAGACTCTTGGTCAATTGATTTGGCAATATAATCCAAATCTTTCAGAATTATATTGATTAACTTTCCCTATTTACCAGTTTTATTTAATTGCCTTTCTTAGCTTCCAAATTTATTGGTGGTTTCGTTAACACCATTCAAATTGTACTTGGGATGCAACCTTTAAACGTAAATAATATGAGATGTCGTTTATGATCTGTTAATTTTAGTGTAGGGTAATTTTAGAATATTTCTTTTCCTTGCAATATGGCAAGTTCAAAGAGAGGGGGGGAAAAATAGACACATGGCAGGTTGTCAATGTCTCTAATAAGGAAAAGACAATAAGCTCTCTTAAAACACACACAGATATATATAGGTTGCTCATTCTTTATCAAGGCGTCCATCAACTTAATCTCATCAAATACCAAAATCTTTGTGTTGGTATGTGAAGGAGGATAACATGTTGATATACAATTTCGCAAGCTATGTATATATGTAAAGAACATAATGAGGGTTAATTGTTATGTATTTATTTTTTGTTACTTTAAAGTAACGCAATATCATACAATTTTCATATTCTACAATTTTATGCAATAATCTTATTAATGCACTAATAATTCTATTAAGATGCTGTACTCAATTTTGACAATTTCCTAATCTAATTATAATATTTTAAATTAGGCATCTCTTTAGGATTAGTAGTAGTTCCCATATAAAGCCATTTGAATATTATACAATTATTATGTCCTTTATTTAGGAGATAAAGGTTTACAATAATTGTTATGTATTTATTTTTAACTTCAAAGTCACGTTCAAAGAATTAAAGGCATGATAATTCAATCATACCATTTTTATACTGATTCAGTAATAATTGTATATGGATTTTGCACTCAATTTTAACGTTTTCCACCTTTAATAATATTACTTTAAATTACGCATCTCTTTAGGATTTGTAGTAGTTCCCATATAAAAACATTTGAATATTTGACCATTATTATCTCCTTTATTTATGAGGTAAAGGTTTACAATAATTATTGTAAGCCAAAATGGAAGATTTTATTATCTGCTTAATTTTTGTATTTTAATAAAACTTATAAGGCAATTCTTTATGTTTTGGTTGTCTTTGTTAACTCTAATTTATCATACTTAACGTAAACTTTATTCTATCACTGGTTTTGCATCTGACACTATTAACTCTATAATGTAATAAAGCATATTTGAGCAAATTTTGGGAAGAAATCAACATCATATCCTTATGGTTCACCTGTAAGCACAGCAACTTATATTATTATATTATTTTACCAACAATTTAATTTACTTATAGTTTTCTTGAAAATATACATTAGCTCTTCTTACCTATCTAGTACACTCTAAAAATAATGAGGTTTAATTACTTAACATATTATATTAAGATATTCCAATAGTAATAAGAAAAGAATTCTCATTGGAGCCGCAGACCATGTTTGAATTAGGCATCTCTTTAGAAATAAGTAAAGAGTTCTTACTGAATACAATTATTAAAGAGATAGTTCCGATGAAAATGCATTTCAATTTTTATCATTATTATCTCCTAGGTTTCTTTATCTAAGTAATTTTAGTTCTTTAATATAATCTATAACGGTGTTAATTCCTCCACCTCTATTAGTTTTAATGAAGCGTAAATGTGAATTTTCAATTTTCATCACTCAATAGACAATTCATACAAAAAAGGAAAAAAAGGGAAAAATGTCCACATGGCAAACATTGAGAGTGACAATTAAGGAAAAAACTAAAATCTCACTAGAAATTGTCTTGCTTTATATATATATATATATAATTAGTTTATATACCTGATGTTGCATTAGGATTTCATTTGTTTTGTAGTTCTAAGGAATTATATATATACTGATTCTTAAAATTGTAATAATTTGTTTATCTACTGATGATAGTGTTGTCCTTTAAATTTTATAACTAACATTAAAAATCAAAAGATTTAAAGTTTATTCATTATCTGTCATTATTATTGCATTTGTAAACTTAGTAATTAATTGTGTTTTAAAATGAACAAAATTTAGTTTCGTAGATAATTTTGAGATTTTAAAAAAAGACTCTTGTATTTATAAGATGACTGTACGTAAAATTGAATTCATAAAAACTCATGTAAAGCATTTCAGCTTGGGTTTTGATTCATTTATTATTTTGCTTTATGGCCTATGTTATTATCTGATTTATTATGAACTGCAAATATAATGAATAGTAAAATATGTTGTTTCTAAGAAGCACCAGTTTTGATCCACTTTTGATGTTTTTATTTTTAAAAAATTAATAATCAACTGAAAAATATAAAAATTTATTTTTTAAATCTTAATTTAAGTATAGTTTTTTTTAATGATTTTGATTTTTTTTTGTTTTTTTATCCTTTTTTAATTAGATAAAGTTACGATGATATTTGGTATTTTCAACAAAAATATGAATCGGGTTTATGATCTAAACATATTTCTGAAACATATAATATTCATATCGTAATATTATCATGATTAAATCTTGTTATTATAAGCAGGCAGAACTTTCCAAAGTTTAAATGAAAAAAATATACCATACGGTAGCGCCACATTAAATTGGAGATTTTTGGGTATTTTGAAATTGATCTAATAAAAAATTATGGTTAACTTACTATAGACGGAAAGTATATCACATGTCATCTCTATTCATTTTGTTACAAGAAATACTCCAAAACACCCTTCGATATATCCTATTACATACATACATCTTTTTATATGACATTAATAAATGAACCAAAATACCCCCATCAGTTTGTTGCTTACACTGGCACAAGAAACAACATCAAAACTGAAAAACATTAAGCAAAACAGAAATTAACTTTTGAAAACTCAAGTACGGCAGCAATCACTCAACCCAAACCATAAATGCAAGACAATCCTATATATATATATATATATATTGTTGGCGTGTGTTGTAGATAAAGTTTAGTGTGCTTACGTTAATAGATGTATACTCTATGTAGAAGTCTAGATTAAAGCAAAACTCTTCTTATATTCTATCGGATAAAGGTCTGGAGATGTATATATGTATTAACAGTACGTAATGAAAGGAGAAGGAAAATTCCCAGAACTCTAGTTCCTACATGGTATCAGAGCAGGATTACTACTTCACAAATCAAACAACCAGAAAAAATAAACCAAGCCAAACGCCATGGAAGACCCCTTCAGAAACCCATCAACCGACCTAACCGAGTCCAGTCTTGGAGACTGGACTATGAAACTGACCGAAGCCTTCAGTAAAGCTAACCCCTTCACACCTGAACCGTCGGCCATCCCAGTTGGTGTTAAGCTGGATGGCTCCAACTACGCCCTATGGTCCCAGGTGGTCGAGATGTACATCTCAGGGAAGGATAAACTGGGGTATATCAACGGTGATCTACCTCAACCCTTGGAGATAGATCCTTCGTTTCGAAGATGGCGGACAGAGAACGCCATAGTCAAAGGATGGCTGATTAATGCGATGGATCCATCCCTGGTAAGTAACTTTATTCGCTTCCCGACTGCGAAACAAGTATGGGATGCGATTGCTACAACGTATTTTGATGGAGCAGACACTTCACAAGTATACGATCTTCGACGGAGGGTGACTCACACCAAACAAGCGGGTGGACCAATCGAAAAGTATTATAATGACTTGCAGGGATTATGGAGAGAAATTGATTTTCGTCGCCCCAATCCCATGAAATGTCCTGACGATATTAGACAATACAATGTGAACTTGCAGGAGGATAGAGTATACACCTTCCTAGACGGTCTGGATGATCGACTTGATAACGTCCGGAGTGATGTGCTGCAACTACAACCCTTTCCCACAATTGAGCAAGCCTACGCTTATGTCAGACGGGAGGACATTCGACAAGCAGTAATGGCGTCAGATGGGGATACCTCAACAAGTGCTGCGATGGTATCTAAGGGAAGCAAGGCGGGAGTGAGACCGAACACAAAGTTCAAATCCAAGAACCAGACCACTGGAGGGAAATGCACTCACTGCGGTAATCCCAAGCACACCAAAGAGGACTGCTTCGAAATAATTGGGTACCCGGATTGGTGGGAGGAGTATCAGAAAAAGAAGAGACTCGAACGAAATGTTCCAAGAGAAAACACAGGACACGCTGCTGTAGCTTGGGGAGAAACCCAGCTGTCCCTTCTTCCCCAAGATGAGGTACCGGATGACTCCTGCGTACAACACCATCAAGGTAACTATGGTAGTGCACTTGTTAGCTCTACGTCCTGTGAGATTGGTGGTTGGATTATTGACTCAGGGGCAACAGATCATATGACGTTTGATGCGTATGATCTTTCTCACACCTCTAAACCTAGGAGGACGTGTATTGCAAATGCGAATGGGGTAACATACCCAGTTACAGGAGCTGGAACTGTAAAGCTGTCCTCATCCCTCTCGCTCTCACACACATTACTTGTGCCATCTCTCTCAAACAAGTTAATGTCTGTGAGTCAGGCTACTAAAGATCTTAATTGTGTAGTGTTAATGTACCCTACATTCTGCCTTCTTCAGGACATGCTCACGAAGAAGATTATTGGGCGTGGTACTAAAAGAGAAGGGCTGTACTACTTGGATGATCTCAGTGTTGGCAGAGTAAACCATACGACAAGCAGCGAGGAGAAACAAGTTTGGTTGCTCCATCGTCGACTAGGACATCCTTCGTTTGGCTATCTAAGACATTTGATTCCAGATTTGTTTTCAAACATTCAGCTCTCTGACTTGAAGTGCGAAACTTGCATCGCAGCAAAAAGTCATAGAGCATCGTACCCAATAAGTTTGAATAAAAATAGCATTCCGTTTACGTTAATTCACTCTGATGTTTGGGGCCCCGCACCTATAATCACTCCATCTGGAAATAGGTGGTTTGTGTTGTTTATTGACGACTGCACACGGATGACGTGGTTGTATTTGATGAAACACAAAGATGATGTCTTTGATACATTTCAGGTTTTTCACAAAATGATACAAACTCAATTCTCAGCTAAGGTACAAGTCCTCCGAACAGACAATGGAGGTGAATATGTTAACAAGAAATTCGAGGCATACTTCAAACATACAGGCATCATACATGAAACCTCATGTGCACAAACGCCCCAACAGAATGGCGTTGCTGAAAGGAAGAATCGACATGTCCTTGAAACAGCAAGATCGTTGCTCATAGAATCGCATGTTCCTAGCCGTTTCTGGGATAGCGCAGTGTCAACTGCAGTATACCTCCTGAATAGAATGCCGTCAAAAATTCTGAACTTCAAGACTCCACTGCAGGCTTTATCAACACATACCTCATTGCCCTCTATGCTGGTAATACCTCCTCGAATTTTTGGCTGTGTGGCATTTGTCCATATACACAAGAATCAGCGTACCAAGCTGGATCCTTGTGCAATTCGCTGCCTGTTTTTAGGGTATGCCACGCATAAAAAGGGGTATAGATGTTATGATCCTACTACTCGACGTACATATATTACTATGGACATAACCTTTCTGGAATCAGAAAGTTTTTTTTCAGGACCAGCATCAGCTTCTTCTCTTCAGAGGGGAGCAGGGGAATGAAGAGCAGAATCGAAGTCGGAGCTGGCTGAGTACTATAGAACCAGGGCCAGAACCAAGTGGTGGCTTTGATACTACACAGAGACCAGAGGAAACAACAATGAATACTGAGGAGTTGGCAGTGGAAACAGCTGAAACTGAGAACGAGGAAATCGAGAATGAGCAGGAAGTCAATCACGTGGATCCCGACCATCTCTCATCTTCCGCCACGACTCGTGTTCATGCTGTAAGCGAACCTGGTGAAGCATGCCCTCCAGCAGTTACCCAGTCCACTAATGACTCGGCAGACTATGTGCTCCCATATAGACACAATCGTGGGAAACCACCAAACAGATACTCACCGGACATTGATGGAAGGAGGACAAGATATCCAATAGCGAACTACATGAGTACTCAGGCCTTATCAGAACCATTGAAGACGTTTGCGCACCAACTGTCCTCATCCATTATACCCAGAAACGTGGAAGAAGCTCTGAGGGACCAGACATGGAGACAAGCCATAAAAGAGGAGCTGGACGCACTGAAAAGAAACGAAACCTGGACACTAGTCCCACTATCGAAAAGAAAAAAAGCAGTAGGATGCAAGTGGGTCTTCTCTATTAAATACAAGGCCGATGGCTCGATAGACAGACATAAAGCACGTCTAGTGGCCAAGGGATACACACAGACTTACGGTATAGATTACCAAGAGACATTCTCCCCAGTGGCAAAGCTAAATACAATAAGAGTCCTGTTATCTCTTGCAGCTAACTTAGACTGGCCACTACACCAGTTCGACGTAAAGAACGCATTCCTCCATGGCGACTTAGAAGAGGAAGTGTATATGGAGATCCCACCTGGCTGTACACCATCACCAGCAGGGAATACAGTGTGCAAACTACAGCGTGCCTTGTATGGACTCAAACAATCCCCACGAGCGTGGTTCGGGAGATTGAGCATGGCTATGAGGAAATACGGCTATCAACAGAGCAATGCGGACCATACCCTCTTCTTGAAACATAGATCAGGGAAGGTGACGGCACTAATCGTATACGTGGACGACATGATCATTACAGGGGATGATGTGGAAGAAATCTCGAAGCTACAACTCCAACTCTCTACGGAGTTCGAAATGAAGAATTTGGGAGGACTAAAATATTTTCTGGGAATTGAGGTATCGAGATCAAGGCAAGGTATATTCGTGTCGCAGAGAAAGTATGTCCTTGACCTACTCACTGAGGTGGGCATGCTTGAATGCAAGCCAGCGAGCACACCGATGGTTCAAAACCATCGACTTGGAGAACATGCAGACCAGGAGCCGGCAGATAAGGAAAGGTATCAGAGGATGGTCGGTAGGTTAATATATCTATCCCACACCCGACCCGACATTGCGTACGCGGTTGGAGTGGTGAGTCAGTTTATGCATCTCCCGAGCAAAGAACATATGGATGCCGTAACTCGCATACTTCGCTATCTGAAGGCATTCCCAGGAAAAGGTCTGATGTTCTCAAAACATAACCACATAGACGTTGTAGGTTATACTGATGCTGATTGGGCAGGGAACATCTCAGACAGGAAATCCACATCCGGGTACTTCACATTTGTGGGAGGAAATCTGGTCACTTGGAGGAGCAAAAAGCAGAAAGTGGTAGCCTTATCCAGCGCCGAGGCAGAATTTCGAGGGATGGCACGAGGATTATGTGAGTTGTTATGGCTGAAGAGTTTATTGACTGAGATTGGTTATCCTCCAAACTCTACCATGAGCTTGTATTGTGACAATAAGGCCGCCATCGAGATTGCCCATAACCCGGTCCAACATGATCGCACTAAGCATGTTGAAGTCGATCGACATTTTATTAAACAAAACCTTGAAGAGAAGACCATCAAGTTCCCATTCGTCAAGTCAGAGGACCAACTTGCAGATATTCTCACAAAGGCGGTGTCCGGCACAAACTTCCACAACTCACTGGACAAGTTAGGTGTTCGGGACATCTACACACCAACTTGAGGGGGAGTGTTGGCGTGTGTTGTAGATAAAGTTTAGTGTGTTTACGTTAATAGATGTATACTCTATGTAGAAGTCTAGATTAAAGCAAAACTCTTCTTATATTCTATCGGATAAAGGTCTGGAGATGTATATATGTATTAACAGTACGTAATGAAAGGAGAAGGAAAATTCCCAGAACTCTAGTTCCTACATATATATATATATATATATGTGCGTGTTTGTGAGGGGGCAACAGTAAAGAATATATTAATGGTAAAAAATTTTAAAAATCATATGACAAACATAAAAGCACTGAATTCCGACCTACTATGTATATACATGTGGGTATTTAGATTCCAAATGTTCAAAAAAAAAACACAAGCAAATTAAAATTTTCAATTTAAACATCTAAAAACTCAAACTATCAATATTGTTTGACCTTTATCAATATCCAAAGCTATAACTTAACCATTCGCCACAATCCTATCAAAGTTGTGAGCTGACACTTGAGGTAGATGAAGAATGAAGTAGTTTGCATGACAACGAAGAAGACAACTGATGTTTTTGTTTACTGCTTACAGCGGTGACTGGAGGCAGAGGATTGGAGGAGGATGCAAGCCTACTCGACTGGTTCTTTAGTTTCTTCTTTTCTCCTTCACGAGTCCCATCTTCTAGTTTAACTTTACAGACCTCTGCCTCAGTCGGAATAATGCAGTAGCAGAAGAAACCTACACATATAGCATACTAATATCAAGTGATCATAAGAAAATATCATTAACATTTTGTTGTGGGTTACCTATTTGGTAAGCAGCCTGAGAGAGATCATTTCTTCTCCTTTCTCTTCTTATGAGAAAATTTATCACATTGTTTGAGCAACGATAGTAATGATGGCCAACTTTATTCCTGAAGACTGATGCTGAATGAACAAAAAGATGTAATCCAAACATATCAATGAGAAATTATAGTTCAGATGCTTGTTGTTCACTGTCTTAAAATAGAAAAATTTCATATGCAAGAACTGCTTGCTATCTGACATTACCAGGCAAGGTTTACCAGAAAATGAAGCTTTATTGGAAAGATAATTCAGATTAGAAGTTAAAGCTAAATTTGGTTCGTTCAGTTCTTAAAATGTATGCAATAAGCAGTCACTACTAGACGGAAAGATCTAGACATCTTCTTGATCTTCTAGCACCACAATCACAATGAAACATATAATTGAAATTTGCTACTGCATTGGCCATAAGCAGTAGCAAGCTCAGTGTAAAAAGAGATACAGAACTAAATTCCATAACCAAAAAACAAACTATACTTACTTGAAGTTCAGGCTTGTAACCACACCGTTGCTTTGTTGTCAAAACCTCAGTTGCCTCACTAAATGATATTCAGAGTGAGAATCTGATCCAGCAAAAGGCTGTCTCCGTTCCCATTTGCCAAATGACAATTTCCATGTTCAGGAATGCTTTCTGGTCCAATACGATCAAATTTCTTGTTTGAATGAGGATCTGGAATGAGCAAAAAAAATCAGTGGCAAATGGAGCCATGGAAAAATAAAAACAGAGCTAAAACTTACCCGTCTTGTCGATTCTAACCCAGAGAGAAGTAGAGGCTTCATGGAGGCGTGAAGGCGGTGAAGCGTGTCCACTTGGTAGATGTCCTCATGCCACTAATCTGCCTCTCTAGTGAAGCCCATCTCCCTCCGAAAGTTATCCACGGGCACCAACTCATAAATGTCTACTATCTTCCCTTCTCAGTGAACTTCCTCTTCTTCTTCTTTAATTTAATTATCTTGAAAAGCCATTGTCTATTCTAAATTGAATCCCAGGAACACACATGAAAATCCCAGGATATCACCAGAGCCACAATAGAGCAAAACAGAGTCTTTTCGAGATAACGACATGAAAAAAAAAGGCACAACCGAGAGGGAAAAAATGAACTTTACCCAATGTTCTGTTCAGCACAAACATATGGACCAATTCGGAGATGAACATAAAGGTCAGCTTGTTGCACAAGCTTAATGAACTTGACCAAATCATACCTATCCCTAAAATAATACCGCAAAAACAAATCAACAAAGTTATTAAATTAATTAAACCCATGACATTTGTTACCCAAATAATTAGCATCCAGAAAACATAGTTAAAAACCAACAACATTTGCATATAATGTAATAAGAAGAATATGAAACATAAAGAAAGATGAAGCGAAGGAGGGAGGCTCACCGAAGGCATCGATGGAAGGAGGGAACCAGGGGAGGAGATAGAAGCATGATAGAGGCAAAGAAGAAGAACCTGACCGCAGTAAGAGGGGTATAGTTGACGATGCTCTTATAACTTCCCTCCCGCGTTCTCAGTTTGCCAAAACCCAAGCTGCTTTTCCTCGAATCATTACTCCATTAACTCACTGCTCCATGTTGCCGAATGGAAAATCGAAGGATTGGGGAAAAGAAGCGGATACGTGTAAAGATGGAAATCTTTTATCCTTTCGAGCTAAAGAGATGAATAGTAAGCATGAGCGGAGAAAATCAAAGTTGTAGACAGAAAAGGGGAAGAGAGGGAAAAGATAAAGTGAAGAAAATTAGAATTAGATTTCGTAATATGTTGTGATTTGTAATTACATATTAGATTATTCCATTTTTAAACCGCATTTTATCTAAATCATGAGTTATCTTAGATTTAATTCTTTTTATGTTATCTTTAATTTCAAATTTTGATATAAATCAATAATTACAGTTTTAACTGCCACATATTACCATTGCATTGCATTAAAGGATAAAGGGTATATTCGGCAAACCATATACAAAAGTTTACGACTTACTAAAAAGAAAAAAAATGTGCCACGTATCAGCTTTATAAATGTTCTCAATAAGGAAAAAACCAAAGTAACCTTAGATGTATTCTGCTTTATATATATATGTGTGTGTATTTAGATTAGATTAGATAGATTGCATGACTTACAGCAATTTTTAAATTAATTTTGACTTAATAAAATTGTTTTTAAATAGCACTAATATATCAGCATTCATATTATGGTGGTAAATATAATCTTATAATTTCTAATAATACTTTTTTTTTAAATTTTTGTTACCGATAATTAATATGAAAAATGGATGTGAATAAATCAATTTTAAAAAGTTAAAAGTGATAAATTATTATTATAAAAGAAAAAAAAAACGGGAAATAAAGATCTTGGTGGGCAAACCATAGTATCTAGTACGAGTAATTAGTTCATACGCTCGACGGGTCTGGTTCGTAAAATGAATATCTCAGAAATTGGATTTTAAATAGAAACAATATATATGCTACTTACATTATTACGTTACATATATACGAAGGATAAAGGAATTAAAATTGAAACACAAACGTAACATAACACTCCCCTCCCCCATAAGGGCCATAACAAACAGTACTCGTGGATTTCTTTTACACTCCAGGAATCATTCCGGCAGTGTAGGGCACCCCAGTGGCTGGAATCCAGACGTCTCCGGCAATGAACTTGGCGGCGGTGAAGCCCTGGACGGTGGCCTGATCCACGGTCTTCTGCAGCCCCTTCCACTGCACCCTCTGGGCGGTGATGGCGCCAGGCCCTCTGTTCTTGTACTCTGCGTACCACAGAGTATCAAGCGCGAACGTCGCATTCCACGGCAGCCACCCTTCAGGAGCAATTACATCCTCGATCTGAGACTGCATGATCATGGTCCTCGAGAACTCCTTCCATGGGCGGCCGAGGTATCCCTTGTTCTTGTCCTTGACGGCTTTGTAGTCGGGCTCGCCGGAGATGGTGCAGTTCTGGAGGACAATGCCCGTGACTTCGCGCCTCTCGGTGCGACCTTGGGCAGTGACGATACAGGCTTGGTTCGGCAGCGGTTTGCGGATGAGGATCAAACAGTTTTGGAACAGGGCCGACGCGTCGCCGAAGATGAAGTCGATGGTGCCGGTGACAACACAGTCGCGGTAGAACTGACGGTGGGCGTGGGCGTAGAGTGTGTCTTGGTAACCGTCGAACCGGACGTTGTAGAAGATCGCCATGTCACCGGAAGCCCTCACTGCCACTGCCTGGTGCTTCGCCGCTCCAGCACTGTTCTCGAATCCGATGTCCTTCGCCATGAAACTTTCGCCGGTAATAGCTGCACAATTTTTTTTTTTTTGAAAAAATGTGTATATTAATTTGCAACTATCGTTATTGCCAAGAGAATTTTATGTGGAGCTCGAATATTACTTACCGACGGTGGCAGTCTTGTAGGTGTTAGTTCCGTCAATGAAGTTCAACCTTCCGGTGATCTTTGTTTTTGTGGGACCATCGCCGATGAAGACGACATTCTTCATGCTCTTAGTGATGGTGACTTGCTCGGTGTAAACTCCGGCCTTGATATGAATCACAAACGGCGTCGGACCACCCTTCTTCGGCACCTCGTTCAGAGCCCGGTTAATACTGTTATATTTTCCGCTTCCGTCCTTGGCAACGACCACATTGGGCTTGATCTCAGCTGTGGGGGTAGCCAGGAGCATCCGCTGCCCTGCGGAGGCCCATGACGGCAGACCATCGGCCTCGAGAAGCCGCCTCTCAGCGCCGCCTGAGGGGGCGAAGCTGCCCAAATCGGGAATGTTCAGGTTCTTGAGAATGGAAGTGAGCTGGGTGACCATGGCAAGGCCGTTGCTCGTAAGCTGCTGGCTGGTGACCATAATCTCCTTCATCTTCTGGCCGGCGTCGCTGGTGGTGTTGACGAAGCCGTCGAGGCATGTTTGCTGGTACGTGATGGAGCCACTGAGCCACGTCTTCAAGTTGTCCAGGTATTCGTCCGTCCGTCTCAAGTCGAATTCTCCCATAGAGGTGAACGAGTTTTGAAGGTCTTGGATGGCTAGGTCCATGAGCTCCCGGCAGTTAGCCAGCGCCTGGCTCGCCATCGGGTCCTTGTCGACTTCTTTGAGCGTCTCAGACTTGGCCACCACCTTCTTGATTTCTTCCATGGCGGCTTGGAAACCGATTCGGACCAGCTCTTTGGGGTCGGAGGTGTTCGGGTGGGCACTGTTGAGGCTGTCCTCGCATGTTTGCTTGTAGTCTGTGGGCTGGCACATGGCTTTAATGGCCTTGGTGGAGGTAGAAATCTGAGGGCCAGGTGAGGCAGATCCTCCGCCGTGGGAGCCACTTTCCTCGCCCTTGTTCTTGTTGACGCCCACTGTGACGGCCACAATCATTGCTACGAGGAGAAGGGAAGAGACGCCGATAATGGCGAACTTCTTGTTTTGTTCGGACATTTTTACTGTGAATTAAAAAATAAGTATATGGAGCAGTAAGTAATTCGCTGATACAGTAATGAGAAATTTTTGTTCTTTTTTCTGTGGTTTTCTTTTTTTTTTTTTTAATGAATTGATATTTCTTGTTTTTTTTTTATGCTTTTTTGGAAAAGCTAACCGAGCACCTCCTCAATTAGCCTCGTGGGCTTTGGAATGCTGTGGCTGTTCAGAATGCGAATGGAGGTTTAAATAAGACAAGAAGATGGAAATGGAGGCTATTTTGAGGAGTAAATATGAGAGGTTGAGCCGATTGTTCGGACGGTTGTGTTTCGCTGCTTCTCCTTCTTCCTTCCGTTGCGCTTTACCCATCGCCAATGCTTCGCTCAAAAACGGCGTCACTTTGAGGACGCTAGAAACGCCGGTTTCATTGGGGCCAGCACTCTCATTATCCGGTCAGTGTTAAGCCGAGAAACAGCAGCCTAACTCAAGCCCACATCTCCCGGCAAAACAAGCGACGATATTTTTTGTCTGAAGGCGGATTTTATCGTGTTATATTTAAGAGTTGGGCCGAATCCCAAAATTATCTCCTGACTAGCCCAACAAAAAACCCAAATTGGTCCATCAGGCCCACTATCACTGGTCAACTCGTTCGGCTCAAATCAGTGTAAATGCAATAGCAATTGAGCGTTGCCACGAGCTAGCTGTAGCATACTTCAGATGGGAAAAGAGTCGAGGAGAGAGAGATAACATACATACTCGGTGGAAATAACTCAAGAAACAATTTCTCAGTTGATTCATCGTGGCAATAAGCTGGTGCACAATCTTGACACCTCCAGGAAATATATTCATCAAATGTCTTTACTTAACAGGCATCATCCTAACTCCTTGTATCATACTTTGGAGATATGATAAATGGTTGAATTTTTACTCTACTTCTCAAATCTTCATTGTGGATGGTGTTTGGTATAGATCTTTCAGTCTAGGAGTTGCTTCCTAGTTATGGATTAATAGGGATGTCAAAAAATACTTTATCCCGCCCTATCCTCCAAGAACCCGGCTACCCAAACCCGAACCCAATCCTACTCGCATAGTCATAGAGAGTGTATGAATTTAATTTATCGTATCTGATCATACCCACAACCCTCTTAAATTATCATATTTATATTCAAAAACATGTTTTTATTTAAAAATAAAAGTATAATTTAACATAAATTATCTTTTATTATTTTTTTTTATAATTTTTTAAGTATTAATTAATTGTGAATATACACATTTTTTTAAAAATAAATGTAAATATATAAAAAGAAAGACTAAAAAAATCAAATATACGCCTTAAAATATGTTGTCAGGTAGTATCCGCCTACTCACGAGGTGAATACTATTTGAATCCAATTACTTAAGAGAATAGTTTTGGATCAGGCATATTCGGCCTAAACTCAGCCCGTTGATATCCTTATGGATGGGTGTAGGTGGTCCCCCATGGCTACAAGCTGGTCTTCTTTTAGAATCCTTGCACATCGGCTCTAAACGTTAAGCTTTCAGCAGTTTACGAGCAGTTAGGTATGCACTCTCTCCTTCTCTTCCAAACATCATAGTTTACTGTGTACCGAAAAACAAATTCTGTTGATTCATTGGTGATCATAAGATTGGTCAATTGACTTAGGTTTCTTGGTGCTTGAATTGGCTTTTGTGTCGTCATAAATCATAAAAAAATTCTAACAATAAATAATAAAAAAAATTTACCAGTAAATCAATGTTAATCAATTATGATCCATAATAATCATTGAAGTAAGTAGTTAAAAGAAAAACTATGGCAAAACACAAAACTACGCATGTTCCAAATCGGACGAATAATCTTTGATTGTGTTTTTGAGTTTTGAAATGTTTTGAATTTGAGGATGAATGTGTAGCATCACCAAAGATATATAACCTTTTAAGTAATTTAGCTCATTTTTAGTTGTGTCATGTGCTGCGTTTTGGAACTCAATGTCAATTCTAAAACCTCTAAAACATGAAGGGTAAAATTGAAATATCATAGAAATATATAGGCTATATTTGTAGTTTGATCTTTGCCCTAACTCCTCTAGTCTTCTTGGGCCAAATCTCCAACAGGCCGAACTCAGTTAGAGAAAAAATGGAAATAAAAGAGAAGTTACTCTAGTAGTCTAGTTGCCTGGTGGTAATGTTACTATTGCTAATGTCAAGGAAAAGTTCACTTTCAGTTAATACAACTTCTTTACCTTTTCTATACCAATCTTAAAATTTTATGTTTTTCACACAGAAGTCCTATAATTTTGTCAAATGCTACTATATGAGTCCTGAATTGGACAGACCTTCACGTGAAAAATGCAAAATGGTGATACTAACTTATCACTCAAAAATGTTAATTCTCTACTTTGATGCATGATGTGGTAGATCTAGGTCTGCAACTTTGGCCTTAAATGCTTAAAATAAAATCTTTATGAAGCTTTTTCACAAATAAAAAATTTATGATTACTTGATGTGAAATAAAACAAAGGTTGGTTATTCTTTTTCTTCCAGCAATGACAAACAACAAACTAACTCAGCTCAAGAAACTCCTCTTTTTCTCTCTAAAGAGTTCTTTATCATCTTCTACATTCTCCATGAATACCAGGTTTAGCCACCATATCATTTTGTCTCATCTTTTCCTTCAAGCTACTAATCCTATTCTCCTTGGTCTTTGGCTGGTTATATAAGTAGGTTTAGGCATTCGAAGTTTGGTAAGTGCCCATCGTCATAGTTTTAGCCTCCAACAAAGCAGATTGAGCATTTTTGTTTGTGGGTTTCAAGAGTGTAATGGATTGAAGATTTTCAAGAGATCTTTTAGTTGTGGTATTCGGTAGGCATTTGAGGTTAGATTTGGGTGATTTTATGTCTGGCTAGTGTCATTCATTGTCACCATTAGTCTCTAACAATAGATCAAGCTAGTGCTTTTGTGGTTAGATTTGGGCGATTTTATGTCTGGCTATTGTCATTGGTGAGCTAGTGTCATTCATTGTCACCATCAATCTCCAACAATAGATCAAGCTATCACTTTTGAGGTTAGAATTAGGCGATTTTATGCCTGGCTAGTGTCATTCATTGTCACCATCAATCTTCAACAATAGATCAAGCTAGTGCTTTTGGTTGTTGGATTGGATCGAGGACCATCAAGAGGTTATTTAGCAATGTGGGTTTGAGATTGAGGTTTGCTGTGGTGGTTGCGTGTAGCAATTTTCTCCCACGATTGAGTTTATTCTTAGGTGTTTACTACGTTGTGTTTAATATTGTAAGTCAATATTTCGCCGCTTTGCACATGTTCCTATTATAGCCATAAGGCCATATTTACAATTGGATGCACAAGATTGGGGCTATATATGTCCATGGGGCTTTTCTACTCCTTTTCTTCCTTATTCATAGAGCTTAGCAAAGGAAAGGAAAGTAGTGCAGAAAGTGAAAGGAGATGAATTTCAGCATTTGCATAATTTTAAGGCTTTTTGTGAATAGGGCACTCTATCATTGTATTGGAAGATATAAAAAATATTATTTTCAAATTAACTACCTATATATTTTGTGTTTGTTCAATAGTTTTTGTGAAATTCTGATTTTATTCAATTAGATTAGTTATTATGAGCACTTCATATATTACGATAAGAGAATCAATAAATTTCTAGTTTCAAAATAATTTAAAAGTATAGGACTAATATAGAAAAGTTAGAAAATTTTAGCTGAAAGTGATGTTTCCCAAAATGTCATGTTGTTTTAGTTAATATATTAAGAAATAAAAATGGAAATCGCGAGATTAAAAAAAAAAAACGGAAATCCCATTTTTCAGCCACAAATTGGGCCATTGGGCCCGGTATACTTTGTGATCCATTAACAGTCCAATTCGATTATCGTCAACCAAAGAGGACTCTTACTCGCCACTCGACTCGACTACGAGACGCGAGCAAGCGAGCGGGAAAAGAAGATCGAATTTTTTGAACTCATCGATTCCTGAGTCTCCTACCTTCTTGCTTCCTCGCTTCTCTGATTCGCGAACAATCCACCACCTATTGCTCCTAATTTGCCCCAATTTTCCCATTATTCTTCCTGAATTTTCTTCAATTTTACCGGCAACCAAACGGTGCTTCAGAACCTCCTGAAATTCCGCCCTCCTCAGAAACCCTAGGTCCGCCCGATGAATTCCGATAAACACCAACGCAAAACCGTCAAGCTCATTCTTCTTGAGGCAACGAGATGACAGCCCATCACGGCGGAGATTCTGGAAGAATCCACACTGTGCAGGCGGAGCGAGATTTGGAAGCCAACTGGGAAGTTGACCTCGCCAGAAAGCTCGAGGAATATCTTTTGAAGATTTGCTCCGGGGAAGTCACCGGCGCGGATGAGGATGAGGGTTACAGCACCGTGAATTTCGCTGAAGGTTCCTCCACAAAGTTCAATTCTTTTGCCATTTTGGAAGAAAAAAACAGTCGGGTTTCTAATCTTTTGCTTTTGTTTTTCCTGATTTTCCGGAAAATGCAGCTGCTTTGCTACTTCAGGGTTCTGTTCAGGTGTATAGCCGAAAAGTTGAGTATCTATACAATTTGGTATTGCATGCTTTGCAGTTTCTCTCGGAAAAGAGGTATCTTCTTTCTCCTTTTTGTCCGACCCTTGTAGCCCTCTAGCTAGTTGCAGCGTGCACATGTTTACTGGTTTTAAACTTCATTTTATATGCTGGGGACTTTCAAATGATTACCTGTAGTGTGGTAACGAAATTTAATGGAGAAATAGGGCCTATGTAGCAACCCTAACTAGTTTTAGGTTAAGATTTGGTTGTGTTCAGTTAAGGAACTTATCTGGACGGGGATAAAGATTTGTGCCTGAGGAACTGACTAGGTCAAGGGCAGGGGGTGCTTGATCACTAGATGCTACTCACTTTGATGTGTTGCCCTGTATTACATCTTTCTTAGCCAACAGAACTGTAAATTAACTAATTATATTATACTTTTACATTCACATGGAACTGTAGTTAAAGCTGTCCCATGTTTTAACAACAATAATCCATTCATCATTGATCATAAACTACGGTCCAAGAGTTTTTACAGCCTCAAGTTTCTATTGACATGGCATGCATGCCATTTCATTTTATATTGAACAGACAGCAGGGTCAACCTGATGGCACAGTCCAGCCTGAAGAAAATGCTTCCAGTGCAACAGTTGCTGAGGAAGAAAATGATCTCTTTTGGGGCTTAGATGATATCTCAGGTAGTCATAAAGCCATTTTCATTGCCTTTAATGATACAATGTGGAAGTTATCAATTAAAATAGCTTTTTGTTGCAGTTGAAACAAAGAATTGCTTGGACAATCCAACCAACATAGACACTGCTTTGAATTACTTTGTGAAGCCCCCCCTAAATTTAGTTGTTCTTGAAGGTGATTGCTTAGACAGTACTGGTGATGGCAGTGAGTTAGACTCGTATCTGGTATTACTATTATCTCCTGTTGTAGTTTCATTAGGCATTGAGATACCCTGTAGCCTAACGCATTTTCTAAATTTATTTTTTCTGCAGTTAGCAACCAATGATCTCTACCGAGACTTTATACTATTAGATCCCTGTGATGGTATCGTTGTTGATGATTACCTAAATGGGGGTGAAACTAGTAAAGGACAATACAGTTCTTATAAAGGCAGTTCAACACGCAAGAGCTTTCACTCGCCCACAAGGCATTCAGTAGGAAGTGGATACAAATCATCTCTTCTGAAGAAACATGATGCTGATATTAGTCAATCTCCAAGACCTAGTTGTGCTTTTGAGGCTAATGATTGTAATCCAGGGTCTCATCCGCCTCCCTGCGATTTTGATGCCAATGGTGGATTTGATATGGATGACAGATACCCAGAACCTGGGCATTGTGATGATTCAGATGATGATGCCAGTGATAATGATCCATGGAAACCTTTGAACCCACATGAACCTGGGAATTTGAAAGTAAAACCTTTCAAGAAAGGTTGTCAAATTGTTTTTTCTGTTTCATGTGTTGCTTAGCTAACTGATTTTATTTTCTACTGATGGCCACTTGGGTATCTTGTTGTTTTGCAGTTAAAGCTTTTAAGAAAACTCTGGCAAGTTCAGCCACACGGGTTTCAATAGCTACTCTATTTCCACTTGCTCGAGCTTGTGGTCCAATTAGTCCTGACCTCAGGGACATCTGGGAGAGGCGACAAAAGGACTTGGGAAGGCAAGGGGAACCTCAGTTTCCTCCCCTGTATGAAAAGGTACGTTTTCCAAGAAAATGTATATTGGTGCACTTGTTGAATGGTTGTGTGAATACTTCTTTCTTCCCAGCTTCGAGCATCACTAGATGACCAAGGAAATGAGGCATGTAATACTTTTTCTGGTCCAGAAGACAATGATGAAAATGATGGATATGATGGTGGCTTCCCAGATTTCGAGATGCCTGAGGGTGAATTTATGGATGAAGATGTGCCTTTTGACCAAGAAAAGGTTAGTGTAGCAATGGGGAGATTACTTTTTTTATTTTTGTAATTTTTTATTTTAAAAAATATCTAACATGATGTCTTGTTTGACCAATCTAAGAGAGAGCAGGGTACTTTCTCTTGTATTTTTACCAGTTCTCAAACCATTGACCTTGAAAGATAATTGTGATCCCTAACAACCAATTGTACAATGGGTGCTCATTATAGGAAAGCAGGATGCTTTGTTTAGAATTTTTTACATCTAAGGGTTGTTTCTATCTGATTCTGAAGTTAGTTTTTTTTTTCTTGTTTTGTTTTCTAATAATATAGCATGAAAATGGTGCTGCTCAATATGGAACTAATGAAGCATTAGGTGAAGGGCTTCCGAGTTCTCAAGCAAGCCTAGAGGATCTCTGCCGCTCTCATCTGGTAAGCGTTTGCCTCTGACTGTTTAAAGCACTAGTTTTCTAGTTTTCTCTTCTGTTCAACTTACTTGTTGAAGGGCCCCAACCCTGTTTTCTTTCTTTCTTTTTTTTTTTTTCACTTTATGGTTGGGATGTCCTGTCCATACGGCTTAGCCATTCAATAAGTAATTTATTTTCTTCCTCTTATTAGAGATCCTGCATATGTCGACTCAATCAATTTGGAAAGCCATTTTCTCCCAATTTTAGAGTGCATCGTGATGATCCATTTTTCCTGTTGCTTATCGCAACTCCTTTTTTTTTTCACTTAACTGCCCGCATGTTGCATGATCATGTGCTCATTTACTTCTGAAACAGGATGCTTTGCTTGCTAGTATAGCTGAAACTGAGAAGCAGACAGAATTGGCTGCTCGAGTATCTTATTGGAAACAGAAAATTGAACTCAACTTGGAAGAACAGGTAGCACTTGCAGATATCACTTTTTTTTTTCTTTTAGTTCTTTATTTCTTATTTGCTTTTTTCTGAAGGGTAAACTACTATTTGTTGTAGGACTCGCACCCACCATTTGATATTCATGAATATGGTGCAAGAATTCTTGAAAGATTATCTCTTGGCAATGGGGATGTTATGCCATTTACTGATGTTGTAAAGGGCCAAGAGAAGCATGATGTGGCTCGAAGCTTTTCTGCACTTCTACAATTGGTAATCTTCTTTTTAAAGATCAAACATGGATATGCAATTCATGTGTTGGGGTGGTATGATTCAGTATTTTCTCGAATATGAGATAACATCGATATGTTTGGTAACGTGATAATTCCTGTTCCATTATCCAAATGCATTGAAGGGTCCCTGCCTATCAGTGTCCTTTGACTAATTTGGAATGCTATTTGCATGTGTAGGTGAACAATGGGGATGTAGTTTTGGACAGAAGCAAAGACCAAAAGGAATCTACCTGTTACACAGCCGTCAACCCCTTCCACATTCGACTGGTTAATTGTCATAAAGTGCGGGTGAAGGCGAAGGTTCAGGTGTCCAAAAAGAGAGGAAAATCACCATTGAAGATTGAATCTACAGAACACGAAGTGGATAGGTGTGGTGGAGAGAAATCCTTGGATGGTAGTGGATCAAGAAGGGCATCGTTAAAATCAAGCAGCAAATTGCCTGCAAAAGTTGGAATTGGGAAGATTGGTGGCATCAGGTGTACTCCAGAAAGCAAGAGGAGACGAAGGTCTCGGCACACTGAAGCAGTGGACATACATTTGGCCGGGTAACAGACATGCATCGTTGATCGAAGTTAGAGACCAGTATTTAACGATTAGGAGCAGCTGAACTCACTCTGTGACTGACTCGAATACCTCATTATTTTCCCTTTCCATTACTCTTTATTTTAGATTTAGCTATTATGTGTTGTACAATTGGTGTAAAGTACTTGTAGGAGTTAGGAAAGCTGCACCAACTCCAAGTAAACCTCTTTGATTACTTGGGGAAGAAAACAAATTTTTTTTTTGAATCTTTTTGTCCTCTAGAAATGTATCTACTTGTAGTGTACTTCTCCTTTGACAAGAAATCGCTTTGACCACTTCCATTGTTTGATATCCATGATTTTCTTGTTCTTTTCTATACGATCACTACAACCATTAATTGTTAGAAAAATAACTGGTGGACCTTACATGAGAATGGGAAATAGTAAATTTGCCTGCTGATGCTTCAGCGTATGTTAGAGAAACTATAGATCTCTACATTTGTATATTTCAACTATTAAAGCACCTAAACTGCATAAAATGCTTTGGTAATCAAGTAGGAACATGAACAGACAGCTCGTCAATTTTGTAAAATTAGCTTTTTTTTTTCCTTTGACTAAAATTAAAACTCCTGCAATAATAAAATCCGCCCAAAATTAAGAAAAATAACTTACATTATTAAGTTTCTGCATCAGAATAACATAAGAGTGCTCAATTAATGTGCATTTTTCTGAAAAAAAAAAATTAATCTACATTTTTGTAACTCTTCGAATTGAAAATAGAATAATAGAACCGGCCTCGTGTTCTAAGATCGTCTTCCAGGCTCAAATGAATTATTGGTGTAGACCCAGCGACCATCATCAAAGGCCCAAAGCACTTTCACGCGTTTCATTTTCAATTCCGACCGAAGCCAAATATCCTGTCCTCTGCTGCTGTTTGAAGTTTGAACGTCTTTTCAACAATCTCACTCATTGAGTCAACCGATTCTCCTCCACTCCTCGCTCTAAATCCAACCCACAATTCGCGGCGTTCCTGGGCGAAGGACACGGCGTCTGTCTTCTCTCTCTGCTCAACATCCTTCTAAACGATAACATCCGCGTCATCGGCGACCTGAATGACTGACTCGTGCCCGAGTCAAGCCCATCAGAATCGCCCTCGAAACCCTGCCCTCGTCTCATTGGCACATCAATAGACAGCTTCCTCGGATAATCGGAAGATGATGTTCCTGCCCGCTCTTGGCTTTCACAAACGGAGCATGACTCAGGTTCAGCAGCCGGTTCCGGTCCGTACACTTCCGGGTCGGGGATCCGCAAGAACGCATCTCCGGAACGCTCGGGCTGGCGTCCTTCGACGGGTGTCCGACAGAGCGGGCAAGTGGAGTGAGAGAGGAACCACATGTCAATACAGTCGATGTGGAAGCTGTGGTTACAACTGGGCAGGGTCCGACCCGATTCGTTTTCTTCGAATTCAGACAGGCAGACGGCGCATTCGGGTATAGAATCCGGGTGAGTCTTGGAGGAGAAGGTGAAAACCGGGAGGGAATTAAGGGCACGAGCGTCGAGGCCGCGATTGGCAGCGGGAGTGGAGTAGGAGGAGTCGACGTGGAAGATGATGTTGGCACGGCGGTTGCGTAGGTAGCGGCGGCGGGCACGTACGAGATACCAGCGAGCGTAGATGTGGAAGGCGAAGAGAAGGAGGACAACAAAGAAGAGGACAATGATGGCGACGAGCATGATCTGGCCGCTCAAGGCGTAACCACTGGAGCTGGAGGAGGTGTAGCCGTCCCTCCGGGCTCTGCTTTCGTCAAAACCCATGGCGAGTGGTTGAAGTGGAGGAAGTGATGATTTTCTTAGGCTAATTGACCTGGTCGGGTGGGGAGGACCAAACTTATAACTGAAAAAGAGACCGGAAGAAGGTCAGGGAAAGTTCATGACAGGTTCTCACCTAGTCCAGTTGCCATTGTTGACGGGGAATTGGTGTTTAATTACCATTAAAGGCCTCAGTATATGCATGCAAACATTTTAGGGAATAATTGAGACTTTGATTATTTAATCAAAGTGTCATATTTATGGTGTTATTGCCATGATAGTATATTGTTTAGACACACACGGCAAAATGTTATTATTTTTATTATTATTGTTATTGTTCTTTGGGCAAAAGAATGACGCAATTTATTTGAAGAGTTACGGAGATTTATACGAGTCCTGATGAAATATCCCAAGTAGAGAAGCTGAAGCGACGAGGGGCAATTTAGCCACTCAAGGCGAGCTTGTCTTGCTTTTTACAATAAAAGCTACGTATATGATCAAGGCACAAGAATTTGCACGTGGAGAAAGATGACTGAACTTGCAAAATTGAAATTCAGAACTCAGGGAAGTGTGAATGTTGGTCATGATGGGGAGAGGCGGCACCGGAGGAAGAGGCTTTGGGGGAGAGAGCAGGACAAGACAAGGACTTGGGAGGGGGGTGAGGGGAAATGATTCCTTTTTCTTTTTCTTTTTTTCTTTGGAGAAGTTGGAATGGATGAGAGAGGGGGAGAAAAAGTAAAATTTAAATGCTTAAGGATGCCTTGAGTGGAAGAAAGAAAATTTAGTGAGCAAAGTTGGAAATTTTCCTAAAATTGTGTCAACTTTAACTGTAAAATTAACGGAAGCATATACTTGTCATAAAATCATAAAATAAAGAAGTTATGGACTTTAAGAGGACAAATGAAGGTTAGGGCCTCATTTAGGATAATTTGAAAAGATTAGAAATCAAAAATAAAGTTTACCCGATAATTTTCCTTTGTGTACGGACCATGGTGTCCCCTCCAACGTCTAGTCCCAATTAGGCCTTTGTTGGCCTAATTTTTGGAGTTTACGCCTATATTGGGCTTTAGTATCTCTTTGCTACGGCCACTTTTTCTTAGAGTTGGGCTAAAGGCCATAGAGATTTGAGTGACACCATCAACTACTCCAAATTACAAAAGGATATATTATACTAGTAATAAATTGTTTGTTACTTTTTGGGTGAGGGGTTAAATGGCTTTTTGATGGATAAATCTACCCCATCTATCCATTAAACTCACCAAGTATAATAATGATGTATTTTCCCTATTATATATAGGGATTAAAATAGTGCATATAGGGTGCGGGTACCCCTTATCCGCTATTTGTGTTCGCACTTTTTTGTATACCTACAAAGTGACAGGTATTCTCCAGTGTATGAAATTTATCACTTGTGCTCACCCCCTCAGGTAATCTATACTCGCATTGCTAGTAATTCGTGCCCATCTAAATTTTCACCATAATTCTCATTTACTCATGTGTTTTTTGCAAACAAAAATGAAGATCATTTGAATCATGTGTTTGAGTGAAATGCAGTACTAGGGGAGCAAGAATGGGTTTGAACCAGGGTAGACAAATCCTACTTATGGGTGAGGCCGAGGGTTTTGGCTCACAATTTTCGTTGTGAGATAAAAGGGCTCAATCTTCTCTTTATGTCCTAACAACAACAAGTCCTCAAATACTCCTTTTTTGGTTAATTTTTTTTAATAAAAGAATAGCACAAGGTAACAGAAAATGCAAAATGGGAAATGAACATTTCTTTACACCTCTCCTCGACCTAAAGCTCATCATTTTTGGAGATTGAAGCGGTTAGGGTAAGGGCTAGGTATTAAGAAAGGGTATATTAGGGAAAACTCACTTCCTGAGTATATGAGGGTAGATGAGGCGGATTTATCTATCTATCATGGATCTCTTAAACATGCCATTTACCTGTACCAACCAAAAGAATATAATTTGTTACCCATGTCCATCTATTTACCTACCTGTCATAGATAGATATCTGGGGTTAATAGATTTCGCCCGCTCACTTATCATCCCTAATTATACCTTTTAGGAAATTAAAATCCTAACCCTATCTTCACTTTTAAGGAGATTACTTTTTATTTGTTGCAACCCAAACAAATGGCCAAATGCCCAAATCCCAAATTCGCAATCATAGAGCAAACCTAATCCTCTCTTCTCATGATTTGACTCGTTCATCACTACTCACAACTCACTAACATTGGCACCGACATCAACAAAACAACAATTTATTGTTGTCTGTTATTTCATCTTTCTTCTCCAGGTATCTTTTTTCACCAATCAACAACACCACTATCTCTTACTGTCTTGCTCACCATCATTTCTGACTTCATTAGTGTTTATGTTTGCCAACTTAACAAATTAGCAAGAGAAATCTACAACCATCTTTTCATTTTTCTCAAATTTGCTGGTGACAAAAGCTATTTTTTTTTCTTTTTTTTTGGCATACCCTGAGGCAATGATTGCCTGTAGGGTGTCGATTAGGTGAAAAATCTCACACATTGGCGGATACCTAATGAGTTGGTTAATACTTGCTAAATTGTGTGTAAAAAAATTCCCATGAACATGGGCGACAAATGGGATTATCCAAGCTGAATTTGCTACATGACCATCCCTACATGTTGTATTTTGTTCATCTACTTCATAAGTTCAATAAAACAATATTTGCTTATTGTTAGTTTGTTACACGAAGAAGATAGTCAAATTGAATGAAGAGACATTTTAGTAGAAGATTGAACATTTTAGTAAAACAATATTTGTTTTACATATCCGCCAATAATAGGACGCTATGCTTTAGGATAAAATTATAATTTATCTCATTTTGTTTAATGCATAAGGATAAATATTTCTTGGATTACACATTACACTCATACTTTCATTAATATTTATAAAACTGCTACCGCATTTTAAACAACACATTTATCTAGAGGAAACAATATTTCACAAAACAACACATTTATTTGAAGAAAATAACATTTTTTTAATAAATCAAACAATATTTTTTACGAAACTACTACCGTGCTTTCAACAATACATTTTTCTCAAGGGAATAACACATCACAGAATAGTACATTTGTCTTATGGGAACAATATTTCTTAATGAATCAAACAACATTATTTACGAACAATATTTCTTCTGAAATTAACAATATTTTACACACTACTACATTTATAAGAATGAAATAACACTTCTTATTGAAATGAACAATATCATTTACAAATTCACATTTTACAATGAGAACAATATACTACAAAATAATACATTTGTCTAAATTGAATAACATTATTTACTAAAAACATTTACATTATTTATGTATGCAACACTTTTACATTATTTATAAAAATGTCATCACGCCTAAACAATACATCCTATGAAAATGAATAACACCTTTTATTGAACGGAACAACATATTACAAAACTTTTTACTGTTCGTAAAAAAAATGTTGCGTTCAGTGAGAAGTGTTATTCTATTCATACAAAAGCAATATTCTCTAATATGCTATTTATTTAATAAGATGTGTTATTTTATAATGTGTTGTAGATAATTTGACAGTAATAACATCTTTTTAATTTAAAAATATCGAGATACAAATTAGTGTACAACTTCGTATAATGTGGTGTTTTTTCTACAAAAAAGTGTTGTTCAACATAATGGTGTTTTATTTCGTAAGGTATGTCATTCAAGACACAGTGACTGTTTTGTATGGGTGATATTCTTTTCTCTGTTTGTGCTGTTAAAGATGCAATGGTAGTTTCATAAATACTACAAAAGTATGGATGTAAAGCATATATTGGATTCATCATATAGCGACTCTTGTTTAAAAGAATGCACATTTGAGCTTAACTACATTTCAATTTTTCAAGGGAAATTTATTTCTTATTTCGTAAGATGAAATCATGTAAAATCTTAAACTATAGTTTTAAATCATATGTATAAAACCATGACTTTTATACATATGTCTAATTAGGCGTAGTAGTTATTTCTAAAATCTAACCCTAATTATCCTAAAATCTTTCAATCACGTCTCCACCCTTTAATCATGTTTATTTTCTCTTTTCTCTAGCTATCGTCAATGATGTTTTATAAATAACAACACTTTAGCTTCTCCAACTCACTGCTAGTTCTAAACGATGTTCCAAATGCTATACTCCCATGATGATGACATCATCCATGGTTCCATTAACAAATCTAGTCACTGTTTTATGTTGATCAATCCTGAGAAAGGCATCATGTCCATCGTGCAAATTGAATAGAGGATAGCGGCCATTGCATTCATCACCCATACTGTTGATATCCAATTTTGTCTGGGTACTGATTTTTGCTTAATTTTTATGTTAGGAAAATTGGTTTAAGGGGCATTTTCATTTTTATGGACTATTTGGTCGTTTGTTAGGAGTTTAGGTCATTTTTGCCATTTTAGGATTTTGCATAGTTAGTTGGTCTAGTCACATTTAGGTTATATTTTTATTTTGGTCTACAAATTTTTAGGAATTTAAAGTGGTCATCTCGAGTAAAAATAGGATTTAATTTAGTTTAGGTTATAATTTGGAGTCCTAAAGGTCTTGCAGGGTCAATTTAGGAAAAAAGGAAAAGTTTAGGTGAAAACTGAGGTATTTTAGAATATTCTAGGCAAAATTGGAAAGTTTGAGGCAAATTTGTCAAAGTTGTGAAGATTTGGGCTAATTGGGTAAATCCTGGAAGTTTTGGGTTTAATTGACAGATTAGGGAAATGTTTGATGAAATCGAGAATTCGCATAGAGTTTGGGGCTGAACAGCAACTCAAGAGTTTTTATGAACTTGGATTAGTATTTTGACCAAAACTCTTTTAAATTGAATTTGGATCAGTTTTAAACTTGTAAGACCTAGCTAATCTCGCCTGAGACTCCCTAGTATAAATATGGTTCACTATTGACATGAAAGGAGGGTAGAAATTCAAAACCCTGAGCTCCTATTTAAAAAAAAGAGAAAACTTTAGCCATAGCCCCTGATTTTTTGCTTTTAGCTTCCTAAGGCCATAAACCCTCTCCAGCCGCCACCACCACCCCTGGAAGTCACGTCATCGCCTCTAATTCAGCAAGCAACGCCGCCACCATGCCTAGGTACTTCTTCCACCACCGCTAGCCGTCCCTGCTCCCTCGACATCGCGCAACCGTGCCCGGTGCCACTCCCATCGTTGTTCCCGTCGCTAATTTAGCGAAGCACAAACGCCGTAGCCATCATCCCCTCCTCTGTCCCGTCGTTCTTAATGCCGCCAGCCACCGTTCATCCCTCCTGCAGGTCAAGCGTCTTTGCCCGAGCAAATCTCAGGTCGCCGATCACCCAAGCAATGCCTGAACATCGAATCAAAAGAGATCCGTTTCACAACCTGTGAACCCGATTCGTTTTCACCCGGATCTAACCCAGCCAAGTTTCTTTTTTAGGTATAAACCTTGATTAGTCCCCCATTCTTCTTATTTCATTCATTCAGTCACTAACTTTCTTTTATTTTGCAGATTAGTCACTAACAGCAAGCTTTTATTGTTTGTTCTTTTCTACCCTCTTTGTTATTGTTGGTTAGGCCTTGCATTAAACTTGGTCATTAAATTGACATAGGGGAACAACATGGGATTCTGATTTGATTTGTTTATTCTCTTGTTTATTTCTTTAGAATAGTTTAATTTTAATTATCATAATGCATCTAATAGTCATATGTACAAATTATTGGTTAAGCGACTTTTAAATACTTAGTAAATTTTTTGGAAATCTGTTCTTGGTGGATTTGATAAGGCCCCGAGGCGGACTATTTGTTCGAATCTGATTGGTCTGATAAGATTCACAACTTTGAACATGGTGTTCCTTTCAAATTCTTCGTAGATTTGGTAAAGTCTTAAGATTTCAAGGACACCTAAGATTCCACATTCAGTTGGTCTGATAAGATTCACAGTTTGGAGCTAAACTAAACAAAAATCACTCTTAATCAAAGATTGGGTTAAGAAATAAGGATTTAGGAAAAGGTAAAACTGAACCTCATCGTACCTATTTTCGGGCGCTTTAATAAAGTTATTTTAGCGTAATCGACTTACGATTTCAAAATCGCTTGTAGACCATAACAGGTATCCAATCGACCTAAGTGAAACGGATTGATGACGACTCTCAAAAAACACGTTGCTACACCTACCATGATTTAGGCAGAGGTAATGTTGTAGTGCCGCCTCTGTCCGTTCAATCTTGATAAACTACTAGTAATCATAGTTAATGACTCTATGTCACACTCACCGATTCCCAACATCATATTTTAGAAATCATTGAAGAGATCATGTCCTCGGTGATCTATCATGCAAAAAAAGTTTTACATGTTACTTTAGACACATTTACATATTTCTTCACATACTTTTTATATATTTATTCAAACATTTTTATTTCTAAAGAAAATGAAATATCTGCATATTACTTCAAATACTTTTAGAAATTTATTTGGACACTTTTACTTATTACTTCAGATATTTTTATTTCTGGAAAGAAGATATTGTCTACTTATTGCTTTAGATACTTCAATGAATTTTTTTAGACATTTTTGCTTATGCATTCTGACACGTTCACTTGTTGCTTAAGACAATTATTTTTTTAAATAAATAACAAGCTACTTGCATGTTGCTCTAGGCATTTGTACATATATTACGTTAGACAAGATTTACATATTCTTTTAGACACTTTCAATTATTCATTTAGGCATTTTTCCCTATTTCTTTAATCACTTTATTTATGAAGAAAATAAAATGTATGTATATATTTTTTTTATATTTCTTTAAACACTTTTACATGTTAGTTCAAACATTTTTACATTTTTACCTATTGTGTTGGACACATCTGCATGTTTGTCTTATATTTTATGGTGGAGACAATGGAGAAATGGCATAATAAGGCACGGTGTAGCAGTGGACGAGGTGAATAGGAAGCAAAGATCGGCATGACCTTAAGGCAATATATTGTGTGGCTTGAAGGCAAGGATTGGTGGATCTGGAGATAAGCGATAATGTTGTGATCCGAAGATGAGTAGTGAAGGCAAACTTTGAACGTGCCAAATAATCAATGAGATTTGGAGTGTATGGTAGATCAGGAGGCGAGCGACGAGATCTGGAAGTGTGTGTCATTGACAAGATCTAGTGGTAAGTGGTGATGGTTCAATCCAAAGACAAGTGGCATTGGCAAAGTTTGTAGTTAGAGATCGGGTAGAGAAGTCACAATCTAAAGGTGACAATTGGCTTGAAAAGCTTCAATTTAGAGGCAATGAAGGTCTAGCAAAGGCTGACTATAGTAAGGTGGTGTTTCTGGAGGAAGAGTAAGAGTTTTGGTTCATGGGCAATTTGGTCAAATTTTGGAACATGTAGTAGTTTATATGTGGAGAAATAGTGGTGGAGTAGTGTGTCTAATTAACATATATGAAAAGAGTCTTTTGAATCCCAAAAAAATAGAGAGCCTTATTTCCCATATGCTATAAAGTACTTCATTTCTTATAAAGATGGTTAAGGAAAGGAAAAAGAAAAATGGGCTAGGGAAATGAAAGAATAATTATTCTTTAATTTCCCATCAAGCCCACTGAGCCAACCGAGTCCCCTCTCCTCGCTCTAAATCCGGCCCGCAGCCGCAATTGCCCATCTCCTTAATTGAATTCGTACACATACTCCTCCGACTTCTCTCCCTGCTCAGCACGCTCCTGGAAGATAACATCCGCGAAATTGCCAGCGACCTGAACGACCTCGGACTAGTACCTGGCTCATCAACCCCGCTCGATTTGCCCTCACTGAAGCGTCCCAGTCTCATTCCCACATCCACTGAAAGCTTCCTTGGACTCTGTGATGAGGACGTTCCCACCACCTCTTCGTTCTCAGCACCGGAACTAGAATTAAGTAGCTCTGGAGCCGGTCCGTTCACAACCAGGTTCGGAACAGTCAAGCACACATCTCCGGATTTGACGGGATGGTGCTCCTCGACGGGGGCCCGACAGAGCGGGCACGCAGAGTGAGAGTGGAACCACATGTCTATACAGTCGATATGGAAGCTGTGGTTGCATTTGGGAAGGACTCTCCCCGACTCGTTCTCCTCGAAATCGGACAGGCAAACGGCGCATTCGGGAGCAGAATCCTGGTGGGTGTTGGCGGAGAAGGTGAAAACAGGGAGGGAATTGAGTACGCTAGCGTCGAGACCGCGGTTGGCAATGCAGGCGGTGGACGGATGGTCACTATGGAAGACGAAACGAGGGCGACGGCAAGGGAGGCGGTGTTCTCGGGGCTGGAGGCGGCGGACGCGGGGGAGATACCAGCGGGTGTAGAAGAGGATGGAGGAGATGAGGAATAAGGCGAAGAAGAGGATGATGAGGCCGGTGGCGAGCCTGAGGTTGCCGCCTGGGCTTGTTCTGAGATTGCTTACGGGGTCGTGCATGGCCTGTAGTTGACGTGGAAGTGAAGATTTGGTTTCTTGAAGGGCTCCTTTGGGACCGGAGGTGAGGAAGATGGCTGAGAAGATAAAAGGAGTCGGGGAAAGAGGAAGGAACGTTCTAGGTCGTTTCCTTTTCCTTTCGTTCCCTCTCCGTGATCGCCAGGTTTTTATTTTTTTGAATCGCATTTTGTCTTATACAAAACTACCTCTCTGGCGTGGTCTTACCCAACATAAGTTTGTCTGAACTTTTCAAATTTTCTAGGACTGTATATCACAAAACATCGACATTTTAAAAACTTTTTAGTAACAATATTGATCAGATAAAACCCTCTTAAATTTCACGAAAATGAAAAAAAAAAATTGCCATTTCTTTTAGCACGGACGGGCTAATAGTGTTTCCGGTTTCGCTTAAACCAATAAGTATACAGCAAATTTTAGTTTCGTTCTTTTTTGTTTGCTAGTCAAACGAAATCGTAAATGCGTTGAAGGAACGAATTGGTATGATCTCTTAGGATTCCTATTTTTCTATCTAGTATTGCTACAGATATACACACTAATAAGGTAAAAATAACGAATAATTTACTTTTTTTTTTTTTTTTTTTTGGGCCGACTCGAATCATCTACTAATACTTTTTTATGTCCGAGGAAACCACCCATGTTATCACAACAACTGAACAAACAATTGAAATTGTTCAAATTACCCAACTTACTCACTTGACTTTTAAAATATTACAAAACTTCATCATTATCTTTTTTAATTTGACTAAATAAATACATTTAGTTTAAAATAATCTAAATAGTCTATTTTCTACAATTACACAACTCCATAACTATCTTTCCAAGTTATATTCTCCAGATACACTCCATTCGTTGTTGCTTTCAACTCCCTTAATTATAATGTATCATCTCCCCCTCCCAAGGTGAGATACCTTCTTGAATGATATCTTACTTATATTAATGCTCAACACCCCTATACTTTCCTTGCTCGAGAACACAACTCGATGTTGCAACTTTTTTATATCAACTTGAATCGCCGCTAGCAGCACTGTATGGTGATAGTTGGCAACTAATTGGCGGAGTGGAGTACATGTGGGTTATGAGATTGCTAAGTTTGGTGCACTAGGTAAGGCAAAGCAAAAAGAGGAACATCGTGACCACTAAAAGCAGACCCAAGAGCATCTAAATGCTAGCTACAAACAAACGCCGAAGATTAATGTTGGCATGGAGAATGTGGACAAAAGGTTAGATACACAAATTTTAGAGGTGGTGGGAGTAAAAAGAGAGAATATAGAGATTAAACATGGTATTTTATAGTAAAATTTTGTTAGACTTAATAGTAAAAGTCATGAAATTGGCCAATTTGAGTCAACCTATAAACATTAATTATTTATTTGACTAAAAACAAATGTTAGTGGGTGAATCGGGCTAACATGAAAACATTAGTAGTTTTTTCGTTATTTTTGTCCACCAAACTAATTAACACACCCGCAATTTTCTGCGAATTCAAATTTTTTTTAGTTTCGGAAAATAATGGATATATTTAAATGAAACATAAATATTGTTATGGTCAAGATTATTATTAAACGAACAAATATTAAAAACATAAAATTATGTCAGCTTCAAATTGAGCATCTCCAACATATCTATACATTAACATGAAAATTTTTATTATACGTAATAACCATTCACGTGCAAGTAAAATACAAATATGTTTTCTAAAAAATTTCGTTCTACATTAACAAATTACAAAGGGAAGTTAGCACAAATTGGCCCCCGGATAATAAACCTATTAATTTTAAAATAATTAATTAATGAAAAAAATTTGGGTGAAAGCATTGTAAAAGGAAGCTGGACCAAAATAATAAACATATTAATTTTAAAGTCTAGTATGTTTTTTTTTTTTAAATATAGCTCCATGAGAAAATTGTTAAAAGAAGTTGGCCCAAATAATAAACATATCAAATTAAAAACAAATAATTTTTTAAAAGGTTTTGGGAGACATGAAAAAATTATATAAGGTAGTTGCCCAAATTGACGGACAATAATAAACCAACTAATTTTAAAAACAACTATCTTACAAAAAAATAACTCCTGGGGTAATAAAAAAAGTGTTAAATTCTATGAAAGAAAAATGTAAAATGGACTTGACCCAAAATAAATAACATAATAATTTTAAAAATAGCATTAAAAATATTGTTTTTAGCCAAAAATAAAAAAGAAAAGGCCAAATTGGTTTCAGTGCAAAGCAAAGAAAACTGTGTTTTGGGCCGGTTCACGAAAAAAAAAAACTTAACAAAGTATGGACCAGATAAGAAAATTGAAAACAAAATGGGGCCATTTTCAGTTTTATCCCCAAATTAAAGTCTCCTTCGTCTGGCAACGCCGGCAACGGCGGGTCAGACTCGGACCCGTGTCCGGGGGCAAGTCAGCTAACACTTAAATGAACTGGGAGCAATGTTCGTTTGCGTGTTTAGTATTTTTCATCTTCTACACTACTGTTACTGTAGTCGCTTTTTTGGGCTTGGCTACTACTAGGCTCCTGTTTGCACAAATGGTGCAATAGGGTAGAACAATGTGAAATAGATTACAAATAAATAAGTAGACATAATTAAAATAATTGAAGTAATTAATAAAGACGAATAATTTTTATTTCTACAAATCCAAAAGAAATGCGTTATGAAATTAATCATCAATAAATATTTTTTTGATCAGTGAAAAAAAAAAACCACTAAAGTTTTTCGTCATTGGGCGCCATATTTAGATCAGTAAATTCAGGTTCTTTCAAAAGTTTCGTTCTCTGATTAGCACTTTATTAATTGTCAATGTGATTTCCAAACTCTTTATTTTTTTAAACCTTTATAAACAATTATGGTGCAATCAATAAATTTCGCGTTAGCCTGAATTTTTGTTTGAGTAACTTTTTTTATATATGTTTTCCTGAATTTGTATAGGTGGAGATCAAGACATTTCATGAATCTTTTTAATTCAATGGTAACACTGAACATTTCTTCAGAGCTTCGACATACTTGAATGGTAAAATGTGGTAGTAAGTCACCGGTCTAAAAAATTCAGTTTGTCATTACATAGTTCTTCTTTAAGTTATGTTTTACTTGAATTCTCATATACATCAATTTAATTACCCAAACATTTTGAAAAATAATATTCAGAAACGACAAATTTTTTCTTTCATTTATATATCAAATTTATGCGTGCCATTTGCATAAGATTTTACCAAGTCAATTTTAATACTAAAAGAAAATTAAAAGTGGCAATCTTTTCTAGACAGTGGGGGCATTTTGACTATATTAATAAAGCATGCGGTAGTTATTTTTCCTTAATCTGAATGTTATTTATGGTTTTTAGTGCAATACGTATGTGGGTGTGCATGATTTACTGATGAAAATGGAATACTTTGACTTGATATAATATTAAACAGTGTAAATGTTTAGTTTTAATAATATTGTGCTCTTCTCAAAAAGAGAAATTGTACCTCTATCTGAATTATTTATTTATTTATATATAGAATAATCTGTATTGTTTTGTTTTAGTTCCTTGAAGCTTTGGTGTGAGGAATGAATACAGAGATTTATTTTTTTTAGTTCCTTGAAGAAAAATTAGCATTTCATATATGCATACAGATATTCTTTTTAGAAATTAGTTACTAGTGATTATTTTTATCTAATAATTATTTTCTCGAATTATAAACTATTATTACAACTCTAAATTTTAAGAAACAAAAAGTTCACTTTTAAAATATTTTTATAAACAATAATTTATTTTGTTAAAAAAATATTAAGTGATTGTGATATATAGAATGTATTAACTATAATTAATGTTACTTTAGATTAAAGAATAAGTAAAGATGAAAATAATGTTGTTTTAAAACTATAGAAGAAGGGAACCGTCAAATTTTGTTCACACAAGGACCACGAATTTCAGGTCCAGCTTTCTTCGATATCTATTCCTATGCTATCAAAACCACACACAGGTACCCACAAGATAGAATTTTGTCCACACTAGGACCTCGAATTTCAAATTCCTCTAAGGGGCGGGTTCGCAAACAGGATCCAACAACAGTTTTAAAACCAGGGTCTTTTTTATCCAATCGACAGCTCTGACACTACTCATGCCTCGTGCCTGCTTTGGGTCAAAGTGATTTTGGGAACGTTCAAATCCAATTACTATTTACAAAATTCGTTACTCTGTAATTCTAAAATGTTCCATGTGCACATGCATGTTCAATTTTGTTCATCCCCAGAAAAGAGTAAAAATAATATTAAATTTTACTGGATATTAAAAACATTAATTATTGGTTATAGAATAGTATAAACTATAAAGATTGTGTGAACAGCAGAGAAATAAAAAGAGGTGAAGGGTACCATTGGAATCCCCAGAGAAGGTAACAAAGCATTTACTAGGGTTTGCCGCTCACAAGGCACACATAACCCCTTTCACACGAATCACGCACGCCTTGAGCCCCTAAGCTGCTAAGCATCCCCATTTTCTGGTTTTTATTTTAATAAAGAAGTAACCGTATTTCTCAAGTTGGTCAAAATTACAACTCTGCCACCCACCGCCCCATATAGAATTCAAGTTCCAACTGACTGCTTGATGGAGGAACCGAGACTCGGAGAGCCAGAGAGCTGAAGTTTGAAAAATGTCAAACAAGTCACCGATCTTTCCCATGCCAGAGCCACAGCACTTCAGTGACTATGGGTTTGATCCCCAGATCGACTATTTTCAGGTTCTTAGTCCAACATTATTATATAATATACTGTGCTATAAGTCTGTTTTTAATTTGCCTCTCACAAACTGTCTTTTTCTTGGTGTGCCCTTTTTATGGAAGAAGGTTTTGGAAGAAGCGAGAAAGCACAGGCGAGAGAGATCCATCGACAACCTCCACTTCAAGCTCCAAAAACCCATCTCCAGAGACGAAACCAAGCGAACCCACAAGTGCAAGAAGAAGAAGAAGCGCTGGTGGAGAAACGCTCTGCTTTTTCTCAAGCGCCGCTGGACCAGCCTCCATGCCAGCTACCACGACAACCTCGATCTCGACCTCGACGACGACGTCCACCGCGCCAGGGCCAAAGCCTTCCGGGCCTCGATTTCCGGACCCATTTACGTCACCGAGAGCAGAAGCGGATCGAGCACGCCCTACAGGACTACCAGCCGCCCGTCTTCAGGTCCGCTCGCCGGAAGTCTGGGCCAAATGAGCAAGGCCGACTTGGCAATTCCATATCTGAGCCTGAGGGAGCTCACAATGGAGCAGCAGCAGCAGAGAGTGTCTACCTCTGCCGTGCCCATATATTTGGTCACTTGAGGAAATTCGTGACTTTTAGAACCTGTGGGTCAAGTTAGGTTTTTTATCTGATCTTCAGGGACTTGGTCACACATATGTCCCTTGCAATGTGTTGCATTTTTTTTTTTTTCCTGTGAAAGAGGATCCGTTCACGACTCTGATCCTTTTTCAATTCCCTGGTAATTGGCACTTGGGACTGGCCTAAACTAAGCCCTCTGTTGATTTCTGAAAAGTAAACTAATGGATATGGATTTGATGCTTTGACCAAGCCAGTGGCTTTTACTTTGGTAGCCTTTTGCGTATGCTTTTGCTGGAATTGGTCCGTCCGGTGCAGGCAAGCTCTAGCACGTACAGGCTAAAGCAACTGAATGAATGAAGTAAGCTTCATCTTTTCATGTGAAAGATTGAGATTCGGTTTACGATTCTTTCTGTTTTGTAGGATCTGAGGGTGACATCGGTCTGGCTCAATAATTTTGCAAATAGGTCCGTCCATGGGTTCCCTCACGTCACCCATTATGCTTCATGTGAAACTTTAGTTCAAGAACACATTTTAGCAATTAGCAAGATTTTAAGACTAGTTTTTGGCGTCAAATACATTGATGTTTACGATCCATAAATTGCCCCAAAACACGAATCTAATCACGGGGCGCTATTGAGAGAAGTAGGCATATAATATAATAATTAATTATGTGCTTTTGTTTCTTACAACTAGCATAGTTGGTAAAGTGTAAGGAATATCACAAGACGTTATTGAAAAGAATAGGCGTATAATATGATAATTAACTATGTTGTTTTCATTTCACACAACTAGACTAGATGGTAAAGTGTAAGAAATACCACTAGAATGATCAGGGTTTAAGATGTCGCATTCTTCTCCAGCTTTGGCTCCCTATATTTACAAAATGCAGCTAAGATCTCCCAGCTTTCATGCAGTAGTCACTTTTTCCCCTAACTTGTCTAATGTACCCTTTAAATCCCCATACTCATAATGATTGTGAACACAAAATAAAAATAATAATAATAATAATAATAATAATAATAATAATGTTGCTTCCTTGGCGACTGGGAGCAATTAGCATAACGAAGTTTAATGTGTTGGATTGAGGAGATGACAGGGAGAAAAGGAAAGGACGAAGAGAGTGGCATGTGGGAGATGAATGGGAGGGGGATTGAGGACGCTGTCGCTGGCGGGGTGACCTGAGCGGAAGGGCGGCTTCATTTGGAATGGAGGCAGATGTTATGCCAGTAATGGCCACATGGCTGCCGCCTCCCTCCAAGCTGCAGAAGCTGCAGACATATGATATAGAATAGATCATTTCCATGCCCTGCCCCAACTACTGGGGGTCCTCCTATTGCTGCTCCTGCTCCTGAATTGAATGCTCCGACGTGCCTTTGTCTGTTGGGTCTTGCGGTTGAAAAGGTTGTATGGTAAACTAGAATAATGATTCTTTTACTAAAACTTAACAGTGTCTTTTCCAGCAGAGTCAGATTTCTTTAAAAAAAACAAGGCGATTCAAGTCATATACATTCATGTGTTAAACTACGATCATAGCTAATCGCTTGCAAGATGTAACTGGAGTTTAATTGTTTGTTGACTCTTTACCAAATTTATTCTTAAAAAAAAAAAAACACAAACACAACATATATTACATAATTTCGTGATTTATCAGAGTCTGTCGATCTCTACTAATATCCCCTCAATCACATAATTCCTGCTAATCGCCGGATCGTGATGAAACACTGATTCCATAATCTGTGATCTCATCACGGTCCTTGTAAAAATCATTAGTAGTAATAATTCGCAGCATTATTCGTTTTGAATGAGTTGACTTGTTCCTCCTTGTTTTTGAGTTGAGCATTTATGTCATTTAGGGGTCCGCTCCTCTGTTAGCATCCAGTGCATCTAGTATCATACCTTACAATCCCACGTCTATAATTTCAGAAACTTGACCCAGCAAACTATTTGGACAGTAGCTGCCCCAGATTAAGTACCACCTCTCTTTCGATTTTCTACCCGGTTATCCTAAACTGCAACAAGTTTCTTATCAGTGGTCAAGCATAAGTTCTCAGACAGAAAAAGCATAAACATATATAACTACTAGCTATATTTATCTTGGATTACAACTAATGGCCGATGAATTAGACTACTAGTCTAAAATTCATCAAATAAAGCAAATTACTAGATTGCCACAAAGATAGAAACAACGAGGCAAGGGGTGCCAATTAAATCCTCTTCATCGACTTATACCTGAAACAATGGAAGATAAATGGCTCGCTCTGTTATATAGGTCTACTTGTCTGGAAATTACAAGATGCATATTACCAATCTCTATTCCCTTATTTGTGCAACATATGCGAAAAAGAAAAAAGTATATGTGAGAAAAACATTATTAGCAAGTACGAACTTCAAAATCAAACTGATTGAGGTTTGAAAATGTCCAATTTTGGTTTTAAGTTTCGCCATCTCCAAGAACTTCAAACAGATCTATCATCGAGCCTGAACCATAAATAGTTGCGTATAGCAGACATAGCCACAACAGAATACATGCTATGCTCAACTCCCACCAAACCTCTGCCGTCTTCCAACATTGAAATGAACATCAAGGAGACCCGTTATTCCTGCGTTTACCGTTTGTCCTACTTTTACAGGTCCAACACCTTGCGGAGTGCCTATCATGAAAACCAAGAAAAACCTCAGCAAAAGTTTCAATCTACTCATTGCTTGCAAAGCATACAAAAATACTACAAGCTAGCCTTTTATTTGTGAGAGTTTCCAAAACATCATACATGAATTTAGAAATCAGCAAAATTTCAAAATAGTTTCTCAGTACTAATCTTCTACCACGGAACCAATATATCCCAACAAGGCATCTTTCTCATAAACAGGCATGAATGCTGTCATAAAAGTGACTGGCAACCGTTGTTCTTTCTGTAACACTCTCAGAGTATCCTTCCCAACTAGAGTTTTCCTCTAATAATAACAAAATTTAAATGAGAAAGGGAAAGCTATGGCAGAAGGAAAGAAAATGGATCCTACAGACCTGTTAGTATGACATCTCCTTCAAAAAGTGTCATAATGGAACTTATATGGCTAATAAGATATGGGATTTTGAAGATCATATCCTTTGTTGAACCCTGTTGTCGTGTTTCTCCATCAACCTGCATTAACACATCAATAAAGCACCAAACATAAGAAAAAATAAATAAAAAAGTCATGAAGAATATTTCCTGAAATGTATTAACAGAATAAATAAAAACCTTTAACCAAAGCTCCAAGTTATCAGGATCTGGCACCATGGACTTTGACAGCTGCCAAAAATTTTGAACTCAAAAGGGGGTACAAGAGAAATTTATATAGCAAAAAAACAATGGAACCAGAAAAGGCACCATCATAGGATGACATGTGAGGTCTTTGACAAGAAAACAGGAGCATTCCACCCCTAACCAAAGGCATCTAGAGTGTATTATTTTTCCTCAATCAAATAATGCTGCAATTGGATGAACTTTGTGGCTACATTATGCTATCCACTGAGAAAGTTGAAACACGAGATGCAGAATCCCAATTCTTATAGTCAAAGTTATACTACCTCTATCCCAAAATGTTTTTCCTTTTCACTTTTTCATAAAAATTATGAATGTTGGGACATATAAGTATATTATATATATTCTTTTTCAATATTACCATTGACAAATAACACAATTACTCGTGAATCCTTCTGAAACTTAGAACCGAATGCACTAATTTTGGATGAAAAGTACAAATCTATGCCTAATAATGCACATTTTAGGGGGGAAAAAATCGATCAACTTGAAAACTTGAAATTTAGTTCCACTTTCCACATTTCTTCTCTCTTGCTTCCTAAACCTTCACATATATAAGCTACTTAAGAGAGAAGGGCACAATTGGGAAGTTGTATAAATAACTAAAAATGACAAAAATTTTGGGGCACCGAAAAAAAAATTGAAAAACATTTTCAGACAGAGGAAGTATCTATTTTTCTACTTTCACATAATGAACATAGGCACACTATAATCAGGGGGAAGCTGAAAATTGGAGCTTAATCTACAAGGCACACAACTGAATCTTGGAGACAGTACTGGAATATGAACACCAGAAGGGAATCCGTGTTTAAATGATTATATTTCAGATATATGCTTAGTTCATAAAATTAGTTCAGTTACTCATATACTGATTCCAAATAGTCTACCTAGACCAGTGATGAAATCATAAAATAATCACTGGGGAATTACATCACTTCGACCTAACAAACTATCGTGCGCCCAAAATTTATTTGAGAAGAATATACAAATGCAGAATGACAATTCAATATCCAGCTTACCACAGAGCTGATCGGAGTGAAGGTGTCCTGGCCCTTAGCCACTGTCCATGGAAGACCTGAAGACTGAAAAAGACAATTTTAAACATAAACCACAGTAAAAAGGCTTCTTCTTGCTTTTTTTATTTTTTTTTCATAGTCCATCGCAGATCAAAAGACTAGATTGTATTGAATAGACAAATTAAGCATTTATAATTTTTGTTTCTGTAAATGAATTCTAATAATCTCACATTTCATCACAACGAACCAATTGTAGAAGCCACCTAAAGAAACTATACAAGCAGAAAGTGAAAGGTAATGCAGCCGAAAGAGGGGGAGAGGGGGGGGAGAAGTCAGTACTCCTTTTGAAACAAATTAGAAATTTAGAATTTCTGATTCTTTATGAATTCCAGTAATCTTGCATGTCATCACCATTAGCCAACTAATCAGCCAGATAACGCACTTCTCTTGGTATTAATTGTACAATGAAATAGCACATCCCAAGCAACAAAAGAAACTCAGATGTGCACAAAGTGAAAGATGGAAAGGTATCGCAATTTTAAGTTGACAAATGGAAAGAAGACAAGTCAGTATTCCTTCCAACACAAATTAAACATTACAATGCCTACATTAGTTAATGAATTCTAAATTTCTAAAAATTAGCATTTCATCGCAATGAACCAATTTCCTGCCAACTAATACACTTCATCTTGGCATTCCATCTACAGTGAAATAGAACATCCCAAGCAACGAAAGAAACAAATGCAAGCACACAATGAGCTGTATTACAGTTCACAACAGACAAAGGGGAAGGAAAAAAGTTGATATTCCTTTCGAGACATGACTCTGGAAAGGAGAATTCCAAATTGATTTCCAGACCAAAGCATATAATGCTTCCAATAAATACAATAGTTCCTCCGCAACATACCTTGGCAACAGATTGGATTTCCCTTGCAGTCATATCCAGTGCAAGAGCATATCCTGAACCACATTTAAGAAAAAAAAGCCTAACCTCAAATCACAGTATGATAAATATAAGCCTACAACAACATAATACTCCTAATTCCAAGCACAATGAACAATCCAGTGCCCCCGTGCCACCAAACGCAGTTCCCTCATTCGAACACAAAGGAACCCGCTGAAGAAGAACTGGGCCACTCAAGACTTGAGATTTCCGCCCACGGATTTTGACCATAAACAAAAGAAAATGGTTATTACCTCCAACATAATCCATGGCAGAAGCCTGAGGCACGTCCCGAGCCTTTTGTCCGATCACGACGGCCAGCTCCACCTCATGATCCAGCGCCTCTAGCGGTTGCGGAACCTCTACGGTGCCTCCGTTTTCCAAGTAGGACGAGGTCGGTTTCAGGAAGAGGACTGGCTCCTGAGAACAGAACCGCGTTTAAATCTCATCTAATAGTCTGAAGAAAATGGCCGATGTATTAGAATTGAAGAATTAAAAGGATTACCTTGGGAACAGCGTTTCCGAGCTCCTTGGCGTGAGCGGCATAGTTGCGGCCAACGGCGACAATTTTGGTGCCGGACTTTATAAGTTTATGTAAGCTTGAAGACGCAGCCGTAGCCATGGAAGAGTTCGCACGCAGCTGATATCGTCGGGTCACCAGTGGCACTAGCAGTTCTACCTTTCTCCAAAAATGTGGGCCAAAGTGCTGGTTAGTCCCTAAATTTCAAGGAAATTTCTAATTGAGTTACTATTCTTCTAGGTTTCTCAATCTCATCCTTGTTCACTTGTTCAGTCCAGAGAATAATCTTTGATTGTCATATTCGTATGTGGGTGAAATCTGTGTCATAGAAAACGATAAAGAGAGAATCGTCCATTTGCTTTGCAAAAGCAAGTTTCTGGTTGTAATCCACATCGCCTAGTAAGTCCTCTAACTCAAGACAAGACCTCCGGAACCAAGTTGTACAATTCAAGACACTGACTAAAAAGAACAGGTATCAGGTAATCAAACTATCGATTCAGCGACACCCAACTGCTGAAACAGCAGGATTCAGATGAGCACAGAAGACCACGAATAGAATTAATACAATTTTCTTCCTCTTCAGAGCTTGCCTCAACTTAAATACAATTCACAGCGGCAACATCTCAACTCAGACAAGCGGGAACCTGCATGCGGCTGCGTTTGTTCTGTTCCGTCGGGAACATCTAACTAGCTACTTGGATGCCTTCACTTACGTGGCACACTACATTCTCTTTGGCTACAATTACACCAGTTAAAAAAATTAAATAAAAAAAAAAAGGGAGTAGCTTTAAGTACTAAGACTTAAGTGGTCGTCCATCATATCGGAAGAAAAGGAAGGGAATAGCGAAAAATGGAAGTGGACTAAAATAAGGGTTTTCATTAAAAAAAAAAATCTAAGGGTTTACGTGGCAGCTGCTTTTAGTCTGTTGCCCGTCCTTAATCTATATCAATAGTACCCTAGAGCCAGCCTTAGCCCACAAAAAGAAGAAGAGCTAAGGCTGCTAAGCTATGATGAAAGATGGTGGGTTTAAGCATAGTTCTGGAGAACCAAAACAGTCCTGAGATTGCTATTTGCAGGAAAACTACACCAGTGGCAGTTATCAACAGGAGTCCCTCTCTTGGGCTCAGCAGAAATGATTCTAATAATTCCCAACTAGATTTTCGGGTTCCTGTTTTTCTTGAGCGATGCTTTCTCTGCAGGAAGAAGCTCTTGCCCGGGAAAGACATCTTCATGTACAAGTAAGCACTATCCAGTCCAATCACTCGCATATTAACCAATTTACTAGAACTGCTACCTATTTTATCAATTCTCTGATGAATGATTTGTCTGTGTTTTGGGAGAAGAGGGGAGATGGGTTTCTGTAGCGTGGGATGCAGGAGCAGGCAAATATTCATGGATGATCAGGAAGAGATGCCGACGCGCAAGGACAACTGCTCCTTGGCTGCCATGAAAATCAAACCGCGGCCACCAACGGCAACTCATGGTGCTCCGCCGTCTTGGTCACCATCTCTTGCTTCTCGAAACCGCGGAGCCGCAAGGAACAGGGGCGGCGGTACTTATGCTTTCTGAGAAAGTAAACGGGTCCGGTCTTTGGATCTTCGGCAATAATTTCCCTCCTCATGATTTTCTCCCGGCTGGTTTTCTGTATGTATTCCGAATGTTGTGCCCTTGCTTATTTGAACAGAGGTCCTCTGTCCCTTTTTTCTCTGTCCCCTTCGTATTCCCAATCGAACCTACTTTTAGGTCATGTGGCCTTAATAAAGAATAACGTTGGGTGTAAATGGGGCTGTATGCAACGAAGCAAAATCTCTTTCTAAAAACCTAAAAATATTGAAGAAATTGATTTTGTATTTCTCACACACAAAAGCTATAGAAGCCATCAGCTATATACACGTACAGGAATTCTAGATGAACTACAGAATGCTTATCTAGTTATCTCAAGTACAACTCTTACTATTTGAAAGATACTGACAATGTGCCAAAAAATAGGACTTTTGGTGCAAGTAGGTAACTTGGTGTCAAAGGCTTACGGTATTGATCACATAATGTGTGCTAGCCATCATATTTCAACATCCCCATTAAGTTGCAGCATGTAGGGATGAGATGCCTAACTTGCTTTTTAATCTTCTGTGATCGTCATGGCCTAAAGCTTTAGTAAACAAGTCCGCTAGTTGTTGCTTTGAGAGAACATAACTAGTCTCAATTTCCTTTGCTTGTAAGTTTTCATGTATAAAATGGTAGTTGATTTTTATATGCTTTGTGTGTTCATGGTAGACTGGGTTTGCTGTAATGTGCAGCACTGCTTTGTTATCACAAAAAAGCTGCATAGATTGCATGATGTCAATAGTGAGGTCCTTCAAAATGGATTTTAACCACACTAACTCACTTGTTGCCAATGTCATTGCTTGATACTCGGCCTCAGTTGATGGTCTACTTACAGTCAGTGGTTTTTTTGTCATTCAAGACAAAGAGGCTTGTCCCAATTTTGTGATATATCCTGTGATAGACTTCCTTGTGATTGGGCAAGTGGCCCAATCAGCATAACAGTAGCCTTTAAGTCGTAACTTTCCTTGGCGTGGAAAAATGAGTCCCTGGCCAAGTGCTCTCTTTACATATCAAAGAACCTTGAGAGTTGCGTTATAATGCTCCACCATCGGCTCCTGCATGTGTTGGCTAAGTACATTGACTGCATACATGATATCTGGTCGCCTGTATGGCGTAAAGTCTTACATTTTCAGCTTAGTTGAGCTGCCGTCTACCAAGCCTATGTTGTTGCTGCATGGGGATCTTGTTGGGCTTTGCTCCAGTTAAGCTAGCACTGGCCAGCATATCCAAAGCGTATTTTCATTGGCTACTAAATATGTCATCGGTACCATGTGCCACTCCAAACCTAAGAAATATTTTAACTTTCCAAGGTCCTTTAAACAAAAATGCCAATGCAGGAAATCCTTTACCTTTAGTCACTCACTTGCTTCATTGTCGGCTACCACCATGTCATCAACATACACAAGGATTGCTAAAAAATTTTGACCTTCTTTCTTCGTGAACCATGAAGAATCGACTACTGATTGCCTAAATCCGTAAGACTTTAATGCCAATAAGAGTTTTGCAAACCACTCTATCGACGCCTACTTGAGTCCATAGAGAGATTTCTTGAGTTGACAAACTCTTTTATCTCCTTGTGATAGATATCCAAGTGGCGGTTGCATGTAAATTTCTTCATGCAAATCTCTATGAAGAAACGCATTATTCACATCTTACTAGTATAATTTCCATCCTTTCATAGCCACTACTACCAGCAGACAATGTACACTTGTTAACTTCGCAACTAGCACGAAAGTTTCAGTGTAGTCGATTCCTTCTACTTGAATGTAGCCTTATGCTACTAGCCTTACTTTGTATCTCTCTATGCTCCCGTCTGATCGTCGCTTGATTTTATATACCCATTTGCAGCTGACTCCCTTTTTCCTACGGGTAATGTAGTCAACTCTCCAGTATGGTTAGCTTGTAACGCGTCAATTTCAACCTTCATGGAATGCTGCCAATCTAAGTGTCATTGGGCTACTAAGTAGGATGTTGGCTCTTTGTCATTAGGAATTACAGTAGGAAAGGTTCTATGGTGCATGGAAAAATTATTATCTGATATATAGGAGGCTAAGCGATACGATTTACCTGAAGATGCCAAGTTTGAGTAGGTAGGTGTATTTCTTCCTAGCAAGTCAACCTGGTATGCATCTAAATATCTTGGTGGCTAGCAATTTTGAGCGCTGCGCCTAGTTTCAAGCTTCTTTGCTACATTGTCTTGCCTTTCATCCATCTCTCATTCCTCATTTCTTCTTAGTTCACATCATTACTTTGTTCTTGGCCTAGTATGGCATGCACATGGGTTTTTCTTCTTGGTGTATGGTAAATGGAAAAATATCCTCATGAAAAAGCATGTCTTAAGACATAAAGAAACGTTTACTTTCAAGGTTATATACCTTGTAACCCTTTTGTCCATTTGGGTATCCCATGAAAACACAAGCTCTTGCCCTTGGCACAAATTTGTCTTTGGGTTGCAATAGGTTAATTGGATATCATAGGCAACCAAGAACCCATTGGTATGAGTAACTTGGAATATGTCCACATAGAGCTTCAAAAGGCGTTTTTGTTCCTCAGTCTCGAGGTGGGCAATCTGTTCAAAAGATGAACAGCTATTAAAACACATTGCCCCCAAAATTTTGTAAGTAGGTTTGCCTGAAACTTCAATGCTCGTGCGATATTTAAGATGTCTCTGTGTTTTCGTTCTACCACTCCATTTTGCTGTGAAGTTCCAGCACATGATGCTTAGCTTATGATGCCTTTGTCCTTCATGAACACCCTCATTTCACCTGAGGTTAGTTCTAGTATTATCACTTCGCACCTTCTTGATTCAGACACCAAATTAATTTTGAATCATTTTGAAAAAGGTCTTGAAATGTTGTGTTGCCTCACTTTTACTTTTCAATAGAAAAGCCCATGTTGCTCTAGTATTGTCATCCACCAAAGTAAAAAAGTAATGTGAATCATAAATAATTAGGGTACGATAAGGCCCCAAACATCCATGTAAATTAAACCAAATGGTGAACACAATAAACTATCACTTTTACTAAAGGTAGTATTGAAACTTTGGCTAGATGAAAAATTGAACAAAACTCTTTATTTTGCTTGGTATAAGGAAGTTTGGGAATGACCATCTGCCTTTCATGTGAAGAATGCCCAAGACAACAATGCCACAATTCTCTAGACTCCACCACATTGTTCACGCTTTCCATATTACCAGCTTCACTTTCCCAAAATAAATACAATCCATTTTCTTACCTACCGACTTCAATCAATCACTTTGAGGTTTGGTCCTGTAGAATGCAAAAGGTTGGGTAAAAGGCCAAAAAATAATTTTGGTAGAAAATCATAACTTGACCTATAGATGTCGGTTTTGAATGATCAAGCTATTGTTTCGAAGCTAAATAAGAGATCTACAAATCTCATGTTTTAAGAAAGAGCTAAATCAATATGTATGATAGTCAAAAAATTAAAGAAGTTTGGGCTACCTTTGTTGACTTGTATTCACCTATCTTCACTATTCTAACCTACCATTTACTATTTTGCCTGCCCCAATACTTTATAAGTAGGTAGCTTAAAAATGATGAAATTAAGTTTGTTTTTAGGAAATTTTAGAGTTTTTGTGTCAAATCTAGCTTTTCTTCTTTGATTTTATTTTTATTTTTCAATTCCAAACCTCTGTTTAAAGTCTTTTCTTTTTATTCTTCCTTTGATCTTTCAATATATGTTTATTTCATTTTTATACATATTATTTACTCTTATCATGACTAACTAATCTTTCTTTTGCTAAGGTGAAATGGTAAAACGTTTGATATAAAGGTTATGGCTTATTTGAATAGATTTTAATGTTATTGATATTAACTTTCTTAATCAATTTAGCTAGCATTCTTGTTAAGTGAGAGTCTTAATCATCACAGTCAATCATTGGCACAAAAGCTACTTGATTCCTTCTACAAAGCATGGCTCTGCCGGATTACGTTGGAATCTTGAGTTATTATGAATAAAAGTTGGCATGATGGATGCTTGAACTCATTTGTGAGTGCTGGGGTTATAAGATCAATAAAGGCTAATTCTAACTCATGCTTAATGTTTCTAGAATTTACTTATTAAATTCCCCAATTGGGACATCTTTTTAGGGATGGCAATTGGGTGGGTTAGGTTGGGTTTAGGTCAACTCATTCAGGTTTAGGTTTAGTCGGGTTAGTATCAATTCGGGTTTATGTTGGGTTATTTGGGTTCGGATTAAGTAGATTTCGGATTCGAGTTGGGTTCATGTCAGTATTATTCGAGTTCGGGTTTAATTTAGGTTGGGTTAATTTTAGATTCGGGGGACTTAAAGTCGGGTTATTTGGGTTTCAAGTTATATTCGAGTTGATATTTAGGTCTAATCAGGTTATTAATGCATAGGCTGGAATAACTGGATTAATTCAATTTTTTATTTAGATTTTACTAAATTTTAAATTAAAGAATTTGATTTTAGATGTAAATATTTGGAAAGTTTAGAAACCCATGTTGCAATTTTTATGAGTGACTAAAATGAAAAATTTAAAATTTAGGTACCTCAGAACTAAAAAATTACTATGCATAAAAAATAATCTTAAAAAATTCATTTAACTAGGTATAAATATATTAATATACAATTACTTTAATAAAAATATGCAATTCAAAATTTTTCAAATTCTATTCATGAAACTATAAACTTAGTTATTTTAGAACTTAAGAAATTGGTAGGATCATATGCATTTAAATTATGTTGTTACTTCGAGTTATAATTTTTAGGAATTTAGAATCATTATTTAGGGTAAAAATTGAAATTAATTTAGTTTAAGTACTAATTTGGAGCCCAAGAAGTCATTTGAGGTCAGTGTAAGCGAAATGGAAGAGTTTTGGCGTGAATTGAAGATTTTTAGAAAGTTTTAGGCAAAATTGAAAATTTTGGAGCAAATTTTTCAACTTTAAAGAGTTTGAGGTAAATTAGGTAAATTTTTAAAGCAAAATCTGATGATCTCATAAAGTCATTGGCTAATTCAACAAATCCTAGAAATTGGGTCTTATTGGATTTAGACTCGAGGCTTTTCGGGTTTAAACTCAAGTCTTTTCAGGTTTGGACCAAATCGGGTTTAATCCAATTTGGGTTTGGGTTATTCCGTGTTTGGGTCTTTCAAGTTTTGGGCTTTTTGGGTTTCACTTTAATCGGGTTGGGTACAACCGGGTTCAGGTCATTGACTTTTCTGGTTAAATCGATTCAATTCGGGTAGGTCGGTCCAAGTTTTTTAGTCGGGTCAAATTTTACCGCCTTTGCCTCTTTTATATGTGAATCCCAATTGAGTAGTATGACAGACTAAAATTAACCATAACTAATATACTAAAAGTAAATTTCCTAACCTTAGCTATTTTCTTGAAATTGAGTTTTTAAATAAAATTGTTCACACCTTTTGTCAAATCTTTCATTACTTTCTGTAGTTTGTATTTTTTAATTTACTTCCTTGTGTATCAACACTCGGACTCACGAGATTTTATTACTTGCGACAATCTACACTTGGATTACAACTGCCAAAATGCAATAACCGTTATGATAGAAAAGAGAAAATATCTATTTTCGCCCTTTAAACTTTCTTCCCTAAAAATTTAGCCCACAAACTTCTAGATTTAACAAGTTTGTCTCCGATCTAACAAGTCCTTTAGAAACTTAATCTTCTTCAACAGATTTGAATGTGCTTGCTTCGATTCTCCGATTCCTGTGCCTCTCTACTCCTCAGTTGCCCAAACCATTACACAACACAAGTAATAGAAACGAAACAGAGACGACTAATCAGACTGACATTGAAAATTGATAGAGAAAAACAGTCAGAAACGCACTTGGCAGAAAACGTACGGACTGATATCGACCGTCGCAGAGCCAGTAGAGCTTGTTACGGAGGAAGACCTTTCCTAAACTCTCAAAACTAGGTTTGCAGTCAAGCAAGTCTATCTTTCTCTGACTCTTCTTTCAAAAGGGAAGATGACGATTGCCAAGTACAGTTATTCCTGATCCATCTCTTCTTACAATGTCTTGGGCTTCTGGCTTTAATGGCCGATTTTCTCCATCTCCCTCACCTGTTTGTCTCCTTCAATTCTTCCGTCTCTAAGGGTTTACAATGGGCGACTCGATTTCATTTGGGCTAGGTGGAATTTTCCCATTGATGGACGATTTATAAGTTAGTGGCAGCTCGTATGGGTTTAGTTTCTATTTTCCTAAACATTTTTAGGAATGCTTCAATGGTATAATATTACTACTATGGTAAAATTACATGGAAAGCATACTTCCGCCAGATCAAGATTATAGGATCGTATAATCATATGATATTGATCCGTAAAACATTATCAAATGTTGTAGAATTAAAAGTATAGCAGAATTGTAATAGGATCATGATTAGGATTGTAGGATGAAAGATCCTATTGAAGTATTGATTTTTGTTTGTGACAAATTATGTTGATGGTCCCTAACATGTAAATATCATTATATTTTAGTCCTTAATCTATTAAATATTCTATTTTAATCCTAGACCTATTAAAAATGTTCAATTTTGGTCATAAATCCATTAAAAACATTTTATTCTAGTCCCCAATTGAACAAAATTTGTTAACTTAAAATATTTGTCTGATAATAACTTTTTATCTCATAATTTAAGTTAGTTGGCAACTATCTTAAGTAAATTTAATCTATGTAATAATTAATTTATGACAATTCAAATTACTAGTTTTTTTCTCTCCGTAAGTTAATCTTATTTTATTTAGGAAGAAAATACTAGTAATCGAAATTATATTTTGACAGTCAAAAGATTATTATATAGTATTAAACTGAAAGATAATTACCAGATATGTAAATTGGAATTTTAAAAAAAATTACGTCAGACAATTATTTGGAGATAACAAATTTCATTTGATAAGGATCAAAATAAAATAATTTTAATAGGTTAAGGATTAAAATAGAATGATAATTAGAAGTCAGAGACACTAAACTCTCTTTTATTTGTCAATGATATGTTTGTTTATGATTTTTTTTCAAACTTGTGTTTGATTATTATGTTGGTTATATTGATGTATACTCTATTAAAGCTTAAATTTTTTATATCAATAATTGTGTTGTATCATTATTATGACACTTAAACTTTAATTGAGTTTTCCATATAATTGGTATTATATATGAATTATATTATTCAAATAAAAAATTTTGAGCTTTTGTTATAATGTTACGATCTATAATCTAATCTTACGATCTCTATCTTGCACGGTGAAATTCAATCTTGGATAAGATCCTTATCTTGACAATCTTACTTGAATTGAAACCTTCTATTATTGATAACCTTATGAAATTTGCAGAAAACAATTATAACCTATTATTTATGCAGCTTGTGTTGGTTTAAAGTATTAAACCATAGATTTTTTTAGGGGTTTTCACCAAAATTTTCAATTAATATTCTATTCGATTTTTTACTTTGCATTATTGTTCCACACAATAATGATATGGTCTATGAGAAGAGGTTGAGAAGACAACGCTTTACACAACCTAAATGCAAATAGGCTTGTCATTTACTAAGTATAAACATACCAGATATAATCGTTTGATAAATGTTTTAGTCACACGGTTAATGCACTAAAACTTTGAATATAATCATTTGTTCGAATTTTTTTAATTGTCATTGATAAATCTTTACACAAATTTCAGAAATTGAAAATGTATAGACATAGTTGAAAAGATATTTCTATTCTATAAAATTTAATCCCTACATTATTAGATTATGTATATGAATACAAACAGGACAACCAACAAAAATCCCAGCAATTTTTATAATTATTCATTTTATTATAATTATTCATTATCCATAACCATGTCAAACCTTGAAAAATCTCATCAATTTTTTGCACATTTTACATTTTTACTCACAAAGCATGAATTTATATGTAATTGAATCTCACCCGCCCCCCAGAGTGAAAATTCCCTGTTCTAGCCACTGTCTGTTCTTGTTCATCTGTTTCACTGTTTGGTTATTATACTCTAGTCAATTGACTCAATTCAATTACATATAAATTAATAAATATCATTTAAACAATTAAACAATTACTCAATTAGATAATGATAAGATAAAATTCAAACCAAAATTTGACAAAAAATAAAAAATTATTTAAACAGTTAATAACTTAAGTTTAGTTACCAAGCATAAGCAGCAGGCAGCAGGCAAATTTGTGGTCGAGAGTCAGGAGCCGGGAGCGGGAGGTGCCCTGGTGTGTGTGATTTGCAAATCGCAAATATGGACGAACAACAGAATAGTTGAATAGGGACGCGGAGCGGTAGACCGGTAGCCGAGAAAAATGCGCTCGCCACTCAGGCTCAGGTGGAGGTGGAGCTGTGGAGTGTCGAGTGTGGAGTGCGGAGGTCATCGCGCGCGACTCGCGATGTCGACGTTGTCCAAGCTTCTCCTTTGGATTGGAGCTCTGGCTGCTTTGTGATTTTGGTCCTGATTTGAACTCGCCGAGTTTGGGATTTTGGAATAGTGCAAACTCAAAAAAAGGTCACCGTTTGGCGTTTCCTATATTCTAATAATTCTATAAGCAACTGCTTAAAGCTAAAGGGACAACCACCAATTTGGTCCCTAATTTATTAAGCGCATGCCATATTGCCCCCCATCTTTATATTCTTCCATATTTGCGGTGGGGGGGGGGGGATACCTATCTAATCCCCAACTTCTCTCGATGTAAGCAATTTAGTACCCTATATATCAAAAGTTTCAAAATTTTCCGGGGGGGGGGGGGGGGGGGGGGGAGCAGCACCCCCTTGCCCCTTAATAGGTCTGCCCCTGTTCATCCCACGGGCAGAGCTCAATGGCCGTAAGGGACATTAACCCTAGCCGATGTTAGGGTTCAATCCCTACCTTCTTCTTCATTCCCAAACAATGTAATTTAAATATTGATTTGGTTGTTTTTTAGTCCCAAAAAGTTGGTATTTCCCATATTCTCCGTATTGCTTAAATCCTATACTTATATATCTGATTTTGAATTAAAAAAAAAAGAATGAAAAAATGTTTGTTTCAAATTTTTGACACGTGCTAGCAGGACTCATGTCTTTTTTAATTCCTTACCAGTTAGCAAAACCATGGAATTAAATACTATGGTATACCTTTTACCCGCGGCACAAATGTTTTCACATTTTGTGATCTTATCATGCGGTATACCATGATATTTCACGGTATTTTGCATACAGTTTAGTTTTTGTGTGCATTTTATCCAAAAACCGTGGCACATCATAAATACTGCGAGGTATTTATTACAGTATTTTATTTTTCATGGATGTGTATGAGATTTTTTTTGTCATTTTATATCAAAAAATTATAAATATATAAAACATTACTTCCTCTATCTCATAAAACCTGTACTATTTGATAATGCACGCAAATTTAAACTTCTCTATTTTCACTTCCTTCTTTTAATATAAAACTATTAGTTTATTTATTTTTATATAAAGTATATGTACTTACTTGAAAAAAAGTTACATGCATCTATACTTTTTAATGGGTCCTACGTATTTTTACTTTTTATTTTTCTCAACTTTATCTCCTTTCAATGATTGATATATATATATAATAACAAAAAAGTTACCTTATTTGGAATAAAAAGGAAAGGATAACTATTTTGAACTTGCCAAAAAAAATTTGAGAGAAAATATTGTGAAACAGATGGAATACAATATAATTAATATACATATCATAAAATAAATATTTAATTTTATTCTTTTGGTTACTTTTCTTAGCTAATATAAAAATTTAATGATTACTTTGAGTCACTTATGAACTCAATGTGATATTAGAAAATGTATTGTTATTATTAAATATTATTTTTTCTCTTATATCAATAAAGTAGTTTCTTTCTTAGTATTATTTATTTTTCTCTATATATAATATTTTTTTTATGTTTTTTGTATTAAAAAAATATTTTTTATCATATATATTATATTTATATTTGTAAAATTATGATAAGAAAAATTAGAATATATATAAAATGTGTAAAAAGAATTATTGAATTTATGTCATCTTAAAATAATATTATAACATTTATTTTTTTACAAAAATAGTATGTTTTTATTAACATGTATTGTTATTATTAAAATATTATTTTTCTCTTATATCAATAAATTAGTTTCTTTATGAGTATTATTTATTTTTCTCTATATATAATATTTTTTATGTTTTTTGTATTAAAAAAATATCTTTTTATCATATATTTTATATTTATATTTGACAAATTATGATAAGAAAAATTAGAATATATATATATATATATATATATATATATATATATATATAATGTGTAAAAAAAATTATTAAATTTATATCATCTTAAAATAATATTATAATATAAGTATTTTTTTTTATAAAAACAGTAACAGTATGTGACATAGTATACTAAGCGGTAACAGTATTTAACACCTTAAGTAAAACTAATGACAAAATTCCTTTGTACCAATTTTGTTGTTTCATTTTTTCTGTCCTAAAACTATTATTTTATTTGCCCGTTTTAAAAGCCATGTGGATGAGCCTTCTAAAAGGCTAAGACAGGGGATAATAAGTCCCAAAGATGGTAGTCTTCAACATTTAAATCCTAAATTTTCAAAGTTTGAGTCAGACTTGTAAAATTATTATTTCCTCCATCCCAAATTTTTTTTACATCCTTTTAATTTTTTTGATTAAATTTGACTTAAATTTATGTATATTGTTATTTGATAAAAAATTTTAAAAATTATATTTAAAAACTATGAGTCTTATAATTTCTAAATATATATATTTTAAAAAAATAGTAAATATTGATATAAATAAATTTAAATTAAACTTTGGTCAAAAAGTTAAAATGGAGAAAAGAATTGGGACAGAGAATACTTATAACTGCTAGCCCAATGTTAATATACGATGATTGACCAATCGACCAGATGGAAAGCCCATATTTGAGCAAATACTTTTTGTGAATCAGATTAAATATATGCAAACTAGCTAGTTAGTACCAGTAATTATATTTTAAAGACTCAAATAATCTTTCTTTTATGAAATTTGTATTCATATAAATTTATTATCTTTTAACTTTGTGATAAAGTGTGCTTTGTTTTAATTATTTGTACTTCTTAACTATAACAAATTCTTATACAGGAGTAACAGAAAGAAATTCTACAGATTTAAAACGTAAAAAATAAAGGGTCAATCTTTAGGATTTGTGACGTATTTATCCCTCTAAAATACTCGTGCGCGAGTTCAACAGTATTTCCACGCCAACCATACTTTACACAGTTTGTGAACCTCCATCAATTTGGCCCCCGTGTGGGAAGTGGGAACATCATTCATTATATCATAAATCCCTTTATTGGCCTAAGAAAAAAGATCAGTAGGCAAAGCGTCCCAAACTGCTAACTTGGTGGGTTCATCACCCGGTTTCCATGAGGATTTATTTCAGTGTCATCTTCCAGCAATCACTTCGAGAAACATACTTGTTACGTCACGGTGCCCAGTCGGCCAACTAACTCCTTCCAACCCCCTCCTCTCCATTTATTCTCTGCTTATTGTAATTCTTGCAATTGAATTCCAACCTACTGCCAGAAACAACAGCTCCACATCGCACCGCCATGGGAAAGGGAAGAACGTCGCTGGAAGTTGGGGCTGATGGTGTGGCCATAATCACCATTATCAACCCCCCCGTCAATTCCCTCTCTATTGACGGTAACCTTTTCCCGATCTCCTTAGTTTATCTCTTTTTCTTTACATCCCATTTTAGTCCTGTTGCTCAGTTACCAGTTCAGACTGTTTTCCGGCTAATAAATGAGAAAATCAAGGCACTTTTTCTTATCTTTTAAGCTGTTGGTGAATCGTGAATCATGCGTTTATGGGTGCCGGAGGGTGTTATGAATCAATAAGGAAGTTCTTTTTTTTTTTTTTTTTCTTTGTGCTGTTGCTTGTCTTAGCAAGAGAGTTGGAGTGCTCTAGACAGTCTACCCTTTGTAGTTTTTTGAGTGATAACTACACTTTCAGACAATATGACTAATATGACCATATGAGGTGACCGAGCTCTCTCTATCTCTCTCAGTTCTGACCAGCTTAAAAGAAAGTTTCGAAGAGGCAATGCGAAGGATTGATGTCAAGGCAATGGTCTTAACAGGTAAGTCATGTAATTTGCTGTTATAGAAGAAATGTGGGTGTATGCATGGTCTGGTCCTTCTACAAGTGATTTCTGTTAATTGTGCAGGGGCAAATGGAAAATTCTCTGGTGGTTTTGATATCACTGGTTTGGAAGATCTTCAAAAAGGGGCAGGTATGTTCTTCAGTCTGTTTATTCAAATACCTCAATGTACAAATATCATGATGTTTATTGAAGCTTGTATTGTGCTTTTCAAGTGGAGCACTTAAAGCCCAGCTTTATATCGGTTGAAATTGTCTCCGATACTGTAGAAGGTATGCATTTCTGGTTTCTCTTCAGTCATCTGGGTGCATTCTATATAAGTTGTTTGTTCAGATGTATTTTGACTCATTTCAACATTTTGCTTGTTTTAGCTTCAAAAAAACCATTGGTTGCTGCAATCGATGGCCTTGCTTTAGGTGGGGGTTTGGAAATTGCAATGGTGAGTGCTCTAAGCTTTATTTGGATAATCTCATACGTATATCTTTCTTCTTATTAAGAAAATATGCTATTTATTATCCTCTAGGCTTGCCATGCTCGTATATCAACTGCTAGTGCACAGCTGGGACTGCCTGAACTACAACTTGGGATAATTCCTGGGTTTGGAGGTACAGAAATTTCATTTGAATAAAGCTTGTTTCTTTCTTATGTTCATCAACTATGTGGTGAAGCCAAAGCTTGGGATGATTCATGGTTGGAAGCAACAGCTTTCTACTTTTCTTACATTTTTTTTGTAAAATTTCTATAGAGTCCTAGTGTACAGGAAAAAAGAGAGAATAATCTGAAAGGAAATCATATGCTAATCTCTCAAAATATATAATGCCGCTCACTGCTTCACTGGTTTTTCTGGTTATAAGTTATAAACAATCAATCGCGTTTGGTATCTAAAGTTTGAGAATCACAAGTTGTTCAGGTCCCTAGGTGTTCTTGGTGTTTTCCAGATTTAATAACTGTCGTAAGAATGTCTTGTTTCCATAATCTTGATTGAATTTCAAATGATTGTGAGAATGATAGGTTGACATCCCTTACTATTAAAAGTCAGTGGTAAATGAAACTGAAACTTAACTTATTAATGCTCATGCTACTGAATTCAGGAACGCAGCGTCTTCCACGTCTTGTTGGTCTCTCAAAGTCTCTTGAAATGGTTCTGGTATGTTATAGCCTAGGCGCCTGAATCAGATTTTTATATGCTTCAACCAACTTAACATTTCTCTTCCTCTCTCTGATAGACATCAAAACCAGTTAGAGGGACAGAAGCTGTTGAACTGGGTCTTGTTGATGCCATTGTTCCACCAAGTGAATTGGTAAATGCTGCATGCCAATGGGCACTGGATATTTTGGCACTAAGAAAACCCTGGGTACTTGGCCTTTATAGGACCGACAAATTAGAACCTCTTGGAGAGGCAAGAGAAATATTGCAGTTTGCTAGAAATCAAATCCACAAGAAGGCCCCAAATCTGAAACATCCCTTAGCTTGCATAGATGTTGTGGAAAAGGGAGTAGTTTGTGGCGCTAGGGCTGGCCTACAGAAGGTTGTTACCCTCATCTCTTTTCTCTTGTCTTTTCTGTCTCCCTTTCTCTTCACTCCATACATTCCTTTGTTACCATATAATGTGTATGATATTTGGTAGGAAGCTGAAGTTTTCGAAGAACTTCTGCACTCTGACACATGCAAAAGCTTGGTCCATGTCTTCTTTGCTCTCCGTGGAACAACGAAGGTATATGTGGTGGCTTTTACTTATCTCTGTCATGCAGAGTGGAAAACGTGAAGGGATGCATGCTAGATGCTGGTTCTTTGTTTTCTTTTCTTTCTTTTGTTCAAAGAGAACTTTTTTTTAATCCTTCCTTATAAAAAGTATGTTGCGATCTTTCCTCAAGCATCTCATTGACACTCAAGATTGTCAATGCATGATTTGGGTCTTCGAGGATTTTAAAGTCAAGAGCGAGATTTTGTTTCTGTACACCATTTCACTGTTTCTGTAAATAATTCCTAAAGAATGATGCATTTTGATTGAACTTCAAGGAGTTCATATCAGTTACATGATGCATATAGACGTTGATTCTTGCCACTTTGTTTTTGGATGGTTTTGGAGTCTTCTGAGCCTGGCTTGTAGTTTGTGAAACTACAAGTCTTTATTAACATGACTGGTAGAGTTGTGTAAGTTTTGAAAAGCATAGCATGCCCAAATGTATGAATATTGGTCTGAGCACTGCCAGCAGCTTCTCTTTGCTGGATGGTAGTAGGCCTGGATGGACTACTGCCTTGAACTTTGCTATTTATTTTTTAGTTTGACAAACGTAGATGTTGTTTATCTTAACTCTGAGCAGGTTCCTGGAATAACTGATCTTGGCATGATGCCTAGAAAAGTAAATAAGGTTGCCATACTTGGTGGAGGGCTGATGGGATCTGGCATAGCCACTGCCTTGATTTTAAGTAATTATTCTGTCATCCTGAAGGAAGTAAATGAAAAGTTCTTGGAGGCTGGGATTGGTAGAGTCAGAGGTGAGCTTCTTTCCTTGCATTTAACACGCTGGAGCTATTTTGTTCTTGTTGCACCCTGCCAAGTTATATTTTCTGGAATGCTATACTTTTCCAGCCAATCTCCAAAGCCGTGTCAGGAAAGGGAAAATGACTGATGAAAAGTTTGAGAAGACAATGTCTCTCCTCAAGGGTGCACTTAATTATGAAAGCTTCAAAGATGTGGACATGGTCATTGAGGTGCTTAAAACATCTGCTGTCAGCTGTGTTATTGCTTAGGTTTTCTAGAGATTTTACCAAATGGCAATTGTAACTGATTGTTGTTCATTCTTAGAACAGGCTGTTGTAGAGGATGTTTCCTTGAAGCAACAAATTTTTGCTGATCTGGAGAAATGCTGTCCTCCACATTGCATTCTTGCTAGCAATACTTCGACAATTGACTTGAATTTGATTGGTGAGAGGACCAGATCTCAAGATCGAATAGTTGGGGCCCATTTCTTTAGGTTATATCCTGTCACTGGTTCAGTTCTTGCTTGATCCTGCCCTTTCTCAAGGTGCAACACTGACATAAATTTTAACTCAGTCCTGCTCATGTCATGCCGCTCTTGGAAATTGTTCAGACCAAGCAGACTTCACCTCAGGTAATTGTTGACCTACTAGATGTGGGGAAGAAGATAAAGAAGACTCCAATAGTAGTTGGAAACTGTACAGGCTTTGCTGTCAATAGGATGTTCTTCCCTTACACCCAAGCTGCTTTCCTGCTTATTGAACGTGGAACAGATCTTTACCAAATTGATAGGGTGATAAACAACTTTGGAATGCCAATGGGTCCCTTCAGGTTCCATAGTTTTAACAGTATGATTTGATAGTTTTGAATTCTTGCTTGCATCTTGTTCTTGTCCCCAAGTATTTAAACTTCACCATGCAGATTGGTTGACCTGGTTGGCTTTGGTGTTGCAATAGCAACTGCCATGCAATTTATTGAGAACTTTCCTGAGCGGACATATAAATCAATGCTAGTTCCAATTATGCAAGAAGATAAGAGAGCAGGTATGAGTTTGGTTTTTGAACCATGACTGCCTAGAAAGGTCATTTTGTTTTCTTGCTCAAAGTGCTGTGGCTTCAGGTGAAACAACCGGCAAAGGGTTCTATCTATATGATAACAAAAAAGCTACCCCAGATCCTGAGCTAAAGAAGTACATTGAAAAGGCCAGGAGCATATCTGATGTGGCCATCGACCCTAAGGTTTATTCTCTCTGTCATCATTATTTATAGCTAGTCTTTTACAGGTGAGGGTGGTAGAATGTCGGTACCAACTTGGTTGGTTGAACTATGGGCACTACAATGAAATTTTATCTTGTTTGACTCCTCTCTTGGCAGGTGCATGTAAATGACCAGCACCATGTTGATCTTAATTTTTCTCCTGCCTGTTATTATGCAGTTTGTGAAATTACCAGAGAAGGACATTGTGGAGATGGTATTTTTCCCAGTAGTGAATGAGGCATGTAGAGTGTTTGCTGAGGGTATTGCAGTTAAAGCAGCTGATCTTGACATAGCTTCTGTGATGGGCATGGGATTTCCACCCTACAGGTTTGTAGTTATCCATGGACTTCAGTGATCCTTTATGAATAGTTCATTGATCTATAGGCTTGACAATCAGCGGGATTATGTTTAGGGGAGGAATCATGTTCTGGGCTGATTCCCTGGGGTCTAAATACATCTATTCAAGACTAGAGGAATGGTCGAAGATGTATGGGGAATTCTTCAAGCCTTGTGCATTCTTAGCAGAAAGAGGCGCAAAAGGGGCTCCTCTGGTATGGAACCTAAGACATCTCTTTTGTTATTCAGCAACATAATAATGTAACCAGAATCTCCAGTTGCTGTCGGATCATCCTACGAACTGTTATTCTGCAATATGATTGTTTCGTTGATAACGTTTGAACTACTCGATTGCAGAGTGCACCAGTGGAGCAGGCAAAGTCTCGATTATAAGAGTGTGCTTCATTGCAGCCAGCATCAGTCACTACTCTCTCACCCACTGTTAACATAAACGGTGGATAGAATACACTTGTATGAGCTGAGTCATGTGGGAAGTGAGAGAACTAAGAAACAAGAACGTTATAGGCAGCAAATATCTCAGCTTCAGGAATCTCTGCCAATCTCTGAGGATACAGAAACAGTTACAGCTCATTCCCGATCTGTGAACGTTACTTGATAAACAAATTTAAGTGTAGTACTCCATAATTTATATTTTGCCTTTGGTTTGGAAAGTTCCAAAGGGTATTGTTGTTGGGTACAAGGTGCTATTAATCCGAAGGTGTTCTTGCGCCCCCGTTACGGTGCAACGAAATTACTGTTGTTCTAGCTAATGGAAGAATGATTGGACACCCAACTGATTGTAATTGTTTGATCATTCTTTCTTTTATGCTTTTATCATGGTAGAACCAGGTAGGACTGATCAGAACTCTTCATATTAGCAGCATACGACATTTTATCAGGGATTGTTGACAAGTTTTACCCTAATGACTTTACTATGGATCTACGAAAGTGGAAGTAATAAAATTTCACATTTTGCATTGCAGGAGTAATTTCCCTTATTTCTTAAACGCAGATGTCAATAAGTTAGAGACAGCCTATTAAAGAGAGAGAGGGTGACTATACATGCTATAGCTAGCATATCCATATTTTGCATTGGGAAAGTTACAAAAGCTCTGATGTGGTTCGATTTAGCATACACTTTATCTCCTCTATTTTCAAAAGTTTACACTTTACCCCCTACTTCTTTTATAGTGTCTGACAATAACTTTTGAAACTCTAAATTAAATTGTCTGATAATCATGTTTCAGTAATTTTAAGATTTTTAATATTTTTTTCATAGCTAACCGACATTTAAAAAATAATAATATGCATTTATAGGGAGAAAAAGAAAAAAATGATAATTTAAAATGTCTATTAACTGTAAAAAAATATTAAAGAGACTGAAATTACTGAAAGATAACAATCGTACAATTTAAATTACAATTTCAGAAATTGTTATTGGACAATATAAAAGAATTGAGGGACAAAATATAGATTTTTAAAAATAAAATAAATAAATTGTAGGTTAAAGTAAATATCATAGAGTAATTGTAACTTTCCATTTTGCAGCATGCGCACAGATTTTAGAAATTCTGCCCGGCTTGAGAAACAAAATGGGAATGAGGTGAGAAGAAAGAATAGGGCAAGGAGGAGAACCAACAAAGGCAATGAGAATAGACTTGTTAACCTTGAGAATTGAATGGAATCATCCAAACAGGTCATTGTGCTGGATCAGCGCCTGCTGGGCCACACTGCTACATCCCATTTATATGAGTATCTGGTAGCTACATGCACAGATTAGCAGATAAAAAGAAAACAGGGGAGTCCCACTCCCATTAGAGAAATTTCTGTTCAAATGATAGAGAGGTTGGATTGGGCCTATCATTTATTGCAAAAGAAGACGACGTTCGGTCAAATTCATACTCTGCCTGTGCCTGGCCTTCTGTGTTTTTGGGCCTCTCTAGACTCTAGGCTCTAGCTACCAAGTACCAACACTAATTTGCCAGATTTGATATATGGAATTAGTTTCATCTGGTAATTCTATACTGCATTCTTATTTGCAATATGTTTGAAGATATATTAGTTATAATGAATTCCCATGATAATGTAATATCATACTAATAATAATTAATTAGTTAATAATATGTTAATCATTTTTTAAAAAAAAAATAGTTACAAATTATACATACAATATACATGAAAATGCACTATTTATTGGTTACATACAAATGATCAGAAACTCTTCTCAATAGAATTTTGTATGATAGACGCATCAGTGTAGTTACATGAGACCTTCTAAATTACAAGTCCATAGAGCACCAAATGGCTGTGGTGCACACTATCACAGCCCTTTCACTCCTTTTTTTTTTCTGTGAAAAAAGTACAACTCTTTATTGAAAAGTGTTGGATTTAATACTTTTTCCTCCCCACATGCAAACCTTTGCATGCAAAACGGAACCTATAGTGATGGTGCCTAAGCTGGCAATAACCCAGACAAGTGGGGCTTTACGCTTTAGGTTTAGGATGCATGTATGTATATATGCGTTATGTTACCATCATATACATTAAACCGCAACATTAATTCTTGATAAGTGAAAACAAGGTTTGTCAAAATTTCAATTCGAATATTAAAACTTTATGATTTTACAATTTAGAATAAAACATGTTTCAATTAGTTTTTATAATTATAATTATGATTTTGAATTGATCTATGAGTACGATTGACAGAAAATAAAAAAAAAAATTTCTTTGAAATCCCAATTTTGAGAACATGGGTAATAAAGATTAGAATGCATAACCAAATGAAAACCCTTTTGATTAAAAATCACATTGCAGGCAAGAGGAAGTGACAAAATCAACATGGACTAGATTTTTTTTTACTAAATTAATCATAAACTTAGATTTTTTTTCACTAAAACAAAACCTAAGTTTAAATTCATTTGTTTGATGAAACTTTTGTTTTTAATTCTTTCCCTTGTTTTATGGTTTTTTCTCATCTATAACTAGGGGTGAGCATTATTTGGTAAAACTAGACAAGCCAAATAAATAAATTGCATTAAGATAAAATAATTCATTTATTTAATTATTTGATCAGGTACATGCTAAAACTGAATTTCATGTCCTATTGATTATTGAATCGTTGTGAATAGTAATAAGTTTTTAACTATATGTTGTTATTTTAATTTCATCTAATTTTGATCTATATGTTATCAATCATTCTTTAATTTTGGATACAAAATTTAAATTTTATAGTCTCCATCTTATTTTTCATTTAGCAGGTATCTTAGATCTACCAAAGAGAAACCGAATTCAATTTGAAAATCAAATAAATTCATTAAAATGTAATTGAGATGATTTGATTTGGTTTTAATATGTAATTCAAATTCATTTCATAGAAAAAAATTAATGAGATTATCCTATACAGATCAGCTGCAAAACCAAACCAATTTAATTGCAGCCAGGTAACTCTGTAGAAGAGTGAAGGAAATGCTGAAATGTCCGAGTACAACCAATAAAATTGGTGGAACATGGAAAATGGGGAAGATAACACATGAAAAAACGACAGCCAGTAGCAGCAGCAGAGCCAGAAGAGAGAGAGAGAGAGAGAGAGAGAGAGGGGGGGGGGGGATCGTGAAAAATGTCAGGGATAATTGCAATTTTCACTCTATATAGAATTACACTTTATCTCATATTTTTTAATATAATCTAACAGTAATTTTTAAAATTTTAATTTAGACTATATAATACTTATTTTTAATTAATTTCAACTTATATGATAATTTTTTTATAGTTAATTAATATTTAAAAAATATAATTTTCTATTTATAGAAGAAATAAAAAAATTAATAATTTAAAATACCCATTAATTATATTAAAATACCATATAAATTAAAATTACTGAAAAATAATTATTATAATATTTAAATTAAAATTTTAAAAATTATTGTGAGACTATATTAAAAACATATGAGGTAACGTATATATTTATAAAATAAGATGAGGTAAAGTATAATTTAACTTATACTTCACGAGGGAAATTGTAATTAATCTCAAAATTATTTTAATTTGTTGCAGGGAGGAATCTGATATCTGCTGCTGCAGAAGCAAAGCAATTCCTTCTTCTGATTCCAATATTGAGAGGATAGAAAAAAAAAAAAAACGAGTCTTATTTAGACACTAATTTAGTAGTTTTAATTAGTTAATTATAAAGAGCAGGGAAAGGGGCAAAAGGACTTGTCTTTTATCACTTTTGTAGATCCTGTGTGTGGGCAAGGGAGGGCAAAAAGTCTAGGGTTTTGCTTTGCCTTCAGATGCTAAAATCTTAATAAACTCCATGTCAAGTCAGTCCTGCACGTGCTCCTGGGCACTCTCTCTCTCTCATCCCTACCTCACTTCAATGCCCTCCTTTTCTTTTCGCTTAATGCTTTTCCTTGCCCCTCGACCTCGCGCGTCATAAATTTTTCGATCTACCTCATTAACTGTACTTTATCCTAAATGCACCCCAAATCTTGAGAATTTAGGAACTTTAAAACAGTTGATACTTGATAGAAGTATTATTTTATGCAAATAAAGTATCCTTTGTTTGAAAGGTGAAGAACTGAAGATACTTGATCCTATTAACGAAGTTGCATTGGTTGATGAAAGTAAAATTTCATTATAGAAACTCACTTTCTAATTGTAGTACAATATGATGATTAGTGAAATAATTTTTAGTTTTATCCAAAGCTTGATGAAACATAAGAAAAGTGCCAGCTAAATTAACTGCTATGATCAATAAAACTCAAAGATTTTTTACATTTATTTCACAGTCAACTAGGACAAAAACGAGGCACATTAAATAAAATGCAAAATTTTAGGGTAAATTCGGCATGAAATAAAATCTTGAGGTGTCAATTCCATTAAATCAAGGGGTCAGATGAGCTTTTAGCAAATTTCCTCACTTTTCCTTTCCCCTCTCTCAGTCTCAGTATACACCCGTCTGACCAATCTGCTCCCTCCTCTTGTCCTCATCCCTACCATCATCTCTGTATCCCCAAAGCCTGCATCAGAAACAAAACAAAACAAACCAAGCACACCCATATCTTTTCACTTCAGTTCCTCCCTCAATCCTCATCTATCAAATAATGAACCAAAGGTCACCCGTAATCTGATCAAAGTCTCCTGGGAAAAAAAAAAAAGAATTGATCAACAAGTAATGATGATGGAAGGCTTGAGAGTGGGAGGAAGAGTTGGTGTTGGCGTTGGCGTTGAAGACGACATGGGCGATGGAATGCAATGCAGTGACCATCCTTACAGGAACAACCCAGGTGGGATCTGTGCATTTTGTCTTCAAGAAAAGCTCGGCAAGCTTGTTTCTTCTTCTTTTCCTCTGCCCATTCGTGTCTCGTCTTCTTCTTCTTCGTCTCCTTCCTTTAGATCTGATACTGGGAATGTAACTTCTTCTGGGTTTACCTCCAATGGGGTTGTTCATACTTCTTCCTCTTCTTCTTCCTCCAATCCTCTGTCTCTGTCTCTCTCTGTGAAGCCCACTTCTTCCAATGTCGGCCTCTATCAAGAATACTACACCCGGAAGGCCAGGATCCCGTTTCTGCTTGCCAAGAAGAAGAAGAAGGTCATGGCCACAGCGAGTTCGTCGTCGTCGGATCATCACCACCGAGCGGCCGATGTGGTTTTCAAGAGAAGCAAGTCGACGGCGACGCCGATAAGAGGGCATTACTTAGACGACGGGGCGGATTTTAGCCCCAGGAAAAGAAGTGGGTTTTGGTCTTTTCTGTATCTGTCTTCTTCCAAGCCCCAATCCGGCTCTTCACGGAGGATGGACAAGCTTTCGTCTTTATCCTCAACGTCGTCGACGACAAGCATGTCGGTTGGGTCTGCTGCGGCGGCGGCATCTATAAAGGGTAAAACTTTGGGGTCGTCATCGATGTCAAAAAAAGGAGCGATCGTGGTCGTGGAGGAAGACGACAGTCCCAACAGCCAAACCAATGCCTCTGCATCGTTTGATCGGAAAGTCTCGAGATCCAGATCTGTTGGCTGCGGAAGCAGGAGCTTTTCCGGTGACTTTTTCGAGAGGATTTCAACTGGGTTCGGAGACTGTACCCTCCGGAGAGTGGAATCACAGAGAGAAGGCAAACCAAAAGCCTCTGGCTCTGGCTCTGCCATGAAAGAAAGAGTGAAATGTGGTGGGATTTTTGGAGGGTTTATAATGACCTCAAGCTCCTCTTCCTCCTCATCATCGTCTTACTGGGTGTCTTCCTCAGCTGAGGAAGTGAATGGAAAAGCAGGAGGTCACCTTGTTCCTGGCAGGAATAGGGGTTGGGGGTGGGCATTTGCTTCTCCTATGAGAGCTTTCGGCAGTAAGCCTGCTTCCAAAGATGGTAGGAGAGGCACAGTGATCAGAGAAGCCAGCAGCAAGAACAGTACCAGTCCAAATCTCTCTGCCATTCCTTCTTTGTTAGCTGTTAGAAGCTGAATAACTGAGCACTCCTCTTCGTCTGTGTTTATCCTGTTCTTGGAGCTGTACTCTATTATTCCATTGGTAATTAGATTTCATTTTACACTTTTGTTTTCACTTGCAACTATATCTGAAAATAATGAAGTTTTTGCAGTAGTTAATTGATCGTCGTCATCATCAAATCTGGTGGTGGAAGTGATGGGGAAGTTGTGAAATGGTTTGGAGGAGAGGCTGATGGTCTCTTGCTTCATCTTGGTGTGATGCCCAGTTGGATTTTGTGCCAAAAACTTGTATTCTTTGATCTGAATGAATGTTTCATTAGTTGTAATTTGCACTGGCCTGCTGTTATGGTCGAAGTCTTAAACTCTTACCACTGCTGCACTGAAATATTCTTCATCCTCAGCATGGTTTAGGATCACATGCAACACATGTTTGTTTGCTGGTGATGCAGCATTGGTCCTGAGCCTTTAATTTCTGTTGTAAATCGGTTCCTAACATTCATTTAGTTATAAATTGGTCTCAAAACTTTATATTTCATTGCACATTGATTCCTAACCCTAAGCTGGGACAGAAACTTGCTTTATAGAGAAAAAAAATTGATAATTCAAATTGTCTATTAACATTTGTTGGAAGATAACTATTAAATATTTTGGATTTATCAACTTTTATGAATTATTTGACATTAATTTTTTATATTTTAATTAAATTGCTCAATAACTATTTCTTTATGAATTGAAATTATATCATAATTTTCTACTGTAATTGGACAATTTAAACTATCTTTTTTTATTTTCTGAAAATTAAATTTCTGTGCTCGTCTAAGGTTTTGGAAAAATATGTAATGAATTATAAAGGTTTGTGACCAATTTGCAATGCAATGAAATTAAAGGTTTGGGACCATTGGTGCTATAAATCCAATTGGTAAAAAGTACCATTGGTCCCAGTTCTTTAATTTCAATTACAAATTGGTCCAATACCTTAATTTTTGCGAATTGGTCTCAAATCTTTATAGTTTGTTGCACATTGATTTCTAGCCTTGGGCAAATATAGAAACTTGATTTACCAAAAAGGAGAAACTGATAGTTTAAATTGTTCATAACCTGTTATAAAATTATAATACAATTTGAATTTATAAAAAATAGTTATAGAACCATTTAAATTAGAATTTACAAAGTTAATATCATATAATTTGTTAGAGCTAATGAGTTTGAAATTTTCGTAGTCATCTTTTAATAAATTTAAATTTTATTTTAATTTTCTCACAATTAATGAACAAATTAAACTAGCAGATTTTTTTCATTTGTACATCGAGTTTATTTGCTTGTCTGGGGCAAGGGATGAATTTGACAATGATATGAATGTAAGGACTGATTTGTAACAAGAATTAAAGATTTGTGACCATTGGTGCCATTTACCCGAGTTTGCTTGATTGGCTCCACTTATGTTCTTGAATTTCCTCTCTTTTCTAGTTCATGATAAACCAGTCATTCTAAATTTTAACCATGGAAGATAAATAAGTTGTAAAAGCTCCATGGAACAATGGCTAAATACAGCTACTACTTTTAATGTGCATAGTTTCCATTGAATGAAATGGTGGCAGATCCATCAACACTTTTTAGTCAGAAAGAATCTGGTAATGGTTTGTGTATGCGGTTGAAACATTTAAGAGTTGCATAAATGCAGTTTAATATGGAATAAATGACTAAGTGAGCAATAAAAACATTGTTTGCCAAGTACAGTTTGTGTATGTATATGATTTCTTTATTTATTGGATGATGATAAGGTAATAGACCACATATGTTACACACGGATCTAGGTCATTCATAACTATACATCACAGAAGACCAAAATTATCTACGATTTATGTAGTCTATTACTTTATAATTTTTTTTTAATTTATTTTGGGGAAATTTTTTAGGAAAAGGGAGAAGATATTGGAGGGTAAACCGAAGGAGATGATGATGATCATAATAGTGATAAAAATGTAAGACATGGTGAAGTACAAAAATACATGAAAAAAGCTGTTGCCCAGGAACACTGTTTAACATTAAAATCTGTGGTCCAACCAAGCTGGTAACACATGTATCTACACCGTACACTAACACCAATAATTTGATCCATCAATAGTAAAATTCATATAAATACGAACAAAAAAATTTACTTCTTTGTTTTACTATTAAGTTAAAGGAAATACTAGTACAGTAGTAACCAAAGCAACTAGCAGTCTCAGGTTTCTGTTTGGTTGGGATGTTGCATTGGGAAGGTGCAAAGGGCAACGACGCAAATCTCTTGTGGGCCTTCATGAAACACTGGAGACTTTTTGAGGCCCAAAAGTGAGTTTCCTTTTTATTTTGCTTTGACCCGTTGTCTTATAATGTGGCCCATCTTCCATCTTTTTCTTAAGAGGATGAGAAATTGAGAACGACATGCACTGAAAAAGAAAAGAAAAGAAGAGAAGGAAAAAAAAAAAAAAAAAGATACCATCGATGCACGAAGCAAGTTTAATATTTTTCAGCAAGATTTTGACGTGTTTCGTGGAATATATCGCGATCAGCTGCTAGACGTTCAAAAATAAGATTGGGAAATGATCACAAGAAAGCAACTTTAGGAGGGAGGGAGGGAGGGGGGGCTCATTTCCTCGCCACCAGGTAGTATCTAAATCACACACGACACAAAGGGAAAGGAAAAGGGGAATAATGGTGGGGGATCAAAATCAGTCATCAGCTCGAGCCTCTTTGAATGACATGATTTCTTGATTTGAGATATGTAGCTTGGTTGGTACATCAGTTTTCAGCCTAACATGGTCCAGCACCTCCACCTCCTTCACCTAATTTTCTTTAAGGGCAAAGAAAATTATTAATAAAAAGAAAGAGTATAAGAAGTTTCAAGTCAAGAGCTAGAGCAAATATGAACTCAAATTAGAAAAGATAAAAATAAAATAAAATCTCATATCCATCCAAACACCCCTCATCCACATTTCTTAAAACCCCTACTTCAAAACCTTAAAAAAAAGTCAATAAATAACATTAATTCTGAATACCCTATTCCAATCTCCTCAATTTGTTCCTCAAAAATGAGTTTTTCCTACGAGCACCTAACTTGTCATGGCACTTTTTCTGGCCTATAAGAGAGTCCAACTAATCATATGAGTTTTTCCTTCACCTCAACTTAGCTGCCCACAGCCACAACCCTTGCCCAAAATTTTAGGTTGTTTTTTGAGATATTATATTTATTTTTAATTTATTAGCTTCACTTAATTTGAATGTCAGTATTTTTTATCAATTATTTTTGAAGTTGCTATGAAAAAATTCACAACAAATTAATTGCATTTAGAAAATTTTATTCAAGTTATCATTTAATAGATAAGATGTTAACTTCCAAATGGCACTGGTTCTAGATAAAGAATTAATAGAATTGAAAATAATATATTTTTAATGAGTTTTTGAATGGGAAAGAACATTATTTAGCAATACACTTTTTTGCAAGCCATGCAAATTACGAGGGCCATCATTTGAAAAGAAGAGAAAATTACAAAAAGTTCCCCTGAGGTTTGGCCAAATCTCAGATTTTGTCCCTTCTGTTTCAAATACTTACACTTTATCCCCTCCCTTGTTCTATATATATACGTATAACTCCCCTCCTACTAACTTAACTCCGTGATTCTCTGTTATAAGAGAAAAGAGAAGATAACTGATTTTGCTCTTCTAACCTCCTTTCTTATAAACTTTGAATCCCAAACTTATGCATCTACAAAAGAACCCTAGTTTCTCCCTCCTTCCTCCGGAACGAACCTGACGCGTTTTTCTCTTCTATCGCCGCCGAGTACTTCGATTCCGGCCACGCCCAGCGTCCGTCCTTGCCGACTAGGTTTGAGGAATTGACTCTAACCAAAATCCTATTCCTAACACCAGAACCAACTTCGCAATTTATTTTGAAATATAACACCAGAGAAAACGATAAAAATCGAGTAGCAGATCGCGTCTACAAACCACCAGAAAGAGAGTTAAAACATTTCAAGTGAAAACCGAGAATGGCCAATATAAAACACATACAAGGGAAATAGAATCTATTTGTTGGGTGCAACATTAGGCAACGCCGAGCCGGAAATAAGGACTTCGCAACCGAAGAAACCGAGCTACTAGCGCTCTGGTGCTTCGATCATTCAACATCGGACAGGCTCTGGAAACTGGAAGTCGAAAATGACGTGGTTTTATTGCCACTGCTCGGGATTCCGGCGTTCGTGATTTCAGACCCAGCAGGTCCGATTCCGTTGTCGTCCTATTCGGTCGTCAATTGACCTCTCCGGCAAGTCCAAATCACAGGCGGCACGCGGGAGAAGGCGACGGACTCGCCCTTTCGGCCATGGGATCTGACGCGCGCGTGAAGAGGGTGAATCAGAAGGAGAGCCAGATCTGACGGAGCTGCTGAGCCGAGAGGGCCAGGGCGGTCGATGGGCTAATCGTGGATGGCAAGACGATGGGCTTCTGGGTTAGTCAGATTTTTCAAAATTTTTTTCTTTTTTTTCTTTTCCCCAGATTCGAGTTTCAATTTGGTTTCAGATTCAACTTTTTGGATTTGAGTGGCAATTTGGTTTCTGAGTTTCTGGGTTCAAGTTTTAATTTGAGGGGCAAAGTTATCGAACAAAGAAAGTTATGATAGTAAAAGGTAGTTCTCTCTTTTTTTTTGTCTTAACAATCATTAACAGTGTTACATCAATAGGCAGTAACTGTAGATATTTGAAACAGATAGAACAAAACCTAAGGTTTGGCCAAACCTCAGATGGTTTTTTGTAATTTTCCCTAAAAAAGAATCATGGCACCCCAAAAAATAAGACAAGGAGAGAAGATTATAAAGCCTTAAACAAGATATGCACAAAATGACTTGTCTCATGAGTGAAATACCTATTTGTAGCAGCAGCCTCTTAACTTTCCAGCTTGCACTTTGTGTTTTTTTGTTTTGGTATTGGGACATAAAATTATTAGTGAATCTGGGAATTGATTTTAAGGCTCCTAGTTTAGGCTCAATTTTTATTGTGCCGGAAGCCCATAAGTCTTGCAACAACAATCCATAATTAGAGAGCCATCATCCTAGATCCAAACCCAATCATTAACTTTGAGTGTTATAGTCCAAACCCAATGATTACATGGGCTTAGCTTCTGTTCAAATGTTTTTTTTTTTTTTTAATATTAGAACGGGCTATTTTTGGCACCTTATTGATTGATACGTACTTAATGAAAGGTATATTACTGCAATTAAAAGAAAAATTTATACTAGCAATAATACTGTTATTAAGTCACGGTGCTAACCTTAATTATTCAAGGGCCCACAATTATTAACTAAAAAATTATTAAAAAAATAAAAAAAAAATTAATCTTACCCACCGTCGGCCCATGGCTGAATACAAATTTTGGATGGTCTCGTGGAGTGGAGAAAACAGGGTTAAGTAATCCTACCATAATCTACCCTACCGGTGCTCCCGCACGCACCTCAAAATTAATATACTTGCACTTAATATACGATTTTTATCGCAAAATAAAGTTATGAATTTCATTTTTAACTACTTGTAAATGTAAATAATTTTCTCAAAACATACACAGAAACATAAATAATCAAGGTAAAATAAAAACACATAGCAGGCGTAGGCCATATTATATGATACACAGTGTCGAAGCGTGTACAAACCAAACACGGTTTACCCATGGCAATCATATAATCCAAGCCACCGTCATTTACGTCTCTCCGACACCCACCCAGCAGTTTCCCATGGAATAATACTAATCATCTGATTTGGTCGGAAATCGATAACCAAAACCAAATCAGACGGCAGTTGTTTTCTCTGTCGGCAACCAAATAAAAAACTGAATGACGTTGCGATCCCATCAACCAGACGAGAATTTGTGGTTAAAATTGGTCTGTAATTGTACCCCGGCAGGCCATCTTCAAACTCGATATATCCTAGGGAGTATCTAAAGAAAAAAATGCACAGACGGGCCTAGATTTTTTTATAAAAAAAGAGGCAAAATAAATATTTTCGCAGACCATAATTCTTATAAAAAATTACAAGTATTTTATAATATTAGAAAGAGCTGAGACCCTGCTAGCCGCTCTAGTTCCGTCACTAAGCATATAAAAGAACAAATTTATAATATGTGAAGCGAACTACTAGGAACATGTAATTAGCATATGCCAAAAGAGCAACACACACATAAGTCACAACACAAACGGCCAGGATAATTCAGATTCTATAACATGGATAAAGGATCCTCTGCAACATGAGATCGTCTTCTAGTGTGGTCTCACCCTGCGACTCAGCAACATCTCTCGCAGCTCTGCCGGGTCGATCTCCACCGCACCGTTCTCAGGCCTGTAATATCCGGTGACAGGATCTGGTCCCCAAGCGGAGGTGGCCCCAGCTTCCTGCTTCGTCCCACCCATCCGACCCAGTTTCCCTACCACACCTGCTGTGGACCTTCCTCTGCCCAAGCTCGCCGGCACTGCCGCCTCTGAAACTGCCACGTATCCCCTCCTGAATTTACGCCAAAACCCATCAAGTTTATTACCAGACATAACCAAATCCAAGTATTCTATTCCATGGCTCAGAGTAATCGCATAAATAAGAAAACATCAACCTGTATTTTAACATCCAATTAAATAACAAACCAAGAATGATCGAATAAAAGAAAAGGTTTTCTAATGAGTATAAATGATAACGGAGCTCCCTCTCTGTTTTCTTTTTTCTTGTTTTTTGTTTTGTTTTGTTTTTTTGACACTGGGAAAAATTCAATAAATGAAAAGAACCGGTTTCGTATTGAATTTCGATATGTTGATCGATTTTAAAATTCAAACAAAAGGACAGAAACAAAAGAACCAGAAACCCAAGCGAGAAAACATACCGAAAAGCAGGGAGGAGAGACGGAGACAAGCCATCGGCAAGAGAAGCAGCGAGGTAGCTGACACGAGAAAGCGAGCGAGCCATCAGTTATTTTGAGCAAATGTACAGAAATCCCAAGCTGCTACAGCAGAAGAAGCCAGCCCCGTCCCAGCGGAGAACACGACTCCTGCAGGCTGCAGCAGCTGAAGCGAGCGGCTCGTCTCGTCTCGCCTGGGTTCGAAGCGGTGCGGATAGGGTGATGGCTTTAGGGTTTGGGTTCTGAATTTATAGAGATGAGAGAGAGCTCGAGCACAGCAGTCGGTATTCGTTTGGGTTGGGCCGGGCCTTGGACCATCCAGATCAACGAGGGAAAGGATAGACGTCTACTTAGGAGGTTTGCGCAAATCCAGCTTTCGTCCAGCAGTGGCCGACCTTATGAGTGTTAGTGATGACTCAACTTTCTACAATCAAAAGTTAAAGCTCCCAAGTGACTCAACTTTCTACAATCAAAAGCTAAATTTCCCAAGTGCCGTATCTAATTTGCTCAGGGAAATCCGTCCGTGACAGATGTTATAGAGAGGATGATCAACAACGTCTGTCATTTGTCATATAATTTAAATCTTAGATAAAATTTAATTAAAACACATAATGTCATAAGTGTCAAGCACACTCATCCACATAAAATAATAATAATTATTATTAGAATATGTATTCTTTAAACTTTTGATAAGTTGACATGATATCTACAATTCTATATGTTAAATAGGGTTCAAATCTTGACTTTTGTAAGAAATTTCTCCTCTTTGTAGTAAAATAGTGGGTTTAGGTTTAGTTGCGCGAGGTTTATGATAGACTTATGGGACTCTTCTAAATCTCTTTTATATAATAATTCTGAATAAAAAAAATATGTAGTATATTTATTAAAAGGGTTATAATTACATGACAAATGGTGATATGACAATCTCATTTAAGTCGTCTGTCATTATGGGTTATAATTATGTTAAAAAAATGAGAATATATAGTTTGTTTATAAAAAATGAGTTATAATTATATGATAAATGATATATGCGACAGCCTCATTCAAGCCATTTGTTATTGTAGATCTCACGTGAAAGCCACATAAATAAAGCAATTGTTGTACACACTCAAGAACAATTGTTTTGCTAATATTATATACTGTGATGGTCATTAAGTGCATAAAGTTTGTCCTACAAAATTTTAGACATGTGTTTTAAGTGTACTATTTATGCCATGTGTGAAATTGTACACGTTAGTTTTCATGCGTATAAAAGTTTACAACTTGATTTTTACATGTACAAATTTACATATGGCAAATAAGTATATGGTTATAGCGATTTAGAGCTTTAGTGTCTTACAACCATTTAACGGAAAATTATGTACAAAAGAAATACATACATATGCATAAACCAGAAACTCGGATATGCGTATTGAAAAAAAAACTCGCCTAAAACCAGAAGTTAAAAAAATCATTTTAATTCACCCTCCTAATGTTAAAAGATCAAAAGTTTTGATTCCTCAACTCCAGCTTTCTGATTCATTTTGATTCACCTTTCTAATGTTAAAAACATTTGGCTTTTTAATTGTTTTTTCAAATACCCTTGATTGGTGCACGAGAAAGTTCCATCCAACTCTTTCCGTTTTTTTTTTTACTTATTACCGAGTACAGGTAATAGGGGTAATCCTATCAGAGTAGCACCGGCCTATGAAGACCAAGGTGTAGGGTCGATGGCCTAACCCGTTCCTCAACTTGCTCCCCACCCTGCTGATGGAATTTAATTTAATTTTATGCAACATAATGATATAAATGAGTGGAGTAGGCGCTGGCTTAAGTTAATAAAGGTTCATATGAACATGATGCTAAGTAAACATACCAAATTTTCCGGCTCTAGTAACATCTCATCAATGATTTGAAATTTTCTGAGTCTAGTAACATTTCATCATTAATAGTTCATTTTAATTCAAGTTAATTAACTATAAAATAGCTTATTTTTATTTTGATATTTTTTTAATCTGAAATTAATTTTAATTAAAATTTAATATTATGTAGTTATAATAATTCATTAAAAATGTAATTTTTATAATTTTACTAAATTTTTATAGTTTAAGATATTAAAAAATTATAAAAATTTAACAATATGATAAAAATTTAGTCTCAAATGAATTATTGTATCTACATAATATTAATTTTTAAATAAAAATAAATTAAAAAATAATTTAAATTAAAATGGGTTGACTAATAATTTATTATCAGAGGGCTGGCACGGGCAGCGGTAGTGGGGTTGGTGACCTGGTGTTGTAGTATAGAGAAAAATAGAAATAATAGAAAAAAAATATTATAAAAAACGCGGCGGTGGCGAGATGAAGGAGCTCCACGATGGCTCGGGAGCGACGCAACCGCGGTCCGTGAATCGGACAAACGTGGCGTCCTTTTTCTCCATAGGCTTAGGTAAGTAGGTTCAAAAGCGACAGCTACACATGTGACTCACCAATGTTCTTCAATCGACATGCCCTAAGGCCTAAGCCATTGCCTAATCCACGTGTTGTATAAATGTGGTATACCGTTCACCAAACATTTGCTGTATATCATACATAACTTTTCATGAGTTATCGGAATATTACGCAAAATATTATATGGGACGGGTATGGGCCGTATGGCTAGGTTTTGACTCAACCCGGCTCTATCAGCGCCATTGATCGGGTTTTCTAGTTAACTGCCCAACCCTGCCTGCGTGCTTTTAAACTTGGTAGCAACTCAAATCACATAGAAACCAATTTGAGTTTGGTTTGTTGTGGTTGGGTTTTTATATTTTCATTTAAGGCAATAATTTTAATAAAAAATAGTTATAAATAAATAAAAAAATATAATTATACTTCAATTTTTAATTTATATAAAAAATGTCTCAAATTAAATAAAATTTCATGTCTAAAAAAAGATAAATTAATTATATAACAATAATATAAAATTAAAAAAACTGAAAAAACAAAAACAGAAAGTATAGTTTAAACTTACTTTGGTTTCAAATAATCATCTCAAAACTTTAAAAATATTGATATCAAGAAGTGAACAAGAAGAGTCAATTGTAAAATGTCACACTCACTGCCATAAATCTATATATTATAAACAAAAAACCAGCTTATAATAATTTGCATAAGTAACTGAATAATCTAGCTTGTAATCATTTGCATAAGTAACTGAATAATCTAGCTCTTTCCTCTCTTTTTCTATCTCTTTCCTCCATAACCTATATGTATATCATATTGGCCAATTTTAATACTTAACAACGGAAACTAGATATGCACAAAATAGCTAAAGCCTCATGTGAATTTCTACAAACAAAAACATTTCAATTCAAGACAGTTATAAATAAATGAAAAAAAAAATTGTTTAGTAAGAGAAAAAAAGTGAGTTCTGCACACTGTCATCATTTATTAAATATAAGAATTTAGAAATTATAAGAAGAAGTGGTTCGGGTCAGGTTTATGCAGGTTTTATAATTAGAACCTACCCTGCCCCTGCATGAATGACCAGGTTCATCTTTTTAATACCTACCTCAACCCTAACCAAAATTGTTATAGGTTTGGTTCGGTTCGATTTGGGGCAGTTGATTGGGGATTGTTTGGGTTGGATGAGCACCATATTGCTAATGCCTACCATATTTTGGTTAATTTGCAATATACCGAATGGTGTAACATAGATCGGAAGTTCATTCTTTTTTTCTTTCACATTAATGTACAACATACATACATATAAAATAAAACTAACAAGATTAAAATATCAATATTTTGACATCTTAAAAATTCAATGTGATATTAGAAACCTATTATAGAAAATATTATTTTTCTCATATGCTAGTACATTATTTTTTTTTCTTGAATAATATTTATTTTATTCTATGTATTTTTTTTTAAATTTCTATAAAACAGATCATCTTTCATATATATATGTTATTTATATTAAAAAAACATGATAAAATAATTAGAATACATATTAAAAATGTCCGGAAAATTATACACACAAACGATTTCAACATGCGGCACTACATACATGCAATATTCCTATATTCTACAAATGTACAATATACCTAATAGTAACATTATTGACAATCCTATGTACAAATAGGCCTAGTTTGGAAAAACCTACGCAATTTATTGTTTGTTTGGGTCGAACGTTGATTACAAAATATATTTGATACCATTTGCAACTTATGTCACAGGTTAGAGGTGCAAGTGACGAGTAAAGTATGGGCCCATAAGGCTCAAGCTTGACCCTGTAGCTAAATGGTACTACTCGTGCTCGAGATCAAATTGTTCTAACCCAATTTTTCAGGCTTAAGCTTGGCTCAAGGTGGACTCAAGCTCTCCCTGAAAGCTCACTAGGCTCGAGTGGCACATATAAAACTTTAGCATCAAAATTATGACTTAAATAAAAGATGGGGACTGAATATGTAATTTTCTACATAAATAACCAGAGAAAGGAAAAATTATAAAAGCATAACCCAAACTTTAAAATCCTTTGCTACTCTACCCTAATTCTCTAAGCTTTATAAAAGAGCCACCATCTTTCCTGTCAACTATTACGTTGCTCTCGGATGCAAAGTGTGCAGCAAGTGTGATTGAATTATCCAACTCATAGGGGATTGTTTTGTTCGGTCTTTTTTCTGCTATTGATCCCCATTTTGCCTATCTTACTAAGGTGCCTATATCAAAAACAAGATCAAAGTGAAATCCAGACAAAGCAAAGATGAGGTTGAGGCAAGATCGCTTATGACGAGGTTAACTAAGGTTAAGGCGAGGTTGGTTAACATCGAGGAAGGTGAGTTAAGATTGAGGCAAGGTTAGCAATGGTTAAGGTGAGATTTGGTGCCAAGGTTGAGTTGAGGCTTAGGGTTCATACGACATAGGGGGAGGGACGAGAGACTTAGGGTTTCTTTTTGGGCTTGGCTGCGGTCACTCTAATGTTTATGAACTCATGAGAATTTGGTCTAGAAAAATAATATATAAAGGCTCAATTAAGCTCAATAAGAATTGAGGTCGAGTATACCTAGGTCTGAGCTTAGCTCGTTTAAGTACCACCCTTGAAAATAGGCTTGAGCTTGAGTTCAAGACTGATAAGGCTCAACTAGATAAGGCTCAAGCCGAGCTCGAGCTCGGGTAACCCTATAAAAGCCCTACTTGTTTATATCCCTGTAACAGGCAGAGTTATATATGAACCAAACTCATACAAGTAGGTCATGTTTATTTTCGTTCATTTAGCTTTTAACGAATACAAATATGAATACAAATAATAAACAAATATATTAGCTTTGTTTTTTATTCATTCGTTTACAACTAAACAATGTTAGTATTTATTCATTAATAACAACATTATCATGATTCAACTAAACATATACACACAAACGTACTTGTAAACCCTAAATGAACCATTCACAAATAATATTAAACGAACATAGACAAACAAACGTGTTTGAGAATCCTAAACCAATCATTCACGAATATAAACAAACAAATATACAATTATATAATAATAAATGTAAAACAAATATATGTGCAGACAAACAACTAAACAGAAACAAGCAGATAACTAAACAAATATAAACAAACAATAACAAACCGTTCATAACATAAATGAACGGATGAGACTTTATTCGTATTCATTTGTTTAATTAGTTGAATAGAAAAACTTTGTTTTTGTTCGTTCGTTCGTCTAAATAAACAAATATAAACATACTCTGACCAAATAGTTCATCAAAGGTTCTGTTCTTTTACAGTCTTAATCACTAGATCCTCACCAACACCTCATGGCATGCTGATGCTTTGCAGGCTCTGGCGCAATTCAACAAGAATCGCAACTTTAGTTGAGGTGGTAAAGAGAGTTCGCAGATGAGCCCAACAACAGACTTTATGTCAAGGATGGCCAGGCCTAAGACTGGCCACCGTAAGTGAGCTCTACCAAAACTTTTGATCTGAAACGGAATCAAAAGGTAAGCCGGATTTCCAACACACAATTGCCATTATTCGCTATGATCCCCTAACACATCATCCTTCAATTACAGCTCCTTCAACTTCCCACCCCATCCTCTATTGAGATGATGATAATCCCTGGACTCCACCAGTTCATTTCCTGCAGTCCACCTACTACAGACCTGGCTGGACCTAGACATCCTCGATATCGATGATCCTAAAATATCCATCCTGACAGCCAAATGCTAGTCTTCCATATCAAGGTCGGCAATACTTGTTAATGGTTTAAAAGTAATCCTTGAGACTTGCCGTTATGGCAGACATATCCAGTGCCGAAAACTGCTGTGAGTATTGCCTAAGAAAGGTTTGGGTTCAGCACACGAAAATACACAATGTGTTTGGGAGATAGCTTGATTCATCATCCCGTAGAAAACATGACAGTGGATGTTACTCCCCGCAGACATAGCTCAAGCACCATCCCCAGCACCAAGTTGCAACAAATGCTACTCGAGAAAAACAACCTACATTGCTAGAGAAAAACCGAGCAAACAATAAATAGTTCTCCACTAATAATTTGGTCTGTTCGTGATTAATCTATAATCCGATCGAAAAGTGTGAAGCAGAGTACTAGCAATGCGAAAAGAGAAACACCAAAAGAAATACAAAGTCCGATGAGAAGTTTGAAATCACAAGCACGAAACAGGAATCAAACAGAGAGCTCTACTCTACTCTTCTTCTTCACCCTCATTCTCAGCAATGTTGAAGTATCTCAACTCATACACATTGCGATCCTTGTTGGAGGCAATCACACGAAGCCAGTCACGCACGTTGTGCTTTTTCAAATACTTCTTCGTCAAGTATTTCAGATACCTACCAGATTCAAACAAAGGGAAATGCCAGACATCAACCGCCTTCATCTATCTCTACTAAGATTTTAGTATTCCAGAAACCCAGAAGCCAAAACAAACAAATCCAGTTACAGATGAAAAGGTCAAAAATAAATTCTTCACAAATTTGAAATGATTTTTCTACACCAATTATTGCCTAAATCTAAAACATACGGGCATTACTTTGGCGTAAAGGCTGTGTCAAAAGAAGATGATAATTGTAAAGCATACCGTTTGGAGAAACTGGAGTCGGAGGTGACGGTGATCTTGGACTTCTCACGGGTAACGGTGACGGAGTCGCCGAGATTTCCGGCTTTACCTCCGACCTTGATTCGCTCCTGCAGGAACTTCTCGAGGGAGGCGATGTCCATAATCTTATCCTCGACCGGCTTGGAGCAGTCTATGGTGAAGGTCGCGCCCTTCTTCTTCCCCTTCGCACCGCCTCCAGCCGCCGCTCCTTTGCTCATTTTCTCTTGATTGGTGACTCTTGGAGCCGCGGAAATTGGGACTGGCGGTGGACGATCTGAAAATGCCTAGGGTTTGGGGGGTTTTTATCGATTTCTCATATGTTGTGGGCATGTGGATCTAGGTGCTTCGGCCCATTTAGCTGCAGGCCCGGTGTCTCTAGTCCGTTTTATTTTACCTTTTTTTTTTTTTTGCTTATTTATTCATTTTTTTTTTGCCTTTTTTGGCGTATTTAATAGGGATATAAACAAACAGAGCTGTGGCAACGTCGGGTTTTCTGGAGTCGCCACCAATCGGTTTCACCTAGGTCGATTGGTCACCTAAAATATGGTCTGCGAGAGTTCGGGGGTTCGGGAGTACGGTTACGTTAAAACAACTTTGTTAAAACGCCCAAAAATTGGCACCTTAGTTGATTTTAATTTTGTTTTACTTTGCTTTTAAAACTTTTCAGTTAATTTAGATATTTTAACTGAATTAGTCGAAAATGTGGATTTTGGTAATTAATTCGGATAAAATTTTATACTTCCGAACCATGGACTCTGCCGAGTCATTTGGACACGGAAGATTTTGATTCCGAACCATGGACTCTGCCGAGTCATTTGGACACGGAATTTGGTGAAATTTTAAACAATCAATCCATATCGTAAAAATATGGATTTTTATCTCTTTATTTAATTTATTTATTTTAAAAGTTTGATATTTTCCAAACCGTAGATCCTGCCGGATCATCCGGATATGGAAATTGATTTAATTTATCGTAATTATTTAATTCTTATTATTAATTTTTAGTTTAATTACTAAATTTATCTTTATATTTTTACTTTTTCTTTCTTTCTTTTTCTTCTTATTTTTACTTTTTAATTTTCTTTTCTTTTCTTTCTTTTGTTTTCTTTTTCTTATCTTTCTTTTCTTTTTCTTATCTTTTCTTTTTTTGATTTTTTTCTTGTTTAATGAAGGATATTTATTATTTAAAGAATTACTCAATTTATAAAAGAATTAAAAAAAATTAATTTTTTTATTTAATAAGAAGTTAATTTAAAGGAATCAAAGAGTTTAAAAATAAAAATCTTTGTTCATGGTACGGGGCGTTGTTACTCAGCCAGACCCTCTTCACCAGGTGAAACAGCTCAAAAGCGGGCACGAGACAGTTTCCAGCCAATATACCATGAACTAATTTTTTTTTTTTTTTTTTACTTAACAATATGGTTCAGATTTATTTTTCATATATATTTTTTATGGCTAATTTCTTTAAATGAAATGAGTTTATCCATAAAATAAAGAAAAATTAGATAACAATAAATAAAGTGGAGGTTTTCTTCTTTTTTTTATTAATTTTTTTTGCTTTGATGAAGGATATTTATTATTTAAATAATTACTTAATTTATAAAAGAATTCAAAAGTAATTAATTTTTTTTAATAAGAAAGTTAATTAATTAATCTTGAGATTTATTTTATGTTTATTTAAAAAGAAAAAATAAATTAATCAAGAAAGATTTATATTTTATGTTATGCTTGTTCTTTTTATTTAATAAAAGATAAACAAAAATAAAAAAAAATTATTAAATCAAGATCTTATTTATTCATTAAAGAAAGCAAAAATTATATTTTAATTTAAAATAATATAAGTCTTAATATTTTATTTTGTTTTATTTTGTTTTGATAAAAGATTAACCAAAAGTAATTGTTTAATTAAGAAAATCAAAAATTTATATGTATATTTTAAACAAAAGAAGAAAAGTTTTGATATTTATTTAATTTGTTTTGGAATAAAAGATTATTTAACCAAAAATTTATATGTATTTTAAAACAAAAGTCTTGATATTTATATTTTATTTTGTTTGATGAAAGATTTTTTTTTTAATTTTAATTTATATCTGTGAAAGTATATCTAATTAATAAGTCTAAAATATTTAAGAGAAATTCAATTATTTTTTGATTTATTTTTTATTAAGATTTTTATAAAGGAAACAAAAAGTGATATCTTTTCATTATTTTAAAAGAAATAAATAAAATATTATTGAATAAAATGTTAGCCCAAAAATTTTACTTTTTATTATTCTTTTTATTAATAAAGAAAACTAAAAAGTTATATTTTATTATTTTAAAAGAAATAAGTAAAATATTACTGAATAAAATATTAACCCAAAAATTTTACTCTTTTTATTCTTTTTATTAAAAGAGAAAATTAAAAAGTTATATTTTATTATTTTAATTATTAATATATTAGTCCAAAGTTTTTATTTTTAATAAAGAAAATAAATTATTATATACTTTATTTAAAAATAATTCCAAGCCATGGATCCTGATGGATCATTTGGTCATGAAGTTTTAATTTTTATTAGATTTTAACTATTTAATTAGTTATTAATTTTATTTATAATTTTATTGGATTTTTCTTGAATTTTAAAAAATATATTTAAAAAGAATTGATTTAATCATGTTTGTTTATTAATTTTAACAAAAAGTTAACTTTGTTATAATAAAACATGTATTCCAAAATAAAAATAAAATAATTGGCTTTTAAATTTTTATTAGCCTTAATAATTAATTACAAAATAATATTCTTTTAGTTTTTTTTTATTTATGGGTAAAAGGTGAATTAAATAAATTAAATCATATAAAGAAAAATTAATAAAGTGGGGCTTTTTGGCCATCCACTTAAAAAAATAATAAATGTTAGCAACAATTATAAAAGTTAATTAATTAACAACAATAATAAAAGTTAGCCAAGTTTAATTAAGTTAATTAATTAACAACAATAATAAAAATTAGCCAAGTTTAATTAAGTTAATTAATTAACAACAATAATAAAAGTTAGCCAAGTTTAATTAAGTTAATTAATTAACAACAATAATAAAAGTTAGCCAAGTTTAATTAATTGTTAATTAACCAAGTTAATTAAATTAATTAATTAACAATAATAAAAAGTTAGCCAGTTAGTTGTTAGTTGTTAGTTGTTAATAACAACAATAAAAAAGGGGTTAGTAATAATAACAATAATAAACAAATAAATAAACAAGTAAAAATAAAAAATAAAAAAAAAGTTAGTAATTAATTCTGCAAGAACAAAAGAAAAAGGTTAGTGACCAAAGTGAAAGAAATTGAAAAGATGAAGGACTGAAAGGAGGTTTTACCCTTGAGAATTAAAATTGAATACTGAGAAACGAAAACGCAGGCGACGCGAGGGAGGGCAGGGGAGCGACAGCGGGCCAGGCGACGGGGGCGCTGGAGCACGGCGGCGGGGCAGGGCAGTGGCGGCGCGGGAGCCCGGCTGCGGTATCCGGCGGACTGGAGCGGAAGGAGGAGGGAAAACGCCGGGGAAAAGGAAGTCGGCTACGGCAGGACGGCGGCGGCGGAACGGCAGGACGGCGGCGGCGGGACGGTAGGACGGCAGCGGCGTAACGGTGGGACGGCGGCGGCGGGACGGCGGTGGCGACGGCGGGGGAAGCGGTGGAGATGGCGTGACGGGAGGAAAAAGGGGAAAACGGCAAGGAGGAAGACGGGGACCAAAGCTTTACTAAAAAAACTTTTGAGATTTTCTGGAGAAAGGGAGGAGAGCCAGGGACAAGGGCTGTGGTTTTCTTTTTTTCTAAAACGGAGCTCTAAGCTTTTCCTCTATTTTTTTCTGTGTTCAGCACTGAATTTGGGGGGGTATTTATAGAAGGAGCTTAGCTGAACTGTGGACGGATAAATTAATAAAAAATTCTCAAACTTATCTTTTAAATTGGTAAAATGACAGTTTCAGTCCTTTACGTTACTCCAGCTCTGGATAAGCTCAGAAGCTTCTGATTTTGACAATTTTAACGTTTTCTGTCAATTTGGGCCAGAAACGTCCGTTTAGGCCCAAAATTGACGCGAAAAATTACCCAAAGCTCCTGAAACTTTCAGAATTTGTCAATTTTGTCCGAAACTTCTCAATTTTGTCATTTTTACCTCAATCTTTTAATTTTTTTGTCATTTTTTTCTGAAATTTTATTTTTATTTCAAACACATACATATTCACACATATATTATTTTAAATCAAATCTTCTCAAAATAAAAATATATTTTAAACTAATTAACATAATTAAAATTTTTTAGCAATAATAATAATAATAATAATTTTTTTAATTAGTTTTTTTTTTAAAATTTTTTTAAAAAAAGGCCGGACGAAATTGGGTGTCAACAAGAGCATTCGTCATGAGTTCGTTTATATTTATTTACTTAGTTAAACGAACGACCACAAATAGATTTTATAGATTTTTCTGTTCAATTAGTTAAACAAGCGAGTATAAACAAGATCTCGTTCGTTCATTTACATTTACGAGTTATCCGGTTATTGTTCGTTTATGCTTATTTATTTATTTATATATTAGTTGTATATTTATTATTATATATATTTTATATATCATATATTTTTCTTAGTGTACACCTATTCCATACACACATGATTATACTATAATCTGTCTCAAATTAATATATTGTCTTTATTTCTCCAAACATAATTAGTCATTTCCCTCACAGTATGAACCTATTACAGTACCAAACCAAGCCTCATAACTCTAACCCATAATCTCTTCCATCATCATACATTGTTCTGTCAATCATTGCTAGACTCACTTTAACTTAGATTGATGGTAACCATCAACTTTAATTATTTGTGATTGTGTTCGTGTTTATTTATTAAAAAACAAACGAACACAAGCAGATACATTACGTTCATTTATTGTTTGTGTTGGAGGGTTCATTTATAGCCCTAGTCTTTAGTCCTTTTGGTTTAGGTTTTTTTTTTTGGGTACATATGAAGTAATAAGCGAAAAAGCATATGAGAAATTAGTGTAGCGAGAGAGTCAGTCAACACCTTAAATATTCTTCAGCAAAAGCATGCAAAGAGAGCAACATAGATGAGAGAAGGCCAGCACACCTTTACTAACGGAATCGTCAAAATTAGTCATGAAATCAGTACATCGATTACTTTTGTTTGAGGTGAAATAAATTATCAACGATTGAGATAGTTTTGTTAAATCTCTAACATTTAGGTTACCACCACATTGAATAGCTTTACAATTTTAATATCAAACACTAACAATATTCTGGAACGAAGCTCTTGTTTATGTTAGGCTCATGTTTGCTTTATTTGCATTGGCTTCTGTTCATAATTTGTATCCTTCCAACTATTGCGAGCAATTCAGTTATTGTCTGGTCTGGCTAGGGCCCTGCCCCTTCTTCAGTCCGCCCCTGGGCTAGGTCATTGTATCTAATTTTTCTATTGCTTTCGCCTGTTCCTTATGCTTGTATATTGTTCCCTATGTTTCAAATTTGTTCTAGGTTTGCCTAGTAGTCTTGTTGTTGGTTGTGATTTTGGTTCCTAGTTTAAAAAGTAGGTTAAAGATATCTATATTTAAAAAACCTGTATATACTTTATCGTATTATATGGAAACGGAACCTGTAAATTAAAGCTCCAAAAGCCTTATATGCGTCACTTGTGAAATGTGTTTAATATGGAAGTTATATCAACCACAAGATGGCAAATTAAGGTTTTTAATCAAACACAGAGAGAAGTGGAGAAACAGATTAATCCCCACCAACTGCGTGCATGCATTCGGAACTAGTTACATATGCCACCAACAATATGATTATTGATATGTCTATAACATAATATATTATGGTGTTACGCGCAAAAGACACATTATTAAACAGTATGGTGATGGATCGTATAGAGCTAGCCAGTCCTCAATGTTCTTGTCTGATTGAAATAGAAGGCTTGTTTCATTTTATATCATGAATAGCGTATGTCTGAAGCCTCGATCGATGGATTTGTGGCCTGGATTTGTTTGTGTCGATCGATATTGATGTTGATGAATACATGAGCAGGGTATTGGATTGAAAGAATCAATAGCTTATATATATATATATATATATATATATATATATATAAAGCTGCGCAGCTAATGATCATCAAAGGAGTTAGAAGTGGCGGCGGCGGATGATTTTTGGTCGCCGAAGATGCGGTGGCGGAAATCGTCAACCATGAGGGGCAAGCCCTGGCGGAGGGAGATGGTAGGCTCCCAGGCGAGCAGCTTCTTGGCTTTAGAAATGTCTGGTTTCCTCTTGTGGGGGTCGTCCTCCGTGTTTGGCCTGAATTCTATCTTTGCATTCGGATCTATCGTCTCTTGCACCACCTTTTTTTATTATGAGTTAGTTAATTAATTAATAGTGTGTGTGTGTATGGGAATAAATAAAATAAAAGAAATAATTTTAATTAGGTTGTTAATTCGTTAATTCGTAGCACGTACCTTGGCAAGTTCAAGCATGGTGAATTCACCAGGGTTGCCGAGATTGAAAGGACCGACATGATCCCCTTCCATCAACCGCATCAGTCCATCCACCAGGTCAGAAACGTATTGGAAGCTCCTCGTTTGCTTCCCGTCTCCATACACTGTCATAGGCTCCTTCCTAAGTGCCTGCAATTAAACTCTAGCTACTTAATTATTATTCTTAATTACATTCAGTCCAATAAAATTACTATTTAATTTCTCTAGCTACTAGCTAGCTAGTATTCTATTATTATTAATAATTTATCATGCATGTAGAAATTAATTAATTGAAGTGGGATCCAGAGACATGAACCTAGCTAATAATACCTTTCCTCTCTCTAATTAACTGGTTATTAAATTAACATCTGAAGTTTATTTTGCTCTGACTGCCAAAATCAAGTGTGATGATATTCAGTAATTAACTTCTCTTCTTAAGTATTATATCCAATAGATCATCGATTGAAATCTATGCGTTCTGCTTCTTAATTAATTAAGTTTCAGTTTATCAGGAATTAAACACTTTAATGAATCATTCCAGAAATTAAAGTAGAAAAAGAAAAAAAAAACACCAAATTAACAGACCCCGTCTTGTTAATTACTAATTAATTACCTGAGCCACAAAATTGCTGACAACACGGCCATCGTCAAGGCACATTCGGGGACCGTAAGTGTTGAAGATCCGGGCAATTCTCACCTGCATTATTATTATTATTATTTATCACAAATATAAGATATAAATCACTCAATAATATGTAATTAATTCTCATATAATATATGGTTTAGTATATATACACATATGTTTATCTGGCCAATATGTTTGTAAGCTTGCACGGATCCGCGCACATACAAATAGATTGGGGACGTAGGATTATAACTATTAGGTAGAAGTATGGAGTAGGTACCTCTATTCCGGCACCTCTGTGATAGTCCATAGTCAATGTCTCGGCGGTGCGTTTTCCTTCATCGTAGCAGCTCCTTACGCCTATATGTACATAAACACATGATTATAATTAAGTAGATATTTAGTTAACAATTACTTAACCTTCAAAACTAATTAATTATGATTAATTGGTTTAATCAATGATTGAAATTTAAAAAGAAAAAGAAAAAAAAGAGACCAATGGGATTGACGTTGCCCCAGTAGGTTTCGACTTGAGGGTGTTGGAGAGGATCGCCGTAGACCTCACTGGTGCTGGTGAGGAGGAAGCGAGCGTTGACCCTCTTGGCCAGCCCCAGCATGTTGAGGGTTCCCACCACGTTGGTCTTGATGGTCTTCACAGGGTTGTACTTGTAGTGGACGGGGGAAGCAGGGCAAGCCAGGTGGTAGATCTGGTCCACTTCCAGCAGAATCGGCTCCACCACGTCGTGCCTTATCAGCTCGAACTTCGGGTTGCCGAAGTGGTGCATCAGGTTCTCCTTCCTCCCCGTGAAGAAGTTGTCGATCACCATCACGCTGTCCCCCCTCGCTATCAGCCGGTCCACCAGGTGGCTCCCCACGAACCCCGCCCCCCCTGTCACCACTATCCGCAGCCCCTTCCTCTTCACTCCCAGCGGCACCCTCCCTTGCCCTTCCAACAGCACCCGCCGCCTCCCCTGCACCGCCACCGCCGAATCATGTACGTGACGCTCCGAAACATCATTTCTGTCCGGAGACGTTGAAGACGAGGCTGCTGGAGGGAAGATGTTGAAGAAGAGGGCGGCGATGGCAATGCCGGCGAGGAGGCAGAGGAGGCGCTGCTTGCGGAGGACGTAGCGGAGCAGGGAGGAGGTGAGCGCCTTCTTGGAGGAGTAGATGTGCGTGGAAAATTGGTGGAGGGTGAGGTCGGAAGAGCTGCCCATATTAATTTTCTAATTTTCAGGTATAGCGCCTTGGTTTGTATGATGAGTGAGTGCGGGAAGAATGAAGAGTTAGTTGCTGGTTGGGAGTTAGGAATGGCAATAGCGAGCTGCTAGGGGTCTAGGGCTAGACTAGAGGGGTTGAATGGTTCCAAACAGAGGGAGAGAGTTGAGGGGAGCCATGTGGTTGGAGAGCGTAATGAGTTGTTGCAGTGCCCCCAAAAAGTCGCTCTAATCTCATGTCACGCCTTCTTGCCTCCTGTCTTGCTGCTTCTTTTATGGCTCCCCATTTCGCTTGCCTTCTTATTTTCTTCCTCTCCTAATTCCCTTAAAACCGCAACTAATTCTCTGCGCAAATTCTTATTCCAAATTAATTACCGATTCTCTGCAAGCAGGAGAAGAACGAATCAAGACTTCAGATTAAACCCAGCAGCAACCAGGACATAACACATCTAGATTACTTTGATCTCCTCTCCAAAATACCCCAAATACCCCAAATCCGTCCGTTTTTCAAGATAACAATTGAAACAGTAATTTAATGTATTCTTTTTAAGTTTGTCGTATTTGTAACCTGTGACTCCAAGAAACAGTGAGTCTAAATAATGAAGAAAAAAAAAAAAAAAAGGAAGGTAATCATACAAGGCTACATTATAAATAGTCCATAGTTGGACAAACTGACAAGACAAACGGAAACACACTTGACAAATAAGTTGCGACCTCGCTAGGTTTTTAACCGCGCTTTTTCAACTTGGTCGCTCGGTTCAGACTTGTTGATAGGCCAGAACGTACGCTCCGTTAACCGATTTGTGAACCTCTAATGCGCACACGCACATATAATATTAATAAACACTCACTTGGGAACCCATTTCGAACCTTTCTCGTTCACGGTTGTCAAGTAAAGCAAACACCATAAAGGTAAAAATACGCATTCTTCGAAACTCTAGATGACAACTTCCCCGCAGCAAAAGTAATTGGCACAGGCTGGCTACAAAAAGAACACTTGCCAAAAGGGAGCTACAGAAATATGCGAGAGTTTCTTGTTACACACACCACCAAGGAAACAATAAGCCTAGCCCATGTATCTATCAATCTATCTTCCAACATTTGAGTAGGCAGATAACTTGGTACTGAAGCTTACAGAACTACAGCTCCCCCATCACACCAGTGAGTTCGAGAATGATATTACAGCATGACGATTAGAACCTGCGGATATCCTTGGGTGGTTTGAAGTTGAGAGGATGTGTTTCTGGGGTGGCAGTTTCATCCTCTTTCCACATTTTGATCGTCTTGTCTGCTTCACAGGTGAACAATCTTGAACCAGTTACATCATATGATAGAGCATAAATACCAGCTTCACTATCCAATGAGCCTGCAAAAAGGAACCTTAATGCATCAGTCATGTCCATTGCAGATTCAACAATAAATAACAAGCTGCTATTCAGTAAAGATATAAACAACAGAACACGTACCAGGCTGAACAATTGTTTGAGATTGTTGAAAATTGTGACCACTTCTCCAGTCCCAAAACCAAAGACTTCCATTATCGCCTTCAATGAGTCAAAAGCAAAATGATCACAAGGGTGCGTCTACCATACAAACATAAGAGAGCTCAAAGTGCAGTATATACCTCCTGTAGCCAATACACCATCCTCATTGACCGCCATTGAATTGATTATGGTTTTCTGTTGAGAACTGCCATAGAAACACATACAAGTTTTCATCATCGCACAACCAAACTTAATGGCTGAAATACCTATTCGAAAAGCGCAGGGAACTTTGTGCCATAACATTAGCTGTATTTCATATCCTTGTTAATTATCACACAGAAAAAGTCTCACAAAGATTTTTGTATAAAGCTAGACTGAACAGTAAGCTGTGAGTTTTGAATTCAAAAAGTATTTTGCAGATGAACACATACATAGATCACCTTGTTTAATGAACTTAGATGACAGCCAAAATGTACATCCATACAACCCGATTCCTACCATATGAACAGGGGGATATTGAAACTGCCAAAGGGGGAGACTGAAACAGCTGAAAGCTTAACAGAATGAAAAACCTGGAACTACTGCATTCCAACACAAGAATGTGAGTAAATACTTACAGCATATTGTGCAAGAATTCTCCTTTTGGAAGGTTGAATTTCTTAATGTTGTCTGCAGATGCAGATGCAAAACAGTGCCTGGTGTACAGCATTAGAATGCATTAACTTGCGCACCAAAGCAGTATTTTTCAACTCCCTAGAACAAACCTATGGTATACTGATGGCAGAACTTACTCTTTGGGATGCAAAGCCATTGCTCGCACAGACTTCTTATGGTGTGTGAGGGTTGCCATTGTTTTTCCATGTCTAAGGTCCCAGAATTTGATTGTTGTATCATGAGAACCAGTGACAACTTGTGGATCCTGACAAAGTAAAAGGCGGAGGCATAAACCATACAAACAAAGGGCAGCTTAGGTTTTGTATCAGAAGGCGACTGGAAAAAAATCAACTGTACACACCGTTGGTCGAGTAAAAACTGAGCAAACTGTCTTGTCATGCCCAGTCAAAGCAAAAATCTGCATCTTTGTACGGATATCCCACACCTGGGGTTGGTGGTAAATCCACAAAAAAAGACCAACTTATCAATTTAAACAAGCAGGAAAAGTGAACACGTGGCCACAGGAAACTAAGGAAGTTCCATTGAAAATGTCATACCCGACAGACAGAATCGCGTCCCCCTGTTAGCAACAGGTCAATCGTTGGATGTAAAGCCAAGCAATAAACACCACTAAGATGACCATGATATGACCGAATGACCTAGCAGCAAAGAGCAAACTTCAATACAGTGTATACCCAAGAGGCAGTTGAAGGGAAAGAATAGCATTCACAGTATTTACCTTGTTCTGCTCAAGATCCCAACACTTAACTTGCTTGTCGTCACCAGCAGAGAACATATATGTATGTTTGCTACTGACTGCAAGGCCTGTGAATGTAAATGAGTAAGTTCAGCAAATGCAAACCCATTGATGAAATCATTATTCAATTACTCATTATCATCTCATACTGACCACATAACTTAAAAGCTAACCTCGTATTTGTTCAATATGCCCAGTTAGTGTGAGCTTTAGCTTTCCACTAGCTACATCCCATATCTGACCAAAAAAAATTCAGGCAGGAAAAACACTAATTCACTTTGAGATGTAATCCACAAATTGTCTATTACATATCCATTCAAGCATCTACTGATGAACCATATCCAAGTTTACAAACAAGTTGCCAATAGAATTATGATTGGAGCCACTACCTTTATTGTACGATCAGCAGAACCAGTGCAAAACCATGAATTACTTGGGTCAAATGCAATTGATCTCACCCATCCTAGATGGCCACTAATTACCTGCACAACCAATTCAAGTCATCAAATAATCAACAACACATCAAGCAAACTACAGAAGGCAGCACAGGAGGGCAGTAGAAAAAACCAGTTATAAGATACTAACAACATCCAACTAACTAAAATACATGCAATATAACTCAGATACAAAGCGACCATATGATTGCACCTAACTAGCAGGGAATGCAAAGATCTCTGATATCTATACATCCTCCTATACCCAAACTCCCCCCCAAAAAAAAGGAAGAAAGGAGAAAAGATGTTAAGTGTGAATGCATCACACATGAATGGAAGAAAAACTACACCAATAACATCTCCAACTCCAATCTTTACCACTCACCCGATAGTTCTTCCATGGAGGATGCCATACAGGACGAGGCCATTTGCTTGGTATTCTTTCCATTATTGCAGCAGTTGTTAATCTGTCACATGACACAAATGAAAGAAGAACTTGAAAACATAATCATTTACAATTGAAGTTCGCAACTATAAGTTCTACGTGCCCTTTTTCTAGACCAACAAAAAAGAAGAAAAAAATGAACCAAGCACTTTGTAATCAAGGAACACGGAATCATGGCTTGCCTTTAAGATGGAGTTAATACAACAATACAGGCATACCTAAATGCCCAAAAATCAATCATGTAGAAAAAGGAAAAGAAACATGGACCTCACCTATTACGAAGTACATGTAATGGAAAAAAAAGACTTGCATATGATTATAACAGTTGTATTACTTTGCATAATAAATTATACAACCTAGATTGATGAAGGAGAAAGCATCAAAAGGGAAAAAGCTCAAACCTTTCAGAGAAGGGTGCAACAGCAGTGCTTTTGCCAGCAGTACTTATGTCAGATCTGGAACATTGTGACAGATTTAGAAAAGTTAGTACCATCTGCTTACTGCAGAATTCAGATTAAAATAAAATGTAAGCACTTACAGTCCCTTGGGTTGCAAAGATGGGCCAACCACCAAAGAGTTTTGTGCACCTTCTTTCTGTTGATTTCTGGAATCTGCAGAACCTACAGAGTTCAAGAGTATTAAAAGGAAAAAACAGAACACCCAAAGAATGTTGGCAATTCTTTACAAATGGGAGGATCAAAGTGAAGTAATGCGAAAATCTTTTGCCAACAAAATGGCTATTCAGAATAACATAGCCACTAAGAAGGAAAATTAAAAAATCTCAATCAATGTTGTTCTGCAAACAAACCTAAACAAAAGAACCAGATTCAGATCATTTCCCTCCCTCTAGGAAGTAAAAACAAGAAGAAATCTACAACTATTGATAGGACATCATAATGACCTTCATTCTGTATGGGTGGGAATTTTTAATGAAACCTGCAGTATTATCATCACCATCATAGTTAAGATAAATTCTACCCATATGAATCCCAAACATCCTTTCTTGTTCCCCTCCAATGTCCTGTTTCATGGCCATGGAAATCCAAATGTGTAACTGCACCATCAGATACCAAGAGAAGCTTCATTTAACAAACCAGACTAATTTTCATATCATGTTAATTACATGATAGTCTCAGACCCAATGGCTACAGATTCAGTCCAGTGAAAGTTTTATTTATGGTTTGATCAGAATCTAGGGATAAATATGGCTATTGGTTTCCGCTGAAGATATTTGAATCTGGAACAACAGCTAGACTAGTATTTCTATGAATTTCTAACAACTTTAGAAAATCACCAAAATGCTGGTTCTTAAAGCTAACAGACACATAAGGACTTGATTATACATAAAGAATTATCAAGCATTACAATTACACAAATGAGCGCCCTATCCACTCCAAAATTATAAAGGTCTAACGTGTTTGTTTATGTTATCATCGGCTCTAGTATATCCAGGAAATCAAGACAATACTTCAGTCTCCATTGCTCCTACAATCAACAATGATGCTAGAAAAACCTAGAACGAATCAATATCAAGATAAACAGTAACTTCACTGAATCTGAAAAACCTAATACCTGGAAGAGCGAGGGCATTGGAAGGGGTCGAATCTTGGTTCGCGCTACCAGAGGCAGCAGCATTTGATTGCTTAGCGGGCTGGCTGGCGTCGCTCTTAATTCCCCCATATTCGACGTTTATCTAAAATCAAAACACCCAGTTAAAGAGAGGCTCCAAATTCCACACAAATAGGAAAAACCGAAACGACGATAAACAATAATGGCACTGACCTTATGGCTCATGCGAATCTTCTTACTGCAGGCAAGGAAACAAGGAAAACGACATAGAAGCGAGAGAGTTAGAGAAAGCAGCGAGCTGAGAAGCAGAATAGAGAAGGGAAGAGAGATGAATCGGAAACCTTTCGGGGTCAGGAGGAACGAACTGGCCTTGGATGGGGCTGAAGAGATCGAGCGCTCGCTTTAAGGATTTGAAGCTGAGCTTCTTCAGGGACGTTGGCTCTACCGGCTCCATCTCCGCCGTAGCTCCGGGCATCGCTCGTGTACTCAAGTTTATCGGGGACGACGAGGGTTATTAGGCCCGGAAAAAGTTCTGTTAAAACCCTACAACAGCCCTACTTCATTCCTTGTCTAGGAGTTTCGCCAGGACAGCCAGTCGCCAAACCGCCCTGAACTCGCCAGAAAGAACTTGCCTTTGCAGTCTCATCGCATGCTGGCTTCCTCTTTTACTCATGTCAAGAGCTAGAAAACATAAGGGAAAATTATAATTTGCCCCCTGAGGTTTAGATGAAATTACACTTTGCCCCTTCTATTTGAGAAATATACAGTTTGCCCCCTATCTGTTTAATACAGTCCGACAACAACTTCTGAAATCTTAATTTAGTTATTACAATAATCATCTTCCAGTAATTTTAATATATATGATATTTTTTTTTATAGAAAATGGATATTTTAAATTATCAATTTTTTCTTTATGTATTTCTTTCAATTTTTAAAATAGTATTTTTTAAATGTCAATTAAGTATGAAAAAAAAATACAGATTGAAATTATTTGAAAATGACTATTGTATAGCCTAAATTAAGGTTTCAGAAGTTACTGTAGGATTATATTAAAAAAGCAGGGGGCAAAGTATAGATTTCTGAAACAGAAGTAAGCAAAGTGTAATTTTACCTAAATCTCAGGGAACAAATTGTAATTTTTCCAAACATAATTGCCTAGGAAGAAGAGGACCAAAATTCCTACTAATGTTTGACTCATAATATGTATTGCCAACTAAAGTTTGTCACTAGCAAATGTTATAGTTAAAAACCAGTAATTATTATACTATGCACTTATGTCTAATTAGAGATATTAACTCACTTTTAACTCTCTATATATAAGTCACTTCCATTAAAAGGAATTGATAAAATTACCCATCGTTAAAAGCCTCCCTCTTCCTTCAGAAATCTTATCCTCAATCCCGCCACCGAGTAAATTGCATGCTTTACCCCTAACTTTTAATTGTTGTTTCACTTCTAACCCTAACCTTCAATTTGCTCGTAGCATATCTTTAACCTTGATAAAATGTTTCATTTTAGCCCTTTTTTAGATGAAAATTGTTATCTCAGACGGGAAAAGCAACGTCAATAAGGGAAAATGCTTGTTTTTACCCTTGTTAAAATTTTTTTTGCCAACCAAGTCCTAAAACTTTTAAATTTGACAAAACTACCACCAAACACTCCTACCTCTCCTCTCTCTTCGGCAACCACATCTTCAACCTCCCTTCCTCCCCCTAGAAGAAAGATTGGAAATTGAGATCGTCGAATGGATCAATAGGTGCCATTTGGTATTGGTGGAACAAATTAGGATCCTCAAATCCCTATAGATGCACAAAAGAAAAAAGGAAGAAGATAGAAGAAGAAAAGTCAATCAAACCTAGTTTGAACAAACAAACCATGAATTACTAGTTGAGAAATCATATATACAACCTTACCATTTCAGAAAACCATATGGCTGTTGAAATTTCCATGGAAGAACCACGTACTTGTCGACTTCTATTTTTAGCTGCTCCTTAGATTTTCCAATAAAACCCAGAAATTAATTAAGTAATAGATCAAGTGTTAGAGATGAATCACTATAAGTTATATTCAAATGAAAAGTATGGGGAGGAAAGGGAAGGCCAGAGATGGGAGGATAAGGAGAAAAAGGAAGTTGAAGATGGGAGGAGATGGAGGAGAGGGAGGAAAGGGAGGCCGAAGAGGTAGGAGAAGAAGGAAAGGGAGGTTGGAGACGTGGCTGCTGAAGAGAAATGAGAGGTTGGTGGTAGTTTTGTCAAATTTAAAAGTTTTAGGGCTTGATTGGCAAAGAAAATTTTAATAGGGGTAAAAACAAACATTTGCCCCTATTGATGTGGCTTTTTCCTTCTGAGATAATGATTTTTGTCCAAAAAGGGGCCAAAATGAAATGTTTTATTAAGGTTAGGGGTACGCTATGAGCAAAGTAAAGGTTAGGGTTAAAAGTGAAACAACAATTAAAGGTTGGGGGTAACGCGTGCAATTTACCCTCCCGCTACCACCAAAGTTGCCGCTACCACTGTCTCCGTCACCACTAGATTTTTCGTCATTACTCACATTTGTATAAGTACCAAATACAAAGATGCAAAATATCTAAATAAATTGGGAAAAGTGTGTGAATAAGTATGTATAAATATCTAAAATAATATGTAGACTATTTATTTTTTTCAATAACATACAAACTATTTGTTCTCTGTAAAAAATGTTATATAAAATTGTTTAAAGTAATGAGCAAATATAAATGAAAATAACATGCAAAAAGTGTCTAATGCAATATTTGAAAGTATATGCAGTAATTTACAAATAATTTATTATCATTAGAAAATAAGAAGTGTCTGAAGCAATAAAAAAGTATCTTATTGGATATCAAAAAGTGTCTGAATATATATATATATATATATAAACGTCTGAAATAATAAGCAAATAATTCGTTCTCTTCCTATAATATAAAAACCATTCGTTCTTTTCCAAAATAATATATAAAAGTGTTTGACTAAATATGTTAAAATGCGTATAACAATATGTAAAAATGCCTAAAGTAATATGTAAATAATTTATTATCTTAAAAATAAAAGTTTCTAAAGCAATAAATAAAATAATATGTAAAAGTATTTGAATAAATATGTTAAAACGTCTATAACAATAGTTAAAAGTGTCTAAAGTAATATGTAAATAATTTATTATCTTGAAAATCAAAGTATTTGCAGTAATAAATAAAAGTGTCTGGATAAATATATAAAAGTGTTTTATGCTATATTAAAAAATGACTACAACAATATATAAAAAATTTATTATTTTTAAATTTAAAAATGTATGAAAGAATAAGACAAAGTGTCTAAATAAAATTATAAACGTGTCTTAATAAAAATACAAAAGTGTAAATGAAGATGTAAAAGTAAACATTGTACTTGTATTTTCTTGGTAGCTTCTTTGCCGGTGATTTCCAGTGATTTATTATCATTTCTTAGCTAGTGATTTCTCGCCATTTCCTTTTTCTCTTCCTCCGATTGCCACTTGCCGCTTCATCTTTCTCCTCAGGTTGCCGCTTGTCCCAGCCACTTTGTCTCCCACTTCTAGATCTGCCTTTGTCGCAGTGCTTCATTTTTCTCCTCCTCCGATTGACGCTTCCCACTCATGGATCTGCCTCTTCTTGTCTCACCTCATCATCATTGCACTGCCTTGCCTTGAATCTAGTCATCTTGTTGTCATCATGTCGGATCTCACCTTGGATTCATCACGTTACCTTGCCTCAGATCTTGTCATCTCATCGTCATCGCGCTCAAATTGCCTTCTCTGGTCACCACTCATAACTTTGCTTCCTTCGATCATCGTTCCTGGTTTTGCTTTATGCCGCCAAGAACAACAACTACAGAAAGAGCTCTAAATGGAGTCCCAACGGTTGAGCCGCAAAAGGCAAATTCGTTGAAGTCGGATGACAAAGGATGCAGTGCACAAGAGAATCATGGAATAAAATGGAAATTAGTGTGAGGGGTAAAATTGTAAAATCAGCACTATGTCTAATTAGATATATGTACATTTATCCATCCTTAAAAACTAGATATGCTATTAATATTATAGTTCGTGACCAAATATGCCACCAACTAATGAAAACTCAACAATAAAAGTGAAGAGTTGTTTGTTTTGAAATTATAGGGAACTAATGTAACTTTTAATAAACTTCAGAAACTTTATGTAATTTACCTTTTTCATTTTTTATGCACTAGCCACCATATCCGTCACCGTATCCTCTACTAGTCCATCTAGAAACAAAATTCAAATTCATTAATGTATTCCAATGCATTTCTGATCATCCAAAAATTTCAATCCAATGGAACTCACTCATCTAATTCCAATGTATTTCCAAGTTTCTCCATGATGTGCTTCTTGATTATCTGAATTCACCACCACCTGCCAGTTTGCTAACCTCTGCGGCCAATTTTTTCTAATGGATAATATTCAAGTACAATTCATTGCCGTTGTCCATACTTCAATTTATCACCTGATTTCATTGTCAATACAATTTCGGCGGTATCAAGTTCAAGTTTAATTCTATGTATGAAAATTTTTCTATTACCAATATTGACGTTCAATACTATTTCCTCCAGCATTGTCTCTGTCATCTCACTAAGTGACAAATCCAACGGTGATGAATGTGGTTGCTTGGATTAATGCACAAAAAAATAAAAATGGTAAATTACATAAAATTTTTAAAGTGTGTTAAAAGTTACATTAGTACCTTAATATTTCAAAACCAATAACTTATTGCTTTTACCATTAGGTTTTTAATAGTTGGTAGTGTATTCGGTCTCAAACTGCAACATTAGTAGTATATTCGGTCTCAAACTATAATATTAGTGGCATATTAGTACCAGAAAAAACTATAGTGGGCACTACAGTTCAGAAAAAAATTGTTGTGGTCACTACGGTTGAAAAGTCAAATATTAGTGAGAAATTTAGTACTTTTCCCATTGCATAACTGTAAGACTTTTTTTTTTTTTGGCCTTTTTACTAATACTATTTTTCTATTTTTTTGAGGCGTAATTGCTTTTTTCCAACTTTAAAATAAAAATAATAAAAAATTATACTATTGGTTTGAAGGAGTAGAAAAAGCTACCATTGAATTTGGTATTTATTTGAGACCAAGTAGTAGAAAGTAATTTTGCCCTAAACAAATCGTTCCACACATATAATGTTTTGAGGTAAAATAAAGTCCTTAAATTTAAATTATTCAATAAATGCTTACACATATCAATATATTTGGATTAATCTAAACGTTGACAATTGAGTTATTAATTATTGATTTAAATTGAAAAAAAATAAGAGTTATGTTTATCTGGCATGAATTGTGGAAGACTAGATTGCTTAATTGCTAGGCCAAAAAGGCTGGGTTATACTTAGTGTTCAACCAAGGGGACTTAATTGAAACAATTGAAGAGAAAATTTGCCAATATTGCGGCACCACTAGCAAGATTGTAAAATACGTGGTTGAATTGACACATGCAAAAAAAATTTGAGTCTCAATCATGGGGTTTTACCAAATTGATACATGAGAGACATAAGTGTCCGGCGATGCTCGTATTGGCTAGAGATCTGGTTGGCTATTTGAGCAATGACTTCTTGGAACTCTATCCAACGGATTCGAGCATACATGCAGGGAATCGGACATGGGAAATTCGGGCCAAAACAACTTGGAATTTAATCCAGAACCAAGTGGTCTCGGGTTCTTGAGTAAGAAATTGTCTTGTTTGTTAAGTTTTGATATTACAATTGAAGCAATGGTTCTGGTCTGGTTATCCACCAACATAACCAGATGGTTTGAAGGGCCATAGCTGATTATTGGATGATTGGTCCGGGTGTTGCTATCACATGCAAGATTGGAGCCGTTTCTTGAATTCCAAGATAGCATGCTCTGGCTGGTCAATTAAAGTAGGTCCGGTCAGCATAAACAGGTAAGGAACATGTCTGGTGCTTGGGATTCTGTTTATGGATTAATTGCTGAATTTTCATTGTTTCCATGGAATTATTGCTAATTGATTGTGAACAAGAAAAGTAAGGCCAATGGCTGTTTGTTTAGGAATTCCTAGAAGTAAGGGACAAATGCTTACTTGGAATTCTGATTATGGTATATTTGCTGGATTTCTCGTATTGTTATGGTGTATTGTTGCTTGCTGGTTAGACGCAAGCTAAGGGAGGGCAATGGCTGGAATGGTTTAGGAATTCCAAGGAATAAGGGCCAAGGGACAATGGACTAATTGAATGATCTTGGATCCTTGGTTAGGGGGAATTGGTATATTGAGGATCTTATGCTTTGTTAGGCCTCAATTGCTGAAGCTGGCTTATTGTAGACAAATAGTGGGGGCTTGGGATTTCTAGAACCCTGATGCTTGGCCACCATCCTTAGTCCCGATTGAGCTCAGTGAGCGCCAATATGCGTGGTGTGTGAGTGCCTAAATGGTGAGCTACTTGCCGGAGGCCATGGTGGCTGTATTGGTTGTGTTCTTTGGAGTGTGTGTTGTTGTCATGCATTCATCCATTGCATTTTAATTTACCTGCTGATTGTTTGTTCTGCTTTTGGTGTAATGTTGTTTTGCTGAATGCTATTGCTCGGTGACTGATTTGATGGCTTAAACTGCATTATTTGTATGGTGTGTTCTCCCTGTTTTGAGGCTTTTTGCTGTGACTGTTCCTTACTGAGTTTCATTAGAAACGCACTCCCCTGTTTATTTTGTAGTGTGTCTTTGATTGCTGCTGCTGTGGTTGGTCAGGCTTGAAGCTGCAGAAACTGGCTCTCTCTCAGTTACTTGGGTCTCAAGATTAGATCCTAGATAAGGGACTTTTTAGTCCTGGATTCTAGCAAACATTACTGTATTTCAGGCCAGGTTAGGCTGTAATCAAGATTATTTGTAAACAGTTTTGAAACACATTTATATTATTGAATAAAAAATATTTCTGGGGCTGTCTTGCTGGAACACTTCTATTGCTTTTCTTTCTGATTTGTCTGGTTAGTTAATTAAACTAACTAAAGCTAACAAACCCTAGGATGCTTGGGCTGTGACAAATATTGTATAGACTAATCGGTCAAAACTCAAGAACCAAACTTCAAGTTTTTGTTGGACCAGGAGGTGTACTGGTTCAGTTTGAGACTTCAAGGGTAAAACTACAATCTAAGAATTCTGTTTTAAGGTCCTTTTTTTATGGGTAACCGGTTTATTCAGTGCTTCAATCATGGATGCAAAAGTCCTTTGAGCAATGAGTTATTACATTCATAGAAAATGGAATGTCACAATAAATTTAGTTTGATTTGATTCACTTTTTATATGAATTTTGGTTAATTAAGTTTAAACAATGGCACATAACTATTGATATATATAATTGGGATTCAATTACTTCTCAATGTCAAGGACATGATCAGGATTTCTTTGGGTAACGAATATATATGATTTCAGATTATGCTTGATGAACAACTTAAAGAAAGTTTGAACATAAGTTGATAGAAATTGTCCTCACCTCACCATCTGTAATAAGTATATATAATGCTAATCTTCTTTTCTATGTACAACATAATTAAAGCATATCTTTTAAACTATGATATACCATATACACAATACAACATAATTAAAGCACACGTTCTAGGCTAGAGTTCGAGTCTCTGCCCTTATCATACTTGTAAGTATTTCCCTCACAAAACTACTACCCTATAGTATGTCATATTTGTATCCACAGAAAGCTGTAGAAGTTGATGCTTGGTCTCTGCTAAAGAGGGATCCAGCCCTGTTAATTTAGAGACAATAAGAATTAAGAACCATCACGTCGCAATGTTTGTCTAAACTTGACCTAGTTTTAGTATTTGGTTTTGCTTACCTTGATCATACCTGTTTCTGTACCGCATAGGACTGTGTCATTTGCAGTGAGGAGGCTTGTTATTCTGCTCCCAGCTGTTATTCTTCCTACTTTCTGTTGTGTGCCTCTCAACCAAATCTAAATTCAATTTCAACCATCTTATTAGCCTCCAAATTTCAGCTCTTTAATTCATCATTAGGCAGCCTGCCTGTTTATATTTATATATAGCCAGCTAACCTGAAGGTTGTTTGTTGATGAGCTGCAGTTTAAGTATATGAAGTCTTCTGTAACTTCCATTGCAAGTACACTGGCTCCTTTCCCTGGCATCATTGACATCTGGGGCTGACTTTGTCTTCTCCATTCCTGTTATATTCTTTTCAACATTATCTTTTTTGCTTTTGAAAGAAAAGTAAATGGACTCAGATTTTACTGTTGGCTATTACTTTGATAGTGGAACCCTGAACTACTGAACTTGCACCATACATCCAGTTCTTGTACACAGCGATCGAGTTAATGGGCTTGCTCTGCATCCTCCAGCTCTTTTCCGGTGCTTTGATCTCCCGTGGATTGTTGCTCCTTACTGATACCTCCTGTAAAGGGCAGTGTGCGATTTGATTTAAGGTTCCAACCTTTTATGTGCCTGACTTGGACAATGTTCTTTGGAAAAGATTATATGTTTCTAACCTGCATGCTGGAATCAATGCAGCCTATGTACATCTTCCCATGCACCAACTTCATGCATTTCACCCTTTTGCTCTTACAAAAGGAACTGGCCTTTCTAGATGAATCAAGCACCTGGAAGATGAAACATCATAGTAAGAAATGGGATTCTTTTAAGCTTCCTCAACTGGGGGTTTCTTGTTTACACTAAACTTCTTGTTTCTCTGGTCACCTTCATCTGGTTGCCTTGGCTTACAAGAAAAATTCTTCTGCCATGTGTCTCTAACTGTTGAATTTGGTCTTTCGTTGCTATAACTTCAATGCATTCCAGTTTCCTCTGGATCATTTGCCAAATCTGGACATCATAAGTGCCTTGGAACTCAGTTATTTCTCTGCATAAACAATTTCTTTTTCTTTTTTCTTTTAATGCAATTGAGGAATGAACCATACCCTTATGGTTTTGTCCGAGGATCCACTTAAAAGGTTGTCCCCTTGTTCAGAGAGTGCAAAGCATGTGACTGCCTTCTTGTGCTCCTTCATGTCCCATAGAAGTGTGGCTGATTGCCTTCTGGTGTCCCACACCTGCTTAAACCATCCATATCTCAGATTTCTGCATAATTACTTCTCCAAGCTTCGAGGTGCAGAAGTTGTTCCATACCTTTATCGAACCATCTGAGTATCCACTGCAAAGCAATCCCTTGTAAAATATTAGAGCAGTTACTGCTCCCCCCTGTTTGCAACTTATCTCCAGATTTTGTGTGTGAACACAAGAGATACGCTGTTCTTGATTTGCACCAGATGCAAAAATAAATCAGCATCTGTTGACCCAACTGCTTGGTGATGCAAATATACTTAACTGACATATGCATTTTTCTTGATGCAAAATGATTTTGAAAGTGTTTCTTTTCTCCTGTTATGCTACATGTAGTACGTCGTATGGAGATTATAATTCAAAGGATTGAAAAAACGGACCGGTTTGTTTGGAAGATAATAGTCAGCCACTAGGTGTAACTCCTCTGCCATCCATGTTACAGATGAAAACCGCCTCAGTGATTCCCATACTCCTTCCGAGAAATGAATTAGTTTCTTCATCCCTTGAGAGAGTGAATAATGACAATTCATTCATATAACAAAAACAAAAAAGAAAAAAAAAAGAAGAAGAATTCCAGTGATGCATGAGCAGGTATGAAAAAAACCAATTTCATTTCCCCTTGTAGGAAGTTGTTTATCCATCACTTAATGTGTTTCTTGTGATTCATTACCTTTTCCTGAAGCATAATTATAGATGCTGAAGCATGCTAGAAGTCTTTCTTCAAGCTCTATACCAGGATGCAGAAATTTCTCTAGTTCACCCAATAAGGCTTCAGTTGCTGAACATTTCAAGTTCTCATAACTTCTGGCTATTTCACATCCTAGCCATGCAATAGTTGTGAGAGCGTCACGAGAAACCTTCTCTTCCTTACTTTTTAGGGCCTCTGCCAAAGAAATGAATACAGGTTTCCCTACTTCAATGATGTTTCTTGCAATTCTGCTGCTCCATGAATCTATTCCAGCATCCTGCAAGCTCATGCAGCTTCGTTTTCAGAGACATAATCACCCTGGTAAACCCATGTATTCTAGTATTGTACTTAACACCTGTAATTAAGCTACATAGTTTTCTTTTTCATTGATGCATATATTACCTGCAGGCATTGGTCTGACCAATCAATATTCCTTATCATGTTTCGATGATGTCTGGACACTAGACCGGCCTTTTTTACTAGCCATGCTGTTGTATATGGTTCACCACTCCAAGCATAAGTTCCACCAATGTTTGACAAAATGGATGCAGACAATAGCTGTGTGTTCGAGCTTTCTTCAGATGCTATTGAATCGAGGAGGATCTGCAAAGCCGCTTCTTTAAACAAACTCTTTCCTGATGAATTTCCCTGCATCAATTTTTCTAGAAACTCAGGCTTTTTTTTTTTTTTCATGAAAAATTTAATGAAGCCACCCGGAACATGAATAGACATAACTAGCTGTGCCACTAGCAAGTTTAATAACCAAAATTACCAGGGTGTCTAACTGAAGCAGTAAGCCTGCTGCCAAAACTTGATATTCAGGTTCCAGTTGCTGAGAGGAAAGCATTAGTGTGTCCATCAAACCTCCATAAACACTCCCTAGTTTGCAAATCTGCTGCAAGAGGCTAACAGCCGATGACCTGAAAAGCCTCAAAAGAGAAGTTGAAAATTACATCTCAAGGCCCTTCTAAAGTTGAGACCATTCTGTTGGCACATAAGTTTCTACCTGATACATCTTAACATTATAGCAAAGTGATTCAATACTAAGCATACTTCAGTAATATCACGGGTGAATTGATTGCTTCAGTATGTGTTTGGAGTGAGGCAATAGCTCTTACCTTGGAATGCAAATGACTTGGTGCAAAAATTCAAGCCCAATCAACTTGGCATACTCCTCATTACTTTGAATCAAACATATAAATGGAGCCACCGGAATAATTTGTGATATATATCTTCTGCATTGGCCATCAAACTGCATGCACCTCACTAAGATAGTGGCCAAAGAGATAAATTCTGTCAGACTATGATTTCTTGCGACATCGATGAGTCCAGACAGGATATGGGGAGAACTTACTTCAGCCAACTGCATTTCATTTGCAGCATCATCAAAAGATGTTACTAATACTTCAATAATCATCAGTGAGGCTACAGGAGGTGTCAGAGACCGTGATTCTGGGCTGGCTTTAAAGCTGGTCGAACAGCAAACAATGTTCACCAGTGCCGGTAAGAGTTCTAGAGTCCTCATTTCTGCTGGAGATGGATTTAGTAGATAAATAAGAACAATCGCCTCATGCACATTCTGCTTCAGAGCCTTTGCAAGATCACTTAATTTTAAGCCCCTTTTCTTAATGTCCTCTAATACTGTCTTGTTGGACGAAATGATAGCTATGAGCATAGATATAGATGCCCTTATAACAGATTTCTCTTTGGAAGTTGAAACTGTTGTCACCAGCTGTTCCAGAATCTCATTGTTTAGCTTAACATACTTCCCTCCTGTTTTGTTGCTGAGCATCTCATAAACAGCTGCCACTTCTAGTGCATAACCTTCATCATATTCAACTAATCCACTGGAGAAACACAGTTTTGACAAGGAATTCTCAATACCAGAACACAAGTCATGGTGCTTCGCTTGACTACTCGAGTTATTCCAACACTTTGGTGCAATTTCTTGAAAGGGCTTTTGATAATGTGAAAGCATTTGTGCATATTTGGCATGGAAAACGCATTCTGTTGTTTTCTTTCCACTCTCTAAGGCATATGAAAACCTGGAGATCTTTCTGTCATTGCCTTTCTCAAATGAATGGAGGAACGGAGGATGTATGATGGCTGTGCATTCTAGGCCACAGGTGTGGCAAGTAGTATCCATATTTCTGCATAATCAGAACTAGATTGTGAGATGTCATAGAAGTTTTCATGGTACGTTGCATTTTTTTGGATCTACAATTGGATATAAACCAAGAGATACTACAGTCAACGTGTACCGAACTGAGAAGCAATCACTGTTTTGGAGTCATCCAAAATACTTGTTCCTGTGTTCATGAGATTTTCAAAGTGCTCCATGCTTTCCTGAACAGGTAGGTAGTGGAACATCAGATGACAGTATGTAGAAACTTTGATGTCATTTTAGACCTAACACCAAACGAAAAATCTCATGCATGGAACCACTTAGTACATATTCTAACTAATGCCCTATAAATACAGATTTGTACAAAATCAGAACTACTAACCAACCCACAGTATTGACCAAACTCGGATAAGCCAAACCTGTTCACTATCTCTTGAAAATAATTACCTTTAAATGGAATTCATCATAGAAGTGTATGAAGGAACTCTGTGATGGAGTATCTGACTGTGGTTCCTTGAGCATATCCTGAAGGCATTTCCTTTTTGGCTTTCCAGTCAGCAATTCTCTCCTCGGCCCTGCCTCTGATATTTGATCCAGACGTTTGAAAGCTTCTCTACCAGTTTTACTCACCACGCCATCAGTAATATCTAGCAGAGGATCAAGTGGGTACACCTTCTCATACTGCAAAAATAAAAAAAATGGTGTGAAAAAATAGAAACTAATGCATCGACAAAGCTCCAACTAAGATGCATACTTTAGAAAAAGCCCTCCTATTATATTGGTGCTCAGTTGATGCCGAGATTGTCTCCATGCTGGCAGAGGACACAACAGACCTGTTTGTATTTGAGCATGTACCAACATTAGTATTAAAAGGAGTAGTTTCAAGTACAACTATTTGTGGTCATGTCTGTTCTCTAGAGTCTGACTTACTTGGGCGACTCTAATCCATTTCCAGGTGGTATGACATCTCCCTGTCCCTGATGCCACTGAGCAGTCTCCCCACATGACAGAACCTGTTGATAGATTAACCAATGTTTGTATCTCTGTGCCATCTGCCTCATTGTTGAGGCAATACTAGGGTCATTGTATAGGACCAGTTCTGAGCTTTTTCCGTTACCATTGTCTTGGTTCCCAGACTCGACTGAACCAAATAGGTCTCGGCACAATTTTGGTGCAAGTTGTGTCCGACAAAGATTCGGTGAGACAGAAACTGCTTGGAGAAAATGCAGTGCTGCCTGAGAATGATCAAATTGGAGACACTTGACTATTGATAGGTAAAAGTAGGAGCAAGAAACCAGGTAAGCATTAGGAATTCCAGATGTGGTTCCTTGCTCGTCAAGCAATGCTGGGAACTGAAGTTTGTTCTCAGAATTCTTCAGTTCAGAAGCTCTCTTTTCTATAGAACTTGTTAGTATTGCTGCCTCAACGCCTTCAATTCCCCAGTAAAGATTGGACAACACCGTGTGATCGGAGAACTCAAAGAAGTCCTGGTTTCGGACATTCAGCCTGGAAGTGCAGCCAAGTTTGAGAGAACTCCAGGACTCTCCATCTCTGATGAACTCCAGAATGCCCTGATTAACCAAAATGACGAGTGCACGTATGGATTCGGGGCTGGGTTGATCAGAATTGGGTGGGAACCCTGATGAAAGAGATGAGGAGGAGGAAATTTGAGCCATGAAGAAGATTGGATTTCTGTGGAACAAGAGTGAGAAGTAGAGCTAAATAGGAGGACAAAAAGGAGGGCACGTGAACAAGGGTGATGGTTGCAGCCAAAATCCAGACTTGATTTTGTCAAATTCTTGCTGCCCTCCATGTTGCTACAGACAAAATGCTTGACCGCCAAGTTGAGGAAGAAACAAACTTGTTTTGCTTTTCCGTTCACATGCCCTTCTAAGCTTAAGCTGCCACAGCCCTACGCATATATTGTTAGTAGCTGTCTTAATCAGCAAAAACAATCGACATCATCGTACTATTAGATTAGTGGTTGGACAGTATTAGTGGACAATTAAGTGTCATATCAACTAAACCTTTTGTTTGTCACGAGATAATATTACCTAGTGATCTTGCATTATTGCTTTCTTTTTCTGTTTTTGTTTTCCAAGTATATATAGTACTATTATTTTGTTGGAGAATCGTTTAATTTCTTACTACCATTTACCAGGCAAGTTTCTTGGGAAATTAAAATTGAATTTGACTTGCAGTGATCTTCACCTTGAATTCAGTTCTGATAGGTCAAAGAAATTGTTGGAGCTGCCTGTTTCAAGAAGCTGGGCCATCGATCCTCAGGACTTCTCTGACAAGTGACGACCGATTAATGAATTGGAGTCAGAGAAGAGAAGTGGTCTGTAAATCTAATAGGAAAACAACATCAGAGTTAATTAATAGCTGGGTCGATCTAAATTAATCTAAAATTATTAGTAGTTGGCTTCGACAGAAAAATAAGGTAGATAGCTAGGAACATGTGGGAGGGAAGAGCATGATTTAATGTATTTGTTTGGTAGCATGGGTCGAGAGAGACGCGTCTGGAGGCAGGGCAGAAGTAGAACCCAACTGCTTTTGTTTGGCATGTTGTTGTGTAGGAGGAGGTGAAGATGAAGCTCCTCTTTTCCCAATCCTGTCGCGTCGCCCAGGCTTGAGCTGGCTGCTCTTCAAATGATAAAATAAGGATCACAAGCTCGCAGTAACCAACAAAAATCTTCTCAATCCCACTATCACCAGTGTTTGGAAGACAAAAATTAGAAACAGATAAAAAAAACATCATCACAAGATTTCTGGAGGATTCGCGGTTGCTTCTAATTCCGTGCCGACTTATCATTTTTATCGTATTGTTGGATTGGAGTTTGGGTACAAATATACAGTAAACATTTCGAATAAACAATTCAATCATCAGTATTTTTAAATTAAGGTTCAACTCACTGCCATCTGAACTTGGACCAATAGCTCTAAAATATTGCATGTGTTAAGGATTGTCATCGAATTTGAGTCATGAAGGCATGGGAAATAGTATGATAATCTTTGTAGTTTGACTATCGTGTTTATCTTATTATTTATGGAATATTATAATAATTTTTGAAGCTTGATTTTTACTTTTTTTGTTCATTAGATATATATAGATATACAAGTATTGAGGATTTCAATATGATATTATATTTTCATTATTACACACATATGTGTGCATGGAAATAAAAAAAGAAAAACATTGATTATATAAAATGAAATAACAAATAAAATTGTAATTATAACACATATACTTTATTTATCGTTAGAATTTTTAGAAATTTGATTAACATTTATAAAGTATAATACATGATTGGGGAAATAATCTTTAGGAAAGTAAAAACTAAAATGGATATTTTGTACAAGTATAATATTTAATTTCATTTGGTAAGGGACCAATATGAAACATTTTTAATGAGTTTAGATGAAAATAGAATGATTAATAGTTAGAGACTAAAACAATACAATATTTAAAGTTAAAAGACTGTCTATGAAATTTACTTATCTAGTACTAATAACTTTAGAAATTTAATTACATTTATGGGGTATAATCTGTGATTGCATAAATGATTTTTAGGATGCAAAAGTTAAAATAGAGATTTTAATGTGATTTCATTTAGTGAGGAATTAAAGGGAAATATTTTTAATGGATTTAGAATAAACACAAAATGACCACAAAAAAAGAACAAGAACAGAATGATTAATAAGTTACTAAGTTAGAGACTAAATCGATACGATATTTAGTGTTAAAAGACTGCTTATGAAATTTACTCATCTAGTATATCTATTACTACCGTTTATTGTTAGAACTCAACTTAAAAAAAAATCCTAAAATTAAATTGAATGATGAGTAATAGTTTTAAAGAAGAAAATTCTTGATTTATCATGAATATAATATCATTGTTGTTCAATTAAAATATGTTTACATTACACATCTTAACTAAATTATCTGGATAGAAGTAGAGTCAGATTCCAAAATCATTATGAACGCTATTCAGATAACACTTCATATTGAGAAATTAGGAGAATAGTGGAAGAAATTAAAAGACTATGACAAAAACTAACTTGATGTAACTTTTGACAAGTTTTTATATCAACAAATAAATGTGCATATACAATAGCATCAAAATGTGTGAGGGAGATTAGATCTTATGAGTGGACATATTATCACTTATCCCCCTTTCAAGTTTTGCTTTTGCATAATGTAAAATATGATCCCCTTAAATTGTGGTTAATTTTGGCCCAAAAATTAGGTAGGCAGTAACATGATGGTCATGGTGGCCGCTGATCAACTTGTTACGCCACTTTCAAAAAATTCTGTTCAACTATTCAAGCGTCAGCCCAAACTTATTAGCACCTGATCCTTGGTTTAGCACTTAGCAACCAGCATTACGCAACGGTTATACCTCAGACATCGCCTAAGCCCTAAAGTGTTGTGGGTTGTGGCACATTCGATTGGTTTTGTTTTGTCCAACGAAAATATTCAAAGGAGGAAAAAAAAAAGATTCAAAACGGACCCGGATCGTACAAGTTCATCGGGTCGATCCAACTCGCTCCGTCTTCGTCTCAACTCGGGGAACGATCCACCGATTGGGTGCTTCTCCAACTGCTTCCCAGTGTAATTAATCTTCAGTGTCGATTTATTCAATCTCGTCATCTTCAATTCAAACTGTAATTGCTTGCAGCTTTAATCTCTGTAAACTACGCCAGTTTCTATCCTCTTGTTGCTCTCTGACAAGCGTTTGATCTGCATTTCCTTCCATTTCGCTGACCTCTAGGGTTTTAATTTTTCATGGGGGAAGTGCTTAGATCGGATCGATTGTCGTCTTGAAGCACTTCCTTGTTGCGTATTATGGATAGTAACAAGGACGAAGCCCTGAGATGTATTCGGATTGCGGAGGAGGCAATTGCTTCCGGTGATAAACAGCGTGCGTTGAAATTCATCAAAATCGCTCGGAGACTTAATCACAGCTTATCTATCGACGCTTTGTTGGATGCTTGCGAGAATCTTGGTTCTGAACCAATTGGTTCGGCTGCGGAGAAAAAACGTGCTGCTGATGAATGTAAGACTGAGCCTCTGAAACCAGATGAGGGTTTAGCTGGCGACCGGGATTATACCGAAGAACATGTTGAGACTATCAGGCAGATTAAGAGGAGTATGGATTATTATGAAATTCTAGGCGTGGAGAAGACTTGCTCAATCGAGGAGATCAGGAGGGCCTATAAGAAATTGTCATTGAAAGTCCACCCAGATAAGAACAAGGCCCCAGGTTCTGAAGAAGCTTTTAAGAAACTATCTAAGGCCTTTAAGTGCTTGAGTCATGATGATTCCAGGAGGCGGTATGATCAAGTAGGTCTGCCTGATGAATTTGAGTATAACCAACGCCACAATGTGCGGCATAGGAGGAGAAGATATGAGACTGGTGCTTATGATGGAGATTATGATCCTGACGAGATATTTAGGGCATTTTTCGGTCAGCGAGACATGTTTAGGGCATCAAATGTTTACAGAAGGAGAGAGATGGGAAGCCATCAGAGGGAGGAGAGTAATGAAGGATGGGTTAACATCATGATACTTCTTCAGTTGTTGCCATTTTTGTTGATTCTCTTGATTGCTTATCTGCCCTTCTCTGAGCCAGAGTACTCTTTGCACCAGAGCTACTCCTACCAGTTTCCCAAGACAACTGAGCAATATGGAGTTGAATATTTTGTCAAGTCCTCAACATTTGATGACAACTTCCCCTATGGAAGTGCTTCAAGATCTAACATTGAGGCTAACGTGGTTAAGGATTTCAAATACGCGCTTTGGCGCTACTGCAAAATAGAAATGCAGAAGCGTCATTGGAATAAGAATCTACCAACTCCTCACTGTGATAAACTACGCAATTACGGATTTGCATGAAGGTAAGAAAAGATGCTGTTTATAGTTATCAATTTTCTCAAACTTTTGTTTCCATGACAATTCATCTGCCAAATGACATCTTTTGCTTGTGTGATGTAATTGGATGCATTGCAATCAAATTTTCCATTTTATTTTATAATTTGTTTTCAGTGACCAACAACACTTATTTGATTCTTAACTTCCATTAGGTTCCACTGTGTCGGATGAATTGCCAATTGGTCTTATATCTGTGGGTGGAGGTGGGTGACATGAAGCTGCATTTTTGTACTGTTTCCGGGTCACCCTCGTGCATTTGGGTGTATGGTCTGAGGTGTGCATGTAATTACGTCCAATGTAACACGAGATATGAATTTGTGAGATACCTGAGGAGTTAGAGCAAGGAAAAGGAATTATTTCATTCACTTGATCATGTTGCTGATCATCTCGAAACAGTTGCTTGTTCTTTTTGGCCAACTTCGCACACTTATTTTCCACCAGTCAGATTTCTGAAGGGTACTTTATATTCTGCTTATGTTCCATGTGTTGTGGGAGCCTTGAAACAGAACCAGTTCCATTTTACCTTGATTTGATATCCAGTAACCTACCTCCTGTCTCTCTGTTAGTCATCTGTCCTGGCTATTAATATTCTACTACAATGCATCATTCAAAACCTTGGTGAGTCTATGATATCTGATGATCTCTTGTGAGATTTTGTATTCATCATCCAGTTCTGTGCAGCATGTTGGAAAATGGTTAATCTCATTTTATCATCTTGCAGTGCGAATAATATGGTATTCTTTTCTCCTGATTTTGATAGGTGATGCGGGTCACTGAAAGATAGGACAGAGTGTTCTTTTTTGCTGATTGGATAGGTGATGGGGCAGGGACAGTGAAAGATGTGAAGACGACGGAAGGGAATCATAGTATTTTGTGGGTTAACCGCGGGATTGAATGACCCTTCTGTTTCCTTTGAATGCTATGGATCGGCACATACTAAGGTAAAACATCTGCCAGGATCACTGTAAGGCGTTGAGCGAACAAATTATTCGGTATTATACTCACGCTAATTTGATGAGATGCTGCAAATGTGTTGTTCGTTTTGTAAGGTAGATTGCTGCGGGTGTAGCATATGTTCTTTCTTTTCAGATACTGATGAAGGGGACTAAGATCTGGATGATGAGACAGCAGGAAGTAAATGAAACGTAGCAATTCCTGCAGGGATTATATGTACAGAAAACACTTTATTTGCTGCCAGTACCAGGAAGCAGTTCTTTGAATCGGATCTCTGCGTGTAAAGTGTAAACAATAGATCACTTAAAATGTTGGAATTGGATTTGAGCCCGTTCTGTGTGAATGGATCATCCAACTTGATTCAAATTCGTCGGGTGGGCAAGTCAATCTTTATGTCTTAGGGTACATTATTAAACAGCAGCACTTCTTTGACTATACTACCTCTGAAAAAAAGTAAATCGAAATCAAACCGTATAATACGAAAATTGGTGAAATCAAACCGTGTAGCGTCATGTTTCATGCAGTGCGTACCGGCGATAAAAAAAGAGCATTTCGACGGTTGGGTGGGTACTGGAAGTGGCAGCTTCCAAGGGAAAGTAGAGGTGGCAATGGAGTTGACACTAATTAATGTAGCTACCAGTCAATGATCTGTTTTGCCATTCATCCCTTGTGGAGAGCATTATACAGTATTTAGCTAGCTCATATGACAAAAAAAAAAAGAAAAAAGAGTAGTATAAGTTCTATAATCACCCATCATTTAATATTCCTTCCTCGATGAACGGTGAAGAATTATCTGAGAAGTTACCGGTAAAAAGCAAAAAACTTAGAACTAAAAAGCTTTACCTGGATCCAATTCGGTTGCTATTGCAAATTTGTTGGCGTATATTTCATTGCAAATTGGCCAGAAATTCTTATATTCATTATAGATCGGTCCATAGTTTTAGGGACCAGTAATGATTATTTAAATGGGAAGAAAAAAAGTAATTTAAATAGTTAGTAATTATTTACGAGAAGACATTTATTGAATAATTTAAATTAGAATTTAAAATGTGGTGTCAGATAGTTAATGAAAGTTAATGAATTTAAATTATTTGATGATTATCTTCCAATAAATTTAAACTATGCCACATTTTTTAACGGTTAATTAACTTTTTTTTCTTGACAAAAGAAACTTTATTCCAATTAAAAATAAGCCTAATGATATCTTATAAACTAACGATTGTATAAGCCTTTAGGGAACAACAGAAATATAAAATTGACAACAAAAAGGCAACTCGTTCCTGTGATAGCGAATGAAGGGGAAGAAAATCGGATCAAGCCAAACCTTCTAAATAAGTTAGAATAAATTTGAAGTACAAAATTTACAAATAGCTACAACAATGCCTTGATCAAGCTAACAATAACCAAATAGTGTTAGAACTAACAAGATATTAAAGATTTAAATAAGACTACCTATAAAAAAAAAATTACCTAGAAAACCTAAAAAATAAAAACTGATTTTATTCTATGTAATTGCTTCCATATCTATTGTCAAACATTGAGACACTTCAATAGAGCCGAAATTTTGGTGAACCCAAGAGAAAATCTAGATCTATTATTATATATCTCTAATTGAATATCTACTCTACAAGAGTCTTGAATCACTTTTAAACACTAAAATTTGACAGAGACTGTATCCACCATAAAATCCAATAAATAAAATCGAATAAAGTCAATCAAGCAATAAAAACATTGAAAGAAAACTAGTTAGATTCAAACTAAAGTCGGAATTTGAAAAAAAATAATAGAGAAATATGGAGAGGACAGCAGAAGAAAATGAGTTAAAAGAGGAAGAGGCGACTAAGTTTTACGTTTATTTGGTTAATGAACCATTTAAGTTATCAGATTTTCCTCTTTTTAAATCAGATTTTTTAAATCATATTTCTATGCTTGCCTAGGGTAGAAACAAATATCCCTAGAAAAAAATATAGAAGACTTATAAAGAAATTTGCAACAACTAGGGGTGAGTATGGGTCGGGTTGGTTCGGTTTTATGGTGGAACCGAACCAACCCAAAATGGCCTCGGTTCCAAAATTTTTCTACCCAACCCAGAACCGAGAACCGAACAGAACCAGAACCATGGTTCTGGGTTTTTCGGTTCTAGTTCTCAGGTTTTTCGGTTTATACCATATACCTATAATAACACCAAAATTCTATAAATCTACATCCATAATCAGTTTTATGACATATTCAACATAATATAAAATTAAATTAATATTTAAATATATATACTTAGATACATTTAAAAGAGTTTAAAATGTTTTTCTTACAAAAATAGTTAAAAAGAGTTGCTTGTGGGGTATCTTTTATCTCAACTAGTTTACTTCATTCCAGTAATTACAATATTGGTATGACATTCAATATGAAAAATTGAGCCTTTAAGACCATACTCTTCAGTATGAAAACCTAAAATATGTTGATGTCATAAATTTTTAATTTTGCATGACTCAAATGAAAAAAATATCATAATTTTGTCGTAAAGAGTAGTTTGAAATGAAAGATTGAAAGCAAAATGACTTAGGAGTGCTGGGTCTATAAAGCAAAATGATTTAAGTAAATATGAAGAAATTTCGTAAATGATCCCACAACTTCTATACTGTTTCAATTTGAAACATCAGTTTAAGAGTTTAATATAGAAACACAAAATAACCATCATAATACTTCAAAGAAATATGTGTGTGTGTGGATATATTAGTAATGCTATAATTTTTATTATATAATTATATATATATCTTGGGTTCGGTTCCATCTCGGGTTGGTTCCATATGGAACCAAAACCAACCAAAAAACCATCGGTTCTCCCATATGTGGAACCAACCCGAGAACCATAATCAATTTTTACCCAACCCAGCCCAACCCAATGAGGGTGATTCGGTTTCGGGTTTACCCAACCCATACTCACCCCTAACAACAACACATAGATGGAGATTGAGGATTAGAGGTTAAGGACCATTGTTGCTATTTACCCAAAAAGTTACTGTCGTGCAAGAAGTGTTGTCAATTTTGACGGACCAATAGCACTGTACTCGATCTGGGAGTTACCAGGAAATCGAATGGCTCATTTTATATAACGACCCACTCTGACATCCGTGATAGTGAGATCTGAGTCTGTTTAAAAAAAATTAAAATAAAATAAAAAAAACAAATTCACATACGAGATCTCACTATTCAGAAAAACGAAGAAGGAAAAATTGAAATCGTCGCGTGGGTGGGCACATTTTCGGATCCACATTCAATGACTATTTCATTAAAAAAGAAAAAAGAAAAAGAAAAAGGTAGAAAGAAGGAAAAAACAGAGCTGCTACCACTAGGCCGTAGTACGTGAAATGAAAAGTCGAACGTAGACTACTTTTCTATATACTGTATCTATACCCGAAGAACACGAGACAAGCGAAAATGGGAATGTAGCTTCGTAGATCGACCATTCGGATCACTCGGAATCGTCGTCGCCGCCGAAGAGAGAAACCTTGTTGTAGAGCAAGAACAAGATCACGACCAAGAAGAGGGCCACGCCGACCGGCGAGCCGGAGGCGCGGTGGAGTGAGTCTGGCCCTCCGGTCGAGAAAATGGCGGAGAGAAAGGAGGCGCGGTCGGAGGACAAGAACTGGATGGTGACCAGGAGGACGATGGGGAGGAGCAGGAGGCCGACGGGGCTGAGTAGCTCCGCGATCCCTTCCGTGATGGCCTCACCTTGATCCCCCAAGATGAACGGCGCCACCACCACGATCACCACCACCGTCGCCAGAATCAGTCCGTGCGGCGGCCCCGCCTGCCGTTGTTCTTGTATCATTAATCTGAGTTTTCGTCTGAGCCTAGCCTTTTTCTTTTTGTTCTTTTTTTTTTATCAAGCTTCAGAACTTTTTAGTTGAAGTGAGATGCGTGGGGGCGAGGCGGGGTTGAAATAAGAGCTTCTGACGCGTTTGTCCATAAAGAAATGTTTTTAACCAAATACTGGTACAGTTACCAAAAGACCAAAGGGTAAATTTAACGTGTTAATCCCAACCTTTTTATTTTGTTTCTATTTTAATCCCAACCTCGAATTTATTTGTAGCACCTCTTTGATATGGTTAAAATGTTCCATTTTGAAATTTTTTGTGATGGAAATCATTAATTTAGGTGAAACAAGCCACATCAGCACATTATTGTAGGAGAAAATCTTAAATTTAACCCCATCAAACTTTTCTCTTTAATAAATAAATGATGAGATTTATGATTTGCGATCTGTTACAATTCATCATGATTCATGAGAGACATGCCCGATTCATTCAAAATGAGGTTGGTGGGAGGTTGATTCGTCCAAATTGAGAGTTGCCTGGAGAGGAAGGCCGGATATGGGGATATCAAAGACAAATCGCTGAAGAGGGAGGTGAGGCAGGCCAGAGAAGGGGCCATTGAAGAGGGAAGATAGGTAGCAGAGATTGGCAGAGGATTTTGTTAGATTTGAAAGTTTTAAGGCTTATTTTGGCAAAATGAATTTTTGGAGGGGTCAAAATAAGCATTTTTCCCTACTATTTTCTAACGATGTAACATTTTCTATCCAAGATAACAAATTTCTTCTAAAAAAATGTCCAAAATAGAACATTTTAACCACCTTAGGGAGATACTATAAATAAATTTAAGATTAAGGTTAGAACATGAACAAAAGTAAAAGATTGGGATTAACACTTTCAATTTACCAAAAAAACCAATGTTTAATTTAATATCTATATTGCTTTTTCATTTTTTTGGTATTCAATATATCAAGAGCATCTATGTCCCAATAAAGAAATACCAGGGCCAATTCATTTTAACTTAAACTAACTTAATTCAAAACAACTTATTTTTATATTTACATTTTTTTTACTTGAAATTAATTTTATTTAAAAGTTAATATTATTTAGGTGAAATAATCCATTGATTGTAAAATTTTTATTATACTATTAATTTTTTATGAATTTTTATTTTTTAAACATTAAAAAAATTTCATAGAAATTTAATAAAATGATAAAAATTTTGTTTCAAATGAATTATTACACTTATATAATATTGGCTTTCAAATGAAATTGGTTTTAGGTGAAAAAGATTTAAAACCATTTTAGATTAAGTTGACTTAAATTAAAATGAATTTGGTCCAAATTTTTTGAATTACTCGACATTGAAGTTGAAATTTCTCTCAAATATTTTTTTCTCAATATGTAAAGGTTTCTAAGTGGACTTAAGATTTTTCATTATAGAGATCATATCGATGTAAGCAATTATTCCTTTCATCCCATCAAAATTGTTTCATTTAATTTGGTGTGAAGATTTAAAGAGAGAAAAATTTGTGTATTGTTTTCAGTTTTATCTTAACTTTTTACACCTAAATAAAGAAAGTTTGCAAAATAGATATTAAAATGATATACTGAATGATAGTAAATATTATAAGAATTTAAAAATTGCTCAAAATATGATATATTGCAATAATTTTGGGGGTTAGTATTATTGTTTCACTTAATATATTTTTATCAGATAGCCAAGAAAGAAAAAGTCCAAGAAGTGACTGGAATTGCTATTTTCACTTTCCTCTCCCACCCCGACCGAGTGAAGTTGGAAAGAAAATTCAACTGTTTCAGCATAAGGTTCCTAGTAATTTCAGGGTCGGTGCACTTTAGAGGCGTTAATTATTAGTAGATGGAAGTGCTAAGGGAAAAAAATAATAAAATCTGTCGACAATAAATCGTTTGATTATTTTGAACCAAAAAAAATTAGTTCGTTTGATGTTTTTCTTAGGGATATCTCATGGCTTTGAGTAAAATATTTCAAGAAAACAAACAAACAAGATCAATTTTATTCAACGTCTTCAAATGTCACGCAACTTAAATTCAGGGATAAAGCCAAAAAATCTTTGTGGGTTGGGGAATATGGAATGGAAATTTAAGGAAAAAATTTGTGTAGGCCGAACGTATACATAAGCCTAACAAAAGTGATTACTTATATTAAAGTGTCTGACTTTAAATAAAAATTTGTAATTAATGGAGCTATTACGAAGGATGGGAAAATTAATGAGGGTAAGAGTTTGAGCTCTGTGATGTATTCTTTATTCTTTATTTCTTCTGCTAAAAGGTTCCACTTTCTTTTTTTTTTTTTTTTTATTTCTCAGTCTCTTCTTTTCCTATTTTGTTTTCTCACTTCATTTCTTTTTTGTTTCTCTTGTTTCTTTCTTTCTTTCTTTTTTTTTTTTTTGACCTTTTCCGTTTCTTTTTTCAAATTTTGTTGCTGGTTTTTTTTATTTTTGTTTTTATTTTTCCCCAAATTATTTTTTTGATGCTATTTTTTTCCCTCCCTAAATCATACTTCTTATGTTACTCTTTTTTTGTTCAATTTTTTTTATTTTCTTTTTTCCTGAAATTTTTATTCCGTTTTCATTTTAGTTAGTTTTATTTCCTTTTTCTGATTTTTTCAGTTCTAAACTTCCTTTTTTAACCTTTTTGGGCTTGCCTTCACACTTTTTGGTTTCTTCTATTTTCTTCCACTTTTTTTTTTTGTTTTATTTGGTCTACTTCTTTTCCCCATTTCATTTCTCTTTCTCTCTCTCTCTCTCTCTCTCTCTCTCTCTCTCTCTCTCTCTCTCTCTCTCTCTCTCTCTCCCTCTCTTCTTTGAGTTCCTTCACCTTTTTTTCTTTTGTTTTCCATTTTTTTTGCTTCTATTCTTTCCTTTTTACTTTTTTCTTCCATGTTTTTTTTGGAATTGTTCCTAGTTTCTTTTTATTAGTATAAATTCATAAAAGAATCAACAACTACTAATAAAAAAATAAATAAATACTAATAAAAGAACAAACAATTAGTTTATCTAAAAAAAAGACAAGACTTTATAAAAGAATAAACAACTGTTCGTAAAAAGAACAAATGAATACTGATAAAAGAACAAATAACTACTGATAAAAGAATAAACAATTAGTTTATCTAAAGAAAGCTTAAGAATTGATAAAAAAAAAACAAACAACTATTCATAAAAGAACAAACAACTACTGATAATAAAACAAATAACTAATAATAAAAGAACAGACAACTAGTTTATCTAAACAACAAACATGAATGGATAAAAGAACAAACAACTATCGATAAAAAAATTAATAACTATTAATAAATGAACATATAACTAGTTTATCTAAATAACTAGTTGAAATTAATGAAAGAACAAATAACTACTTGTAAAAAAATAAAAAATTACTGATAAAAGAACAATTAACTATTAATAAAAGAACAAATAGAACTAATAAAAAAACAAATAAGGTCTCAACTTTTTAGTATTGGTTGCTTGATTTCTTCTTTTTTAGACTTTCTTGTGTTAAATTTTAGATTTTTTTAGGACATATTGGAGGAAAGAACAAATAAGAGCAATGACAGAAATTAGGAAAAAAAATTAAATTAAAGCAAACAATGAAATTATATAAAAAAATAATAACCAAACAATTAAAATCAAAGCAAAACTAAAATCAAAGTGAACAACTGAAATCATAGCAAACTAATGAAACGTGAGAATGCATAATTAAATGTACGGAATAAGGGGAAAAAAGATACTGTAATAAAAAGAAAGAAAGGTTTTTTTGTTCCAAGAATAAAAAAAGTGCAAAAAAAAGAGCAACAAAAAAATGCCAAAAAAGGTTGCTACTTGACAAAAAATAGAGCAAGAGAAAAGAAAAGACAAAGAGGCAAAAGTTAAAAAAGAAAAAAAAAAAAGAAGGAAACTAGCAAGATTTTTGTTGACCAATGATGTGATTAACTGATTCATAAAATTTGGGCCAAATTGTCAATTTCTAAATTATAAGAGGATGACTTATAGCATAAGTCTTACATAAGACTTACTCAAAATTTAAAGCTAATATTATGGCAAACGTAAACCCATTTTGTTGCTTTGATTTTTTTTTTTTTTGTGGAAAAAGCATCATTGTTTCTAAATTTAGTTGTCAGTCTCTATTTCATTGTAAACTAGTTTATATATCCAGTGTTATCACGAGATTTCATGTTAAATTAAGTTTATATAAAGTATTTATATTTAATTGTCAAAAAATATTATTCTAATTAAAGGGATTTTATCATTTATGAAGGCAAACATAATGTGTCATTCAATTAAGCTATACTAATTAGAGTATTTAAGTCCTATTCTACTTTTTTTTTATGCATCTTCACTTGAATTCATCAACTGTGCATATAGCTAAACTGATAAAGGTTAAATTTGAAACCACATTATTCTAATTCAAGGTGGTTTTATCATTTATGAAGGCAAACATAATGTGTCATTCAATTAAGCTATACTAATTAGAGCATTTACAACCTATACTACTTTTTTTATGCATATTCACTTGAATTCATCGACTGTGTGTATAGCCAAACTGATAGAGATTAAATTTGAAACCACATGCATACAAAATGATGGATAAGATAGTTTTCATAAACAACACAATGGGCTTATAAAGAACCAACATTTCGTACAAAAATTAGGAGCAACAATGAAATCATACGAAAGGAAATGAACATGGGTGATAAATGAAGGATACAATATGATGATGGAAAGGATGCCAAAATAAAAAAGAGAAGAGGGAAGAGAATGTTGCCTTTGTGTAAAGTTTATGAGGATAAAATATTTATACATAAAAATATAGAGTAAACTAAAAGGAAAGATATTAGTTTGTATGCATTGAACAGAATAGGACATAACAGAGGATGTTTAAAATATTTGTTACATATGGAAGCCCAAATTTTTTTCCGTAATATTTTTCTACATGTACATGATTACAACATTAATATACATTAATATCCAAATTAATTTAATAAGACAATAAATGCGCCATATACACCTTTAGTATTTACTTAATAATGCAATTCATGATAAAAGTTGGCCCTATTTTTAGGTTTGGTCATACACGGAAATTTTATATTTTTTTACTTATTTTTTATGTAAATATATATTGTTAGAAGATCAAATTTCGAAATTAGTTTGAATTATCAATACATGTTGAAAAATGGCAATAATAATGAGGTTAGAATGCCTCTCTTTTAGTTATGGTGAAAACATAATTTTTTAGGTTAGAGATTGCTATTTTGGATTCCTGGTCAAATATAGGTTCAATTAATCTGGTAAATGTTAATTTAATATTAATTTTAAAAAAAAGTGAATTAATTCCTTTAGTTATGGGCTTAAATGGTCATTGATGTTAATTTTATAGAAATATTCTTATTCCTACAAAATTGCATTGTTTCCTTAATTTTCATTTTTTTTCCTTTTAAAATATTTCCTCTTATTTCAATTGAGAAATTATCACAAATATCAACTCATTTTTGTGGCTAAATTGCATTTTTGCATATGTGATAATTTCTCAAACGTTGGACAAAAATACGCCTGCATGAGTGCGCCATGCGGGGTAAAATTCCAAAAATACACATGGTAAACATTGCAATTCTTGTTGTGTCTCATTCCCTTCTCCCCCAATTGCTCTTCGCCGCCACGCCATCCGGACCTTTCCTCTGCCCCAAACGTGAAGCTGCCACTAAAAGCCTATTTTGTCCACCTATCTGACCTTCAACCAGTTTCCGATTAATATCACGTTAGTGCTGGTACCTCCGTGTCTCTTGCGATCTGCGCCGTGTCCGATCTGCAGGAAATTGAAGATTACGGAGCGCTTTTTGCTGGTACCATGGATATAACGCACATATGTCCAATTAGATATAGTGCCAATTTTATAATTTTAGTCCTTATCATTTTAAAAAATTTCTCACAATTCTATTTTCTTCAATATAAAAAAACAGTGCTCCAAACGGGATACAAGAACAAGAGAGGCGGCTTGATGCGGCAGCAATGGTGGCACGATGTGGTAGTGACGGCGCCATGCAAAGGGACGGTGCGATACGCAATTCTAGTTGAGGTTTGGCGGATGATGCTCGGATGATATGATTCACGTAAATGATCGACGGACGGCATACAGATCAAAGCGGCGAGTGAGATCACAAGATCGGACCTGCGGCGAGGAGAACCTCAATAAATCGTGACAATGTGATGTGCGATTCTAGCCGAGGTTCAGCGGACAACACTCGGACGATGTGATTCGAGCAAACGATCGATAGAGGATCGGCAGATTGAAGCAGCGAGTAAGATCGCGAGATTAGACCGGCTGCAAGGAGAACCCGTGACAAATCATGAGATCGGATGAGAGGACAAGCGACAAGCGAGAGATCGGACGAGAGAAAGAGAGCAACGGTGAGACGACAATCAACAAATGACGAGATAAAGTCGACGACGAGGAGAATGCTACCAAAGGAGAAAAAAAAAACATTCGAAGTGCCGAAATATGAGCTAATTAGAGCCGATGATCATTGGAAATCCAAGGCGAGATGATACGAAAAGACTGGAAGACATTTTAAATTTTTTATTTAGACACTTTTTTAATTTTGAATACATTTATTTATTAGGGAAATAAATTATTTACATATTGCTTGAGATATTTAGTAATTTTTCTTTATACACTTTATACGACATTTTAAATGGTTATTTAGACACATTTAAATATTGATTTATACACTTTTAATTTTTCTATTTAGACACTTTTTTATTATTTTGCATACATTTTTTTATTATGAAAATAATTTGTTTGCATATTGCTTTAGATATTTTGTAACTTTTCTTTAGACACTTTTAAACATTCATTCAGACACTTTTATTGTTACAAATAGTTATTTTTTAAGAAAGTAAATTGTTTACGTATTGGTTCAGACACTTCTAAATATTTCTTTAGACATTTTTTGGTATCCATTTCAGACACTTTTCATTGTTTCAAAAAAATTTCTTATTTTTCTGATACTAATAAATTATTTGTAAATTACTTCAGACACTTTTAAATATTTCATTAGACATTTTTACATATTTTTTTGGACACATTTGCTCATTACTTTAGACACTTATACAACGACGAATATTCTCACAGTACACGACATCTCAAAGGAAGTGCGATGACAATAAGATCCTGACGTGTGGTAGTTTGGTGACGGTGACAGCGCTGGTACTGGAGAAAACAACAGTAGCAAGCTAAGGTTTTTGTAGATAAGAATATTTTAACTAAGGGTATTTTTGTTAATTTTTCTAATAATTTATGTCTTATATATAAAAGATTAAGAATTGGGTTAGTATATCTAATTAGATATAAGTGCATAATAAAATAACTAATTGTAAACTGGTAAGTTAAGTAGCCGCTGCTGCTACATACTGGTATTTCACTCATTAGACAAGTCATTTTGTGCATATCTTGTTTAAGACATTATAATCTTCTCTCCTTAGCCCTGCTGCAGCCTCGTCGACCACTGTCGCTCCCTCCACCTCAATGGTTTCTTCCTTTTGACCTTCACCACCGGTGAGCCCCTCTCTATTTCGATCGCATCTTTCAACTTTCCTCCCACCCTTCTCGACCTCAGCAGCCTTCTAGAACGCCGCCACCACGTTGCTTTGGAAGCTCAAGTCCATCTTGAAAATCCTACGTGATTTCCTTCACAAGCCTTCGAAAAGGGAGCCTTCAATCGCTGGTGTAGACTTCCTGGCAGCTTTCATCGCCAACTACTTGGTTTTTGTAGTTTGCTTGGCACAACCCATGGCAAACTGTAACGTTGGTTGACACCATTTTTGTTTAGCCAGTAACCAGTTTGCTTGGTTTTCGGGGCACCTTACCGCCAGTCAGATGAATGCCATTGGACCAGAGGGATGAGAGTCAAATAGTACGCACTACTTGAATTAAGGGACCTTAATAGTCACTTTTAGAGTTAGGAGACCACTTTAAGACAAACCAAATAGTTAAAGGACCAAATTTGGATTTTACCATTTCAATCTTTCTACCAAGTCTGTTGTCGAAATAGATTCGCTGCGGTAGAGTTGGCCATGTAGGATTTCCGTTAGGCCTTTATGTCTTATCACAAACGTGAGCCGGCATTGCTACACTTTTAACGATTGTTCTTCCATGATTCTTAGTTCAAGGACCACTATGTAACAAAGAAAAAAGTTAAAGGACCAAATGGTTTGGCCAATCTCTCTGTCTCCCTCTTAAATTTGCAGAGTGAAATTGCTCGAATGCTAGAGAGATGATAATATGCTGTTGTTTGTTGTTCATTCACTTCAGGTGATGAGCTTCTTTCTGAGTTTTTTCCATAAAAGGAAATTGAGAATGGCATGCTCTAGGAAGTTGAGGGGAACAGGTCAATGCTTGATTACTAGCAAGTTGTGTTCAAGGTAATCTAAAGTTTTATATATATATATATATATATATATATATGTCTAACATGACCTGTTTCTTGGCCTTATCCTATAGTGGGTTGTTAACGGAGCAGTTAATGTGGACATTAGGGCAAATCCTTTGGCTGAAAGTGGGAAAAAAGATGAGGGTATTGGTGAGCAAGCCCAGAAACATCCATGTGCTCTTTCAAATAGAAACTAAAGATGAATTGTTCCATTGTCTTGCAAGAACAACCTTCTTTTGACAATAAGCAGTTTGTTACTTACATAAAGAGGTTCCTGAAGTTGTTAACAGCGAAACTGGTTGGATAAAAGCAAGTGAACTTCAAGAAGCATATCGAGGGAGCAACCAAATTTTTGCTTTCAAAGCTCAGTGACCTTCAATTGTGAGTGCTCCAATTTTATTTGATATCTTTTTCTTTATGAATTGTTTTGTTCATAATTGCGTTTGATTATGGAATGAGTTTCTGTATTTAATTGTATGCTAGATTTATAGCTTTTATGGGAGAGAACATGTATGATGATGGCTGTTTGGTGTTTGCTTACTATAATGATGGTGCCACTGTCCCTACATTTTTGCACTTCACTTATGCCTTAAAGGATATATACCAAGTGCTAAGAGTTCTTATCCAAGTATGAAGTGGAGTGACTACCATAGTCTTAATCCTATTTTGTATTTTTCAGGTTTGGTCTAAGTTAAGATATATGAAGTCTGGTTTTAGTTTCATTGTTGCCTCACTTTATTTAAGAGTTTTCCATTCCATGTAACAATAAACATTGTTATGGTTTTATTTGCCCTCTATAATACTGAGTTCTTAGCAATCTTTTCCAAAAATGCACATCATGGTTCTTTACTCTAAGTGGAACGGGTACAAGTATCTAAACTTGATATTTCCATGTGCTATTTCTGACTTATTGCCAATACTAAGTAGTTGTCAGAAACATGTACCACAGATATATGTCTTGCATGAATTGAATATATCATAGTGATTCAAACTGGTATTTCGGTCATAAGTTGAGTTTTTAGGATCAATGAATTCTTGGTTTCTGTTTGTTTTCCCTTTGAGATAAAATCAAGTTCTTTTTTTTTTACTTGGGTCTTTCTGTCCTTTTAAAAGCACTTTATTGATGTAAAAAAACTACTGTAAATTGCCAAGTAGCACATTAGAGCAACGTACTGAAAACCAGTCCTGCAACAACAAAGTAAATAATAACTCAGCAAAGATGCAATCCAATAGAGCAACACACAGGTCTACTTTTCTACACACAGGAAATCAACATAGCTCATCCCCGGCAAGTACAATGGATGACAAAATAAAACTCAGGGCCAGACACTATATTAGATCTTAGCACACTACCAATCAATTAATTGTCTTATCTGTTGTCATTACTGGTACCAAGTCATGGTTACTGCTTCGGCTCCTTAACAATCATGACAGAGCAGTTTGCATGGTGAGCGCAGTAGTCACTTACACTGCCCAGAACAGCCCTGGTTATTGAATTGCAGGGACATATCAAGTTGGGATTAAATTGTATTACAACATATATAAAGCTGAGATTAATTAATGAACCTTTTGATTTGTCCATATCCATGACTTCCCACAACTAAAATGGATGCATGGTGCTTATCCACAGCGTTACAGATGACCAGACCAGGATCCCCTTCACTCACTTCAACCGCAACATCCTTTACCTGCGCATACATACGTGCATATATAATTTATCTCCCCACTTCATTGTTAAATCACCAGTATTAGGTACCGATTTACTGCTGCAAATCTCTCTTGCTTTTTGGGTAACACTATCGGCTATCCTCTTCAGTTCCTCCTCTACAATTACCATACCTTCTGTGGCTGCTGCATATTAAAGGGAAACCTAATTAAGTTTGATATATATATATATATTACAAGTGCATGCATACGTGAGTTGAGCCAGAGATTTCTTACTGGGTCCAGCAAGGCCGATAGTAGAACAGACGGAAGAAGCAGGGGGACGCGCAGAAACGCAGGTTAGCTGGAAAGGGTGCGTGGAGTGAGGAGCAAAGAAATGATCCAAGCTCCATTCCAATGCATAGAAGCTGTGCCTGGTGTCGTCTACGGCCACCAACATCATAGGTTTGGCATCAGCAGCCATGCAACGTTACGTTCTTATGAGCTTCTGCACAATTCTCTCTTCTTGGCTTGTAATGGAATTATGATGAGAGGGAGATGAGCTAATTAGGTGCGTGATCATTGATGGGTTGAAGAAAAATTAATGGGACTTTATGTTGAGGCCAGAAATGGTTGGTGAAGCACAAACCTAACGAGTGTTTTGCGTATGTCCATTGCCTCTAAGGCAATATCTATTTGTACCATCACAAATCTAATCTAGTACTAGCATGCTACAAACTATAACTAGAATAAAACGAAAAATGACGTTTAAAGTTAAGATATTTTTAAATCGTACAATTAAGCATTTTTAATTTCTTTTCAAATATTCAACTTGAAGCTAAAAAAATCTTGTTTGTTTGAGTTCAATATATATTTTACAATTCCAATATTTTTTTAACTCATAATCAATTACAAGTAAAGGCCAGCTCATTTGGTATTAAAAGGATTAATGAGTCAAGTACATATGGCAAGTCAAATGGGGTATGTGGGTTGAGGGTAGAAAAGGGAAAAAAACTTGTTAGAAATTATAAAGATTGCCACTCGTCCTACGTTTAGCCAAGCAAACCTTATTCTCTATCCCCTCTCTCACTTTCCCATCCAAGTCACCCTTCCTTTGGTTTCTCATCTCATTCTTTGAGAATTTTTCCTCATTTTTGTGTTCTAGTCGTTGCCTCATTGTCCACCATTTCCATTTGAGTTGGGAACATCCAGCCTTAATTTCAATCATTGGCAACTAGTTCCATTATTGGGAACCCCACCTAGCTAGTCAATCTACCTCGCCAAAATCGCAGTTCCCTCACCTAAACATTGATACGTTGCTGATGCTATGAGAGCCCAACCAAGACCTTATTAAATTTCCTTCAACTTTCCATTATGGCTCCATAAGTCTGATTGTATAGCCCTATAAATCAGCACACCTAAAGGTCATGGAAATGGCAAAAGAAGCAAGTGCTCTTTTGTAGTATGACCCAAATCTTTGCCTACCTTTCTGGTCCTCCGTAAAGAGGCACGAATGTAAATAATGAGCATCTTGGACAAGTCAGACTTAATCAAATTGACTGCCTTGATGCAAGTCATGTGACACTACAAGCAACTCTCCTGATGTTTTAGTATGGCTGCCTTTGTTCAAGCCAGATGAGAGAAACATCTTGACTGAATCAACCAATGGCACAAAATGGAAAATAACACCATCACAAGCACCAAGTACACAACAATCAAATTGGATGATTCTAACTCACAAACAACCTGCATTTTACCTGGAAATAACGCAACCTCTTTAGTTGGAATAATACAATTCGAACTACCCCTAAGAGTATAAAGAGTGTTACACTAAAGGGAAATAAGAAATGGGAAATGGGCCGAGACATCTCCAATGTGAGTGGGGAAGGAGCAGCCCATGTCTTTAGCCGAAGACTCGAGGACCACACAATTACATTATTGAATATTTTTTTCTTTTACAAATTTAACTACTTTGTTAAAAAAATCTCTAATTAGAACAAGTATTCTAACTTCGTAATGGAAATCATAATTGCAATGATAAAAGAGTTTTGTTGTTGTATTTGTTTTTGCCTTTCGTCGCAGCACAAAAGGATTTCTAAATTTTAATTATTCTATTGAACAAAGCAGTTGAATGCTTGTTGGCATTTAACATTGGTAAACGGTCACTTCAGTGTGTTTCTATTTGACAGTAATTTTTTAGGTATTATAGATAGCATTGGTGCGGTTGCAAACACAAACATTTCAACTTTACTCAATAAATGCAAGTCAATAAGTTAATTTTTAAAAATTTGAATGAATGTTTAATTGTAATATTCCATAGGTTCTCCAATAACAATTCAGTAACATGCTTCCTTTCTAGATCAATAACAGTATCTTTAATTACTTAAAAGTTTCTTTTGCTTTAGATATGTCCAAAACATCCTCCTTTTGCTTTTTGGTAGACAAAAAGAATTTCCCAACTAGAGAATTAGAGATGGAAGCTTTTAAATAATGTTGGCAGGTTAACCCTTATTCAATTCACTCTCACATCTAAATTGGTCAATATAAGGTCATTATTTAAAGTTCCAGTTATACTTTTACATTCAATCTGAAAAAGCTATGTTTGATTTTAGTAGTTTGGATCTCACAATACAAAGGGCTTACATCTAAAGCAGAAAGGTGTCTTAATGTTACCTAAAGGTAGTGGGGGCTTAGGATTGAAAAATATGCATCTATTCAACCAAGCACTTCTTGGTAAGACTTTTTGGTGAATTTTTGCTGTCAATATAAATAAACTAGTTTATCATGTGCTGATGGCTAAATATGGTTTATCCTACTCAATATAAAAAGTGAAAGCTGCAGGCAATGCCTCCCCAATTTCGTGTGGTCTATTATATGGCTGAGATTTATTGTCAAACAATTATTAGGAAATTGGTAATGTTGAACCCAAAAGGGTGTTAGAAGATAATTGGATCCTAAATATGGCCCCTAATCAAATGGGAATTGCCAATATAATTTCTAACACTCATTTGCAACTAAGGGTTAGTGATCTTTCTTTAACTCTCATCATGGCTGGAATAGTCAACTTCTGTGTCATCTTTTTCCTCAATTTGTTGCGTTGGAAATCTTATCCCTTAAGCCTACATCTAGTGATCAAAGTCCTGATATCATTGATTAGACTAATCATACATTAGGAAAACATTATACTAAACAAGGTTATTACTTGGAAATTGTTAAGAAGTTAGCCCATTTATTTCACCTAGGGGCCGCAGATGCAGACACCTTACCTAACCTTACTTTTAATCTGCTTATGTGATGGATTTAAGGCTTTAATATTCCCAAGAAGTTTAAAGTTTTATTATGAAAATGCTAAATAAATGCCTTTTTCACTTGTGCAAATTTTAACAACCATGGAGGCTTTATAAGTTCAAATTGTTTGAGATGTTCTCATTCTAATAAATCAGCTTTGTATTTGTTTTGGGAGTGTCCGATCTCAGCTAACATATGGGAATCTTTCTACACGAACCTGTTGCCTCAAGGTTTTAGTTCCATGGAGAAGTGGTTATATTTTCATATTTTTATCTCTAGGCAAATGACAACAGGATTGATTTTCTTTCATAATCTTGACTCTCTGGTCTATATGGTTAGGAAGAAATTAGTATATTTTCCATAATACGCCATTTCTTCCTTAATCGATCATAGCCAAAAGGGATGTTCTATTTCAGTAACTTACTATGTCTAGAGACTACCAATCGTGCTATGTTAGATTTATGTCTAATCCCCCACATCCTCTGTGTCATTTCTAGGGTACTAAGAAGTTTTTCCTCTTTCATTAATCCTCAATCTTCATTGTTGATAGAGCATGGCAAAGATCCTCAAGTCTTTGTGTTACAGCTTGGCTATAGATAAGATCCAATGCCCCTCTTCAAGTTTAGGAAGGACATATCTAGAAGTGGTGTCCTTCTACTCTAAAAGCTAAAATTATTGTGATTGTTAGAGTACTACTAGCCGTTGTTTGACTATTTCTTTCTTTTATCATTATTCTTATTGATTGTTCTTAGGTTATAGTCATTTTGCAAGGGGATCAAGATGTCAGTTCGCATTTGGTAAGTTTGGTTTGTCGGACTTCTATTGACATAGAGAAGTTGAATCACTGTTCAATAGTTGTAGTGTATCGACAACATGTTTTTCCAGCTCATGAAGTTAATTTTTCCATCTTCCTTAGTATAAAAAACAAAACACAACTAAAAAGACAATAAGAAAAATGATTAAATTTAAAAAAAACAACAACAAGAAAATGATAACAAAAGGATCACGCATAATACTTCAATAGCTTAGAAAATACCTTTATACGTCGATTACTAATTTGGTAGTTTGAGTCATTTTTTTTTAAAAGACCTATTTTTTAAAATTCTTTTATTTTTTTTCTTTCTTGTGTTGATGTATTAAATATCATTAAAAAAAGTCACATGTTATTATCTACCGTGAAGTATATAGTAATGACTCCTCACAGCATAACTAACAGACCATTATGTGATACAACCTATTCATGTATGAAATATTACCTTTTGTAACAATATTTGAAGGTGTATGTTGTCTATATTACTAATATCCTTACAGGAGCATGAGAAGAAAAGAAGAAAATCAATATTAATTAGTAATTCTGTTGTTTCAGTGCCCCAGGTAAGTGGTAAAGGCTTTGCCCTGTCATATAGAGATTGGTAGAGTTTAAGACACCCCTCCTATTCCTTAACTTTTAAAAAACCCTCAAATTTAGTAGTGTAGAAATTTTGAGTAAAAAAAAATGTAATTCATGGGAACATCATCAATTAAACTACTTTAATTTAAAAGGCTGTTCATTTCCCATTAATCTCATTAATGAGTTAATGGTTATGGGCCGATCAAAAGATGCATATAGGAGGGGAACCAAAAGAGGGAAAGAGTTAAGAGAAATTACGATAGAATGCCACTAGTTATTAAAGAAGTAAAAACAATTTTCCCCCGTCTGGCTTTGTCCTTTGCCCCTTGGTTTTGCATCCATGGCTTCCTCCAACGCCTGTTCGAATCATTGCCCTGCCCGTTTTCCTCATTCCCACCTCTATCAGCAACCTCCAGCCTCGGAGCCTTACTCAATGCCAAATCCATTATTGTGGAACCTATCCAAGTCGTTGTTTGTCCCTATCTCCCATTCAACTCTCTTTTGATCTCTCTGTTTGTCATTGCTGACCTCCACCCAGTGACCTCCATGGCCGCTCACATAATGAATCAATGCCGCTCATCAAGTCGAAAATCTTAGATCGGATGAGCATGTGGAGGGCTGGATTAATATCACCGAAATCGGTGAACTGATCATTAATACTTTGACTCAATCCATGCATGGTGGACTGTTAAACATCACCGCAACATCATCCAGATGAAGTTCTAATTGATCTTCGAGTTTGATGGTTTCGTTTCAACCTACCAATAAAGATCTCCTCTCAGACCCATCCTTCCCCTAACTCTTAACATGTTTCAACCACTAGATCTAAGGCCGTCAGTTGGCGGTCGGAGCTAGAAATTAATGCTTGTTTGGGTGGCCAGTGGAGGGCATGGCGAGTGTCGGGGTGGCATAAAAGGTAAGAAGTCTGCAAAAAGCTCAAAAGAGGAAAACAACAGGTGGGTCGCAGAAGATTGTAAATAATAAAAGTAGGGAGCTTCTAAAATACGGGGGGTGTACCAATACCCCCCATTTCCTGGCTCATCCCCCAACTTTTGGTCTTTGATCAATTAAGGACCCAAGTTTAGAAATATTACAAGAGTATAAAAATTAAGAAAATGAAACTGTAACCTGTTGTTCAGGTTACAGGTTATACGGTATGTAATTAAGGCTAAACGGTATAATAATTAGGTTTTTGCGGTAATTGATTTAGGTTAAATGGTATTAGATTCAGGTTCATGTGATATAAAATGTAGATGGTATGAAAATTAGGTTAATATGGTATGATATTCAGGTTTATGTGGCATATGGTTTATTTGGTATATGATTCAGGTTAAATGGCACGCAATTCGGGTTAAGTGGTATGAGATTCAGGTCAAATGGTATAAGATTGAGGTTATGGTATAGGATTGAGGTTAAATGGTATGATATTCAGGTGTACTGGTATGAGATTCAGGTTAAATGGTATGAGGTTAAGGTTAAGTGGTATGAGATTAGGGTTGATGTGGTATGAGATTTAGGTTGATATGGTATGGGAATCAGGGTATTTTGGTATGATAATTAGGTTACTGTGGTATAGAATTCAGGTTAAGTGGTATGTGATTCAGGTTAACTGGTATGAGATTGAGGTTAAATGGTATCAAATTCAGGTTAACTGGTATGAGATTAAGGTTATTGTGGTATAATAATTAGGTTTTTGCGGTATAGGATTCAGGTTAAGTGGTATGCGATTCGGGTTAAGTGGTATGAGATTCAGGTCAAATGGTATGAGATTGAGGTTATGGTATAGGATTGAGGTTAAATGGTATGATATTCAGGTGTACTGGTATGAGATTCAGGTTAAATGGTATGAGGTTAAGGTTAAGTGGTATGAGATTCGGGTTGATGTGGTATGAGAATCAGGATATTTTGGTATGATAATTAGGTTACTGTGGTATAGAAATCAGGTTAAGTGGTATGCGATTCAGGTTAACTGGTATGAGATTGAGGTTAAATGGTATCAAATTTAGGTTAACTGGTATGAGATTAAGGTTATTGTGGTATGATAATTAGGTTTTTGCGGTATAGGATTCAGGTTAAGTGGTATGCGATTCGGGTTAAGTGGTATGAGATTCAGGTCAAATGGTATGAGATTGAGGTTATGGTATAGGATTGAGGTTAAATGGTATGATATTTAGGTGTACTGGTATATGATTCAGGTTCAATGGTATGAGGTTAAGGTTAAGTGGTATGAGATTCGGGTTCATGTGGTATGAGATGTAGGTTGATATGGTATGGGAATCAGGGTATTTTGGTATGATAATGAGGTTACTGTGGTATAGAATTCAGGTTAAGTGGTATGCGATTCAGGTTAACTGGTATGAGATTCAGGTCAAATGGTATCAAATTCAGGTTAACTGGTATGAGATTAAGGTTATTGTGGTATGATAATTAGGTTTTTACGGTATAGGATTCAGGTTAAGTGGTATGCGATTCGGGTTAAGTGGTATGAGATTCAGGTCAAATGGTATGAGATTGAGGTTATGGTATAGGATTGAGGTTAAATGGTATGATATTGAGGTGTACTGGTATATGATTCAGGTTCAATGGTATGAGGTTAAGGTTAAGTGGTATGAGATTCGGGTTCATGTGGTATAAGATGTAGGTTGATATGGTATGGGAATCAGGGTATTTTGGTATGATAATGAGGTTACTGTGGTATAGAATTCAGGTTAAGTGGTATGCGATTCAGGTTAACTGGTATGAGATTGAGGTTAAATGGTATGATATTAAGATTTAATGGTATGAGATTCAGGTTAAGTGATATGACAATTAAGGTTTAGGATTAAAATTTAAGGTTTAAGGTTAATGATTAGGAATTAGAGTTAGGGATCAAGGTTTATTATTCATTCAATTTTTTGGATATTTAGTACTATTTAATTCTAGTTCTTTGACATCCATAATAATCTTCATAATTACTTGTCCTAAATAACCTAGCCTAAAATTACCTAAAATATAAATTGACATGACTTGTATTTAACTAGAACAAAAAAACCCGAACGTAAAATTTTGAGTTTTTGGATTATGTTATAGTTATAGAACAAAAAAACCCGAATGTAGAATATGTATTCATAATAATAATATTAATATAATAATAATGTTGACTCCTAATTTTGTCCGACCCCTTTTTAAAAATAATAATTACAAAACATTTTAATTAAAAATTAAAATAATAATAATAATTATATAAAAATTATTATTAATTAATTATTATACGAAGAGAGAATTAAATAGTTTTGGGGAAGGGGCATCTTGTAAGTTAATGTCTATGTGTGTATATAAAAAAAAATTAAAGTTAAAAAAAATACTTATTAACAATTTTTATTATCATTAATTAATTAATTATTATTATTACTGAAAAATTTTTAATTAAGTTAATTAGTTTAAAATACATTTTGTTTTATAAGGTTTTAATTAAAAATGATATATGTGTGTATATATGCATGTTTGAAATAAAAAAAGAAAACTCCATAAAAATGACAAAATTGAAAAGTTTGGGGTAAAAATGACAAAATTGAGAAGTTTTGGAAAAATTTGACTAAATTATTATTATTATTATTGTTATTATTGTTATTATTATAAGTCACTAACCTTTTAAAACCAAGTTTTATTATAATTATTATTGTTATTATTATAAGTCACTAACTTTTATTATTATTATTGTTATTATTGTGTAGATAATCACTAACTTTTATTATTATTATTGTTATTATTGTTATTATTATAAGTCACTAACCTTTTAATTTTTGCACAATTAACTTCACTTACTTTACTAACATTTATTATTATTATTATTATTATTAACAACTAACTTTACTAACATTTATTATTATTATTATTATTATTATTATTATTATTATTATTATTATTATTATTATAATTAACAACTAACTTTACTAACTTTACTAACTTTTATTATTATTATTGTTATTATTATTAACAACTAATTACTAACAACTAACTTTTATTATTATTATTATTATTATTATTATTATTGTTGTTGTTGTTGTTATTATTATTATTATAATTCATGGAAGGTTACACCTCCTATTTATTTATTTAAGTGGATGGCCAAAAAGCCCCACTCTATTTATTTATTGATTGTCCTTTAATTTTCCTTTATTTACTTTATGTGTTTATCTTTATGTATTTATTTCATGTATTATTTAATTCATGCACTTTTTGAGTTTATGGCCAAAAAGCCCCACTTTTTCTTTCTTTATTTAATTTTCTGTAATTATTTAATTCATGCAATTTTATTTTTAAGTGGATGGCCAAAAGCCCCACTTTATATTTATTTATTTATTGTCCTTTGATTTTCCTTTATTTACTTTATCCAATTTTAACTTTTTTTATGTAGATGGTTATACTTATTTCACTTTTAACCATAAAAAAAAATATAATAACAAACAAATAAAAATAAATAAAAAAGTTTTTTTTATATCAACAATTAACCTTATTTTTAGGGGTAATCAAGAATTCATTTTATTTTTTTACAACAAAGCCCCCATCCTTTATTATTTTAGATCACATATCATTCTTATTTATTTATTTAAAATAACAAAAATTAACCTTTTATTCCCTTTTTATTTAAAATTATTAAACAAGCATAATTAAATAATTCCAAAAATAAAATTTTAAGACAAATATAAAAAAAATAATAAAATCTAATAAAATTATGATTAAAATTAATTATTAATTAAATAAACAAAAACTTAAAATAAATTCCATGTCCAAATGATCCGGCAGGATCCATGGTTTGGAAAATGAAAAATATTTGTTTAAATAAAGTAGGGATTATGGATTTAAGGAATAAAGTTATGGTTAGGGTTAAGGATTAAGGTTTAGGGTTATGGTTTAGGATTAGGATTAGGGATTTTGGTTTGGGATTTAATATTAGGGTTTAGGTTTAGGGTTAGGGTTTAGGATTAAAAGATTAGGATTAGGATTATGTTAGGGAATGAGATTTAATGTTAAGGTTATGGTTAGGGTTTCGAATTAATGGGTTAGAATTAAGATTATGTTTAGGGTTAGAGATTTAATTTTAGGGTTTAGGATTATGGATTATGGTTTAATGTTTTGGGATTAGGGATTAAGGTTAGGTTAAGGTTTAAGGAATAGGGTTTAGTGTTAAGGATTAGGGTTTAGGATTAAGGATTAGGGTTTAGGATTAATGTTTAGGGTTTAGGGTTATTGATTAGGAATTAGAGTCAGGGATTAGAGATTAAGATTAGAGTTTAGGGATTAAGGTTAAGGTTAAAGTTTAGGGAATAAGGTTATGGTTAGGGATTAAGATTAGGGTTAAGGATTAAGGATTTAGGATGAGGATTACGTTTAGGGTTAAATATTTAATGTTACGGTTTAGGATTAGGGAATAGGGTTTAAGGTTAAGGATTAGGGAATGGTTAGGTTAAGGTTTAGGGAATAGGGTTAAGGATTAAGGTTTAAGGAATAACGTTAAGGATCAAGGTTTAAGGTTAATGTTAAATAGGGTTAGGGGCTGAAATGTATAGTAAGATTTGGGCTAGAGATTAGGATTAGGATTAGGATTAGTTTTAAGGATTAGAGATTAGAATTAGGGTTTAAACTTATGGATTAGGGTTAGTTTTATGTTTAGGGTATAGGATTTATGGTTAGGGTTAGGGTTATACTTTTTAAGTGTTAGGGATTGAGGTAGGAATTAATGTTAGGGTTAGAGATTAGTGTTAAGTGTTAGGGTTTAGAGATAGGGATTAAGGTTACGAATTAGGGTTAGGATTTATGGATTAGGGTTAGGATTTAAGATTTAGGTTTATCATTTGGAGTTACACTTTTAGAGTTAGGGTTAAGGGTTAGGGTTTTAGGATTTACGATTTAGGGTTTAGGGTTACCATGCTAATCCACATATTTCTCTTGAAAATGAAAACCAATAATTTTTTTAAAAAATATTAAAAAAATTAGACATTTGCTTATATATTTTTTTGACAATTTATTTATTAAGCAATTTAGCACCTTAATAAATCTACATAAGAGCTTTGCCAATTCCCAACAAGCACAATTAAAAAAATACAAATTACAAATGCTGTTAGTGCCTATTCTGCGAACATAAAAACTTTTCTGACATAATATTTTTTTTTAGCAGACATATTTAAGAAGTTTTACTTAGAGAATCCAAAACATTAGTACATTGGGAAATTTTACTAGAAAAATATACTTAAGTAATTTTAGTCCGTTGGTAGTATTTACATAATTATTAAAAAATTTAAATTATTTTTTCTGCAAAGTAAAACAACTATATAGGGTGCTAAATACAAGTACAAAACCTAAATCTAAGCTAACAAAATTAAAAAACCAGAACCAGAAAAACACTTTGAGAATTTTTAGTTCAAAAAAATACTTAAATAATTGCAATCTATTGGTAGTTTTTAATAGTTATTGGGCAATTTGGATTATTTCTCTTTCTATCAAGTAAATATAAAAAATAACTATAAAAGCCAAATTACAGCAAGATTGGTAAATTAAAACGTGAATTAAGATTTTAGAAAATTTCCCAAATAGTATAGAAAAAAGTACAAGGAAAAGGTTATATTTCTAAACCTCAACAAAGTATTTTCATTATTTCCGTTGCCATCCATGATGGATATGTTATTATTATATTTTCATCCGTGATAATGAAAAACCAATAAATTTATTAAGAAAATAGAATATAGAGCTATACTTTCCTTTTAAAGAACTAAAAATAAGTAAATTTCATTCAATTTAATTTCTCAAAAATTGAAAAATCAATATCTATAAAATTCAAAGCCAACCATCAAATACAAATCTATTACAAAATAAAGGGTGGCAATAAAAAATGAAAACCATCAAATACAGCAATCATCTGAGTACCCAAATACAAATAGAAAAAGCTAACAAAATCATAACCAAACCGAAGCCGTATCCCAGCTAAGTGAACGAAAATAGGCACCAACCCGAACTTCAAGCTGCAAAAATATTAACCGTTTTCAATTTGTCATGGTGTCTTTACTAGTAACAAAACTACCTGCAATTTCTAAGATCAGAAAAAAAAAACACACACATACAACAATTTATATAGCCCTTGCCTAAGAACATCTCAAAAATCACAACACCCAGCAGGAACAATTAGTTTGTTCTTTTTCAAAAAGCAGGATAATAGCTATGTCTTGGCAACATGTACAGTTTTCAAGCAAGCGAAGCTTCATCAAAATAAATATAAAAAATCACAGGATTATGCAAAACAGTGACAAGCTAAACACATATAGCTATTTCAATACTAATTTTCAACCAAAGTTACAGACCACACAAAATATCATAAATCTCTGAATCAAGCCTTCGGCAAACTTACAGAACCAATATCCATAGAAACTAGTATCCACTGAAACAATTATATAAAATCATAGAAATATCTAATTTGTATTCTGTGAAATTAGAGACACATTAGACACATGTAACTACCATTATACAGAATTTCATTAGTAGATACATATCATACAATTTATCATGGATTTTGAAACAAGCCACATAGATAGGATTCTTGGTAGAAATTTTAGACAAAATACACATCAGTAAAAAACCTATAAAAAATCAACAACAACTCCAAATCCAAATCCATGAAATTGTGGATAAATTAGAGACATAGGCCTATCACCATATAAGTTGGCAAATTTAGAAGCACAACACACAATTTATGATACATTTTCCAAGTGCAATGATCAACTGAACCAGCCACAATAACATATCTTCTAGCAATGAAGCAATGCAGCTTCAGATACATCATCCATATAAACTTTACTCAATATTTTGCATCAATATACAAGGAATGTATGAGGTTTCACTTACAATGATTTGAAGCCTTAAACCTCATTTTTCTACCCTTGATTAATTGTGCTCCAAATTCACACCCTGCTGCTGTCTACAAGCTTGGTGGCAGCAGAGAGTTCGCTGCAGAATTTGCACCATAACATGAAGCGTCAGTCTTCTTTCCAAACACCAGTATTTCAGCACCTCAAAGTCATATTGTTCAGAATAAATAGCCATCTTCATACTAATTTACAGCTAAAGATACAAAGCACACAAATTATCATAAATTTCATAACAAGCAAACTGAAGAGAAGTTATATTACGAGTGCAAAGGATGTTCATACCAATCATGTCCATTTCCTCCTTTTTATATCTTTGAGAACTTATCATATTTTCCTTGTAAATACTCGAAGAACTGTCTCTTAGCATGCTCATCCTCTGGCAAATAATACCCATAGGCATAGGTCCACTTCAACACTCGTCTACATTCAACTATCTGAAACTCAAAATCATTGGATCAAATTAACACTGAACCTTGCACAAACAGGAAAAATAAGATTAAAAACTCTGGACATTAGGAAACACTAAAATCCTAATTTACCTGAAGCCACGCTTCTGTTATGAACTTCAGCTGAGTTTCAGGTGTACACTGTGAATCACTTAGCTTCTCAAGCTGGCAAAATCAGGGGGAGAAAAGGATGCTGTCAACTTTGAGTGCAAAACAAAAAGGGAATAAACCACCATGACCAAGGTTATTAAGAAGCTATGTAACAATCATCTCAGTCCAATCGCACCCTAAAATTACTGTGAGCTAAATATTAGACCAAAAAAAAAAACTAACTAACTAACTAACTAACCTGAAAAAAGAGAGCAATGATAGTTAAGGACTTCACGAATTTTTCTTATTGATTATACGAGTACCATAACCTATTTATGCTAGAAAAACACATGAAACAGCAACCAAATCTTCAAATTTGTAAATTGCTACCATCGAGAAACACCTCAATCAACCAATTACTCTCCACAAATCACTTCCATATATTCAGTCATATAAGTTACTCTAACTAATCTCAACTTATCTAACATTTTAAACCACGTCCAACATTGCTACATTAAGTGTTTCTTGGGGCCTTATGTTGTTGTGAAGCTTCTCCACCAATTGTTAGCTGGTAGTAGGGTTGGACATTTGAGTTGTATCAAAGCACAAGGTTAGTAACTCCCCATGTATCGTTTTTCATGTGGTGAGGGGATTTTAAGTTTAAGGATTTGTCTGTGCTTCATATTAAGGCCACTCAACCAACTGCCAGTTAGTACAGGTTGTCTGCTTCAACTATTAAATGCAGATAGCAATGAAGAAAACCCAAATGCTGCTTATATTCTTTTTATGTTAAACCCAAATGCTGCTTATATTTCCAACAAATCAGAATATTAACACTACAATCTGAAGAAATAAGCCATTCTGGCTCGATTAGCCAGACCAACTTTGGGATGGACTAATTACTTCAACAATAAGTAACTGGGGGAGAGGAAGTGAGATATCATAAAAAACACTACCAGTACAGTCTCCATCTAATGCAAATCTGAAAGAGCCTTTTGTCTAGACTGCAAATGAGACAACCCAAACCAATTAAGTTAACATATTTGTAATCCATATAAAAAAATGAGAGGAAATTCAATATTTTATTAATCCAACAGGGGCAAAGAAAATTCTGAGGCACGGACGAATTATATAAAAGAGACCAAAGTTCAGTATCAATGCCAATAAACAGAAGATCCTGCAAAAAAGTGGCTGGGATTGCTGTTGATGCATTCATAAAGAATAATTGGCCTAGGTGTTTGATTTGTTAGTTCTAGCTTCTCAAGACTTTTGTTTTTGTCTCTCTCTATCTTTCTCTGTTTTAAAAAAAAAAAAAAATCAAAGCATGCTTCACACAACAAAGCCCCCCCCCCTTAAAAAAATCGAAAGAAAGAAAAAATAAATCCCCCATGACAGAAATTTCAAATTGTAATGTAGGTTGACAATGGTAGAATCTAAAGTTTTTTAGGCATCCATTCACTATAATTCAGATCACAATATCACAAGCTAGAAAGAATTTAACATCAACAAATCAACTATCTAAACTGAACCCTCTGCCATGGTTGCAGGGGCGAAGTTCAGAACTTCCTCAACCCCACCCAATCTACCCAGGGCAGTTATGGACCATCACAAGCAAATTATGATCAAGGAGATACTAAAAGAATAATATTTCCAGCAACCAGATTTACTTATAAAGCTAAAATAATGAAATCGTACAGATAAGAAAAGAACAAAAAAATACAATAGAAGCAAACTACATTGAACTACAACTTCTACGTACTGATTGATTGCTTGCCCAGCGTTCATAATAATGAGTATATCTCTCCAATGAATTCTTTGCCATCTCTCTCCTTCTTTCTGTCTCATCATGCTACAAGCAGCAAAATAAATTGCATGACTCTCAAACCAAATCCACTACCAGGATCATTCATAAATGAACAAGATTTCAATTCGTAAAACTCCTTCTTGCTTTGCTCTTTCATAACGGTTACAAGCATAGAAACCACCAGTTTTTTCACCATGTTCTGCCCATCCACCAAGGCATAACCTGGACATTTAACATTCAAGTCGATAACAAGTATGAGCTACATACTTCCAGACATGAAAATTAGTAACCATTAATAAGATCAAACTATTATTATTTTTGGATTTAAGGTTTAAGGTTTAGGATTAGAGATTAAGGATTAAGGTTAAGTTAAGGATTATGATTAAAGTTTGGGGTTAAGGATTATGGTTTAATATTACGGTTTAGGATTAAGGTTTGGGGTTTATGGTTGTTGATTAGGAATTGGTATTAGGGGTTTTTGCTTAAAATATGTACTTATTTTTTTTTCCAAAATGAAATAACAAATTGTTCATTGTTACTAGTTAATTACTTGTCAAAAAATTGGAATACATAATTCATTTAATTTGTTCTTAGTATTATTTTTTACAGTAACAACAACAACAACAACAACAACAACAACAACAATAATAATATAGTAATAAGTAGAAATATGTATTCAGTAAAAAGTATAGTTAATTAATAGAATTATACTTAATGACATTCAATTTATTTAATGTAATCATCACATATATAATTAAATATCTTGAAACCAATAAATCATTTCTTTTTAGGCCTAAAAAGTATAATTATTAACTAATGATATGAATAATGTATATAATTATATTAAGTAAGTTTTTTTTTGCAGACATGACCATGTATGGAAATGAGTGACTGCACATTCCTGTCAAACAATCAGTATTATAGAGCACTTTCTCGTCAAACAAGTCAATTTCACACCCAGCAAGCAACCTGAGTTGCATACCACCACTAATAGAACTCCTTGCTCTTCAAAAAAAAAAAGAAAAAAAAAGAAAGAAAGAAAAAAATCCTCATGATACTAGAGGTTCAGTAGCACAATTGAGATCAACACAAAGAAATGGCTAGTTTCAACAATTTTTCCACCATCTACAAAACCTAAATTTTCTTCTAATTCAGTATCCATAGCAATTTGTTACAAGACTCACCACTGCATTGACAGTCTACAACTTGGATCTTAAGTCTAAAGAAGGGTTAGGATATGTATATAGGCATAGCTGAGATTGTTCCGAGGAAACAGAGAAGACTGAATTGCAGGGAAAATTGATCTAATATGCAATGAAGCAAAAGACAAATGCCAAACAAATAATTCCCATTTTACAAATAGCACCCCACTAAGTTAGACCCCCAATAACTAGCAAATACCAATGAAATAAAATTCAGGCCCCATCACACTAAGTTAAAGCCAGAAACAACTAAAAGACGAAGTATTAACAAACATATTAACATAGGCACATCAGAACAGATATGAACAACTACAACAAAGCCGAAAACTGGTAGATTCAATTGATTACACCCCTTTGACACTGAACTCACATCTCTCTCTCTCAATCGTGAAAATTATAAAGAACATCATAGACATATACGACAGAATATCATAACAATTTCATAATTCCAAGTATCAAAATCAGCCTGCAGCAACGCAAACAAATTGAACCCTAGCACGTAAGCCACACACCCGTGTAACGAACTGAAACGAGAGATCCAAATTCAATAAACCATCCACCTACTGCCAAATACCAAAACAACGAGTAGGAGCCCAATTCCCCACAGCATCAATTGCATAGGTTCAATATTCCAACAGGAGAATAACAAAAATCTCAAATAGTTGTGGAATAAAGACTAACAACAACACCATTTTGTTGAAAAATTACTAGCAAACAATGAGAAATATTAACTTCCGAAAATGTATCCAGAAAAGTACCATACCAGAAAGATTATATTGTTGTGAGAAACAATGATGAAAACCACTTAGATAAGCATTATCATGAACCTCAAATGTACCAACTACTGGTACTGTAGCCATAGCTGAAATGTCCATAGGATTCTTGCTAATGTCCGTCGGCCATCCATGGGATTCTTACTAATTTATGGTGCATCCATCCTTGTCTATACTGCCAGGACCCAAGTGAATTTGTGGCACACTGTAGCTTTGAATTGCGAGCTTCCGTCCAAGAGCAGCATGTGGAAAATGAAAGAATTGTTCATGACGATCAAGGAGGAAGCGATGATGGAAATCTGGAATCGCCACAGCCAAGTCTTCCTCCTTAGTATCACCAATGGCGACGGAAGAGACACAAAAGATGAATAAATTAATTATATCAAGAGTGGGTAAAAAAAAATGAAAAGAAGAAGCCCTTCGAAGGAGAGGATTGGGGACCGAATCACAGGAGGCCTGAGCTTGCTTCCGATGAACGGAGAACGGCGGCTGGGAAGCGTAGCGTCTCCGATTACCCCTCAAAATCGTCGATTACTTCTTCAAAACCTCTGCTCGAAATAGTCAGTTGCTTCGTCAGCTACACCGATTCGCGATGCTCTGATTTCTTGGTGATGCTCCAGTTTCTCGCGATGCTTCGAGAATTATGCACTGTTGCTCCCCTCCCCAATTGTTCACAAGATCGATTCCAGCATCGCTAGCTGCTCGCGAGATCGATTCCAGCCATTCACCATCGCGAGATCGATTCCAGCCGCTCACGGTCGGTCAGCCATCGGATGTTGGGATACAAGTCAGAGGCCATCAATGGACCATCGGACTTTTGCTCGTTCATCGGGACTGAGAAACGGGGAGGAGGGAAGAGGGAAGTCAACTTCAGAGGGGGACTGATAAGAGGGAATGAGAGATTTGGGCGAAGAGGGGAAGGAGCCCGTCTCCTCCCCCCGAGAGAGAGAGATCTACGGCCGAAAGAGGAGTGTGAAGTTGGCGGAGGGAAGGAGCTATTGGAGATTAAGGGAGAGAGGCCAGAGAGTTTCGTGCGAATTGGCAAATCGGTTATGAGGATGGTTCGCGACGGAAATCGGCAGTTGAGGGAAGAAGAGACGACATATGTAACCGATTACCTGGTTCTACTAGGGTGCTGTGCCTTTTCTCTTCTCAGATCCTAATCTAATAGCTGAATAAGAAAGAAATAAACGCTTGGGACTAAAATGATTAAAAATGAAAAAATATAGTTATGGTGGTAATTTTGACCAAATATTAATCGGAGGAATGGACGGTTGTGATTGGGGGGGCACCGTACCCCCTTGGGTATTTTAGAATCTTCCATAAAAGTATATGGGCGATTTTACAAATTGAAGTGACAGATTGTTTTAACCTGCGCCGTAACCTGACCCGCTTGTGAATAATGAGATCTCAATGCGTATTAATTGGAAACGAATTGCCCCTAAGCTTTATTACGATGATTACTTGTTCGGTTTAAATTTTTATCATTGTCCTTATATCTGGTATACCATCTCACCTTCAATTACTTGGAATTAAAGCAATGATACGAAGAGAAATAGACTGCAAGTTATTTAAATATTTTCTTTCCTTTTTATCTTCGTTTTTTTTTTATAGGAATAAGAAAAAAAATGTATCATATTACCTTTAGGATTAAATAATACATTTCCAATACTTCACAAATAATAGTATCTTGCTCTACTCAAACTCATTTTTTGGTGGTAAAGATATCATGTCAATGAGTCAATAAGATTGTTAATTATCTCTATGTGTTTTGTTTTAAAGCAACAATACAGGATCTTGTGATCAAAGTTATTATTTTGGCCATTGTGGTTTACATCACCATAAATATCTAGACATGTTATAGAAATATAATGGACCAATGAGATAAGTAATTGGGCCATTACCTGTATAAGAAGACATAATTGTCATATAATGCTAAGTTTCCCTTTTTTCTTTTTGATATTGAAACAGAAGGTATTCAGCCCTCAATTCCTTTTTGTGCATCAACACAAATAGAGTTTTCTTGCCAAACTTTCAAACTTTTATATAGCAACACACCTAAAATCCATTTAATGTTTAGCTAGTTCAGTCATCTACTTTCAATAAATACCCTTTTGGCCTAAAGATATTACAAGTAGCTTCAAAAGGTTTTTCCCTAAAGTTAGAAGATATTTAGAAATTAAATACTATTTTAGTTCCAAGTTTTTTTGTTATATTTTTTTAATTTAAATTTTACCTGAATTTATTTATATTATTATTTTCTAAAATTTTTAAAAAAATTTATATTTAGAAATTAAAATACTTATATTTTTTAAATATAATTTTAAAAAGGTTTTTATTAAATAATAATATAAATAAATTTAAGTCAAATTTAAGTAAAAAACTGAAATAAAGTATAGGACTTAAGATAGAAGGAATATTAATGAGGACAATGTTTTATAAATGTTTTTGAAACATTTTAATCTAAGGTATTCAATGAAAATAAGATGGTGGTGGTGATGATGATAAATAATGTATAACTTATATTGTATACTTTTTTAGACACAAGCTCTTTTTTCATTGTGATTATTTCAACTTTATCAGATCTTTTAATAGATAACACATACTTCTTCCATCATTTCAAATGTATCGAATGTTGCTGAAAAGATAACACAAACTTCATTAATCTATATATTGTAAAGTTTCTTGTTGGTATGCCATTTTGTAGGAATATCGACATCGTGTTGACAAAATGTGTGTATTTCCTTTAAGGCAAAAGCGCAAATATGTTAGTCACTAATGTTTTGGGAAATGACAAATAATTAAGAGTGAGTATGAGTTGGATTAACTTGAAACTCAATCCGAACCACCTTTACTAGGTTGAGTTTTACTAGATTGAGTTAGGGTAGGTAAAAATAGATTATAGTTCATGATTGAGTTCCACATTTACGAGAACCATCAGTTTTCGGATGATTACGATTTTACATGAAATCATCTTAATGTGGAATCGAACATGAAGTATATTTATAAATCTAAAATAAAAATTATAATATTATTAAATTACTCATATATTTATGCAGTATGAATAAGTACATTCAAATGTACATTTAAACATGTACATTAAATATTATAATATACATGTACATCTAAATGTGGATTAAATTGTGTATTATGTTGAGAATTTTTTAAAACTAGTTGTGGATGCAATTTTATTAAATTACAAAGTTAATTGTTATATCCATATGATAGAAACAAAAAAAAAACTCGAAAACCAGAACCGAAAAAACATAACCCTGGTTTTAATTCTATTCAGTTTGCAGTTCTTGGGTTGGGTATGTTTTTTTGGAATTATCACAATTTTTGGGTTAGTTCAGTTCTACTTAAAAACCAAATCAACCAAAACCATACTCACTCATATAGATAACTCACTAGTATAATACATTCGGGATAAATCACAATTTTTCTTCTTGGTATAGTTTGACTATTGAGCATGTTCAATTTGGTTTTCAAGGTTTTTTGTTTTAACTTAAATAGAAAAAAAATAGAATTAAAGGCTAACCAAAATCTTAATATTTTAAAGCTATTTAAGCCAATTTGTTTCAACTTAATTCAAAATAACTTATTTTTATTTTTATATTTTTTTAACCTGAAGCCAAATTCATTTGAAAGCCAATATTATGTAGATGTAATAATTTATTTGAAATTAAAATTTGATGATATTTTGAAATTTTTATGAATTTTTATAGTTTTAGGCATTAAGAAGGAAAAAAATCATAAAAATTTAATAAATTTATAAACATTATATTTTCAATGGATTATTATACCTACATAATTAAATTTTAAATAAAATAGGTTCTAGGTAAAAAAAGAGATATAAAAAAAATAAGTCATTTTAGATTAAGTTACTTAAGTTGAAACATATTGGCCTTAAGCTTTAACGGATTGTTTGCAAATGTTCCTCCAGGTTGATGATTACTCGACAATTCAACTTAAGGTAAGTTCAGTGGTCAAGAGCATTCAAGATTTGACTTCATCTTTTCAACAATTGCCCTTAATCAAAGTCCAATGGCGATCCACTGGAGCAGCCTTAGCTTGGCAACTACTTGTTTACTTTCTTCCCTTCCTATGTAATTGTTCTCCTTCTTTTCCTTTCCATTCTAAGTAAGAAAAAAAAACCTTAATTAGTTGTTCATTATCAATAATTATAGGAAGAAAAAATAAGGCTTTCATTCTTCATAGATGGTTGCAAAAAATAACCTTTTTTTTTTAAGAATAATTTACATTGAGGATGTCTGTGTTAGCATACACATTTAATAATATTATGACTTATTACCTAAAAAGATTTTTTTTACAAAAAAAAAGAAGCATGCATTGATTAACTAGATAGGGCAGAGTATAACAAATAAAAAATATGGATGAGGCTAAATAATACAACCAACTACAAAAAGTCCCAAATGGGCAACGGAGTGAGTAGCTAAATCTAAAGTACGCGAAACATAAGTGAGAAAATAATAGCAAAAAAATGAGCTATACATTGAATGTCATCTAGTAGAACTTCAAAAGGTGAAATGAGGGACCATTAGCATCATGCAGATCTTGAACCGGAGTAGTAACATCATATTTGACAATGTTTTGTTGGAATTCCTTTGCCTTTGCCTCGAAAAGGGCATAGAGAATAGTTATAGTTTCTATTAGGGTTGGTTGGTCACTAAACTTTGCAAAATATGACAAGAATATATGCACTGGGACTCCGAATCATGAAAAACTATCCCAACAATGCTTCTTTGTAAAGGGGAGGATGTTGTAGTGTTTGCATTAATCTTCAAGCAGCCAATAAAAAAAAAGACCAATGAAAAGGTAAAGGTGTCGCCTAAGCCCAGAGGGAAGATTTAAGCAAAGACTCTTAATTTGCTGTCTATACTTTTATTGCTTCAACAATCCATCTTGGAGTGTAACAAGTTGATTCATGAACTACCTTATTCTGATTCTACTAAATACACCAACCCATAATAATGAATAGACATCCTCACTAAAAAACCCTTCCTCAAAACCACTAAAAAATAGAAGTACCAATAGAGAAAGTTGTCTCAACATTTAGATTATCTCAAATCTTGATAGTGAAATGATAGGTCATTAATAGATGCAATACTGATTCAAAATCTGAACCACATACCAAACAAAGAGGGTGCACCTCTATACCTATTGTAATAAGATTATCCCTTGTCAGTAGTGCATTAGTTATGGCTTGCCACCCAAAATTTTTTAGGTCTTGGATGAACTAAATGCCTAAAAAAAAAATGCCAATTGTGATTACCCTCCCATGGATGGTGCTCTTTGAGTAAAGCAAAAGTAATATGTTATGCAATTTTGATTTAGAACTGACTAAGAAGCCATCTCCCAAGTAACAAGTCCTCATTGTGTGATGTTGAAAATGATATGTACCTTTAAAAATAATAGAGAAAAAGGATAAATTAATAGTTTAATTTTTTAATTATTTATGATTGCTTATTACTGTAGCTTACTGTCCAGGTAATAATATCCTAGAATATCAAGGTGTCTATATCTTAGACTATTTTGGTTTAGTATCTTAGAATATCTATGTGTTTTTATCCTAGACTATCTAGGTTTTCATGTACTAAGCCTATCAAAAGAAGCACCCTTTGTGAATAAATCATGTTCTTCTCAATTCTCTACATGGTATCAGTGTAAGTTTGATCATTTTTTCTCTCTTGTTATTCTTTTGCATGAAACCCTAAATTTTTTCCTCTTTTTGCCGTAACTTATTCTTTCTTCCCATGTATGGCCTACTTATTTTCTTTCTTGCAATCTTTTTTTTTTCTCTATTAGCAATTGCAGAAAAAGTTTCTTTATGGAAGGTGCAATTCCACAACCTTTTCTTTGGCTTAGATCTTCCTATTATCATCCTTAATGGCATCTTTACTTCCATATCCGAATCTGTCCTTCCTTTTATTGTTACTGCAAAATCATCCTTTGAAGCATGGAAGACACTTGAAAATATCTTTGCCAATAAGTCTTGTAGCAAAATTATGTCCTTGAGGGAGTGTATACACTAATAAGTGATTTATTTCATTGAACTAATATAAGTGGCATATTTGGCATTCTTATCTTTTTTTTTTTATCTTAGGATAAACTTTATTGGGAGTCACTTAGCTTATTTTCATGTCCTAAATGGGTACCTAAACTTTATGTTGTCCTAGCAAGGTACCTTTCATTCTATTGCAAGTCCCATTCAACTACCTTCCGTCAATTTAACCATTAAATTTAATGAAAAATGATGATGTAATATTAAATAACACTAAAATATATTTAAAATATCAACTTTAGTCCTTAAAATTTTTCAATCACTAACTTTAGTCCTCATGTATTTTTAATTATAGATTTGAAGGAGAAACTAAGAGAGAAAGGGTAAATTGCGCCCATGGCCCCTAACATTTTATTATTATTCTATTTTGGACCCTAACCTCAAATCCTAACATGGTACATCCTCAACTTCAATTTTTTGTTCTATATTAGATTTTTGGAGAGCAGAAAATGTTAAAAATAATAAAGCTTGACACATGGCATGCCAGCTTAGGGCAATTGGCCATGTGGCATAATAAACCACCAACTATAGATGCCTGAAATTGGCCACATAAAAAATTTAAGGCCTATGTTACAAAAAATGAAGAAATTTAGGGCTTGTATGGGGTTAGCCCAAATCTCTCATTTATCTTCCCTCCCCCGCCGCCTCCAACCTCGATCTCATCCTTTGCTCTTCCTCCCCTCGTTCCCTGTTTCGCTTCAAGCCCTCCTTGCTTTGCTACAAGCTCGTCATCCCTCAATGCGGCCCCATGCTGATCATGAAAATCATGAAATGATTCGCGAACTACTCATCCCTCCGATTTGTGTTGTCGGTAGCACAAAGGAGCGACGAATAAGGCGAGATAAGGAAATGGCGAAATCTCACCAAATTGACAGTTACAATCGGACGCAATTTCACCAGATTGACGGATGAAGGAATGAAGGGAGGAAGGGAATGAGGGGAGAAGGAATGACGGATGAGGCAAAGGAGGAGGGCTGGAGGTGGCGAGGGAGGGAGGAGGAAGGAGAGATGTGGGCTAACCCCATATAGGCCCTAAATTTCTTCATTTTGTAACATAGGCACCAAATTTATGATGCAGCCAATTTTGGGTATCAATAGCTAGTGATTGATTGTGTCACGTGGCTAATTGCCCCAAATTGACATGTCACGTATCAAGTTCCATTATTTTTAACATTTTTCATCTTCCAAAGGTCTAAAATGAAACAAAAAATTGAGGTTGAGGATGACCCATATGATATTTTGAGGTTAAGGTCTAAAATAGGACAATAATAAACAATTAGAGGCCACAAGTGTAATTTACCAAAGAGAGAAATATTCGACAAGGGCGGCTCCTGCAAGGGAGCTACTGGCTTATTGTCCTCCATGTCGGTAACCCACATTCTTTCAATTCCATATTCGCTTGCCATCCGTAGCTCTTTCAATTTTCAAATTTTAAGACCAATTAAAGTTAAATTAACTTCTTTTTTTTTCCAGGAGAATTAAAAGACATATTTGAAAAGAAAACCTAAAATCACTAGAGATGCAGAAGCAGTAAAGATGACAAGAAGTCCAAAAACAATAGGCCATCGCCAGAGGTGCAAAAGTAGCTAATCAGCTTGGACGATGTGTATCTCGTAGGGTTAGAGTGAAAATCCAGGCAGATTTTTAATGATGTATAGAGGAAGTTTTCTGGGGCCAACCATCCTCTCTTCCAACCCATCCATCACGCTTTCTTCCTCTCTAGCCCTCTTCGCCCAATCCAGCATCTTTGTGAACTTTCATCTAACAACTTCTGAACATTATAAACAACCCCACAAACAGCATTGAAATTCAAAACCAAACCATACTACCAAATTTGGCAAGCTGTCATTAATGAATTATATTTTAGAAATAAACCTACAAATAACCCTCACATCAGAAACTGAGTGAAGGCTAGCTCAAACTCATTCACAGTTGATCAATAAAGAATGATCCAAAATTTGAGGCACAAGTCAATTTTTTGCTTTGGACTTAAAACTCATCATGAATGAGCAAACACCAACCCAAACTAATGTTACCTTGTCAAACAAAACATGGAAAATCTTGTTGGGTGCTAAAATTTCATGGCTACGAGCAGGCCACCTCGGTTCAGAGAAGCTTTGTTACTAAAAAGAAGAAATTGAAAAAAGGCGTGAATTTTTTAAAGTGTGTGGACGAGGTAAGGTTTGACAGCAAATTGAGTGGCTTAGATTCAAATGCGCAAGGAGTAGGCAGTGTTGAAGCTGGAGAAGGAAATGTGGGAAAGATTTTACAGCACTAATTTGTGGGAAGCTTTGAGGTCGCAGAGGCTTTGCCTTTCCAATTTAGATAGTTGATTTAGAAATTTAAGGTTTAGAACTATTAATTGGAAAATTTTGAGTACCAAAATTAATATTTTATAGTTATTTTATTATTATTTAATGTTATATCATTATTATCCATCCGATTTAATAATTAAATTGATAGAAAGTAGTTGAATGAGATGCACAATACAAAAAAAGATGCTATATATTGCTAAGATAACATAAAGTTTAGTAGGGGTGAGTATGGGTTGGGTAAAACCGAAATCTAACCGAAATCACCCCCATTAAGTTAGGTTGGGTAAAAATTGATCATGATTCTCGGGTTAGTTCCATATATGTGAGAATCGATTGTTTTTGAGTTGGTTCTAGTTCCACATGGAATTAATCTGAGGTGAAACCGAATTAAAGTTATGATAATATTAAATTATCTATACATTTATGTATTGAAAAAATTAAAAAAAAATTGTGAGGGTGTTTTGGTCTTTATATTAAACCCTAAAATTAGTATTCCTAACCTTGAATCTAAATTAAAACACTGGATAGGAAATTATTTACATTTTTATATTGTAAGAAATTACAATGACATGATGGTTGGTTTGGCCTAAGTAGCAAGTAGATATGTTTCAAATTGAATATTATTTTCTTTATACAGATAAAAGAAAAGAGATAAAGTATCTGATAAGTGATTTTCCAAAATTTACAAAGGCATTTTGTGAAATCGCATGCAACTAGATACATTTACCTTCTTGTTGCATTATGTAACAGCATTGGAAATTCTTTAAATATTATTAAGAATGTGTGTATTTAAATATAAATTTAGTTGTGTATTATGTTAAATACTTCATAAACTAGTTGTGAATGTAATTTGATTGAATTTAAATGTTGTTATAAATATATAATATAAATCGAAAAACCCGAGAATCAGAACCATTTTTGGGGTAACAATTTTTTTGAACTAAGTCTATTTTTGATTGGTTCGGTTTCACTAGAAAATCGACCCAAACCAACCTATTCACATAGTTCTTTTATTATGCACCTATGTCTAATTAGACATACTAACTAATCCCTTAATCTTCTATATATAAGGCATAAATCATAAAAAAAATGAAAAAAATACCCTTAGTTAAAATATTATCCTTTACAAAAAACCCTATCTTGCTACTATTATCTCCTCTGGTACCGACGCCAGTGCTGCTACTGAATTGTCATATGTCATAATCTCGCCATATATGTCATATGTCATGTTCGAATGGATACCAAAAAGTGTCTGAATGAATACCGAAAAGTGTCTAAAGAAATATTTAGAAGTGTCTAACCAATACGTAGACAATTTACTCTATTAAGAAATAACTAATTGAAATAATAAAAAAATGTTTGAATAGATACCGAAAAGTGTCTAAAGAAATATTTAGAAGTGTCTAACTAATACGAAGATAATTTACTCTCTTAAAAAATAACTAATTGAAACAATAAAAAGGTGTTTGAATGAATATATAAAAGTGTCTAAAGAAAAGTGACAAAATGTCTAAAGCAATACGCAAACAATTTATTTTTATGATAAAAAAATATATACAAAATAATAAAAGAAGTGTCTAAATAAAAATTTAAAAGTGTCTAAATAACCATTTAAAAAATTACAAAATGTTTGTAGCAATATGTAAATAATAACAAAACTACAGTCGCCACCAGCCTGAAGTAATCATTCATAGCTGTTGCCTCCACATCCCGTCACAGTCTTCCCTCCCCCAACGCCTGTTCGCCTAGCCCATTTGCTTCCTTGTACTCGCCTCGCCGCTTCTCTTCCTCCCTCGTACCGCCTCGCTTGGGCCCTCCACGCCTGTTCACCTCGCTGCTTCACATCCTTGAACTCGCCCCGTTGCCTTACCTTCGCCCTCGCCTCAGACTTACCTCGTTGCCTCACCTCCATCCTTGCCTCGGACTTGCGTCATTGCTTCCTTCGCCTCTTCAGATTGCTGATTCGCATCACCAATCGCCGTTCCTGTGATCGTCTTGCCTCCTTCGATTCTCAGCCTTCTTTGTGATCGGATCCCAATTCTCAACCTCCTCCGGTCGGTACTCCTGCGATCGTCTCGCCACTTTGCGACCACCTTTGCCTCGGACTCGTCTCTCCACTTTGCCTCCTCGAATCGCATCGACGGCGGTGCCAAGAATGTGAAGCATTGTTGGTGATGCTGCTGCCATGGTTTGATAGGGGTTAGAGAAGACAAGGCGCGATTTAGGGTTGAAGGTCAAATTGAAATTAACCAGGATGATGAAGGGTATATTTAAAAAATCACATGGTATATCTAATTAGACATATATTCACAATAACCGTAATACTATGCACACTTCAAAAGTTTAGGTATCCATTTAGAATATCAAGTAAGTTTAGGTATCATTTCGCCTCTGCCGTCCAAGCAAAATTTGAATACTCGGCAAGCATGGTCGGTCACTCTTTCTTCCGTTTCTAAAGCCCCCGAGTTCAGTTTAATTACAATCATATCCGTACAGTGGAACAGTGCCGAGCAACCACAAGCAAATCGTTTAAATTAAAGGGGTGCCAGCGACACTTCACAAATAAGGAGATAGCCGTTCCTTTTAAGTTTTGAAATTTTTTTATTATGATTCTCTTCTTCCTTCATGTAATCAAATCGTCTTCGCTGATTGCATTTCGTTCTGGGCAAACGTACGGTACGGACGACCAACCTAATCAATATTTTCGCCTTCCAATTGCTCTCAGATCAGATCGGCGACCGCCAATTCCCTTCGGTAGATCTTTCCCATTGATTCCGGTAATTCAGACATTTGTTTTATTTTTTCCTGTTTCTTTTGATGTGTTGCTCCAACTCTGTTTGGCATTCTAATTTGCGCCGGATGAGATTTAGGGTTGGAGTAGTTGAATTCGGTCAGGGCCGTTGGATATATTGGCGGCTTCGGATCGGTTTCGTGGGGATTAGATTCATGTTCCGCTTCGAATTCCAACGTCTATTCATTGTGAGTGTGCTTCACTGTCTTGTGCGAATTCTTGATTTCTTGTTTGCTTGAGGTGTTAATTCTGCGTTGTTTGTTCTAGCGTTGGGTAACCAGATCTTGAAAATTGGCTCCTCAAAGGAGATCGCAGCGCCACACCGGTGGCCAGATGCATCAGAGCAATGCTGCGGCACCGACTGCGTTTTATGATCACGCTGGCAGTGGTTCCCTGTACAATGCAGGTGCAGCCGGTGATGCCAGTGATGCTGTCATGGCTCGGTGGCTGCAGTCCGCAGGCTTGCAGCATCTGGCATCTCCAGTGGCTTCTGCTGCCGTCGATCAACGTCTCCTCCCCAATCTTCTAATGCAGGTATTTTTTTGGGGGGGGGGGGGGGGGGGTTTGTTTTACTGCTTTGGTTGGCTGCGGGCTGTTTGTTCTTACCCTTTTTGCTTCTATAAGGGCCTCCCAGTTTAATCCATGTGCATGGATGAGCCTTCAATGGTTTACTCAAACTGGGTGAAATTAAATCAAGGATTATGTTACCTCTACTTTTCCTTGTGAACTTCAGTTTAGATCCTCTTAGTTCAACTGGGGACTGATAGTTTGTAGATTCTGTCAGCCTATGCATACTCCCCTCCTCCCGGGCCGGCTCTCTCCCTAAAAATGACTATTTACAGTCCACATTGCGTTCTTTCTTCTTTCTTCTTGGTTTTTTGCTATGTATAAATGGGACTTTTCATGGTAGGAAGAAATATGAGGTTATGTATTGTTGAAGGGGTATGGAGCGCAGTCTGCAGAGGAGAAGCAGAGATTGCTCAAAATGATGAGAAACCTCAATTTCAATGGAGAATCTGCAGCTGAGCCTTTCACTCCAACTGCCGAAATTCCAGGAGCTGCAGCTGCAGCTGCATCTGATGGTTTCTATTCTCCAGATTTAAGGGGAGATTTTGGAGCTGGGCTTCTGGATCTACATGCCATGGATGATACAGAGCTTTTGTCTGAGGTATGATTCTTGGAAGCTGCATTTACCACTGAAGGATAATTACATAATTTCCTCTGAGGTCATGCAGGGAATTGTTATTTCCTTTTTCGAGTGAGGGAAGAAATTTTCTATATGAATTCTGCTATCTTAGACTATTGTTCTTTTTTCAGTCTTATCTTTTCTTCATCTGCAGCAAGTTCTGTCTGAGCCTTTTGAGCCATCACCATTCATGCCAGCTGTTTCAAAAGCATACGGAGACCAATTTGATGTGACAGCTGATAAACAGCAAGAGGAGCAAAGTGCAATAGATCTCTCTGTTCCACCATTTCCCTCGAATGGGAAAGAGAACAATTCGAGGGAGAATAATGTTGCTAAGATTAAAGTTGTGGTACGTTGTTTCCTGGCCAATCTCTCCCTCCCTTCCCCCCTCATCTCCAAGTTTCCTATTGGAAATTTGAACCCATTTCTTGATGATTACTGGAGTGGAAAACATGTTGGTTCTATTCATTTTGGTCAAATTGAAAAGTTCACCAAGGTGCTGGATTCGACCTTTGTCTTTTGAAGTTCATTTTATAGTTTTTCTTCTGCAAATTAGATCTGATCAGTGATTGTGTATTATAGTGTAGTCTTCCTTTAAATCTGTAATGGAGAAGCATAAATAGTGGTCTGATGTTCATTGCATTCTCATGTAGATTAACTTTGCATGCAGGAAGGATGATTTAGTGCTGTTTTTTGAATTACATAGTTTCTTAAGTTATGATATGGTACTCCTTCAAGATTTACCTGAGAGCTGATTGTTAGCTTTCTTTTTAAGGTACGTAAAAGGCCATTAAACAAGAAGGAGCTTTCTCGAAAGGAGGATGATATTGTGACTGTTTGTGAAAATTCTTTGACAGTCCATGAGCCCAAGCTGAAGGTATGCTGCTGTTGGACTCAATTGAGATGAATGATTGGAATCTATTGAATGATGTTAGCGAAATACTTCTCTCTTACCCTTCTCTATGGTGTAGTTAATACTAATGATGTTTTCCTCAAGGTGGACTTGACAGCATATGTGGAGAAGCATGAGTTTTGTTTTGATGCTGTTCTGGATGAGCATGTTACCAATGATGAGGTAAATCCTCATTGAAGATATATGCTGAATCTTGTTGGCTGTTTGTTGTCTAAGTTCGTTTTTCTCTGCAAGAACATTCTAGTTTATTTTCTTGCTATCATATCTTGAATTGGTAATTGTTGTCTAGCTGCTCTTATGTAATTTGAGGATCACTTTGGTTCTCATTAATGTTTTTTTAGCCAGAATTATCAACGTTCCAAATGAAGATGTCTCTGTGGGCTTTTGGCTGACAAAAAGCAAGTTTTGTGTACCATATGATTATTGCTACTTGCATTTTTTATTATTGACTGAATGCAATTAAACTGCCCATTCACTTGCACACCTGAGCAGGTATATCGGGTCACTGTACAACCAATTATTCCCACCATCTTCCAGCGAACTAAAGCCACATGCTTTGCTTATGGGCAAACAGGTACACTAGCTCTTGTGCCATGTTTGGATCCTGAATATCTGTCATTTTTCTTTAGTTTGCTGCAAGTTGGCTTGAAAATTCATGCAAGAAAGAATATGTGCTGGAATGGTGTTGGGCACTGTTCATTGTCTTGGGTGTAACTAGACAATGGACAAATCACCCTGCACCATTAGTTTCTTCTGCCCCTTGCGATATTTGTTCTATAGTTGTTGTCTGCGCATGGAGTTTATTCTGCGAATTTGTTCTCTGGACATGTTATCTCCATTCCTGGTATCAAGATAGGTGTAGGTTTCCTTCAGAGGGCAGTTTGGAAGTCAAAAGTTCCCAAGGTCAAGTAATTTTTTTTTTTTTTTGCATAGGAGTGTGGGGAAGAATAGATCATGATATGATGGCACAAACATGTTTGTAACATCAAATAAATTGGCAATTTTTTCCTGTTAATGCTGCAGAATTGACACATACATGATAATTGATAATAGAATTCATACCTAGATAGGCACATAAACAAATTATGAGAATGCAATATAATGAGGACTAAATGTGATGGTTACTTTCATTCTCAGCCTTCCTAATTGAAAAGTTTGCCTGTTTAATCTATTTTCTTTCTGCTATTGCTGCTGCTATCTCATGAAGCAAATTTTCTTTTATATGATGGATAACTTGCGAGAATTACACTTATATTTTCACTTTTTTTCAGGAAGTGGTAAGACATTTACAATGCAGCCATTACCTCTCAGAGCTGTGGAGGATCTTATTAGATTGTTACATCAGCCAGTCTATCAGAATCAGAGATTTAAATTGTGGCTTAGCTATTTTGAGATATATGGCGGGAAACTCTTTGATCTTCTAAGTGAGAGAAAGTAATTCTCTTAGTGTACTTTATGTATTGATTTCTAATTAGGCATGTAACTGACTTGTTAACTGTTGAATTTGATCTAGGAAATAACCATACTCATCATATTTATCAGTTTTGTTTGTTTACTCAAGAACTCACTGTACATATTTATGCCTAGACAGTAGTTTCATGCATGTATGCTATAATCTAGGTTTCTCAATGATATAGATTTTCTTTGTTAGGAAACTTTGCATGCGAGAAGATGGAAGGCAACAGGTTTGCATTGTTGGACTCCAAGAATTTGAAGTTTCAGATGTTCAAATTGTCAAAGAATTTATTGAGAGAGGAAATGCTACCAGGAGTACTGGATCTACTGGTGCAAATGAGGAATCTTCTAGGTCTCATGCTATTTTGCAGCTTGTCATAAAAAAGCACCCTGAGATAAAGGAATCCAGGCGGAATACTGAGACAACTGAACAGAGAGGGAAAGTTGTAGGGAAGATTTCTTTCATTGATCTTGCTGGCAGTGAACGAGGGGCAGACACTACCGACAATGACAGACAAACAAGGTTAGTTCTAAATTGCATGCTTAGGCAACCAATTTGTCTAGGATTTGCTTGAGCACTAAACTAATATTCATATCACTTTATTTTAGTTGTTAAATGTTGAGACATCAAATTGTCCAGACACTGCAGTTAAATGTGTTTAAGATGTGTTCTTTGCAATAGGTTGTTATTAATTAACTCAAATGCAAGATTCTTGTACTTGTAAAGCAGGAGTCGAATCTATATTTTAGTAGCAGCCTACAGGTGCTTGCTAGATGTTCATCAGGGTGACTCATCCATCTGTCGCTTGCTCTGAGTTGATTTCTGGTTTTGTGTGGTTAAGATCATATAGTTCGATAAATGTCATATTACATTCTTATTCTTAAAGAGCTGGTTCACAGAATTTTTAGAATCAATGATCAGTAACGGTTTGCTAATTTTATGGTTTATGGTAATATGGTATGCGCTCCTTGAAACTTCAATGTTTTATAATAACTAAAAAAGACTTATATTTCTGCAAAAGAGGTTGCACTGGAAAGGGCTTATTGCCACTTTGATTTTATGTGGACTTGTTTCAGTTTGATGTTTAAGAGTTGTTCGACATAATGTAGTTCATGCCACCAACTATTGGGATTATGGTATGATGATGGATGGTTTTAATCGATGAAGTATTTCCTATCTGAAACTGAAAAGAAGAAATCTAACTAAGATTTGGATTTACTTCGAACAGAACAGAGGATGTATGCTTAGAGTACACCCTCATCAAAACCTTAAATGTTTCTAGAAAGCTTTCTAAAACATATAAAACCAATAATGTGTCTCCTGTCAGAGCTATAAAGAGAATCCTAGGAAGCATTTGGAATTAATTTGGAACCGAATAGAGGGTGCATTCATTTTGGTTTGCCATTTGATCAGTTTTACCAGGCTATGGGCTTGCACTTTCTTCCCAGATTGCTTGAACATTTTGGTATGAAGTGGTTCTTGGATCATTGGATTTTATCCATCATCTGTTTTCTCAGTCCATTTTTCTGAAATGTTGACCCTTTTCCCACTTTTTGGCAGGATAGAAGGTGCTGAAATTAACAAGAGCCTTTTGGCTCTGAAGGAGTGCATTCGTGCCCTCGACAATGACCAGATCCACATACCATTTCGTGGGAGCAAACTCACTGAAGTACTCCGTGATTCCTTTGTTGGCAACTCTAGAACTGTTATGATCTCTTGTATCTCACCAAATGCTGGATCATGTGAACACACTCTTAACACTCTAAGATATGCTGATAGGTATGTATGTGCATTCGTTGAACCATAGCAGAGTCTGTCATCTTTGTGGAAGCTTTTCGTAGTTATGCTTGTTGACTGAATGGTTAACTGAACTATACAGGGTTAAAAGTTTATCCAAAAGTGGGAATACAAAAAAGGATCAGGTGGTAAATTCATTACCACTCAGTAATGATAGGGATGCCTCACAAGCATCTTCTGCAGCAGCTTCAGCTGATACATTAGATGTTTATGAGCAAGAATTGGAGGTGACAGCTCCAGATATGGGTCGACAGGTTGGGGGCAAAAATATTTCCACCTACAATCATATAATTGATTCTGAAAAACCACCCTCAATTGTCGCATTGAATTATCCTACCAATATAAGGGAGGGAAATACAACTGTTGCTGGGCAAGCTGATCATGATAGGTTTGAGATAGACAATTCTTATGGTGGCCCCTCGAGGCAGAGAGTGCACTCATCAAATTCTCAAAATTTTACAAGTCAGAGTGTGCACTTAGTAAATACTGAAAAACCATGCGATGCAGAAGGAAAAGCTCAAAAGGTGTCACCTCCTCGTAGGAAAGGATCTAAGGAGATGAAATCAGAGAAGGTTGGGATCTGGGTCAAAAAGGAGACAGGACAACCTGGTTTCCCCACCACAAACCTTGGACAGCAGAGTGCAGTCAACTATAACTCCAGCAATGTTGGGCATAAAGAAGCTGAACATGAACAATCTGAAGGGAGCATGAATGAGATACTTGAGGTTGGCAATCTGTGTGACGCTAGTAACTTTGATTCTCTTGGAAATTCATTTTTAAGTGCTTTTCCCAATTCTTTGTGGCCTTCTATATTTTACAGGAGGAAGAGGCCCTAATTGCTGCTCACAGAAAAGAAATTGAAGATACAATGGAAATTGTTCGCGAGGTTAGTAAAACCCTGCAGTTACTTGTCCAAATGCCCCATTATATTTCTAGGTGTCTGCCATAAGTGTCAGACTTTGTGTTTTTGTCCAGTCAATAGGCATTGCTTAATCCTTTCGTGGATGGCAAATAGAGTGAGAACTTAACTAAGTTGATATATTCATTTCCATCTTTTCTGGATGTAGCTTCATTTTACACATCGGCGTGCTGCTGATTGGTGGATTTGGGGGGGCGGAATTTAGATACTTTATTGGGACCTGAAGTTGCCATACAAGATATGCAAACCATATTTCCAGCAAATAAATTGTTTAGTTGCAATTTGCTGTCAGGGAGCTACTATTCTCAATTTCGTGTTGTTTATGTCCCCCTTAAAAACTACGTTTTCCACCATCATAAACATGAATCAGCAAGAACCAAGGCATGGCCTAATGATGAAGTTTGTGGTTGTTACTCATGAAGTGTATGTTTCAAAGCCAACTCCCCTTTTGTCTTATTGATATGCAACCGTAAAAATAAAAAATAAAGGAAGAGCCCAACTTCCAATCAAATAAACGGATGTATGCAGTTCAATGAGATTTGGACAGCAGTCATGCATGAGTACTTATCATCCGTGATACATGAATTACAGGAAATGAAACTATTGGCTGAAGTGGAACAACCTGGCAGTGAGATTGATAACTACGTGACCCAGCTGAGCTTTGTGCTCTCTCGCAAGGCAGCAGGTCTTGTCAGTCTTCAAGCCCGTCTTGCAAGGTTTCAGCATCGACTTAAAGAGCAGGAAATATTGAGCCGAAAGAGAGTTCCTCGCTAGGCCAGCAGATTTGATGCCCTGCTCTCCATTGCCGAAGAAATGTCATGTTACCAGGTGATACTTCTGGCGGAGATCACAATCCTATCACAGTATAGGTAATTCTTGTGGTTCAGGCAGTTCAAACTAAAGACAGCTATGGTAGCCCCATTCCAGCTCTCACGGGTCAGAAAGGATCTGAGCAGAGCCAAACTATACTCTCGGGGATAGATGTCTACATTACAATTACATTCCCCAGGAAGATAATGCGCCTCTTCAACTTCAATTGTCTGATAGGTTCCATATCAAAGTTCATGATGCGATCTGTTGCTGATTTATGTCAGCGACCTATAGTGTTCTTTACTGTTGACTTGAATTGTGATTTTATATATAATTTGTACCTTAAAACAAAAAGATGTGAAATGGAAAATTTCATTGTTTCTTGTTGCCTAAAGGTGGCTCTACTTTCACAGCCTTCGAATCCTAGCTAGTTACAACTTCACCGATGGCACCTAAAGCATAAAACGAACACTTAACTGTAAAACTAAACAATTGGAGAACGAAAAACAAATATCCAATTCCTCTGGCAAATAATCACCTCTACTCTACACTGGTTGACAGTTAAAGCCTCAGCCTTCAATTAGATGCCCATAGGAGCAGGAGCCAACGACAAGGTCATGACGAAGAAGCAAAACCAGTTTATAGATCACAAAGAATAAAACCTAACTACAACCTATAAACAAAATCTCCCAGCTCTTCCAAACCTTCAAACACGCTTACAGCTGGAAGTATCTAGCATAAATTCTAACAGCATGTCTAAGTCTTCAGACGAATCACATCAAGCGCCCAATAATATGGATTGAATGCTTGCATGCAGCTTTGCCGACGACCATTCATGAGCTCTCATGCATCAGCCAGAGTCGGAGAAATCAGGATAATGACATCCCCACACAAATTAGTTGTCTCAAGACCCTAAAATTGGTAAAACACCAAAAGATCCAGGCCACAATCAATCTGCTCTCAATCTTAAAATTTCCTTTGCTGTCCTCAACCGAAAATATGGCATGTGTTCCTACAAGAAATGAAAAATGACTTGTTAAAAAGGTAAAGGCATTGACGCATCATTGCTTGAAACACTGTTTTCTGAGATACAAATTCTTCAAAATGACCCACCGGAATGTCCAAAAATATTAAAAGGGTGTGAATATTCCATCTTTGACAGACATTAAGGTAATGTCTGTAATATTTGTGTTTTGTTCTAATAAACCCTCTACCTTTTGCGTGTATATACTGTGTCAGTTGCAGAGCAGGAAAGCATGGTACATTTTAGGATTTGCATCTAAAATTACGCATCCTCTTAAGGATGAATGGTTACATCTAAAGGATTGCAAGGAGCATGCCAGGATGGATCCACGCTTTTTTTAAATTATTAGTTTTGTTTAGAAAACTATTTCCTCCTACCGACCTACAGAGAGATTGGAAAGAATGACAAATAATGCGATGCAATTAAGAGAAGGGTATCAAGAACCACATTATTACCGCATTCACTTGAATATTTATGACGTTCAGAATTCAAATCCTCTTTAAACATGAAAATGAGGATTAGTAGGGGTGTCAGAGCAGTTATTATCAAGTATCTTGTAAAAACCATTGTAATCTCAAATATCTCATGCTGTAGGGACAGATGATAGCAAACAACACTAATAAGTGGGAAAATGTAAAACTGCTAAAATATGGGTTTTCAATGAGAACTGAAATTTGAAAGAAAGATTCTCCAAATTTTACCTGGTTAAAACAAAGTCCTAAGCCTCTGCTGTAAAAGTCGGTGTATTTCAGCATAAACATCCCACAATCAAACCTGAAACGAAAATTGATCTTTAAGAAATGTTTCCTTATTAATGTAAAAAGAAGGCACATATGATTGCACGAACTAGAAGTACAACATAGATATCAGATCAGAAAGCATGTCATGATTAAACTGAAAATCCTAAACACAACTCAAACTTGTTAAGGTCACATGTTTGACATCCAGCTCCCTACTAGACCTCGTCTGACCTATGTACTGTGGTGGCAAATGCAAAGCACCTACTTACAAAACCTCGGCACCTTTATAGGCTGTTCAAGAATTACCAGAGATAAATAATGTCATAAAGATTTTTTTTCATACATAAAGACTAAACAACTCCCTGAGAATATTACCAGGAAACATAGAGCTGCCTAAGGAAACAAAAACCTATCAACAGATGCTACAAAATACTATGATATTGGTTAACACTTTATCAACAGAAGGTTCATGAGGGCAACAAAGAAATCAGCCATGGCAACCTATTACGTAAAAATATTTCCTTTTTGGAGAAAACAAATAATCCAGGATTACTATCTCACTTTTTTTTTTTTTGGCTGACCTATCAAGTGTCTAAGCTAGAACATCTTTAAATGGTATGCAGATGAAGAAAGGCAAATCTCTAACAGGTGCAATAAGAAATCACCATTGTTGAGCAAAAACTCCTTGGTAACTAACATGTTTCAGAAAAATGTCTTTAAAAGGCTATGATCTGAAATTTTTGAATGAACCAAGAGAATGTGAAAGCTAGGAAGCGCTACAAGAATGCTTACCCATTCTCCTGCTCGGGAAGGTCTTCAACAAATTCCAGATCCCAGTTACTTATATCAATGTCTTTTTTACTCTTGTCCTTCACCTCTTCAACATAGTATCTTACCTGCATATTTTAATATTTCTAATCAGCCACTTGTCCAAAATAAATGTTCATTTTGCTCAACATTTCTCTTCTACTTTTGATTTCATTCTCCTTTAATTTCACACACTTCATGAGAACAAAGGTCTATATAAATCAAGTTTCAGAAAGATACTAGGTTTTCTGTCAACAAACAATATGCCAGTAATTAAAGAACCATAAGATATGACATGTACCAGCGCATTGAGAACTTTACGATCAACTCCCTTTAATGAATCGAGGTATTGAAACTTCTGATCTTTCTTACTGATAACAGCCAAACACCAATGCACCTCTTTGTGTATTGGGACGAATATCTGAGCAAGGGTCAAGATCACATTATAAATACAATGCTCAACCATGTATGACTTTCTATTTTAGGAGAAGTTGGGCAAGAAAATTACCTTATCACAGTCAGCGAGAAAATAACCCAGCTTCCTTTCTGAAGTCCATCTTTTTACAGCTTTATAGTTGTAACCAGTCTCTCCGCTTACCAGCTGATATAATGACATCCAGATGAAAAGGATTGAAGTATAAGAAGACAATGGCTCCATAGCAACCCCATCCCCACTGGGACCCAAAATGCCTAATTTTCTGCCCCTGATTATTTTTACCAGGTAAATGCTACACAATCCTCTAAAATGAATTAAAAAACGTAGAATGAACTTTATCACAGTGAAGGAAATTGATTTCAAATTGTGATATTTTTTGGGGAACCACAAAGGAATCTACGTAATCAGAGATTTTAAACAGCTAGGAAAACAAGAAATCTCTGGCATTAGTGCCAAATTCTCAAGACAAATACGTCATCTCCTTGAAGTAGGAAATCCATTGTTTAATGCATCTGTTTTAAAACGCCACTAATGCCTTGAATGTTGGATTTATATATATATATATATATATATTCTGAAATGTGGTCATTGAAAGCCAGGGTCAAAATACTGGTGGAGCGAGACATATGAAATTCCTAGGTACAATATTATCCAATGCAATTACTAGCCATACATATTTAGTACATACCTTTTTGTAGAAGAATGTGTTGAAGAAATGGCATTTCAGAAACTTTTTTGGCTCTCTTCTTTCCCTTTCTTTCAGTAACTCGAGGTACAGATTGATAACCTACAGAAGAGGGCCTCAGTGATATGCAAAACAGACCACTCAACCACTAATTAAAATCTGCTCTCAATTTATTACAGCATAGAACAATTTAACTGTGTCCTGAACACAATAACAATAACAGCCGTGAAAGGTAGTAGCACCTCATCATTCAACCATGCCCCTGGTCTTAGACACTGCTGAATTTGCCCCGTAATTTGGATGTTTGAGTCTTCATGAGTGACCAAGACCTTCCTCCTGCAAGTGAACACGGACAATATTTCACTACTAACAAAAAAGTTCAAACAGATATCCATCAGGCTTCTGATACTAAACGTACCTATTAGCTGAGAAAGCACGCTCAACTTCAATTTCATCTTCCTCTGACAAAGGGATGAAGGGATCCCGAGGAACATCCTGAACAAGAAACCCAACAGATTCAATGGGATCACACTAATTTGCTTCTTCATAATTTTATATAAATGATTTTCTTCTATTATCAATCTCTCTAAAGAAATCTCATCTTTCATTCTAGATTCAGTGAATGGGCTTAATGGATGCAAATGCTTCTAGCTAAAAATTGGCAATTCAAGACATATGGCGAGAGGAATACCACAATGAGTTTCTCCTCCAGTTTCTGTACATGTTGCAGAGCACGTATTGAGGCCCGACGTGTCTCATTCAATTCAATTTCAAAGCGCAAATGTTCTATTTTGGGAGTCCTGCTCTTCTGTACATCCTCCAGCAACTTCTTGTAAGCTTCAAGACTAGCCCCATACACTGCCTGTTGATCCAAAGGCAAGGAATCCAACCTCCTTTGTGCTGTAACAACTCCCAAATTTCCATTATTCAACTCAGTGACCACTGAAGACGAAGACGGCTGCAAATTCCTGTGTTCCACAATCTTCCCACCCAACTCTTGCTTATCTTCAATAACCAAAACTTCCTCCACGCTGGAATCATCAGATTTCATTTCCTTCCCTGGTTCAGTGTCCTCAACCACTACCTCCTTTTCCTTCTTCCAATATCTCAACGCATCAAACGCACTCCTCCTCGCATTTTCATACCCCTGACACATGGAAGTCCTCCTTGTAGAAGTACTCACAGGAGAGAACTCCTCTTCGTCCAACGCGGTGCTTGTTGTTGTCCCTGCTCTCGAATCTTGATAGATACGTGAAGCATAAATCCCAAACCTTGTATTTCCACAAGGAGCATGGACCTCTCTAGGCAACGGAGGCTTTGGTTCTGGGTAGCGAGAAATTCTTGAAACTGTAGCATTAGATGAAACTTTTGATCTTTGAGGGCTCTGGCGCAGGAAAGACAATCTGGGTTTCTTTGAAACGTGAGCCTCTGGAGAATTGATACGAGCGGTTTGGTTGCCCCACCTGAAAGAATCGTCTCGTCGCTTCCGATGGTCGGCTAAGGCACCCATTAGAGGAAACAACCGTTTTCCTCCTAAACCCTAACGAGCGGGAAACCTATATTTGAGCAACATTCCCAACGCAAATCGATGACGAAGCATTTCATTCGAGACAATGGAAAGCAGGATAGAGCCAGACTTAACAAAGTAGACCCAGGAACAGAAAGAGGCAGAAGGAGAAGCTAAACTTGTTGCCGCTTCCGATACCACGGGAATTGATGATTTGAAGCCTTGTTTAAACTCGGAGAGAAAGCTTCATGAGACGACAGGAGAGAAGCAGAAGACGAAACGATGAGCAGGAATATCCTCTGTTGTGTTGGACGTCGGAGAGTGGATGAAACTAGGGAACTGCGAATTCAAGGCACGACACGAGGAAATTAGGAATAGCTATGCCTATGCGGCTATGCCTGTGCGCAAGGCGAAGCTCCCTCTCGTTAAACTGGTTTGGTTTTTTTCGCGGCATAGAGGGGAAAAAAAAAGTCGCTACGCAGCGTTTTGAGGCCCCAAATAGTACTTTTTTGCTAACATGAGTTTGAAGGTCAGCGGTAATATTTATAAGTCTTCCGTAACCTTTTATGCCCCCCTCTGTTGATTTTAATAGCTTGCAATATGATTCTATCTACCGAAAAACCACTTCACAAGTAGGTTTTGGTTCCATCTTATTGATGTCATCACTTCAGTACATGCCTGCAAAGGCGAAGGGAAGTTCCTATGGAGAAAACAAAATTGGCTTTGCTTGCCAAAAGAACCCAACTACAAGCATTAGAAGGGAAAGAAATGGTTTGTTTTTAGTGCTTCGCTTGAGCAGCAGGGCTAAAACAGATGCTCCTGAAGATGGAAAGTGCTGCCGGAATAAGAGCACCCAGGGCGATGCCTAGATGTTTTGAACTGCTTATTTTCAAACTGATCTTCCCACTTCTCTGGTTGTTCAAGTCCACATGCACACCCATTCTAGAACCATGTCCAACCGAGAACTGTGACTGGAGATTGGCCATCAGACTCAGGTCACCCCTCCACTTCGTGAGAGACAAGGAAAGTGAGGTTTCATTCTGCTCCATGGGAAAATCCTTGTCTTTCAGACGGATTTCCAGGTTCGCTCCATATGCTGTATCACCTTGTGAATGCACGCTTCCAGCACTCCCAGCAAAAACCAGGCACTTTCCTAGCACAATCTGATCCTCGATCTTAAGTCCCGTAGCCACATTTTCACCTAATAGAGTAACTGATATACCGGCAGCTGTTTCATTTGCACTGAAATATTTTTGTTTTGTCTCACCCCAAAGAACATAAGCCAGCTGCCTTCTTAACGTCTGGATGTCCAATCCTGCCATTGATGATCCTTTATCTCCATGTTTTGCACAAACTGAGGAGTCCAAGTGGAGGTTGAACTCATCTTTGCCTTTTGTAATTTGCATAGCAAATGTGCATGGGAAACTGCCTCCTACAGCAAGATTACTTTCAAGGCTAACGCCATCATACCCAACATCATGATCCCAGCCTTGGGAGTCCAGAACTGGCCTCGTAAGAAACAGAGACGTGGACTCCAAAGACCTGTATCTATACGCTGGGTTGCCCCCATCAAATGAAGGCGGGAGGACAAAATCAGGTAATGGAACTTGTACATTTTCCGGACCTACACCATCATGGTCCTCATCCTCTCCCATGTTACTGTCACCGCCCTTAATTTCATTACCTTTCTTCTTCAGCTCTCTTGATCTTTTTATCTCCTCTCTCCACTGTTTCTTCTCAAGTAGCTTCACCCGGAAATCATACTCCTCAAAGTAGGCTTTTCTCTGCTCCTTACTGAGCTTAGAAATCTGTGATCTCATTAGAGGCTTGAACGGTGGAAGTTGATCATACTCATCCTCATCTTCATGATCACAATCTTCTGAGTCAAAAATTCCAGCCTCCTTATCACCCGATAGACTTGGATGAGCACGAGACTGCAAGAGTGTGGACAACAAGTATGATAGAGGAAGAGAGCGAATTCGGAATCCCAAAAGTTTTTGGTGATCAAAAGAATCTTGATGTTTTGACAGAGAACTAGCTTCAGACAAAATTTTTAGGGAGTAACAAAGAAGCAGTAACTGTGGCCTCCAACTTTGCCCATTAGGAAGCACGCTTTCTTGTCCTTTATTTTTCTGAAATGCTGAATGGTTCTCAACTAGACGTACTGGATGCATCATCCCTGGATTCATAACAAGAAAATTACCAACTGCTTTGATGAGTGCTTGCTGAACCATATGGGACCTTTGCGCAACAAAGACCTCATAATTTAATGGTGACCCTGATGGTCCATCTGGAGGATCAGAGCTAGCATGGGTAAAAGTGACTATCGTTTTTCCCCATAATGATGAACCAAGAGATTCAGTGATTGACTTTAATACTGGCAAATCACTAAGATTTCTGTGATTCATGTCTAAACGATCAACATAGAGTACAACATCTGGTGGGAATTTCCGAATGAAATTCTTCACTGAAGCTAAGATTTTGCGGTTGGTGACCTCTTCTGTTAGAGAAGATCTGAGACCAGGCGTATCAATGATTCTGATCTTAACTCCATTTACTGTCCCAAGAAGCTCATTTACAGAAGTTGTGGAAGGGTCAAATGCACCAGTTTTTGCTCTTTCCTCGCAGAAAATAGAGTTAATAGTCGCACTCTTACCTACTCCAGTTTTTCCAAGAACCAGGATATTCAGTTTTAAATCTAAGTCGTCTTGTCCCTCTGCTTCCAGCTGAATAGCAGCTCTCTTGGCAGATTCAACACTAAGTTCTTGATTGAAATAGCTTCCTGAAGTACCTGCCAACTTGTACAACACCTGTACAACCGTGGAGTCATTAGGAGAAAGACCCAGCCTATGCACAAGTCTCAAGAACTTCACCGTTAAATGTTTCACCCTCTCAACCTGCACTTTTTCCTCGTCACTCAAATTGTGCTTAGGTTTGACTTCAACCATATTCAACGGTGAAGGAAACCCTGATGAAGGGAATGATGAATCAGAACGATTGGAGTGGTCAAGAGAGAATTCTCCAGAAGCATTGCTTGAGGTGCATGTAAGGTCACTATAATCGAGTTCAACACCTGTTGCTGCTCGCAGGAGTTCATCCAATGCAGCACGATCAATCAGTTTCTTCCCTCTACCCTCCAATGATGAACCCAAGTCTTCATCTAAGTTCGTACCAGTCTGTTCGTCAGCAGTGGCCAGATGATCAGGTAACTCCACCTTCAGATGTGAAGGTGAGTCTGGCCCTTGCTCTTCGTCATTGATTACTTCCTTCTTCTGCAAACCTCCAAATACCAACTCTAGAATATCTTTATCAGACAACAGTGCTTTCCCCCCCTCCACCTTTTCTGAACCTCTCATGCTTTGATCAGGAACATCTTTACCAGTTGACTTTCCTGCGTCAGTCATCATTTCCCCAAGCCTTTCAACTCCACAGTTTTCTTCAATGGTTGGCTCAACATTCTCTTCCAACTCGGGTGCTTCATTTACAAATATTTCTTTGTTTGCCACTGAAATCCCAACGTATGCATGAGGACCATCATCTTCACCGGCATCTTCAACTGCAGAATCCTCATCTGCCCCTCCCAACATCACCTTAACTGTTGGTGCAGCACTAAACGCACCAGGTATCTTAGCCACTCCATAAAATCCTCCCTCTTCCAACTCACTCCCCACTGCTTCATCAAGCACATCATCCTCCATTGATAACTGAGCAATAGGCATAACCGACTTTGAACCAGCACTATCTACCTCACCAACTGAAGCACCATCTCCCCCATCCTCGCTTGAATTCTCTGTACTAACACCATCAGGTTCAGCCACAAAAAGGCCAGATATTTGGTTTATTTCACCAAAATCATTACTTTCCAATGTCCCCTCACCAGGGTCTGCAACAAAATACTGCTCAGAGGCAGTCTCAAACTCATCACCACTTTCAAAGGCCTCCTCAGACTCGAACCCACTAGAATTCAGAGTGGTACCAGTTTTACGACCATCGGAATCATAATCAGAATCAGTATCAAGCGTCAAAGGAGCACGAATAGGGAAGGAACCTGAGGACGAAGCCATGGACTGGAGCACTTGTCGGACTCTTGGTGGTCTCGTAACCAAAGAGTTTCAAAAAGACCAGACACGCAGCGGATACTGGATAGCTTTTACATGTTCGGTTTGCCAATGCCAATGATGATGGGATGGAGAGGATTTTAGGGTTGTTTTTTCTTGTTTGTTTGTTTGTTTCTGTTTATCCTCTGGATGATGTTTGTGTTTGTGTTTCGTGTTTCGTGTTTCGTCGGTCTGTTTGGATATTATCATTAAGGGGAGGGGAGGGAAGGGGAGGGAAGAGGAAAGTATCATGACCTTACCATTGTTTGGATAGACTTATTAAAAGGAAGGAAAGGAGGTTTACCCCCCATTGTTTGGATATATTCATTAAAGAAAGAGGAGGGAAAGAATTTAAATGTTATTACAAATTTACCCATAGTTTAGCTTGTAAATTCATTTTATTCTTTTTTCTTAATAATGTGATAAATTGCTTGCATTAACAAAATTTTTATATATAGACCCAATAAAGTTGGTTGATTTGAGGAACACATTTTTCCAATAAAAAGAAAAGGAAAACATCCATAATTTATATTAAAATTAATAGTAAATACATTATCCGCTTGTATCATTTTTTAGCAAATCCCAAAAAATAAAGGAAGAAAACGTTTTCTTTTTAAAGAGAAATCTTTACGCCAATATTTACGATTTTCAAGTTGAAAACTTATTATATATTATAAAATTATTGCAAATTAATTGGTACATGTTAACAATATCTTTTCATATTTGATAAAATAAATTGATATATTTGAAATTGGAATTAAATGTTGATTCATGCTAATTTTCAATGTGTTTAATAAATAAATATTTTAAAATATCTTTGAAAATTCAGATTGATTATCGATTAAAAAGATATTCAAACACGACATCTAAATCCCAAAAATTCTAAAAGTTTTTTTTTTTTTGCTGCTTGTACACATTTGAGCAAACAAGTCTCGTTCTCCCTCCTCTTCTCTCTCTCTTCCAGCTACCTCCCTCCGGCCTCGCCTTCTTCTTTCTCTCTCTCTCCGGCTGTCTCCTCCCCAGCTCGCCCCGTCGCCCCAGCCAGCATCTCCTCTGTCGCTGCCAACGTTCGCCCTGTCGCCCTCAGCCAACATCTCCTCTGTAGCTGCCCTTTCTCTCTCCAAACTACCCCACGTCGTCGCCTCGCCTCGCCTTGCCATCGCCGCACCTGCCTCCTATTGCCCCTGCCCAGCTACGTCCACCTGGACGCCGCGCCTGCCGCCGTCGCTCCCCACTCCACCGTCGCCAGCAAACGAAGAAGAGGAAATCGCTCACGAGTGAGGGGGCAATTTTGAGAATGAGAAAATTTAATCGATTTCGTCAAATCCTTACCTCCGATTCCCCCCGATTTTGGGGGATTGCGAAATAAGCTTGTTGAAGGGATAAAGAGGGAAGTGTTTCATCCCTTCTCAACCTCTCCCTCCCATTTATTCCTATCCAGACACGGAAGGGAGGGGGCGTCTCCTCCCCTTCCCACGCTCTCCCCTCTATCCAAACAGGGCCTTAGGGTCCAGCGAGGGTTTTGACCGCTCGATTCGGGTTTTGGGTGACTCTCGAGTCTCGAGTGGGTGTGGAGCTTGAGACAACCACAGACACCCAAACCTCGACGTGGCTTCTTCATTTCGCGCTCAAACGAATACCCGTTTCGTCTCTTTTTTCTTTTTTCCTTTTTTTTTTCGTTTTTATATACAAATTGTTTTTGTCTCCCGAGAAACCACACCAAAAAAAAAAATAGTCAAAAGTAAATGGACAGTATTCGTTTTTATTTTGCGGGGAGTTTTCATCTGTTTTTATGCTAAGAGTTCCAAAATTTTCTTGAGCTGCTGGGGGAGTTTTGGATTGGTGAACTGCCAATGGCAGGTATGCACGGCGCCTCGACCTCCTTGCCCCCCAAAACCTATTCAAAGCTTCTACTTTCACCATCTGCAATTCACACAGGGTTCCCTTCAAAACCCACGAAGCGAAAGAACTATTTACGCCCTAAAATTCTTAAAACCCTCAATAAACCCTATCCATCTACGCCCACAACCCTCATTACCCCAATTGACTCCCTTGCTGAGAAGCCCCAGCAAACTGAAGGTTTGGAGCTTCTCTTCGATGGAGAGGACGAAGAAATGGCGAACGAAACCAGTACCCTTCAGGAATTTCAAGTTGCTGACGCCGTGGTTGTTTCCGGCGAAGAAAGGAGCGGTCTTGGTAAGCTGTCTGCCAGAACTGTGCTGAGATATGGGTTTTATGTTGTTGGGGTGTTTCTGTTTCAGACAATTTGCGCTGTTTTGTTTCTGGGTAATGCAAATCCAAACCAAGAAGATGGCGGCTCTGATAGTCTGGGTAGGAATAGCAATCTTCTGGAAAGGAATACAGGTAGAGGGAAATATTTCTTGGATAAAAATGGTAAAGTTGTTCGGAATCGGGTAGTTTTTACTGATTCAGGTAACGTGTTCTATTGGGATGAACCTGAACTGGAGAAGAAAATTGAAGAAATCAGGGCAATGGCGAGGGACGCTCGTAGAGCTGAGGAAAAGGAAGTGAAAAATCCCGAAGAGGATACGGGCATTTATATGAATAGTTTGAATTCTAGGGGAAGAATGGAGATTGAAAAGGAGATAGGTGCAAGATTGAATAACGTAGAGAAGAGCCTAAATTCTAAGTTAAGGAGCCATGAGGAGGCAAAAGAGGCGGATCAACCACTGTTGTTTAAGAAGTTTAAATTTAAAGGTCGTGGCACAAATACAAGAAAACATGTGAAGGGTTTTCCTGGTTCGAAGCATAGTGCATCAAAAAGTAAGAATAGATTTGGCAATGGTTTGACTCCGACTGAACATCTAGATTCCTTCCAAGAGACTGAGGAGAAGGATAGGAAGATGCAGAATGATCTTGGAGCTGCTAATGGCACCGACAGACATGGTACCACTTCTGAACTCTTAGATGTTCATGTTTGATTGTTTGTAGCTAACTCTGTTGATCTATCAGTTTCTCATCAAATGGGCATTTGTGTTTGTTTTATTTCACCTGTCTCCTTGTATGTTTAACTTGTGAACTCTAATAGCAGTAAAAAATGACATGAAGCTTAAATTTATAGTATTGAAATGAAGAAGCCCCAAAATTCTAAAGCAAGTGTTCAAATGATATGTAGGGTGATAGGACTTGCAACACATACCAAGATACAAAGCCGAGCAATATACATTAGCTAATGGTTGGGCAGCCGAGTAGGACTAGAGAATGCCTTTTCTTGGTTGCAAATGTTTTCTTAGTTTCATCTACAAGTTAAAGTTACTCTTTGATTCTCTGGTGCTATTGTGGATGCTAACCAAAGCAGGTCCTCAGTTGAAGTTACAGAGTCAAGAAAACAGGGGGAATCAAAGACCCAAAAATCCACTGTTGACACCAGAAAAGCAGGAAGCTAGCACCAGCTTGAGTTCACATGTTCTTTCAAGTAGAAATAGCCAATCAGAAAGCAGAGACGCTGGAAACAGAATTCCAGGAAACATAATGAATAAAAAGCAATCAGCTGGAACTGATGCGTGGTGGCTGGATCTTCCATATGTTCTAGTATGTGGATAAAATATATCCTCTCAATTTACGCTGTCTTGAATCTTCTTGGCATATAAGTATGCAACAAGTAATTGTTTTGTTCTTTGGAAACCTAGGGGAGGATGCATATATTAAATCCACATATAACCACACCTTAGTTTCCCTTCTGGTAATTTCATGGATTTCTAAGGTCCCTTTGGCTTGTATAAGCTAGTTGCTATTATGAGCTTGCTGTCATGTGCCACCACCCGACTTAGTTGGGATTAACGCATGGGGTGATGAATAATGAACAATGCATGTTCTGATCATTTTGCGATGTTTCTTTTAACGCCCTTCAGCATTGAAACCATTGAGGAACAACAAGTACTTTTTGTGATCCATTCCTTCATATTATCATTATCATGTTTCTTGCTGCTTTAAGTGCATATAGTGCTGTGGTGTCTTCCGGATACTTTCAACTTTATCTGCTATTCATATAAGAAATTTATTTCTACTAAATGCTCCATTTATGCACGCATCTCTCTAGGGAATTCTCATGGGGAGGGCTCTTGATCGTGAAAGGTCTCAAGGCCTTTTTACCCTAAAAATCCAGGAGCTAGGCGAAACTTCATACACAGTGGCTTTTGAAGACCATGGTGATGCAAGTAACTTTTGTTACCTGCTTGAGTCCTATTTTGAAGACCTTGGCGATTTCCATGCTGATGTTGTGCCTTTGTCAGTTAAAGTATGAATATTTTTGCAATACTGAGAATTCCCACTCAGAGTACACCTTTCTATTGCATTGGTGCTTATGGTCTGCAGTGTCATGTAATTGAAGGTGCTTTGCTACTATACGTATTTTTGTTGTCTGAGAGACCTAATGCTAGTGTCTGAAAATATCTTCAGGAACTTAATGAAGCAGTGAAAGCTCATGCCAAGAAGGTGGTTGTTGTCAGGAAGGGGCAGCTTAAGCTCTATGCTGGGAAGCCATTTGAAGAGGTTGAGACAGCTTTGCGCTCGCTAGTGGAACAAAATCAAAGATAATCTGCTGCATAGAGGGAGTTTATGATACAGGACAGAGAGGAAGATCAGGTGCAAACAAACTGGAGAAGTGAAGAAAGTTATCCGGTTAGAATCAGATCCCAATCAGTAGAATGAAACTCGAGAGGTTCTGAAACACACTGCTAACACAATTTTGTTACCCAGTTGTTGGATACAACTTCTTATTCTGTGAATTCTCATTACATAACCAAAACTCTGCGCACAACCTTCTCTGCTCTGTACTAGTTATTGATAAAATGTGAGTTCACAAGTTCAGTCCTAAGAAACCTGATTCTTGGTTCACTTTGCATTGCCTTCAGTTAATCAATAGTGTACGATTGAATTGATGGAATTTTAAATTTCATGTAAGCCATGCGTATATGGTTTCTTTGACAAAAATCTCAAATTTCTCACATCAAGGACCAATCTCTCAGTAATGTTATAAATAAAATGAGCTCAAATTGGCTACTAATATTTTAAATTGGATTTAAATTGGCTACTAACCAGCAAAAAGGCTGACAAGAAAGGCGCAAAGGAAAACTTTGGCCACTTTAGTGTTAACGTGTTATTCTTTAGTGGGGTCCATCGTATTTAACCCGAAAAAGCCCCTGAAGTTCGCCTTATTTACAGGCCAGGCCGAACACAAGCACAAGTGAGAAGCAGGGGCAACACGTTCGGGAGGGATAGAACCTTTCAGCTGGCCCAGAACGATGCATCCAGTACCGCCGAAATTGTCAAATCTCAGCGGCGTCTGCCGGAGATATCCACGGATGCCACAGATGTTACCGGAGAATTGCCATAGCGACTATGATTCGTCATATTCACTGATTAGTGATGGAGACATCAACTCATCTTCTTGCCGAAAAACATCGTCGCTGTTTGATTTTAATTTCCCTCCACCGGATGAAATTGATTGGACGGGATCTGATCTTCAGTTCACTGGTTTGTGTCTTTGGGGAGACTATATATGATTTTGAGGGTCAAAGATTCAAGCTTTTTTTGTCCCTCAAAATTTTCCTTTTCTATTTTGTGGAGGAAAAGAAAAAGAAATCGGAGCCACCATGTGACGGAATGGAGTTAAGTTTCCCGAGTACAAAACGAAAAAAAACTTGCCCAATTTCTTCCTCATGAGTAGGAATTGCTTGTTGTTCTTCTACCTTCTTGGTGAAAGTTAGAAAGTGCGAAGTGGGCAGGGGAAAGAGAAGGTGGCTTGACATAAATGGTGAAGCTGATGAGCTCGCAGCGGAGGCAGCTGGCAATAGACAGATCTGGTGGCAGTAGCAAAAGTGATTTGGCTAGCAGACAGACGTACAACAACAGCAAGCAGATTGGCGTAAAAGTGTCGGTGTGATTAGGAAGAGAATATTTTAACTGTGTAAGAGCATCTCTAATGGTTTTTAGGGGTGAGACAGGTGAGTCATGTGATGGATGAAGGAAAAATGCGTTAACGCATTCAGATTAACGTGAAATTCTAACCATTAAACAACTTTGAGAAATTTAGGTCATTTATTCATTTTTTTAGTGTGCCACTAGAAGAAAATAAAATACGAATTTTTGAAAAAAAAATGTTTGAAAATTTAAAAGATAAATAAAAAACATAAAAGAATTGCTTTTTTATAAAGTTAATGAATTTTTTTGTATCTTCAACTTTTAAAAATTTTTTCTGTAAAATTTATCATCTATATATAATTTTATCTTCAACTTTTAAACTCTTAAAGTTAATTTTATTATGTTTTTTTTTATAAACATATTTGTGCTACATCTACAAATAATTTCAATAAAAATTTTACGATTATTTGAGGAAGATTATTAAAAAATAATTATTTCTATATAAACTTTATACTTTTATGCATTTTCATTTATTTTTTCTTTTTCAGAATTCTTTCAAAAAATTTCATATTTATTTTTGTTCAAGTTGGTGCATAAGAAAAAAAAAAGATAATTTACCTAACAACTCTAAAGTTTATTAAGAGTTATATTACCACCTAAGATTTGAAAACCTATTCTTTTCTTTTTTTCAATGGTCAATTGGAACCAATTTTATAACATTAGTGGGAAATTTTGATCAATGAAAACTGTAGTAACAGATTTGATCTCTCAACTCAAAATATTAATGGAAATTTTGAGATTTCAGGCTTGTTTCTTTCTCTAAGCAACATTATTCAATCATGTAAAATCAGCATTACATGATGGAATCTAAAGTCACAAGCTGGAGCAAATTCTTGCGGTCTTCACCTTCTTCACACCGAAAGGTGCCAGCTCCTAGCACCCCTTCTACTGAGAAGATACGACTTTGGCCATAGACTGGGCATGGATAGGTGGCAGATTTGTCTGGCAGAAACTCTGCCACGCCTCTTCTTTCAGTTCTTCATTTTCTACGATTGCTCCATGGACAGAAACCACAATCCTTCTTGCTGCTTCTCTTGCTTCTGGTAGTTTATCATTCAGCAAAGCTGCAGCCATTTGAAGCAGAGGAAGCAGCCCAAACTCTTTCATTTCTTCCAAATTCTGCAATGGCACACCATGCGAAAGAAAATCAGCCATGTCAGTATTTTGTAAGAATCAACTCAATCATGAATAATAGTGGATCTCTCAGTGACTCACCATCTTGTGAACTGAATTGGATATGGAGACAGCAGCCTTAGCCCTGACTCGAAGATTGGTATGACTTCCATATTCATGAAGCTTGCTCAGGAGAGTTAGCGGAGCCATGGCCTCCACCATTACACTCAGAGCTCTATCTGCTTCTTCACACACAAACTTCTTATCTTGAGAAGCTTTTAGCAAGAGCTGCAGAAGCTGGAGTAACACCAACAAATAGCCATTAAATGTGGCTAGGGACACATTAAACACGCCCAAATAGACATCTACACACAAAAGTGGGATTTTGGGCACGCACCAGCTGATCAAATGCACCAGAATTGGCGGGATCAAGCAGCTTTTCACCAAAGGCGTTGAAAATATCAGAAGCAGCCATGATAGAGGTCTTACACAGGGCGCTTCTGGGGTTCTTCATAGCCTTCACAACGACAGTCATCAACTTCTCTCTGCAGAAATTCGTCCGTTTAACTTCAATAATATCCAGACTACCCTCCTAGATAAACCCAGAAGGAAGACAATTTTGAAAGAGGAGAAGAACTTACAAGACAGGCATCAAAAGAGAGGAATGGTAGATAGAGAAGCGCCTGGCGTCATTCAGTGATTCGCAGACCTTTATCCAATCTTTGGACTCTAGTCCTTGGACCAAGCTCTGAAATTTGCAAGCAAAGTGAAACTCATCAGACTCAATCCCCAAATGGGATGCCATAGAAATGGAACAAGTAAAAGAATTTTACTTGGATCTTTGATTCAGGGTCTTCAAACGGTTGGAGACGATCGGAAGGGGTGTAATCGACGGCGGCCTCTGCCGGTGGAGGCAGGGGAGCTCTGTTTTCATCATTCACAGAGGGATCAGACTGTTTCTGAGTCGAAATGGAAAGCTTTGCCTGCTTTTTGGGCCTTTCCTGTGTTGCCGGCGGAAGAGCATTGTCGATAGGCCTCAACGCCATTGCTCCGGGACAGATGAATCTGGGAAAAAGTTTGCAAGTAATGGTTTTGCCAAAAAAAGGCGTATAGATTAGGAACAACTATAAAGCGTAAGGGGTATTTCTAGCCGTTTGAATTTAAATTTTTTTAAAGTGGTTCCAACAAAACCCAGTATTGAACGTTGGACTTAACCTTTTCAACGGTCTTGCCTTGTGTTGGTGCTCCTTTTAGTAATCATGTCGGTGGGCAGCGATAGCATAGAGCGAGACGTTCGTCCTCGATGAGGCCCATGAATTTGGGCCGTTGGGGATTTGTCTATTGAAAACGAGTCACAAAGTTCAATTTTTTTGTTTTCAAAATAACTCCATCACCGGTATTAAATACTCTCTCCGTCCCGTAATTTTTACTTCAATTGAGTTTGTGCATAGTTTTAGGCTTTTTTACTGTTTCCATGTGTTTTCCGGCTTTGCCCTTCTTTTCACCTTGATCTCTCGAAAAATTTAGCCACCGCTATCATATCTCCGGCGATGTCACTGGCCCTCAGTAGTCGATCACATGTTCGATTCGCTCGGCCTATGTCACCGATCGCTAGACTTTCGTCATCGCTGGGCCTCCGTAGTCGATCGTTCGGCCTCCGTAGTCGATCTTTCGGCTTTCGTCGTCGGGCCTCGTTGCCGTTGATTGGCCTCCGTAGTCAATTGTTCGGCCTCTATCATTGATCGGGCCACGTTGCTGTCGATCGGCCTCCGTAGTCGATCGTTCGACCTCCGTCATCGATCGGGCTTCGTTGCTGTCAATCGGCGTCCGTAGTTGATCGTTCGGCCTCTGTCGTCGATCGGGCATTGTTACTGTTAATCGGCCTCCGTCCTCACTCAGACCCCGTCATTTATTGCACGTCCATCCATGGCCGGCCTTGGTCGTCGATCGTAGAGAGCCTTGTCTTCAGCAAGGATGGTTTTTTGTTTACTATTGGGAATGGTTTAATTAAGTAAGGGTATTGTGGTTAATTAACAGTGAAAATTTTACTAAAAGGAGAAATGGTGCAAAGATTTTGAGACTACCCAAAATAAAAAATGGAGCAAAAATTATGGAACGGAGGGAGTATGATTTTGATGGTTTGTGATTTCAAAAAACGAATCATAGCCACATGTAATCTATTTATATGTGTTTTGTATGAAATTCAGTAAATTTTGCTAAATTTATTGAAAATCGTGTAGATAAATCTTACTAAATTTTAGGTATCAATATATGATTAGATATAGAAAAGTTCACCGATTTCACTTACTTTTTAAATAACTAGAAATTATAGTGTCATAATTTTTCAAGGAACTCTTAATATATGTAGCATTGGTGATATTTAGTAACCCATTTTTGTTTTTGGTTAATGATCGAATAGTATATGTAATTTTAACTCAAAAACTGTTAAGCTGTAAATGCTACTCCGCAGATACATGAGATGAGAGATCTTTTATAGGCAAGCAGGTAACAGTACAATTACAGCTACAAAATAGTGAATTTGAGGTCTGGAATAAAATGAGGAAAAGCACAAAAAGAAAAAGAAAAAAGAAGGAGAAGAAAGAAAACGCTGAAAATGCTTGGTCAAGGTGTCCAAATAAATGCAGCTTATAGTGCCCTTTTTTGGAGTCCGGTGTTTTGGCAGATTAGGGTTGATGAACATGCAACTTTTGGATTCTAACTTTTCATGCTTAGAACGAAAAACTGGAACCATCATGAGAGGTCCACAAGCAAGCTAAACTACTAGTGTAGCAACACATTCACAAGTCATGGGTTTTAGATCAGAAACCTCTCAAAAACACATGGTTATAACTAAGCTAGGAAATCAAATTTCCAGGTTTCAAACAAGTTTCTAACACTAAAATCTAGGTAGAAATACACAGATAAGTCTAAAACCTGCCTCCAAACTCAAGTTCACTGTGGTCCAGTTCTTAATCTATAGATTTTTTATTTTTCTGCATTCAGAACAGCAGCAGTACAGCCACAAAAACGCACAAACTTTTCTTAAGCTCAGCAACACAATATCCCCCTCTCCACAGTCCATAAACAAACGAAAGTGTAAATTAACAAGGAACTCCCATTCCTCCTTTTGCCTACATCTTGGCTTGAGAACTTTGAATCTGGGGTATAGAAAAAAGAACAGGAAACCAACCATCTGAGGATATTCTTCATCAAAGTTAATTGGAGCCATCAGCAGCTAATTTTGTGTATGAAAATCATTTCAACCACACTCTTCAACATATGAACAACAGAAAGCTGAAACTTAAAGGACATCTAACTTGCCTAGCTAGTACATCTTGCTGCAGTTCCGACCTAGATTTGCTATAAATAACTCTTTATGAACATTGCTGCTCCCAGAAATCATATATATATATATATAGGCTAAAGAAAGTTGTGAAGATAACTTTGGAATGGGGAGAAAAGAGAACTTGTAACATCCCTCCTATGTACCAAAATAATGTCAACAAAGAAACGAAAAAGACATGTGAAACATATATAAACTATTACCGAAAGATTAATTCTTAAATTATACAATCAATATTTTAAAGACATATAACTTATATAGACAGTATTGCACATACAAGAGACCTTATAAGATTTTTTTTCGGACTAAATGAAATGGCGAATAGTAATAAATAATTTAAATTTATATAGATTCTACACACAATTCCGCATCCAATCGCATTACCTGTCACATTATTTACGAGAAGAAAATATTATTTAAACCTTTTACATGTTCACCATTTTTCAACTTATAATTCAATTTAATTTCGATTCAATCTTCTACCACATTTTAATCTTACCTCAACAACAAACAAACTTACAAGTGGCTAGACCCATATCTTTAATTAAGCTCCATTCTTCCCGCTGCGTACAATTGCTGGCAAAAGGAGGGGAAATCGGTTGCGAGATGCCGTTTGAGCCCAATTGTAATAGACCTCGTAATTATATTGGACAAGTTGAAAAGCCGACCAACATCAAGGGTTGAAAACCTCCTTTTGTTATTGCTGGATTTGGATGGCTTTTGGTACCAGAAAAAGAGTGGTCTGTTATTGCTGGAGTTGTTTCACTAATGACCTGCATAAAGCCAAAAACCAGTGAGATATATATATATATATATATATATATATTCGCCTTCTGTCAAAAATTTGTATAGCCCATTTGTAATTTATGAATTACAAACATACATAATAGTAAAAACAATATATTTTATTTACTAATGTTGACACCCAATTTCGTCCGGCCATTAAAATAATTTTAAAAAAAATTAAATAAAAAAATTAAATAAAAAATGTATTATTATTATTGTTATTATTATTACTAAATTTTTTTTTAATTAGTTTAAAATATATTTTTGTTTTGTTTTGTGAAGATTTGATATATTTGTGTATATGTGTATGTTTGAAAGAAAAAAAAAAGAAAAACTCCATAAAAATGACAAAATTTAAAAGTTTGAGGTAAAAATGACAAAATTAAGAAGTTTCAGGCAAAATTGACAAATTCTGAAAGTTTCAGGAGCATTTGGCAGTTTGTCACATAAAATTTTGAGCCTGCCGACGTTTTTGGCTCAAATTGACAGAAAACGACAAAATTGTCAAAATCAGAAGCTTCAGGAACTTATCCAGAGGCTGAGAGACGTAAAGGACTAAAACTGTCATTTTACCAATTTAAGAGATAAGTTTGAAATTTTTTATTAATTTATCCATCAACAGTTCAGCTAAACTTCCTCTATAAATAGCCCCCCAAATTTTGTGCTGAACACAGAAAAAAATAGCAAAAAAACTTAGAGCTCCGTTTTAAAAAAAGATAAAATTACATCCCTTAGACCCAGCCCTCTTCCCTTCTTCCCCAGAAAGCCAAAACTTTTTTTCTCTGTTCCGTCTCTCTTTCTCTCTCTCTCTCTGTCTCTCTCTCTCGCCGTGCCCACCACCGCCGTCCGCCGGCCACCACGCCTCCGCCCAACCGTCCTGCCGCCGTCGTCCGGCCGTCCCGACGCCGTCGCCGTCGTGCCTAACTCCCGCCGCCGCGCCGCCCGCGTTCTTCTTTCTCTCCTTTTTCCTCCGCCGGACACCTCCGCCGCGCCGCCTTGCCCGTCGCCGTCGCCCTGCCCCCGCCGCCGTCACCGTGCCGTCCGCCCTCGCCGCCGGTCGCCCGTCGCCCCCTGCCCTTCCCCTCGCCGCCAGCGCCACCCCCCTGCCTCACGCCGTCATCGTTTCCTGGGATTCAAAATTCAAAACTAAAAGGGTAAACCCTTGTTTCACCCATCATCTTTTCAATTTCTTTCTATTAGGTCACTAACCTTTTTATTTTGTCTTTGCAGAAAATTAATTAACTAACTCATTTATTTTTTTTTACTTGTTTATTTGTTTATTATTGTTATTATTACTAACCCCTTTTTTTTTTTTTTGTTATTAGCAACTAACAACTAACTTGCTAATTTTTACTAACCTTTATTATTATTGTTGTTAATAATTAATTAAATTGTCTAACTTTTATTTTTGTTGTAATTAATTAACTTAATTAAACTTGGCTAACTTTTATTTATTGTTGTTAATTAATTAACTTAATTAAACTTGGCTAATTTTTATTTATTGTTGTTAATTAATTAACTTAATTAAACTTGGCTAATTTTTATTTATTGTTGTTAATTAATTAACTTAATTAAACTTGGCTAACTTTTATTATTGTTGTTAATTAATTAAATTAATTAAATTGTCTAACTTTTATTTTTGTTGTAATTAATTAATTTAATTAACTTGACTAACTTTTTATTATTGTTGTTAACAATTAATTTAATTAAACTTGGCTAATTTTTATTATTGTTGTCAATTAATTTAATCTAACTTTTACTAACCTTTTTATTGTTATTAACTAACTAATCCAACTAATCTAACTATATTAATTGTGCTAACTTTTATTATTATTGTGTTATTAAAGTGGATGGCCAAAAAACCCCACTTTATTAATTGAATTTTTTTATGATTAAAAGATAAAAAAAGGAATTTTACGTGAATAATTTTCTAAAGGCTAATAAAAATTACTTTTTTTTATTTTGAAACAAAGTTTTTATTCCTTTTAATAAACAAACATAATGAAATAATTCAAAAATAAAATAAATAAATAAATAAACATAAAATCATTCTTTTAATACATCTTTAAAATTAATAATTAATGAAATAAAAAAAAATTAAAACTCCATGACCAAATGATCCGCCAGGATCCATGGCTCGGAAATATTTTTAAATAAAATATATAAATAAATTTTTTTCTTTATAAAAAATAAAAAAAAACTTTAGACTAATATATTAATTATCTATTAATATATAATTTTTTTTAGTTTTCTTTATTAATAAAAAGAATAAAAAGCATAAAAATTTTGGGTTAATATTTTATTCAGTAATATTTTACTTATTAAATTATATAACTTTTTGTTTCTTTTATAAAAATCTTAATCAAATAATTTCAAAGTAATACAAAATAAAACAAAAATAATTGAATTTTCTCTTAAATATTTTTGACTTATTGATTAGATATATTTTCAGAAATATAAATTAAAATTAAAAAAAAAAATCTTTCATCAAACAAAGAAGAATATAAAAATAAAAATATCAAGACTTTTGTTTTAAAATACATATAAGTTTTCGGTTAAATAATCTTTTATTCCAAAATAAATTAAATAAATATCAAAACTTTTCTTCTTTTGTTTAAAATTTTTGATTCTCTTAATAAAAAAAAATAATAAAAAAATAATAAAAAAATAATAAAAAATAATAATAAAAAATAAAAAAAATTTTAGTTCATGGTATATTGGCTGGAAACTGTCTCGTGCCCGCTTTTGAGCTGCTTCACCTGGTGAAGAGGGTCTGGCTGAGTAACAACGCCCCGTACCATGATCAAAATTTTTATTTTTAAACTCTTTAATTCTTTTAAATTAACTTCTTATTAAATAAAAATTAATTATTATTTTTTTTAATTCTTTTATAAATTGAGTAATCCTTTAAAATAATAAATATATTTCATTAAACAAGAAAACAAAAAAAGTAAACAAGAAAAAAAAAGAAAGATAAGAAAAATAAAAGAAAGATAAGAAAGAAAAGAAAGATAAAAAAAATAAAAGAAAAGATAAGAAAAAGAAAAGAAAGAAAGAAAAGACAAGAAAAATAAAAGAAAGATAAGAAAGAAAAATAAAAGAAAGATAAGATAAAGAAAAGAAAGGAAAGATAAGAAAAAGAAAAGAAAGATAAAAGAAAGAAAAAGAAAAAGAAAAGAAAGAAAGAAAAGAATAAAAAAAGAAAGAAAAGAAAAGAAATTAAAAGAAATTTAAAAAAAGAAGTAAAAATAAGTAAAAAAGAAGAAAAAGAAAGAAAGTAAAAAAAGAAGTAAAAATATAAAGATAAATTTTTTTAGTTAGTATTAAAAATCATTCATAAACAAAAAGAATTACCATTTAAAAATTAATTTCATAATAATAAGAATTAAATAATTACGATAAATCAATTTCCATATCCGGATGATCCGGCAGGATCTACGGTTTGGAAAATATCAAACTTTTTTAAAATAAATAAATTAAATAAATACAAAGATAAAAATCCATGTTTACAATATGGATTAAATTATTTAAAATTTCACCAAATTCCGTGTCCAAATGACTCGGCAGAGTCCATGGTTCGGAATCAAATCTTCCGTGTCCAAATGACTCGGCAGAGTCCATGGTTCGGAAGTATAAAATTTCATACAAATTAATTAATTTAAAAATCCACATTTCGACTAATCCAGTTAAAATTTCTAATTTTGAAAATTAACTGAGAATTATTTAAAAGCAAAGCAAAACAAAATTAAAATCAACTAAGGTGCCAATTTTTGGGCGTTTTAACAAAGTTGTTTTAACGTAACCGTACTCCCAATCCCCGAACTCTCGCAGACCAATTTTAAGGTGACCAATCGACCTAAGAAAACTGATTGGTGGCGACTCCCGAAAACGATCCGCACGTTGCCACAGCTTGGCGACTCCACTGGGGAGTCGATGTTAGTGAGTCGAGCCTAAAGTTGATTTGTTTTTATTTACTTTGCTTTACTATTATGTGGATTTATATATTATATTTACTTAAGTAAACATGCATAATGCATTCACAAAATGAAGCTCTATACCCGAGCTTCCTTAAATCAAACACGATTCTTTCTAAGCGGAATTGGTGTTGCTGTCCTTGTGAGGCCACGGTCTCCAAGCCTTCACCGGTTTCAAAGTAGCAAAGTAGTGTATTGCCTTCTGAGACGGTTAGTCTCTGCATGGGCCCACGAAAAGCTACGACTCGAATTAATCCATTCCTTACATAAACCCTAGAGGGTAAGGAATCGGGCCGTCACTATGATTCAGTGACGGGATTCGGGAACTATCCCTTGCCTTTTTGATAAACCACCTTCTGCATGTAGAATTCCTTACTCCACCTTAGAACCAGCCATTAAGAATTTCCCATACCTCGGTTCCCATTTCCATAGGTTTTGTTTTATCTATATGTTTGTATGATCCTATGTGTTATTTTTTTTTACTAACTCTATTTTTCCTTATTTTTCCGGCATATACATTTCATCATTAAAGATAAGTATTTGGTGAAAGAACTATTATCATGGATATTCTCGATTATCTTCCCACGGCTGTTACTGGATCATGGAATGACACGGTAATCGAAACTCAGCCTGAAGCTATGGAATATTCCGAAACGGCTCAAAAGCTTCACGGAGATGCTCTGACATCCCATTCTCACGTACAGCTTAAGGACCAGGTATCGGTCCGGATAAATCAGAACGACACCACAGAATTATTGCAAGTCTGGAATAGTTGGAATTCTGCTGATCGGGAAGCTTTTACGGCAAAATATGGTCACATCAATTGCCTACTAAAGGTTACCGTTGATGCATCACTTGTCCGGGCTCTAATACAATTTTGGGATCCATTTTATCGATGCTTTTCTTTCGATAAGATGGATCTGGTTCCAACCATTGAAGAATACAACAGCCTCTTGGGTTGGTCCTCCGACTATCCAATCGAGACTTATCAACATGATAGAAGAACGGAGCCTCATCGAGCCCTAGCAAAATTATTGGATATGCCAGCTTCCAGTCTTCAAACCAAGTTTGCAACAAAAGGATCTCGAAAATTTATCAGTTGGATCGACTTAAAACAATTAAGTCACGTTCTCCCTCAGAAAAATCAACGACGCAAGCTTTTCGCCTTGGCGATATATGGCCTGGTAGTCTTCCCAAGAATTGTCGGATTCATTGAAGGAGACATCATTACACTATTTGAGCAAATCTGCAATGCTCAAATAAATCCGACCTCAGTAATATTATGTGAAACTATCAGGGCATTAAACTTTTGTCGCCAAAGAGGGGGCAAATTCATAGGATGTTCACATCTCCTCAACATTTGGATCAAAAGCCACCTTCCTTGTGAGAAGCAACATTTTGGAAATCGCTTTTCAAAGGACTTCATCCCAATCGAAGCCTTTTTGAAAAGTGAAACCATTCATCACGACAGCAAGGAAGCATGGGTTGATTATTTCAAGAACATCACCGAATTCCAAATTGAATGGAGAGCCCCCTGGTCTACCTCCACCCGCGTTGTCTACCGTTGCGGCAATTGCCCGTGGGTTCCTCTCTTAGGTATATGGGGAGGAACAAGTTATGCCCCAGCTCAAGTACGAAAACAATTTGGGTCCATGCAATTTATACCCATGACGCATAATCTGAGTAAGTTGGAATTTTCACACGAAGATCCAAATTCAAATAAGCTCGCAATGGGTATTTCAGTTGCGTGGAAAAGAATTTTCATATTGAAGTCGGGGCCTATTATTTCTCCCACTGCTTATTATGAATGGAGAAATAACCGGAAGGAAGGAATAGTTCTATCTGAAGAGGTCATCAGAAAATTGGCGAAAAGAGAGTTGGAGAAAGAACTAGAGGAAGAAAAGGAGAAGAACAAGAGGATGCTCCTTGACATGCAACAGCTCGGTCACAAAACACAACTCCTCGAAGAGAAAGTTGAATACCAAAAACAAGTCATCTCCCAATTGGTTGATGAAACCGATCAAAAAGAGATGAGAGTCAGATACTGGGAAGATCAATTCAGATTTTCTCAAGATCAATTGCAAACATTTTTGGTAGAAGTCAGAAAAGTTACAGAACAAGCCCAACTAATGGGCGAAGAAGCCAAGGAGTTAGAAGAACTGAGCTGTCCTACTCCATCAGTAAATGTTCAAAGAATGATGGAGTTCATATCTAAGGCTAGAAAGCAGTATTGTACTTTGGGTCGTTTCTTTTAAACAAACCTTTTGCTGAATGTAATTGAGAAATTCCATTATAGTTCTTCTTTCACCAAGTATTTACAATATTCATGCATGCATCCATCACATCAATCATACACACATAGAATCTAATAAAATAAATATTCCTTTAAAAGGGGTAAAATTGGACCTCAACACCGATATTCAACTCGACTCCAAACAAGATTAATGGCAGAACAAGCCGAAGGACGTCTCATGGAGATGGAGTCCAAGATTGAAAGTATGTCAGAACAGATGAGACAATTGATGGAATTAATCAAAGGGAAAGCAACTCAAGTCCCCATCAAAGAAGTACAAGATCCCACTTATCCCCCGGGATTCACCCCGCAACGAGTCTCAGTCCAAGAAAACCTGTTTCAAGAATCAGGACCGTCTGCTAGTGTTCACCTGAAACAAGACACTGTACAGGAAGAGAAGAAGACATTACCAAAAGAAGAAGCAGAATCTCAAAAACTCGAAACAATAGAAAAGCGACTGCGAGCCATTGAAGGAGGCACTATATTCGGATCTCTCTCGGTGGATGACCTCTGCTTAGTGCCAGACGTCGTAATCCCTTCAGATTTTAAGGTGCCAGATTTCGTGAAATACGATGGAACGAGTGATCCCATCACTCACATCACATTGTTCCTAAGGAGACTACAACCACTCACAAAAGATGAAAAGGTGTGGATCGCACTTTTTCAGGAAAGTCTCACAAAATCAGCATTACAGTGGTATCTAAGCCAAGGTCCAAGGAACATAAAAACTTGGAATGACCTTGCTCAGGCCTTCATCGGCAACTATAAACACGTTATGGACTTGGCTCTGGATCGCCAAACTCTCCAAAACATGGAGAAGAAAAAGCCAGAAACTTTCAAGGAATATGCGCAGCGGTGGAGGGACTTAGCTGCACAGGTTCAGCCACCCATGACAGAAAGAGAAATGGTCACTTTGTTTGTCCAGACACTGAAATACCCATATTATGACAAACTTATTGGCAATGCGGCAACTAACTTCTCCTACGTAGTAATGTCTGGAGAAAGGATCGAGCACGGTATCAGGACTGGGAAGATTACTGAATCCTTTAGCGATCCTATGAAAAGAGGAGGACCTTCCAGAAGAAAAGATGAAGAAATACAACAAATAGGAAGAGGAAGAGGGATTCCCTTCGTGGGCACTGTGGCCACCGGACCTCGCCTATCCTATTCTGCCAATAAGCCCAATTATTATCCTACCAATAGGCCCAATGAGTATCCTCCCAATAGGCCCAATGATTATCTTCCCAATAGACCCAACAATTATCCTCCCAACAGACCTAATCAGTTACGGCCACCTGTTCCAACTCCTCCAGTACCTGCACCAAGACCAAGAGAAATCTTCGCACCAATTCCCATGACTTACACTGAGCTGTATCCAAAACTCATCGAAAGTCAACTTATTCGCCCAATCCCTACAAGGCCATTGGAACCCCCGTATCCAAGGTGGTATGACCCTAACATAAATTGCCCATATCATGATGGTACCGTGGGCCACGGACTGGAAAATTGCATAGCATTGAAGCGTATAGTCCAACAATTAATTGAGTCAAAGTGGTTGGACTTTTCCGATGAACCAAACGTCACTCATAATCCATTGCCTCCTCATCAAGCCAAACCAGTCAATATGATGGAAGAATACTGGCCGATGAAGAAAACAGTCAATGATATCATAACCCCTCTTAAGCATGTATATTCATGCCTTGTGAAAGAAGGGATTATCATAGGAAAGTCTTCTGGAAATAAAGAAGTCGAAGATGAGGAGTGGTGCAACTTTCATAACAGTAAGAGTCATTCTATCCAAGAATGCCCAGAATTCCGTAAAAGTCTACAAAGTCTCATGGACTCCTCCCAAATCATCGTTTTTATGTCAGATAAAGAGGATGACATGAATGTGATAATTAAAGAACAAGAAGTCAATATCATGCCAAGACCACTAGTCATTCCAATCTCAAAATCTGCTCTCAAGCCTTTAAGAATTCAAGTTCCAAAGCCATTCCCGTACAAATCAGATAAAACTGTTCCATGGAACTATGGCTATACTTCTAACATCACATCAACTCCGTTAGAAGTTGGGGGCATGACTAGAAGCGGTCGGTGTTATTCTCCCGAGCAAATGAACAAGCTCCAACAAGAGAAGAATGTTACGGATCCAGCAAATGGACCTATTAACACATCTAAAGAGCAAGAGATGCCTCGAGCAGTAACAGATGAACAAGCTACTGAGTTTCTCAAACTCATAAAGCAAAGTGAATACAGTATCGTGGAGCAGTTGAACCGTCTGCCAGCAAAGATCTCCATACTTTCATTACTCTTAAGTTCTGATGCCCATCGAGAAGCTCTTCTCAAAGTCCTGAATAAGGCTTATGTTGAACAAGATATCTCCGTGAACAACTTTGACCACCTTGTCAACAACATCACGGCACAAAATCTCATCACATTCACTGACGATGAGATACCAGCAGAAGGAAGAGGTCACTCTAAGGCTCTGCATATTTCGATTAAATACAAAGATCGGATTATGGCCAGAGTTCTTATCGACAATGGGTCAGCTCTAAATGTAATGCCACTCGAAACCTTACATAAGATTGGTTTAGACCCATCATACCTCAACAACAGTCATATTGTTGTTCGAGCATTTGACGGAACGAAGAGAGATGTTGTTGGAGAAATAGAGCTACCAATAGGGATTGGTCCCTGTCTTTTCCACATCACATTCCAAGTCATGGATATTTGTCCATCTTATACCTGCCTGCTGGGAAGACCATGGATCCATATGGCCAGAGCAATTCCTTCTTCATTACACCAGAAAATGAAATTCATTATTGAAGGAAAGATAATCACGGTCTTCGCTGAAGAAGACATCCTGCTATCAAGACCTGCGGATGCTCAATATGTCGAAGTCAATGAAAATATACCTGATTGCTCCTTCAGGTCTTTTGAGATTGTCAATGCTGCTTATGTCAGCGAATATGGAGAAGAACCCATTCCTAGCATCTCTAAAACAAGTCGCATGGTTGCCAAACTCATGATAAAAGGAGGATACTCACCGGGGTTAGGACTGGGACAAGATTTACAAGGAATCACAGAACCATTGAAAATCACCACAAATGAAGGGAAATACGGCCTAGGCTTCACACCGACAAGACATGATAAAATGAAGGCAATAGCTGAAAAGAGAGAAAAGAGGATTGCACGATTAACAGGGCATCCTCTCCAGGAAAGAAATCTGGATATCCCTGAAATCACCGAAACGTTCGTGAGTGGTGGTCTCATTCCAAAAAATGACAATGAAGGCAAGCTGACTATCAATATCAACAAGTTTTTTGAAAGTCTTTCTATTCAGGCAATCATCAGCGATTCACCTGAAGAGGAGGAGCTTGTTCAACCTTGTGGCCCACGGGATGTGCTGAACAATTGGGAGGCGATAGAACTGCCTGTTATAATCGAAAGCTTTCCAAAGTAATCTAATAGTAAAAACCTCCTAAAGAAAGGTTCAATCAATAGGGTGTAGTCTTTGTTTAAGTGAACCTTTTAGTTATTGCTTTTTATTCCAATAAAGTTGTGATTTATGCACATTGTAAATAAAGTACCAGTTTGCATCCATCTCATTCGTGCCATTTTTTTTTTCTTCTCTTTCTTTTCTCTCTGGATAATGCAGACCCAAAACTCTCTTTGATGACAATGAAAGAATGAACTTTGATAATCCTGTAACCACTACCGACTCGGATGACGAAGATCTTCAAGTATCTCCTGAGCTATTAAAAATGATTGAGCGAGATGAAAAAGAAAGGGCAACAAGTCAAGAACCAACTGAGGTATTCAACCTGGGAGACAGTCAGGATGTAAAAGAAGTCAAGATTGGCACTTTATTCCCTCCTGAAGAAAAAGAAGAATTAGTCCATTTATTGAAAGAATATGTGGATGTGTTTGCTTGGTCATACCAAGATATGCCTGGCTTAAGCTCAGACATAGTACTACACAAAATACCCTTGAAACCTGGGGCGAAGCCTGTCAGACAAAAGTTACGAAGATTAAAGCCGGATCTAATCTTAAGAGTGAAAGATGAGATTCGAAAGCTGTGGGATGCAGGATTCCTTGGGGTCGCTGAATATACAGAATGGGTGGTTAACATTGTTCCAGTCGAAAAGAAAGAAAGCGGGAAACTAAGAGTTTGTCAGGACTACCGGCCATTGAACGAAGCCAGTCCTAAAGATAACTTCCCACTTCCTCACATTGATACGCTGGTGGATAATACCGCAGGAAACTCCTATTTTTCCTTCATGGATGGCTTCTCTGGATACAATCAAATCAAACTTGATCCAGATGATATGATAAAAACTGCCTTTATAACCCTTTGGGGTACCTTCTACTACAAGGTGATGCCTTTTGGGTTAAAGAATGCTGGTGCTACATATCAAAGAGCCATGGTTGCATTATTCCATGACATGATGCATAAAGAAATTGAAGTATATGTAGACGACATGATCGCCAAAACTTTCACTGCTAAGGGGCATCTAAAAGTGCTAAGAAAACTATTCGATAGACTTCGCAAATATCAACTGAAGTTGAATCCTGCCAAATGTATTTTTGGAGCCTCTTCAGGAAAGTTATTGGGTTTCATGGTCAGCAAGGATGGGATTCGAGTTGACCCGAGTAAAGTCAAAGCAATACAAGAAATGCAACCCCCGAAGACTCCAAAACAAGTAAGAAATTTTCTGGGCAGAATCAACTTCATAGCAAGGTTCATTTCACAATTGACATCCAAGTGTGAACCTCTTTTCAAATCACTGAAGAAGAACAATCCGATCGAGTGGAATAACGAATGCCAAGAAGCATTCGAGAAAATCAAGCAATATCTATCAAATCCACCAGTCTTGGTACCACCCCGATCTGGAGAATCGTTGATTCTATATTTATCCATACAGGATTCTTCATTAGGATCCGTATTAGGTCAACGTGATGAGACAGGCAAGAAAGAGCATGCAATTTACTATTTGAGCAAGAAGCTTACCACATATGAAGCGAAATACTCAATAGTAGAAAAGTCCTGTTGTGCCCTTGCATGGGTAGCACACCGACTACGACACTACATGCTCAACAACACCACATTGCTAATCTCCAAGACTGATCCCATTAAGTACATTTTTGAAAAACCAGCTTTATCAGGCAGGATCGCAAAATGGCAAATGCTGTTGTCTGAATACGACATACAGTATGTCACCCAAAAGGCTGTAAAAGGGAGAGTGATTGCTGAATATCTGGCTGATAGAGCATTGGATGATTATGAGCCAATGAAAATGGAGTTTCCTGATGGAGATATAATGACAATAGAACAAGAAGTCTCTAAAGATGATGAAACATGGAAAATGGCATTCGATGGAGCATCTAATGCTTTGGGACAAGGGATTGGAGCCATACTCATCTCTCCAAGTGGAGAGCAATTCCCTCTTACAGCAAAAATTACATTTCCTTGTACCAACAATATAGTAGAGTATGAGGCATGTGCTATGGGACTCCAAATGGCACTGGAATTGAAAGTGCGAGATCTCCGAGTTTATGGGGATTCCGCATTAGTCATATATCAAATCAACGGAGAATGGGAGACAAGGGATTCAAAATTGATCCCTTACCAAAAGCTCATACTAGACTTGGCTCGAAAATTCAACAGTATAAGCTTCCATCATCTTCCAAGGGAAGATAATCAAATACCGGATGCTTTAGCTACTTTGGCTGTTATGTACAAGATCAGTGACCCCGAGCATACTCCTGTGTTCGAGATGAGAATAATAGATTCTCCAGCTTATTGCATGAGCATCGAAGAAGAATTGGATGGAAAGCCTTGGTATCACGATATCAAGAAATACCTCCAAGAAAGAGTATATCCACCAGAAGTATCAGAAAATGACAAGAAATTTCTACGAAGATTGTCAATGGGTTTTCTTTTAAACCTAGACATACTTTACAAGAAAACCCCAGACTCGATGCTACTTCGCTGTGTAGATACTCATGAAGCACGAAAGATCATGGAAGAAGTTCATTCTAGAATATGTGGAGCACACACTAGTGGTCATACCATGGCAAGACAAATAATGAGGGCTGGTTACTATTGGCTCACATTGGAAAGTGATTGCGTCAATCACGTAAGAAAATGTCACAAATGCCAAATATATGCCAACAAGATCCAAGCTCCACCTGTTCCTCTTAATGTAACAGCAATACCTTGGCCTTTTGCCATGTGGGGAATCGATGTTATTGGAGCGATTACCCCTAAAGCTTCCAATGGTCACAAATTCATCCTAGTTGCAATTGACTACTTTACTAAATGGGTAGAAGCTGTGTCTTATGCAAGCGTAACTCAAAAGGTGGTATGCCGGTTCATTAAGAAAGAAATCATTTGTCGCTATGGACCGCCAGAGTGTATCATCTCAGACAATGCCACGAACCTGAATAATGCAATGATGTAGACTTTGTGCCGGCAATTCAAAATCAAGCATCTCAATTCAGCACCTTATCGACCGATGATGAATGGTGCAGTAGAAGCGGCCAATAAAAATATCAAGAGAATTGTTGAAAAGATGATCGTCACTTACAAGGACTGGCATGAGATGTTACCTTTTGCACTACATGCTTATAGAACTTCTACCCGTACTTCTACTGGAGCAACACCTTTTTTTCTGGTATACGGTATGGAGGCTGTATTGCCTATCGAAGTTGAAATTCCTTCATTAAGGGTACTAATGGATACTCAATTAGGAGAAGCAGAATGGGTCAAAGCTAGATACGAGCAATTAAATCTAATTGATGAAAGAAGAATGATAGCCCTCTGCCATGGGCAACTTTATCAAAGAAGGATGATTCGTGCTTACAACAAAAAGGTTCGCCCACGATAATTTCACGAAGGTGACATAGTGCTCAAGAAAATTTTACCCATGCAACATGATTCAAGAGGAAAATGGACACCAAATTATGACGGGCCATATGTCGTGAAGAAAGCATTTTCAGGAGGGGCACTAATTCTGACAGAAATGGATGGACGAGAATTACCGAAGCCAGTAAATTCGGATGCAGTAAAGAAATACTTTGCATAATGAAGAAATTTTCGAACAGAAGGGGAGAAGTGGATACAGGGTTACCAAAGTTTATTTGATCAAAGTTGTCAAAGAGAGCTTTCTTCCCTTACACTTTCATTATCTATCTGTACCTAAGATTTTCATATTCTTTTACCCATAAATAAAAGCCAATTCTCTTTAACTTACCTTAGATTCTCACGTTCAAAATGCTAAAGTCGCTTCTATCCAGTTCTTTTCCTTCAAATCTCACATTCCTACTAGCCTTAAGTGTGCAATAAATTGTGACTTTTGAAGGAAGAATAGTAATAATTAAAACTTAGAAAAAAACAAAGACCGTAGATTACTTTGATAAGCTTTGTGAATTAAAACAGGTAAGATTGAGGTCCTGCTTTGCGAGCAGCACAGAACATAGGCTAACAAAGAAGAAGGAGTAACAAATCTTTGGGAGATAGCCTTGGTGGTAGCCTGAATGATCATTTCAGAAATCTTAACATGTCTATGTCAGCAGGAAAGAATCATGCTCACGAATATTTCAACAGGGACAATTATCCAGAGAAGCATAAAATATGAGGCAGGCATTAAAGAAAATTGAGGTCAAAATTCAAAAATAAGGCAAGGAAAGAGGATTTTTGAACAGAGTTGGGCTTTTGAGACAATGGACAACAGCTGGAAAGCATAAAGAGATTCAATAATAGTCCGAGAAGGAAATCACAAAGAAGATCCAGTAAAGTAAAGCAAAGACATGAAGAGCTAGATTCAAAAAAAAAAAAAAAAAAAAACCATCAATTACACATGCCTTGCATTCATGCATTTCACATCATGCATGCATGGCTTTTACATAACAGGGATCAAATGAAAAGCATGTCCGCAGCATGATTGCAGCAGTATAAGCTGAGATCTTAATGACATCAGCTCTTACTAATTGGACGCATAGCTAATACGCTGGACCCAGCCCCATCAGGAATCCAAGGATAAAGCATACAATATCGTCAAAAGCCTGGCAATTGAGGCTACACCTAAAAGAACAGAATTGATGCCAGCTTAGCAGCATCCAAGATGAGTGATAACTATCGTCAAAGATAAGGCAGACATCAAGAAATATTGTCGTTGAAAATTCGTCAAAAGCGGACAATGGATTCAATAATCAAGGACTGAATCGACGTCAGCTGGATGGAATATCTATCACATCAAAATAAAGTAGGATTCACTTTTCCGGTTAAGCGGCGGATACGGTACTCCGTGACTCTCAAGTTGGTTCTCTCAGTTGCCCATAATAACTGATCATTTCCTCCCTCCTTTCTTTTACTTTCTCCTAGAAAATGGATCCTACTTTTTCTGCCTTGCGAAAATATTTTCCTTCTCTCCCAATGAACATCCTCAAAAAGATCTACCAAGTTTGCTGTGAACGATTAAGAGCTCTGATGCATAAAGGAATCCCTGAAGATGTGCGGTGGTTAATTGAAGCTAAGGTTCGTCTGGCAGGTGAAATCCCAGAGGCATTTGTGTCTCACATGCCTGGTGTAGGCAAAAGCTCTTATGCCAAAAAGCGAAGAGCGAGGAGACTAGGCGTCTGTCATAAATGCGGACGCTGGACCTGTAATACTAAATGTCGTTCTTTAGGGATGATCTCTGATAATCGAGAAGATAAAATACGATTCATTAAGAATGGCCTGAGTAAGGACTCATTGGATGATATCCAATTGACTCTTGAGACGCATTCTTGTGGATCCGTGCAACGTGAACTTCTCGATTTATGGAGCATTTTTCATGAAGAACGAGAACGATACAGTCCCGGGAATCTGACGTTAAACGACCCTATTTGTCAGCTTGTAAGAAAACTGGATGGGAAGCAAATCCTCGACTCATAGAAGCCATTAATCCCGTTACTGGACGTAAAACCAGTGGAAGATGTGAGCCACAGTCACAATCACTGTACATACAATTTATCATATTTAAAATTTTCCATTTTTCTTTTAATAATGTATTTGCTCCCGTAAGTGTAATCGACACGTTATCCATTTCATCGCTATAAATGCATGTTCTTCCAGTCGGTTATCTAAGTTTCCTTCAATAACTGATTCATTTCCCTCTTCTCTCAAATTCTTCTCTCATCAATGGATTCTACTCTTTCTGCACTGCGAAAATACTTTCCTTCCTTTCCAATAAAAGTCCTTAAAAAGATCTACCTTGCTAGATGTGAAAGAATCAGAGTTTTTACACGCAAAGGCATTCCTGATAATGTGCAGTGGATAATTGAAGCTAAGGTCCGTCTGGCGGGTGAAGTTCCAGATGCATTTATGCCCCGCATGCCCGGTTTAGGTAAAAGCCGTTATGCCAAAAGGCGAAGAGCAAAGAGACTAGGCGTGTGTTATAAATGTGGGCGATGGAATTGTATTACTAAATGTCGCTCTTTAGGATACATCTCCATAAATCGTGAAGATAAAAGAAAATTCATTAAGAATGGCCTGCGTAAGGAATCTCTGGAAGATATCCGAGAGACTCTTGAAACGCATTCTTGTGGAAAAGTGCAAGGTGAAATTATCAGTTTATGGAGGACTTACCATAAAGAACGAAACCGTTACAGTCTTGGGAATGTGACTTTAAACGATCATGTTTGTCAGTTTGTAAGAAAACTGGATGGGAAGCAAATCCCCGACTTATAGATGGCATTGAAGCCATTACTGGACATAAATCAGGGGAAGATGAGAGCCATGGTCATGATTCCTGTACATATAAGCTGTCATTTGTCTTTTCTTTTGACAATAATATACTTGTTCCTGTAAGCGTAATTAACACGTTATCCTTTCATCGCTATAAATGCGTGTTCTTCTTTCCGGTTAAGTAGCGGATGCAATACTCTCTGACTCTCATAATCGGTTATTTCAGTTTCCTACAATAACTGATTTCTTCATCTCTTCTCTCAAATTCTTCTTTTATCAATGGATTCTACTCTTTCCGCCATGCGAAAATACTTTCCTTCCATCCCAATAAATGTTCTTAAAATGATTTACCAAGCTAGATGTGAAAGGATTAGAGTCTTTATGCACAAAGGCATTCCTGACAATGTGCGGTGGCTAATTGAAGCTAAGGTTCGTTCAGCTGGTGAAGTTCCAGAAGCGTTCTTTCCCCGTATGCCCGGCTTTGGTAAAAGCGCTTATGCCAAAAAGCGAAGAGCAAAGAGGCTAGGTGTCTGTCATAAATGTGGACGATGGAATTGTAATACTAAATGTCGCTTTTTAGGATACATCTCCAGAAATCATGAAGATAAAAGAAAATTCATCAAGAATGGCCTGCGTAAGGAATCTTTGGATGATATCCTATTAACTTTTGAAACACATTCTTGTGAAATAGTGCAATGGGAAATTATGGATTTATGGTGGACTTTCCGTAAAGAACAGGATCGTTACAGTCTTGGAAATCTAACTTTTAATGACCCTGTTTGCCAGTTTGTGAGAAAACTGGATGGGAAGCAAATCCCCGACTTATAGAAGGCATTGAAGCCGTTACTAGACATAAATCAGTGGAAGATGAGAGCCACAGTCATGATTGCTGTACATATAAGCTGTCATTTGTCTTTTCTTTTGACAATAATGTACTTGCTTCTGTAAGTGTAATAAACGCATTATCCCTTTCATCACTATAAATATGTGTTAGTTATGTTCGTTTCCTACAATCACTAATTTCTTTCTTTGCCTCCTTCATCAATGGAGTCTTCTCTTTCCGCCCTACGAAAGTATTTTCCTTCCTTCCCAATAAATGTTCTTAAAAAGATTTATCAAGCTAGATGTGAACGATTCAGAGTATTTATGCACAAAGGCATTCCTGATAATGTGCGGTGGCTAATTGAAGCTAAGGTTCGTTCAGCTGGTGAAGTTCCCGAAGCGTTCTTTCCCCGTATGCCCGGCTTTGGTAAAAGCCCTTATGCCAAAAAAAGAAGAGCAAAGAGGCTAGGTGTTTGTCATAATTGTGGATGGTGGATTTGCGGCAATAAATGTCGTGCTCCAGGAGTGATCACCAGAAATCGTAATGATAGAATAAGATTCATTAAGAATGGCTTGCGTAAGGAATCTCTAGAAGATATTTGAGAGGTTCTTGAAGCGCATTCTTGCGGAATAGTGCAATTTGAGGTTGTTGGATTATGGATAATTTTCCAAAAAGAACGAGATCGTTACAGTCTTGAGAATCTGACCCTAAACGACCCTGTTTGCCAGTTTGTGAGAAAGCTAGATGAGATGCAAATCACCGATTCATAGAAAGCATTGAAGCCATTACTGGACGCAAAGCCAGTGGAAGACGAGGATCAAAGTCATGATTACTGTACGTGCTAGCTGTCGCTTTTGAAATTTTCCTCCCCTTTTGGTAATAATGTATCCACTCCTGACGTGAACCAAAGTCACGATTACTGTACGTACTAGCTGTCGCTTTTGAAATTTTCCTCCCCTTTCAGCGATAATGTATCCACTCCTGACATGAGCCATAGTTACGATTACTGTACGTGCTAGTTGTCGCTTTTGAAATTTTCCTCCCCTTTGGCAATAATGTACCCACTCCTGACACGGACTACTGTATATAGCTGCCACTTTTGAAATTTTCCTTCCCTTCCAACAATCACATACCTACTCCTGACGTAAGCTACAGTAGTGACTACTGTACATGCTAGCAGCTATTTTGAAAATTTTCCTCCTCTTTTAACGATAGTGTACCCATACCTGACCAGAGTCATACTCGTGACTACTGTGTATAGCTGGCAATAATGTATCCACTCTTGAAAATAAAATTATTGCCTTATCTCTTCATCTCTATAAATATATCCTCTTTTCTCACAAGGATAAGGATAGGAATGGAGAAAACCCCAACTCGTAAATCCCGAAGTATTTGTGTATTTTCTGGGGCTTTTCCTGGAAAAGATGAAGAGTATTTAAAGGCAGCCAACCATTTGGGTAGAGTATTAGCTGAGCGAAAAATACATTTAGTTTATGGAGGAGGTAGTGTCGGATTAATGGGAGGTGTAGCATCAGCAGCATCTTTAGGAGGAAGTCAAGTTTTGGGCATCATCCCTGGACCTTTGAAATTTGTTTCTGGGGGCACGATTGAAGAAGAATTAGTGGTTAAAAATTTCCAAGAGCGTGTGTTACAAATGCTTTTAAATGCTGATGCTTTTATCGCTCTACCAGGTGGTTTTGGCACGTTGGGAGAAGTCTTTCAAATTGCTTCCATGGCCCAACTTAATTTGCATAAGAAACCCATTGGGCTTTTAAATGTTAACAATTTCTTTACAGGTCTGATAGCTTTTATGGATTATGCTATGCAGAAGAATTTCATATCAAGAGTGGCACGGCGAATCATAATATCCGCAACAACTGCTGAAGAATTGCTAGATAAAATACAAGCTTTTGTTCCTGAACCAGATCCAGCAATGATTCAGATAGACTGGACACGACAGTCTTTCCCGACCAGTTCACTCCCATAATGGTCCTCTACTCACCCTGTTGAAGTATTGTGGAAGAAAGAAGCGATCTGATCCGTTTTTTCTTGTCCTTTAGTTTTATTATCAGCATTTTCTTTCGCGTTTCAGTTTTTCTTTTCAAGGAATTTCTTTTCTTATAAGATAGTTTCGTCCATGCTGATATTAAAACCATGGGACAATGCCTTTAGGTTGGAATGGCTGAGTAAAGAGTAATTTTTATTACTCTTGAGACGCATCCTATTAGGTCTACTAGGCATAACATTTTGGGGTAGTTAAGCTTTAACCTTATTTGGATGACATATCTCACAAGGGAATCTATATTTACTGAAGAAAATATTAGATGAACCTTGGATATTGATTCCAAACATCCGTTCCATTTACATAATTTGTCAGTGTTATTGTCATCATCAAGATTCACTCATCTTATCGAAGTTTAAATTTTTGCACTCACCTATTATGAAAATTCACACTTTCGAAGAAATTATTCCAATTTCAATTGCTTTCATATAAATTTCGCTCGAGGTCCTAAGGAAAGCTCCTTAGCCTCACAATCAATTTTCATCATCGGGGTTTTAAGGATGGAACCTTTGCCTCGAAAACAACCAATTTTCATCATCAGGGTTTTAAGGATGGAACCTTTGCCTCGAAAACAACCAATTTTCATCATCGGGGTTTTAAGGATGGAACCTTTACCTCGACATCAATCAATCAATCCGAGGTTTTAAGAATAGAACCTTTGCCTCGAAATCAACCAATCAATCTGAGGTTTTAAGGATGAAACCTTTGCCTCAAAATCAATTTTCATCATCGGGGTTTTAAGGATGGAACCTTTGCCTCGAAATCAATCATTCAGTCCATCTTACAACGATAGAATCTTTCCTATCGTTAGAGGTTCTAAGGACCTTTCCTTAACCTCAAACAAACAATCAATCATTCAGTCCATCTTACAACGATAGAACATTTCCTATCGTTAGAGGTTCTAAGGATCTTTCCTTAAACCTCAAACAAACAATCAATCATTCAGTCCATCTTACAACGATAGAACCTTTCCTATCGTTAGAGGTTCTAAGGACCTTTCCTTAACCTCAAACAAACAATCAATCATTCAGTCCATCTTACAACGATAGAACCTTTCCTATCGTTAGAGGTTCTAAGGACCTTTCCTTAAACCTCAAACAAACAATCAATCATTCAGTCCATCTTACAACGATAGAACCTTTCCTATCGTTAGAGGTTCTAAGGACCTTTCCTTAAACCTCAAACAAACAATCAATCATTCAATCCATCTTACAACGATAGAACCTTTCCTATCGTTAGAGGTTCTAAGGACCTTTCCTTAAACCTCAAACAAACAATCAATCATTCAGTCCATCTTACAACGATAGAACCTTTCCTATCGTTAGAGGTTCTAAGGACCTTTCCTTAAACCTCAAACAAACAATCAATCATTCAGTCCATCTTACAACGATAGAACCTTTTCTATCGTTAGAGGTTCTAAGGACCTTTCCTTAAACCTCAAACAAACAATCAATCATTCAGTCCATCTTACAACGATAGAACCTTTCCTATCGTTAGAGGTTCTAAGGACCTTTCCTTAACCTCAAACAAACAATCAATCATTCAGTCCATCTTACAACGATAAAACCTTTCCTATCGTTAGAGGTTCTAAGGATCTTTCCTTAAACCTCAAAAAAAAAACAATCAATCATTCAGTCCATCTTACAACGATAGAACCTTTCCTATCGTTAGAGGTTCTAAGGACCTTTCCTTAAACCTCAAACAAACAATCAATCATTCAGTCCATCTTACAACGATAGAACCTTTCCTATCGTTAGAGGTTCTAAGGACCTTTCCTTAAACCTCAAACAAACAATCAATCATTCAGTCCATCTTACAACGATAGAACCTTTCCTATCATTAGAGGTTCTAAGGAGCTTTCCTTAAACCTCAAACAAACAATCAATCATTCAGTCCATCTTACAACGATAGAACCTTTCCTATCGTTAGAGGTTCTAAGGACCTTTCCTTAAACCTCAAACAAACAATCAATCATTCAGTCCATCTTACAACGATAGAACCTTTCCTATCGTTATAGGTTCTAAGGACCTTTCCTTAAACCTCAAACAAACAGTCAGTCATTCAGTCCATCTTACAACGATAGAACCTTTCCTATCGTTAGAAGTTCTAAGGACCTTTCCTTAAACCTCAAACAAACAATCAATCATTCAGTCCATCTTACAACGATAGAACCTTTCCTATCGTTAGAGGTTCTAAGGACCTTTCCTTAAACCTCAGAGTTTAGGCGGCGAGAAGGTTTTCAATGCCTAGCTAAGCTGGACGAAATTTGGTAACTAACTTTGCATACATCATGTCCCATGAAGCATGCAAAGGGGGGCAGCTGTTGACACCCAATTTCATCCGGCCATTAAAATAATTTTAAAAAAAATTAAATAAAAAAATTAAATAAAAAATGTATTATTATTATTGTTATTATTATTACTAAATTTTTTTTTTAATTAGTTTAAAATATATTTTTGTTTTGTTTTGTGAAGATTTGATATATTTGTGTATATGTGTATGTTTGAAAGAAAAAAAAAAAAGAAAAACTCCATAAAAATGACAAAATTTAAAAGTTTGAGGTAAAAATGACAAAATTAAGAAGTTTCAGGCAAAATTGACAAATTCTGAAAGTTTCAGGAGCATTTGGCAGTTTGTCACATAAAATTTTGAGCCTGCCGACGTTTTTGGCTCAAATTGACAGAAAACGACAAAATTGTCAAAATCAGAAGCTTCAGGAACTTATCCAGAGGCTGAGAGACGTAAAGGACTAAAACTGTCATTTTACCAATTTAAGAGATAAGTTTGAAATTTTTTATTAATTTATCCATCAACAGTTCAGCTAAACTTCCTCTATAAATAGCCTCCCAAATTTTGTGCTGAACACAGAAAAAAATAGCAAAAAAACTTAGAGCTCCGTTTTAAAAAAAGATAAAATTACATCCCTTAGACCCAGCCCTCTTCCCTTCTTCCCCAGAAAGCCAAAACTTTTTTTCTCTGTTCCGTCTCTCTTTCTCTCTCTCTCTCTGTCTCTCTCTCTCGCCGTGCCCACCACCGCCGTCCGCCGGCCACCACGCCTCCGCCCAACCGTCCTGCCGCCGTCGTCCGGCCGTCCCGACGCCGTCGCCGTCGTGCCTAACTCCCGCCGCCGCGCCGCCCGCGTTCTTCTTTCTCTCATTTTTCCTCCGCCGGACACCTCCGCCGCGCCGCCTTGCCCGTCGCCGTCGCCCTGCCCCCGCCGCCGTCACCGTGCCGTCCGCCCTCGCCGCCGGTCGCCCGTCGCCCCCTGCCCTTCCCCTCGCCGCCAGCGCCACCCCCCTGCCTCACGCCGTCATCGTTTCCTGGGATTCAAAATTCAAAACTAAAAGGGTAAACCCTTGTTTCACCCATCATCTTTTCAATTTCTTTCTATTAGGTCACTAACCTTTTTATTTTGTCTTTGCAGAAAATTAATTAACTAACTCATTTATTTTTTTTACTTGTTTATTTGTTTATTATTGTTATTATTACTAACCCCTTTTTTTTTTTTTTTGTTATTAGCAACTAACAACTAACTTGCTAATTTTTACTAACCTTTATTATTATTGTTGTTAATAATTAATTAAATTGTCTAACTTTTATTTTTGTTGTAATTAATTAACTTAATTAAACTTGGCTAACTTTTATTTATTGTTGTTAATTAATTAACTTAATTAAACTTGGCTAATTTTTATTTATTGTTGTTAATTAATTAACTTAATTAAACTTGGCTAATTTTTATTTATTGTTGTTAATTAATTAACTTAATTAAACTTGGCTAACTTTTATTATTGTTGTTAATTAATTAAATTAATTAAATTGTCTAACTTTTATTTTTGTTGTAATTAATTAATTTAATTAACTTGACTAACTTTTTATTATTGTTGTTAACAATTAATTTAATTAAACTTGGCTAATTTTTATTATTGTTGTCAATTAATTTAATCTAACTTTTACTAACCTTTTTATTGTTATTAACTAACTAATCCAACTAATCTAACTATATTAATTGTGCTAACTTTTATTATTATTGTGTTATTAAAGTGGATGGCCAAAAAACCCCACTTTATTAATTGAATTTTTTTATGATTAAAAGATAAAAAAAGGAATTTTACGTGAATAATTTTCTAAAGGCTAATAAAAATTACTTTTTTTTATTTTGAAACAAAGTTTTTATTCCTTTTAATAAACAAACATAATGAAATAATTCAAAAATAAAATAAATAAATAAATAAACATAAAATCATTCTTTTAATACATCTTTAAAATTAATAATTAATGAAATAAAAAAAAAATTAAAACTCCATGACCAAATGATCCGCCAGGATCCATGGCTCGGAAATATTTTTAAATAAAATATATAAATAAATTTTTTTCTTTATAAAAAATAAAAAAAAACTTTAGACTAATATATTAATTATCTATTAATATATAATTTTTTTTAGTTTTCTTTATTAATAAAAAGAATAAAAAGCGTAAAAATTTTGGGTTAATATTTTATTCAATAATATTTTACTTATTAAATTATATAACTTTTTGTTTCTTTTATAAAAATCTTAATCAAATAATTTCAAAATAATACAAAATAAAACAAAAATAATTGAATTTTCTCTTAAATATTTTTGACTTATTGATTAGATATATTTTCAGAAATATAAATTAAAATTAAAAAAAAAAATCTTTCATCAAACAAAGAAGAATATAAAAATAAAAATATCAAGACTTTTGTTTTAAAATACATATAAGTTTTCGGTTAAATAATCTTTTATTCCAAAATAAATTAAATAAATATCAAAACTTTTCTTCTTTTGTTTAAAATTTTTGATTCTCTTAATAAAAAATAATAATAATAAAATAATAAAAAATAATAATAAAAAATAAAAAAATTTTTAGTTCATGGTATATTGGCTGGAAACTGTCTCGTGCCCGCTTTTGAGCTGCTTCACCTGGTGAAGAGGGTCTGGCTGAGTAACAACGCCCCGTACCATGATCAAAATTTTTATTTTTAAACTCTTTAATTCTTTTAAATTAACTTCTTATTAAATAAAAATTAATTATTATTTTTTTTAATTCTTTTATAAATTGAGTAATCCTTTAAAATAATAAATATATTTCATTAAACAAGAAAACAAAAAAAGTAAACAAGAAAAAAAAAGAAAGATAAGAAAAATAAAAGAAAGATAAGAAAGAAAAATAAAAGAAAGATAAGAAAGAAAAGAAAGATAAAAAAAATAAAAGAAAAGATAAGAAAAAGAAAAGAAAGAAAGAAAAGACAAGAAAAATAAAAGAAAGATAAGAAAGAAAAATAAAAGAAAGATAAGATAAAGAAAAGAAAGGAAAGATAAGAAAAAGAAAAGAAAGATAAAAGAAAGAAAAAGAAAAAGAAAAGAAAGAAAGAAAAGAATAAAAAAAGAAAGAAAAGAAAAGAAATTAAAAGAAATTTAAAAAAAGAAGTAAAAATAAGTAAAAAAGAAGAAAAAGAAAGAAAGTAAAAAAAGAAGTAAAAATATAAAGATAAATTTTTTTAGTTAGTATTAAAAATCATTCATAAACAAAAAGAATTACCATTTAAAAATTAATTTCATAATAATAAGAATTAAATAATTACGATAAATCAATTTCCATATCCGGATGATCCGGCAGGATCTACGGTTTGGAAAATATCAAACTTTTTTAAAATAAATAAATTAAATAAATACAAAGATAAAAATCCATGTTTACAATATGGATTAAATTATTTAAAATTTCACCAAATTCCGTGTCCAAATGACTCGGCAGAGTCCATGGTTCGGAATCAAATCTTCCGTGCCCAAATGACTCTGCAGAGTCCATGGTTCGGAAGTATAAAATTTCATACAAATTAATTAATTTAAAAATCCACATTTCGACTAATCCAGTTAAAATTTCTAATTTTGAAAATTAACTGAGAATTATTTAAAAGCAAAGCAAAACAAAATTAAAATCAACTAAGGTGCCAATTTTTGGGCGTTTTAACAAAGTTGTTTTAACGTAACCGTACTCCCGATCCCCGAACTCTCGCAGACCAATTTTAAGGTGACCAATCGACCTAAGAAAGCTGATTGGTGGCGACTCCCGAAAACGATCCGCACGTTGCCACAACTAACAGCAGTAGTAATGTTCGATCTACTGTTGCTTTTTTATATTTGAAATCATATGAATCAAAAGTTATGAGAAGAAAAAATTACAGTTGAGGACTGTCACACAATACTCATCAACAAGCAGGCATAAGAATAAAGAGAGCTTTGTAGTTGAGAATTTGGATTATTTAAAACAGTATCTCATACTTGCAAGAGAATTTGGATTTATATTTCCCTCCTGAGAATATAAAGTTTTAAAATCAATGACATATTCCTCCCTTTAACTTTTGAAAAAAAAAATTTACTAAAACAAAAACAAAAACAAACAAATATTCCTCAAAAAATAAAAAACAAAAACAAAACCAACAAAGTAAAAGGAGCAACACTGAGAAATGACAAGAAGTTAATGGGAATTGGGAAGGGATTAAACGCGTCGTTTCATGAGCCACCCAACAGTCGGCCCACTCACTGTTCTGAACTGATTCAGCAGAGACGCTGCCCAGTCGCATTCGCCTTCCCTTCCCTTCCCATCATTGCCCCGGGTCAGGCCAACCTCTCCCTCTCTTTTCCTCGCCATCGATGGCTCCCCTCTGACTCTGATCTCTCGCTACGTCGTCGTTCGATCCAAACGGCCATGGAACCGTCGTATTCAAACTCCCGACCCTATGGTCCTCAACCGCCTGCCAAATTAGCCCCTATTCCGCCGCCCTCCGACAACGACCGCAGCTCCACCGACCTGCGCCCCCTCGACTGCAACCTCACCTCCCTCTGCGACCATATTCTTACCGAGGGCTTCACCGCCGGATCCTTCTCTGACATCGTCATCCACGCCATGGGCTCCACCTACCACCTCCACCGACTTATCCTCTCCCGCAGCTCCTACTTCAGGTCAATCAACTTCCCATGGAACTAATCCAATATCTCCTATTATATGTTCAATAGTTCTACTAGACTTAAATTCTTTTTGCAACTCTATTCATTCAGGAATATGCTTCACGGCCCATGGAAAGAGGCCAGCGCGCCAATCGTGACGTTGCAGGTGGACGATAAGAATGTTAATGGAGAAGCGATCGCCATATCCTTGGCTTACCTGTACGGACACCATCCTAAACTGAACGATAACAATGCCTTCCGCGTTTTGGCTGCTGCTTCGTTTCTTGATCTTCAGGTTAAAATTTTCTTCCTCATCAGCGTTGCTCTGACTTGTGAGGGTTGAGATGTTCTTTCCTTTCATCCCCAGCCAGTGTAATTTTATCTGCTTTCTGCAGGATTTATGCGCCATATGTACAGACTTCATTATATCGGAACTTTGGACTTCAAATTTCTTAGCGTATCAGGTTTCTAGCTGCTGACAAATTTGTCTTGTGGTTCACGTTAGCGAATTAATTTTTTTTTTAATAAACGTTAGCAAATTAATTTATTCCATGGTATTTTGTTTGTACTCTTAATTTAGGTGTTCGCGGAGAGCCAAGATTACGGAATTCATGGAGAAAGAGTTAGAAATGCTTGCTGGGGCTATCTTTGTCAAAGTGGAGCGGTGGAGTTGAAAGAGGTATAAGAATCAAGATAAGTTGTGAAAGCCCGATGGTGAATGAGCTTATGGAACTTGGAGTCTAAGGAAAAGGATTCTTTTGCTTATGTTTTGCTCCTTGATTATTGTTCACGTTTATCCAAAAAGCTTCTCAAGTTAGCATCCAAAAGCCACTTACAGTCAGCATGTTCTTGTTTTGCAACTTGATTTTGTAGTATAGCCTCTAATTGTGGTTGCCAATTGAGTTTGTGACTCTTGGAATTTCATCATCATTGTAGCTTTCTTGTTTCCAAACTTTGTCAATCATCTTCATAGTTGGTGCTGTTGAATTGTTTATAGGTGCTTCCAAAACTCTCATCTCAGACATTGCATGCATTGCTAACTTCAGATGAGCTGTGGGTGCCCAGTGAAGAGAAACGGTAAGAGTATACCAAAGTTCTGTGTACTAGTGCCTGTTGCTGGTGTATGTACATTGTTGGGCTCAGCTTTTGTTCTAATCCCCTAATTTCCTTTAATATTTGAAGTGTCTGAATGCTATTCTGATGTAAGCAAAGAGTCCAAGCAATGTAAATGGTAGATGGTAGATGGAGGGTTAAAAGAGATGTACTGTTTACTCGTGTCTTCTATACAGTTATATACATTCTTTTGATTACTTTTCCAGGTTTGAACTAGCACTGTATGCGCTGCTTGCCAAAGGTGCTTCAAACAGAACTGGAAATCCCGAGAATGTTGGCTGTGCTTCTCATCCTTCTAAATTGAAGGGGAAGGATTTGGTTGATAGCCGTGCCAATAAGAAGTTGGAATCTGAAATGGGATGCCTAAGTTTAAAAGATAGTGCAGATGGCCAGAATTCTAGTCATAAACACTTTGCTGAGCTTCAAGACTGTGTTGTTGACTTAACAACACGGGTATCCAATTCTGAACAACTTGTGAAGCATCCTCCATATGCTCATGCGAGCATGGAACCTATATATCCATACGACAGGGACTATTCATCATCACTGAGTAACTCATTTGCTGATTCAGATGGCATTAGACCCTCATGTTCTTATGTTGAAGTGCCGGTTGTTAGTACTGGTGTTTCTTTGGAGGGACCATCTGAGGAAGGTTCATGCTACCATTTAAATAACAACAACTGGCTTCCAAGTGATCAATCAATGAATTGCTCTTCAATGGATTCGTCTTGTAGTGGGTTTATGTTGAATGACTGGGGAAGATGTAGCATGTCTTCTCTTTCTTGGGGTGGCAGGGTTGTTGGGAAAAGGCAAGTTAAAAGTTATGCTCATGGAAACTTCGGGGTCCATGGTGACGAATATGACAGTTTTGTCAGTATATTTGAAGGCGGTTCTCTTCTTTACTGCAATATGACCTTTGAGGCACTGTTGAATGTTAGAAAGCAGCTTGAAGAGTTGGGATTTCCCTGCAAAGCTGTGAATGATGGTCTTTGGCTGCAGGTCTGTTACATTTATATATCTAGTATATGCAGTTTTATATATCGGTAAAATGAGTTGTTCTTGATAGGAGATTTGTACACGTCTTTCTGTCTTGCTTATGCTCTCATGGAGTTTGAATGCAATGGGTAGCTTCAGTTTAAGCTTTTAGGGAAGACAATCTAGGAGACTTCCACAACACTGAAATGGCTTAAGTAATTTCATATTCTTGAGGATTTTACCGTCTTTGCTGTCACAAAATGAACAAAAGCTGCTGTTACAACTTACATGTTCTTCCCGTCTGCCCTATCATTTTAGAATTTTGATCATTTCTTTGAATCACTATTATGCAGATGCTTTTAAGCCAGAGAGTGCAAGAAACGGCTGCCAACACGTGCAAAAACTGTTGCCTTACCAGCGTGGCATGTGCTTGCAGACAGCCATTGGGGTTATCACATGGAGTGGCTCCCACTAGTTATTACATGCAAGACCATGACCAAAATAATATACCCGGAAACCTGACAAATGTATATGTCCATGGTGATGCAAATGGTGTCTTTAGACCTGTAAGAGTCCATGTTAGGGGTCCTATAGATGGACTTGCTGGCATTGGACGTGGAACAACATTTGTTCCAGCAGCAGCTTGGCCTCCGACACGTTTTGTCTTTTCTCGCGTTCCATTTGGTATGGCAAACAGAAATGGTCAGCAATCTCTTGCTAATGATGATTCAGAAGCTAGAGGTGATCGTAATGGAGATGTATCTGGAGATGGGCTGACAGCTTTGGTTGGGCTAAGCCAAGGAGGAAATAATTCTGGTCATGGAGAGCAGATAGGTAGGACATATGAGATGGATCCACAGAGTGGATTCTCTGCAACTCCTGTTTCAGAGCCGGCATCCAGCTGCATTTCTATGCAGATGCTGGAGTCATCAGGGCATGCCATTGGAATAGAGTGGGAGAATGACAACAGTTCTATATCTCTGGATCTTAAAACCCCTTTGAGTCATTTCCCTCCTTTTCGCTTTGGGTAAGTTTCCTTGTTAATGTATTCTTTAAGAAAGCTTAATTAGCTGTTCCTATAATGCACAAAGGTCTGCAGATCCAGCTTTAGTTAGATAGTACAGTATAGGTTTGAAACTGCAGTACATATTTCATCCACTAAGCAAGTGGCACTGGCGTCCTTGAATAGTTTAAGCATTATCTATGCTTTCAGTTGGAGATGTTCCCTCCACATTTTGTTGAATAATTCCCTGAATAACCTTTTTAGCTGCTGACCATTAAATTTACTGTCATTTAGGGTTGAATTCGACGATGTGCACAGGCTTTGTGATGGTCAGGTTAAGCACTCTGCAGAATTCTTTTATGCTGGTTCATTGTGGAAGGTATTTGATATTTCATGGTTACCTTGTAAATGTGTAGCCCTTTCTTTTGTTCTGAAGGGGTTTATATCATGTGCTTAAATATGCAGATCAGTGTTCAAGCTTTTAATGATGAGGATCCTCAGGGACGCAGAACCCTTGGTACTGACATTGATTTCTTGTCCTTTTGTTTGTTTTAGAGAACACCAGAAGTTTTCTTGTTTTAATGCCATCTGTTCTCTTGTAGGATTATTTCTTCACCGGCGAAAGGCAGAGATAATTGATCCCTTCAGAAAGGTTAGTCTCACTTTGTCCTTTGTAATCTTGAATGACCATCATGAACTATGATTCTCGTTACTCTGATCCTTCCTGTATATCCTGTGTCTCACGAGCTTAGCAGCTGGGAAACTATACCTAAGTACAGATGACAGCATGATCATATGATTTTAACACATGGTAATCATCCTGTCTACAGGTTCACATGTATGTAGATTACCGTGAAAAGGTTACCGCTCGTTATCAGGTAATATTCCTGTAAACATGACACTGCATGGCTGTCCTAAACTGAAACAAGTATTGATTTAAGTGTAGTATTATTTACAGTTAATTTGCCCTTCAAAACGAGAAGTCATGGTGTTTGGAAGCTTCAAACAGAGGGGAACTCTTTTACCAAAGGCTCCAAAAGGATGGGGTTGGCGAACAGCTCTTTTATTTGATGAGCTTGCGGATCTGCTCCAGAATGGGGCCTTGAGAGTAGCTGCTGTCATCCAGCTTGTGGAAAATTAGAGTCAGGTATTTTGCATGCTCCCGGAATTGTTTAGAGTAGAAGTGAGTAACATTGCTCAAGGTTTCACAATCACAGGTCCTTGTCGCATTTTTCATTCTCAAGAGCTAACTGAGATCCTCAATAATTCAGAGGAAGAAGTGATGCCTAAACACAGCCGTTTTTCTGCATCGTGTGCTGTGGTTGCAACAAACCAAACTAGATGTATCCTCGAGCCATCAGCTTGTTCAGCATTAGCCGTTGCTCATGATGTTTTGGTCATAGAGCAGCCTCCAATTATTTGAAAGATTCCGTGGTTTAATTTTTTTGTACCCTGGATCATGCAATCCTGTAAATAGTGATTATATCTGAGTAAAGTTCATGATTAGAACGCTTCATAAACCTATGCAGTTTATATTTACTCATAGTAATTGGTACATGCCAGCCAATTAACAAATTGGTAAGATCTCAGTCTTCGTGGCTCTGAAATTTGGCTCTACAAGGATATGATTTTATAAACCTTATGAAACTTTATTGTCTCATCAATTAAGTTGTTAGATTCCCGTGTTTTTTTATTGCCTTTTTCTTTTTCATTTCAGATTTGTTGCCTCACTGAGGTACGGAAAAAATGATTACCATGAGCTTTTCTCTGATGGATAAATAAATCGGGATGGATGGATGGCTGGCAGCAATTCATTTCACGCTAATGTCACCTTCAAGCAGAAATTTCCTTTCGTCAGACGAGTTGGCAGGTGACAAGGAGTCTTTGTGTTGTCGATTAATGTACAATTTCTAAGACCTCTAACGTAAAAAAAAAAAAACCAAAAGGAACATAAAAGTTTTACTTCTTCTCTAGAGTAACAACATTATAGGTAACGACCGTTAAAAACGCTATCCAGGCCAAGCACGGCTTGACGAGATCTTTGGCGAAAGGATTCACTCTTTTGAAACACCTATAAATCGCGACTAATGTCCCAAAATGCATCGAACAGAACAAGAAGCCGAACCAAGCCGAACCGATCTTGAGCACCAGAGGGCTCCAAAATAGGCTCAAACAAACATGAGACACATAGAGGGGCAACGCATCGGATTGTTCATGAAACCCACCATCGGCCCACACGAGCCAAGCTGCCAGGCTCATGAAGACGCTAGACCCAATCGACGCCAGGTGAATGAGCCACAGGGGAGGGAACCAAAACGGCTTGCCCGTTAGTGCTCTGTAGCTTTTACCCGAACAAAACATTAGGTTGGTTGAAATGGTCAAGAAGAGTGGAAGCATTATGGCGGAGGCGAGGGACCATAGAGCCCTCTTGGCCTCTGGTCGAGGTTTTGGGGTCGTCACAGACATGCTTGGCTGTGGCTGGTTGATTTGGTCGATTTTGAACCTGTTGTGAAGGTAATGGGTCGCCATCGCCATTTGAGGTCGGAATCTGGAGTTGGTTCAACAATGGGGAGGGATTTGAAGAGTTATTAACGGTTTTATATATTGGGCGGGAGAGGTTGAGGGTCGAATGACTGTTGTGGAGCAAATCTAGGAGTTCCTTTTTTTGGCTTTTAATTCCAAGTATGGATGACCCTATTAGATTAGTTGATTTCTTTATCTTGCATCTCAATTACGGGCGTTACGGTTAAAGTTTTGAGAACTCGAGTTTTTTTAATCATGTGGATGTTAATAATTTATACTGCTAATAGGAAGGGGAAAGAAAAAAAAAGAAGAAGAAAAAGAGGGACTGCTGTTGACATTCACCCATTTTGGTGGAAATGAAATTGGGTAAATTGCACCCGTGGCCCCTAACCTTTTATTATGGTCCTATTTTAGATCCTAACCTCAAAACCTCATATGAGACGTTCTCAACCTTAATTTTTTATTTTATTTTAGACCTTTGATGGAAGAAAAATATTAAAATTGGTGAAATTAGCCACGTGGCAGCACTGTGGGTGATTTGCCACAATGGCATAATAATCAGTTACTAGTGATGATGTGGCAAAGGAAAAAATAATAATAAATAAAAATATGAACAAAAAATTAAAAAAATTAATAAAAAAAAATCTCCCCGCCGTTAGGCTCAGCCTCCTCCCTCCCCTGCCGCCTCTAGCCTCCTTATTGGACACGCTGCCCCTCCGGCTAAATGACCATGTTCGCTCTATGGTCTTGAAATTCGAGCTCTCTTTATCGTCATTAACAAATGGAGGCGATCAGCAAGCTCAAAGCCTTCTTCGCCCGCTTCACCTGCCCATCTCCGATCGGCCGTTGCTCCAAAGCGGAGACAGCGATCTCTGAATGTCTGATGGCCTCAACCCCGCTCATGACGACATTACAAATGACAAGAGCTTTAACGACTCGGTCGAGGAGCTCAGGGATCAAGCGATCGAAAGGGGGCTTGGAGATCTGGGAAGGTCGCAACCCATGAGCAAGAGGGTCTTGAATTCGGCGTCACAGCAAAGGAAAGCGTCGAGAAGCTTCTAGAGCCAAGATATGGAGAGGAGGGGAGCAATGGAGGAGGCGTCGGCTTCGTCAACGGGAGGGTTTAAGAGGTCGGAGAAGCGGTCGGAGACTTGCTTTTGGAAAAGCTTGAGGTCTTCGAGCTCCTGGTTGTGGCTGCCATCCATGGCATTGACTTGGTTCCAGTGGATGCTGATTCGGCCAAGGAAGTAGCCCTGCTGGTTGTTCACCGGCATGATTAAAACAGCGACGAGGTCTGGTTTTGACACTATTAGGATTTTGTGAACAAGCAGTGGGAGGGGGGGGATTTTTTTAAATTTATTATTATTATTTTTTTTCATATTTTTATTTTTTATTATTTTTCTTCGTTGTCACATCATCACCAGCAGCTAATTATTATACCATTACAACAAATTGCCCACGTTGGCATGCCACGTGGCTAATTCTGTCAATTTTAACACTTTCTGTTGACGTTGAAAATGTCTCATGCGAGGTTTTGAGGTTGGGGTTTAAAATAGGACAATGATAAAAAGTTAGGGGCCACAAGTGAATTTAAGTTAGAGGACACAAGTAAATTTACCCTCTATTGCCCTCTATTTATAGAGGATGAATTGACACTTATGAAAGGTCATTACCTTTCATAAAATAGCCATAATTCTTCATAAAATGTTGTACTGCTTTGCCAAGAGGTGTCTTTATCCACCCATAACTTTTTCCCTTAAAATAAGGCAATAACTACCGTTAGAAGAGATGTGTTTGTTCGGCCATAGAGTCATAACTCTTCTAAGAGTTGTGTCTCCTTAAATCAATGTCATAATCACCTTCTAAAGGTTGTTAAATTCACATAAAATATGATCATTTACTAAAAGTCACGTTATTTCACTAACCAGGATAATTATGGTGTATAACTACCTCCCCAAGGGTCATATATGTTGGGATAGACATAACCTTTCATTTAAAGGACATATCCTTTTATTTAAAGGTAATATCTCTTCATAAGATGAGTAATTATGGGGTAGTTATTAAATAATTATCCCATGTGTCAAGGTGTACATGTACACCAACATATGATGTGATTACACCAAGCAATAGTAAAACAAGTAAATCTTAGTGCATCTATAGAATTTAGTAACCATTCTTGATAACTAAATTCCAACAGAGGGGCCTCTGAAGTTGAGGTAAAAAGGGGGTGTACATTGAGATCTAGATAGTACCCACAGTGATTCGGACGAACGGACGACAGCGGTGTGACCCAAGAAAATGTTAGTTTGAAGTTTTTCTTTCTTTTTTTTTTTTTACTTTTTTTATTATTTTCCTTTTTTTTATTAGATTTGTTTTCCCACTTCATCATGACAAGTTGCTCTATGATGGCGTGCATGTGATCAGTTGTTTCAATTTTAATGTTTTTTGTCCTCTAAAGGTTTAAAACAGAATAAAAAATTGAGGTTGAGAATTTTTCATGTGAGATTTTGATATTGGAGTCTAAAATGAAACAATAATAAAATATTAAGGGTCATGGGTGCAATTTACCTGTGGAAATGCAAGGCTAAGGATAAAGGTCAAAAAACCAAATGGAAGAATACCAGGGGTTTATAATTATGGAGAATAAACCAAAATAAACAAATTTTAAAAAAGAAAAAGCAGAGAAATTTCGGTACGTTATTGCACATGATTTGCATTATTTCACGCACTCATCAAGCCGATGAGTTTGGAAGGAAACACATTTATTATTACGAATGCTGTATTATTATTATCACTAAAGATTATATAATATAATAGACTGATTGAAGGAATTAAACCTAGCTAGCTAGCTAGCTATCTATAAAAAAAAACTATTAGCAGTAGCTAGAAGAAAAAGAAAAGGGAGGAATTAAGGCACTTCCGTTATTGTACTAGATGTAATTTAGAGGGTGCATTGGATTGGTTGGGTTGGGTGGGGTGGTCCTTTGGCTGGGCCGGGACTTGGGACCGCTCCCTCTCCCAGCTTCATCTGCTAGTCCTAGTGATAACTGATAAGGTTAGGTTAATATGGGTGACTAAGAACCTTGCGAATGCGATTCTATTCTAAAGCCATCCTACAAACAAAACACACAAAGATGCCAATTGTATTCTGCTCCCTTCCCTTTCATCTTCTTCTTCTTTTTTTTTCAATTTTTTAAATTAAAGTTTAACTTGAAAATGTTTGTATTAATTTTCTGCCAAAACAAAACTTGAACCGACACTTGCCACGGACCAGCACCACAAATCCCATAACCAGTAAACTACCAAAACCAGTTTATGCCTGCAGGCCAAATCATCAATGCCCTGAACAACACAAAATTTCATCCCAACAAAAGGTAAATAAATAAATGAAACATTCATGGGATTATAACTGCCAAGGACAAGGAACTGCCCTTATTATTTATGTTTTCTCCTGGAAATTAGAACTTCTTCTTTAGCTCAAACTCTAGACTCTAAACCCACCAAAATCTGAGGACCATATTATATACAGACCCAACCTTTAATTTGACGAAACAGAAAGAAAATAAATTACATGAAGCACAAATTTCATCACTCTGTATTCGTAATACTAATATTTTATTAAATATGATGGGTGAACAGATATAGAATAAAATTGGTACAATTTTTACAGAGGGAAGAAAGAACAACACAACAGATAATAGTACTAGTGTCAGAGAGAAAAAAAAACACAATCAGAAGAATTTAAGTACTAGTAAGGGAAGAATTAAGTAGTGTACTGGTCATATATATAAATAAATAAATTCAATGTCGGCAGAGCGCAATTCTGCTGCAGCCGCGCGAGTAAGGATTCGCCTGAGCGCCTCGCCGGCAGTTGTAGTAAGAGGCCCCGCGCCTCGAGCAGGGGACCGTGTTCCTCCGCAGCGAGCCGTAGCTGATGTACCGCCTTGCCGCTAGAATGCGCCGGTTGCTCTCCGAGTCCACCGCGAACTCCTCCTCCTCCAGCCCCATGCACTCCCCGATGGATCCGCTGCATTCCGAATTCATCGGCACGAAGGCGCCGCCGCCGAAATCGAAGGAGGAAGATGAAGCTGACGACGCCACGTGGACGGCCAGGATGAACACGCATATGAAGAGAACGATGAACGAGTGTCTGGAGCTTCCCATTTCCGCGTGCGTGTTGTGTTTCTTTCGGCCGATGAATGAGCAAAAGGAAGGTGCGTGGCCATTTTATATTGATTTTCTGTTTCAGAAAGGACACTTTTTTTTCATCTAATTACGAATATGCCACCTGCTATTTTCTTTTCTGCCCTTTTTTCTTAAAAAAAAAAAGGTTAACCAAAACCACAGTACCTTGCTATTGGTCATGCAACTGTATCATGGAATTTTTAATTTTTTCCTTTTCATCTAAACCCAGCGATCATTATTAGATTACTCCTGCTATTTTCAATTTTTTTATATAAAGTGATTTATATCGATCATTAATGTAGTCCGTTTGACATCTACAATAAATATATTACTGAAATGGGAGAAATAGTTACTTCAATTGCAAGTTGTACATCTATGCGTGCAGAAAATATCATATTATGAAAAACACCTTTTTAAATAATTCGAGTAACTTTGATATTCACACCAACAAATCAGTAAAGACTAGAGATAGGTTACGAGAATTAAAAAAATAAACAAACCAACACAAGATTGGACTGAAATATAAACTAACAAAACAATGACACACAAACAGTATGAAGTGGATCATCATGATCAAAGCCAATAGCATAAAACTCCTTATTGCAATTGTAGCTTCAACCTCTCATATTGCCGCCTAGTAATAGCGATGAACAACCTATGAACAAGTGTTGCCAAAACCAATCTGACAATAAATTAGGAGCTAAATGAACCTTGCAATACCTTGGACATACCACTAGTGAAGCAAGAATGAAGGATAAAGGAGAAGCCAAAAATCTTGAGGCTAGTTGAAGAGATTGGAAATAGCCACACATAACTTTTTGAAATAGTGAAAATAAAGAAGTCAAAAGATGCAAGTCAAAGCTATACATGACATTGCATTGGGTAAACTCCACAAACAACGAATACCCACCCGCCGGTGGTGAATATTTGACTGAAAATCCACCCATCTAACGAGCACAGATGTAAAACTATCCGCATAACCTAAACTTATAACCTATGAAATATTTTATTATTTAGGGGTGACTTACTTGTTAAATTTTAACATAATATACCGTTTTTCCCACACTTGACCTAAAATAAATAAATAATATAACCCAAACACTAAGTTTCCCCACACTCAGCCACTGCCGCCTGTCCTTTTGTGTTCTCCATTCCCTCTTTCTCCATTACCACCATCCTCTTACAACGCTTCTTCATCCCCCACCTTGTTTCCTTTAACTTTCAACTGGATCTTTATTTTCAAACTTGTTCACCCATTGCTCTTGTAGTCTGCTGCCCAATCACCCACAAATGTCATTGTTGATCTCTGCTTCTCCGACACAAACCGCCTAGTGACGGATTTCGCCAACTCTATTTGTCTTAGTCGATTGGTGCCTTAGCTTTGAAAGAGTCGATAAAGCTCTTTGATTTTGTGACTCAGACATTGGCAAGGTGAGATTTCTTGTGAACGTCTGCAAAGTAGTGGGGTCATCATTTTCACGGGTAATTTGCGACAACTCATGACCTACGAGTAGCAAGCATGGGTGTCATTTTTCGTCCATCAGCCCTAACAGGTAGGCAATGGATGTGGTGGATCTGTGCCCGACCCGCACCATTGTGATCCCTAACTGAAACCACTGATGCACCGATGCCAATCAAAGAGGTGTGAATTGTTAAAAGAGTAGGCAAGAAAAAAGAGGGAAAAGAAAGCATGTCACGGATTTGGTCCTTTTCAAAAACATTTGTTGTACCTTTTCAAAATTGTTATGTATCAAAATTAACAACTGTTATCCCCAATCATCTGGTTTAATGGCTAAGGGCCAAAGGGGTATGCAGAGATAAGGAGTTTGAATCATATTTTCTCCCTTCTCTTACATATGAGTATCTTCTAACTCTTATACTTTATATAAGTACTTCTGATTAAAAAAAATCAATAATTGTTTTATATTCGCACACTTTTTTCCCAATCATTCTCATGTCACTAAGTCATATACCAATTTAGCATTATCTTTTATTGTAATTGTGTCATTTTGTTAATGTAACTATCATAAAACACAACTAATATATACGTTTATACAATCTTTTCAATACTTACAAAAAAAAATAATACTAATAAAGAAGAGTATCAATCAATTTAAGATGGATAGAGCAATAAATAATCATTAGTCATCTCTTTTACTAAGATGAACGCATAAAGTCTTGGTAAATGAGAATTGCGAATTAAAATGGTTATGGCACTAACTTTGCTTGCAATTCTCATTTTGTGTCCCCTGCTTTACAAACATCTACTAATTGTATTCGATTACAACATTATGCTTTGTCAAGCCATACACTAATTACAGCTGTTTTTTTCTCCTTACTTGTTTACAATGTAAAACTGATTATCTGCAATAATAATAAGGTATTTGAGGCTCCACCTTTTCTTGTTTGTGCAGAAGAGTAGAAGCTACAATAGATATATTTTTTTCAGAGGTGAAAATAAATGAATATTTCAAGTTCAATTATGTCTAGAACTTGTTTGTGATCAATTCTGTCTAGAACTTGTTTGTGACTCATTTATAATTCAAACTACTATCAAATAATATTTTAAGTCAAACATGATCAATGACTCGACACTGGCTTTTCAGCCCTACTTCTTTTACCAAGAGAATTTATTTATCCAACAAATAAAAAAGCTACATACATGCTAAAATTTCGGATAATCATATCCTTTCAAAGAAATGTTAACCAAAGTGTTTGTAGAAGAGAAAAATTCCGACGGTGATGACTGATGACTGATTATCTAGAACTACAAAAATTATAAGCTCAATTACAGCAAGCTACAATTTACAAATTAAGAACAAGTTTTAGTTACACTCTTATAACCTATCCCGTATACTTGTAAATATTACAAAGGTCAAATGTAAAGTATGTGTCTTTGTTTTTTTTATCAATTTCCATATATTCTTTAATCAGGTTTGTTCTTTTAAAATATTTCTTGTTCTTTTACCAGTTCTTTTATATATGGTTATTTGTTCTTTTGTTATTAACTATTTATTCTTTTGTAAAAAATTAATTTTTTATTACTAGCTTTTTACTTTGCTCAATTTATCATTCTTTTATAAGTTCTTACTTTTTTTTATAAACTATTTATCTTTATTCTTTCATTTTCATTTGTTTATTCTTTTATGAGTAATTGTTAATTTTTTAGAAAATTAATTTTTCTTCTATTAGTATCTATTTGTTCTTTTAGATGCACTAACGGTTCATTTACCAGTAATTATTTGCTCTTCTAACTCAATGAACCGTTTATTCTTTTATTTGTTGAAAAATTTGAAAAAAAAATGAACAGAAATTAGATAAATTTTAGAAAAAAATAAGAATAAGATAAAAAGTAACAAATTAGATAAAACTATTAAAAAAAGGTAGAAAAATTAAAAAGTAAAACAAGGAAGAAAACTGGAAACAAAACAACAAGACAAAGTTAAATACTACAAAAAATAAGATGAAAAAAGAGAAGAGAACAAAAAACGAAAAGGTGAAAAAAAAAACACCAGAACAGGAACAAAATAAACAAAAGACAGGGAAAAGAACAAAAAGCAAAAGAAATGAAAATGAAAATATACGATTCCGTAAAAATAAACAAAAGAAACAGAAAAGGAAGAAAAAAGTAACATAAAAGGCAAAAAAAAAAAAAAATCACGACAACCAAGAGTTGAATCCACTAACTTTCCTCCAACTTCCTAATCATTCTGCCAATCACGAAACTGTATCTAAAATCCAACACACTAATATAAGTACGATTCTGTGTCCGGGCACATCCGAAACCGAAAGCCCAGCCGCGTGCAAGATTTTCTCTATAGTATATAAATATAGGGATTAGACAGAAGGACAGTATTTTTCAAAACTTTATACGATGGATAATGTCAGTTATTTTTTATATGTGTGTGATTAACTTTAGGTTTGTTATTAGTTGGCCTTTTGCCTCCACTTTATGTGTTGGGGTAGCTTTTTATGATGAATAACATTATGTTTATGTTTCTAGCATATTAATTTGTATGTAGGTATGAATATGTCTATTTTTGTTATTCTAGTAAGTTTTATTCTTTGGATATGATATTTTGGGGATGTAGTTAATAGCAAAACTAGCTAGGAACCTATTTGTCGTTGTGGATCTTCAAATTAAATTTTTCATGTCTATTGTAAATACGTTATGACTTGCAATTTTATTAAGAAAACCTAATTAATTTAAGATAAAAGCTAGAACTTGCCTTTATTATCCACCATTTGTGTGCAGCTATTTGATTTTCATTTGGCTTGTGTAATTGGGTTGGTTTCTTATTTGGCTTGTAAGTCCCTTGCAAAATGAAAATGTCCAAAACGAAGTTACAGTTTAAAAAACAAAATTTCAGTATTAACGTTTAATAAAAAAAAAACAAACCAGGTAATCTGGCATGATAAAATTTAATTTTGAAAATAAAGAGATACACTAAGTTACATTAATAAAGAAAAAGTGAAGTATCATTTTCAACAAAAAAAAAAAGGGACAGAGCTAGAGAGAGAGTAGTCTGAAATTATACAAGGAAGAGGTTGGGTGATAATAACAGGCAATATATATATATATATATATATATATATATATATATATATATATATATATATATATACACATATAAAGGAGTGGCAGGCATTTTCATGACAGCTTGTATTGCTAAAGGCCTAAAATAATAAATCTGTGTACTAGGATTAAATATTACAAGTTGGAAATGATGAGGTATCTAGAAATATTGATTTGGGATGATGGATGGGAGGGATAAATGGTAGACGACAAATAATGTGACAAATGGGCATCAAGTACAGGACATCTTAGGAACACAGACAAATCCAGTCATCTTTTCTCTGGGAAGCATGTGAATTGTAAGAAAGACCATGAGAACGCCTGGCCCAGGCCTCGCTCCTCCCTTCAATTTTCATTTGTCAACTTCTTTCGGTGATAATTTCCGCGTCTTCTCCTCCGCCCTGATGGCGACTCATTCAACCGCACTACACCCGCCGGCGGCCTCCCACTCACATGCACTGCATTAACTCACACCCACAATTTTTACTCTACTCGTTTTCTTTTTCTCCTATCTTATTATTATTAATTGCTAGAGCATTATTTATTCTTTTTCGCCCCATTATCCTTCTCCCATAGAGGAAAAACCAATATTAAGAGATATTGATTGCCATTTCTCTTTACCCTTGAGCTAGGATGAACAATTTATGTCATGTATGCAAAATCCACTGCAACATAGGATAGGAGCAAACCAACATAGACTTCCCATTTCTTCCTGCATTTTAGAGATCAAATCAACATTTCTCCATTTCTGCATCATGTCAATGAAATATTGGGGTCTACATGCAATGTTGCCCAGCAAGAAACCCAACAATTCCTCATGAGTCTTTGGATGCTGCAAGTACTAGGCCAACAATAGCAATGTGCTAATTACTGGACAAAACATCTCAGGAGCATGACCGGAAGGCCAGATCCCACCCTCAATGAGTGAGGCCATCTAACATTCAGTTTCTTGGTTGTTGTCCTTCACTGGTGAAGCTTCTGACTCTCCCTCTTTTTCTTCAATCTTCAGGTCTTGCGATTCTTTAGCATCTTTTGCTACATCTACATCTTGCAGCTACCATGGTTCATTGATTTTAAACCACAAGTCAGTGTCTATATTACTTAATGCTCAGAAATGCAGATTGTATGACAAAGAACAAATATAGCATACCCCTAAGTTCCTTAAGCTAGCAGTAACATCTTCTTGCTGCTGATGAAGTGTTTTCCTCAGCTCTTGAAATTCCTGATTACAATGATTAGATAATTACTTGAGCAATCTGTCATCCGGTAAAATGGGGACAGTATATAACGAAACAGCTACTCACTGTATGAAGTTGCTCCACTTCAGTGTTAAGTGTTTTCTTCAAATCCGTAAGCTCCTGCACAAAGGACAAAATAAAATGTGATTTTGGTGACAGTGATGCTAAGAAGGCAAACCTTTAGAGAATCTTAAATTCTGAATGTACAAAGTCATATCACTCTTCAACACCCGACAGAAACTGAAAATACCAGAATGCTGGCATCTAAATGTCATAACTGAGAACATATGACATCCTAAATTCTATGTCAATGTCAATACAATACTGGTCAAGGCTCTATTTCCACTTCCAGTTCCAGAGATGATGAGTCTCGTAGAGACAGACTTGTATTTGCACTTGAGAAAGGACCACAAATGAAGCTGAATCAAGAGATACATGCATGTTACTTGCTTGCAAGTATTGATAGGGCATAGACAAAGAGCAAAATCATCCATGTCAACTCTCTCTTGCCTGTCATTGATAAGGTGGTATTTTCGTATTGTCTGACATTATCTAACTACTAATTAGCATAGCAATTCAGAAACAATGAAAGAATAGCACTGTTACCAACTAAAGCATTAGCCTTGTGGTCAAAGCTTTGAAGTTATTATCCAATATCGAAGTTCAACTCCCCGCTCTCCCCTTTGGCCTCTCATGTGTACCAAAATAGAAGGAGTAATACTTTTGCCTGATGAACCAGCTGTGCAACATGCTGATTGATGTAGTGGTACTGGTAGCATAAATGAACCTCTTATAAAAAGCATAGAAATTCGACACATTTCCACCAGAAATATGAGGACTTGCCCCCTTTTTTTTCTTTCTTTTTCTGATAATTATGAAGATAGTCATAGACTCTGAAAAGTACATGCAACTGCAATTCAAACAATTTGCTCAACACTACATCCACACCAAGATAGGTGTTGCTGCCTAGTACGCTATTAGTGGTCTCCTGATATCCTTCCTAACCCCCCAACATCTCATGAAAAAATTCACTACTGAGAGCTACAAATCACAAATGATTGGAACGAAGTCAGTGCTCCTGTTCAAACCATGCACTTTCCAATCTTCAAATTACTTGCAACCTTAACAGGCATAATCTAAGAGCAAAAGATGATCATCTGAAAACATTGAGGAATATACCATCCTGTACTTACATCTCGGTAGATCTTAACCTGGGTGTCTAGCTTTGACCTCCAATTTTGCAAATCCTAATGGGCAGAAAGGATTCACATTTAAATAAAAAAAAAAGAATATATGGAGAGGAAAAAAAAAAGAGAGAAGAAGTTATAGCAAAACACAATCACTAGAAGCAGAACAAGTAAACTGAAGAAAACTAGAGAAGCTTAAATCTTTTATGATAACCTGCTTCAATCCTTGGATTCGATTGAGTAGCTCCTTCCTTGATTCATTCAATTCCTAGATCAGGGGCAAAGCACCCAAAAATAACCAATTTAACAAACTGGGTTAATCTTCAACTACTAAAGTCAAAAGAGGAGAAGAAACATACAGCGATTCTAGAACCAACCGGAGTGATATTCTCCTTCTTCTGCACCAATTAAAATAGATCGTCAACGTTTCAAATCAAAAACTCTTTCATAACCAGAATCGAGCAAAGATACGGATTTTTTTTGTATAAAGAAAATCATCTGGAACTCATCGCCTAACAAAATAATGAACAGAAGGTAGGTAAAGAAAGTGGTGGAAGTACGTACAGGAGCGAGTGGAGCAGAAGCGGGAAGTGGGGGAGTAGAATCTGAGCTCGCCATAAAAAAAAACGGAGACCGGACGGATGAATCTGGGAGAAATGAGTCAGAAGGGTTCTGGGTTTTGCGGTAGCTTCTACACTTCTCAGGCGTAGACCGCGAGACAACGGCCTGAAAAAAATGAAGACAGCAAGCAAAGAATCGAACTTTTATGGGAATCGGTGAGGTAAAGCCTAGAGGAGTGTGAAAGATGTGTTTGGGCGGGGAAAAAGGTCTCAACAAATTTTGATTTTGTCGCCACCATTCAAGCGCTCCAGACGAGCCACTGACAAAGATCACGATGAGTTTCGAATTTTCAACTGCGAGTCTGCCACCGCTGGACTGGGAATGCATTGTTTTTTCCTACTGGCTTAATTCCCAAATTGGCTCCTGAATTATTACAAATGTTACTTTTTGATCTCTAATTTAAAGTAGGTTCTCAGACGGACAGCCCCCAAATTATTAACTTCGAGTTGAATTGCCCCTGCAGTACTCAATCATGGCAGCAACCGTCGTTGATGGATGGATTTCGTAAGCTCGGGCTGAAGGAACCAAAGCCGACTATTTAATATCTAGAATCTAGTTGTTGCTCTGTAATCAAATTGGCCTCTCTAAATTCAATGAGGTAAATTGATCTAATCGAAGTTATTGGACACAAGTGAGGCTAGATATTATGAAAATGAGACCGGTTTGGAGCGTGGCTTTGGGTTCAGAACCCCTTTCAGGTTCAAGGTTGCGCAGCATGAAATTAAATACCATAGGTGAGCAGTAAACGATATAAATATTTTATTATTTTATTATTTTTTCACATATTAATAATTTTTTGTATATATTTTATTAAAAAATAAACTGTGATACACCTCAAATACCATAAGTTATGTTCTTCGATATTTTATTTTTCACGGATATGTGTAAGATACTTTTTTAGTCATTTTATATCAAAATATCATACATAAATATATAAAATAATAAAATATAATTAATACAAATATTTTAAGATAAATATTTATTTTTATTTTTTGTTACTTTTTCTTTCACTATTGTTTTTTTTTTTTTGTATTAGAAAATGTATTGTTGTTATTAAAATATATTTTTTTCTCTTGTATCAATAAATTAGTTTTTCCTCTGAGTAATATTTGTTTTGCTCTATATATAATATCTTTATATTTTTGTATAAAAAGTATCTTCGATCATATATATTTTATTTATATTTAATAAACTATGATGAGAAAAATTAAAATACATATAAAAATATGAGAAAATTTATTTAATTTATTTCTTCTTAAATTAGTATTATAACATTTATTTTTTTACAAAAAAGGTAATAATATGCAATACAGTATTTCATATGGTATACCTTAAAAATATAGGGTGTGGTATATATAATAGGAATAGTATTTAACACTTCGCTTATAAGTAAATACTTAAGGGGGTAAAAGATCAAATTATTTATAGTTTAATTGTAATGGTATTTAACACTTCGCTTATGGGTGAATGCGGCGTTACTCGAACTTAGATCTTTAACGTGGGCTATCTCATTGGTTGGCAGCTAAACTGATAATGCGTGACAATAATTTAATCTTTGTTTATTTAATCTGAATTTTAATTATTTTTACTTTCGTTCACCATTTCTTTAAATTTCAATAATCTTGGAGTTAAATCATTATAACCCTTTTTTGTCGTTATGTATAAAACAAAAATCGCATGTTACTGGCTTAGTGCAGCGTCCTAACTTTCTGCTGATAATTATTCTCCTAATTTTTCATTTTGGAGTTTCAAATCTATAAAATTTCAATCAAATATAAGTTTTTATGATTGGAAAAAAGTTTGATTTAAATCAAAATATTTTTAGTACTAATTCTAAAATGTATGTGGTGGTGTTTTTCCACATATGGGACATGCTACTTAGATTAGTTGGAGCACATTTCTTTGCTTGCTTAATTCGTGGACATTTCCTGCTCCACCAAACATTGCTTCCGCTAGGAGGGGATCACATGAGTTCGACTTTTTTTTTTTTGACATTTTCTGTGTTCTTTCCCAGCATCTTACGCCAATCAAAAGCTCAGTTTTTCAAACATCAGAAATATTGGCATCATGTTTGATTTTTCTTTAATGCATATCTTTTTCTTTCCTTACTAAGTGGCATAAATTTTTTTTTTCCGTGAATTATATGTATTGGAAAGTTTTGAACTAGAAGAAAAATTCATCAAAATGAAATTTTCGATAACATTTAGATTAGTTGGTCTAGAATTATTAATAAGTGCATATTTAATAGTTTTTTTTTAAATATAGCAATTATTTTTATAAGTTATATGTTTATTGAAACCCTATATTTTAAGAAACATTCAAAACATTTTAATAATATTGTTTTGTAGAAAAAAATATCACTTTTTTTTCTTCTGGTTTATAAGTTCAAAAATTCACAAACAAACTGATAATTACTTTCTAAAAACTAGTATTATTGAAGCAATTATTAGACATATATAGGAGTATTAATTTGAAAACAAGATAGGTTCTCCGTTTTGAAACAAAATTGCGACTTGTTCTCAATAGGGGCGTAGAATATTGGCTTTGTTTCTGTAGGTTTCTTGCTTTGACATGGATGGGTGAGGGTCTGATCAATTTGCTAACTTATATAAACAGAATAAAGCATCAAAGGTCACCCAAAGCGCATCTGGTGTAGTGGTATCATAGTACCCTCCCACGGTACTGACCGGGGTTCGATTCCCCGGATGCGCAGTTTTCTTTTCTGTTCTTGGCAATAAATAATAATCAAAGCGCAGCAGAGAGGAATCAAATCAAAGCGCAGCAAAGTGGAATGAGAAAAGACCTTGCAATCTGGGTGAGGTTACACCAAGCTAGCAAAGATTGACGTTCTTCTTTTCCCTAACTCGCTACAGCCCACCGACCGGATCCAGCATTTTTACAACAAGTTTTCGTCCTTGCTGATTTCACTGTTAAGTTCATGATTTGTTTCACTGATAAGTTCAAGGCTCTACTGACCCGCATTCACTCAGTCGGATCAACCATTGTCCATTGTTGTTGCTGGGATTCAACACTCAAATTATATCAAGCAAATGTTCCATCGGCCAGAAGGAATGCCACAAACCTGGGAAGACGGACGCTCATGGGTGCAAAGGACTGCAGATACCCATCAGCCAAGGATCTACTCAAACCTAGCAGTCTACCAGGCTTCAAACCCTAATTTCATGGCTTGTAAGGCAAACTGGCAATGCAATTAACCTTGTCATATGCATAAAATAAAGACAGAAGCCAAGGACGAGCATGCCACCACACTAGCATGTGATGAGGAAGAAAATCTTCTGAATCTGGCAGAAAAACTTATCTCAAATGCCATTAAATAACAGGAATCTGGGACAAAATCTTCTTTCGAATGCTGATCAATGACAAGAATCTGACACACAAACCTCTCTCAAATGCAAAAACTTACTAAGGTAAAGTAGATATTTAGGCGCCTACAATTGTGATGCACTACCTCACACTAGAACAACACCAACAAAGAAATTCATATACATTTTAACCCTTGAAAAGAACTTTACACCTCCCGGAGCACAACGCTTGCTGTCCAAGAAAGAAATGCATACACTGGGCCAGAATTAGCATGAAACACAGAGCTGAGGCACACTCATAGGCTCCTTAAGTCTTAACCCTGAATGCGAACGACACAAACACAATCACATCTGTCCTAAGATTCTCACATCAGATATGAACATCGTGGATAACAAATTTCAAATAATGAAGCCACCAAAAGCTTTTCCATACTGTCAACTAACCTTTTGTAACAGCTGAAAATAGTGGAATTCATAATACAGGTAGATGCAGGAGAAGAGACATAGCCTCCCTCAATATCACCGCAAGACATTGACATGAGCAACTTGTGTAAAACAGAAATTGAAAAAATACGGTTAACTAAATACAACTGAACTGATGAGAACTTGTCATGCCCTGCAAAATTAGTAGCATATGATTGCTTGCGAATGAGTTGAACAAAACTTAACAAAATCAGGACAAATCAGTATAGTTCATGGATCATTGTTCACTACTTCCACAGAACCCTTTTAGTTCCAAGACCCTAAACCGCCCTCTACCAGCAAGACATGAAACAGCATATAATTGACATACAGAAATATCCCAGAACAGAACCTTGGGGACAAAGAAAAGAAGTATCTTCAAAGCTCATCCTCCATTCTCAAATACTCGCCCACATCGGCCTGGTGGAGCACTACAATCCCATTAGGGTCCAATTTCCTGCAATCCTGAGTGCTCTTGGCGGCAATTCCAAACCCCAAAGGCACATCCGACATGGAAAACACAACCACTCCATCTCCGGGAGCGATGCTATCCGTTATCCTACCCAATCCACCTTTCAACACATGGTTCCCATACAGAAAGGACATCTCCGAAGTGGGCTTGAGCCAGACCTTGTGCTTCGCGTTGGCGGCCAAAAGGTTCAAGCTTTGGATGGTAAGGTGGAAGCTGCCGCCATGAGTGAACTTGCCGATGCAGATTCCAAGAGAGACGAGCTTGGGCCTGGCGATGTTGGTGGCTCTCTTGACGAGGGATTCGCTGACGTAGAAGACTCTATTCTTCTGGAGACGGAAACAGTAGCGGCCGGGGTTGGGGTCGGGCCCCTCGTGAGATGGGTTCTCGACGATGTTCTTGAGATTGTTGCCGGTGAATTTGAAGAGCCTCTCAAAAACGGCGGTGGTTTCCGTCTCGTCGAGAGGTCTCATTTTGGATGAAATTACAGAGGGTTTGGGGGCTGCGCCTTAGGGTTTTAGGCTCTGGTCGGAGACAGACCTGATTTCTTAAGAAAATTACAATATTTGTCCTTAAACTATTCAAGTTGTTACACTATAGTCACTGAGGTGCGACCACGATATCCTTTATTTGTTCTCTCTCTCTCTCTCTTCTTTTTATTTTTTAATGTTATTCAGCTTCTACAAAGAGCTCAAACTAGATCACCAAAAAGTCGAGATGCTTATTTGGTATTTTCAACTTTAACAGAAACTAAATAGCTAAGGGCAATTGGTTTTAACTTAAGCTAACCTAATTTAAAATAATTTATTTTTATGTTTACATCTTTTTTATTTGAAATCAATTTTATTTTAAATTTAAATATTATTTAGGTGAAATAAGCCATTGATTGTAAAATTTTTATAATACTATTAATTTTTTATAAATTTTTTTAAACATCAAAAAAGAAAATTTCATATAAATTTAATAACATGATAAAAATTTTGTTTCAAATGGATTATTACACCTACATAATATTTGCTTTCAAATGAAATTTGTTCTATGTGAAAAAGATTTAAAAATAAAAATAAGTCATTTTAGATTAAATTGACTTAAGTTGAAACGAATTGGGTGTACATTTATTTGGTTTTCAGTTGTATCATTGTATGTATTAATAACCGAATAGACCGAATTATAAGAGCAAACCGAAATAACTAAAAAGAATTTTAGTTATTCAGTTTTTAATCGAAATGACCAAATTCTATGCATATGCATTCTAAACCTCAAACATCTATTACATATTTCAATTTAAACATACATTTCAATCACATAGCAAATATCTATAATCTATTCCAAATCCAAACATCACATACATACACATTACAAATATTCATCACATTTATAATCCATTCTAAATTTTAAATATAGGTATTAGTAAAATAAATAATCCTCTGTCTCACAAAAGCTGTCCCCTTTACCATTCACAGCAATTAATTTATGATTTTATTTCTTTTAAAATTTATCATAAAAATATAAACTTTTTACATGAAAATAAAACTTTAAAGTTATAGTTTCTAAATATCATTTTTAAGAATTTTTTTCAATATATATATATATATTCAAGTTAAACTTTAGTCAAAAAAGATAAAAGGAACAGCTATTATGAAACAGATGGAATATTTAGTTATTTCAATTAATCAAATTTTAACTAAAGCAAATTAAAAATTAAACCAAATTTCTATACCTAAAATTATATTTGAAAGTAATAACTGAAAATTAAATTTTTTTTTAATTATTTAATTATTTCAGATATAACCAAAATTTTATCTACTCTACAAAAACGGTTTGATTTTGCGTAGTGTAGAGATGTATTCTGGGAGTAAAGCTATTGGGTGATAGACGGCGGATGCATTTGCGTTGTCCGTTTGCTTGAGCTCCACCCGTCTGTCATCTATCACCTGAGTATGTCCATTCCCGGGTGGCTTGGCTGTTCAGCTCTTCAGTTCATCTCAACAGCCACAATAGGACCTATTTCATCTGATTTTTTTTTCTTCAAATTTTAGGCTAGTGTAATTGGATGTTATACTGTTCACCGATAGGAGACTATTGATAGAAAATATCTAACCATGTCGATTCTAATTTATAACAGCTAGTCTGGCATTTGCATAGTATTGTTAATATTTCACTTTTTTGTTTCTAGGGGTTGCAAAATTTATACTACCCTGACAACTAAACAAGCTATCTAAAATTTTATTAAAGATTTTATCTTTAAGAAGATTCATTTCAATTATAAGTTATAAAATTTTACGGAATAATAAGAATATAAATCTGACAACAAAAAACTACTTAGAATTGAATCAAGCTAAACCTTCCAAGTAAGTTAAAATAAATATGGAGTACAAGACTCATTAATTCACAAATAATTGGAACAAAACCCAAATAAAGCTAATAATAACCAAGTAGTGCTAGAGCCAACCAAGTATCAAAGACTTGAATAAGACTATTTATTACCAAAAAAATAAAAAGATTACCAAGGAAACTTAAAAAATTAAAGACTAATTTTATTTTATATAATTGTCTTTACATATGTTACCAATGGTCAGGACACTCTGATAAAGCTGAGATTCCGGTGAACCTAATTAAGAGAAAATCTAGATTCATCACTATCCCGTCTTTAATTAAAAATCTACCATATAAGAGTTTTAAATCACTCTTAAATACCAAGATTTGAAGGAGGTTATACCCATTATAAAAATTGATAAAAAAACATCTGATAAGGTTAGCCAAAAAAAAATGAAAAAAGAACTAGTCAAATCTAAATCGAATTTTGAATTTGGCCAAAAACGATAGAAAAAGATAAATGACAAAAAGAGACGACTGAAAAGAATAGGTTAAAAAGGATGATGGGGCCGGGTTTTCCCCTCACACATGTTCATTGTCTATGCAACGCTCCAATTAAAAGTTTGTAATTTTTGATAATTTAGATTATTTCTTTCAACAGTTTATGATTAGAGTAATTTGAAAAGGTAATTGTTTGTTCATCACGATATATTATCATAAAGAATACTCATATTTCCTGCATGGTTTGTAATTTGAACCAATTATTCTGTATCTAAAGAGTTGTCATACATAACAATCTGTCAGAATAATCGATCAATTTGAATTATTAATTGCAATGGACAATTGGGTCTCACTAAGATTCAGAGAATCCCCACAATATTTTAGACTGCTCAAATCACTTTTTCATCGTAATAGACTGACGCAATGTCATTTTTCTAAAACAAAAAAAAAAATGGTAAATAAGTGCGAAAGACATTATTTTTATTGTTTTTCTTTTCCAGCTGGGAGCGCATCATCGGGATGCAGGGTAGGAGAAAAGAAACATGAGATCATCATACGTTTGCCCTTTCTACTGCTCCGTTGTGAAACTGTTGTTTTAAGGCCTTTTCCTTTTCTGGGGGCACGCGCGCCATCCTGATCCAGTTCCTCTTCTTTTGCTATAGTCCTCACATCGAGATCACTTAGAGTCTTAGACCCAAAGAAAACTTGTAAATTAATATAGATAATACCGGCCACTCGTATACTTTTGTTCTTGTGCCTTCTTTTTTTTTTCCCCTGATCTTCATGTTCATAATAGTTTGTTTGGTTGAATCTCCTATTTTAAAAATGAACATTCATCGATAATTTTGTCCATAATGCTTCTCTATTCATTTCCTATTTCTTTAAACAATAAAAGAAAAAAAAACTTCGAGGTTAAAGAAGACAAAGAACACATGACTTGTACCCAAAAAAAAAAAAAAAAGAACTCATAAAAGCAACATAAAATATTATTTCTTACCAGTATTTATCGGCGTAACAAGTCAATACACTAGAAACAGTTCACTAAAAGTCATCTGACATGAAATGGAGATAGCTGATACATTAAAATAATTGGCAAATCAACGGAGTTTGCTCGAGACAATTTGGCCAAGATTTTGCCCCCCCCCTGGTTTCTCACCATTTTCTTCTCTCTTTCTTCTTCCTCCCCCTTTCATCTTTCTCACCATATTCTTCTCAGTTCTTCTTCTTCTTCTTCCTCCTCCTCCTCTTTTTCTCACCGTTTTCACGTGAAGAACAAAAGCCTCAAACATCTTTGTTTTTGTTAAAAATTCGTTTCCCATTAAAGTTTGTGGACGGCAGAGAGCCATGGCCCACGGGATGGGAACCTGTCCCTTAAAAATTTCCTTTATTTTTTTTTTTTGATAGTTTTGACCAAATAAAGTACTGACATATCAAGAAATGGATCACTAAGGTCCCTCAACGTGAAAATAAGTAGCACATTTTGTTAAATGCTTCTGTTTTGTCACCCAATTATCGAATGGCGCACTTGTTCCTCAATTTCTTGATATTGACCCTCCATAAGTCCTCCATTGACATGGTCTCCTTGTTCGTTTTCAGCCACTCTAGAAACACCTTGACCAGATCCTATGACAGTCCATCTTCCGTAATTTCCCCCTCACCTCTTGATTTGGCCATTCGATAGGTTTGGATTTCAAACACTTGCTATAGATAATTTGGCTCTGTTCTTACTGAAGCCCTTTTGGATAAGTTGTTCTTCTGAAAAATTGAAGCAGGATTGAAGGAATCTTTGTTGTCCAACAGATTATCAATGTAAATTAGATTTTTTTTTTTCACAACCAAGCAACAGTCACATAGTTAATTGGTTACTTGATAATGGATTTTTCACGGACAGTGTAGAGGAAAGAGCCCAAAGAAATTGATGAAGCCCGAGAAAAATCGATGAGTAGGAAGGGTGATGGCATCCTGTCACGTGGGTGCATGTGCACCTCTCTGTTACTAGTAGACTAACTCGCTCTATTTTTGTAAGTATGAGGGTTGATTTGCACTGTGCTCTGGTTTAAGGACTAACTCGTCCGAATTGGCTAAGTTCGATGGCCAATGTCGCACTTTGGCCTTTTCCTGGGACCCAAAAATGTATCGAGCCACTTACCTCACTTTTATACCTCTATGAAGCTTCACCAGTACTACTTCTGGTTTTTTACACAGGACAGGTGTTGATTAGATTTGCTAGGGAACCACAACAACAACCAAAAAAAAAAAAAAAGGGAAACGCAAGAGAACAGCAAAAAAGTACAAGTCAAACCCAATCAGAAACCAAATCCACCGCCATCGTCAAACCCGGCATCGTACCCAGCATCATACGACCCCGCGTCCGAAACCATATCCCCAATCAACAACCCGCCAAGCGCTCCCCCCAATAGCCCCGCTCCCAACCCCATCCCGAACTTGTTCTTCCTTGGCGCCTGCGGCTGCACCACCGGCGGGTACCCTCCGTACCCGTACCCCTGTTGTGGAGGCGGATACCCATACCCAGCTTGTCCAGGTGGCGGTGGCGGCGGATACGCGTAAGCAGGATGACCCTGTGGCGGTGGTGGATATACGCCATAGGCCACTCCCGGTTGTGGGTAGGGGTATCCCTGAGGAGGCGGCGGCGGATACGCAGCAGGTGCAGCGTAGGGCGCGGAGCTAGTTCCTGCAACGACCGCTGGGTAAGCCGTAACGGGCTCATCCGCCTTATTCGCCTTGTGACCCGTTACCTTGGGTTGTTCGATTCCTTCGCCGAACTTGTAGGAGAAAGCAAGCATGCCTTTGGGCTTCCCTGATGGCTTACGCACCTGATAGTTGACGAATTGCATCGATTTGCCGTCCCCGGGGGAGTCGAGGAGCTCTTTGACCGGGATGTTGACTTCGCCGACGTCTTTATCGCCGAGGGTTCGCTGGGACTTGAGCTCGAAGACGAGGGTGAGGCGGTTCTGGCGGGCTAGGGCTTCGTCTATGGTGAACTTAACCGGGAAATTCCAGGTGGGGTTGGAGCCGCCGTCGCGGTCGACGCTGGTCCTGACTCTGGATTGTTTAGGCGATTGGTCGCCGGAGAGATAGACGACAGCGTAGACGTCCATCTTGGAGAAAAAATTCACATCCTTGAGATCTTTGGCGGAGCCGACGTTGATGTCGAGGGTTCTGTGAGGCGCCATGGGCTAAGGAAGAAAGACGAGAAATTTGTAGGCACAAATCTAAGTAAGAGGATTGGGGAAGTTCGGAAGTGATGACGCTACAACCGAAGGAATAAATAGATTGGCAGACGAAGAAGTAACCGCGGTTAGTGAAGGATGGGTTAAGGACTATGGTGATTAACCATGGTTTAAAGTTTAAGCAATGGCGGTTGGGATTTACCCAATCTTCCACGAACAATCCTAATTGTCCAAGTCTGTGGAAAATTCTAATTTCCATGTCCATCCTATCTTAAACCAAAAGTAACATGAAAATCATCCAAACCCAACCATATATAAATCGGAGGAAAATAATGAGCTCATGTTTCATTATTGTGATGGATCCATTGAAACTAACCGTGAAAATCTCTTTAAATTTCAACGAATAATTTTCCCATAAATTGTACTCCCAACGAATAACATTTCAGCTACTAATAATGTACCATTTATCAAGTCTATTGTGTTCAAAAGGAAAAAATCCATAAAAATTCTTCTTTTAAAGCTTTTCAGATTTTCCTTGGCTCTATTACAGCAACTTAACAAGATCCCGAGATAAATATACAGCCACATGTGATTGTAAATTTGTTGTCAAATTTAAATTGCTCTCGCATTTTATAATTTCTCATATATTGATCCTTAAACTTAAGTAAGACTAAGTTGCCATAGAAATTTACTTTATATAGAGAAAAAAATAATATTTTAATGGTTTATTAATTATTAAAATATCATGACACAATTTAAATTTATTAAAAAAAGTTACCCCAACAACTTGAATTAGTTAACTCTCATATTATACTATTATATAAAGGAGAAAGTGTTTTTATTGTTTATCAATAGTACCACTTGCTGCCATTTTTTTTTTTTTTTTGCTTTTTTTGGCTTTTTCCGGATTTGTTGTAAAACCTCCATTTTGGTCTTTAAATATTCACATTTGCCATACTGATCCCCCACTTTCTCCTTCTGTCATAAGATAGGTGAAGGCTGTATGTTGATGATTGTAAGTAGTGGTGGCCAATGGGCCATGTTGGCTTGGGCTCGACCTGGACCCGGCTCGGGTCAAACTCGGCCCGGCACGGTCAAACCCGGGCTTGGTCCAACATGGATAGAGCTCGGAAGGTGGTGGGCTGAACATGGGCTTGGAAGAAGGGGGAGGCCCAAACTGGCACGGCCCAGCCTAACTTGCCGTTCAACCCGGCCCTGCCGGGTCGAACATTTCTAGAAATCTGTTGAGTTTTCAAAAAAATTTTAAAAATGGAAAAATTATAGCCAACCCCCCTAACAGCTCCAGACTATTTTTCTTTCTCCAAACTTTTTTATCCTCACTCAACAACCACAAACGGCTAGTTTTTTAGGGTTTTTTGAGAATCTGATGATGACCTGCAAGAGTAGATTGTAAGTTTCTTTACAATTTAAAGAATGTAATCGATTTGATTATATTGTTAAGCATAGATATTAAGTTTTACCTTCTCTTTTATTTTCTTGGAACATTTTGCCATTTTCAAGTGTAAGGCACGTTCTAAATTATGTATTTGCTGTTTGGCTTTTTCATTAATAAAAATGACACCGATGGTTGTATTTATTTTTTAAAAAATATATATTTTATAAAATTACTATTGAATAACGATTGCAAATATATTAAAACACATTTTTCATTAATTGCATAAAATTCGGCCCAACTCGGACCCGCCCCGCCCCGGCCTGGGCCTGGGTCTAACCCAGCCCAGGCCCACCCCGCTTTAATGCGGGCCGTGCCCGGGTCCAAAAAAGCCAACCCAAGCCCGGCCGGCCTAGGTTGGCCAACTGGCCACCATTAATTGTAAGATCGACAAATAATAAAGTATGGAAATTGATACCTAAAGAAACCAATAATACAGGGACTGAAAGTATATTTGACAAGGTCCCCCGACGTCGTTTCAATTTTTTTATTTTTTTATTTTTTGGCATTCCAGGGGAATGTTAAAATCCTCCTTTTGGTCCCTCAGTATAACAATTTTATCATAGTGGTTCCCAACTTTTGCAATTTGTTGGAAATTTTTGAAAAAAAACAAAGATAGTTTATTTAAATTTAAAATAATGGAACTTTAAATGAAAATTAGAGACATGCTTTTATTAACCATATTAAATGCCAAAAAAATTTTCTTTTAAATGTTTTTATTCAGCGGTTTAGTTAGATTAATTAGATTTAAAGTTTTGATTAATTGAAATAGATATACAATTTGTAGAATGCACAGGTATTTTTACATGAGGATTGATTCAAAGTTTTGATTAATTAAAATAGTACACAATTTACATTATGTATAGGTGATTGATTCTTAAAAAGTTTCATTTATTATTGATTCATTAGTGAGTAAAATTCTAGAAAAACTTATGCATATATGATGTACAATGTTATTCTATATTATAAATACCAAAAGCTTTTTCTTTCTCTTGATGATTTTATTTGAATTGGTTAATTAAACTATTTTGACAATTTTTCATCTGTTATCTTTCATGTTTTTTTAACAATATGTAAACACATCTTTATTTAGTATTTTGTGTATTTACAATTATCTATACTTGAATTTTATTTAATGTCAAAGTATGTCTTACCTTTTTATATTGTTTTATAAATGGCTTGCATTATTACACAGGTCTTCACATATCTCGCTTACTTCTAGAAAAGACCAGTATTTGTACCATCCATCTATGGTTAATTCCATTATATATTAACAGTGCCTCTCTTTTTTCCCCCTCTTTTCTTGGATGCCATTGACTCTTTTTTAAGTTTGATTCCCTTTTCACAAAGCATTCACCTTTTTTAGGGTATGTGTTTTAATTTCTCATTTTTAGTCTGTTTCATGTTTTATTTTGGTTAAAATTAGATTTCAATCCCTAAATTTTTACTCTTTAGGAAGCTAGTTCCCAAGTTCCATATGTGTTCCATTTTTGTCCCTAAATTTAATAACTATTGAACTAGATTTTTTAAATTAAGACATTAGTCACCATAGCTTATTAGTTAAATAATTTTTCTTGACTTTATTAAATCAATTATTAAACCTTTAATGCATAAATTTTTTTCAATTTTTATCTTGGTCCAAATTTTTTTTCCACTTTTATTTATTATTGCTTTTTGAAATGAAACTTTAATCATTATAATTTGCCTACTTTTAAATATGGTTCTGGTTGATTTGGCTTAAGTCATTTTTTTTCTTTTTCTTTTTATTAATTTAATAGTTAAATCATTAATTGATTGACATAAATTAAATACAATTTTGTGTTTCTAGTCATTTTTTTCATTATTGATGATTGAATTTTAAAGCATCAATTATTTACTTTAAGGTCTATAGTTAACTAAAATAATTTGGTCTATAATTGCTAAAACTTAAAATAAAATTTTCTAGATAAATTTTTATTGATATTAAAAATTGGAGTTTGAATTAATAAAAGATGAAAAATTTTAGTAAATTATTTTTTAATAACGAATAAAATATGTATAGATTCAAAGCACATACAAATTTTTGGTTCATGATTTTATGTTTCGATCATAACTAATCATTTTAATTATAATAATATAATGTAAAGAGAATTTAACTCAAAATTGAAATAAAGCAAAATTTTAGTTGATCAATGTGAATTTATGGGTGAAAAATTTTTGCTTACTTATAATAAAAATTTATTTTAATACTAAATTTATTGAATTAAATCCTAGCAACAACATGCTAGTCTTTAAAACCTTGTAACTGTTTGATACCAACTTTTCAAATTCTAATTTAAACTATTTAATAACTGTATTATTATAAATTTAAACCGTGACATAATTTTTATAGTTAATGCACCAAATCATTTAGAATATTGATTTTTCTTTCTTTAGATGAAACAGAGGTTAATGTTGTGAGTTTTACAACCCTAATCCGCAAGCGCACGGGACATGTGTAGATAGGGTGAATAAGATATCGTTCTCACGAGGATTGATTTGCATTGTTTGCTAATTACCACTACCTTGAGACTCATTTTAGCTAAACAAGCAACAATTGATGATTTACTCACTATGAAAATAACTAAGTTTGCAACTCCACTTAAATTACTACTAAACAAGAACAACAAACACAATGCAAATTAGGGGTTTTCTAATGAATTAACAAAACACACTTCCTATGGTTTTCACTATTTGACTTGGTTAGTTAGTGAATTAAGGCTAATAGTTTGGTTTTTTATACTTGTTGGTGAAGTTAACTAATTAGGCCCTTACTCTCCCAAGTGAAAGGGTCACTCTCCCAAGCTTACACTATAATGGACTCCCATCCAAATTGTTAGTTCAAGAAGGGCATTACAAGTGCAATTTACCTTCATCTAGTGTCCTAGACTAGTCTCCCAACAAGCCCATGACTGTTAAGCGTATAATTCCATTGTCAAAGTTGTGTATTTTTTGGCGTCTTTGATTACTGTTTATTGCAAATTCTCCTTTTTATCTTTTGTTTTTCTCTCGTTTTTATTATTGTCCGCAGATTCGTTGGTGTGTGAAAAGTGGATGAAAGCAGGATTGCATTATAGCGGAGTTGTGTTGAGCAAGATTTGCTCAATTATGATCTGGCGACGCAGCGGAATTGTAGCGGAGTTGTGTTGAGCAAGATTTGCTCAATTATGTTCTGGCGACGCGTCGCCAGAATGAACGCCAAATTGGCGACGCGTCGCCAACGTTAAAACAAGGTTTTTTAGTTCTGGCGACGCGTCGCCAGAAAGTCGCCAAATTGGCGACGCGTCGCCAGACTGAAGAAATTGTGGCGACGCGTCGCCAAGACTAAATCTGGGCCATTAATCTTAGCAATTGACGGTTCTCACGGCAAGAAGCACATGGGATTCCTTTCATTCCTTTTGGCCTATAAATTGGAGCTCGTGAGAAGAGCCAGGGGGTTGAAAAAAAACACAACACACTCTCAACCATTCTAGTTCTTCTCTTCCTTGGAACTCCATTGAAGGAAGCTCGGAGCTTGGAGAAGGAGGTTTCCACCACGGAAACTTAGTATTCTAAGGGCTTCACTGATTTTCTTCTCTTCTTCTTCTCTTTCTCTTCAGTTGTATTTCATTGGATACTCTGTTCATGTTTAGTTTGTGGATTTACTTGATGGATCGTGAGTAGATCTTTAATATCTTTCTAGGATGACATTATTCTACCTTGTTACTTCATGGATTTGAGTTTATATTGATGATTGTGGACTACTTGTGTTACTTATTTCTTGTGTTATTTGTTATGTGGGTAAGGCCTTCTCACATCATTTTAATTCATCTAGACCTTGAGAGAGGTTTATAGTTGAGTGGAAGAAAGAAAGAAGTATAGTGGACATCTGGGATTAGAGGTAATCTTTGAGTTCATTAGGTGTCAAACAGAGATCCGGGCGTAATCTACCTAGAGTTAACACTTGGGCTTGAGGAAGTCAGGTTTAATTCTTAGGTAAGCAAGAACTAATCTTGAGAAAGACGTTTTTGAGTTATGAATTTCTTCACCACACATTATAAGTCCACTTAAAAGAGGCGTTCATCATGGGTAGCAAGGTTAGAGTAATGGAATCCTAGGAAGATAGTTTCTTTCTCTTAGCCTTCTCAACAAGTTTCCTTTTTAGTAATTGCTTTACCTTCTAGTTAGTCTTTTTATTAGCTTCACTTGTGATATCATCCTCTTGTTACTTGAATCCGTTGTACTCGTCGTTCGGTAGTTTAAGTAATTAACTCTCTTTCTTAGATAAAAATCACAAAAGTCTCTTGGGACGATACCCCTATTTGCCTTGTACTACTCGTCAAAACCGTACACTTGCGGGTGATTTGGGGTTATAAATGTAAAACTATTGAGCTACTCTCCCAATTGCACATCAAAGTTTTTGGCGCCGTTGCCGGGGATTTTTATTGATTTTTATCTTTATGAAAGTTGGTTACTTTTATTTGCTTAATTTTTGTCATTACAGTTGATGCAATTTTCTTTTTCAATTGAAGGTACACCTAGTGCATGACCCGAAGTTCTTGTTCTCACTTAGTGCCATTTGATCCGAAAATTGAAAGAAGCTTGAGGGAACTTCGTTCAAGAAACAGAGGACTTGAGGAAGGTTATTCTAGTACTTCTAATTCCATTAATATGGAAGGCAATCAAGAAGGCAACATGAGGCACCATGAAGAAGAAGGGGATGTCAATGTTGTGGATCCCAATGGAGTTGAAGAGGTGATGGACAACGGAAATGGCTATAGAAGAAGAAGAGGAAGACCGGTGCTTGATTACTTTCGCCCTCAACGGGTGGAGGACCAAGATAATATGATCAGACCGGCACCGCTTCGAGGAAGAGCTTTCATGATTCCTAGCCATGTTCTTCAATTAGTTGAAGCACACCCATTCGGAGGAGCTCTTGATGAAGATCCCAACAACCATATCAAAAGATTTGTTCGTCTATGCGATACCTTTGATTTGGAAGGTGTGAGTGAAGATGCAAAAAGAATGAGACTTTTCCCATTTTCTCTTGTGGATGAAGCATCGGAATGGTTTGAAAATTTAGAGCCTACATCGGTTCATACTTGGCAAGATTTATATGATGCATTTATTCGGAGATTTTTCCCCTCTCAAAAAGCCTTTGAGCTTAAAAATCAACTCTTGGCGTTTAGGCAAAATGAGTGGGAATCACTTGCAGAAGCATGGGTACGTTTCAAGAAAATGGTGAAAAGTGTTCCAACTCATGATATTGATCAAGCTCACCAACTTCATCTCTTTTACAATGGATTGAGTTTAAATACTCGATTGTAAGTTGATGCCGCCGTCGGTGGTTTCTTATTGTTGAAAGATGTGGAGGAATGCTTTGAGTTATTAAACAATATGGCCAAAAGTCTTGAGCTGAGCGGAAAAAGGATCCCAAGGAAAGGAAATGGATTATATGAAGTGGATAAAGACACATCTGTCCAAGCACAACTTTCTGCACTCACTAGCATGGTATCCAAACTATCAAAAAATCAAGATAGGATGAAAGTGCAACAAGCTATGGCTAGTGAGGATGTGGATGAATTAGAAGATGTGAATTTTCTGGGATATCGGAATCTGTACCCACCTAAGCAAGGAGCAGGAAATTTCTTTCCAAGGAATCGCCAACATGAAGGTTTCAGTTACTCAAATCCAAAAGGTGCTCTGCAACCACCAGGTGAGTCTTCTAAAGAATCAGAAGCTTCTCTAAAAGATTTCATGAAGGGAATGATGGGAGAATTCATGCATGAAGTAAGGGGGATGGCTAGTGGACAAAATAAGAAGATTGGTGCATTGGAAGATGAGATGAAGACTATGCAAGCCAACACTCAAGCATCAATCAAAAATCTGGAAACACAAATGGGTCAACTAGCCACATCTATGAGACAACTCCAAAAAGGTAAATTCATACCCAGCGATACAGATATTAATCCAAAGGAGTCTTGCCAAGCTGTTACTCTCAGAAGTGGGAAAAAGGTGGTGACACAACCCAAGGAACCACCCACTCAAGAAGAATATCCTCTCCAAGGACCCACTCTACCAGAAAGTGTTGATGATACTCAAGCATCATCACCAAGTGTTGAGGAAGTTCAATCAAAGGAAGAGGCAAAAAAATATGCCCATGCAGGGGGAAGCTCCAAAGCACATTCCTACTCTCCCATACCCCCAAAGGTTCAAGCCTAAGAAGGAGGACACTCAATTTATGAGATTTCTTGAAATTTTCAAGAAATTGGAGATCAACATTCCTTTTTTGGAAGCACTCAATCAAATGCCTTCCTATGCCAAATTTCTCAAGGAGTTGATTACCAAAAAGAGGAAGTTCTTGGACAACGAGCTCATTTTGATGAAAGAAGAAGCAAGTGCTGTCATTCAAAGAAAGATGCCTCAAAAACTCAAAGATCCAGGGAGTTTTACTATCCCTTTAGACATTGGGTCTTTCCATTGTGATAAGGCGTTATGTGATCTTGGAGCTAGTATTAATTTGATGCCACTATCTGTTTGCAAAAGCCTTGGTCTTGGAGAGGTGAAGCCTTCTTCGATTTGTCTTCAATTGGCAGATAGATCATTCACCTTTCCGCGAGGAGTTTTGGAGGATGTGTTAGTCAAAGTGGGTCAGTTCATATTCCCTGCTGATTTTGTAGTACTGGACATGGAAGAAGACCAAAATATGTCAATCATACTTGGGAGACCATTCCTTGCTACCGGGAAAGCAGTGATAGATGTGGAAAAAGGTAATCTTACTTTGAGAGCCAATGATCAGGAAATTACTTTCAATCTTGCTCAAGCTATGAAATCTATTGATAATGAGGTGCCCAAATGCTTTATGGTTGATGTGATTGATTCTTGTATGGAAGAAAAGAAAGAGTCATTGCTTATTGAGGACCCCATTGAAAGAGCACTTATTATTGGAAGTTCATGTGGTGAGGAAGATTATGAAGTAATGAGCACTCTGGGTACTCATGATTCTTGTGTGAATTTGCTAGCTCCAAGAAAGATGGTAGAACAACTTTTATTTTGTGATCTTGAGAAGGAGCCAGAGTTGGAGTTAAAGCCATTACCGAAAGACCTCAAGTATGTCTATCTTGGCAACGAAGGGACCCTTCCGGTAATTATCTCTTCTACATTGACTACCTTGGAGGAAGAAAAATTGATTCGAGTTTTGAGGGAGCATAGAGGGGCAATAGCTTGGTCTATCTCTGACATCAAAGGAATTAGCCCAGAAATTTGCATGCACAAAATTCTTATGGGAGATGATTTCAAGCCTTCCATCGAAGCTCAAAGAAGATTGAATCCAAAGATGAAGGAAGTGGTTAAGGAAGAAATTGTGAAGTTGCTAAATGCCGGTATTATTTATCCAATCTCAGATTCCCATTGGGTGAGCCCAGTTCAAGTGGTGCCCAAAAAAGGAGGTACAACTGTTATGGGCAACAACAATAATGAATGGCTCGCAACTCGACTGGTTACCAAGTGGAGAGTATGTTTTGATTATCGGAAGCTCAACAAGGCGACCCGGAAAGATCATTTCCCTCTTCCTTTCATTGATCAAATTCTTGATAGGTTGGCAGGACATAAGTTCTATTGCTTCTTGGATGGTTATTCAGGCTACAACCAAATTGTGATATCACCGGAAAATCAAGAGAAGACTACCTTCACTAGTCCTTGGGGTACATATGCATTTCGGAGAATGCCATTTGGACTTTGCAATGCACCGACGACCTTCCAACGATGTATGATGGCCACATTTTCTGACATGGTGGAAAAGTGCATGGAGGTATTTATGGATGATTTTTCTGTCTTTGGTGATTCTTTTGATGCATGTTTGAATAACTTATCTCTTGTCTTGAAGAGATGCCAAAAGACTAATCTAGCTCTGAATTGGGAAAAATGTCACTTCATGGTCAGTTCGGGAATAGTGCTTGGGCATAGAATTTCTTCTCAAGGCATGGAGGTGGATAAAGCTAAAATTGTGGCTATTCAAAAATTGCCACCTCCATCCAATGTGAAGGGAGTAAGGAGCTTTTTGGGACATGCCGGTTTCTACCGGAGGTACATAAAGGATTTCTCTAAGATTGCTAAGCCTTTGTGCAATTTGCTTGAGAAGGATGCAACTTTTCATTTTGATGATAAATGTTTGGAAGCATTCAAGATCTTGAAGGAGAAATTGGTAAGTGCACCTGTGGTGGTAGCTCCCAACTGGGAGGAACCATTTGAGATCATGTGTGATGCTAGTGATTTTGCTGTGGGAGCAGTATTGGGACAACGGAATGAAAGAATTTTTCGAGTAATTTATTATGCTAGCAAGACCTTAGATGGAGCGCAACAAAATTACACCACGACAGAGAAGGAGCTTTTAGCGGTGGTCTATGCTGTTGATAAATTTAGATCTTACATTGTGGGATCTAAAGTTGTGGTTCACACCGATCATGCAGCAATCAGGTATTTGTTTACAAAAAAAGATGCTAAACCCAGACTAATAAGGTGGATTCTTTTGCTTCAAGAATTTGATTTGGAGATTAAGGACAAGAAAGAAAGCGAGAACCTTGTGGCTGATCATTTGTCTAGATTGGAAAGTCAAGAACAACCCTTGGAGAGACCGATCCAGGAATATTTTCCTGATGAAAGTCTTTTCCAGGTGGAGAGTAAGATCCCATGGTATGCGGACTTTGTGAATTATCTGGCTTGTGGAGTTTTGCCACCAAACTTGTCGTATCAAGAAAAGAAGAGGTTTCAAGCCAGTGTCAAGCACTATCTTTGGGATGAACCATTCCTTTTCCGCCGGTGTGCTGATCAAATCATCAGAAGGTGCATAGCAAATGATGAAGTGAAGGATATCCTTTACCATTGTCACTCTTCACCATGCGGTGGACACTTTGGGCATTCCAAGACGGCAAATAAGGTATTGCAAACTGGTTATTTTTGGCCTTCTTTATGTAAGGATGCATATACCTTTGTCAAAACATGTGATAGGTGCCAAAGATTAGGTAATATCTCTAGGAAAGATGAAATGCCTTTGCAAAATATTCTAGAGGTAGAAGTGTTTGATTTATAGGGCATGGATTTTATGGGCCCTTTCCCCCCTTCTTTTGGCAATCATTATATCTTACTTGCAGTTGATTATGTCTCTAAGTGGGTGGAAGCCATTGCCACCCCTTCTTGTGATGCTAATGTGGTTGTCAAGTTCCTGCAAAGGAATATTTTTGCAAGGTTTGGGACACCTAGAGCTATTATCTCAGATGAGGGATCTCACTTCATCAACAAAACACTGGCACAAGCTCTAGCAAAGTACGGGGTACGACATAAAGTGTCACTTCCTTATCACCCTCAAACGAATGGTCAAGCCGAAATTTCAAATAGGGAAATCAAGAAGATCTTGGAGGAGACGGTAAGCATTAATCGTAAGGATTGGTCACAAAAGTTGAGTGATGCACTTTGGGCATACATGACAGCTTTTAAGACACCAATCGGAATGTCTCCATACCGTCTTGTGTTTGGAAAAGCCTGCCATCTACCAGTAGAGCTGGAGCATAAATCCTATTGGGCGGTAAAGAAAATGAACTTTGATTTGAAGAGCTCTCAAGAAAAGAGAGCCTTTCAACTGGATGAACTGGATGAAATCCGCCTTGAAGCTTATGAGAACGCAAGAATTTACAAAGAGCGGACGAAGCAGTGGCATGACAAGATGCTTGTAAAGAAGGATTTCCAACCGGGACAAAAGGTGCTACTTTTCAATTCAAGATTGAGACTTTTCCCTGGAAAGTTAAAATCTAAGTGGTCGGGTCCATTTGAGGTGGTGAAAGTTCAACCATATGGAGCAGTGGAGCTAAAAGCTCAAGACGGAAATATTTTTAAAGTCAATGGACAAAGAGTGAAGGCTTACTATGGAGATGAACTCAGACACATTGGCCAAGTCATTTTGGCCGACATTTTCGCTTGACAGCTCATTACAGGCGCCTGGCTGAAGGCGTAAAACCAAGCGCTTGTCGGGAGGCAACCCGATTTTCATTATGTTGTATTTTTATTTCCTTAATTAGGTGGTGTTTTCTAGACCATTTTAAGGCATTTTGTTGTTTTATTGTGTTATTGTAGGTTTGGAATAGCCATTGGAAGAAAAGAAGTCAAGGGAGACTAGGTTTGTTCAAGATAGAATGTATAAAGTCTTGAGTTTAGAAGAGGTAAGTGAGCAAATTTTAAACTAGGGATTAAATTGCAAATTTATGAAGAATTTGGGTCAAAACGCGCGTCGCCAGACTGAAGAAATTGTGGCGACGCGTCGCCAATTGCCCAAAAGTTCACAGAGAGTTTGTTCTTTAGCGCCGCGGCGCCAATTCTCGTTCTGAATTGGCGACGCGTCGCCAACACCAGAGAATCAGTTTTAAACTCAAATTTTTCACTCCGTTTCACTTCCAACTACATCTTCTACTCAAGTACTCTCTCAAATACTAAACCCTAACTCTTCCGTGCACATTACGGCTCGAATTCCTAGTTGATTTTTCATAGCAAAATCCGAAACAAGTAAGTTTTCTTCATCCTATCCCTCTATATTTCCTCCTTGTGATATGTTTTTGCCCATGATTTGTTTATGCTTGGAGAATCCGAAAATTGAATATTGTCATTAGTCTTCATGGATTTTTGCCTTGTTTAGGATCATTATTGATTATATGGATGTCTGGGGATTGATTTTTGCAATGGAATGTCAGTTTGGTTTGGAATTCATAGTTTGGATTTTTCCTCCAAGTTTAGCCACGAATTTTCATGGTAGATTCTTGTTCATGCGTGTTCATGATGTTTTGTTGATTCGGAACTTATCTTTTCTTCGAATAATGAATGGGTCAACAATAAATCGTTGCCAATTTGCTCTAGAATGCTTCAATTTTGAGTTTATATGTTTCCGGAAATTTAAAGTTGAAATTCCTCCATAGGTACTTTGCACCACAATGTAGCTTCATGTGTTGTTAGTTTGCTTCAATTCTTGTTGTAAACTGCATATAGGTGTTGCATAGTACAAGTTTGATTCGTGAGTTTGCACCCGGAAACAGTTTTTCCTCATGTACCGAGAGCACGAAGTTGGTATGGACTAAAATGCAAATTCTTTGGATAGCATGTTCATGACATCTTTTCCTAATGTTCTAACTTGGATTTTCATTCAGATTTGTGGTTGGGCAAGTATTTGTTACTTAATTACACTCTACTCTTGTTTAGCATTCAGAATTTTAGTGCCAATTAGTTTTCTTGAGAATCAAGTTAATCTGGAATTGTGTAATTTTACAGGAAAAATGCCTCGCAAATCAGTTCCAGAGCACTCTTTGAAGCAGAAAGGGCAAGGAAAAAGGGCGCGTGAGGAGGCTCCTGAACCTCCTTATGACAAGGGCCGCTTTGTGTCAGCTCGAGCAAGCAAATACTATGAGGGGTTCACTAACAGGAAGTTCACTCCAGAAAGAGGGTTTGATTTCTCCAAAAGGGAGAATGAGGAAATTCTGAGAGTTGTGGAAAGGCGAGGTTGGCAGCATTGGGTCTCTCACTCACAGGCCAGGGTCCCAAACTTTCTGATCATGGAGTTTTATGCGAACCTGATAGGACAGAACTACCTCAACCGTCGGACTCGTTTCACTCATGTGAGATCCAAGACTATCAATTACAGTGCAGATTCCATCAATAATCTGTTACAGATAATCCGTTGATTGGAGGGCCAGTGAAAGAAATCACGTTGGAGCAAATGGCGGAGATAGTCTGTGGGCACCCGGTCAACTGGACCTTGAGCCGGGATCAGACACATAGGAAGCTCTACTTCAGCAATGCAGAACTCCCGCCAGAGATGAAGGCGTGGAACTATTTCATATCTTCTAGACTTGCCCCTACCACCCATGTGAGGGAGGTCCCTACAGATCGCCTGGGATTTCTGTACAACATTGCTGCTGATATTCAGATAGACGTCGGCTCCATAATATACAAGCATATCGTCAGGGCGGCCCAGTCAAAGCGAGGGAATCTGCCTTTTCCTCACTTGATCACTTCTTTGCTGATAAGAGCTGGAGTTAGTATTGAGGAAGCCCCACAGATATATCTGGCAGCCAGACCAATTTCTATTGACAAGCTCAGCGCGGCGGTAGAGGAAGCCCAGGGAGGAGCATCAGATGAGGAAGAAACAGATGTCGCTCAAGACCTGGAGCAGGAGGCTGAGGAAGAAGAAGAGCAGCAACAGGAAGAGCAGTTTCAGGAGCATTTTCTGGGTCCCGAGGATTTAGGTGGAGCTCCTGATCAGCTGATTGATCCTGCTACCGCGACTCCCGCATCTTTGGCTGTAGCACTAAATAAGCTACACATTCTCATGAAGGAGCAGCATCAGGAGTCTATGGCCCGGTTTGAGTCGATTGGTGGATCTTTTGCCACTTTCGCGAGGGAGACGCGTGAGGGCTTCTCCCTTTTAGCAGGTAATCAAGAATCGCTCTCTGGACAGACCAGCAGCAGCAGCAGGGCCTTCCTCCTGAGTATCCACCATTCAACCCGATTCCGCCGCAATTCCACCCTTCAGCATACCCTTGGTACATGCCACATCCCTCGTACCACCCACCGCCATACTATCCTCATTTCAGCACACCGCGTGATCCATCAGAGGGCCCCTCTTCCTTCCCTCCAGCTGGCGGATCTTCTGGCCAGGATGACATGGGCGAGGATTAGTCGGGGCGGGAACTCCCGCCCCCGGGTATGAAATTCAATAAATTTTAATCATTGAGGACAATGTTTATTTCAAGTTTGGGGGGGAGTTTGGATAATCTTTCTTGATTTGCTACTTTTGATGATGTTAGTTTTTTCGTATCAGATTTATTTTAAGTATTTTGATGTTGTTTTGTGTTTGTGGTTGATGTTATCGAGTTACTCTTTAGAATTAGAATTTAACGATCGAGAGATTAAAAATTAATTCATCAAGAATGGCCTGAGTAAGGGTCACACTTGAGACGCATTCTGATGGATTAGCGCTTTCTGAAATTCGGTCCTCTCGAATTATGTTTGTTTGTTTATGTTTTTCTTTTCTTTTCAGATTGCATTTTAGAGTGTTTAATTTTTTTTAAGATTCCAATGAAAGCCATTGTTGCACTTGATTGGATGTGATTGCCAGTTTTACTCTCTTGAAGTTTTGATGATTTTGGAAAGTCATTTTTTATTGTTGGTAAAGTCTTAAGGGTGTGATACATTGAGCTTGGGAGTTGTGTTATAACGCGTTCATTGTTAATACTTGCACAATGTGTTCCTTTCCTGAATTTGATTATGGACCTAACAACCCATAATAATTGTATGCTCTCGAAGTTTGTTTGGTTTTATAGGAGGAACTGTTCCATTAAATTGCCAAATCTCATCATGCTTTCTTGCAACGAGGCCTTTTGTGCTTAAATTCATTATCTTTTGACTACTTTACCCTCGCTTTGCGCGCTTATTTGAATTATACCCTTTGTTCATAGCTGAGGTGAAAAAGGTATATCTCGGGCTTAGAAAAGTCAGTATCAAATTGAATAAAGTGGGAAATGTTGGCAAGTATGGAGGTTTTATTTAAAAAAAAAAAATTGTAATAAAGTCTACTACTCCGCTGTTTTACTGTATCAAAGTAGGTTGGGGTCTTCTCCTAAGGCAAGAGTCGATCACAGCTCGAAAAGATGCTTGAGACATGAGTATGTTAAAAAAAAAAAAAACACCTTGGATTGTATTAAGTTAGTAGCTTGGGTATAGGCAAAGCTCCTGTTTATACACTTGCCCAACGGCGAAATACATGAAAAGGATTTAGTAAGTTGTTAATATTGGCTATGGGTTAGTGAAGGATGGATTGGTACTTGTTCAATTTGGTCGATTCTTTTAAGCCCTTGAGTAATTCCCTCCACCTCAATGGCCCCATTTAGAAAGCCGTTACCCGGTTTCTCCTTAAGTAGCCTAATCCTGTCAAGACCCTGTTGAAAGACCAGTTAAGCTTTGTGTGTCATACAACTCTCCATAAAAGTTTATGGATGGGAATGTTGGATCTTTTTATGCAAGTTTATGGAAAGGAACATAGTGTAAGTGTCAAATACATGGCGTAACTCTTTTAGCTGGATTTGAGTTTAAATTCTGGAAATCACACCACTAAGAGTTCTACCTTAACGAGCAGCACTTTTGTTTCCTTAATCATCATTCCTTCTTTTGAAGTTGAGCTTGTGAATCTTTTATGCTCAGGTGTAACATGTGGCTGCCATTGTAGTTTCTCTGTTTGCTTTGATTCAATTTTTCTATGAAAGGACGCTAGGGACTAGCTTAGGTTTAAGTTTGGGGGAGTTTGTTAAGCGTATAATTCCATTGTCAAAGTTGTGTATTTTTTGGCGTCTTTGATTACTGTTTATTGCAAATTCTCCTTTTTATCTTTTGTTTTTCTCTCGTTTTTATTATTGTCCGCAGATTCGTTGGTGTGTGAAAAGTGGATGAAAGCAGGATTGCATTATAGCGGAGTTGTGTTGAGCAAGATTTGCTCAATTATGATCTGGCGACGCAGCGGAATTGTAGCGGAGTTGTGTTGAGCAAGATTTGCTCAATTATGTTCTGGCGACGCGTCGCCAGAATGAACGCCAAATTGGCAACGCGTCGCCAACGTTAAAACAAGGTTTTTTAGTTCTGGCGACGCGTCGCCAGAAAGTCGCCAAATTGGCGATGCGTCGCCAGACTGAAGAAATTGTGGCGACGCATCGCCAAGACTAAATCTGGGCCATTAATCTTAGCAATTGACGGTTCTCACGGCAAGAAGCACATGGGATTCCTTTCATTCCTCTTGGCCTATAAATTGGAGCTCGTGAGAAGAGCCAGGGGGTTGAAAAAAAACACAACACATTCTCAACCATTCTAGTTCTTCTCTTCCTTGGAACTCCATTGAAGGAAGCTCGGAGCTTGGAGAAGGAGGTTTCCACCACGGAAACTTAGTATTCTAAGGGCTTCACTGATTTTCTTCTCTTCTTCTTCTCTTTCTCTTCAGTTGTATTTCATTGGATACTTTGTTCATGTTTAGTTTGTGGATTTACTTGATGGATCGTGAGTAGATCTTTAATATCTTTCTAGGATGACATTAGTCTACCTTGTTACTTCATGGATTTGAGTTTATATTGATGATTGTGGACTACTTGTGTTACTTATTTCTTGTGTTATTTGTTATGTGGGTAAGGCCTTCTCACATCATTTTAATTCATCTAGACCTTGAGAGAGGTTTATAGTTGAGTGGAAGAAAGAAAGAAGTATAGTGGACATCTGGGATTAGAGGTAATCTTTGAGTTCATTAGGTGTCAAACAGAGATCCGGGCGTAATCTACCTAGAGTTAACACTTGGGCTTGAGGAAGTCAGGTTTAATTCTTAGGTAAGCAAGAACTAATCTTGAGAAAGACGTTTTTGAGTTATGAATTTCTTCACCACACATTATAAGTCCACTTAAAAGAGGCGTTCATCATGGGTAGCAAGGTTAGAGTAATGGAATCCTAGGAAGATAGTTTCTTTCTCTTAGCCTTCTCAACAAGTTTCCTTTTTAGTAATTGCTTTACCTTCTAGTTAGTCTTTTTATTAGCTTCACTTGTGATATCATCCTCTTGTTACTTGAATCCGTTGTACTCGTCGTTCGGTAGTTTAAGTAATTAACTCTCTTTCTTAGATAAAAATCACAAAAGTCTCTTGGGATGATACCCCTATTTGCCTTGTACTACTCGTCAAAACCGTACACTTGCGGGTGATTTGGGGTTATAAATGTAAAACTATTGAGCTTCTCTCCCAATTGCACATCAATGGCCACTACACTCTTCTCCTAATTCCAATTCCTTTTAATCTTTTCCAAGAGTTTAAAAGAAATCTAAAGTGCAATTGACTAGGGCCATTGATCAATCAACACAACAATAAACTCAAGGAGAAGAGTAAACAAGCAATGAAGGAAAACCAAAGTTAAATAGCCATTAATCCAACCAACATAACCAATTCAAGTAGCTACAACCATAAAAAGTGTAGAGAAAACTACTCCATAATCAAACTAAACATAAACATGAAAATACATAAAAGAGCATCCATGTCTAAATACAAGATAAAAGAAGGAAAGAAGGAACCCAATAGACTCTAAATGCTTGATTCCTTAAGGCTCCTACAAGTCTTCAAGTCCTCCAAGCATTCTCCAAGCAAGAATCCATAAATGCTCCCAAGGAAGATGAATAAATGTAAGAAATGGTGATGAAAAACCTAAGTCTAAGATGAGAAGATGAAAATGGAGAGTGCCTTCTTCTTGCTAGGTTCCAGGTTCTTCCACTTTTGGAGGTGTCCCTTTCACTCACCAAACCATTTGGATAGAAATCATTGGCCAATAGTAAGCTTGAGTTCAAATTTGAGGTAGGGGACCACTTTTCTGGGTAACTGGCGCCTAGGCCTCAGGAAAGAGTGCCTAGGCGCCTAGGCTTCCAGACTCGTTGGTGCTCTGGTGCCTAGGCCCTAGGAGGGGGTGCCTGGGCGCCTAGGCATCCAAGCTCGTAGGTGCTTAGGGCCTAGGCCCCAAGAGGGGATGCCTGGGCGCCTAGGCCTTCATGGTGCATTTTTTAGGTAGAGAACTTTTGTATTGTGGCGCCTAGGCCTCGCTCCTGGGGCCTAGGCCTCACAGTTATAATTTCTGTTGACTTTTGCGTTCCCGTTTTTCGTTTCGCTCGTCCCTGTGCCATTCCAATGCTATGGTCCGCTTCTCCAACCTATAAAATGAAGGATCAAAGCAAGAATCGGCCAAAAATATTGAGTGGTAAGGTAGAAAATTGTGGTCAAAGTTAACAAAAAGTCAACATGTTTGACCACAAAATTAACATTTATCAGTTAAACAACAATTTATAACAAAAATTAATTATTGGGAACAATGTTGTCATTTGTCCAATGATATCTTCTAATGCAAGTATCAACTATTTTAATAATTTAAAATTTTCACATTCTTTGGTCTAGCCCTTTATTTTAGAATATCATTCAAGCCTGATAATAACTCACTGTTAGACTCTTTTTTCTTCTACCAAAGTTCTGCTTTTTTTCCTATGATAACATGTGAACTATTATTGGCATTTCCTTTCACTGTAATAGAACAAGGGTAGACTATAGACAGTTTTCTACATTTTTTTTATACTCAAAATCAAAATATTAGATAGTGGTAGGAGATGATAATAGAGAGGCTACCGCTTTATGAGTCGGAGTCACACACTGTCAAGATACCACAACCACCATACAGCAGTCCGAAGACTCCATAAGATGTTGAATATTGTTAACCAACTCAGTGCAGGTAGTATCATAAAACAATGTTCCCCATAAAGCTACCAAAACCTATGAACAATCAGTAAAGGCAGTTATGTCATTTAAATTGGTGTCAATTCCTGACCTCATAGCTCCATCAATAGTTCTCAATTCTGCTTCCAGAGTTAAAGAACAATTTGTCAGGCACAAGCCCTCTAAAGTCTTGGTGGGGCATTATACCCCATCCAGAGCCAACCCGCAACACCCAACCTTAAAGACCTTCACCAAGCACCATCCACCAAAAAATGATGTAGAGTATTGGATGGACTACATTTCTTCAACCTGCCCTAGACATGTTAAGAATTTTCAGGACATAATTGGAGCTAAAGCAAATGGCCCAAATGAACAAATTTGGCTTTCAATTCTGAAATTAAAGGCAATACAGATTGATGAGGGAATTGCATGAACAACATTGAGTCCAACAGGTTTTCTCAAAGTTGTTGGCTTCTCAATTGAGTAATTTGTTGGTATTGTTGTGACTTTTCTGTCACCATTCTCTCTATTTCTTTGGCACATCGCAAGCTTTTTGGCACTGTTCTTCTTAGCAAGGAAAAATCAATTCACATTCATTTTTTTTCAACTTTTTAGAGTTACTTCTTTCCTTCCTAGAACACCTATTGCTTCTAATACCATCTATAGAAGAATCATTAGGTCTAAGTCATTTCATTCAAGGTTTCAAAGTTTCTAGCAATCCTTATGATGCATAACAAATATTTCTATATGTAAAGGACCTAAATATCGTTGGAAAAATTATAGAGCAATTGTTGCATTTTCCATACTAAGTGAAGCATCACGAGCAAAGGCTAACAACACATCAAGTAGGTGTAAGAGAATGGCCCGAGTGGCTTCATCCCTTCTCCCTATTTTGTCTAGAGCTGCAATCTCCCCCAAATGAAAACTAGTTTGAGGAGACAATTGTATGATCCAAATTTGTTTCTAATTTGATATCTTCCCTACTTCTCTTTGTACGGAGGATAACTGATTCTTCTTCCTTGCTCTCAAGTAGCTTATAGTTCTCCTCCATGTTCTCATTACTGAAAATAGAAAGCTTCTCATGAAGAATATCACTTGAAGGTGCTAAAGTGTTAAATTGCACATGACTTGAATATGAGGTCAATTGTAGCTAAGGTGTTAAATATCGTTACCGTTAGATATATTGCACCTCAAATTTTTAAGGTATACAACGCCGCTTACTGTTATCATTTTTTGTACAAAAAATAAATGTTAGAATATTATTTTAAGATGACATAAATTCAATAAAATTTTTTTTGACATAAATTCAATAATTTTTTTTACACATTTTATATGTATTCTAATTTTTCCCATCATACTTTGTCAAATTTAAATAAAATTATATATTATAGAAGATATTTTTTTAATAAAAAAACATAAAAAAATGTTATACATATAAAGAAATTAAATAATACTCAGAAAGAAACTAATTTATTGATATAAAAGAAAAAATAATACTTTAACAATAATAATACATTTTCTAATCCCACATTGAGTTCTTAGGTGGCTTAAAGTAACCATTAAAATTTTATGTTAACTAAGAAAAATAAAAAAAATAAAAATAAAAATAAAAATTTATTTTATGATATGTGTATTAATTATATTTTGATATTTTATATATTTATAATATTTTAATGTAAAATTACAAAAAAAAAATCTTACACACATCTGTAAAAAACAAAATACCTCAGTACATATAATAACAAAATACAACAAAATACTATAAAATATTACATAATAAAATAATAAAATATAAAAATATTTATATCATATACAGCTTACCGGAGTAAATAGTATACCGATATTTAATTCCAGCAACCGAGTACTTTAGAAGCACGGTAGTCGTACGATCAAGTCACAAAAAAAAAAAAACAAAACAAAACAAAAAACAAAGCTCGAAGCGTGGTGCACACATGAATGAAAATAACATCTCTAAAACACGTTTTTGTACATAGAATGGAATAGAAAGATTCTTTTTCCTAATTCTGGCACGCTGAACGAGAAACATCCAGTCAAAAGAGAGCAGCCGGCAGCATGGCCAATTTGAGGCACAAAGAATCATTAATTAACTCGGTACTATATACATATAAGTAAAGTCATTACTTATTTTCGAGGAATATGAAGGGAAAATTATATAAGTATCCGATTCTACATGAATAACTCATCTGTTCCATATCCTTCGAAACCTTTTATTTGAATTTGTTTATACTAATATTTATTAGAAAATATTTTAAAAAATATATTTAAAAATTATAGAATTTTAATAATTGTTTATATATACATACATATATATATGTTAAAATATTAAAAATAAAAATTATAAATTAATTAGTAAATAGTAAAATATTGTAAAAATTTGGGAAGAAGAGAGTCATTTAAATGTCCTGATCCTAATCAATCTAATCATAATCCATATCAATCAAGATATCCTAACTAATAAAATAACTTTGAAATATTGTCATTGCATCAAGCGGAATTATCTCCCTCGGCCTCGCTCTCTTTTCACGCTTCCACTTCGCTAAATCCCTCTCTCCCCGTTCTAACAAAGGGTCGGCGCCCCCCAATCCAACAAGGCGGCAAAAAAAAAAAAGCTTCTAGAACCCCTCCTCAATGGCGGTCTTCTTCTATCTCCGCCTTATCCCTCTTTTCCGGTACCAAAATTCCCTCCGTCTCTATTCGCTCAATTTTTCAGTGCCCCGTATACTTCGATGGGCGTTTACGATCTCTCATCTTGTGGGGCTCTTTCTTCTTTAGTTTGCTGTTTCTTTCAATTTTTTTTCCCCTTTGGTTTCCGATAACGTATGCTTCATTATTGTCTCGAATCATTTGTTTGTGTAGCTTGCATTTGATGAATGGATGTTGGCGGCGATTGCTATTTGAAGTTCGATGTATTTATTTATTTATATTTGGAAATTTTTTGGCGTCTAGGTTATAGTTTGGGCTGAGTAGGTGTTTTTGAGCAATGGAGGAGCCGGGGCAGGTGAAAAGGGCGCTTATTAATGCAACTGCCGGTGCCATTGCTGGTTGTATTTCTCGGACAGTGACTTCGCCTCTTGATGTTATCAAGATCAGATTTCAGGTTGGTCTATGTCTTCTTTTGTGGTTGTTTTCCCAGCAAAATGAGTTACACATTCAAACTTTAGGCTCATGGATAGATACTCTACCATCATTAATGGCCTTGGTTCATCCAATGATCGTTTAGCTTACCACTGTTTGGTTTGGGTAACACCTTATAGGTAGTAATTTTTGGCTTTTTAGGAAACCTTTTGGTCATTCTTCTGCACCTTTGATTAGCTTGCGGGCCATGGTTTGGGTACTTTATGCACTCTTAGCTACATTGGTTATCAGAGCCATGGTTGAGGTGACTCGAATTACCTTGTGGATTTTTATGAAACCTTTCATCATTCTTCTGCATGTTTGATTAGCTGGCCGTGCCATGGTTTGAGTACTTTATTAGCTACATTATCAAGCAGAGTCATCGTTGGGGTAAGCTTTGAATTACCTTAGTGAACAACAGTTCTAGCCTAGGGGTATGAACTGTGACTTGGTTTAGGATAAGCTCCTTTCTTCGTGTCAATTTTGTGGACAAATCATGGTTCTATAATTCAGATCAACTTAATTTCTTTTTGGTCTGCAATTCAGAACTTGCATAAGGCGACACAAAAGTTTGTAACCTTTCTTGATATCTTTTGGTCATCAATGACCTTAGTATCAAACAGATGTGCATAGGATTTTGGTGAATGAAGTAGCGAAGAAGTTTTGAATTTGTTTTCTTGGATGAGGAAAGTTTCTGACGTCAGCTTTGGGAGGTTTTGTTTGACACACATTAGTGCATGCATAAGGAGCTTCAGTCTCCAGAAGCTTTGTGTGAATGTATGCCTTTATGAGTTGCCTGGTTGGTTTTCTTGAGGGTGACAATATTAAGAAAATATTTTGTTATGGATGTTCCCAGGTTCAACTAGAGCCAACAACATCATGGAGTTCAAGTCGTGGAAATTTTTATGGAACATCAAAATACACTGGAATGTTTCAAGCCACAAAGGACATCTTCAGAGAAGAAGGTCTTCCGGTATTGTGATTAATCCTGACATATTTTGTGCATGTTCTTTGAGTACATGTTTTAAGATAAATAAAAGGTTAAGAGCATCAGGAGTTGTAACTTTTTGCCTAAAGTCACTGAATTCATGTAATTCCTCAGTAAATTATTCAGTCTGGGTAAATGAAAATTTAAGAGTCTAAGGACTTGTCCTTGGGCCTTTGGCCTAGTGGTAGGGATGCTAGGCCTGTTCTGTCCCCCACCCAGGTTCGAGGCGCACTGTCCCCCTCCCCTTTCCCCTTTCTATATTTCTAAACCCTTACTTGTAAATGCTTTTGAGTACCTGAAAAAAAAAAAGGAGCATAAAGACTTGAAATCATATTACCTCTTAATAAATTATTCACTCTGACTTTTCTGAAGGACAAGTTTGCGTGGAACTATTCTTTTGGATGTATTTTTGTAATTCGATTGGAACCCTCTTGGTGCATAGACATACACATTTGTTATCAATCAAACAAAACAAAAACCTAACTTTATATAATTCAACTTTTCTGTTCGTTGGCTGTAGCCTGTTGCTTGATGTGCACGGGCGCCCTAGTAATTTGTCTCAATTTTAGTCTTCTTGGGTTCTTTCCCCACTCCATTTTGTATTGATCCAAAAAGGAGCAGAAGGAATCAAATCATCTGGTGTTTCCAATGGTCACTTCTCTCAATTAAGAGGATCCCCAGTGCTATTGAACACTTCGTTAGACTTAGAAATAGCAACGACAATTAAATTTTTATTACATAAATAAGTGATGAGGTTGGATCACCCTGTTGTTGTTTAAGTGTCCCAATTATTGTCATCTTCAAAGTGGGGTTTTTGTTGAAAGGAAAGGAAAGGCACTATTATTGGAGGCTGAACGAGTTGGTTTCAAGGAAATTAAGGCTGTGCTATAGGTCTATATATTCTTTGGCCTGGGTTTAAGGTCGTAGCTTCTTCCTGGGATTTGGAGAGTTAGTGCTTTATCATTCTTTGCCCCCAATTATTGTCATCTTGAAAGTGGAATTTTTTGTTCAAAGGAGAGGAAAGGCACTACTACTGATTCTGAAATGGAATTGTGTAGCTGCGCCTACGGTACCTATTATTCTTCTTGTTTAGCTCTTCTTAACCTTTTTTTTCTTTTGCAGTAGAATCTGTATTTTATCTTAAATGAATGGCCAATGAATTCACTAAAAAGGTGTTAAAAATTGAGTTTCCTATTAAATAGTTGTCTTGTCAAGCTTCTTTGCTCCTCTCATACCCTCTCATTTGTCAAAAAATAATGTCTACTGGTTTGTCTTTAAAAAGAAACATATTGATGTAAGAACTATATGAATCTGTTTAAATCCATTTGTCTTTAACCTACTTTGTTTTAAAGACTGCATTTTTCTTTCATTTTTCCCTTTTCTTTTTCAAAGTTAAAAGTGCTTCTCATTACAGGGTTTTTGGCGTGGCAATGTCCCTGCTTTGCTTATGGTGATGCCATACGCTGCAATACAGTTTGCTGTACTGCACAAATTCAAAACTCTTGTCTCTGGTTCTTCTATGACAGGTATATCATGAAGGCTTATGACTGCTTCTCCATACATGGTTAACATAGAAAATTTTATTTGTCTTGATTATTTTAGTGAAAGTTATTTAAAAAAAAAATCGGTTGTGCTTTTGTCACTTCTATCTTTTGAGATTGAAAATGATTTCTTAGTCTACTAGCCTTTCTCATGCAAATGGCCTATTTATGGTTGTGCAGAGGATCACATGAATTTGAGCCCTTATCTGTCTTACGTTAGCGGTGCATTGGCTGGGTGTGCAGCAACTGTTGGATCTTATCCTTTTGATCTTCTTCGAACGATCCTGGCTTCCCAGGGTGAACCTAAGGTAATGCTTTCAGCTGACCTGCTGATGTCTCAAATTCTGTTCTATATCACTTGTCTCATTTTAGCTCAATTTATTTGTTTATAAACTGTGAAGGGTAACTCCAGTATGTTTCTCTGTGATTAAAAAAAAAAATCCAGTATTTCTCAACTATGACATTCTCTATGGAAGCACAGAAACTAATTTAGATAACAAAATGTGTGCTAGCATTTTGCATGTGTAAAGAGTTGTGAATAATAACTATGTTCCTTTAGGATTTCAAACATAAAAAGATACTGGAATATTAGTGTCAGAAAGTGGTAATAAAATTTTTGTTAGATCTATTATCTAATTCTTTCATCTGGTTCATATTTTTCAGGAAAGCATATGAAATGCTATTTAGACTATAATAAATTGAAACACGTCAATCTTTTTTCTGCAAGTTCCAGCATCCATGTTTTTGTAATCTAAAGTTACTTTATCTGAGTTTTTTTCAGTATCAGCTTGCTGAATAATACCATTTGCAGGTGTATCCAAACATGAGGTCTGCATTTCTTGATATAGTAACAACCCGGGGTATCAGAGGATTGTATGCTGGGTTGTCCCCAACACTGATAGAGATTATTCCTTATGCTGGTCTGCAGTTCGGTACATATGACACATTTAAACGTTGGGCAATGGTATTGTTTCAGTTCTTTTACTCATGTTTTATATGGTAATCAGGTGCTTTTACCTTGTTAATTTGAGATAGTATCATTTTAAATTCTTCTCCACGTTGACTTGCCTACTGCCTTCTGGCAGTATGCACCTGAATTCTAGCTTCTGGTTTAACCACTTAGCCTTTTCCAAATTTGTAAATAATAGTTCAGTTCTTGTCTGTGCATGCACAGGATCATAGTCCATTAAATAGTAAAGTTTTGAGCTACATGGATGATGTGATAAGTATAACCTTGTTTTTCTTTGTTTGTTTCTTACCTCCCTAATCTCTCTCTCTCTCTCTCAATAACAGTTTAAGCTCTTGTTTTTGCTAAATCATACACGGATTCATTAAAATAGTGGGTGTTCTCTGGTAATGCTATCCTATGAATCCAGATCCATCACATAATCCTTTCTTTTTTAACAGTATTTGTTTTTGAACACTTTGTAGGCATGGAACCAACGCAGATCTTCTTACTCAACCATTACAGATGACAGCCTCTCAAGCTTTCAGCTTTTTGTTTGTGGTTTAGCGGCTGGGACTTGTGCGAAACTTGTATGTCACCCACTTGATGTGGTGAAGAAAAGGTTCCAGGTAGCTATCCAGCTTTAGTAACCTATATAAGCTCTCAAGGTTGTCTTGCATTGATGGATCGATTGATATAATATGTCTCGTGCGCTGCCCCTAACTTGATTATTGTGGAACTCTGGAGATCATAAATTGAATAGAAGTATTTGTTGTGCTAATGGCCTGGACGTTTTCATATTATGGTTAAGATTGTAATGATATTTGTGCTTTATACTCATCTAACTTTAGCCTTATTCAAAACTTAAGAACGTTACTAAGCTTCAGCTGTTGCAGGTTGAAGGGCTGCGAAGAGATCCCAGGTATGGCGCTCGAGTCGAATATCGCGCCTATAGGAACATGTTTGATGCTGTGCGCCGAATAGCGCAGGCAGAAGGCTTGGCTGGCCTTTATAAGGGCATTGTTCCATCAACTATTAAAGCTGCGCCTGCTAGTGCTGTAACATTTGTGGCATTCGAATTCACATCAGATTGGCTAGAATCTATTTGGACTTGAATCAAATTTGGAATCTTATTTTAGTTTGTCATCCTTTTCCTAGATAGATACTTTCATTCTTTTGGATGGATCTTATAAAGCCCCAGTAGATAGCATGACCCTAGGGAGGGGCACATCTGATTATATTCAATTTTTTCCGTCCTGGTACAGTCTGGCAAAGAGACGAACCAAATTGGTAGAGTAAGCAATCAATTTTGGTAGCTGTAGCTTTAAGTAAAGATGTTGCATTATAATGTTTCTATGTCGTATTGCAACAGATGAATGTATTTTCTTTATTTATTACGATTTACAGCAAGATGTGTCAGCATGAGAGACCCTTGTGGCTTGAATTCCATAGTCTATACTTCTAACGAGGTCAAGCCCGTTTTATTCATGTCTGGTCTGGTGAGGTTAAGAGCGTTAATGTTTGTAAGAGGCTATCGTCTAAGCCAACTTGAAAGTTGACACGATCTTAGATGGTAAATTCCAACCTTAGCAAATGGTACTACATATCTCTCAGATCCTTGCGGAGAGGAAAGTTACATAGTGGTACATGATACAATTTCTAGCCCAAGTGAGGTGGAGCGCAACCTATTATGACCATTTACTTGGAAGAGCAAGGCCTTTAAACAAAATCTTTTCCAAGTTTCCATATGAAGCCATGGAACGAGCTTTATTTGCTGGAAAACTCTATATGCCAGCCTGATGAAAATTGGTTAAACATCAACTAGCATTCATCAATAATTCTTTTGTTTCCTGGCATCCTCTGGGGGCAGCGATACGAACTTTAGGATCTTTTCCACCTGCTCGATCTCAAGTTTGAACCTTCTAGCTATCTGATTCACATCCATAGGTCCATTATGATCATCAGCCTTGCCCTGATGAAGAAGCATTATGTGACGTAGCTGCGCCACATTTAGCGTCCCTGGTGGAGCAGGCCTCTCTTCATATCGGCTGGAATCCGGTGTCGTGTTTCGCAATTTCGGTAGGGGCCTATGAGGCCTCTCCTTCACAACAGCCTGCAACATAAACTCTGAAATTTCAGTGTACATCAAAACCGCCTTGGAGCGATACAAGGCCTCCAATGAGACAGTCATGTAACAAAGCCAATAACAACGCAGCTATCGAATCCCATCAAGAACACTACGAAGCACTCTTTACCGAAATCTATGAGTTAAAAAATGATGAATTAGCAAACTGTCCATCAATTGACATATAAACGAAGAAAAGGGAATTTCAGCTCCCAGATGAGAGTTTCTCCGAGTCCAATTCTTGTAGGTAGAACACTAGAAGCTTGAACATGTCAGTTGCGAATCAAATATTACGATTGAGAAGCACCAAGAGATTCAAACTTGGAACTATCATTCTGTCATCTTTTAGTTCCTCTCCCGTGCTCTAATCTAATTACAGCATTAATACCCAAGTTAATTGCTTCAAAGGGAAAGAACCGTGGGCGCTCATGTGGGAGGAAGAGAGCCCAGAAACGAGCTCCGGTTTTGGGACTGAATTACGTATACCGGCAAGACTACGGCTTCAAATGGCGCGGAAGACGTAATTTCACAAACTGATATAGCAAGTATTTAGTTGATCCTACATGATCTTTTCAGAACTATGCCCATGGTACGACTTAACAAGACCCAGAGAGAAGACGATGAACAAGAGAAGGAAAGGATTTAATGACCTGACCTCGCCCATCTCAGCTGCTCCTCCAGGCTTAGCCCTGATCCTACCCACCATTTGACTGAGCATTGCATTGTACTGCGCATCCCTTTCTTCCAGCACACTGTCTGGATTCACTCTCCGCGGAACTTCACCAACAATCATTCGTTCAAATTCAGTCGTATATTCAACAAAGATGCAGAAATTCACAGGCATGTGGGCCTACTGATGAAGCGGTTGAGAGCAAAGGTGAATCATTTCGCTAAATATTCGCTCACCTTGATCTGGACTGTCATGCTGGGCGGCTCTTGTGACGGGCTCATTGATGGGTCCCGCCGGTCTATTAGGTTTAGAAGGAGGAGATTGCTCGACGGATCGAATTCTTCCAGCTGCTCGACGAAATACCTGACCCATGTCTGCCTCTTTCTCCCTTCCTTGGTTCTGTTTTTCAGCGAGGAATCACTGTTGCTACAAACAAACCATCACCAAAACCAATTGCTTCAGTTCTCACGCGATTAAAACCCTAGCTAACATTTGGGTTTTCTCGTCTCGGGGGTTCAGGCCGGATAGAGAAACTGCGAGAGGAGAGCAGCAATCTTTTATGGTGAGCACGCGCCAAAATTGCAGATTCGTGGCGTGGGCTCGGCGTTGGAAATAAACCGCCACGTCTTGCAAATTGCAATACTCGACGGCCACGTCTTGCCTTGTAACTTTGGTCTAAATCTAATAGTCGTTTAAATTGCCCTATTGGTCCTCAGTCTTTATCTTTCGTTGGCCTTCTGACTCCACCCTGAAAAAAAGGCAAATCACGTCCAAATCGTCTTACAATTAGTCCGTCATGATAATGAACTATTAGATTATTGAGTCCTCTCAAAATTGTGTGAGTAACATTTGACAAACCTCTTATTAAAACTACTCTCTTCTTCATCAATATTGGTTGAAACATTTGAGTTTAGTACAGAGATTAACAAAGAGGAAATTTGTGTTTTTTTTTTCATTTTTACCTTTCAATTTTTGCACATAAATTCTTAAAGTTGGAAAATGTAAATATTTAAATGACAGTTTAAAAAATTATATAATAAAATAATTTACTAAATATGACAATGATGTAAAGATTTGTGAGGCCTCAAAATAAAATAAGTTACAAATAATTTGACAGAGATAGAGTACTTTGGAGTGAAGTGTAATTAGTGATATTCATACCATACATTTGATAAATATTTATATAGCTTTCACCAACTTGTCTTTTATGACTATCAATGAAACAGAATCTCTGGAGGATACGAGTTCTTTTCTGCGATTTTTTGGGAAAGTGTATAATTAAGATAAAGCAATCTGAGCTTTTTTTTTTTTTTTTTTTAAATCAATGGCGGGACTGGGCCTAAGCATTTCCTGTCTACCAAGTCCCTGATTGTCCCAAGTCCTAGCTAAGAAGAATATGTTCACGTCTGGCAGTCCTCCCAGCTTATCAACTCCCTGAATAATACTCCTATAAGAATCAGTATTGAACATCCCCCTGGTAATTGTACATGCTCTTATAGCAATAACATATTTTGGTTCGGGCATTTGTTCATATAATCTCACTAAAAAATGGGTCATTTTCATTGTTACTGTGTTAACTATTAAAATTAGGTCCACCTGTCTAACACTTGATCTTAGTACCAGTCCATAACAATCAAAGCTGAGTCGCGTACTCAATATTAATGAAGCAAATTCAATGAAACAACAGTCAATACCATAGGATGTGGCCATAAAATGGAGAGTCTTGACTAATTTTAAAGATCGTTTAATGTAGTTGAAATAAGTAAATTGTAGGTTTGCCAATCAAGTAAGGGGTCATTGGATTTTACCTAAAAAAAAACTACATGACAGAGTTACCTTATTTGTGAGTCTAGGTCAGGTAGTGTCACAGGAAGAAAACATTATTGTACATTATTTGTTTTAAATAGTGCAATTTTAAAAATGAAAGGAAAAAGATGCTAGTATGCCTTATATATAATGATTGTGAGATCTATGGTGCCCGCGCGTTGTGGCTGTTTAATTCATATCAATATTAAATATGAATATAAACAGTGGTGATTATTGACAAAGGAAAAAAGTTTCATAAAAATAAAAAAATAAAAGCAAGAACTAGAATAAAAAGTTAAGGTAAAATTTTGGGACTAAGTGAGCAAAAAAAATATAAATATAAATATCAAGAGATAAATCATGAAGACTAAAATTTTGTTTTAGAAGAGAGAAATAATATAAAAAGTTAATAATATAAGATAAAAAGTGGAACTTCAATAACAAAAAGTGGGAGTTTAATGATTAATAAAAAAACAACAAAAAATGGTCTTCAGGTTAAGAGAGCAAATGTAAAGATTTTAATAATTAAAGGTTTAACTATCAACTTAATAAAATAAATAAATGAAAACATTAGTTAAATGAATCAACTCGAACCATACCAAAAAGTAGATAATTCATTACGACTAAAATTTTGTTTCAAAAAATAATAATAATAAATAAATAAAAAAAAGGTTAAAGAAAGTTCCTATGGTTGATTAAAAAAAACAAAAGAAACAAACCATTATGGCCAAGATTCTATTTTAAAAAAAAATAAAATAAAAAATTAACAAAAAGTATTATAGATCAAGAAAACAAATGAAGAGGTTTAGTGACCCACACACTATAGTAGATTTTTTTAAATAAAATTTAATAATAAATAAATAAATAAAAATTTCTTATCAATAAATTTATAATAATCAATTAAAATTTCTATTTGTTTCAAATTTGAGTTGAACTCTTTTCATGTTATATTTATATCATTAAAATGATTAGATATAATCGAAACATAACACTATAAAACAAAACACGAGATGTTCAAAACTATGCATTTTTTTTGTTCATTTAAAAAAGATTCACTAAAAATTTTCATCTCTTATTAACTAAAACTCTAATTTTTAGTAACGATGAAAAATTAATCCAGAAAAATTCAATTTTAATTTTAATAATTATGGACCAAATTACTTTATTAAACTATAAAGTTTGAAGTAAACAATTGATATTACAAAACTTAATCATCAATAATGATATCAAAAAGACTGAAATACAAAACTATGTTTAATATATGTTAATCAATTTACAGTCTAACCATTATCTTAATAAAGATTAAAAAAAAGAAATTAAAAGAAAAAAAGCTGACTAAAACCAAATCAATTAGAATTAGGTCAAAAGTAGATAGATTATAATGATTAAAATTTAATTTTAGAAAATAATAATAAATAAAATCAATAAAAAAATTTAAGATCAAGAAAAAAACGGAAAAACTAAGGATTTACCAATTGACTTAATAAAGATAAAAAAGGGTTTAACTAAAAAATAAATAAATTATGGTCACCAATGTCTTACTTTAGAAGATAGTACATAAAACAATAAAAAAAAAGCTTGGGAACCAAGAGAGCAAATAAGAGATATAGTTAAATAGTTATAAAATTTGGGGACTAAAATGTAACATGAATGTAACTCAGGATCTCAAAATGGAAGGATTAGAAAGTTAAGGACTGAAACTTTATTTTGACTGAAACAATAGACTGAAAACAAGAAAATTGCTACATAAGTCCTAAAAAAGGCAAGCTCCTTGCATAAAGAGGATCAAATCGCATTAAGAAAAAAAACACAAACTGTAGATGAACAGTAATCACTGTTGATAAACAGCAAAATCTCTTCATCTTTTAGGATATAGTATAATTTGTTCAAATTGTATAACATTAAAACTCCATATTTTAAGAGATTTAAAAATTAGTTTTTTATTTTTTAGGCCATGAAAGTTTAAAAATTCATAAAAATTTTAGTTACTTTTAGAAAGATATTACTGAAGTCTTTAATACACATATAGAGTATTAGTGAAAAAAAACTAAAATGAAAATAATATTTCAATCTTATTGATGTGAAACTAATTGGCTCTTAACTTAAGAAGAGCGCGAAATTTTGATAAGTTTGCCACAAAATGAACCAAAAGCAGATGTGTTGAAAACGTTCAGATCAAATTGGATGTTCCTAGGTTGGGAGTCGGGGACCATAACAGAACAATAATTAAGTCTAAACTTGACCTAGATTGAAGTTCTATAGGAAGAAGAGAAAAAAAAAATTATGTTTTCTTCATCAAAAAGCAATAGGAACTCATATTGGTTATGATCTGTTGATTGACTAAAAAGGAAACATACAGCTGTGGTATAACTACACTTATGAAGCTTAAGGCAATTCTTACTCATCTTCCATTGCAGTTTTCCGGTCGTTTATTTCGAAATCACAATCAAGTACTAGCAATGCAATGTCCCGCGGTCAAGTAAACATGGGCTTGCCTTGTATGACAAGCTTGCCACAATTTAATGTGAGCATCAGTTCAGCCAGAAGCCTCTCTGCAGTGATCAGATCTGTTGTGGCCATTTCTTCTTCCTCCAAACACCCATTTTAGGCAGCTAACCTATCTTATCACCACTTCATATACAGGTAAAAGACTTGAAGTGAAGAAACAATAAAGACTTCCTTTCAACAGAGGGTGCACATGACAAGTCTCTTAGTTCTGTCCAAATCTCAGCTACTTATCGACCAACTGAAAGATCCCAAGATCAGGGCCCATTTCCATCTGAATTAGACCAGAAGCTTGTTCTATGACTCCCGTCCCCCTTCCCTCTGCTCTAGGATTAACTATACTACAATCAAACACTTTGTTTTTTGTTCTTTTGCGGCCACGGGCATGGGCCTTGGAGGGTGAGCTGCCCCTCTGCTTTTTCTTCACTCTTGCGCTTAAGAACCCACAGGCAAGGGCTTCCAGTGCTTTTGTGGTCAGAGGTCGATTTCTGGTGCTATGTCTCCTAGCATTCATGTTTGGAAGCAGCTCTGATCTACATGTGACAGCAGAGGGTTTCAGTTCATTGGCATCACCTGCTGATGCGGTTGGCAGATCAGGGTCTCTTCCTGTTACTCCTGTCATAGATGATTGATAAGTTCGTGCATCAGTATGTACATACAAGTTCAGATCAAGCTGAGTCTGTGGTTCCACTTCCTCATTAAGATTCTCAGAACTGGCAGTGGCACAGTTACAACTAACAATAACTTCACTGCTGATAGATGGGCTTCCTCCAGATGAACTGAAGGATGGTAACTTCTGCTCCTCTGGAACATCCTGAGAGGAAACTATGACACTCTGAAGATCAAGATTTCCTTGGAAGCAATTGGACTCTAATTGTTTTGTCTTCAAACCAGCTACACTGTTGCAGACTGCATCTACATGACTAAAATATTTGGACCTACGTGGCTGTTTTGTAAAGGGGACACCTTGAACTTTTTCACTTGGTCTCTTTCTCTTCTCTGTCGGGTCTCTTATAGTCTTTCTTGGCTGCGTGTTGTCTTCTATTTTTGTGTTACCATCACAAAGGATTAGACTTATATCAATAGAATCATTTGCAGCATTGGGGTTGGGAAAAGCACCTAAACTAGAACTGATCTTGGTATGCTTCAAACAGTTTTTTTGACCCTTATCAGAAGACATTGAATTGGCTGAGTCAGATTCACCAGTAGAATGCGACTCTTCAGAACTTTCTTCTCCAGTTTCATCAGAACTGCCTTGAGAGTGGCAAGAGTTCATCTCAACAGGTAAGCTCCTGAGTTCTCTTACCTTGAAGTTGCCCCCATTAGCCAAACTAGTATCAACAACTGTAAACTTCATGAACTCTGCAACATGATTTGGTGTGCAAGGCTTGATATAACATTGGGATTGCGAATTAGCAGATTCATGATTCTCCAGTTTAGTTTCATTGCAACACCTGCCTTCTTCCTTGATGTTCTCTTCTTCTGCTCCTGTCTCCAGTTCAAGAAGCCCCGGATCTGAAGCAACTTTCTGTAAGACATCACTAACTGAATCAAAATAATGCTTTCCTTTCACTAGCTTCCTTCTCGAAAACTTCTTGACTCCAGGGATAAGAAAGACCAAAGAATGTGAACCTGCTGCATAGAAATGGTCAGAAGGCTGCTCAGAATGCCACCCTCTTGCAAGCAAACGAGGCCATACAGCCTCCCAAAAGAGGTCACTGGAACGGGCTTTGCTTAATCGATAGTTTCCTGATAAAAACTTTATAATTTCCAAGGGTGTCAAGTTGGAACAAGCCTTTCCAACTGGTATTTCTGAGCGGAAAAAGGAAACTTGATCAGACTTTGGAGACTCCACAGCAATGCCGGTGAGATCTTCCTTCCCTTTACCAATGCCCACTGCACTGATGAGAGCAGTCAGTCCAGCTGTAGTTTTTAAACTGAAGACATATTCTTCTAATGACATTTTTCCTTCTCTAAACGTTTTTGTGACCTACAAAACATGAAAAAGAAAACATTTATGGCACTTAATTCTTTTCCAACTGAGAAGAGGTGACATTACTAGAGTCTAGCAGCTGACAGCCGGACATAAGATGGAGACTTTATTGAGTGGCCAAAAAGAGTTCTACCAAGATATTGCATGTACGAAATCACGGAATTTTCAAGTATTGAGCAGATAAATCTAGGGAAAGAAGCAAAGGTTAATCATCAATGTAAGAGAATAACATGTACCATCACTTAACAGAGCAAGATGTATGAAATTCTGTTATGATTTGACCATAGGTGAATGGTATTACCATGATGCAAACAAAAGAACAGCTTCTTGAGAAGATGTGCCTTCAAAGTTCAAAGTAATCATCATCAGTGAAGTGGTTTCCAAAATTTTACAAGTGAACCCATTTATCTATGTTGCGCACCCCCTTCCTAAATTTGTATCTAAATGCTTTCCTTACCGTTCCCCAGAGACAAACAGGACATTGCTTTCACAAAAAGAAAACTGCTATACCTGCTGTAAAGTACCGTGGCACTCATCTGAGACAAGGGCAGCCAAACGAGACAGCAACTCCTGTTGCCTTGGTCCAGTAAAAATTTTTTGCCCATATATACATTTTCTGCTCCTCGTTTTCCGGCACTCTGACCATCTGCAGTAGCTCTCAGACTTGTAGAACTTTCCATAGTAGAAGGAAAGTATATCTCCCATCCTTTTGCTTTCAATGAACTGCTGCACCTGAACGAGATTCTTTCCAAATATATACAAACCAAGAAGAAAACTTGCTTGTTCTATATCATTCCATGTGTCATCTGAGAAACCTGGAACTAGGTAATCGCCACGGACTCTTTGCTTCTGAGCCTTCGTTTCACATTCCAAATGCAAGTTGACAGATTCTGCTAAACCCTTTGAAACGTCTGATGCAACATCCACGCTCTCCACTTTAGGCTTACAGTCTTTAGATTTCAGAGACTCCTTCATGTCTGATCTTCCAATAGAGCTACTGGGAGATTCTGCTGTCTCATGTTTAACCTTCTCACACTTGTTGGCTACCCACATTAGTGACAAAGGCAGTCCTACTGAAAATTTGATTGGCACAACATCCATGTTATTTGTATGAATTGACCTTTTGTTTGAACAGAGAGGATCTAGTTCAGTTATCAAGGGTGGGAGATCAGCCTGATATTGGTCTCCAACTCGAGGCAGAATTTTCTGTTCCCCAAACAAGTCATACTCTTCACTGGGTTCTGTAGAGCATGCAAGATCGTTACCAATGCCCTTAACTCCGTGGTGGCTGTGATTCCCTTGGACAATTTCCATCTGCCAAATAATTTGAATGTACCAGGTAGTTACCTTCTTTGTCTACCTCGCAGAAAGTAAAACTAACTGGTCTTTGGATGCATCACTCAGAATTACTGAACCTTGTTTTGTAAGTAAAGCTGTGAATATGAAATTTTTTTTCCCAAACATTCCCTTTTTCTATTGCATTGTACTTACTTAAAACCTAGAAATAAAAAATAGAAAAAAAAACTTGAAGCAAAAGATGCAGAAGGAACGATAACTCTTGTCTAGTTCTGCCCATCGAAAAAGAAGAAATAAAACAATCTAATGCTATCAAAAGAAGTAATGAGATTAGGGGAGATGGCAACAGCTACTGGGAAACAAATGCGGACATGCAAAACCAGTCAATTACTAAGGTTTTGTTCAATATTGAACATAGAAATTGCAATGTTTTTAGCTTAAGTTGAGCATAAAATTCATGCTTTTCTTCTCCTTGGACTGTGTATTCGTCTGAAATACAGTACAAACTAGTAGTTATTAACTTCTTAAGTTAGACATAATAGAGTAGGGATCAGTAGAAACGATATCATTTAGAGAGTTTCAAAGGCAAAATCAGTTTCAAGTAGTCACCAGTAATTGAGAAAATTAGCATTCAACCCTGCTGAAAACTAAATCTGCTCGCATGATAGATCTAATTCACTGTAACTATTGTATACTCCCCAAAAAATTGCAAGAAAAACTGCTGAAGGATTCCTTTGAAATAAACAACAGCCCAAGAAAGCAGATATAAAGAGAGACATCAGTTTGCTAGAGTAACTGCTGACGTAGATCCATTGAAGAAAAGAAAATGAGCAGCAACTTAGGATACTTTAACCCCAAAAGAAAAGATCACAACTTTCCAAGAAAACAAAAATACCCACAACGCACATTTAACTGAAACACGCAACTGACTGCAATCTGAGCAATAAGAGCAGCAACATTCGAAGCCCAATACAATACAGAAGTAGACAAAGAAACAAATAATACTAACAACTGCAGAATTAAACGACAAAACAGGCAACGCAACAAGGAACTATAGCGTTAGTATCGACAAGTCAAATATGATCCCAAGAATTCCAAATCAAAGAACCCCAAGAACTCTTGGTATTGGATCGCCATACAAGCACAACAGAACAAATCACAGACACGATAAAAGAAGAAAAAGCAAAAGAAGAGGACCTCAGAGGTTGTACATGTATATTTACTATACCTGCAAAGAAAGGTAAGAGGACAAGAAGGAGACCAAGTTGAAGAGAGAGCCGTAACCTGACAAAAATGGGTGTCCATTGTTACGCACAGATTGATGACTTCCAGATTCAGAAGACAAGAAAACGAAGAGAACGTGAACAGAAGAGCAGTTCAAACTCATACAGAGAAGCAACATATAAACAAATAAACTCGTATAATATTACAAGAAATCTCACTGTATCGACTTGGATTGTGTATGGAGACAGAGAGGAGGAGGAGGGACGCGTACCTGGTTTAAGAGAGCTGGTTTTCCATGTCAGAATTCGGTTGCAGACGGCATGAACCAAAATACGATACAAAGCGGAAACATAATAAAATGAGATGAGAAACCAAAGTCGTGTTTTCTAATTTACGGGTGAAAAGTTAATACCAGCAGCTAGCCTAGGCCGCAGCAATACGATTACGATGCCTTTTATTTTGGCTTATTTACAGTTTTCTCCTAAATTTAGATTAATATTGCAATTACATTTTAATGTTCGTAAAATATATACTACTTTTTTCTTACTTTTTGTAGCCTGTCCAGTAGAAACTTTTAAAATTTTAATTTGTTGCATGCTAGCAAGTTAACGATAATTTTAACTTGTACAATATGCTAGCAATTTTACGGTAATTTTAATTTGTACAATATTTTCTATAGTTTAATGGACATTTTAAATATCATGTTTTTTTCTCTCTGTAAATAAAAAATAATATATTTGAATGTCAATTACCTTAAAAAAAATTTTATACAACTTAAAATTACTGTAATATAATTATTAGATAGTTTAAATTATGATCATAAAAGTTGTTGCTGGATAGTATAAAAAGCTATGGGTAAACATGTAGCTTACTAAAATCTCAGGGTGTAACTATAATATTAACATAAGCTCAGGGGAAAAAAACTGTAAAATAACCCTTCCGTTTTCCGGTTTCAGCTCTGCCGTTTGGTTCGTTTACGATCATAGGATGATTCACCACTCGCACCGTCGGAAAGTGTCTGCACGTGCTTTGGCATGTGTTCCAGATTCGCCTCATTTATTGTGTTGTGGCAAAACGACGCAATAGAGGAGGGTTTGAATGAGAACAACGATAAAAAAAAAATATCCTACACAATTTTACTGAGCTGATTAGATGAATTGTGCCATTTTACCAAGTTACGGATGGTGGGCTTATGAGAGCTTAGGTTAATTATCATTCGTGATTGAAGACCGTCCATGAGAATATTTATGGGATTTAATTATATCATTCTTTTTATTTTTCTATTTTTTTATTTTTTGCTGATATATAAAAATTATTAATCTGCAAATATTTGAACGATATATTTAGACTGACTTTTACGATGACCTGAGGAGACCACAAGACTATGACTTCTACTTCATCCAAAGTCGTTCCATATAGTTATAGATCTAGAATGGTCCTAGAGTTACAAGAAAGTTTCCAACACTAATTTGTGGCATTTAAACATTAAACAACAACTTAAATTTAGTGGATTGTATGAGCAATTTTGTTCTAATTATGGTCCATCTCAAACCAACATTATTCATATATTTATATTTGAAGTTTACTATTTATTAAGAAACATTATTGGGTTCAGCACAAGCTACCGTGTATTATGTTGCTTTTATAGTATCATTTCAGTAATTAATTATACTTGGTAAAAAAAAATGTCCGGGAGTTATGCTGACAAAATATTGGGTTTCGAATTAATATACGCGACAAAAGCAATTCTATGAAATTGAAAAAAAAAATGCGAAGTACCAATTTCAATTCTTAACTCTTTTTTTTCTTTCTAATAATCAAGTTGATAAACCTTACTTATGTTCAATTAAGTAAGTATAATTTGTTTTAGATGATGAAACTTCACGTTGGTTTTTTTACCAACCAACAGTATATCCTCGCTCGGTAAAGCTGATCTCCCTGAGGTACGTAGGTACTAAAATGGAGATCACTCTCTAGTGGGCCCCCTGGATAGGTCAAAATTACAGTTACCACCTATAGTTTTAGAAATCACACATTCATCACTCACTTTCCTTTATTCTCTAACATCGTTAGTCAAACTGTAAAAGAAATACTAGTACTATTTTACATTTATAGCAAAGAACTAATAATTTAGGATATTTGATACATGCTAAACAATTATTAAACAATTTACAGTTCAATAGTAATCGAGGAGATTAAATTAGTAAGGGTTTTGCGCTACTTTTTCCTAATAAGAACAAAAGCTGTCTTGTCATGTTGTTGACTAACCACCTTAGAATAACGGGGGAAAGTGTAACTTTTAAAATCATTGGAGCCAATTTGTAGTTTTTTCCATACCTAAGGGGAAAATGTGTAAATTGACCCTTTATACTATGAAAACAAATCCTGGGGTAAATTGCGTCTGTGCCCCATAATGTTTAATTATTGTACAATTTTAGACCCTAACCTCGATTTTGTACATGAAAAATCTCCAACATTGTTTAAGTGTTCTATTTTGGACATTTTGTAGATAGAAAACGTTAATATAGATGAAAAATGTGACATGGCATGCCAACATGAGCAATTTGCCACTGTGGCAGAACTAGTCCGCAACTGACCACGTCAGAAATTTGGGGCCTATATTACAAAAAATGAAGAAAACTAGGGCCTATATGGGGTTATCCCAAAATCAAACATATGCCCAAAATCTGGCAACCCTTCCTCCTTTCTCCTTGTCGCCTCTACCCCTCATCCGCCGCCTTTGAGCTCGGCCTCATCAGCCTCCTATAGCCCTTCCTTAGAGCTCAACCTCATTCGCCGCCTCTAGCCCTTCCTACGAGCTTGGCCTTATCTGCCCTATACCTCCTCTCCTCCCCTTGTTCCTTCATCCCTCGAGCTTCGTTCATTATTGATGAATAGATTCGTCATTCCCTCATCCCTTACGCTCCTCATCCCAATGCTCCCTCATCCCCCACTCGATTTGCATCAATGTTGAGCCCATTAGATTCGCTGATGCCAGAGACACAATCGGCTAGCGATTGGATGAGTTTCGGGCAAATACTGGAGAAGACGAATTGGTCCACTAGAGTCAATTGGAGAGGATGAAATCGGTGTCGTGGCCGGAAAGGAAGACATAAGTGGAGTTCAAGGGCTGATATTGGTTGAAATCAAGGGGGATTGACCGAGCGAACGAGGGGAGGAGGGGAGGAGTAACATGGATGAGGCCGAGCCCAAAGGTGGTGGGGAAAAAGGAGGAAGGCCTATCCGAATTTGATCCCTCGTGCTTTGACTACCATGGATAAGACCATTGGAGGCTAGAGGCTGGAAGTGTTGACCACCAGTGGCAAAGCCTTAGGGGTGGCGGCAACATGTGGGGAAGTTTAGGGTTTGTTGGGATGAAGGCAGTGAGGTGAAGGACTACAGATACATTTTTACCCTTTTTTAAGAAAACTTAAGGTTCCACTAATTGATTTATTATGCCAGCGTAGCAAATCATCTACGCTAGCATGCCAAGTGGCATTTTTCATCCACACTAGCATTTTTCATCCACAAAAGGTTTAAAATGAAACACTTAAATGAGATTAGAGATTTTTCATATACAAAATTGAGGTTAGGGTCTAAAATAATACAATAATTAAATGTTGTAGGCCATAGATGCAATTTATCCCAAATCCTTGACTAAGTGCTCGTGTTTACAAATATTCTTGAAGCAAATGCAGACATGTTAAGCTGTATCATGATGACTATAGACCGAATTCTAGAAATAAAACCTTTTTTCTTATGTGTCATCTGATATATTTCTTTACTGGTAGGAAGCAAAGCAAGTTACTTAATTATGATATAAAATCCTCTACGATGCAGATTCAAGTCTATAGTACTGCTTAAATTTGGAGGCAAATAGTGATTTACGAGAGAGTCTACGTGTTAGACTTTGTTAATAGCACACCAGACCATACCCTTTATTATTACATTTGAACCTTTATTAAACTATGAAGACAATATCTAAGTCAATGTATATAAATATTAATTAAAGTTGAAAACAAATGCAAATTCATGTAAAAGACGTTCTCTGTAAATCACCACTTGACTTCAAATTTAAAAAGTATGAACTTAAATCTCTATTACAAGAGCATCCACGTAAGGAACTTCGTTCGAGAAACGTCAATGGAGGAAACAAAATTCGGAGGAACAGAAGATCTGAAGACGACAGAAAATAATTAGTATGAGTTGGCAGGTGGAAAAGAAAATAGAAGAAAAAAACAAAGAAAAACTCGTTCACTGGCACAAGAACAAGTGAGTTGGAAAAACATAGATGACAGTTGAAACTTTGCTTTTGGACTAAAGAGTGATGCGTGGCGCAGCAGATAACTTATCGGTAACAAAAAAATACTAATAGTATTTAATTGATACAAATATTATACAGATGTCCTAAAATCTCAGCTCAAGTGAATATATATCGAATGTTTTAATTCAGCTCCAATCAAACTTATCATAAAATGACAGTTATGTTGAATAATAATTGGTCAAATTGGGAGCTACTACAGTTTGCACTTGGTCTCGTTATAAATTTCACTTTATTCCGTGAGATTTCAAAATACTTTAATAATGTCTTTTCCTTTTACACTGTTTTACATTAGTTTTTAAAATCATAATTTATACTACCTTAATTATAATTATTTTTCAATAACTTTAAATTTTATATTTATTTTTAGCAATTAAACGATAAGTTAAATTATTCTTTTTTGTTTGTTGATGTACCCCTCGTATGTGGTTATGCCCGGGTTTTTCCTTGTATGTTCAGGTTTCATTATTGAAAATTTTCCTTTGTAAAAAGAATTACTAATTTTTTTCTTTAATCTTTTTTTTAGTGGTGTTGAAAAAAATAGGATGTTAAAATATCATTGGAAGTATTTTTCAACTAAAATTCTGAGTAAGTACTCTAATTACGCACGAACTAAAATATTTTATATATAAAATAAACTCCTAGCTAAAAATTTACACTTAAGAGCAAGGACGTATCCACGATTTTTTTCTTGGGGGTGAGATGTTCCAATTCCAAAAATAAAAATTTTATAGGCAATAATAAATGATGCCAAATAATTAAATACAGATACATGAAATCCAAAAGAGTTAAAAGTTAAATGGTGGAAGAAATTGAAACATCAATTAACTCCAAGCGATAGAAGTAACAATTATTTCAACAATATAGGTTTTACATTAAATAAAATAAATACATTCTTGAATTACAAATAGAGAAGATGACAATACATGTATTTTGATAATCATTAATTTTCCACTTGCACTTAAATTAGATATGAGTAAGACTTATACTAGATTGGGAACTCCGAAATGCGCTACACTACAAGGGCTTCCCTAGAAGTGTTCGAATGGGCAGGTTGGCCTTGGTCTGGCTCGGGACCGGTCAAACCCAGCTTGGCATGGGACATAAAAGGGCACGAGTATAAGCCTTAGGAAAGAGGGGTATGGACTTGGGGTCGACATGACCCAGTTTGGATTTGGGCCTGGTATGGCTCGGCTCACAAGTATGGGACTGAGCTTGGCCAAGCCCACTAGTCCTGGTTTGGTTCTGTCCGGTCCCAACAGTAGCGAGGCACCGGTCATATTATATTGGTAGGCAACTGCAAACTAGTTCAGAATTAGTAAGAAACTGAACCAATATTAATGATATTATGAAAATGGTTGGATAAATCCTGAAATGGGGGGCCACCAATTGTGTATCCCTTCACTATCAAAGCTTGGGTGATAGGTCATTTTTATACCAAATTCGTTTTAATTTAAATCACTTTAATTCAAAATGATTTATTTTTACTTCTTTTTTTCTTAGAATCAATTTTATTTAAAAGCTCATATTATGTTGGTGTAACAATCGAGTAAAAGTATAATTTTTATGATATTATTATTTTTTATGAATTTTTATTTTATAGGCACTAGAAAAGAAAATTTCATGAAAATTTAACAACACTCTAAGTTTTATTTTCAATGGTTTATTATACCTACATAATCTTGACTTTTGAGTGTAATTAGATTTGGAAAAAAAAATATAAATAAATGTAATTTGGAAAAAAAAAATATAAATAAATGTAAGTCATTTTGAATTAAGTTGACTTCAACTAAAACAAATTGGTTGTTAATCTATTAATTTTAGATGAACATTTTTAAATGCTCCATATCAACTCTGTTAGATGTCATCCCTAATAACATGACATCAAGTTTTAAAATCTAAGTTTGAATTATTTGTATTGTTTTTAGTAAATTTAAAATGTGTAATAATTTTCTAACAATTAATAAATAATATTATATTAACCCTTAAAACAAGTAGTCTTCAAATTTTTTTTGTAAAACTCAAAAATTAAAAATTTTTTAAAAAAATTAAAAAGCAGGCCTAGGCCTGGGTTAGGCCGACAGGGGATCAGCACACCTAGGCCCAGTCTCGACCGGGTCGGGTCGGTCTAACGAACACCTATGTTTATCATGGTGTGGAGCCACATTATAATTGCCTTTACTAAATTTTGGTAAAACTACATTTGTAGTATTATTTCTTTTATAAAATTTGTAATTTGATCCTTTAAGTTTTAAAATTTACAATTATGTGTTCTAGAAACATAACTATTGCCCCCATTGACAATTTTTTCTGGCTCCACCCCTGGCTTTCAAAATCATTGAGTGAACCTTATTATAGAGTGTGTCACCTTTATACCATATTCTGTCTTGGTTAATGACTACACTACATATTGGTTCAATCTGATGATGGGTTTACGACAATGGGGGATCCTCTATCATCATATTTGTTTATTTTATGTGCTGAAGCTTTTTACTCTTGATCTTAATCATCTGCAGACCATTAGTCAACTGCTTGGAATTTTAGCCAGCATTTGTGGTCCTAAAGTGAATCATTTATTTTCTGTTTTGTTTGTTCTTCTTTTGACCTTCAATTGATATTACCCAAAGCCTAAAAGGTGTTCTTGAGTTATATATAAGTACATCTGGGCAGGTAGTGAATTTGAATACATCTAAATGGGTTTTTAGCAAACATATTCCAGGAAAATTTAAAGATTGATTAGTAAAACTTTGCCTTTCTCTTGCAGTGGTGGCCTTCTCAAGTATTTAGGTATTCCATTTAGTGTGGATTATACAAAGAGAAAGGGTTATGAATTTTTCTAAGATTGCATTCGGTCTCAATTACCTACATGAACATGGAATCTTCTTAGCCAAGTTGGTAGATTAACTTTCATTCAGCCCATATATATGATGTTCTGTTTTGAATTATGTCATGTTTATTTTGGAGGTTCTCGTAACATTGTCAGATTAGATTCCTAAAGCATGGGTTTTTCTAGAATGGTTCTTCTTCAAGAAAAGGCATTCATTATCGAGATCGATTAACCTTTTCTCCCCTTAAAGGTCTAGGAGGTTTGGGTCTTTGAAATAAGTGTCTATTAAATTAGGTTTTGCTTGGTAAGACTTTTTGGCACATTACATAAGATAAGAACTCTTTGGTCCACAAAATGTTATCTGTTAAGTATGTTACAAGGCAATCCTTATGACATACAGAGAAAGGATCTTTACCTGTCCATATTTGGAGAAGTCTTCTATATAGAAGGAGGTTGTTGTTTTTTACTATTAGATGAAGAGTGGGCACATACGATCATATTAATATTTGGACTAATAACTAGATTCTAAATTACCCTCTCTAGATTAAAATGGTTAATTCTTGCTGATGGTGAGAAGTTAGTCAAGCTTGTTAATGACTTGAAAGACCCAATTAATGGTTCATGGAACTTGGAAGCTATAATGTTATAGCCCTCCTAGTTGAAAGTTTAGTGAATAGGGTAAGTTCGTAAATCCTTAGCTTAAATACCTTAATTAAAAGTGAATTAGCAAAATCAAATAAGTTGCTCAAGGGTTAGTTGACTCTATATGGTTTATGACACTAGGTTTGCTTGAGGGCAAAGTGGTCATTTTACACCTTAGAGGGTTGGGATGAGTCCTAGGAGTAAAATGATGTTTTCAAACTAAGAGCCCAAGTTAGCAAATTTTGCTTAAGTGTTTAATGAACTAGAAGCATGAATGTTTTTACTAATGTGCATGTAATCAATTAGTCAATTGCGGCTAGTATAGGCGATGCTCCCATAGGTTTCCTGGGCAGGTCCATGAAAGGTCATGTCATATAAATTCTAACTTTCCTAAAGCAATTGGTAAGAGTATTTTGTCTTTCGCTGTATGTGAATATGCATCAATTAAAGATACAGTTATTTGGACAAGGTCAAAAGAAGACATTATAATAGTAGTATATACTGAAGTGTTGGATTATTTTATCTATATGCAAGTATTTAGACCAATATTAGTTTTATTTTTGGTTAAGTAGTGATTTTATGTTACTATATCTATTTAGAAAATTAGAAATTCATTTTTATAACCTTGGTGGAATCTACATTACACAAAGCATCCCAAAAGCAAAAACAGAGAGTGAGAGTGAAAGCGAGAGCGAGAAAATGTCATTTTTTAAAAGTTAAGTAAGTAAGAATGTTATGAAAATAAGAGTGGGAATGACATTTAAGGAGAGAGAGAGAGAGAGAGAGAGCAGTAGTAACATAAAATAGAAGGATTATGTAATTGAGGGTAAAATCCCTCATAGTCAACATAGACTAAAAGCATAAAGCACTAAAGTAGTTGGGTAAATGACACAAAACAACCAAAACTATAATCTATATTACATATTCATCCTCAAACGATAACATATTGTATCATCATCCTTAAAACATTGATAACGTTGCAATATTCCTTCTTTGTAACTAAACCAAACATTTAAATCAAATCGATGTTCTAAAGAAGTAATTTAACCATAAATATAAATTTTAAACTGTCTAACAACTGTCCCTCACAATGGCAGAGGGAATAGGAGGCTGGGGGGTGCCTTGCCCCCCAACTTTTTTACAAATTATATGTATTATATATATGTATATGTAAAAATAAAGACAAAAAAAATAACATTATCTCTCTTTTGGCCCCTCTTAAATTTTTTTAATTATAAACATAATAATAATTTTAAGAAGTATAGATATAAAATGGTAATAATTTTCTCTATCTCACTTAAATAAATGCATGTGGTTGATTTGTATAAGAAATGAAGGAAAAGTCTAATATAAAATAATTAATTTTATTCTTTTAATAAAAAATAATTAATTATATTTTAAAAAATTAGAAATGTAAAAGTATAATTTTTATATATTTTTTTTTGTAAATTTTTGTATTAGCCAAGACATGTTTCATGAGAAACAAAGGAAATTTTCATGGACGGTGTCGGTGGAGGTCCTGGAGGAAGGCGGAACGCTCAAAACTCACAGTAGAGTGGCTAGGCTGGGTTTTTCTAGTTCTCCTCTTGCCAAAGCCGCCATAAGCCTTCTTTTCTCCATTTGATTCTCAATTTCACATGAATTGAATTGGATTGGATTGTTGTTGTCAGGCATGGCAAGAAAAGCCAAGCGGTGGCTCGCCATGGTGGGAAAACAAAAGCTGCTGCCACTTTTTATCTCCTTTTTCTTTTCTTTGCTATTTCACAAATTATCTAAATCAGATTAACAATTTTTTGCTTAATTATCTTTTACCCACCTTAAGATGTGCAAGGTATTATATATATATTTTTTACTATGTGATATTAATCAAACATTTGTACATGTATAATAATATAACTAATTTTTCATTGACAGAAAAGCTTGTGATTTGATATGGACTTGAAGCTTATGATCATCGATTTATTATATGAATGAAAACTGAAATTTAGTAAGTTTTATCTGCTATTTTGGAAGTGTATAATCTATAAACATAGCATTTTAATAGATTTTAAGTTATTTTTGTTGTTTTCTTTTTTGCATTGTGGACATACATCTATTTATTGATTCTCCAACATTTTCAAAATGAAGTCCAACTCTCCCCCCAACTTAAAATCCTGGCTCCGTTCCTAGTCCCTCAATAAATTTAACTTGTTAATGAATTTTCTAACAATTATAAAACAATTTGATTAACCAATTTTTCCCTCTATAAATACAAAACAATGATTATTGTGGGGAAAAAAAATCAGATAATCTCTGTTAATCTTAATTTTATATTTATGGTTGAATACTTTCTCAAGCCTTTAATCTAATTTAATTGTTTAGTTTAGTCATACATAACAAGTATTACAATATTATTAATAATTTCAAGATGATGTTGCGACCATTTATAATGTGAAGATAAATTTATAATATAAATGATAGTTACGAGAAATTGCTGTCATTTACCCTACGTAGTTGTTTTCTTCGTTCATTTTAAAAGCCAACAGTAACACTTGTACGAACGGGAAAACTGATGGTCACCAGTGGATAAACAAGAATCTGACATGTTAATTGTTAGCCCCTACAAAAACCAAATTCCCAAACAACCCAAACGCTATCAAATTTGTGCCTAGCAAGCAGCTGAACCTGAATGGCCACAAGCAGCAATGCCTCAAGAGTGTTTCAGCGATCAACCCTATGCCCATCACATGTTGCCCTAATTTATGTTCAACAGGTGTAACTGGACTAATCCCAACACTGAAATTTAGGGTACAACACCATCATTTTCCTTTTCATCGATTGCTTCTTGCAAATCGTTTTCTTTTCCTTATTATCACTCTTAACCTTTTATTGGTAGACTACTAGACTCTAGGAAAAGCAGGTAAGTTTTTCTTGACAGATTGTCACTGATATCTGCAGTGAGCAAAACCTGTTACAGGAATCTATAAATGCGGATTAATTACATTCACTGACCCTAACCTTTTAATTATATTCTTATTCTAACCTCAACCTTTATTTTGTTCATTGCACCTCCTTAACATTCAATTTTGAATCTTTTTTTTTTATGGAATACATTATCTTTGATGAAAAATGTCATGTCAGTGTAAGATTATTGGGAAAAAAAGCTAATTTTAGCCCCTAAAAACTTTTTCACTTGCCATAACAGTCTTAAAACTTTTTAATCTAACAATCCAACCACCATCGACCACCGCGCCTTCGCTTTCACCTCTCTCCAGCTCCTCCATCATTCTCGCTCTCATCCGCCAAAAAAACCCAATTCAGTTTAATTTAATTCACCCATTTTTAGTTCACCAATTGCAAGATAATCAACCAGGAAGCTCGAGGAGAAAGGGATCAACCACCGTCGCTGTCAGCGCAACGTTCAGAGCGATCAAGGCTGTGGGTAATGGAGGCGCTGGGGAGATCGGATGGCGCAGACAGAGGAGGGTGGCAACGGAGCTGTGTTCGTACTAGATCTGCGGGTCTTCGAGCTTAGGTACCCAGCTGGATCGAACCCTCTTTTGGTGCCTCTCTTCGCCTTCGCTTTCGGCTGCACGAAATCGAAACTCGAGCGAGCCGTGCCTCAGCGTTGGCTCCTTCGAAGATCAGAGCAATCCTTTGGCCGGCCAAGCCCCCTCACCGGTGAATTCCTCCACTGCTCTTCCCCACTCCCGGAAATCGCTGCCTTCTTCATCACCATTGCATCCGACCTCCTCGGTTTCCTTCGTTTCTTTTTCCCTTTTGAATCGACAATTGCCTGTAGTTAGGTTGTTGATGGGCTTGCAACATCGGCTGCGAACATGGTCATGTCTAAAGCCCGTCTGCTTCCTTCCGTCTCCGCCGGCCTGGCCCTGTCTCGTCTGCGGCCAATTGGGAGGGTGAGGAAGGAAGGCCATAAGGTGGCGAAGGAGATGACTGAGAAAAACAGAGGGAGGAGGAAGAGGACGATGAGGACGATGAGGGGATGGGGCTTGTCGGGTCAATGTCGCCAGCTCGAAGCGCGAGAGGGAGGTGAAGAGGGTGATCTAATTGTCGGATAAAAAATTTCAAAGCTTTTTTTTTAAAAGAAAAAAGTTTCTAGGGGCTAAACCTAGCTTTTCCCTGTAATCCTATGATGACATAGACATTTTCAATCGGAGTTATTGAGTTCCGTCCACAAAAGTCCAAAAGAGAACATCTTAACCATCCTAGGGAGGTACAACGAACAAAATGAAGGTTGGAGATAGAATATGAACATAATTAAAAAATTAGGTCGGTGAATGTCATTAACCTCAACAAATGCCTTCGTTTATTAAAAATGAAAATTCTTTTATCATTGTTTTCTCTATACATAATCTACGCTATACTACAAGGGTTCCACTTTATTTAATCTCACCATTTGGCCACAAAAAGGATACATCATTTACACAAATTAAGCCTTGAGTCCTAATATGTAACAAAAAATTGTGAGTATTATATCAATAAACTGATAAACTCATTGACTTTTATTACCAATTTTCTGTGGCTAATAGAAAATGTGTTTCTTGAAATAGTATGAAAAAAGAATTGAATACCAAAGTAAAATAAAAAAAATTTTCTTTAAAAAAAAAAATAAAAAAGGGGACCTTACAAAAACTCTCCAAGATTTGGCATAACTTTTGTTTGTCTCTCTATTTTTTAAAACCTACACTTTGTCTAATAATAGTAACCTTTATATGTTATGCTAGTGGGCTCAAATACTTTGATTGCCCAATAAAGTTTGCAAAACATGCAAATTAAAAACAAGGTTCATTTTATGCCACCTCAAATTAAATTTTTTTAAATATATAGTATATTTCTAATAAATTTTTTGCTTTCAGATAATATCTATATTTATAAATTTACTAATAATTTCTAAATATATAATATATTGTTCATTTTTATAAATCAAATTTGCATTTCTATTAATATCAATACGTACTTTATATTCATTCTTTTTTGTTAGTGAATAAAAACTCATGTTCATTTTAGCCAAATCAATAAGACTTGAATAATGTATTATCTAATTCGTTCATAAACATCTCATTTGGTGTTCAATTAAGGTTGATTTATGTTTTTTCATGTTTTTATTAGTTTTGTACTCATGATTAGCTCACTCTTTAATTACTTACAAGAAAAAGTTCATTTATCATGTACTCTTACACTATCCGATAATAATTTTTAAAGTAACTTATGTATAATCAATTTAACCACTAGATTAAATCATTAATTACTCAGGTAGAGCATGAAGATTTTTGCTTTGATTTACTTCATGGTTTTTAATGTGTACTTCATGTGTCCAATTTCTATACCTATTTGTTTCTTCACACAATTTTAGATAACTGTTAACTTCTTAATACTGATACAGAAATGATCATGTAGGATGTCCAAGAATTTTAGAGATGTGCTAGCTTGGAAATAAAGACAAGGTTAAAGGTGCCCTGAGTAGTGTGTGCCTTGAAAGACCCTCTGATACTTAAGTTAATACAAATTCACGAGAGAGGGAAAGCTTAGTCAAAGCTACGACAAGAGTCTAGAATGTACTTGGTCCCTTCTAGCAAGAGATTGACCTATTGTAGGCCCTAGGGTGCCGCTATCATAGAGGAAACTCCTCCCATTACATGATCAACTATATTATTGTAGGGATCACCCATAACTTGCGTCTCATAACTAATGGTCAATCCACTAGCTCCTTAGCTTGTAAGGCATGCTCCAGATGGGCCATTTGGTCCTTACCCTCAAGCTTAGTTCATGGGCTAAATCTAGCAATCTCCCAATCTTGCCTTTAGTGGACTTAAGCCCATTTGGGTATCAAATACATTTTCAAACTTTACCCTCACAACAGCATTTATTATATATTGAACATTAACTTTCTGATGACAATATTGGAAATCAATTTATTGTTTTTTTTTAAGAAGGTTCATTATTTTGAGACATGCCAAAATAAAAAAGTAACTCATACCATTTGGAAATGAAGGTAATAACTTCTTACTTTTCTAACACTATTCAAAGTTAAAAAGAAATGTGCACTTTTTAAATAAAAAAATTATAGATTTTTAATTATTCTAAAATTTAGTAAACATGATCCATATGAATATATTTTTAAATCTCACGGTTGGTTTAAAATCATTTTTTATATTATTTTCATTCAATGTAAAGATAATGAAGAGTATAAGGGTTGTTAATGGGTTTAAAAATATTCTCCCTTTTTATTTGTAAAGCATGTTCTATAGATGCAATATTAATATTAATCATTAGGTAGGCTAAAACTTTATAAAACATTAATTACAATTTGGCTATTAATCACAAACATCAACTTGATTTATAAAAATGTAAATATATTATGATTTTAGAAATTAATAGTAAATTTATAAATTTAGAAATTATTTGGAAACAAAAAAAAAATTATTAGAAATATATTATATATATTTAAGAAAGATTGGATTAAAGATGACATGAGATAAATCTTGTAGATGACTTGCGTGATTTGTAAACTTTATTGGACAATCAAAGCATTTAAGTCTATAAACAGAACATATGGAGTTGCTATTATGGGACGAAGTGCAGGTGTTTAAGAATAAGAAGAGGGCAAATATTGATTATGCTAAATCTTGAAGGGTTTTCCGCAAGTTTTCCAAAGCCATGGATTGGCGTGGACATCGGCTTCCTCCAATCCAATTGCAGAGCGGGCTGAGTATGGATCTCGGAGTTTCGTTGTGGATCATATGACGACTGTCCGGCCCCATCCCTTGAATCTTAATTGGGCTTGTGAACAATTTCGGTGCATTCTTGATGGAAAATATTAATCAGTTAAAACGACACAAGACAATACTAAAACGACACAAGACAATAGTATCGCACTATGATAGAAAAAGCATATGGCATTGAATGATTCATCTGAATTGGTCGGAGTTCAATATGGCTACGGGACATCAGAAGGCCTAAGACAACATAAAAAAAAAAGAAAGAAATCAATCTCCACTTGCCTCGTCTCTTGCTGGAGCAGAACAATCACCTCTACTGTGACAAGTTTTCTCTTAAAGAAGTGCACAACCTCTTTTCTTCTACACTAGATATAATATTAACAACTTGAAGAAGGAAGCACCGGGCTCGCTGCACAGTTTTTTTGCAGCATAATGACTCAAATCTATGGAGATAGACAAAGGTATAAAGTCATACCAAAGTTTGCCAACTGGGTTCACAAGAAATGCTGTTGCTTCAACATTTGCAACCGCGGAAAATGGTTGATATGATTAGGAAGCCATTCTCCTTCTCAACTGAGAGAGCTCAAAAGGCTAGACAGTGACCGATGAATGTGCAGTAACTTGCCTGAAAGTTCAAGGAGGAATTCCTACAGCTTGCAACGGTGCCTTATATGTCTCAGAATGGTGGAAACAGTCATTCAATGATCTCAACTTCGGTTAGGGAAGCCTGCTCATGGAAAGCCCATTGTTAGTGGAAAGCATGAATTTCTGCCTCTACTCTCTGATGGAGAGGATGAAGGAAATAGGAGCAATCAAATGTAAGGTTAAGTCTCAGAAATGTGAATATTAAGAGGTTAACGGTTCAGATTTTAGATACATGCGAGCAAGTTTTCTGTAATAAAGACCTCAACATATTTATATAGCCATTACACAAGTAATCTAGTAATTTGTATCTACTTAGAAGATAGAAGTGCAGACTTTCAATTGGACTTCTATCAATTTCTAACTATTATTATTTGTTTGTAAAAAACAAAAACAAAAAAAAAATTGCTTCAAAAAAGATTCTTTTATAAGAAAATTTTATAAGGCAACAAGATAACGCCCCCCCCCCCCCCCCCCCCCCCTCTACCCCAAGAAAGCCCATTGCAGGAATGTCCATGAAGCTTGAATTGTGAATGCACGTCTGGCAACGAAAGGATTCTCGTCAAGAATGTCTAATTGACCTCTCATTATCTAATCAGAGAGATTAAACAAGGGTGGAAAACAACTTTTCAGGAAATAAAACCTCTATTAGACTGTTATTTAGAGACAAAGAAAAAGACATTACGCCTTTGTTTAGAAATATTAGCTGGTCCAGACAGCTATCAAGATAATAAAAAACTACACACATCCTCTCAGTTGACGAGACACTCTGAAAAGATGCAGGAGATGGACAGTGGAGTCTTACAGGCAGGTCAGATTCTAAATTGAATTAAGTAACAGAAAGGGAAAAAGCAAGAGAATATAAGCAAATATACTACTGATCTAAACGAATAAGTAGAGAACAACGTTTAACAGGATATTCTTGGATTCTTAAAAGAGGTCCAAGATTCAACAAGAACTAGTATAATTTAATTCAAGTCTTGTTTCCAATCCTTTTGTTAATCTTTTTTGTCTTGGGTTACCGGAGGACCATCAGTCAAAAGTTGAAAACAAATCAGGGGGTGTGGATGAGTAAAATGTTGGACCCTTACCTGAATAGACTCTCTCGCTTGACCAGTACTGACAGCAATCCTGCAACAGGTAACAGCCAAAAAACCAATAACAGGAGACACAAACAACTGAATATGCATTTGTTTATCATCAGAAGTCCATTTTTGTTTTCTTCCTATTTTATGTAGCTGATCATTAGGTAATATATATATTTTTTTTCCTCCAGTTTTCACCATTACCAATTTCAATAATCTTGCCTTAAATGATACCTGAAGAGCGATTGATATCATATTGTATTTGTGTATTTGTATATTTGTATCATACACCTTATCAACTCAAGGCCAAGGTTTTAAGCTTTTGCCCTTGCAGAGAAGCAATTTTCTATCCAACACACCTTAATCATTCATGGGAGAAAAGGTTCTTGGACACCATGTTAGTTCCATAGTGGATTATATATAAAGGCGAAAGGGGCAAATCTGCCACTAATGTTTGCACCTGGGAACGAATCACCCACTACTGTTTTATGCAATACGCCATCAATGTTTTCGATTAGAAGGAAATTTGCCGCTGGTGTTTTAAGAGTGGGAGAAATTGACGTGGTTAACAAAGAGAATGTTCTGGTTAGTTTTAGAATATTCCATTAAGAGCCTTTGGCAGAATAAAAATATGTCATTAATTTTCTTTCTAACCCAATTAACCCACAAAATAATTACTTGCGCCGAATCAACCATCGCATCAACCAGAACTTTCAGACACCAGAGAAGCTCTTGGTGGTAATCATGGAGGGATGGTGCTGGAGCTGAGCTAAGCTTGTTTGCTCAAAATTGTGCAGAGTTTACATGCATGCCAAGTGGTTGTTGCCCTTCACCTGAATGGGCATTGGAGCCTTCAATCCTAGGAAGGGAGGGTGAGTGACAGTGTGGCAAAGAGCAAAACGAATCCAGAGAACTGGAATGATCTTCCATGAGGAAGGAACTTAGCTGGAGAGCACCGTAGCAGCCCAAGGAGAAAGCAAAAAGACTGGAGAATCACAATATATAAAATATTTATTTTTTGTAAAATTTTTTTGCCTTTTCAGCTTATTAAAGTGTAATGTTTCAATTGATGTACGATTTGGATGAATAATCACTATATAAAAAAAAAAAAAAATTTAATCTTAGTCAGACACACCTTTTAGTTGCATTAAGTAGCATGTGATGCACGTAAACAACTTTCAAAAGCGACATAGTAAAAACTCACACACTTTCTCTATCTTCTAGTCTATAGCTTGTCAACCAGCAATTTGTTTCGGCTAACAGAGGAATTATAGCACAGTGACAGCTCAAGAAGGAAGCAAAAATGACTGAAGAGAATCACAGTTATTACCCTATTACTTGTTATCTTTATTTTCCGCTTTTTGTTGTGTTACTTCATGGATGAACAATACCAAGCATGTTACATGATCAAACATAAATCAAATTTATGACCCCATGAAATTCACATGGATAAGAAGATGATGAAAGAGGAAGGGAAGAGATATCTATTTACCATTATGATGAATTTAGATTTGGCCATTCAAGAACTTTCAAAGTAGTGACCGAATGAAAAGAAGATGAGAATCACTGAAATTAAAATACTCCATATACTCTGAGTCTGAAAAGAAAGTCACTTTTCTTATTTTCACAAACTTTAGTTTGGATCACTAGAAGGCTGAGAGTTTCCTTAAAGTGAAATTTTCAAGTATCTAGATTCAATTATTCATGGTAAAAGTAGAGATGAAGACATTAGAGGCATCGTAGAAGTAGCCCAATTGAGGATAAAATCAAGGAGAGTCCTTCGATGGTATCATCAAATTCAAAGGAGGCCAATAGATGCGCCGGTGTGTATGAGTGATAGGATGGATTTTAGGCAGGGGTAAAAGAGGTAAAGGGAGACCTATGTCAATAGAAAGTCATATTTATTTTTATAGAAAGTAATAGCTGTAAATGATTCATTAATCTTGGCTGTTAGGAAAGGAGATTTAGCTTTTCATGTATAGATTCCCAGGATCGCTCCATGAAATTAATTGGGACAGCTTCAGTTTTCTTGTATAGTTGGCACTCTTGCCTATATAATAAAAAGTTCCTCTTAGTAGAGGGACACTCAAACCATTCTGTTATGGTATTAGAGCCATTGCCTAAAAATATTTCTTAGCTCTCTCAGTCATAGTCTTACCAACCATGGAAAAATCAGATCATGTTTGTGTTAATTCACAAGCAAGAATTATGCTGCCTGGGAGTTTCAGTTGGAGACTTTTCTCAAAGGTAAAGAGTTGTGGGGCCATATAGGCGGCAGCACCAAAGAAGGATCTACTGCAGCAAAAAAGGCAGCCCAAAGACAATCAAATCATGACCTGGATCCTTGTTTCTATGGAGCCACATCTAATTCTCTCTCTATGCCCTCATAGGTCTGCAAAGGCCATGTGGGATTATCTAAAGCAAGTCAACAATCAAGATAACAATGCTAGGCGCTTCCAGCTTGAGCTAGCCATTGCTAACTATACTCAAGGGGATCTATCAGTTCAAGAATACTAATTTGGATTTCTGACTTTGTGGAATGATTACTCAGACCTTGTTACAGCCAAGGTCTCTGCAGAAGGATTGGCTGCAGTCCAGGAAGTACACAGAACCAGCCAGAAAGACCAATTTCTAATGAAAATGCTTGTAGATACCCCGCATCAATTTGAAAGGGGATGTCAATAGAAAGTCATATTTATTTTTATAGAAAGTAATAGCAGTAAATGATTCATTAATCTTGGCTGTTAGGAAAGGAGATTTAGCTTTCCATATATAGCTTCCTAGGATCGCTCCATGTAATTAATTGGGATAGCTTCAGTTTCCTTGTATAGTTGGCACTCTTGCCTATATAATAAAAAGTTTCTCTCAGCAGAGGGACACTCAAACCATTCTATTAACCTAAACTTCCTTGGATAGACTTGGTACAAAAAGATCTTGCCTTTTAGAACTTTCCGATGAGCTTGCTACCAATTGAGCAGCATAAGGGTCAAGATTCATTAGCCAATCCAACTAGCTGGAATTAAGGCTTGGTTGATCAATAGATTGATTCTCTCAACTCTAATTCACAATAAATATCTCCCTTATAAATGTATGTTAAGTTCCATTTATTTTGGGGGACACAAAATTATGAAAAGTGTCAATCTTTATGGGATGGGGGAACTATAAAAATGAATTAATATGCTCATACGGGTGCTTGACTCTAACTTACGGAAGCATAAGACAGTATTTTTTAACTGAATTTCCTGAGTGGAGCTGGGTAGAAGCTATCCTAAAACATGATGCATTTATATAATCTCCCACCTTCAAATTCATTTCTAGAGTAGCATGCTGGTTAAATCTGATTGGTTAATCCATGATGATTGAAACAAAACATACTTTTTGTAATAGGACGTGATTGGAACTTAATGGTTTTAATTAAAGAGTCGCACATGGAAACCCCATCAATGTCCATTGCACCTCAAAACTTTCTTGGAAAAATAGAATAAAAAATAGAATAATGAAACAATTGTGCCAGCTGCTGCTGCCAAAACTAGTTGAGTTAATTAATAACAAACAAGAACAGTATACTTCAAATAAAATCACCACAACATCAAATACTCCAACTTATTGACTTCTGGGACACAGCCCCACCCCCCAGAACAAAGATTCGGAACTGCTTGGCATCATGACATGTCAGATGAAAAGGGAAAAACTTACTGGAGAACTGTTTTACCATCAAATACATGTGCGTGCACAGAAACTCGTGTCAGTAATTTTGTAGGCATGTATGTAAATTTATGTGCATATAATATTAATTCTTTATCTTAAGCAATATGAAACTAACCTTTTGACCTCAACTCACTTGTTGGGGTTTCATGAAAACTAAAATGGCTGGAAATGTGGGAGCAAGTACTTCAAACAATGATGGTTTCAACGAGCAGGACAGGTTGTTGCCAATAGCCAACGTGGGGAGGATCATGAAGCAAAGTCTGCCTCTAAATGCCAAGATCTCAAAGGAAGCTAAAGAAACAATGCAAGAATGTGTGTCTGAGTTCATTAGTTTTGTCACAAGTGAAGCATCTGAGAAGTGCATGAAGGAGAGGCGGAAGACTGTGAATGGAGATGATATTTGCTGGGCTTTGTCAACTTTAGGGTTTGACAATTATGCTTCCCCAATGAGGAGGTACTTGCAGAGGTATAGGGAAACAGAACCGTATAGAGCAAATACAGAAAGAGACAACAACAACAACAACAACACAGGAGATTAAGTTCAAAACAGAAAACTGTCCTCTGCTTATTTGTCAAGCTGCGTGGGCCACTCAATTGAGTAAGTTTCAAAAAATTGATGATTTAGTTTTTAGGCATCACTGTTTTAACCACGGCTATAGTTATTGAAAAGATTATGGCTTTGGATTCACTTAAGAGAGGGATGAAGAGGGATCATTTTGAAGCAATGTAATTGGTATTTTTGTTGTCCCAAGAGTTTTTAGATTTTTTCTTCCAGGATTCAAATGGTGTTTCCAATGGATCAAATCCAGCTTTTATGAATTACATTTGGAACTTTTATTTATCTTGATCTGAACAAGGCTTGCCAAAGTTTGAGGATTACTGCCTGATAGGTAACTAAATCTAAAACTTGGTTCCAGTTTAAGCGAAAGTAGAATAGAAGAAATTCAACTCAATTATACCAGATACTGGCTAGAAAACACCTGACAAGGACAGTTCTGTAGAATCAATGAGCATGTCTGGTTCTCCGATCTTCATAATCGTGCCATTGGAGCTAGTTATACAAGAACTGAGCTTCATGTCCTGGTTTGGAGCCTGATGTGAAAGGATGAAGCTATTTTCAGTTTTTTCCTCATCTTCTTTTTCCCATGATGTCATTTGGCCAAAAGTCAGTATCCTTACACGTTCTATATTACTAGTAGATGTTTACAGGATAATTATCAGGATTAAAGGTTCTATATAGGCTAAAACTCATTATACTGGAAGAAAAGAAAGGAATTCAGTATCACCACACCATTTTCTAGATCAAGACAAACTGACTGTTGAATAGACCAGAAAGCTAAAAGGAAAATTTGCCATCATTTGAAGTTGGTTTCCCCATCTATCCTAATTAAGTCTAAGATTTGGGTCAGTGTGGCTCTAAAAGTTATCAACAATCATACTGTTGAAGTTGATACAATATTAAGCCTGTCCATCCAATTGAGGCAACTAACATGAAAAGAAGCATCATTGGCAGTAAAAATGAAGACAGGAACAGTAGGATTGGCGGACAGAAAGATTACCTAGAAAAACAACCATCAAATGCCAAACTCTATGCTTTGACCTGTGTTGATTTAGGTCCCTATATGAGCACGACAAAAGCCGGTCGACCCGCCATTATAAGAATAAAGAAAGCTTTCTGCTCCATGGACCCTGACGCATCGCCTTCTCGCCTCCACTTTCACTTTGATCACGGATGATTTTGCAGTGACGAAGTGCTGATTTGCTCCCAACCCGACCCGGGAGGAGGCTGAAACGTGCATCAGGTCACTTAATCTTTGATTCAACTATCACGTTTACCACTCAGTTCAATTCTTTGCCAGGTATCATCATCAAGTCTGAAAATTTCTTTAGCATGGTCAACGTACGCTTACAAGAGTCGGCTCAATTTGTTAAAAATGCTTAGGGTTAAATTCGTTTTAATTTATATCAACTTAATTTAAAACAGTTTATTTTTATTTTTATATCTTTTTTACCTCAAATATTTTACAATTACAATAATCTTTTTGAAATTAAATTTTCGTATTATTATTAAATTTTTATGAATTTTTATTTTTAATGCCTAAAACTTAAAAAAATTTCATAAAAATTTAATATGATTATAAAAATATATTCTTAATGGATTATTACACTTGTATAACATTGACATTGAGGTAAACATAGTTCCAGGTGAAAAAAATATAAAAATAAAAATAAATTATTTTAAATTAAATTAATTTAAATTAAAATAAATTAACTATAAGTTTCGTTGTCTCTTAGGATTATAAGTAATGACCTTTGGATGAAGGGCCTTAAACCAATTAAAAATGGTGATTAGATAACTGAGCAGTTGACCACTCTAATATTTTAGAACATCATCCAATACTAGTTACTAGTGTCATGTCAACTTATTCCATTTTTCTGAAACTTGAGAATGTGGTAGGGAGAACAATAAAGATAAAATTTATTTTGTCTTATATTGAGATAACTTTTCCTTCTTAATTTAATAAGTTCAATAAGAACATTATTGGACTAACAGTCTGTCATTGTGATGGATTGATCTCACACTTATATTTCTTTTCAGCAAATATAAAACTTTTAATAACATTCAAACTTTATCTAGAGACCCCATTTTACATACTTAGAACATCTCACTTGATTATTTGCACAAGTATTAGAAGGGATGACGGGGACAATTTTTCTTCACAACAGTATTATGTCCTTTATTTGTAAGCCTAGCTAGCTTGAGAACAACTACGGACCCCTCATTAAGCGAAGTTCTTAATTTGAATCTTTGCGAAGTCCAAGCTGCTCTTGCCTTGCAACTTGTTGCTTACATAGTTCTTGCTGTATTCCCCATGATTGTATCTTCTATACTTACATGGATTGTTCTCGTCCACCAATTCGAGCATTGGGCCGACCTCTATCTCATAGCTTGGAGCATAAAAAGTGACTATGGAGAGGCGGTCTCTTTCTTTGTGTGTTACTGCTCTATGCTCTACGCTCTTGTACTTTCCATTTGTCAGAACCTACATAACAAGATATAAGCATCCAAAGCAAAAGTCACCATTCAAAATTTTGCAGTTTTCTCATACCGTTAAAGCATCCGACTTAAGACCTTTCTTACAAACAGTGTTGGATTTAACACTTACTTCTATTGTGTCGCCGATGTTGATCACGAGTGCCCCATCAATAGGTCGAACAGGCACCCATTTACCTTCCTTGAGGATTTGGAGCCCCTCGGAGCCGCCCTTCCCCTGCTGCAGAACTGTAAGGGCACTCCCATCCGAATGTGGGCTGAGCCCCAAGACAAGGTCAGGCCTTGGGCATGGTGGGTAGTAGTTCATTCTCACAGCTTGCACAGCCACCCCAAACATCTCTCCAAATACACCGGCTTTTAATCCCAGGCTCATTGCTATATATTCTAGCAGACTCTTGCACAGTTTTCTTACTTCTCTTGAATAAATCTCCAAAGTTTCACTGAGGAACCAAGTGTAAAGTTAGTGATCTGATGTGTTACTGTTATTTTAAATTTTTTTTTTTTTTAATTTTTAAGTATGCGTTTGTTTCTCTAGCTAGTACCTGAAGCCGGATGGTTTTGTTGGCCAGAGATGTGGCTTCCTTATGGAAGGGGGCTCAACTCCAAGAGCTAACATGTTGCACCAATCCAGCTTCTGTTCTTCTGAGAAGACAAAAGCTTGCCCATATCCCTGAACTGTCCCTGCTAACATTGGATACTTCTTCTTTTCCTCCAGTGGTAACATAAAGAAATCCTTTGCTAGCTTTTCCATTTTATCAAGCACAAGCGCAGCAACGCCATGGTTCAAAACCTGAAACAAGGGAAATAATTACAGTTATGTCTGCTTATAACGAGAAAAGTAAGACACATATAATTATTAATTATTTATCAGATGAATGACGTAACTTAAATCATAGTATTCGCTACATTTATGGTATGTAGAAAAGTGAGGTATGAAACCTGAAAAAATCCCCACTCTTCACAGGCAGCCTTGAGCTTTAAAATTTCATCCTCGTCACCTTTCATGAGGTTAGAAAAATCAATAATGGGAAGATTTTGGAGACAAGTTGGAAGTTTGGGCCTCTCAACCTCATCACGAACAAATCTTTGGGGTAGTAATTTCTCTTCCTTGAGTTGTTGGACATCATGAATATGCCCAACTTTGATGGCAGAAGTGAGGAGTGGAGCCATGTAAATTAAACAGATAGGAAGGAAAATTCCAAGTACGTACTGTCTAGTCAGTTGATAGCTAATTTGAGCTCGAGAAAGATTGTATTTATAAGTGGAGGAAAGATATGTGTTGATTATCCAAACTCCAGTACTGGGCCGACGTATTTGAATTTTGAACTTACCTGGAGTAACAAACAGAATAGGGCCTGTCCCTACCTCCTTGGCATTTTGGGCCTAAATTGCAAAAGAAAAAAATGTATAAAAAATGGCTTGTTATTATTATCATTTTTCTTTTTTCTTTTTTCTTTTTTCTTTTTTTAATTTTTCTTTCTTTCTTTCTTTCTTTCTTTCTTTCTTTTTTTGTGAACTCCAGTACTTGTCCTTTGCGTTTGTGCCCTCTTAGTCGTTTGTTCCTGAGGGGTGTTTCCTTTTGTTTGTTCCTTTGTAAGACATGATTATTATCATATTTGATTGAAAATTTTTAGTACAAATCTACCACATACTCTTAAATTATTATTAAACCGTTTTAGGCAAGAATATAAGATTCGAAGTGATGTTACTGAATTAAAAATACTAAAAAAATTCTCAATCATAATTCACCCGACAACAGAATTGGATTCCTTCTTAAACAAGTATGATAATCAATTGCTCATTTGTTTTTTATTATTTTGTTCATTTTCCTATTTTTTTCATCAGCTATTCACAATAAGCCCACAAGGCACATTTAAAAGAGTTTAAAAAATACAGTCTATTTAAGGGAACTTTGTTAAAATATACTTATATGAAATTTCGGAAAATCTATTAGTTTCTTGAAATAAAAAAAAAAAGGTCAAACGGCAATTAATAGTGTTGGAAGCATAATGTAAGTGGTGGAATTTGATCCCGATTGATCAAAACCACGGGTATCTAAACTTTTAACCATTAAATTGAGTGAAGTGAATGTTAAAATTATATATATATACTAAAATACAGTTACATTTTACTGTAGATCTACAGTATATATATATTTTAACTTTTCTCTAAGCAATGGCATAACCTATCTTTCAGCCTATGTAGATTTTCTTTCTTTTGTTTTAGTCCCTGACTTTTATATATTTGTCATTTTGGTCCTTTTTTTTTTTTTTTTTTCGTGTAAATTCAATGATAAATCCCTTACTAGCTGTAAGAGTGGAGTTAGGATTTTGTAAAACAAGAATTGTTCATGTGAATGCATAACAAATCTATTCAATGTTGACTAAGTAGCATGTTGTTCTTCTACTTTTGTAAGTTTTAGCTTTAATGAACGAAACTCCTAGTCCCTTCTCATGCAAAGAAACTCCTCTGAAATACTAATCATCCAAGCGGTGGCTGTGTATTTTAACAAACAAGCATGCATTAATTATGCTAACCTCCAATCACCAAATGTGCAAGTATTATCTTTGTAAGATAACATTTATTTAGGAATAAGGAATGTAGTGGAGAATAAAGTTTTTAATAAATTTATTTTTTTGGTGAAATTTTTAAAAAGTTCATGCTTTGAAAAATCATTGAGAGGGAAGAAATAATATATCTATAATGATCTTTGACAGCATAAGAGGTCAAAGAAAAGTATTTTTCTTGAATTTCTATTTAAAATTGTTCTAATTTTTATTGTTTTTTTTTTGTGTCAATAGTAAAACACCAATTTTAGTTCCTAAAATTTTTCTCTTTACCATATTAATTTTGAAACTTTATTGTATAAAGATTATACCTAATTTTATGTCAACTCTAAATCTCAATTTTTTTTAATGGAAAATTTTATTTTATCAATAGTTAAACTTACTTTTAATTACTAGAATTCTAAATTTTTCTCTCTTCAACTCCGAACTTTATTATTTAATAAATATTGTACTATATTTATATTAAATGCTAGTACATATTAAATCACTATAACTCCAGAAGTTTACACTTTACATTTTTAGCCCTCAAACTTTTTTTCGGACAATTAACCTTCTATTTGAGTTTTTAAAATATTGTTATATATCTTAAAAAATAAAAATTTTTGATTATTTATAATTAAATGTCCGAATAATAAATTGTCGCCGCAACACACAGCCATTCACCTAGTGTACTTCTAAGGACAAGATTAAATCTAGGTTTTTAATTGACTTCTTCCACATCTAGCACATATTTACAAATTTACCACTGAAACAAAATTTCAAATGCATCATATTATTATTACTTTATCTCTGGCGATTTGGGCAGCAATATCCGGGAATGTGGTTAGGTACAAGGGCATTAGCGGCTCTGACTTCAACATCCAACGGGCATTGATGTTAAGCTTTTAGACATCCTTTTTTTTGGTTACAAGTCATGAGTTCCAAAGGCCCTGTTTGTGTTCACTGTCATGTCGCTCATAAATGAACGGTGAGATTGGGAAGTATTTACTACCACCATGCGGCTTGCCTAAAGCTTTGGTTCGATCCTGTTGTAGACTTTTGTGGTGGCCTGGCCGACGGGTGGATGGAGGGGCCTATAATTAATATGCCCCAAATACAAAGTAAATTTGGACAGGTCCCTCCCCCACTCCCGCAAGACCAGACCAGACCAGATAGCTAGTGGTGTCGTTATCACCAGGACCCGTCCCCTACCCCCTGCGTGCTTCAGATTCCGTAACTTCAGGCCTCCTTAAGTCTACAAGCATTATTGTCCAACCCAACCCAACCCCTTGAGTACGACCCTTGTTCAGCTTTCTTTTTTTTTTTTTTTTTTTATCTAGTTATTTTCTTTTGTGCTAAGAAATTAATTACAACTATGAAATCCCTCTAGACAAGTAGCCTCTTCAAATGTGTATATTTAGATGAACCATAACTACTTTTGTGAATAACGTAATTCTCTGTGACTTATGTATCTTTACATGTTATTTGCTAGAATATAGAGATGCATAAAAAAGTTATTTGAACCCATTTGCTTTTTTAAATACAAACCTGACTATAATACATAATTTTGAGAGAGAAAACAAAATTGTACAAATGTGTTAATAAACATATATATATGCATGTTTACCATTGTCTGGATTGTTATTGGACAATAAACCGAAGTGGAATGAATGCCAATTAGGGAGGAGTAGGAGTAGGAGTAGGAACTTCTAGGGCTGGTTCAAAGGTAGCCTTTTCCTTACTTATCTCAATCAACTTCTCAATCAATGTATTGCTTTTCCAAGCTTCATATATATCAGCTCCAAATCTCGTCTATATGCGTGAACTTAGCTTTGCTGGTTGAGATCTGAGTCATCTGACGTGGGTGAGAAGAGGCTGCAACTACAAGGACATCAGAATGTGTACTTATAAATCTTTCCAAAAATTTAACTCCCCCATGTTTAAGCTTAATTCAATTGATTAAAAGGTATATGGGTATGGGACTCAAACTCTAACTTTAAGATTAAAAGGTTCAAGCACTCTAACTTGAAATGATACATGCTTGAGCCCATCGAAGAACTCCTAACCTAGCTATGTAATAATATTTGCATCAAGAGAAAAAAAATTTAAGTACAGAACTAAGTTATTAACTTGGGTTTCTTTTGGTAATAATGCTTAAAATTAGTGTTAGAGGTTGTAATAAATTATTAATGATTGTAATAACTTTTCCATACCTCTAAAACTAAAAGTTGTTGTTGAATAATTGTTCTAACCCCTAGCTCTAAATGCTGATACTGTTCCAAAATGAAGTCTTAATCTCTTCAAACTATCAAATTTTAGAATCACTAGTTCTCACAATATTTAAAAAAAGGTTTCAGGAAACATGCGAAATGACCTCTATCATTTACAAACTTCTGTAAATACCCTTAAACTCCCACAAAACATGCTTCTAAAATACCTAAGGAAGAAAAAAGGGGGAAAAAATCATTAACTTCGTGCCATACTATTACTGATCATTTCTTCTCAATGGGTACTGTCTCATTTCTTGTCATTTCAAAGCAAGGGAAACAAAATTGAAATGAGACTGGCATTGAAATGAGTATTGTTTCTTCTGTACATGTTTTCTTGAGACTGACATTGAAATCAGTGGTTTAAGTGTCAATCAACTGTTCGCAATTTGGCAATAGCTAGTAGAATTGAAATATTGAAACCTTTTCTGGGCAATAAGGACCAGATTAAGACAACTTAGAGGTTGGGAATCAAAACAATGAGAGAGAGAGTTGTGTGGCGCTGTACTTGTTTCGTAATTAATCTGCAACTTTAAAAATCTAGCTACTTCCATATTCATCACATATGTATAAATTATCTTAACCTTTACATATATTTTGACGCCTTGATGCCTAATTTTGGTGCATACTCGGGACAGCACCCAGAGGCGTGGCTAAAAGGCGTGTGCTGATGTATACAGTTTAGATGAAGCCGAAGATGAAGTTACAGATAGAGGTTAGGTTTTTTTTTTTTTTGGTATAGGCAAGATCTTCTTCCATTGTAATTTAGGTTAATTTATACGATATGTTGGCCTTTTAGTTAGATCAGTTCTGCCGGGTGTTCTTTTGGATGGCCATGCATCCTGAGACTTGATCAACAACAACTAGGGGTAAATACAAAGTCCCTTTATGGTTTGATCTGACCTACACTTTACCCCTCTAGTTTTAAAAATATACATTTTACCCCTTACTTTCTTTATACTAGTATCTAATAACAACTTCTAAAACCCTAAATTAAACTATTTGATAATTATATTTCAGTAATTTCAAGTTTTTTGATATTTTCTTCATAGCTAACCGACCTTTAAAAAATATTGATATGTATTTGTAGAAAGAAAAATGCATATGCAGAAAGGAAAAATTGATAATTTAAAATGTCTATTAACAACAAAAAAATATTGAAGAGACTGACAATATTACTAGAAGATGACTATCGTATAGTTTAAATTACAATTTCAGAAGTTAATATCGGACAGTATAAAAAAACTAGAGACAAAGTATAAGTTTTTAAAAATATGGCAACAAACTGTAGGTTATGGTAAATCTTAGGTGTAATTGTAATTTTCCCCAACAAGTAGCCCTCTATATTTCATGACATGATTGCTATGGTTTGTTGAAGTTGAACCTTTGTCACAAGAAGCATGCATCTTGTTGCCGCTTTGGAGTTTAGTGCGCGAATTTGTGGTTTCGACGCGAAAGCGTTGTAGATTCGCTCTTTAGTTATTATTAAAGCGCAATTTCATTTTTCAAGTTTGTGATTTCCATGTAATCCAAGAATTCCGTCCCAATGCAAGATTCTCTTACTTTTTTTACGCGGTGATTTAGTTGTCTCAGTTAGAAGCAAAATCTAAACCCTAGAAAAATACCAAAAGCCCCTTAACATGCACTAGTTATGAAAATATTGTCTTCCTTCTTGCTTATTCTACATATGCGATTGGAATAAGTTGGAAGTTTGTAGGTTCTTTGCACAAAAACAGCAGCATATTTCAGTATCTCTTGCAAATTGGAAGCCTGGTTATAGGATAGAAGAAACAGATATGTCATGTTGATGTCTCGGTGATTAGTATGTAAGTGAATTTAATGTTTCTATTCAAACTTCTTGCTAAGTGAATTTAATGTTTCTGTTTAAACTTCTTGTTGAATTGTTGGCGGTAGAGCACCAGTCATCGCCGTCGGTCGTCCTTGCCGAAGTTAACGGCGATGTTTGTCTTTTAGTTTAGTTTTCTTGCGTTGTTCTCAGCCTTAATTCTCATCGCAAGTTTGAATTAAAAAATTTATACACTCATACAAGTAGTCGTTTGTCTTATTCATCACGTAAGTCATTCTTTTGTTTGTTTGAGATAAAATATTTATTAATGAAGCAAAGCTACAGAATACCAATACAAGACAAAACTATAAAATACAAAGTAGAGGTTAAGAAAAATGAAGGACCATAATTTCTCTTATTGATGGTTTGAGTGTTGAAAACTATCAGTTTGTTTGTCAATTTCTTTTTGTGTTCTCCTTGTGTGTGTATTTATATAGACACTCTCAAACCGCTCCGACTCTCGATAATTTTTTAAATTTGGTAAATTCACGATCTCTCAAACGCTCCTGCTCTAGGTAACTTAGAGTTGAACTGACTTGAGGTTTGGTAAAATCCCGTGTTCCCTAATCTATATCTGTTTTTTTTTTTTTTTTTAAGGTAAGAATTTTTGCCCTTCAAAATAAATAACACTCTCACATACTGATACTGATATAGCTTCTTCCAATTTCACTTTTGTCAGTAAGTCATATATGCGTCCATTCATAGTTGACGGTAATTCTTATTCCTTACCTCAAAAAAAAAAGGGGAGAAAAAGTGTTAACCATTAGATGCTAGAATTAGAAGAATGTGTTTTTGTAGCTAAAACTAGGGGAAGCTAGTCCATCTTTGATGACTCCAATGAGTTAATCTTTCAACTATGCCAAATATGGATAAATAGATATACTATAATATAATGTGTGTTTTCGACAAAACGGGCTTCCAGGTAAGCTGATTTGGAACTTGTAAAAGTAAGATTATTCTGGCTGGGTTTGATTCGTAGCAATGAATGTTTTCCTACTCCTTATTCTTTTGTTTTTGTATACCCCAATTTTTTTAGCTTTTCTTTTTCCATTTTTCTTCTTTTTCTCATTTTGTGAATTATTTTCTTTTCTTTCTTATTTCACTTTTATCTAGATTTTTCCCAGTTTTATTTCTTTTCTTTGTTTTTGTATTACTCTCGAATCTTCTTGTTCTTTTTCCGCAGTTTCATATTTTGTCCCTTTTTCCATATTTCACTTTATATTTATGTTTTTAACAATAATTTATAGTATTTTGTGCTATTTTTAATTATTATTTCAATGAAAATATTTTTCTTAATAATATTTGTATAAGATTTAAATATACATTATTTTTTATACTCAATATGACTTGGAATCCTGAGTGTCAGGTATGTAAACTAGTGGTGTATTCTTTTGTTACTGGTTATTTTTATTTTTATCAATAAGAGTTTATTCTTTTATAAATTTATTCTTGTTCTTTTAGAGAAATTAATTTTTTATTCTCTTATTACTAGTTATTTTTTATTTTATTAGCACATCTTTGTTTGTTTATTAGTAAGTGTGTGTTCTTTTACTAGTTAATGTTTGTTCTTTCAGATGAATTTGATATTTGTTTTTTTATTAGTAGCTTTTTGATCTTTTATTTTTATGTATTTGTTCTTTTATATGTTCATATTTGTTTCTTTTGGATGAACTAATTATTTTTTATTTTATTGGTTGCTATGTATATTTTTATTAGAAACAATATATACTTTTATCAGTTCATACTTGTTCTTTTAGAAAAACTAATTTTTATTCTTTTATTACTAGTTGTTTGTTCTTTTTATAGTAGCTCTTTGTTCTTTTATTACTAGTTGTTTGTTTTTTTTTTCTTTTATCAATTTTATATGTTCTTTTATCGGTTTTACTTGTTCTTTTATCAGTTTTTGTTTGTTCTTTTATCAATTTTATCCATTTTTATCAGTTTTATCTATTCTTTTATCAATTTAATATGTTTTATTTTTCCTAGATTTTTTATTTTTCTTTATCTACTCTTTTATCAGCTTTTATCTATTCTTTTTATAAATTTTACTTGTTCTTTTAAAAGTTCTAGAGAACAAATAAGAGTGGATAAAAGAACAAATAACTACTGATAAAACAAAAAATAACTATTAATAAAATAATAAATAAATAATTTATCTAAAGAATAACTATAAATTGATAAAAGAACAAACAATTACTGATAAAAGAATAAATAACTACTAATAAAAAAATAGACAATTATTTTATCTAAAGAAAAAGTAAGAATTGATAAAAGAACAAATAATTGTTCATAAAAGAACAAATAACTACTTCTAAAAAAGTATATAGCCAGTTTATATAAGGAACAAGTAAGAATTGATAAAAGAATAAATAACTGTTCATAAACGAACAAATAGCTACTAATCAAAAAATAAACAGTTAGTTTATCTAAAAAACAGGTATGGATTGATAAAAGAAAAACTAACTACTGATAAAAAAATGAATAACGACTAACAAAAGAGTATACAACTAGTTTATCTAAATAACAAGTAGAGATCAATAAAAAAACAAATAATTACTTATAAGAGAATAAAAAATCTACCAATAAAAGAAAAAAACATATATTAATAAAAAACAAATAGGAATAGATAAGAAAAAATAAACAATTATTGATAGAAAAAATAAATAACTACTAGTAAAGGAACATATAACCAGTTTATCTAAATAACAAGTAGAAATTGATGAAAGAGCAACCAACTAATTGTAAAAGAATAAAAAACTACTAATAAAAGAACAAGCAACTATTAATAAAAGAACAAATAGAAACTAATAAAAGAACAAATAAGGTCTCAATCATTTTAGTAGTAGGTGCTTGATTTCTTCCTCTTTTATTTTGTTTTTTTTTTTTTTTTTGCATTCTTGTGTTAAATTTCAGATTTCTTTTTAGGACATGTTGCAGGAAAGAATAAACTAGAGCAAAGACTAAAATAAAAAAAAAATTCTAAATCAAAGCAAACAATGAAATTATAAAAAAAAAATTCATAAATCAAAGCAAACAATTGAAATCAAAGTAAAACTGAAATCACAGTGAACAACTAAATTCATAGCAAACTAACAAAACAAGAGAATACATAATTAAATGTAAGCAATAAGAAAAACAAAGATAGTGTATGTAAAAGAAAGAAAGATTTTTTGTTCCAAGAAGAAAGAAGTAGAAAATAAAGCAATAAAAAAGTGCCAAAGGGAGTTGTTACTTGACAAAAAAATGGAACAAGAGAAAAGAAAAGGCAAAGAGGCAAAAGTTAATAAAAAAAAGAAAAGAAAAAGAAACTAGCAGGATTTTTGTGGATCAGTTGTGTAATTGAATGATTTGTAAAAATTTGGGTCAAATTATAAATTTTTATATTATAAGAGGATGACTTATGGTATGAACCAGACTTACACAAGACTTACTCATATGGATGAGAATGGGTTGGGTATAACCAAAATTCAATCCAAATCATCACTAGTGAGTTGGGTTAGTTGAATAAAAATGGATCATGGTTTGTGAGTCGGTTTAAAATTTGGACAAACCATTAGTTTGAAACCAACCCGAGGTAAAACCTAATCTAAGAGATATGTATAAATATATAATAAAAATTATGTTATTACTAAATTATTCATTTATCTTTCTTGAAATGAGTGCTATACTATGTATTTATTTTTTAAATAAATTTTAGTTTTGCCATTCGAAAAAAAAAAATTCTTCATATATTTATGTATGAACACGTACATTTAAACATGTACATTACTAAAATGCAATATATTTATTTGTAAATATGCTCATTCAAACATGTACATTAAAAATTATGATATTACAAAACTTCTATTTTCTCATATACTAAGAACATATGGATTTAAACATGAATTAAGTTCTGAATTATATTAAATATTTATTAAATTAGTTGTGGATGTAATTTTAGTAGATAAGGAAGTTATTAATTGTTACATTTATACGATAATAGTAAAAAAAACCCAAGAACTAAAATTAATAAACCTAACCCATAATTTTAGTTATGTTCAGTTCTTAGTTCTTAGGTTGGATAAGATTTTTTTTTAACCATCATGCTTTATACCTATTGACAAATCCGATTTGGTCCTTCACCTTTCATTTGCGACGTCAATTGACCATTCCGGGAATCAGGTCACGGACTCCGTTAAAACAGGTGCCACGCCACAACCACCCTGGAACCAATTAACCGAACTTATCCCTCAAGAGGCCCTTTTATTTCATTCCGTTACCCGCCCGACAAACTTCAGACTTTAGACTTCAGCCAGAGATGATGAATAATGCAAGCATCAATGGACCGTTGAAAAGAAATGTCCTTTTTTCCCTCTCCAAATCATGTCTCTCCCGCCAAGACAAGTACAAGCGCTCGCGTTCTCTCTCTCCAAGTCCCACTTCGTCCGACATCTCCGCAATTGCAAGGACTTCCTCTCTGCAACTTCAGCACACGCCAGCCTTCTTAAAGTTGGGTTCTTGAACGACATCTTCGCAACCAATCATCTAATGAACTGTTACATTAGCATAAGAAAGATTGACATAGCACATCAACTGTTCGATGAAATACCCGAACCAAACGTGGTGTCTTATACCGCTCTCATGGCTGGTTGTAATGACGTTCGCAGACCCAAAATCGCCCTTTGGCTGTTCGGTGAGATGAGAAATAGCTCGGTTCTTCCCAACGATTTCACCTTTGCGACTGCTGTCAATGCTTGTTCCCTGCTTGCAGACCTAGAGTCAGGAAAAAGGATCCATTCACATATTGAAATTTCTGGTTTTCGACGTAATCTCGTGGTTTGCTCTTCCCTTGTTGACATGTATGGGAAATGTAATGATACTGACGCGAGCAAGCGGGTTTTTGATTCAATGAGTGATAAGAATATTGTCACTTGGACTGCTATGATCTCAACGTATGCACAGAACGCAAGGGGAAATGACGCACTCCAACTTTTGAGGGAATTCAATGCTTTGAAAAAGGACCATCCAAATGAGTTCATGCTGGCAAGCGTGATCAATGCTTGTGCGAGCTTGGGGAGATTAGTTTTGGGAAAAGTTATTCATGGAGCTGTAATCCGTCGTGGCCATGAGTCTAATGATGTGCTTGCTAGCGCACTTGTGGACATGTACGCAAAATGCGGGTCCATCAGTTATTCAAATAAGGTTTTCCAGCGAATTCCTAGTCCTTCTGTGATTCCATACACTTCCATGATTGTCGCTGCTGCAAAATATGGACTTGGAAGATTATCTCTCAAACTCTTTGATGAGATGATTAATCAGAGAGTGAAGCCTAATGATGTCACATCTCTTGGGGTTTTACATGCTTGTAGCCATTCAGGACTTGTCAATGAAGGCCTTGAACACTTCAATTCAATGCATGCAATACATGGAATATTGGCGGGTGCAAAGCATTACACCTGCGTTGTTGATATGCTTGCTCGAAGTGGTCATCTGGATGAGGCACATGATTTGGCCAAATCTGTCAAACCAGGCCTTGAAGAAGGAGCTCTTCTGTGGGGAACGCTTCTTTCTGCTAGCAGGCTTCATGGAAGAGTAGATATAGCTGTTGAAGCAAGTAACAAGTTGATAGAATCTAATCAGCAAGTAGCTGGTGCGTATGTTACACTGTCAAATGCATATGTATCGACAGGAGAATGGGAGAATGCTGCAAATATTAGGCAAAATATGAAACTGACAGGAATTTCCAAGGAACCAGGATGCAGTTGGCTAGAGATTAAGGACTCAACGTATGTTTTCTATGCTGGAGATCTTTTTTGCGAAAGAGGGGGTGAGGTGCTCAGGCTGTTGAGAGAGCTGGAAGAGAGAATGAGGGAGAAGGGTTATGTTGGAGCTTCAACAGGTTTGGCCCTTGTTGACGTGGAGGAGGAAGCGAAGGAGGAAATGATAGCTCTCCATAGCGAGAGACTTGCCCTAGCTTTCGGGTTAATAACCATGCCCAAAGAGGTAACAATCAGAATAATGAAGAACTTGAGAATGTGCAGGGATTGCCATGAAGCTTTCAAGCTGATTAGTGAGATCACAGAAAGGGAATTTTTGGTCAGAGATGTTAATAGATTTCATCATTTTCAAGATGGATCTTGCACTTGCAAGGATTTTTGGTGATATTAATATCATAGTTTTCAAACCTTTAAGAAAGACCCCGGAACAGCAAGGGAACCCTAAGAAGTATCATAACCTGCACTCCAGTTAATTTTAGTAGTACCACAGAAAGCCCTTCAAAGACCAAATGGTCAGTTGTCAATACATCAGCACGCTATCCTCCTAATGCTTTCCTAACAACTTGCTATCTCTAAATATTCTACAATCTAAAGCCCTGGATCAGCAGAGCCGAAAACAGCTTGGGATCAGACCCACCTCTGAGAGATACTTTCCAAACGAGCTAGATGTTTATCCTCTGTGGTTACCCTGAAGGCAATTACGGGTTAAAGTGCTATGCCGGCGTAAAAAAAATCAAGGTAAATGTTCCGTAATGTACATTACAAAATTTTCAAATCATCCTCAATTTGTACACATGTGCAAGGAGGTATGGCGCCATTGGTGATGTGAAGTTTTGCAGGTTTCCCATTGGTGCAACTGTAAATAACCCCACCCCCCTTCTTGCCTTTCTTCTCGCATGGCCTTATGATGTAAACCAGAGAACAAGAGTGTATATGTACTCAGCATATTTGATCATTAACAACGACCACCACCCAAATCAGAATGACTGATGGCTTCAAGTGCTTGCTGAACCAACCGTATTAGTCCTTCAACGTCTTGGAAGCTAAAATCTATCACTTTTCTGACAGAAGTGATGCACTCTTTATTTTGTGCTTCTGCTAGGGTTGAATTAGCTGCTTCAAAGGCCTTTTGGGATTTTGTTGAGGCCTCCATTGCAGAACTCACATCCTGCATCTGCAAAACAGTAACACGCTCATATCCTTTCCAAACCTTGGACATGAAGTAAATCAACAGAGAAGCAATACTACTCAGGCCTATTGGAGATGCCTTAACCAGTAATAATCCACAGGTCACTCACACACATACATACATCACTTCAAACTTGAAATGATGTAAAGGTCAGGAGTTATCTACAAAAAAGAAATGTCCTTTGATGTTCTTAAACCAAAGAACACGCCACTGTACAATGTTGAATCGAATATGGGATTTAATTGTGAGAAAAATAGATTGCCCAATACACACACACACACTCTCTCTCTCTCTCTCTCTCTACAGATTGTGTACGTGGCTTTTCCGGGAGATGATAACTATAAAACAAATGCTTGGTGTGCAAGTTACAACTGAATCCTCCAATGCTGGACCCTTTGATATCAAGAAAGTAAAAGAAAAACTGATACTGCCATACACTGGACCAACTTACAAAATCCAGCAGCCGAATAAACTTTGGGCGTTTTCGAGCAACAATATGGGTTCCAGCAACATTAGTAACCGTGCCCTTATCAACAGGTGCTTGATGGTTTAAGTTGTCGACATCTGATGCAGAAGATGATGGTGATTCACCTGAAAGAACAATTCCAGAAAGAATCATGGCATACTTAAAAAGGATGCAGAAACTAATAATGACTCAACCATATAGAGAAACTTCAAGTGGAGATGCATGTATTGCTTGGAAGAAAAGATCATATGATAAAAACACCAAAATTGGGGACAGCCACGTATTTCAGCTTATTGGCCCAACAATATTCCACAACAAAATGGAACAGCCTTCAACAGAAAGCTGAGTCTAAAGTAAAAATCGCCTGGAGATTTTTCAAAAGATCTTAATGACAATCTTCAAATTGCGCAGCTCATAAATGGTTTAACTTGTATATGTCTGATAGTGAAGGCCATCAAGTTGCAGAATGATGATGAGTGAAGCTTCACGCAATCCAGTGAGGGTAGAGCTCCTTTGGAAGGATCAAACTTGCCACAAGTTCTTGACAAATTATAGGCATTGGGTATCTTAATCTAAAGCTCCCCATTACACACCATCCCTCACCAAAGTTCGTACTAAGTAGGCAAAGCTCTCTACGTAAAGAAAGGAGGGTCAGAGGAAGATGGCATTGCACTTTTTATCAGATATGGTAGGGAAGAAGTGATTGTGAAGAGGGAAAGAAAGGGATTCAACAATTATTGGTTAATTGTTTGATCTTACTTGAGATGTGCCACCTGTAGCAAGTAAAGATACTAGATGATGTTCAGTGGGTCAACCATCCCTTGTGAAATCATTTTCTTTCTGTTGTTAGGACGCCAATTCCATGACCAGCAAGAGAAAATGATTTCACAGAGGTAATAAGATGTTTCTTTCAATTGAACATAAAAAGCACCCCAACGGAACTAATAAAAGGAAAAAAGGATTGCATTAAAAGGCCCAGTGGGAGAAGAGTCAACAAACATGTTGGCAGCCTACACTCGCAATAGAAGAATAAAACACACCATAACACCATAGCACAGAGCAGAAAAATACAATTTGCTGGAGACCATCAGTAACTGTTACCTTGAGGAGTCATCAGGGTAGCTTGCAACTCATGCCGGTCACGGCTGCTGGTAGGATTTTTACAATAAACTACCCTCATATACGCCACCTCCATGCATTTATAGGCCAAAGAAGTAGCAGCCATTTCTTTACGTTTTTCATATTCCTGGGCACAAGTTCTGTAACTCGAGAACATTAATTATCATAATACACCCTTATGATGTCTACCAAATTTAGCGCAACATATAAAACACAAAGATTAAACACAGATCATATTGTTGAAAAACATAAGAACAATGGCATTTTAAATGCATACAAAATGGTATGATGAAGGTATCATGGGAGTTGCGAGAATTAAGACATGAATCTAACTGTTATTCATCTTATAATCTGCATGGACTCCATAATATGGGTGTTAGAGTTGAACTACACTAGGTTAGAATGGTTTATTGATTCCTGAACACAAGGGACAGAAAAGTGACTTATGAAACTATGGAACATGATAAGCTCACAGTCCATCATGGTTAAGGATGCGTGAGCACCGTCAAATGGCATGGGAACCACATTGGACCCACTCATCTGACAGCTTTCGTGCATTTGCCACTGTGATGGACGGTGAGCATATAATTTTTCTCAAACCATAAAGCCCAATAGGTTTAATAATTAGAGGAATGTGATGCTAGCCCTGTTAGCAGAGTCCCCTAGGCTTCATAAGCATTATCCACAGAACAGCTAGTACAAATAAGTACTAAGAACAGGCAGAAAAGCAATATATCTCGTTGAAAACTTCTTCTCACAACCCAGCTGATACTCCTAATTTCCAAAGGAATAATCACAAAATACCATTCCTTATATGATAAGATACAAGGCTTTCCCAATCATCATCGAAACCTCTACTTACTCACAAAGTTTGGTTGCGATAGAATATGCTTGCATGGGACTAACATCTCCAGGTCTACCACCTTCACCAGTGCAAGTCTCAGAGAGTGAAGCTCCACGAAGAAACTCAAGGGCAGCTTTGAAGTTAGCCTCATTGCTTTCAAAAGAAAAGCCTGAGTTCTGATGAATGCAAATACAATGACAGAAAGTTTTAGAAGAAAAATGAAAAAAATGAAATAATTTCAGCATTCTTACATTTCATTTTTTGTGCTGTTTTTGTTGTTTCTTCATCAAATTGTGTTTCACTAAGAACAGAACAAAGATAATGGGGAAAACCTTAAGGTTATCAGCCAATTCTCTGAGCTCTTTACCCTTTGTCAGGGCACTACTTGATGGCCGATTGAGGTATGGTCCAGGATTCTGAGAACTAAGGTCTGGTTCCACTAAATGCACATCTTTCTTGCCTGGCCGAGCTACGCTCTTCCTACCAGCATTCCCAGGACCTTTTGATACCTTCAACACATCTCCGTTGCTTGAGGCATTAGCTGGGAACTCTTTGAGGAGAAGTCTCGGTGGGGGTTCTACTGCAGCATGATGATCCTGCATTTCTCGCTTATTTTGAACTTCAAACTCTGATGCAGATTTATACGTGTTGCCTGTTGCCTCTACATGTAACACTTTTCTTTCACCACCAGTATCCTGAATAGGGTATTGGGAAGGAGAAGCCTTACAATTTATGTAGCATTGAGCAGCTGATTTTACATCAGGTTTATTGTGCCCTTTTAGTTTCAACGGATTTTCCATCCTGGTACCACTGGACATTTGTCCTAGGGAGTCCCTCCTACCACCGTATTTCTCAATCTTGTTATGGGTAGCATTAGACTTTTCATGCAAATTGCCCTTTTCACAGTTCAGATCTTGCTCATTTGGTTGCTCGTAGGCCTTTATTTTCTTCCCTGCTGAACTCTTGCTATTGTCCTTTAACTGGGAAGCATGTTCTTTACCCAGCTTATGCAGAAATGATGTGTCCTCACGCTGTTCTATGTCTACCCTACCATCATCCTGACAATGTCCAAATGCCTTTTGGTTGGCCAGGCACTGCTTCTCTTTTATGATTTCAGCATCATTTGAGAACACACTGCTTTTTCCAATTTCACAAGATTTAGTTTTACCATTGTCATTCTGCTCGGAACTTCCATCCATAAGATCTGCTGTTGAAATTTTATGAGATCTAGTATTACAGTCACTATCCCTTTTCTCCTTCCTCATCATCCCAGATGAAATGAGATCGGCACCGGCACCACCAGAACACCTTCTGAAATTACCAGTTACAGGAATACCACCATCTGCAGCATCATCACCTGCTAAACTGATCCCGCCTGCCAAGGTAAGTTTTTCATTATACAAGGTTCTCATGGGAGACGAAGAAACTGATTCAACAGGAGAACTTTTCACTTCTTCAAAATTTACTCTAGCTTTGTGAGACCCAGAAATCTTTGAGGAGCTAGAATTGGCAGTAGTTGCCACTTGTCTGCAACCTGAATCCCTTCTCAGTGAGTCAAGACCATCATCATATGCCTGTTGAAAAGCTAACTTGCTTTTTGGTTTGTTTAACTTGTGGGCCTCATCAACACTCTTGACTTCTGCACTGCCACCAACAGAATCACCTCTGCTTTTTCTATTTTGAAAATCACCTCCAGGATACTGCATCCCATGCTTAGAAAGCAGAGCCTTCTTTTCCTTTTGGAATCCACTTCCACTGCTCTTCTCTTTTACATACAAGCCGTTTTGATTATTCAGTGAGTCACCCAATTTCCTTTTCCTCATAGAACTATCTTTATTGTCACGCATTGTCAAGTCCAAAGATCCACCACCAGATGAGCCATTTTGATTATCCTGTGAGTCACCCAATTTCCTTTTCCTCATACAACTATCTTTTTTGTCACGCATTGTCACATCCAATGATCCACCACCGGATGAGTTATGAGTTACACGTATATTCTTCACTGAAACCACTAGCCTTTCCTTCATAGCAAGCTCAGAATCAGCATATTCATTTTCTTCCTTCACTCTCCCACTTGCCATTGCTGTATGTATATTCTGACTGGCCCTTTGAAGGTCCAAATTGGAATCTTCATGTTTTTCATCAGAGAACACATCTTCTGTCTTGATTTTCTTTGAACCTTTATGCACAGGATATGATACAGAAGTTACAGTTTTTTCATGATTTTCCTTTACTTAATGCAGAAAAAAAAAAAAGTAAAAACTTCTTATTTATAAAATCACACTGCCACAAGAAAATTGTCTAGATACCTCTAACTTTATGTGGTTCATGCTGTTGAAAGCCAGATTTGTTCACTAAATCTGATTCTGCAGGGAGATGAGCCATGTCATTTAAGCTTCTCCTCTTCACAGACTCCCTGGGTGTATCTTTTCTAGGACCAAAAATCGGAGTCAGGCCATTAACACCACCTGATTTAAGCACTTCTTTTGAACCATATTTCTTCTTCACTCGAGCAGCTACAACTTCAGAATTCAAACTCCAATTGTTTTGATTATCTTCCAAACTATTTTGACTCAAATTTGAAGGATTCAGATACAATTCATGGAGTGCTTTTGTAGTGTCATCCTCACTGATGTCACATCGGTTCATCTGAGGCCTAAAGAGAAAAGTCACAAGGAACTAAATCATAGGAAAAGGATATTTTCTACAAAGAAATGAGAAGAGAAGATGTGTATGTTTCCGCAAAAACACCAGTTTCATACATGAAGCTGATTCAACAAATGAGCAAAACATTAGTGACACAATGCATCCTTTCACACAAAGCAAAGAAGAAACCATTACAAACATTCCAATATTTTACATCCAGAAGTTTCAACTTAACATTTTGGAGTTATGTAACTGCATAAAATGTTGCATGTTAATGTAGTAAGCAAAGACAACTTACAGCCAGTTAAGCATGCTACACAACCACTTCTCGGGGAGTTGTTCTGTCTTTGTACCATCAGGTAGCAGCCGCCACTTCTGACAGCGATCACATTGGACCCAATTTTCATCAATAACTATAGCAGGTGCTGCTGCTTCAGATGTAAATCCATCTTCAGTATTTGGAGGGACCATGAGTGGAACATCTTTCACAGATACAGCAGATAGATGATTATCAACTTTACTATCACCAACTATTTCCTTTAAATTACCAAAAGGTACAGCCTCTTTTCTCTCGGAAGCACTAAGGCTATAATGCTTTGGCTGCTTAGTAAAATGCCTTCCAGATGGGTCTGTGAAATCATCTTTTTGTGACTTCAGCTTATTAAGTCTACTGTTTTCTGTAGAAATATGATGACCAATTACATAACCATCAGTCATCCCATTAGTTGTCACACCCAACTCTGGTCTCAAAATTTCTTTATTTGAAACATTGACCTTTCTAGAGCCTTCACTGCTTCTCAACATCTTCCTGCCCTTTGACGAGGGTTTTTCCTTCTTGAATTCAATATTCTTATCATCCTGTTCACATGATGGATTCTTCCTAGCGGCCTTGTCTTTTGATACGTCTTGTAGCTTGACATGGGCCAAACTCATGCTCTGGTTCCCCCTGGAGTTCTCTCTGGTGTCAATCGAAACATCTATACTGGAACCCTCAGCATTGTTATTTTGACATTTTTCAACTGAACTTCTTCGAGGATTTGGCTTCCTACTCATGCCACTGCCAGATATAGACTCCAGCGAGTCCTCTTTCACTGAATCAGAGGAAAATAACTTCTCTACAGCTCCATCTCTATCAACATCCCTAGGATTGGCTTCCATGGGGTCAACAACATCCACTTTCAGATCCTTTGACAGCATCTCCTTACCTCCAGAGATTATATTTTCAAACCTTTTCTTGGAAAGGGATCTATTTTCATTTTCAGAAACCAAACTGCCAGCATTCTTATTTTCCACTGACTTCTTACTTTTACCCATTGGCTTTGTATTCTTCTTTTCTGATAATTTTCCAACACCGAAAGGAGGCTCACTTGATAATTCTACAAATTGGTGTGGACTGCTATTAAAGAAAGAAGTATCTTTCCCGTTCCTAAAAGGCCTCTCTTTCTCATTCCTCAGCAAAGATAGCAAACTATCATGAAGGGGAGATACGATAGCACCACCAGGAATGAAGAAAGAAGTCATGACCTGTTTAAACATACTTTCTTAGTCTAAATATAGACACTGAAAACCAAAAGCCAGAATAACATAGGACCTCTACCTGCAGAATACTAGTGGGTGACTCGCTAGTGATTTCTCGAGATGTAGCCACCAATCCACCAGTTTCCCCAGGACTGTTACCCAAAGATGAAGATGGGGTGTTGTCCAACCCAAGACCACTGTAAAGCGCATTATTTTTTTTACTTTTAATATCTTGACTCATTTTAAATCGGAACTTTAATGACCTCTGCTCAGTAGAAACTGCAGGTTTATTCAAACTACCATCCTTCACTGCAGAATCACTAACAACTTGTACCAAATGTGAGCCATTGTGCAGAGGAGCATTGGCAGATGGCAACCTTGTATCATGTGCTTCCTGAACACTACAAGAAGAATTTCCAGATCTCCCCCGGAAGGAGGCATTTTCAGGAGCTTTCAAATTGTTGGAATGACCCTGCATAGAAAGAATCCATGCTGCTCAATAAACAATGCGGCAGCCATTGACAACTTCTTGAGTACATAAGCAAAACACGATAAGGAAATGTCTTCATATACCTTCATGTGTACGCTCTTAGGAGGCTTTTGTGAGCCATAATTTATCTGCGGTGTTGGATGTGACCATGTCGGAGAAGAGCATCCATTCATGGGCAAAAAGGAACCATGTTGTCCATATCTTGTCCCTGTATGAATAATTGAAATTATGCTCCATCATCTCAGCAGGAAACAACCTGCATACTTTCCTACAATAGCAACTTCTAATCAATCACTTACCAAGTTCATCTGTAGAGACGCAGCCTTCAAAAACTCTTTGAAAATGGCCTAAGAAATTCTGAATCTTCTCATCCTTAAAAAAAAAAAGAAAATAGTTGAAAAGCTCAGCACAACATCGTCAAAGAAAACAAATAATTCAAAATTAGGACTCGCTTATCATATACATTCCAGATCAGAATACATATATTCTGGCAGGTAAGTCAAAAACCTATCATTATTTAACAACAGAATAAACCAACAGCTTTAAATGCACACATATGTATTGAAGCACTCATGCTGCATTTGCAACTAAGATTGTCTGAACATAAAAAACAGAGTGATGTTTTGAACCCGGCTATTCTTCATTCATTATGTTGCAATGGTCAACAACTAAATAAAACATAGTCGATCAATTTAGCGGAAAAACGCAATCAGACGACAACCCTATTCAATAAAAAGACACGAATATTAAATTTAAACATTGAAAATAAAAATCAGCCCCATTCCTCATGCACATTTTAGAAAAATGCTTGGCCGTGATCAGCATCTCTGAGGAGTGGGGAAAACAACCCAGCTTCAGAGGCTCAAAACTGACAGACTCAAACTAATGCATTGTATTCCGATAAATTGCGTTGCTCAACTCAATCAAAAGTTTGCACAGCTGCCATCTTTTGCTAACTTGAGCATGACACCGACATGTTCAATATGAAACAAACAGAATGAAAATTAAACAGAACAAGACAGAATGGCTCCTGTGAAAAAATAATTCAAACCAGCCCTTACAATGGACGAAAGAGCAGTGTCAGAGTCGAGGTTGTTGTGATCGTCTTTGTAACAGCACGCTTCTCCTTCTTCAAGCTCAGAATTGTACTCCATTAGGCACACCCAAAACCTAATTCCTGCCCTAAGCCTAACTCCAAAACCCTAGTTCTGACCCGTCCAAGCACCCCCCCACCCTCCCTAAAGTCCAACATCACAATCAAGGGAGATAGAGGGGAAATAAAAGGTACGACGGACACAGAAATTTCTAGGGAACTCCACCAAAACCCAGAAAGTGCATTATGTAGAACCGACTTCGATCGCGTGGAATTTCAAACCTTTACTTGAATCAAATAAATTAATAGAATTGGTTAATGATATTTCAGTCTCTCCCTCCTGAAGACTCGCAAGCAGGTTTCCGATGATCGGTCGGAGCAGCTTGGGCGATCAATCAGTGGCGACTCGGTTGTGTAGGCCGAGTTCGTCCGCATTCCAAATTGTTCACTTGCGGTACCAGCAGAGAAAGAGCTGTGTTTGGGTGAGTCTCTTGTCGTCTCGGCGAGTCTCTTCCCTTCCCCCTCAGGGCTTCGTTTTTCTTATTTTCCTTTCTAGCGTTTTAATTCCCTTTTTTTATTTCCTAGCCTATTTTATTTTCTCTGATCAATAAGACATGAATCTAATCTAATTTATTTTGTGATATTCGATAAACCGTGTCGTTCGTGACGGCGCGTGGAAGAGCAGCAAGTGGGATTCTCAAATTCTGTGCCAACGAATTGTCTGATTGAACGACATCGTTTAAGTTGTTCCCCATCCATCAACAATTCATTTTTGGCCAAAATTCACATATGGTCCTCCAACTTGACAAACTCGAGCGAGTTAGTCCCTTTTGTTTGACTCAGTGCGAGTTAGTCCTCTAACTTTTCAGATTAAGCATGTTAGTCCCTCAACTTTTCTAAATTAAACGAATTAGTCTTAGGCATGACAGAAAGCGTCTTCTAAGATGACACGGCGTTAAAGCCACGGTGATAGAGGTGGCTTGTCGTCCGCCTGAGGGATCGTCGAGAGAAGCGGTCATCTGAAACAAAATCACCGGCAGCTGTCGCCATAATCGGCACCTTCCGAATCAGTGACTGCATGGGAGCGTTGAATAATCGAGCGGCCAATAGACGATTTCTGGATCAATGAAAGAAGATTTTCAAATCAACAATTTCCTAATTCACAACATTTCTAAATCGATATGAGATGAAACCAACGGATAATAGGACCAACGGAAGGAGATGCGAGATCGAAGGGAGACGAGAGACGAGACCGACACAACGAGAGAAAAGGCGAGACCTACGGCAAGGGGGGAAAGGAGGTGGGTAGGAGAAGGAAGTCAACGGCAGTAGGGAAGGGATCCGGCGGCGCAGGAGTGATAGGCTGACGGCGATGAGCAAAAAAGAAACACTGTTTGTGATTCTGTACGCCGGGGGACTAACTCGTTCAATTTTTCAAAGTTGAGGGACTAAGTCACACTGAGTTGAAGTTGAAGAACTAACTCGCTTGAGTCAACCAAGTTGGAGGACCATATGTGCATTTTGGCCTTCATTTTTCCGGTCTAGATTCTTTCCCTAGTTTGTTTCATACGCAGCACATCTAAAGGCAAGCCTGCAAGGTAACCTGAGCTCAGATGAATCGTTAAGGACTAGCACTAATTTGTTTTAACTTAAATTAATGAAATTTAAAATAATTTAATTTAATTTAATTTTTACATTCTTTTTTATCTAATTTTTTTTTTAAATTCAATATTATATATGAGTAATAATTCAATAAAACTAAAATTTTTATAATTTTATTAAATTTTTATAAATTTTTTTTATGATGCCTATAAAAAGAAAAAAAATTATAAAATTTAATAACATCATACAAATCTTATATAAATCATCAAACATCAATAATATTATATTAACTTTGAAATGAAATTGATTTCAAGAAAAAAAATATATAAAAATAAAAATAAATCCTCGTAGTTACATGTCAACATTTGTTGAGCTATCAAAACAAACAGTAGAGACCAAAAAGATGCATGCTTGATTCGGACGATTGGTCGGAGCAAATCAATAAGGGCCGAGTTCGTCCATGTTATTAGACATTTAAGGACCCTTTTTTCCCAGAGAAGGGAAAATTAAGAGAAAAGACATTTAAGGACCCTTTTTTCCCAGAGAAGGGAACATTAAGCGAAAAGACATTTAAGGACCCCTCTTCCCAGAGAAGGGAACATTAAGAGAGAAGAACAACAAAACCAGCTCAAACATCAGAGGGAGGGAGGCAAAGAAAGAAAGAAAGCTCAATTTAAGTATTATTACAGAGTAATCATTCAACATTTCTCTTCCAGATTTGTTGTTTGGTTGGAGAGAATTCCTAGCAACAAGAGAAAATAACAAGTCAAAATGTCACAGAGTGCCCATAAACATTGCATCTACATTTAATGGCACCATGGAACAAATTTTGGAAGGGAAGGTAATCGACTTAAATTACATGCCTCTTCCTTTGCCCTAAAATTCTAAAAAACAGGCAATTAAAGCAAGAGGCCAATCCAATGCTAGATTCTAACAATTGCTGCCATCAATCCACAGTGGCAAGTACTTTAGTTTCTCTATCCCCATTTTTCGGCACAACGATGGTGTCCCTCTCCAGATGGGAATTGAAAGCCACTGTACAATACTCCGTCTAAGTTCTAAGCAGAACATTCCCATACTAGCCAAGGAAGAACCTGAATATGTCACTCAGAGACACGATGCCTTCCACACGGTTGCTACCAGCCTCCACGATTATAACCCGTCGAACACCTGAGTCACATTACAAGTGTGATTTTTATGCACGAAGATTTTCAAATAAGCTACCAAGGAAATTTGCACTGCAAGCCAACTGTTGCATGTTGGACAGGAAATGGTAACCCGGTGCAGACAGGAATATCAGTCTAAGAGGAGTCACCAATGCTCCACAAGGTACCAGTACACAATCATCAAACAAAAGACTTTTGGCTCAAAACCCAGAAAGAGAAAAAGTCACCTGGGGTTGCCAATCGTTCCATCACTTTGTGCAATGAATCAGAACGCAGACACATCTGCAGTCTCTGACTTCTCGTTTCAAAAGCTGAGTATGAGTCTTGTCCTAATTGCAGTGCCTAGTAAATAAACATTGAAATAAAAAAAAATTAAACAAGATGAAGAAGATAAGTGAAATCACCAGAAATGACATCAGAAGGCAACAGCACAAACACGGAGCAAGACCACCATAAACTGAATGGGATGAGGCTCAGCAAAGGGTCCAAACAGGCCGGGTTGGATTGGGTTCTACTATAAACAGAACCAACCAGAAATTTTGAGATATTTAAAATATGTTTCAACACAAAGCTGCTCTTAAACCCGATCAACCCTGAATCAAACTGACTGGTTCAGTTTATGTTTAATGAATTCCTCAGAAACACACAGGGGAAGAAAGAGAAAATGCAAGTATGCTTCGACCATACCAGTTTCGTATGTTCAACGAATTCCACAATAACAGACGGGGAAGAAAAGAGAAATTGCAAATATACTTCAACCATACAATTAATCTGACTCTTGATCTCATATATAACCAAGATAAATATAACATTCAAAAAATTTAATTAAAACAAATCTCAAAAGCCATAAGAGACATTCATCAAAAGCCATAAGAGATATTCCATCCTTAGCACTTCCAAGTCACCGAGGAATAAGAGTCTTTGGATGATATGCGGTTTGGTTAGCTTCAGGTTTCCGGTTTTATAATAATGGAAAACTAACCAAACCCAAGCTTAGTGGTTCTTTTGTTTTCACCAGCCCAAATTAAACCAGACTGAGCCCATTCAGCTCAAAATTAATTCATTGGTTATTCGGTTCACAAGCATAGAAACACCACAAATTGTGTGTGTTATACATCCATAAATTTCTAGGCACTTAGAACATAGGATGTTTGATTTGCATCAGGAGAGAACAGATGCAGATGGCAATCAAACAGTACAATGTAGTGTTGTGCACCAAGTCAAAAGTTTGGATGAGAGAATTTTTTTTTTTAACTTCCTCGCCAAAATGCCAATAACTTCTACCAAATACTATGATAACTGTTCCATGTGCCTAAGAATGCAAAAATCAGCACATCTTTAACCACAGCAAGAGCAAAGCAAATTAGCTCAATTAATACCACATATCCATGCCAACTCCATACCATCTAGAGCACAAGATGGTCTACAGACCTTAAAAGCAATCATGTGAAACATTAGAAAGCAAATGACAGAAGTCATACCTGATGGATTGTCATGTCATTAAGACTAATATGTGTGTAAGCTCTGTCTTTAGCCAAAGCTGTTATATCACTGATACAATACAACAAACTAATATCAAAAACTCCATTGCAGAAAAGAAGATATTTTCATTCACCAACTCCTAGGAACAAACTTCTCTTTGAGTAGAACATCACCTCCGGCAATATATATCCAGTAATGCATCATTGTCGTCTACTATTGGTATTGAACTTACTTGAGCTGAAAAGTCAAAAAAGAAACACCATGCTGTAAATATCATTGGAACAATTCGCATGGCTGAATTGTACAGAGCTGCCTAAAATTGGTCAACCTCAAACTAATAATAACATCGTTTTTACTGTTAATGCTAGGTAATGCCAGGAAGATGTCAAGAATTCCAATAGCAAATTTAATTGAACCTCTGCTCACAACATCATTTTTCCTTCAGCAAGAAAACCAAAATTATCACGAATCTTTTGTTCTTATGGCCAAGGGTGAAAAAATTGTGGGTGTGTGTTCACAATGTGCTTATGGCCAAGGGTGACAAAGGCTTATCATTGGCTTCTGTGTCACCATTCAATTCTCTCTCTCCTACTTTTTAAGTGCATGAAAGACATGGAAAGTGAAAGCTTTTACCTTGAAGTAACAAATCTAATGCAGAACTCAGAGAAGCATTTGGTCTCAACATTGCTAATGGACGTTGATTAGGTTCTCCGATTTTTGGAACCCATTTACCAACAGGAATTGCACAAACCGGTAGTTGTAATACAGGCAAAGAGCTAGAACAATTTCGGAAGTACCTGCAAATGCCTATCAACCAACATCCAAAGGTTAGTGGACAATCACATAATTCCTAAGTTAAAAATATGAAAATGGAAAGTACAAAAAGTAATGACTGGCTGATCAATCAGACACACTCACATTTTAGAATTCCAGAGAGGGAAGCAAGATGTAGTAGCTGGGGAAATGAGCCATCTTCCGAAGATGAATGGATAACAGGAACAGTAGCAACCTCATTTTGCAGTAATTTCAAAGCCACGTCTTTCAGGTTATCATATGGTCCAGCCTGTACAATAACCAAACACCAATATCACTCAAGTCCTACACACACCTAGCAAAACCAGGAAGCAAAGCAAAAGTGGCCTAATGATCTCTAAGGATAGGAAGGCATTAAAAACAGAACTCATTGATCACCGCCTGCCTCCAGGTTTATAAAAAAAAAACGAATGCCAAGACACTCACATGAATGAGTTGTCTAGTTATTGGTCTCCCATGGCTGTCAACTTGTTTGTTAAGGTATGCTTTCCCTTCTTTCCATGCAGAAATTGTGTGCGTTTCTAGCTCCTCCTCTGTCAAGTTGGATCCATTTCCTAGCTGCAGAAACAATATTTTACATGTCAAGATGACAAAGATTCAGGTCCAGTTCTCACTGCTAAGTATTGATGGAGTGTGCTGAAAAAGTGAGGCCATGTAACTGCACACATCATTTTTAGTAATCCTTAAAAACCACTTGCACGTATGAACTTACAGGACATCAATATCTATATGGAACTAAAGAAATAACGAAGTTGACCTGATTGGTACATCCACAAAATTTACATACCTCTCTCAAAATTAATATAAAATCCATTGCACTGAGAACCCCAACAAACTTCCCCTTGCAGAAGTCCCAAAGAGGAGCCATAGGTATACCCTGGAAACAGCATGACTCAGGAAAATGTTTATGCATCCATGCTCTTTATTTTTTATGTAAATATGTTGAAAGTGTTAAAAATAAGCAAATTTTACAGCACAGGGAAGTAAACAACCAGACTGTTTTCCATTCAACACATAAAAATTAATGAGGTGTAAAGGCTATGTTTCCAAGAGCAAATATTCAGATGGACTCAGAATTAACCAAATCCGCTACACACAAACAAAGAAGATGGAGACAGGGATATAACGGTCATACCAAACAGAAAGACAATAAATAACCTCAGCAAACAATGAGGAAACTTAAGCAATACCTGTTCATATAGAATATGAAATGCTTGTTTTACAGGCAGATCAACATCCAAAGCTACAACCTGCAAAATAGGTTTGTTTAAATTAGCAAAATGGAAAGAATAACTTGTGTTCAATCCCAAATAAGAGAGGAACACAAAAATCATAACAGAGGGCCAATGAGTGAGCAACCAAACCTTGCCTGAGTCGGGTAGTAACTCATAAGCAGTATGTCTAGATAAAAACACAGAAACACGGTGTTGGGACACTCTCAGGTCATCATCTGAAATAGTTGGCATCACCAGATTTGTTGTAATTTCAGTAATTTGGACCTATGCCACAAGAAATTAAATCCAGTCATTACAAAAAATAGAAAAAGGAGGTAATTAGCTAAGAATAATATTAAGCCCAGTCTTCATTAGCAATAATTCAGAGTCAAGAAGAAAAGAGGAGAGCAGCTATAGCAATTTTTTTCAAGTACTTTACACCTGTAATCAAGAGATGGAAGCAATCATAAAACCAGTGCCTTAGGATATAAAATTGTCTAAGCTAGAATAGAAAGTCCAAGGCCTTGAAACTTCAGAATGATCAAAGCTGCCAGCGAATGCACACTCTAGCAACAAATTTTCTAGCTCAGGTTGATCTTTTGCTCGTAAGGTTACATGTCAAAGTTCAACCAGATGAATCAACAGGTTCAACTGTGGGAAAGATCATGATTGTATAATCCTTTTTCAGCTTGATCACAACCCCTAAGGATATTGATCATGAGCTCATCATATGTATATTTGGAACTTCTAAAAACATATGGAAAGTATACGAAAACTAAAACAATGAGTGCTTGTATCCATCATTCAGTTCAGCACAATTCATATCCCTACAAATCCCTAATCTCCTCCAAAATTCACTTCAGCCACACTTCAACATCTCCATAATTCCAGTGAACAGCCAAAGACTCATATCCATTCCTCTTCTCCAGTAATTGCCCGCTCTTTTACCTCCTTTTCTCCAAAAGACTCTCCTCCAAATATATGTTTGTGTTTATGTTTTCATATTCTCCTCTTACAACATTATCACCCAATTAAGGATTCAGATTCTTGGCCCTTGCCCTCAAGTGAATTAATTCTCACTGCCCTTAGCTCATGTTGACTACAAAAGTCCATGCAAACTGGTCACTTGACAGATGAGATGAAAACTAAAGCATTGGGGAAAGTTCACAGTCAAGAATAATCTGAGCAAGTTATTCTGATCCAACAAGTCATCTGTTTTTGACCTGTTGTTGACCGCACCTGGGCCTCAGTATATGCTGAGTCCTGGTTCTCAGCTGAACCAGCAACCAAGTTCAAAAACCATGGTAAATAATCAAGATGGACAAAAAGAAGTTTGCCCATACCCATTCTTGACTGTTTGAAGTTTTACCTTCTGACTAAAGGCATTGTTGTCCACCTCCATGCTGGAACCAGAGGGCATTTCTGGAGAGGGTTGCACATAACTGGGCTCCGTATGCAATATAATCGTATTAACAATTCCATACTCACTGTTTATATGGGGCTTCTGCACATCATATCGCCATTCTCCATCGACAAAAAACTTGTACTGCATACAAGGATCACACAAATAGGGGAACAAGACTCTTAACATAAGTGCAGATATGAAGAGAAATGGTGGTGGTGAACAATAAAGATGCAAGTGAAGATATGAAGAAATCGCAGAAATGTTGATGAATTGACCGCTGCAAAGTTCAGACTTTAATCCTAAAAGGAACTTCAATAGAGCTTACAGATTCAGAGCCTCGGAATGGTGCACTTCAACAAAACCAGAGGAAACAGATAACCACAGAATACTATAGACTAACCTGATGAATACCAGGCGTTACACTCCAAACAGTCTGAAACACATTAGGGCAACCTTCAAGCGGAGACATGGGCACGAGCTGACTCCACCTATGTCAAAATCAATAGCTGAATTTTAATAAAAAACCAATTCAGAGCCTCAATACCACACATGAATGGCACCCTGAAAATAATTCGACGGCTGAATCGACATAATTCGAGTTTCACCTATTGAAAGACCCAGCAAGATGTACACTTCTTCCGCCATGCGGCCATACGAATGGCATTGGGATTAGCACAGCGCCGCCGACTTCCCCAGCTTCCCGCGCAGAATCCATCCCGGAAGCAAACATTTGCCGCGGAATTTTACAAATTGAAAGATCCCAGCTTCTCAAATCTCAGATAATCAACTTTCTCAACAATTGCTCAAAAATTCAGCAGGAAGACGATCAAATCGTGAAATTACTTCCACGGCCAAACAGGCGCTCTTGTTTGTACCAAAAAACCCTAACTTCGGACTTAACCAGATGCGGAGGCAAGGGTAGCTTCCTATATCTCAGACGATGAAAAAGAAAAAAAAACTGGGGAATTGGGAAGTGAATTGAGGAGAAAAATGTGAATCGAAACCCTAAAGAAGAAGGGATTAGTTTAAAAAACCAGTCTTTTTAAATTGAATGTGGGTGTGAAGATCGAGAGCTGTAGGGTGATATGATCGAATCTGTTCTTTTCTTCTTCTTTTTTTTCTTTAAAATAAAACTATAGTTCAGATCCTAATGGCACTAAAATACAGGCCCTTTATGGAGACGTTAAAATCTTGTTGCAGGACCTATTTTTTAACTCTCTGTTAAACAAGTGCAGTTAGTAATGATGATTACCCGCAGCGGTTAATCTTTGTGGAAAAAATTTTCGAAATTTGTAAAAAGAAATTTTATACTTAAATTTGGGTATGAAAAAAAGAAAAAATTATGTAATAAATGTATAATACTTCCGAACAAAAAGAAAAAAAAACCCTCGATGATGACTAAATTCATAAATTTACTCTTTTTTGGGATTAAAAGACAATTTTCTCTTGACGGACTATTTTTTCCGGAAAGTAATATCAGTATGCAGATTTAAAAGTTAGAACGGTGTTAGTGTTAAGTTAATTTTTAAAATATTTTCTATGAATTAATTAAACTGTTTATTTCTTTATTATTTTTTTTATGACTGTTTATTTTTTATTATTTTCTATGAATTACATTAGAAACTAGGAAAGCAACCCGCACAGTACCGCGGGATTGTTTTTGAATGTGGAAAGAATTGAAAGACAAAACGATAGGCTAAAAAATATGGTAGCCAACTGAGGTATCATTGGATTGATCTTCCTTGGCGTTCAGATTTGACAACATACAGATCTTCGTACTTCTCATGTTGAAGAAGAGTGGAGTGGATTGAGCAGCAATTCTAAATTCTTTCTTTTATTTGTGAATCAAACCTTCTTTTTGGCAAAAGAATGATCCTCATTAGCAGTGCTGCAACCACCAAGATCATGAACCGTAGCTTGTTTACGGTTTCTCTTAGGAAATCAAAAGCATTGAATGCCTCCATACACTGTCTTCTGCAAGTGTTACAACAGGTAAGGGGTTAATGCTTCTTCTGATTAAACGCCTTGGTAAACAACATAAAATTTTCTATAGAGGACATTACTTACAACCAACAAAGGATTGTTCATTACTTTCGTGTGATTGATACCATAATCCAAATTAGTCTCTTCTATTTACTGTTAAGCTTTAAACATTTGTGTCCTTTATTAGAGGTGTTCAAGCTTAGTAATTAATATGGTTATATCTCACCTGTATGAGTAAACTCCGGTGGAGTAATGTCATTAAAGCTGTGTTGACCGGTTTCCCTACTTTCTAGATTTGATCCAATATGTCTCTCTTCTTCTCCCAATGGTTCTAATCGAGCGTCAATTTATATTCTTGGTGGAGCAACAAATGGTGAGGTTTGGGTGGAGGTGATGGTGAATTAGAATAGACAGCAATGATGTTTAAGCAGCAACCATACAAGACAAGCATTGTCTTTGCACATGAAAAAGGTATAAGCAATTAGCTCATTGAATCCTTCAATCTACATCCTGGGCACCGACCACCTCATCCCCAAAATCCCTCAATCTTTTTTAGCATCTTGCCTTTGATTGGCTCGCTTCTTTTTTTAGCTGCAATGTTTGAGCAGCAACTTGCTTCTCTTTTGACCGTTCTTAGGGTATATATTGTATAAAAGAGTCCCAATAATTGTTTAGAATTACCAAAAATAGGAGATGGAAGAGGTCGCCGCCTTTAGCTCCATGGTTGGTTGGTTCTTGTCGAGTTTGTTGAGATAAGAATTTGGGATTATTTTTGTTGACTAGAGTGGCACGGTGGCAATAGTAGAGAGCAGAGATGAGAACAGAGGAACAGAGGGAGAAGAGGCCTAGATTGTTAGATACAGAAGTTGGTATAGTAAAATTTTTAGTAAAGAAAGTTCGGAGGGTAAAAGTAGATATTTTCTCTTTTCTATTTTAACGGTCATCAACAGAGTTAAATTTTCAATAGATAAGTCTAAATATTTGAAACAAAGAGGACACAATTATAGGTTCGCTAGTACCTCAAGAGGATATAAGTAATTTTCCTTTTTCTAATGTCGTGCACAGTCACGCACAAAGCATCAAAGATTTACACTCTAGTTGAAGTAACCCACTGATGACTGAATTTATCCAAATCAACCATCTCAGAAAAATCCTTGCCCACCAGCCATGGCAAAACCAACTTTGATGAGATCGGCAGCACAACAACTCCAGATCCCTTAGTATCCTTTCTTAGCAATCAAAGGACAATAGGTGAAGAAATAAAAGGACAATAAGTGAAGAAAATGAAACATTAGAAGTTAAAGGACAATAGCTGAAACAAATCATAGTTTCTTCCATTAAATCAAAGGACAAATAGGTGAAGAAAACTAAACAGCAAAACTTGGATTTTTTTCCCCACTTGTGCAACAACGTGACTCGTTTTCAACTTAGAACTTAAATCCTTAAATTGCCTATGCCAAATTTGGCAATCTACCAAAGTTTTCCAATATTTTAGTAAAAATGACAACTGATACTGAAAACCCAAACAAGGAGTAGTAGCTTGGTTGATAATGGATCTGGTGGCCTGGGAAGCTACTTTCACCATGGCCCAAACAAGGGTTGTTCCAATGAAGATGCTTGAGTTGGATGAATATGGAGATCAATGGTTTAATTTGATTAGAGTGGATATATTAATGGTTTATTTGTCATTTTAAAAAAAATACTGCTGACATGATATTTGTAATAAATAGATTATTATATCTTTAATTATGTCAGTAACCAATTTACTTCCAATCTAAAACACAGTTGCAGATGTCCTGTGATAGATTTGCCTGTAAAAAACTACAGTGGCCAAATTCTATTAAAACATAAATAGTAGTGGTTAATTTGTCCATTTTACTAAAAAAAAATAATACTTGATAGTTTGTCCTTTTATTGGCGTGTGTTTACTGTTTTTGTTTTATTTATTTACATTTTAATTTTCTTTTAAAATAGGAAAAGTTATTAAAACCTCCCAACATTTGGTTTAACCTATACTTGCCCATTTCTATTTTAAAAAACCTAAACGTTGTCCCATGGGTCAAATTCACTACGGCAAAAGGGGTAAATAGACCATTGATCTTTTTGCCTTAACGTATATCACTTATTATAGTTTTTTTTAGTTAAATCACCCACTAACATTACATTATCAATGGATATTAACCACTATCATTATGTTTGTCCAACTATATAATGATGTAGCAAATTTTGATGATGTGGTTGTATATGTAACAAGATTGTGTACATATCATAATAAAAAAATGAGAAAACACCTAACTTAACGTCTAAAATTTTGTTCAAATCTACAAATCTCCCATAACTTTGTTTATTCTTTCTAACACCATCTTCTTCCCTCTCTCCGCCCAACAGCCGCTTCCTTGCCATTGTTTCTTCTTGTCGGCGCCTAAATCAGCTCCTAAACCGTAACTCTCTATTTGAATCAATCCAAAAAATTCACAGAAATCGATCTAAAAAAGCCACAACAATTGATTCAAAAAATTGAGACAAAGAAGCCATGAAACTCCAATGATTTGGATCTAAATGGGTTCTGGTTGGCTCCAATTCTTTGTCGTGCACCTGTCTTTTTCTTTGCCTAAGTGTCAATACTCAATTTACCTCCCTGGTGTTTTAATCAACCGATAGTGAAGGTGGCGGATCGAGAGAGGATTGACAGAAGGAAAGAGGAGGCAGGACTGAAAGCGAGAAGAAGTAGGCACTAGGCAAAAGGGAGGTGCTTCATCCCCTTCTTCATCCCCTTCGTCAAATTAGCTGAACATGGTAACAATTCGAACTGGGTTATTAAAAAGATGATGAAATCGAGCATTGAGGTTGAGAAGTGGAAGGATTTGGACACAAGTGTTACTATTTTTAGTTTAGCAACCTATGCGCATCATAAATATAGTTTAGGAATACATGTTGTAATTTTCCTAGGATGATGTGGTTTTTTTATTCATAGACTTAATAGAATATTCTCTTCGTTATTCTTGTGAGTGACAAATTTGCCTATAGTTAAAAACAATAGTGTTAGATTTCACTCAATTGCAAATATAAGTAAGTGATTTAACTATAAAAAATCTATAGTGGGTGATATATGCTTAGGCGAAAAGATTAGTGGTTTATTTGCCCATTTTGCCAATTCACTACAATGCAAGTGGGTCAAAAGCCATGATTGCCCAATAATATTTGCAAATTGTGCAAATCAAACACAATATTCATTTTTTTCCATCTCTAATCCATTTTTTTAAATATATAATATATTTATAATAAATTTTATATTTTAAATATTTTTATATCTTTATACATTTCCTAATAATTTCTAGATATATAATATATTTCCATACTTATAAACTAATAGTTTATGCTTGTGATTAATATTAATATTTACTTGTTTAACATTTTATTCATTTTTTAATTAGTTCAAATAGAGAAGTATTATCTTTTCGAACAAATTTATTTTAGCTAATCTCATTTTATTTTGAAAACTAATTTTCACCATATAAAAGAAATCTACACATTCTACAATTTTTTAGCATTGCATAATATAAATAATATATTAATTAGGCACATCATTAATTACTTATCATTATATCATTAATTAAGTACATTGTTTAGCCAAATGATAATTAATGTTTTGTAACTTGTTAGCTTATCCAATGAAAAAATTAATAAATTATACTTGTTTTTCACAAAAAATTTAAAGGAAATTTTTTTTAAAATATATCATTTCAATAAATGTGAAATCTAGTTGTGCATTCAGTGAATGATTATGCATTTATTAATTTTTTGTTACCATTTAGTTGTATTTTCAATAAGCTTGAGACTTTTGTTCCTTGTGAATGACCCCAGGTAAGTCCCTAGTTTGAGCTATAAATTGGATCATCAGAAAAGTTATAATGAGCCTTCTAGTTATAGGATTAGAATGTTAAGCGGAAATTCATGATGGATATTTATTTATTTTCCCTTTTTTTGGAAATTTCTGATTTTTTTTCTTGAAATTGTGTTAATCTTGGTTTTCAGCCCCCCCTCCCCCACGTACCACCAATTATATTCTATAAATATTGGCAATCATGCTAACCCATTCGAGGTTGCTGCTTTGCCTATATGTTAATTTGGTGGCCAAGTTACAATTATAGAAAATATATAAAAAAAAATATGTGCATTTAGTTTTCCAAAAAAATATTTGCTTGTACACAAATTTATATTTGTAAAAAGAAAATAAGTAACATATCAATAAAACAAAAAATATATAAATAAAGTACAAATATAAATTTAATTTTGGAAAAATTTCTTGTCCTTTTAAAGAAAGTTTTGTGTACATACACATATTTAATTTTGGAAAACATTCTTGTGTACATGCACATATTTAATGATGTGTTAAAAAATGTACTTTGTTAATGATATATGATACATAATTAATGATATGCTTAATTGATATATTATTTGTATTATGCATTGTTAAAAAATTATAAAATGTGTAGATTTCTTTCATATGATGAAAATTAGTTTTCAAAATAAAATGAAATTAGATAAAATATATTTTTCCTAAAAGATGATACTTCTCTATTTAAACTAATTAAAAAATAAATAAAATATTAAACAAGTAAATATTAATGTTAATCAAAAGCATTAACTATTTGTTTATAAATATGAAAATATATTATAGATCTAGAAATTATTAAATTTATAAAGATAGAAATTATTCAGAAATATAAAATTTATTAGTAATATATTATATATTTTGGGAAATTTGATTAAGGTAGCATGAAATGAATATTGTTGTTGATTTTTATAACTTGTAAATTTTATTGGACAATCATGACATTTGACTTACTTGTATAGCAGTGAATTTGACTTTTGTGAGTATTTCAGGAATAAAGTATAAGTTTTCTAAAGTAGAGGGGCATCTGTAGGGTAGGCCAAACGTTACCGCGGGGGTGGGTGGGGGTGCTTGAACCGGATCCCTCGCGTGTTTGAACTTTGAAGAGGGTGGATTTCTCTCGAGTCCTTTTCCGATCCCGGGGAAGAGGGAGAGAAAGAAAGAAAGAATGAGCAGTAAAGAAATAGAGGGGCTGAGTGAAGAAGAAAGGCGAGCGCTCAGAGGAAGCAAATTCGCTCCTCTACCCTTCCTCCCTCCCTCTTCCCGATCAAAACCCAGGTTTGTTATTGTCTTCTCTTTCCTCAATTTTGCTTTTTTTTTTTTATTGTTTGTTGGCTCGATTTTTTCAAGTTAAATCTCCGACTGTCTAGGTTGGCTCACCCAGGTGGGCCCTTGACCACCAATAAAGCGGCAGCACTAGCCAAGTTCCTGGAGCGGAAACTCCAGGACCCTAACGGGTTCTCGTCGATCGACCCTCATCTTATTGAATCCGCCGTCCAGAATGCCAAAGCCACCGTCTTTTCCGGTACGTTTGGCTGTTTTGCTTCTTCTCACTTTGTGGAGTTTGCTCTTTGATTTTGCCCCCCGCCTTTTCTTTATTGTTTTCGTTCTCACACCATATTTGATATTTGGATTAGATGAATAACAGGAAAGGGAAGGGAGTGGAATGTAAGTCAAGGGGAATAATGTGTTCCTTGTTCTTGTTAGATTAGGAAGGGAAATGGAACAGTTCTTATATCCAAGATCTGAAGAGAAGAGAACTGAGAACCTAGTGAAGGCATAACAAATGTATATCCTTCCCTTTCGTTTCCTTTCCTTTTCTTCCCTTTCTAGTTACGCAATGGACTGTCTTAATATCGAGAATTATTCAGGAAGTGGGAGTCAGTTGTGTCATTTAATCATAAGTTCTAGGTGATCAATTATAGGCGAATTATCATATATTTGATCTGATAGTTTACTTTTGGAAATGCGTTTTATGGTTCTTGGCATGTGCTGCTTGTACTTCGCTTGGCCTGTTAACTAAATTTATCTGATCTTTCTCATTTCATCTTTGCCAGGTGGTAGCTCGAGTTCTGGAAGAGCAGTTCGGCATGTTGATTCTTTTGGTGACTTGGAGGTGCTTAACTTCACCATTTCCATGATGGATCCCTATAGACGTTAAAGAGCAGCTTTAATATCTTTGTTTCTCTCGCTTTGTTTGTCTCTTAATTTGGCAGAATTCTGTGGAGGAGGATAAATTAGATAATCTGGGAACCAAAGAACCTAAGAAAAAGAAGAAAAAGAAGAAGAAGAAGAAAAACAAAAAACTAAAGGTTGTTTTCCTAGATGTAGTCATTCTTTTTCTTTGTGCTTTAACGGTTTAATCATTGACTGACCAGATGAACTTGTTCATCCTGGTGCAGATTGCAGAGGATGATTGTCCTGTATCAAAGGGTGTGAAGAACAAAGTGAAATTTTAATAGATCAATGGTGCAATCTGGCATTACTCAGATTTGTTGCATGTTCGAAAGTCACATTTCTCATGCAAAGGAACAAAGGTTAGGCCAAGTAAGAGGCATGCTGTAGCATTCTGGTTTCGTAAGGGCAGTTGGCACCCATTTGGACGGACTGAGATTGTCCTTGACTACCAATTGTTAATGTTGCTGCAAGGCTGATGTTTTGTGCTGCCCTACAACGCCACCTTAAAATGCCATGCCGTTTCTAGATTTTCGAGGAGAAAGAGGGCTCATTGGATGGTTTAACTCACATTTGAAGATTTGTTAATGAAAATGAAATTAAACATGTGCATTAGTTATATTGCTTCTCTTATACTTCGAAGCATGAAAGGTGGAATGTTTCTCCACCAATATGTCCATTTGAGCAATCTGGGTTCATTTTCAATGTTAATTCCAAACAAGCTGGTTACTGTGTTAATACTTACAGGAAGGTAGATCGTACCTTGGGGGGCTTAAAAGGAAACAAGAGAAAAAGGAAGGCCTGAGACGGCAGGAGAAAAATAGCATGAATTCATCTATAGATTGAGAAAAAGGCTTATACGGACAGGAAAAATGGGATGCGACAGAGAATGCCACTTGCTTTGCATTTTGTACAACAACATATTACTAGAATGGTAATGGAAGGATCATAGCCAGAGCCAGCGCTACGTAGGCACAAGTGCTAGTATCTGATTCCGTATGATTCCCATGCATTTCTGTATTTCCGCGTACACTGGAAGATTTTGGGAGCAAATCGGCTGCATATTTGTAACAGCAGAATCTAGCACCTGCGCAACATCCCCCGGTGGAAATTGTCGCTCTGTGCACTTCTGCAATTCGGTTGTCATCATATTCAGAAGCATGTTAACAATATTGAAAAAAGATATACTCTACTCATCTGAAAAATAGTCGATTCTATCCAGTCCCACCCATTAAGCGGGCATAAAGTCCAGGAACACTAATGTGAACTAACAATATGTTGATCAGGAATTTTTGTGCCTTTTCTCTGGCTAGTTCCTGAGCTTGAGTTTTCTAGCGTATAGGAAATTGTTGGCTCTAACTTTTTAATACCATTGACTGATAGATGACATATTTGGCAGCAAAAAGTCAGAAAATTCTGTGGTTGTGCACTCACCTGAATAATGAGCAAAGTCGCTACACAGTGTGCTATAAGGTCCGAAGGAACTTGTGAGCCATTTTGGTCAGAAACGTCCAACTTGAAATCACTTGCATCACTAGTTGCTGCTAAATTTGATGTGCAGGCAACAGTTTGATCATGCAAAGCCAGTGTACAGTCAACCAAATCTTTTCGGACTAGGGGTCTCAGTGCTGAGACGTTCAGATCATCCACTGAAAGTTGATTATTTATGAAATCTATAGCTCTGGATTTGTCCTCTTTCTTAACGGATGTCATTGCCTAATTTAGCCACCAAATTTAGTCACAAGAAAAGCACTGGGATGACAATAAAGGCATTCACCATAACAGAACTATGGTTCAATTGTTCCTTTATATTACCTGTACTGCTGCATCAACTATTCCCCGAGCTTTCACCCTTGAACTTTCAACAATTTCAGACACATTTGATTTAGATTCAATAGACTGATATGTAGAATGGTCAAAAGGGCTCAAGTGACCCCCACGCTCGCTGGAATTGGGCATGGTCTTCAGCCACATATGTGACTGGCTACCATGGTATGTGTTTCGTTGCCTCAAGGATAAGAGAGCAGCAGAAACCTGCACATGAAAGAAAGTTAAAATTAAAACAAGAGATTAATGATGGATGGAGAAGGCTGGAAGCTGACACTGCTTCATGGCATCACATGCCTGCTCATTCACGTCATTTAACTGTAATAAGACAGCAGCATACTGCTTCTTAAAAGAATCTGAATCCTTGAGAGACTTGTGTCCACCTCTTTGATTTTCCATTATTTCATCATTCATAGAGCGTAATTCTGACACCAAAGCCTCCTAAGAAAAATTAACAGTTCATCAGTTGCTCCTGATCCACAAATATGTAAGAGCCAACAAAGTTTCTGCATCAAGTTTGCTTCAGCTATGGGTATTAAACAAGAAAATTCAATCATGTTAAACACTGGAAAATTTTCATATTCAGGCAGTAATTCAACAATGCAATGGCTCCGTGGTATTATACAGACCAGGATAAGCTTGTTCCTCTAAAAGCATCCAAACCAAAACCAACTACTGTTGGAGAGGCCCCTCACCACAATCTAAATAACAAGAAACCCATATTCAAACTGTTTGGGACTTAGCAGTCCCCCTCACATGCAAGCCTTTAGCTAGCCTGGACATGAAATAAGAAACTAGAAACAAAGCCCAACCTAGGCAAAGAGAGACAGAACTGAATTATGTTGGGGTTCCACAAAGTCTGAGCTCTTATACCATGTTAAACTATCCAACCTAAAAGGAAATGGCTGCAGGGGGGAGGCCTCAATGCTGATATTAAGCCACGAGACACTTCTTCTTCAGACCATGCAGGACTCAACAGTTCCATTGATTTTAAGGGTTAATTACTTAAATGAAGTAATTTATCTGGTTCTCAGAGGTCATTATGCATGCAGCAAAATGGCATAAGGAAAAAGATTCTCCAGGATGAACTCAAGAAGCTATATTGTCATGATATGGAATGGCCATCTAATGGACTTGAAACAAGTTTCTGCTGACCTATGCTTTCAAGCTCCGCTAAATTGAGAGGGTGGAGAAGATGTACAAAATCGTAGAGTTATCCTTGCACAAATCTTCCCGCATTTTCAGGCTAAGCATTAGATATGTTAGGATTTTGCCTCAAATTCATGTAGTATGTTTAGAAATTTGTTTATGAATTGGACTGCTGCTTGTTGAGACAACTCAAGAATTCTATTAAGTGGCAACATCCCACATGGTTAAGTCAAGGGGTTAGTTACGGCTTTATATTCTTGTGAGGCCTTTCCACCTATTGCTAATTGGTTTCAGGTTGGATGCTTTAATATGGTATCAGAGCCAAAAAGTTGTCACTGCCCTGTCTATCATGTCTCAAGCTCCAGCCGCTGTCAATAGTCGACGCGATAAGCCCATTTTTAATCCTCACACTGGCCTACACATGACAGGCTGTGTTAAATGGGGAAATCCCACATGGTTAAGTCAAGACTTTATATTACCATGAGACCTCTCCATCTATAGCCAATTGGTTTTGGGTTGGATGTTTTAACAATTAGACATCTCGTTTAAAGACTTGGGTATGAGACAAAAGCAGATCAGGTGAAGGGCAAAATAGGGTTTTATGGTTAGTTGAGGACACTGGTTTTACTTTTAAGAGAGGACACCATAGGCCAACAAAGGGGAAACCTCACACAGTTAATGCCTTAGTTAAGGCTTCATATTACCATGTGGCCTCTCCATCCCTAGCCAATTGGTTTTGGGTTGGATGTTTTAACAATTAGACATCTTGTTTAAAGGTTCGGGTATGAGACAAAAGTACATCAGGTAAAGGGCAAAATGTAGGGTTTTACTGCTAGTAGAGGACACTGGTTATACTGTTAGGAGAGGACAACTTAGGTCAAAAGAGAATTATGCGAGTGCTTTAATTTTTTCTTTTTAAATATTTGCTCAGGTTGGTGAGTTTCTCCATTAGTGCATGAAAGCTGGTCTAAGATTAGAATTGCACTAAAACTCGTGTGTTTATGATGAGACACATAATGTGCGCTCATGACAACATGTGCAAGGGAAATTTTTAATATTTTGCTTCTAATATATGAGAAGTGTTTGATAGATGATGTTTTGACTTAAAAAAAAAAACCAAAAAAAAAAACAAAAAGAAATAGATTCAGCAGAGGACATGACTTAATTACTAGAGACTACAAAACAATAGCTTCAAAAGAAAACCACAATTAAAGAACACATATGCTCAACACAGGAATGGTTAATCTCACCTTTTTATCGAGGGCACGGGTCAAGTCAGAAAGAGCCTGGATATCTGCTCCCCTTGCCTGATTCTGGGATAGAGTAGATGGCTGTGAATTTAACATTTGTTGGGTATAACCAGTTTCACTAGGCCCAACTTTAGGCTGTAAGTCAGGTGATGAATCAATCTGGGAAGCAAACAACTTGAAATCAGAGAAGTTTAAAGCCTTCACAGACTATGTATGCTGAATGGTAATCAAACAAATTCAGATGGAAGTGCACAGTATCATTCACAAAGAATAATACTCTGTAAAACCAACATCAACATTAGCCTAGGAAAAAAAAATTATAAAAATCATTCCACAAGATTGACATCATTATATTGCAGTAAGGAAAGGTGGGGTTGCAAGGAAACAAAAAGAAAAAAAGAACATATCTTACTTGAAAAGCAGGAGATATAGAGAATTTAGTCAGAAGATAACTTGATTTACATGTTTCAGTATGTAGAGGCTGCAGAGAGACACAATACAAGAAAACCTAATAACAATAGAATAGGTTACTTGATCACTGAGTAACAGATCTCTAAACAATAAGCGAGGTTACAACTAACGTGTGCATAATAAAGAAAAAAATTAAGGAATAGTTTCCGTTTGTCTCTTATAATAGTATTCGTTAAAGACAAACATTAAGTGGACCTTATCTAAAATTGTAGCATATTTGCAAAAATCCTGCTATTCAAATTCCGCCTGGTTATTTTTTTCCCTAGAGTTATCTATCAATAACCAAATACCTTAGAAGAATATTTCTGGTATTAATCTGATTCAAAACACTGTTACAGTAAAATAGGGCACCTCTTGTATACTGACCTTTACATGCTGAACCATATTGCTGATGGGAAAAGTTGATGGGGAAATACGAGTTGGACTGGTTGCATTCTCATATAAAGAAAGTTTGGCATGTTCTTCTATCCTACTTTCTTTGTGTTGCACATTCATTTTGAGCTCATTAAAATTCTCAACAAATTTACTGAATGCAGAATTTTGCCTCCCGAAAGAAGCAGGCATGCTTTCCAGAAAATTTAGAGGCATGCAATCTATATCCTGCAATTAATGCACATGGCATTAAATTTTCAAGTAGAAAAACAAGAAAATATCTGGTAAGAGAACTAATTTGAACTTGGGAAGAAAATAAAAAGTTAAAAAACATGAAAAGAACATTAGTGATAACTATTGTTTTAACCTGAACATTACTTGTAGTTAAAAGCAAACAACGGAACTAGATCTAGGGGATTGAGTCACTATAAACTAGTATACTGCGATACTAGGACCACCAATTCATATTACAACCCACCCACCCATGTTCCCGAGGTGGCTTATATGTATTCAAATGTGTCATACTCTTCAGTTAACTTTTCCCTGTAAGAGACTTCCCAAATCCTATATCTTTTCTGGTACCAAAAGAAAACCTGCCAACACACGGCCTGACAGTGATAAGACAAACACTGATTACTAGAAGGAAAGCATCATGTGATCATGATGCCATATATTAAGAAGTGGGAGTAGCAAAAAACTGAATGGTGCCACAACTATTGGAGATTGGCTATCTCTATATCACCTGTTCTGGAAAGACAGTTAATATGCTACCCTATAATTTCTGAAAGGAAAAGAAAAATAGGTGAATGAAAAGGAACACAATTCTACATGTCTCTCTACATCAGTCAGTTAAAACAGTTAAATAGTTAAACATCAGGAGAAAGAGAGAGACAGAGAGAGAGAGAGAGTAACAAGAACAATTACGGAAAATGGTGTCTACCATTACAAATTCCACCCCTAGCTCAGGTCCATCAAATTGAATCCGGTATCTACTATGGTCAATGTTTAGCACACTTCCATTTTGAACTTCTCCATTTTTGGGGTGGATAGCAATAACACGCTGCCCAACAGACAGAGGTCGGGCTAAATCAGTTGGTAATCCTTCCCTTGTACCGGCACGGAGTTCAGCATAATGTGTTCTAACAGATTCTCGATATTGGTTAAGCTTCTCCTTTTCTTCCTTCAAAAATTGATCTGAGAACCGCCTTGGTTTGCCAAGGGAACTGCATCACCATTGAAATACAAAATAAGTTCCTGAAAAGGTTCATCTAGGTTGAAATATTTAAGAGGTTTACCTTCTTATGACACCCCATTCAACTCGAGTCAGTCTAGGAATATGACCCAAACCTACATGATCAAGATACTCAACAAATTCTCTCTTGGCGAACCATGGATAATCAATTGCACTGTAAAACCATTCACAGGTGCACCATCTCCGTGCTTGATACTGAGATAGGAAATTTGATAATTTGTCCTGCTTTCACATAAATATTGAACACAAAATGAACAAAATAGAAGCTAAAACCTCTCCAGAATATGGATGACAAGCCAAGTCTTACCTTAATATTTAATGATCTGCCATGAGACAAGCTATTGGTAACATCAGATTTGCCATTCAAAAGATCATTAGCCAATCTAAAATTTTTTTCAGTCACCAGTTTATTCTTCACCATCTTACGCTTGCTTCTGATTCTTGTGGGTAGGATGACCTGGTTCATGGATGGAACTTTTGAAGTTGGTGGCACAGAATCACCTGCTTCCTTTCCAAGATCAGTACTCGAAGAAGTATGCTCAAGAGGTCTCCGCAATTTCGCTTGTTTCAGGCGTGCAGCATCATCAGGCAGTTTGCCTTTATTCTGAAGCTGTTGCATATCAGAAATAGGGATTATCAATCGTAATGAAGATAAAAAGGTGCTATATTTTTAAGCATTTGGATTAGATAAAGATTTTAATGACATGTGCACGTCAAATTATGCACAACAGAAAGCATAAACAACAAGGTGCAAAGCCAGGGACCAAATCCAACCCCTCAAAAACTCCCTGCTTCAATTGCCCATCGAGCTCACAAATATTTATTATACTCACAAATTGCATTCTTTAATTGTACTTTGAAGAAAACGGAGGTGGCCAAAACATAATAGGCTTGCAATGAAGAGGTCAAGAGACTTCCCTATCCAACTTGTTTGCATCATCTAGCACAGAAAGCATTAGCTATTAATTTATTCAATTGCCATGACAAGACAATCACCTTCATCCTGTGGAACTTAGACACATAGCATTATATAGTACTCAGCATTCATGAAGTAACCAACTGCATTAACAACAGCATGAATTTCTGGAATTAGAACTAAATCAGTTGAATATTTTTCTGCTACTTTTTTTACAACAGTTCCTGGGTTTTGCCTTAAAATTCTTCCACCCAATGCCGTCTCTCTATCCTCATAGAGGACCCAAGAGGCAAGTAAGCTATACTTGTGACTTTTACAGCCTCCTCTCTGATGCACATATGATCCAATTACAAATGAAGTCTTACTTTCACAACAAGAGAAATACAGAATATAGACACTGAAAGGGAATACATATGACAACACAGGAAAAAGGTATGGCTCATAACCATATTAACGAATGTTTGTCATGTTGTAACCCTCACCAAAATAGTAACTGTGAGCAATGCAAGGAAGGCGTTTTACATGCAATGAACTCTATTGCTACAAAGTATAGAATGATTCTCGTAATTTTTGAGAAAAAGCACCTCAATTTTTGGTAATCCACCCAAAGAAGAGTCAACATTAATATCATCTTTCAGAACCTACAAGCATTCCATAGTTCAAGAGTAAGTCGCTTAGTTCAAAAGCAAGTCAGTCGCTTAGTTCAAAAGTAAGTCATTCATGATGTTGCAAACAACATAAAATAAGGGAAAAAGGGCAAAGGTATCAGTAGTATCTAATTTCTTTACCTTAGACAGTGAAGGCTTTTGTCTCTTTTTTTGCATTCCACTCTCATCCTGATGCGATTTTTCCCTTGTTTGATGTGTCTCACTGCCATCGGGACCAAAACATTTTGCCCCTTTTGATGATTTCAAGGCAGTGACTTTAACTCCAGGAAAAGAAGAGATCCCTTTCACTCTGGGCTTTTGAACAACTTGAGATTCTTCTTCTTTTAACTGTGTGGATGACTCTGACAGGGAAAAAAACCAAAGCAAATATTAGCTTCTTCAAATAAAGTTGTGTAAAACCTTGTAAAGAATTACATAACTCCTCCAATGCATAATCAAATGCAATGAACTGCTCAAAATTACTTCCTTTTCACAGTGCAAATATAGATATTATTAGTGTTGAACAAATGAAAAGAGACAACTCTGAGTGGAAAAAGAAAATGTCATCCTTGTAGATGGTCGGTTTAATACACAAGACCAAAGAAGCAAAGAGAAAAAGGGACACCACAGGTTCCATCTCACACCTCGCTAAGATCTAATGCTAGGTTCATATCCTAGAAGTATCAAGGCCATAAGCAAGGATGGCATCATGGAATTTTCCAACGGCAAGAGCAAGAACAAAAGATATCTGCCATAACATTATTTTGAAAGAAACACCAACCCTTAGTGATTGCCTACTGTGCAACAAAATATATACACCTCACTTATCAAACAACCATTGTCGGTCATTCCAATTTTATCTGGCCACCCTTTGCATATAACAGATAAATAGGAGTATTTTCTTTTTTTCTTGATAGTATACGACATAAATGTTATTAGATGCTTTAACAAAGTGATGGATTGGTTTAACGAACTTGAGAGAGAGAGAGAGAGAGAGAGAGCTCATTATTCAAATTACTAACTAAAGCGAGTCCACTGGTCCAAGCATTTGATTCTGGATTTAGGAAAAGTAGCAATAACATGTGCCAACACAAACACCCTCAATTTTTTTTTTTTTAAAAAAAAACAATGGCTGTTTCATTCAAAGCTTTAAATTCTCAAAGCCACTAACCATATCAAAGTCATATCATTTCCCAATAATAAAAAAAACAATGGCTGTTTCATTCAAAGCTTTAAATTCTCAAAGCCACTAATCATATCAAAGTCATATCATTTCCCAATAATCTGGGGCACAGCTGATAAATAGAAAGTTCAAAAAACTCAGATTGGGGCGATCTATTCACTTGAAGAAGAGGGATGATGATAAGTCTAGCGCACCACTATGGAACAAAGAAGAAATAAGGAAAAATAAATCATGATGTATAAGTCATCACTCCAGTTACTACCATTTTCGAATTTATTGGTACTTGAAGTTTTACAGGCAACTTAAAAAATGAAAAATGCGAAATAGTGAATTGGTAACTTAAGTTATTCATACCAGTATCAGCTGCAGATTCTGGCATCATCAAGGACAGATCAGCAAGGGTTTGAAGAGCATCAAAAGATGTCTCTTCACCTGTACAGGGGTCAGTTATAAAAAGAATTAACAACATTACAGAACACTTTCCACTTCATTATCTATAGCCTGAATAAAAAGGGGAGGAGTAGATAAATGACAGGCAAGGGTTGAAGAAATAGCTTAAATGAATGTGCCAGCATACCTCCTTTAAACAACACTTTTGTGCTTCTCTTCCTACCCTTATTGGAGTTCCTAGAGGTTGTTGCATCTGTGATCTCCACTTCTAAGCTGCCTCTCAGGTCAAATGTTTGTCCTTCGGTCCCACTGCAAGCTTCCTTTGTTTCTTCTAAATGATCATCTACACTATCCTCAACTCCTAGCAGTTTCTTTCTGTTGTATCTCCTTCTTTTTGATGGTGCTTCCATCACACCAGTATGTCGCATATTCATCAAATAGTTTTTACTTCGACTTTGATCTCCATTATCTGCTTCTGTGCTTCCTAAGCTTATTTCATGCCCATATTCATCCCTCTCACCAGTGTGAAACTTGGAACTAGTTATTTCTGATTCAGCGCACTGAAACAATAAGTGACGAGTTCATGAATCATAGGAAAATAGATTAAACAATAAGACCATCAAATACCAGAATTGTAGAATTACCATTCTGTCATTGGTTGGAGCAGGCGATGGAGTTTCTGCTTTTCTATTTAGCGTTTGAGAAATCTGGGGTGAACCTCCTTTTTGTGAAGCCTCTGTCAATGCCAATGCTACCTCATGAGCAACATCATCATCAACAGCATCCAGCTTTCTTTTCAGTCCTTGACTGAGTGGTGACAAAAAACTTTTACTTTTGTCACAAGTATATGAAATAGGTACACGCGGCGTCCTCTTCCCAACTGCATGGGGCCTACTTCCTAGGGGAAAGATGGCTCATCATTAGCAGGAAGGCTCTTATTTTCTTTTGAAATTAATTGGCTCAAAAAAACAAAGACAGATGTCTTACCAGATCGCCTCTTCTTCAATAAGGAAAGGCAGCCATACTTTGATGCACCTGACTGAAATTGCAAAAGATAAGGAAGTGGCAAGTCCAAACCCTTAGAAGATTGAGCACGGAGTTTTCCCCTATTCTGCTTCAGAGGTTTCTGTAAAGCTCCTGACTTCTCATTGCTTTCTTGTTCACTATCGGTTCCTCCCTACATGTGAAAACTGATTATTTTTAGTTCTATAGAAAAAAGACAAGCAGAAGAATGATAGGTAGATTAAGGAAAATGTACAGAACTTAGCACTTCTACTGGTACATGGAACAACATATAGAATTCGTGAACAAGAAACAAAAAGAACTTCTCTCATTATAGGCTTAGAACCTCATTGTGATAAGTGACAGCACAATATCTTATTAATGTTCAGAATACATTTTATTCTTTCTAGAGCATAAAATCTATGTAGAATTTTGAGTCAGAATTTTATCTAATACAGAACTCACCAAAACACAATAGTGATCTGTCATCATTGCTATTAATCCAATCACAGAGGCAGTTCCCTCTGGAAGTGATAGGTAAGCCTGAATAAAGAAATGTTCAATAAGGATGCTTATTGAGAATCAAAGGGCAAAAGAATAACAATAACAACCATATCATGCTTACATGTGTGTGTGTATGTGTGTGTGTGTGTGTAGAGAGAGAGAGAGAGAGAGAGAGAGTTGATATGAAATAGAAATAGTTTAGCTATCAAATGTAAAGGCGAAGCCACTGGCATAAATCTTGAGAAATGTCAGAGTTCTGGAACCATATTTACTCTATTCATTGTATAAAGGGCTTCAACCATTTCTGCAGATCTGTTGCGTACTGCAACAGCCACCTGTCCCAAATGAAACAAAACTAAAATATGTTAAACAAAGACAAACTGCATATAGGTTGAAAGTTGCAATAATTGAATCAGGAAGGTTGCCAGGAGAATCACCAATATAACAACTTGCAAAAATGATGATATAAAATTACTCCAAATAGGAAGAGCACTAATATATAGCAGGTTAGGTCACATAAGCCTTGAAAATAAACTTACTTAAGCGTCATTATAATATAAGCCAATCACTTGACACCCACTGACCTTCTTCCAGTCTTTCCCATATCTACGGTAGGCTTCATAGAAACGCTCAAGCTCCTCCTTACTCCATTGAGGCCCTAGCATGTCAGACAACTTCTTTTTCTACATGCATCAGGAAAAAAGTACAGATTTTCTAATAAATATCTGCATGCATCCAAGATACCATACCAAGCTGACAAATATAAATGGTTATGCAGTTTAAATCACTAGAAAATAATGCATTCTTTCTTAGGGATATATACGAAATTGTATTGTAGACCTACTGGTTAACCAACAATGGTGTCAGGTAATAACTCAACAACTTATGGAGGAATCAACAAAGAACATGAGACTTTCACAAAGTCATCTGAATACTCTTAGACAAAGGGGAAACACAGAAATATCTGTTTTCTGTTCGTGTATATATAATCTCAGAAGAACTAATATCATACAAATAAAATCTGCTGTCGGAGTTTCAGTAGAAGTAATAAACACTGGCTTCAAACATTATAACCAAAGCGTCAGAATTTGTGATAATTTACTAACAGCAGGGATAACCTTTCCCAAATTCTGAATCTGAAAGCTATCATTGGATAGTTTTTCTTGAACTCTAACATCAATCTGTATGCTCTTGCCAAATGGTTGAAGTCAAAAACCCGTTAAGAAAGCAAATTTTCTCTTTTTAGCGAAGTGGGTGAATTTCTCTAAATTAATTGAAAAAGAAGCTCTCAGGAAAAGAATACCGTCTGTGGGGGCATAAATTTAAACGAGTGCCATACAAAGATTGCTTATTGCATAACTGCTCACATTGATGAGAGAACATGACGAAATTCAAACTAAACAGACACATGAAAACGTGATTATTCTCAAAACGAAGTAAGGACTCACCCGTGGTCCACTTCTCTTGTTATTCTCTCCATCTTTATTAGGAGCAACGTCACTTACATAAGAAACCCGCTTAACACTTCTGGACTTTCTGGTCGGAGCCATGAGCGATCAACCGAACTCTCTGTAACCTAGAGTTAACTGAAGCACGAGACAATAATCAGAATCCTGAACGAAATTAGAATCCGCAGGAAAGCAAGCGAGTACAGCCCATGAAGTGATCACCAGAAGCAGAGATCGGGAACAACAAGCTCACGGAGAAACCGGTTCCTCGTCGGAGCACGTTTGGCGGCCGAGAAACAAGGGCGAAAACGATATCAAAGGGAGGAGAATACACAAGAAAATACTTAATTCAGTCGCCAACTCCACCACTTTCGATGGATTCACTCCTCCAGGTCCTCGAAATCAGAAGCAAACACTGAAATTGGAGGATTATGAATAAATTTGCGGACCTGATCGGAACATGAAGGAAGTAGAAGATTAGAGGGAAATGTAACCTTACCAGTAACAGATCAAGGAAGCGAAGTCTCACTCAGAACCGAAGAGAACACGGAGAAGAATAAGCGATCAAAGCGAAAAGCGAGCTCTTTGTCAACGGGATTTCGGGGCGATTGATTCCGATTGTTCTGTGGATGCTGATTGAGAAGAGCGCAGAGATGGAGAATTTGGGGATATAACCGCGAAAACTTTAAAAAACAAAAAAGATTGAAAAACCTCGGGGAGAAATTTTCAGTGGAATAATTTAATTGATTCAATTGGCTATGTTTGTGTGCGTTAGCCTTACGCCGTCAAGGATGGGGCTGCCTTTTGGACGGCTACTAGCCGTTCATCATAATTTGATCTGAGGCGTTAGCATAGCGGACATTTTTCATAGGGAAAATAAAAAGCAAAATTATTCTCCTTTTATTTAACTAGCAATTATCGGACACCTTTGTTTGTTAGAAAAATGTGAAAATTTACCACTAATATATTAGTCATAAAGCAATTTTATTATAATTCTTTTTTGTCTTAAATTTAGCATTTATATTTTCTGTTAGAGCTATTTTACTACTATTGTTTTAGCTATAAAGTGATTTTGCCATTAATATCTTTTTTTCATCACAAATTTGACAATGAGTTTTTTAAAGAATAATGGTAAAATTGTTCTGTTAGAAAATATATATGATAAATTTGTGACAAAGAAAAGTTTAAAAACAAAAATCATTCAATTGCCAATACATCAGTGATAAATTTGCCCACTTTCCCTTATTTGTTCCATAAAATTTCATAATTTATGTTTCATTTTTTCAGTTTATGTAGATAAAAATCTTTGCACCTTTTCAATCGTTTGCTTGATAAATTTTCATAATTTATGTTTCATTTTTTTTCAGTTTATGTAGATAAAAATGTATCTACTTCTTGAAATTCAGATGATGTCAAGCAGTAATTATCAATGTTTAGCCCACAATTTCCCTGGTGGAATTTGAACCCATTGGGAGGCGATGGTGGTTGAAACTTTTAGCCATTGGCTTAAGTGCTGAGTAGGGTTAAGTATAGGTTGGGTAAATCCGAAATCCAACCTGAATCACCCTCATTAAGTTTGGTAAAAAAGAATCATGGTTCGCAGGTTGGTTTTACATATAGAAAAACCGATGATTATTGTGTTGGTTTGGAACCAACTTGATGTGGAACCCAACTCGAGGTATATATATAATTATATAATAAAAATTATAATATTACTAATGTATGTGTGTGTGTGTGTGTGTATATATATATTTATTTGAAGAATTATGATGATCATTTTGTATTTTTATATTAAACCTTTAAACTAATATCCTAAATTGAAACAATATAGAAGTTATGAAATTATTCATAAAATTTCTTTATATTCACTTGAATTACTTTGCTTCCTAAACCAATTAAAAATTCATGACGGCAACATATTTCAAGTTTTGATACTAAAAATAATAACAATAGCCTGTTAAACTCTTTTAAATATGTCCAAATACATATATTTAAATATTGATTTCATTGTATATTTTGTTGAATATTTCATATACTAATTATGGATGCAATTAGATTAAATTTTAATATTGTTATAGGTATATGATATAAATCGAAAAATCCAGAACCATAACTCTAGTTTTATTCAATTCTTGATTCTCAGGTTGGATAAAAAAATTTTAAAACCAATATCATTTCTAATTAATTCAGTTCCTCATAAAACCGAATCAACTTGAACCAGGCTCATTCCTAATGCTGAGAACTACTCCCCAAATATTGTCCGCTACTAATTTCCCTACGTCGTTATTCGTTTAACTAATAGAACTGGAACACTTGCATATGGCTTCCACTGTGTCAAACTCATACTAATTGCCAGCAAAGTTAAATAGCAAAGAGAAACAGCAGCCTAAGGCTCCACAAAATACAACTGCATTGAGGTTATGAACAAAATCCAATGTACAAAAGCAGTTCCTCATCTTCATGTAGGTTCCCAGGGTGCTCGTGAGGATAGCCTTAAAATTCAAAAAAAAAAAATGAAGTTTTCCTACTTCAAGCACAATGATAAACAATATGGAAGCGCCACAACTATACTGCTTTACAAGAATTACTCTGTGACCGGCTCTTGTATCAGCCTGACATTATCAGTATTCCAAAGACCTCCAAAATAAGAGCATGAAATGGCAGTATCTTCAAGTGCTCACCAATTCCCTGTCTTTATCTCCACCACCCTGGACACAGAAACACCATCAGTATGCTCTAAGCTGTTAATATGAGATAATTACTAGAAGAAACGACATATAAGACTTTCACCGAAAGAAAGGACACAGAATAAGAGTAATTGGAAATGTCTCGATCTAATGACGTAGAAGTTAGCGAATTTAGCACTACATTGTCAAATCTGCAAATGCAATTGCCTTTGAGGATATAGAACTAAAGCATCGTGGGATTGCGAAAAAAAAAAAAGTACCAGCAGAAGCTGCACAAATGATGGAAGTGCAGATACAACCATTGATCAGCTTCCATACCACAAAATACTATTCTTTGAATCCTAGTGAACTAAAACTCAACACTGGGGAGTACAACGGCAAGGCCATTAAGCTTCACATGACTCCTACTCAAAATTTTAATCAACCATATCATTCCCAAACCAAGTCGGGATCAAATGCTCTCCACTTGCATGCAGAAGCTATGCTTCATAGCTGTTAAATGAATATACTGCTATTGATCTACACCAGAGTTGATAACCGACTTGTACATGACAAGAGATGGAAGAACAGAAAAGTACTTCAACATATTATTGCTCCAATAATAATACATCAAAAGGTCATTTGTCTTCACTGGAAAACTGAGATATAAAAACAGCAATTCGGCCTATCTAAAGGAAATACTAGCAGCAAAAAACCAACAGATTGTTCTGTGCTCAGACATTAAAGAATCAGAAAATAGGAGAAAAATTGTAAATACCTCATTCTATCATATTCATTGAATTCTAAGAAGGGATGTCAATGTATATCTTAACCGGTAGATATCCTCTCCCGCCCAATCATATGGTCGGTTTTTTTACCTGATTAAATAGATACGAGTAGGACATGAGTTTGATTTTGAAAGAACCCGTTGGATGCGGGTAGGATACAAGTTCATGATCTACTCTACCCGTATCCTACCCAAATAAAAATATCATTGCAAAATTTTTAATGTTGAGACTTTTTAAAGTTCCTCACATACACCAAAGCTCTCCCCATTCCTTTAAAAAGAAAAATCTTTGATTTCTCTCCTCCAACAATTCATTCTCCTTTCAATTCAGATTCCAGCAAGCTAATGCAGTCACCACTCCTCACGGACCTTACCTGAAGTCATTTTCTTGCTGTAAAAATTCGAAATATATACCAGATAAATGGGCAGTTGAGTTCTACCTGACCTTACTTGTTCGAAAAATGGTAGGATATGAATATCAAAAGTTTACACCCAACGGTGATAAGTCAGACATGGGTACGGCATTCAACGTGACAGGTAGGACATGACGATAACATTACCCTACCCACATGCAAGATGCAACCCATTGACATCCCTAATTCTAATGCTCAAAAAATTGATTGTTCTACAAGCAAAAGGCAAACCTACCTTAATCAGAGAAATGAGCAAACGCTAACCAAACAAATTCAAGATAATAACTCACCTGGACAGTTAATGCATTATTCTTGATGGATTCATTTTTTGTCTCTTGATATATCTTCAACAGCTCAGACGATTCATTTTCAAAACCGAAAACAAACCTCTCAAGAAACAAATTTTCCTGAACTGTAAACCAATAGAGTGAAAATTTCTCAATCAATCCTTTAGACATTAGATTTTTCACAACCACACCCCTAGGAACCATTCGCTTCTCCAAGCTTAAAGAAAGGAGATTAGGGAGTTTGACCAGAATCGTAGAGTGATACCCCATTGTGTTTACCAAAAAATCCATCACCTTCGTAATCTTATCCTCAGACGCCATTATATACATGGGATATCTACGGAAAGCTTGCAGACAGTCTTCCTGAGACCAACCCCAATTCCTGAAAAGTTGAAACTTCCGCTCCAAATTAGATTTGCTCAAAGCGGTAGCAGTAAAGACAGCCGAAACGAACGTAAACTTGGAAGGATTGAACCCCATGTTCTTGGCTTCCTCCACAATCTCCTTAAACTTAGCAGGAGAAGTCATATATGCTTTAGGCTGCAATTTCAGTAAACTTACAATGTTTGACTCAGGCACTCCATTTTCCCTGAGAGTGTTGATGTTAGGCACCAGATAAGCATCGATATCATGATAGATAACAAGCATGTAACGATTCAGCGTGGAAATGATTCTTGCATCAGATTGAAGCATATTTCTGAGAAAATCGACGGCAGGGACTATTTGCTTGTCTAAGCTCCTGGTGAGAATAGACGGGAATTGAGACAGAACGTTTGCAACTCGCGCGCTTGAAAAGCCTAAGGAACGAAAGAACTCAACTTTGGGAACGAGGGTTTTCTGGAGATCCGATACCAGCAAGGTAGGCAATTTCCTGACGATGGTCGAAATTTGGCGTTCCGAGAAACCAACGTCGCGGAAAAATGCGAGCACCGAGTCTGGCTTTGCTGGGTTCTGGAAGTTGAGGTGCCTGGAAGCCGAAAAGGCCGATTCTTGGGGCATCCCACATTTGTCGATGAGGTACGAGGTTGCGAAAGAGTGATGATGAGGGGCGGTGGAGACGAATCTGACAGAAGACAGAGATTGGCCATGAACTCGGGGGGCGGCGATTGGACGGCTCCGATGGAGAAGGTTTTTGCAGAGAGGAAACACCATTGAAATCCTCGCTAGAGATCGGGCCTGACACCCAAAAGCCTTAAAAAAAAAACCCTTGTTCTTTTCCTGAAGCCCGAGAACTTTCGGTGTTGGGCCTGTTGGCAGGTTATAAGGTAACAATATAATTAGGCAAGAACCTCCCCACCCTGATAGCGACACAACTACAAAATTCTTTTTAGGGTTAATTGCACTTGTTTTAAAAATTAAGGGCTAATTCATGCTAACTTAAATTTACTTTTATGCTTTTTTACTTAAAATTAATTTTATTTGAAAGCGGATATAATGTCAATACAATAATTCATTTGAAAGTAAATTTTTATAAATTTTTTTTAATTCCTTAAACTATAAAAATTCATAAAAATTTAATATGATTACAAAAATTATATTTTCAATAAATTATTGCAGCTACAAAATATTAATTTTTAATTAAAATTAGTTTCGAGTAAAAAAAGTATAAAAATAAAAATAAGTCATTTTGTAATTAATTGACTTAAGTTAAAAATGAATAGGGTGTAATAAAATCCTTAATCCACCCTTAAAAAAACCAACACTAATGTAGAAAAGGATTATTGTACTACTGGTAAATATAAATGGAAAAAGTCAGTTTTAGTCATAATACTTGTCCTATTTATCTATTCAAATCCTAAAACTTTTCACTTTTATAAATTAGTCCTGAAATTGCTAACGTATTAACAGTTATCATATATCTACGGAAGAGAAGTTATCAAAATATGATTTGTAGATGAAAAAATTGGTAATTTAAGTGATCATTAAGTGTTAAAAAGTTATTGAACTGTTGCCTTTACTAAAAAATAATTACAGAACATTTTAAATTGAAATTTAAGAAAAGTTGATGTGAAAAAAGTGATAGGTTTTATGATTAATTGTTTCCATAGTTGTAAAGTTTTAGGATTTATCTACAACAATGAAAAATTTAAGGATCAATTATTTACATAGTTACAAAATTTTAGGATTCATTTAGAAAATTAAAAAATTTTATGACTAAAATAGAAAAATAAGAAAAATTTTTAAATCAAAAGTTGTCTTTCCTTATAAAACAGAAAAAAAGATTTTTATCTTTAGCTATACCCGAAATTGCAAATATATTCCAAAATAATTTTTTTGGTACAGTGGCTAGTAAGGAAAAGCAAAAGCAGGGGAAACAAAAAACAAAACAAGAGGGTCAATGGAGCACAAAGGTTACCCCAAAGACATCATCCACCAAGTGTTGCCCAATTTTCAAAGACAGGTCTTGTAACACTCTGACTCCAGTTTCGATTGTAAACTCCAGAATAGCTAAATGGTCAGCACAGCAATTCTCCTGATGGAGTACATAATCAATATGATCGATCTCTAGTAGAGGTAAAAAGGAGCCGGGCTTTTTTCGGGTAACTTGAGCTTCAGCTTGAATCTTGACTTTTTGAGTCATGCCCATTCGAGTTCAAGCTCATGCTCAAGCCAGAAAATGTGCTCTAGCTTTAAAAAGGTTGAGACTGAGCTTGAAAGAACCTGACCTTATAAGCTTGCAGGCCTTACAGGCATCCTCAGTGGCCCATTCCCAATTACCATTCGACCTATTGCACGAGCTTAACCTTCTTAACCATTAGTCCCCTTTACGCCTTACCCTTTACATTACTAACCCACCCACTTGGCCACCAGTCCCAGCCACCAGCGAATGAAGGCACAATGATGACAGCAGCCCCTTAATCCCAAATTGCAATCATCTTCCTCAATGTCACTCCACGATTCATGAACATCACGTTTTCCTTAACGGGAATATCTTAAGCCCAACATCGTCTCTTTCAAACGCTCCTCAAAATTGCCCTCCAAATCGTAATCTTCCCCAGTTCCACACTTCATGACCATCTTCTGATTTTATCATCTATTTCGAAGCCCTTTTTCTATCGATGTTAAGGCGAGACTTATTGCATCGAGTGCAAAAGGATTGGAAAGCGTAGTTCACATTTGTAAACCTGTCCTTGGTTTTCTTTTGTGTTTCGTTGGCTATTTTTTTCTTAATGAGTTAGTTTACTGTTGTTGCAACTTGAATCGTGTTTCCTGGTTGTCTTAAGGAAAGAAGATGGCTAATTTGTGAAGTTAGTGAAATCAGGGTAGAATGGCAAAATAATTAGAAAGTTTGGGATATGATCTGTAATTTTTTCCTTTTCTTATTATATATGTAGGAAATTATAGATTTGGTCATCATATTTCATCTAAGTTATAATTTTGAGACTTAAAGATTTTTATATGTCATTTGAGCCTAGCAAGCCTTTGGGCCGAGCTCGAGCTTAAAAATTTGGGTTCAAGCAATTTATATTCGAGCTCAAGTAGTACCGAACAACATTAGGCTCGAGTTCAACCCAGCCCATTTTCATATATAATCTCCAGTTTAAGCATCAATGTACAACAATCTTACACAATAATAATGAAAAATAGTAAATTTGTGATTAAAATAACATTCCATGCAAAGTTGCACTTAGGTTTACAGAGGTCCGTGAGACGTTTAACTAGTAAACACAAAAACTTATATTTGACATTTACCCAAGGTTTTTTTATAAACTATATTAAATAAAAATAATTGAAAAATTATTCTGCATAACAGGTTATTATCACCATTTTAATTACTAGTAAATTAATTTTGAAAATATTTTATTGGTATTTAATAACAGTCAATCCAATAACAATTTTAAAAATTAAATGAGTAAATCATACTGTAAAGAATTTAGTATTTTTTTTCCTTTTTGTTAGTCCAATAACAAAGTTATAATAGTAAATTGATTTTTGAAAATAGTTTATTGGTATTTAATAATAATAAGTCTAATAACAATTTTGAAAATTTAATGAGTAAATCACACTGTAAAGAATTTTTTTCCTTACAAAGATGTACTGTATTTTATTTGTTTACGTTTTGTTAGTTGAACATTTAAAAGGGGTTGTAGATGGAAAGATGTTTCCGTGTAGTTATATTAAGAATGGGTAAAATCCAAATTTAGTCCCTTAGCTATTTTGTTTGTCCTGAAACAGCCTCCTATCTCTAAAAGTGACTATTAGGGTCCCTTAACTCAAATAATACATTCAATTTGAGTCCATCCACTAATTTGGCATTATTTCTAACAGAAAATGCATACATGGCATTTAATACCCTTTGCTTAGTCCACATGTCACATGGCAAGTCAATAAGTAACAATACTGAGAGAACAATAAATCTTAGGCTCAAATTGACAAAAAAATATAACTTTAGATACTTAAAAGATTAATAAACCAATCTTCCCCAACTCCAAACCTAAAGTAACAACACCAATTGGACAATTGCCACCATTAATCTTCTCTCCGTAATGAGCACCACCACCACCATCGGAGAATCAGCCATGGCGCTCGTGATGCCAACCACACTCTGTCGAACGAATTTATATGTTGAACACCAATTCCACGTACGCTTGCAGGAGGCAATCGGCTGGGGGCTGCATTGAATGGAAAGAATCACAGCAGTCAACGGAGACAGCAGTTTTGTAGGAAACAGATGGAGAGAATCTCCAATGATGGCGGCTGCGATCGTTGAAGAACAAGGGTTTGTGGAGAAAGACAGAAAACCGAAGTGAATCGTTGCTTGAAATCTTCTCCTTTACTTGAATTGCCAGTCGAATCTTATCTTCCTCTCAAATCACCAGCTAAAATCGAAGGCCGCTCGAACCCCTAGCACACCAACGCGCTCGCTGACAGTCTGACAGTCCTTTGCCTTGCCGCTCCTGATTGGCCCGATCTCAACATCAGCGAGATAGTGGCGGTGGCGCTCGTTACGAAGAAAAGATTGGTGGCGGCCATCTAACTGGTGTTATTAGTTTAGGAAGATTAGGTTATTAATTTTTTAAGTATCTAAAATTATATATTTTTTTTGTCAATTTGAGCCTAAAATTTATTACTCTCTCAGTATTGTTACTTATTGACTTGTCACATGGCATGTGAGACTAAGTAGGGGGTATTAAATGCCATGTATGCATTTTCTGCTAGAAATAATGCCAGAATTAATGGGTAGACTCAAATTGAACGTATTGCTTGAGTTAAAGGGACCTTAATAGCCACTTTTAAAGATAGATGACTGTTTTAGGACAAACCAAATAGTTAAGGGACTAAATTTGGATTTTATCCTATTAAGAATAGATGTACTACATTTGTTACATCAAAGACAATTTTACAACATAGGGCATAGTTAAGAGAAAAATGATGCAGGTTTGCCTGATTTATATTATTATTAATGGTAAACTGTACGGATAGTCCATAAATTTTATTTATTATTTTGTTTTAGTCTCAAACTTATTAAGTGTTTTGTTTTGATCTTGAGCTTATTAGAAGCATTTGTTTTAGGTAAAATTGGTTTGCCATTAAGCCAAATTAATTTAAAATAATTTATTTTTATTTTTACATCATTTTATTTGAAACCAATATCACTTTAAAGCTAATAACACATATATATAATAATCTATTAAATAACATTTTCTTAAAATGAGAAATCAAATTTAATTAATTTTTTTAGGTTAAATAACTAAAATCATAGTTTTATGACTAAAATAGAAAAATAAGCAAATTTTTAAAATCAAAAGTTGTCTTTCCTTATAAAACAGAAAAAATGATTTTAAATGATTTTATCCTTAAGCTATACCCGAAATTGAAAATGTGTTCCAAAATAATTTTTTTTCGTACAGTGGCAAGTAAGGAAAAGCAAAAGCAAGAAAAAACAAAACAAGAGGGTCAATGGCACACAAAGGTTACTCCAAAGACATCATCCACCAAGTACTACCCAATTTTCAAGTGCGGGTCTTGTAACACTCTGACTCCAATTTCGGTTGTAAACTCCAGAGCAGTTAAATGGTCAGCACAGCGGTTCCCTTAGTGGAGCACATGATCAATATGATCAATCTTTAGTATAGGTGAAAAGGGGTCAAGTTTTTTTCAGGTTACTTGAGCTCGAGCTTGAATCGTGACTTTTTGAGACAAATCCATTTGAGTTTGAGCTCGAGCTCGAGCCAGAAAATGAGCTCTAGCTCTAAAATGGGCGAGCTCGAGCTTGAAAGAATCCGGCTCTATAAGCTGGCGGGCCTTACGGGCTTACTTAATGGCCCATTCCCAATTGCCATTCGGCCTATTGCATGAGCTTCACCTTCTTAACCCTCAGTCCCCTTTATGCTTTACCCTTTACATGACTAACCCACCCACTTGGCCGCCAGTCGCAGCTACGAGAGAGTGAAGGCACGATGATGACGACAGTCCCTTAATCCCAAATTGCAATCGTCTTCCTTAGTGTCACTTCATGATTCACGAACATCTCGTCTTCCTTAACGGGAATATCTTAAGCCCGGCATCGTCTCTTTCAAACGTTCCTCAAAATTACCCTCTAGATCGTAATATTCCCTAGCTCCACACTTCATGACCATCTTCCAATTTTATCATCTATTTCGAAGCCCTTTCTCTGTCGATGTTAAAGTGAGGCTTCTTGCATCGAGTGCAAAAGGATTGGAAAGCGTAGTTTGCATTTGTAAACCTGTCATAGGTTTTCTTTTGTGTTTCGTTGGCTATTTTTTTCTTTGTGAGTTAGTTTACTATTGTTGCAACTTGAATTGTGTTTCCTGCTTGTCTTAAGGAAATAAGATGGCTAATTTGTGAAGTTAGTGAAATCAGGGTAGAATGGTAAAATAATTAGAAAGTTTGGGATAAGATTTGTAATTTTCCCCTTTCTTATTGTCTCTATAGGAAATTACAAATCTGGTCCTCATATTCCATCTAAGTTATAATTCTAAGACTTACAGATTTGTATGTGTCATTTGAGCCTGGTAAGCGTTTGGGCCGAGCTTGAGCTCGTCTTGAGCCTAAAAATTTGGGTTCAAGTAATTCGAGCTCGAGCTCAGGTAGTACCGAACAGCATTACGCTCAAGCTTGGCTCGGCCTATTTTCACCTATAATCTCCAGCTCAAGCATCAATGTACAACAATCTTATACAATAATAATGAAAAATAGCAAATTTGTGCTTAAAATAACATTCCATGCTAAGTTGCACTTAGGTTTACAGAGGTCCGTGAGACGTTTAACTAGTAAACACAAAAACTTATATTTGACATTTACCCAATGTTTTTTTTATAAATTATATTAAATAAAAATAATAGAAAAATTATTTTGCAGAACAGGTTATTATCACCATAGTAATTACTAGTAAATTAATTTTGAAAGTAGTTTATTGGTATTTATTAACAGTCAATCCAATAACAATTTTGAAAATTGAATGAGTAAATCATACTGTAAAGAATTTAGTATTTGTTTCTGTTTTGTTAGTCCAATAACAAAGTTGTAATAGTAAATTGATTTTTGAAAATAGTGTATTGGTATTTAATAACAATCAGTCCAATAATAATTTTGAAAATTTAATGAGTAAATCATACTGTAAAGAATTTTTTTCCTTACAAAGCTATACTGTATTTTATTTGTTTACGTTTTGTTAGTTGAACGTTTAAAAGGGGTTGTAGATGGAATGATGTTTCCGTTACAAGTGGTTATATTAAGAATAGATGTACTACATTTGTTACATCAACGACAATTTTACAACATAGGGCATAGTTAAGAGAAAAATGATGCAAGTTTGCCTAATTTATATTATTATTAATGGTAAACTGTGTGGATAGTCCATAAATTTTATTTATTATTTTGTTTTAGTCTCAAACTTATTGAGTATTTTGTTTTGATCTTGAGCTTATTAGAAGCATTTGTTTTAGGTACAATTGGTTTACCATTAAGCCAAATTAAATTAAAATAACATATATTTATTTTTACATCATTTTATTTGAAACCAATATCACCTTAAAGCTAATAACATATATATATAATAATCTATTGAATAACATTTTCTTAAAATGAGTAATCAAATTTTATTAAATTTTCTTTTTTAGGTTAAATAACTAAAAAAACATAAAAATTTAATTATATTATGAAAAGTACTTCCTTTGTCACAGCAATGTTGCTCCATTTACTCTCGTCTTTCCAATTCTACCTTTGCCCTACATTTTTCAGATGCCAAGCGGGAGAATTTGAGTGTCTCGCCACCCACCTCCATGTCTCTTCCCTCTGCCGCACTACCTCCAACCTTCACTCCCTCCCACTCTTCGCCCGCATCGATACTCTTCTTTCCCAGAGCCACCTTCCAGTTGGCCACCTCATTGTCTCTCCCCTCTGCTCCATCTCCTCCGACCGCCACCTCTTCCCACTTATCAATCACGGCGATACCTCCTTTCTTATTGCCACCTTCTTGTCGGCCATCTCTATGTTTCTCCCCTCCGCCGCACCACCTCCAACCCCCCATTCCCTTCCACTATTCGCCTGCATCGAAAACCTCTTTTCCCAGCACTGCCTCCTTGTCGACGAAGCTCTGATCACTCGCAACACCGGTTGGTAGCCTGAAGTAGGACATGGCAACACCAATCGGAGGCTTGGACCCGGAAATGCAAAGCCCGGAAATGCAAAGTCCAGCTCTTGCACCTGGAGGATTGGGATTCGATTCATTCAAACGGAGGAGATGTCGTCGATTAGGATGAGATTAGAAGAAAAGGGTATAATGGCCATTTTATTTACTAAAGCTTAGAATAAAAGAAAATAGAGCGATAGTTTTGGGATAGCTAAAAAAAGTAACAAGATTACTTGGGGGAGGGAGTATTATTTCATGGATTATTATATTTAATCATATTAGTTTTTAGATGACATTAGTTTCACATATAAAAATTAGTTATTATATTATAGATCTATATCTAATTAGATAAACTAATCTAGTCCTAATTCCCTACATATAATCCATAACTCAATAAATTAATTGACTAATTTGTTCTTGGACCAACAATTCATCCTCACCCTTGAAACCTTACCTCTGTCGCTGCTTCTGCCACTCTCGCCACCATCACCTTCTACTCCAATAAATCGTCACTGCTTCTAGATCTTATAATCATCATTCGTCTTCAGATTTCTCAGTTGTCTGATTCCGGATCTCACCATCACTCATCGGATTTCGTCGTCTCTTGCTGAATCTCCTCGTCACTCACCGGATCACGTCAATCACCTCTAGATGTTCCTTCCAATCGTTGGCTTTAAGTCGCGTCCTTGTTGCTTCCGAACAACAAAAGTGTCTACAATAAAATGCAAATGTGTCTAATATAGTATGTGGAAGTGTCTACTAAATAATATAAAACAAGTTATTGTAATGTTAAATTAAAAGTGCTTAAAGCTATAAGAATAAGTATCTGATTGAATATTGAAAAATGTCTAAATAAACATGTGAAAGTGTCTGAACAAAAAATGACAGAACCAACTTGTGAATAGTGTATTATCTTTAAAATATAATAAAAAAAAGTGTTCTAATCAATAGGTAAAAATTGTTACATTGAATATTGAAAAATGTCTAAAGAAATATATAAAACTGTCTGACTAAATAACTTGTGAATAATTTGTTATCTTTAGAAAATAAATATATGAAATAATTAAAACAAGTGTCTTACTAAATATATAAAAGTGTTCAAATAAAAATATAAAAGTGTCTAAATATTTACAGAAATGTTCAAATAAAGGTATATGATTCAATGAATAAAAAAGTGTCTAAATAAAAATTTAAAAATGTCTAAAGTACAATAAAAAAGTGTCTAAACAATAGTAACTAACAAAAAAAATAAAAAAGTGTCTAAACAATAAATATTTTTTTTGTTTTGAAAATTAAATCACCATCTCTCATAAGCAACCCTCCCTTTATGCACAACCCAGACCCTCCCTCCACAACGCCATGCCACCATAGCCAACCCTCTCTCCCGCTCAACCTCCCTTCATCGCTTGCCTGCTCTTGCATCGCACTACCACGCCTCACCTCACCTTACCCTTAGCCTCGCCTTGCTTCACCGTGCCTCGCGCCTGGCTTCACTTCTGTTCGCCTTGTGGCACCTTGCCTTGCCTAGGATTAGCACTGTCTGGCCTTGCTTCGCCTCACCTTAGATCACTTATTCTCCTCACTGATCTTCCGCTCAGATCCCTGTCCTCCGCCTACTCCAGTCACCACTCCTGGCTTCACCTCATCCTGTCACCATTACTGGCATCGTCTCGTTCTGGTCGCCACTCCGGCTTTGTCCCTGCTCAGTTGGAGTCAGATTTGTGGTGGTTCTTGGTGGAGGAGGAGGCAGTTATGTCAGCAGATCGTTGTTTGCTCTGGAGTTGTACCCATAGGGTTTAGAGTGTGTGTGAAATTTTTTGCAATAGTAAAGGGTAAAAATGTTAAATTAATGCTTTATCTAATTAGACATATGTGTATTATATCCGTTGTATATAAAAGTCATAAAAACATTTTGAATTAATTCAATTCAATGTTAAATGATTTTGACCTTAATCTTTGACCTATTAAAAGGATTTCATTTTGATCTTTACTGGATGAAGTAACTTAGAGTTATTGTCCAAATCAAATTTGTGTTAGTTACCAAATAGTGATCTTCTTACTGTTAATGAAAAATTGAAATGTTAGTTTTTCACCTATTTTATTCTGAGCTAACATTTTAAATTCTTCATTAACAATCAAAATGTTATTAAAAGGGTCAGGTTAGTACTTCATTTTCTATTTTCAAAATTGATTTCTGTGTTTTTTTATTTTTTAACCAACAGTTTGTGTTTTTTTTATAATACTTAGAAGCATTTACAAATTAAAGTATTAGAGAGTATTTGAAAAGTTAGGGGTTGAAGTATTTATTTTTTAAAACTTGGAGGACGTGAGACTATATTTGGTACAAAAATGCTTGCCATTACAATACAAGCAGTGGGAGGGGTAGGGCCTATGTCAATTGTGAAGATGGGTGGCCTTTATATAGAATGATTAATTTTTGTACCACCTTTTTTCTGTCAAAAAAGAATTTGTGAAAAAAAAGGGATTGCCTCGCAGAAAAATATTCAGCCTCATTTTTTCCCCCTCTACTTCTAAATCGTTGACGAAATCGTAATGTTGATCAAAAGAGACAATATGTGGTAATTCTCATCTTCTTTTTTTTTTTTTTTAAATACCAACACTGTTTTACAATTTGAAAACAAACAATTCATAAGAACGAATAGACCTGTCTGGACAAAGTGATTATTTTATGCTTCGAAGCAGGACAAAATGTCACAAGTATTTGCTGTCATTAATAAAATAAAAGAAACAAAGTTTGAATATTGAGCTCCCCTTTCTCGAAACTTGGCATATGAACCAGAATAAACGAACGTCAAATTATCTAATTCACAATTTATAATATAAACATACATGTACTTGGCATGATGAACCAACAGATTCAGCTATTCACCTTTAGATTCCAGCACAAACTGAATCCCAGAACAACCTGGCCTTGCAATTGAACAACATCATTGATTCATGTCGCACAAATGATCAGGACAGCAACGGGGGAGTTCTCAACTCAAATGAAACAAAAGATGTCAGAAATTTAGTAGCCGAGAAAACTTTTGGCCTTCATGTTGGCATGGAAGTGGACAAGGTCCTACAATTGAAGGCATTCTGCCCTCCTCGCCTCTTTTGGTTCCTAGCGTCCCTTTGAGTACACAACCGCTCCGAGCATGTTGATCTCAAAGACTGAACAACTGCAACCCTACTGCTAGTATCAATACATTTGCTAGAACAGTTCTGGAATAAGCCTGGGTTCATCAGAGCAGTATAATGCTTTGAGCTGGCTACTCAATAGCGGCCAGTGTTCCTGATTGTGACAAACTATGGAATAGTACCGAAGCGCTCGCCAAATCAATTTTACTCTGTCAGTATAATCTAACGCAGCTCCTATGGATAAGCTAATTCCCATGCAAATGACCTGACACACCTTCAAATTCGCAAGAAAATGCAGAATTAAAGCTGTTGGCTCATGATATGATAGAGCAAAGGAATCAGTAAGCTCAGCATGCTCTGCATCAGAAAATGAAAATCCAGCACACGGGATTATGCCTGAAATGAATGCAAAACCTGGCTTCTAGGGTTTGGGATAACGACAAGTGGTTGCAAGAGCTTCATTGATGATGAAAGTGAAGATAAAACCTTCAATCACCTTGTATGGAAAAACAGAACTATATCCCACTGAAGTACAGTTTAAGTGAAAATTAAAGTCAAGGGACATCAAGGCATCAACTTAGAGGGTTCCAAAAATGCATCATCATCATCATCACTTGCATCTAAGTCCAACCAAGTTTGCAAACTAATGCTAATTAGCTTCTACTTCTAAATCATAGTACATGTCAGCACTAGAAACCTATGCAAATGGACTCGGACAAATTTCACATCGGATGCACTCTTTAACGCTATCTATATCAAAGAACAACATCCTCGAGCTCCAATGCCAATAGCAACAGATGTGATTTCCATGCACAAGAAGGTTAAGTGACATAGTTGATGAATAAAGATGATACCACTGCCATGTTTCATCACAAGGTTCATGCTTCAAAACCAACTTGTTAAACACTTGAACATCACAAGAAAGTCATCGACTTTGAGCAGAAAGCAACATGCCAAATAGAAAATAAGTCATTCCCATGAAAGCACAAAGATGACAGACATTAAAGAAAGAAAATACGAGAAAACATCATAAGATATTTCATACTTTGAAGGATAAGGCCCAAATAAGGTTCAAACCACACACATGGCTCCAAACCAGAAAACTCTACCTTAATCAGAGCAACCTACTAAATAGTAACCTACCTGAACAATTATTTTCATCATCTTGATGGATTCATTTGAGTCTTTTCATATAGCTTCAACAGCTCAGATGATTCCTTATCGAAACAGAAGACAAACCTCTCAAGAAACAATTTTTCCGTCATGGTAAATGCATGAAATGGAACTTTCTTAACCAAGCCTTTTGACAACAGACTTTTGCCGACCAAACCCCTAGGAGCAATCCGCTTTTCGAAGCTAGAAAGAAGAAAATGCGGGCGTTTGACGAGAGATGAAGATTGGTAACCCATGGTGTTTACAAAAAAATCCAGTACCCTCTCCATCTTATCCTCTGATGACATTACAAACATAGGACGTCTTCGGAAAGCCTCCAAACAGTCTTCCCCAGACCATCCCCATTTTCTAAGAACATGGAACTTCCTCTCCAGAGCGGATTTTCTCAATCCTAAACCAACATTAACAGCCAAAACAAAGTTAATATTGCAAGGATCGAACCCCATGTTCTTTGCTTCCTCCACAACCTCCTTAAACCTTGCAGGAGAAGACGAATATGCTTTAGGATAATTAGTAAGGAAGGATGCAATTTTCGATTCAGGCACCCCATTTTGCCTGAGAGTGTTGATATTAGGTAGCAAATAAGAATCAATGCCAAGATAGATGATGACAATGTAGCGTCTGAGCACGGTAATGGTTCTTGCATCAGATTGAAGCGTGTTTCTGAGAAAATCAACAGCCGGGATTATGTGATTCTTTAAGCTCCTACTGAGAATACAAGGGAACTTATATAGTATCTTGGCAACTACAGCGTCGGAGAAACCTAGAGAACGAAGGAAGTCGACTTTAGGAAGGAGGGTTTTTTGGGGATCATAAACCAGCAAGGCAGGAGATTTCCGGACCAGGACTGAAATTTGGCGTTCCGAGAGACCAATTTTCCGGAAAAAGGCGAGAACTGAGTCTGGTTTTCGTGGATTTTCGAAATTCACGTACCTAGAAGCCCACAAAGCCGATTCTTGAGACAACCCACATTTGTTAATGAGGTAGGAGGTCGTGAAGGTGTGATGGGAAGCGGTGGAGATGAATCTGAGAGACAGTAGAAATGGGCTCTCACCGAAAATGTGAAATAGGTGGGTGGGTCGCGAGGCAGCAATTTGATAGGCCCGGTAGAGAAGGGTTTTGCTGAGCGGAAACGCCATGGAAATTTTAGCTCACTGAAATCCGTCTCAACGGCCGGAAACTCTTGAAACGAAACTGAGAAATAGGGTGGCCTAAGCACTGATAACTCCCCAGAACTATAGTTACTCGGTCACTTTGCCCCCTGATCTATAGAAACATCAATTCAACCCCCCAACTATTAGGAATCCACATCCACTGACTAACTTGTAGAGAAGGTAAAACAACAGACGCAGCTACTCGAGGTTTTTATTTTTCCCTTTTGCACCCTAAGCTTTATTCTCCAGCACCTAATTCCCCATCCCCAACTTGTCTATCGATGCACTTCGGCTTTTTAGCCCTGTTGCCGGCGAGAATTATGAATCGAAGCGTGGATGGAATTAACCTTCTGATCGCAATAATTAGACGTCAGATCGATAATCCCGCAGGACTTTTCCTGTTCCCCGAAATCATGAAACCAATCTCCCTGCTACAAGATTTCAATCTGAGGTTGGTAAATGGGTAAGTGCCGCCCCACCAGGACTTTTCCTGTTCCACGCTCGGTCTCGCATTTTGCGCAGCAGCCATATTGATAATATCTTCAACAACATCAAGATCACATCACAATCCTTTGCAGCTTCGTCAACAATCAGGCAATCACCATCCTAGTCCTCCTGGGAATCATCGCCGTTTGGAATCTCCGAAGCTCCGGCGCTGGCGCGGTCAACCTCGCGCTCATCCATGACTCCAGTTGGATCCTCTATAAGATCCCATTTAATTGCTATCGCGACCAGCCTTCTGAATAGCGCCTTGAACACAGGAGATAAAAGAAAATAGTTCAAAGAAATATTTTTTTTTAATCAGATACAAATACAAGAGACGAGGGAGAGGAATTTTGGATCTTGGGACAACGATCGCCCCGTAACACTGTTTAGAATTCATCAAGTTAACCATATGTTATATAGAGGCTATCATAGCTGAATTAACCATATTTTTTCACATTTTTTAGATTTTAAAACAAAAAAAAACTATAGGGTAATAAAGGTGATGTGATGAGCATATGTAGATTACAAAGCTTCTCAGCCTCTATAACAGATTCACACTGAAGGATAAAAATATCTTTAGCTGCTAGGGAGAAGCTTCCAAACCTAACCAAACCCATATAGCTACACTAAGGCCAGTTGATCTATGCTAGGTTCCATCAGTAGTGAAAATATTTGGTTTAGCAGGAACATACTGGCTCCTCAGGTGATGCCAAGCACAACAAAGAGCAGGAAAGGGGTTGAAAGGGAATAAGAAAAATCTTTGTTGGAAATTTTTAGCAAAGAAGAGTCGAAGGAACAAATCATCCCTGTCTAATAATTAATGAGGGTATGTGGGAAGGAGTATTGTTAAAAATGCTCTCGTTCCTACCATCCAAACAATACAAAGAGTGGATATAAGAAATCAAATTCAGTCTGGCGAGAATTACTTTTAATGATACAATAGATTTGCAAGTCATGACTCAAAAGACGAAGAGGGTGAAGGGGGTACAAAAGTTACCCCACAATTCCCCAGAACATGGGCAATCCCAAAAGAAGTAAACCATTGATTCTAAAGCAGCATGACAATTGGGTCTATACATCCACCATAAGAAGCTAGATTTTCTTGTGTCAGAAAAACTCGAGATAAGTATTTCCACAAAAAGATTTGAATTTCTATGGGATGCAGGATGCGGGATGCCCAAATATCCTTGAGGATAGTCGAGAAATCTGAATGAAGAAGACAATTTTTAGAGTTCTTAATAGGACTAAGAATGGCAACCAATTTCTTATCTTGAAGTTATAGCCTTGTTTAACATTAAAGGTTCCAAAAGCATTGCCCATCCAGGATATAGCATCACAGAGGGAGAAGGAATTTGTAAGATAAGCTTTACTATTTGTGGATAGAACATGGCATTTAGAAACTTGTTTTTCCAGCAACACTCTTTTGAGTTGCAGAGATCTAAGAGACGAAGATTAGAATCTTTGAAAACATCTCCAGAAAAAGTACATAAATAATCTAGTGAAATGCCTGGAAGCCACGCATCCTCCTAAACCTAGATTGATTTTCCATCACCTATAGTTCAGATAAGATGATCTTTAAGAAGGTCTCTTCCCTACAATAGACTTTGCCAAATGGTAGTTTCATTTCTTGCAGCCTTGGCTGACTAGACAGAATGCAATTTTTCATATTTAACAGTAAGCATCGGATATATTAGAGTATTGCTGTCACCCGTAAAAATATGTCAAAAGGTCTTTGTGAGTAGAGTTTGATTGAATAATAGAAGACCTTTTATCCCAAGTCCATGCACCAAGACCTTTAGGAAGTTGGAGGAGACCCCAGTGCCTAAGATGGATGCCACATTTATCTTGAGTACCAGACCACCAAAAGTGAACAAATTGTTTAGATTGATCATTGGATATAGTTATTGAGACATTTAAAAAAGACATAACATATATAGGGATGGATGACAAAGTCGAATGAATACAGGTAAGGCGACTTGCATGATTTAGTAACTTCATTTTCCACTTAACTAGATGCTTGTCAACCCGGTCCACAAGAAACTGAAAAGAACTGTGGTAAGAGAGATTTTGGTTAAAAGTAAGACCTAATAAGATGGGATGACATCACTAATTAAAAAATGTAACAGTTTGATGATATCAATCTTAATAGAGCCCATTATATTGGTACTAAAAAGCTATTCAAATTTTTGAAAATTTACTCTTTGGCCTGTAGCAATTTCAAAGTTCTTAAGAGTCTGATGTAGGGCTTGGATAGCCTGCAGTGTTGGGTGGAAGCAGAAAAAATACTAATGACAAAGGACAGGTGATTGATTTTCAAATCAGCACTGAGAATATCTTAGGATTGGAGTTTCTCAAGCCTATTAGAGAAAGCTTTTGCACAAAGAATGAAAATATGGGGAAATAGTGGATCCCCTCGAAGAAATAATTTTGTTTGTTTTATTTATTTATTTATTCACATTTTTTAGATTTTAAAACAAAAAAAAACTATAGGGTAATAAATGATAGCAAGAGTAAATTGAAAAATATAAATAATTTAAAAATAAAATAATAAAATAATTATAGATAAATGACAGTAAATAAAGTACCTACAATAAAATACATAAACAAAAATGAAAAATAAAAAAGAGAATTGATTTCTATTTTTCTATTATTTAAAAATAAAAATAAGTAATAAAATGGAAATAAATTATAAAAGATAAACTTAATAAAATGTAAAAGAGAATAACAAAATATATAATGAAAATAAATTAACACTTGAGAATTAAAGATAAGAAATGTTATTGTGTGTGTCGTGTGTGATGACAAGTGCTAGGAATCAAGGAATGAGATCAATGGATGGTATTTAAGGCTATAAACTACGATTTATAGTGACAAATGTTTGCTGAAAAAGTTTTAACTACTGTGGCACTTAGACAAACAATATTCCGTAAAATTGAAATAATAAAGCGCGTATGTATTGTTTTTGCTTTTTTTTTTTTTTTAATTTTTATTTCAGACTGGTACATAATTTGGACAAAATCACTATATTAAAATAAACACTAAAAAATAACTTATTCATTGGTATGCAAATCTCCTCATCATGCCCCATTTGTGGATTAGCGAATGAATCCATTGTTCTTTTACTATATTTTTTTTTTTTGTCTTATTGCTTGTTCCTTGTTGGAGATGGCTGAGCTCTGAGTGTTAGATTTAATTTTATGGATATTCAACATTGCTTTTATGTAATGAGTAGAGTGGTTCCTAGTGGGAGTCATTTTTGGAACTAGGACAATTAGATAAATGTGTTTTTAACAATATGTATAATAGAGACTCTGGTACAATTTTGTTGATTGGAAAGACAGACTCTATATTGAAGACCTTGTGTTCTGAAGCTAACAACAAGCAGAGGCAAAGAGCTTGAGCAAAGATGAGGGATGGTGTTATCAAAATAAACATTGATCCATGGTTGCATCAAAATGATGTCATTTTCAATAACCTCTCAACTGATCCCTCTAGCATATTATATAAGTGTGACCAAGAATTGGATGTTATCAACTATGAAATAGCTAAGCAAATCAATTACCAGAATGCTGAACAAAGCAGACCTAAGCTTTTGGCAACAATTTGGGCATAGAAAGAACAATCTCAATAATACCTTACATTCATTATGGTTAATGTGGCTTGGAAAAATCCTTATGTAGTGGGGGTTCGAGTTGTTGTTCTCTCCAAGATAGGAACATAATCTATGGTGATTAAAGGGAAATCGGATGGCATTTATTTCACTTTAATGGTAGAACTTCATGCTATATATCAAGTTTTTACAATGGGCTGCCCACTCAAGTCCAAACCATACATCAATACTCACTAACTGCACTAATCCTATTTTTTTTTTTTTTTTTTCACACATTTCTGGTAGTAGACCCTCCAGCAGGCCTTAGTTTCTCTCCTTTTCAGATATCAATGAACTTAGAAACCCATAAAGCAGCTCGGCAAGTGTTATATAGATAATTTGTTTCCTTTGGCACCTACTTTTCTAAGTTAAAAAAAGGTTAAATAACTTTGGGCAAACAATTATTTTGATCCCACTTACTAATAAAAAATATAAAGTCAATATAATTAAATGATATATTATACTACATTTCAGTTTTTTAACTTAAATTTGAAGTAAACTTATTTATATTATTTTTACTAAATTTATAATATATTTAGAACTACAAGACTTAATATTTTTTAATTTAATTTTTTAATAAATTTTTTTACTAAATAACAATATAAATAAATTCAAGTCAAAGTTAAGTAAAAAACTAAAATGTAGCAGTAAATTTGGGATGGATGGAGTATACTTTTTAATCCTATCATATTAAAAAATATACTTCATCTTTCTTATGTTATTTGAGGCACTTCAATTTTGCACAAAAATTATTAGGGAGGGAAATTTTTTCTCTTCTTTCCATGTTTGCCCTTTCATTTTTGCACACAACTTAAGAAATATGGGGGAAATGAAATGATAGTTTTAAGAATAATATAGTAAAGTAATTTGCAAAAATATAAAACCAGGCAGTAATTGTCTTATTTCTCAAGCCATCCCTAGTAATTGTTTGGCCCAAAACTTATCACATTCCCCAAATATCCACCCTTTTCATCAACACTAAAAGGATTCAATCAATGTAGGAGAAAATTTGAGGACCAAAATTATAGAAACTTTTCCAAGCTCCGGTGAAGCTACAATTGCCCCATGTATGCTCCAAAATACCCCTAAACTGAAACTTTTCCTCTCCTGAAAACCCTACATCATTGTTGTCATCATTATCACCATTGCCACCGGACATTCATTGACTCTAAATCAAAGCTTATCCAACTATAGTGTTAAATACCGCGGCATATTGCGAGGTATACCATTTACTGCGGGTATGTGGTACAAATATTTTCACATTTTGTTATTTTACTGTGCGATATACTATGGTATTTCATGGTATATCGTATACCGCTCACTTTTTATATGTATTTTGTTAAAAAACTGCGGTATATCGCAAATGCAGCGTGATATATACCACGGTATTTTATTTTTTGCGGCTATTTTTTTCATTTTACATAAAAAATATCATAAATATATAAAAAATTAAAATACAAATAATACATATATCATAAAATAAATATTTAATTTAATTTTTTTTGTTACTTTTCTTAATTAATATAAAAATTTAATGGATGGTAGCAGCTTGAGGTTTCCTGTGGTATTGAACAATATCTCCTAATTTGATTTCTAGTGCATGTTATCCCAACTAAATATTTTATATTTATATATATTTTATTTATATTTAATAAATTATGATGAAAAAAATTAGAATACATATAAAATGTGTAAAAATAAATTATTAAATAAATTATGTCATCTTAAAATAATATTATAACATTTTTTTTTTACAAAAATAATAACGGTATATGGCGCGGTATACGATACGATATACCTTAAAATTTCAGGATGTAATATACCTAGCAGTAACGGTATTTAACACATTGTATCCAACTAATCATCACCTACAAATCGTGACTTTCCTAGCTGATAATTGACTCTGAATCTCGCTAACATTGCTCACTTATAGATCCTATAGCTCGCCTATGGATCATCTTGATTGTTGCTCGCCTTTAAATCCAGCCGTCATCAATTGCCTATAGATCTGCCACTTATTCTAGAGCTCGTCATTGTCTCTCCCTTCAAATCTCACCATCGTTACTTATCTCCAATCATGTCGTTGCTGCCTGCCTTCAAATCTGCTAATTATCGCCTACAAACCAATTAGTTATCGCCTCAAGGTCGTCCTGGTCTTTGCTTCCTATTTGCCTGGGTCGCTGCTACTCCATGCCACCATTAAGCCACTTCTCTCTCATTTCAGCACGGAACTGTATGCTAAAAACAATCTACATAAGTATCAAAGAAAAATATGCAAAAATGTCCAACACAATAGGTAAAATTATTTGAAACAATGTGCAAATATTTCTGAAACCATATACATACACTTTGTTCTCTTTAGACAATATGCAAACAATTGTTCTCTTCAAGAAATGTTATGTAAAAATGGAAAAGTGTCTGAGTGCATGTGAGGGAACCTTTTCGCTTACCCTGATATTGGGTATTCCTAAGATCTTAGGATAATCAGGATTTAGTATTCCTGCTCTTAGTTGCAAATAGCTAAGCTAATACTTGTGTTGTTTAAAGCTTCATACTAGTTGATTATCATGTGACATGAATTCATGCATGCTTAACTTCGGTAATTGGAGAGAACTAATAAAAGTAATAAATAAAACTTTTCAAAATAGTTTCTATTAGATTCATAAAACATTTGAAACACATACCGAAGTTATATAAACATGTTTATTTAAACTGCAAGTATTAACTTATGTACATTCATAAGCAACCATAGTGCATATACATATATATACATTAAGTAAGTCCATACACATTAGTCAAACTAGAGGCATTTTCTTGGTACCTAAGTACCCAATATATACAAAGTCTAAGACTATCAAAATAACTCCCACCTAAGCACAGAAGCTCCAGAAATGAAAGGTCCAACTTCTCATTGTGCACTTTACCTATATCTATCAAGGCTATTTTAAATAACTTAGTTAGTACAATAATATTACTAACCAATAACTTAGAATCATTAAAGATTCATGGTATTTTAAATACTTACACCAAAACCTTGCTTAACAACCCTTCAATGGGTGTTAGGCTTCACACCACTAGTATCTGCACAATGTGATACTTAAAGGAATGAAAATCATAAATTCTCAGTAAGAAATTAAATACCTTCAAAATAAATTTTAGGACCCAGCATATATAACATATATACACATCTTAACGTGATCCCAAAACGTTATAAGGTATTAACTAATGGCCACTAGTACGGGTTCCATGGTGGGGAACCCATCCTTGACTTAGTCCTTCTTACAAGAGTTTAACTCTTGCCTTAGCAAGCTTGGTTTGCCATTACTTACCCTTGCTCACACTGTACAGGAATTCTTGGTAGCTCATTCTTACTAGCTTGGTAGCTTAGCTAGGATACTCTTGAGCGCCAAAGCCTATCTTGAATACTTAGTACCCTGTATACTTACTTAAGGGCTATTTAATTACATAGTCCTTAAGCTACTTCTTGTCCACCTCTTACTCTCTTAATTAATGCATTGTAAAATAATTCATAATGCATCAGTTTAAACTTGAACTTAAAATCCCTCACATTGAATAATTAATGCAAGCAAGCACAAACTTCGATGTCCTTATGGTCTCGGTTTTTGCATTCTTCTTTGTACCCTTTATAGTAGCTTGAGTATTTCTCTTTTAATTGATCATTTAGCTACATAAATAAATCATAATAATTAGGACAATACCACAACCATCCTTATGGATTAAGTGGTTAGGAATAACTTTTTCAATGGATTTCAATAAACCGGCCATTTACTCAACACACATATAAAACGTTAACCGGTCCTCTTTAATTTCTTATTTCTTGCTCAACAAAATTTTATTTAAACACAATAAATTTCAGATTAATCAACCTATAAAACCTAGAATTAATCAAGGATAATAAATAACTAAATTAGCTTTTACCCTTGAATCAAACCGGGTTTGGGTTCCTTCCTACTTAAGCTTGATTCATAAGCTTTTCGGGTTGTTTTTCCCTTAATAAATAAGCAAGAACTAGCTTAAAAACAGATTTTCCAGCAGCTACAGATCCGTAAGAAGCTCAAAAACAGGGAAAGAACAAAACAAAACTTACTTGAACAAGTAAGTTGAAAATCAAGCTTAGAATGCTTCCATATTTGATTTTTCTTCAAAAATTTGCTTAATTGTGCTTGAATTTGATGGATTGGAGCTTGGATATGGTTTAGCCCTGGAGTTTCGAAAGGGGCAGAGAGGCTTCGGGTAGTCTAGAGCTGGAGGAAGAAGATGGCCAAGCAAATCACTGGAAGTCAACTTATGTAGGCTTAAATAAATGGCACATGCCACGCACCTGGTCCCTTCTTTGTACTCAGTAGTACGTTGGGGACTTATCCAGTACCGAACATAAAAATTAGGACCAAAACCGGAGTTATTTCGCGCCTGAATCCTCCTTCACATTAATTACACGCCCAGTCCTCATCTTTGAGATACGTGCAATTTAGGTCTGATACTTTTGAAGATTACATATTAACCATTTTCAGACAATTTAGTCAATTCACAATTTCGCCAGGGTAGAGTGGGAATCACGAAAAATCATGATATCTTAAATTTAATATTTTTCCATCCTCCACCCAGCCGTGAAATAAAAATGAGTCACTATATGAAATGACTAAAGTGCTCTTCTTGGTCCGATTTTCTTGAATGACTAATTTTGTTATCTTTAAGCTAATATACTTGATTAAACTGAGAATTTGCTTGTATTAAATATTCTAAGTATATTAAATTACTAAAATAACTAATGTTACCTCAGTAATTATGACCCAATTTTTTGGAGAGTCATTACAATGCATATGAAAAATTGTCTAAACAAATATGTGAAAGTGTCCAAAATAATATATATATATATATATATATATACACACACACACACACATTTTATTCTCTTCATAAACAAAAGTAAGAGATGAAAAATGGGTGAAAAATGAATCAACAACTTGAGCTCGACTTAAAGCTTGTTCATGGCTTATTCAAGCTGTTATTTGGTCAAGCTTGAATAAAATTTCAAACTCAAGCCACAATTCAAACAAAGCATGTTCCATTTATTACTCGGTTTAGTTTTAGTTTTTTTTTCTCTTAATTTAAGTGAAAAGCTCAAGTTCAAGCTTGATCGTTTTAAACCTAGTTCATATTCTTATCAATCTAAGCATGAATAAAATATTAAGTTTGATAGATATTTTATGTTGAACATGATCAACCTACTGCTCGGCTTAGCTCATTTTTTTCCATAAATAAAAGTGACCGAAGAAATAAGTAAAAATGTTTGAATAAATATATGAAAGTGTCTAAAATAATATGTAAACAGTCTCTGAAGAAATATATATATATATAAATGTATGCAGTGACCCATAGGCAGCTTGTTATCTTTAGATACAAGAGTGCCTTAAACAATAAGTGAAAGTGTCAAAATGTATAATCAAAAGTGTTAAGAAGAAATTTATTAAAGTACTTGAAGCTACATGTAAACAATTTGTTCTTTGTTGAAATAAAAGCGCCTAAATAAATATATAAAAATGTTTAAATAAACATGTAAAAAATATGTGAATAGATTTGTAAAATTGTTTTGTTCTTTTTTTGTTTGCATGACAAATCACTGAAGACGTGATATTTTTTGGGATTTCCAAAATCTGAAGTTGGATTAGTGAGTATGACCTGGAGTTGTTTGCAATGGCTACCACTGGTCTCAATCAAGATTAAACAAATAGAGGCAGCACTGCACTAGCACCATTGCCTCGATCTTAGTGGATTGCTAGAGGTGATGACCACCATCCTTAGCCCGATTTGCATGATGGATACAACGTCTTTCTTCAGATTTGATATGCACAAAACAACAATTAGATTTGATGATGGAATGTGGATGATGTTGTTGTCATGGGAGCACACCACCAGGAACATTATTTGGAAGTGGCAATGAATTGGAGAAGACGAAGTTTTGTTGTCTGGAAAACACCATTGGCAGCCAAAATAATGCACGGGCATGGTGGAAATCTTTTAGGACACACACACACACACATACATATATACATACATACATAATGGCCTAAAGATCCTTTCACCCCTTGAACTTTGTCAATTCAGACATTTTACCCTTTGAACTTTGACTTTAGTTCACTCGTCTCTCAAAATTTGGAAATTAGTACATTTTACCCCTTCAGCCCACTTAAATGGCTATTTAAGTTATATGAGGACTAAAATGAATATAAAATGATGATAATTGACTAACTAATTATTTGACTCGACTTTTACATTATTTCAATTATTTGCTTCAATCTTCTCAATTTGAGCATTTCAAGAAACAACCAACCATTTATAATCTACATAATCCAACTAGCATTCACTGAAATATGATTCATTTAATTCTAATACCAAACTTGTTTATATAGGTAAAATAACTAGTTAGTTTTTCATCTTCTATTTTATCTTCGTCTTGGTCTTTATATAACACAAACAGCCATTTAAATGAGTTGAAGGGTAAAATGTACTAATTTTCAAAGTTTGAGGGGGTGAATGAACTTGAATCAAAGTTCAGAGATAAAAGATTCGAGTTGACAAAGTTTAAGGGATGAAAGTTAGGACTATACATAATAGTCATGGTAATACAAAAACTTGGCAATTGGTGATTTTTCAGTTCTTTCTTTTGCCACTTCTTGATTCCACTATATCAATTCCCCTTAAAAACCTGCATCTTTTTAGCTTCTTAGATTTGTGGCTTCCTAAGCCAAGGATGCAAAATGGTTAAGACCTACATGGGCTTAAAAGAGTATATACATGCGTTAAAGTTGTACTAAATACAGTAGGAAAAAGAGGCACAGTTTATTCATTTTGATATTATGGCGATGATGACAGTCCTTTGATTTGAGTCCGACCTTATGGAATTAGGGAAGGGTAAATATGAGTAGCCATAACCTTTATTTATTGTTACACTTCAGTCCCTAATCTATTAACTATTCTATTTTGATCTTAAACCTATTAAACACGTTTCATTTTAATCCCAATTAAAATGAATTCATTAACTTAAAGTAACTATCTGAAATAAATTATTAGTTTTTATTCTCTACAAATTGTGTTTATTTTATTTAGAAAGAAAAACTAATATTTTAACTTGTGCATCAATTGTCAAAAAAAAAAAAAGTATTGTATAGTTTAAACTTACCAAATAGTTCAAATTAGTATTTTGAATGGCGATGAAAATGATCCTCTGAACTAACTTCTACCTTATGGGATCAGAGAAGGGTAAATATGGGTAGTCCTAACCTTTACACTAAATTCATTTGATTCCAAAATGACTTATTTTTATTTTTACATCTTTTTTTACTCTGAATTAATTTTAATTAAAAGCCAATCTTATATAGCGTTACTAATCTATTAAAAATACAATTTTTGTAATATTACTAAAGTTTTATGAATTTTTCTAGTTTAAGGCATTAAAAAAATTCATAAAAATTTAACAACATCTTTAAAATTTACTTTTAAATGGATTATTATATCTTCATAATATTGGCTTTCAAATGAAATTGATTTCAGGTAAAAAAGATATAAAAGTAAAAATAAGTCAATTGACTTAAGTTAAAACAAATTGTCTCTAATTATTGTTATAGTTTAGTCCTTAATCTATTAACTATTCTATTTTGATCCTATTACAAATGTTTCATTTTAATCCCAATTAGAAGAAATCCATTAACTTAGAACAACTGTCTGAAATAAATTATTAATTTTTATTCTCAACAAATCGGGTTTATTTTATTCAGAAATAAAAGAGCTAGTATTTTAACATGTGCATTAATTGTCAAAAAAAGCATCGTATAGTTTAAACTTACCAAATAGTTTAAATTGGTATTTTGAAAGTTGATATTAAACAGTTACTATAAGTTAATAGAAACTCATAGATTTCACTCGGTGAGAGAACTAAACAGCATATTTTTCATGCGTTTAGTACAAAAATAGAATAATCAACCTGTGAGAAACTAAAACAGAGTAATAATTAAATATCTTGGACATCCAAGTGAACAAAAAGCTGCAATTATACCCTTTCTGTGACCTTCAAAACATAAATTACCAGCTGCCCAACAAGCTGAGTTTCACCAACTTCACAAGCCGCCAGAAAATGATTGTCAAACAAGGAAATACATGAGCATTGATGGCTCATTTGTTCTTTGCAACAGCCCATGCATCAGTAAAGCTCAGCATCACTCAGATTTCAAGAACCCAGAATCTGCTGACGGAAACTCGCCTCAAGAAAAGCAGAATGGAGTACAAAGTGCCAACACAAGTTTCATCAGCCAGAATAGGGGTCGATTTAACTCCGCGAATGACACAGTCCTATAACTAATTCATGTGCATCAATTGAAAAATAAAACAAAGTCAGGTTAATAAAATGAAATGAACAAGGTTTGAACATTGGACGGTCTTAATCATTTATTTAAGTTGGCTTCTTGAAGTGTGCACAAATTTGAAGAAACTAACCACACCATCTAATTCACATTTTATAAGGTAAACATATATGTGTATTTACGATAAACATGTTGCATAATGCTGATACTATGCACAAACAAAAGGAGAGCCCTTCCCCTAACTCTGGAATGAACTGAAAGATGTCAGAAGCTTACTAGCAAACAAATTTGAGGCCTTCATTCTGGCATAGAAGTGAACAAGTTCCTAAAGTTAAAGGCACTCTGTTCTCATCACTATTGTAGGCTCTTAGCTGGTTGTCCCAGTGTGGATAACCTTGAAGTTCGCAACCACCTCCAAGCATGGTTGCCTTAATGGCAGAACCACACTTCACTGCTCTATGATTATCAGACTTTTGCATGAGAGGTTCTGGAATTAACCAAACTTCATCAACGTTATAACTGACTTCATGAGCTACAGACAAAAAATTTCACACCAGATGGTCTCATTAGTGCAACCTTTATGAAAGAACGATCTAATGAGGTTCCAATGCTGTCGGCATGAAATGTTTCGGACTAAAAAGTTATGGACATAGCTGATGAATGAAAACAGTACCATTGATATGTTCCATCATAGAGTTTATACTTCGAAAGCGACTTGTTAAAGTTACAAGATCCAAATACATCGGCGGGTTAATCGCTTTTAGAGATACCAGGGCAGAAAATAAGCCTATCTCCATTAAATCACTAAGATGCCGGTGGCTGTTTTGTGCTCAGGCATCAAAAAAAGAGACTAGAATAAAGATTTGAACTATACATGGTTCTAACAGTAAAAAAAAACAAAAACAAAAGCGTACCTTAATTAGAGAATCTACCAAATACTAATTAATAAGCTAACACTTGTGCAGTTACTTGCATCATCTTGACGGATTCATCCTTGTCTCTTGATGTAGCTTCAACAGCTCAAATGATTCATTTATAAAACGGAAGACAAACCTTTCAAGAAACAATTTTTCCGGAATCCCAAATAAATAAAATGAAAATTTCTTAACCAGGCCTTTTGAGAGCAGACTTTTAGCGACCAAACCCTTAGGAACAATCCGCTTTTCCAAGCTCAGAGGAATAAGATTAGATTGTTTGACAAAAGAAGCAGCCTGGTAACCCATTGTGTTTACAAGAAAATCCATTACCCTCGCAATCTTATCCTCCGATGTCATTACAAATGAAGGATTTCTCAGGAAAGCTTCCAAACAATCATCCTCAGACCATCCCCATTTCATGAAACTACGAAACTTCCTCTCCAAGGTGGATTTACTCAACCCCTAAGGCAACATTAATAGCCAAAACAAAGTTCATCTTGGAAGGGTCGAACCCCATGTTCTTTGCTTCCTCCACAACCTTACTAAACTTAGTAGGAGGAGAAGCCACAATTGCTCTAGGATAACAAGTAAGCAAGCTTACAATATTTGGTTCAGGCACTCCAATTTCCCTAAAAGAGATGATATTAGGCCGCAAACGGGCATCAACATGATAGATAATAAGAATGTAGTGTCTGAGGATGGCGATGGTTCTTTCATCAGACTGAAACATGTTTCTGAGAAAATCAACGGCAGGGATTATGTGCTTCTTCAAGCTCCGTTTGAGAATAGAAGGGAAATAAGACAAAATCCTGCAAAGTTCAATGCTGCAAAAACCTAGAGAAAGAAGGAAATTCACTTTAGGGAGAAGGGTTTTGTAGGGATCAGATAACAACAAGACCGGGTGCTTCCTGACAAGGCCTGAAATTTGGAGCTCCGAGAGGCCAATGTGGCGAAAGAAGGCAAGCACGGAGTCTGGCCTTTCAAGGCTCTCGAAATTGACGTGCTTTGAAGCCGACAAGACTGATTATAGAGGAAGCCCACATTTGGTGACGAGGTAGGAGGCGGTGAAGGAGTGATGATACAAGCCGGTGGAGATGAACCTGAGAGAAAACAGGTAGGGGTTGATACTGGGCAGTCGAGAGGCGGCGATTTGGAGATGGCTTCGTCGGAGAAAGGTTTTGTAGAGAGGTAACTCCATGGCAGGTGAAGTGGCAACTTGGGCACAATCCGATTCGATGCAGAGGCTGCGGATAGTTCACCGGGTCCAGGAGGCAGGAACTTCTGTTTTTGTTTTTGATTTTGTGTTTTTTTTTTTGTTTTCCAATTTGGAAATGAATAATGCCACAACAAGAACAATAATCTGACCGAATCACGTTTATGGATTGGAATTGAAATAAGATTATGCAAAATGACTCGCTTAAGTCATCTAAATAGCAACTTGTACATTTATGAAATCTTATTTTTGTATATTTTTTTAATTATACACTTTTTGTTTTTTGAAAATAAGCTTGTAAAATATGTAAAGATGGATTGATATGTGGATGAAATTTAAAAATATTTATTACTGTTTTACCCATAATATAAAAAAAAAATATTACTGCAAAGGAATTGGCTAATTTTCCATTCACTAGAGATGATCCCAGCTCTGGTCATGGCAAATCCAACCCATCCAAGTTAGCTCTAATGTTGTTTTTGTACTCGAATTGACTTCTAATTTTTTTTCTAACAAGAGTTGTAATTATTTTTATCAATAAATGTTAAAGTTACAAACACATTTTACAAGAGGAATTATGCAGATCGAAGAGTCTGACACTAAGTTATCCGGAGTTCCGACTTATTCCCGAGATAACCGACAAGTGGGAGCTGGCCAATGCTTGGAATCAGCTCATCCCCATCCCCATGAACCAATGCCCGACAGTTTATCTACAACTATTGCTTCAAGGGCTCCCGAATATCCAGAACCACGAGATGCCCCATGACCCGAGACTGTTCTTTCAAAGCCTTCTCAACGTCGAAATAGCTCCCTAACACTTCGATTAGATTTGGGAGAAAAGCAGCGAAGTCGGAGCCCAACTCGCTCAAACTACAGAAATTACAATCTCAACAATTCAGACGGACCGGTTTATGGAGACGGACGAGTTTTGCAAGTTATTTCGAGTGTTAAGAGAGGCGCGGATATACAGGCTATTTGTGACTCAAATCCATCTGGGGGGAAGATGTCACTCGCTTCTCGCTGGTGTGGATGCCACATGCTCACCTCCAATCGATGATTGTGGCGACAGAAATCCAGCAGGGGATGCTTGCCTTAGCCCCAAATCTAACTGATTTTTTACTTGATGCCTTCTGTCCTACCTTTATGGATCTGAAAACCATAATTTGGAACTGTCGGGGAGCGGGCAATAATCGCTTCAAAACCAATTTTGATGACCTGGTTAAGCGTCACAAACCAGTCATGGTGGTGCTAACTGAGACCCGTCTTTCTAGTGATCGTGCTGTCAAAGTCAGTGAAGGGCTTGGGTTTCAAGGACTCATCAGAGCCGATGCAGAAAGATATTCTAGAGGAATCTGGATCCTCTAGGATCCTTCCAAGCTCAATGTCTCTCCTATTGCAACCTCCAACATGTGTATTCACATCACGGTCCATGTAATAAACTCTGCCAAGTTCCTTTTTCCTTGGACATTTATTGCTGTTTATCCTAGCACTAAGTTTGCCTCTCGAATCTTGCTTTGGAATGAGTAAATTAATTTTGCATCTACCATTTCTGGTCCTTGGTGTGTGGCTGGTGACTTTAATGATATGCTTTCCAGTTCTGATAAATTAGGAGGTTCTAGGTTCAATCACACCAGAAGCATGTATTTTCGTGATTGGATGCATGCTTGTAATTTAATGGACCTCAAAGCTATTGGCTCTAAATACACCTGGTCTAATCTTAGATCTGGTAATAGGCTTATTAAAGAAAAATTAGACAGGGTTTTCGTTAATTCTGATTGGAGGACTAATTTTTCTAAATCTTGGCTTGATGTTTTGCCTAGAACTCATTCGGATCATCACCCTTTACTTCTTCACTTAGATAGATTCATTGGTAGAATTGGGCCCAGACCTTTTAGGTTTGAGCTGGCTTGGATGAGGCACCCTGAGTTTCGGCCCTTTGTTCACAATAACTGGTCTCCCATATCATCTTCTTCTGATAATCTTTATGCTTTTAAATACCAACTTTCTATCTGGAACAAAAAGACCTTTGGTAACATTTTTCACCAAAAAAAGGTTCTCTTTGCTTGTATTAAAGGTATCCAGAGCAGGCCACCTAATCCTTTTCTTCGTAAGCTAGAGACTTCCTTAGTTCAAGATTTCAATGAAATTTTACTTAGAGAAGAGGATCTCTGGAAACTTAAGTCTAGAATAGACTGGTTACAAGATGGGGAGAGAAATACTAGATTTTTTCATACCTCTATTGTGCGCAGGAGGAAAAATAATCAAATTGTTGGTCTTAAAGATTTCACTAGTAACTGGATCCAGAACCCTGCTGACTTATCTGGCTTTATTGTAAATCATTTCTCTGAGTTTTTTACTACTAGTCTTTTATCCAGTGCTCCTCTTTGGTCTGAAGTCGATTGTTTTGACTGGAACTCTTTACCTCATTTTGACTCCATTCCTGATGTTGATGAGATCAAAAGAGCTATTTTTTCTATTAAGGACTTAAAAGCTCCCAGGCCTGATGGGTTTCATACGGCTTTCTTTAAAAAGTTTTGGGATTGTACTGGTCCTTCTATCATTCATGATATTCAACAAGTTTTCACTATAAAAAAGTTACCTAATAGCTGGAACAAAACGCTAATCACCCTCATTCCCAAAATTGCTCAACCTGAGACCATCACAAGTTTCAGACCTATAGGCCTCTGCAATACCTTGTACAAAGTTGTTTCTAAAATAATTGTGAGCAGATTGAGGCCTTTTATCAAGTCTGTTATCTGCCCTTTTCAATCAGCTTTTATTCCTAGTAGAAGTACATCTGATAATGCCATCATTTTACAAGAAATTTTGCATTCTTTCAACAAAAAGAAAGGGAACAGGAGTTTTTTTGTTCTTAAAATTGATCTAGAAAAAGCTTATGATAAGATTGAATGGAGTTTTGTCAGAAATATGCTACATTATTTTAAGGTTCCCGAAAGATTGAGATCCTTGATTTTAGAATTTATGTCTTCTACTGAGTTTTCAGTTTTGATTAATGGTTCTATGTCTGACTCTTTCATACCTTTTCGAGCTATCAGATAAGGAAACCCCCTCTCGCATTATATCTTTATCCTTTGCTTAGAGATCCTTTCTAGAATGATTAAATTTCAGCATGAAAGTGGTCATTGGAGGGGTTTTAAAATGGGTTCCAGGGGTACTGTGCTAACCCATCTTTTCTTCGCTGATGATCTTCTTTTTATTACCGAGGCTAATGAAAACAATTGCCTTGCTGTCCAACATACCATACAGACCTTCTATGCTCTCTCTGGTCAGACTATTAATCTTAGTAAGTCTAAGTTGCTTTTTAGTAAAAACACTAAAGCAAACACTAGAACCATCTGTGCTAACATCCTTCAGGTTAAAGAAACTGACAATCTTGGTAAATATTTAGGCTTCCTTATCTCCTATAAAAGGTGGAAAAATTCTAATTGTAATTTCATCCTTGAGAAAATTAATGCTAAGTTAGCTGGGTGGAAAACCAAGTACCTATCTCTTGCTGGTAGAACTGTTCTGACCCAGTCAACTTTGGCAACCATGGGCAATTACTACATGCAAGTAACAAGCCTGCCTGTTAAAACTTTGGATAATATTGATCAAATTTGTAGGAACTTTCTGTGGGGTTCTACCAACGAAAAAAGATTCATCCACTCTATTAATTGGGGGACGGTCACTAAAAAGAAAAAAGATGGTGGTCTGGGTATAAGACAAGCTAGGTGTCTCAATCGTGTTCACATGTTAAGACTTGTTTGGAAGATTAAACATAAGAAGAATTCATTGCTTAGTTGTACCCTCTCTTCTAAGTACAACACTGTAACAAGTACTAGGTCGGTTTCCCCACTTTGGAAACAGGTTATTAGTTTTGATTACATGAATGAGAAAATAGTCAGACTTGTTTTTACTGGTCAAAATACCCTTTGGTGGTTGGACAGCTGGCTTCCTTTTGGTAGTCTAAGAAATTGTATTGAAGGGCCCTTAACTAGTGATGAGTTTTCCCTTACAGTTGCTGATGTCTTTAATGGTGATTGTTGGAATTGGGATAAACTTTCTTTTAAGCTTCCTTTCTCTATAAAGAATCAGATTCATACCATTAATATCCACCATGATAGTACTTTTGTTGATAGAGATTTTTGGAAATTTTCTAAAGATGGTTTTCTTACTCTTAAATCTGCCTATCTATTTAAGAAGAATATAACCTCTTCATCTGATTTTATGGATTGTTCTTGGCTCTGGAAAGTTCCCACCATTCCCAAGATTCATATGTTCCTCTGGATATCTCTTCATGGTAAACTTTCCACTAGCTTACATTTATATGGTAGAGGTTTTAATATTAACCCTCTGTGCTGTTGGTGTGGTAACTATAATGAGGATCAATTCCATATGTTGTTTTCCTGTACCATGAGTAAGTCTATTTATGATCATTTTCACATTACTTGGGACTTGACTGCTTCTTTCAACCATCTCATCAAGGTAAGCTGTACCAATTCTCAACCGTCCACTTATGGTAATATCCCTTAGAATATTCTGCTTCCTTTTTGTTTTTGGGAAATCTGGTGCAGAAGGAACAAGCTGTTATTTGAGAACATTAAGAAAAAAGCTGGTGAATTCTTTACTGTCCAGTTAGCCTCTCAGCCTGCACCCCATCTTAGAGTTTATATTGATGTCAAATGGACCCCCCTCCTACTAGCATATTTAAACTCAATATAGATGTTCTTTAAAATCAACCATTTGTAAGGCTGGAGCTGGTGGTATCATCAGAAATGATAAAGGTGATTTTGTGATTACTTTTGCTCGAAATGTAGGAGCTTCCTCTGCCTTACAAGCAGAGTTATGGGCAGTAAAAGAAGGTCTAAGGCTTGCTCATCGGCTCAACACCTTTCCTCTACAAGTTGAGATGGATTCGGAAGTGGGGGTTCAACTTCTAAATTCATCTCAATGCTCTTCCTTTATGCTAATGTCATTACTTTCTAAATATAGGTCCCTCAAGAGCAGGGGGAGAGTTCCTCAGGTTCATCATGTCTTCAGAGAAACTAACCATGTAGCTGACCAACTTGTTAATATGGCGGCCAATCAAGAGTTAGAAGGCACTTTTGTTTTTTGGCAATCACCTAACTGTATTAGGACCAGTTTTTGTAAAGATTTTGTTGGTGTCTCTAGATCTAGAGATTGTAGCACTAGTAGCTCAGCCTTGAGAGCTTACAGCTTTTGTAATTCTAGACCGTGTAATCAGCCTTCAGGCTGATCTTTTGTTTTTCTATATATCGCCTAATTTACCAAAAAAAAAAGAAAAGGAATTATGCAAAATATTCAGCCGCATACAATGATAAAAAAAAAAATTGCGAGCATCAATCATTTAAATAAAATTTATCCACTAACTATTAGACATGGATTTCTAAAATTCATTTCTATAAATTTGTAAAATATACAATAGAACTAGTCACTTTTTCATCACACATATCGAATGCCAGGAAGAAGAATAGTTGTGTGGATTTTAAACACAAATACTCTGTTTACTTCATAGAGTTAAATAAAGCAGTATATCACAGCACACTACTTACTGTGGATAAGCAGTATGCGGTATAAATATTTTTATATTTTGTTATTTTATTGAACGGTATTTCACACATCGCTAACTTTTTATATATATTTTATTCAAAAACCACAATATACCTCAAATATCGTGATGTGCATACTGCGTTATTTTATTTTTCATGGATGCATGTAAGATTTTTTTTTTTCAAATTTCACATCAAAATATCATAAATATATAAAATATTAAAATATAATTAATACATATATCATAAAATAAATATTTACTTTTATTATTTTGGTTACTTTTCTTAGTTAACATAAAACTTTAATGGTTGCTTTGAACTATCTAGGAACTCAATGTGTTATTAGAAAATTTATTGCTATTATTAAAGTATTATTTTTTTTTCTCTTATATCAATTAATTAGTTTCTTTCTGAATATTATTTATTTTGATCTATATATATAACATTTTTTTTTATGTTTTTTGTATTAAAAAAATATCTTTTATCATATACTATATTTTATTTATATTATCGCCTAATTTACCAAAAAAAAAAAAAGGAATTATGCAAAATATTCAGCCGCACACAATGATAAAAAAGAAATTGCGAGCATCAGTCATTTAAATAAAATTTATCCACTAACTATTAGACATGGATTTCTAAAATTCATTTCTGTAAATTTGTAAAATATACAATAGAACTAGTCTCTTTTTCATCACACATACCGAATGCCAGGAAGAAGAATAGTTGTGTGGATTTTAAACACAAATACTCTGTTTACTTCATAGAGTTAAATAAAGCAGTATATCACGGCACACTACTTACTGTGGATAAGTAGTATGCGGTATAAATGTTTTTATATTTTGTTATTTTATTGAACGGTATTTCACACATCGCTCACTTTTTATATATATTTTATTCAAAAACCACAATATACCTCAAATATCGCGATGTGCATACGGCATTATTTTATTTTTCATGGATGCATGTAAGATTTTTTTTTTTCAAATTTCACATCAAAATATCATAAATATATAAAATATTAAAAAATAATTAATAATATATCATAAAATAAATATTTACTTTTATTATTTTGGTTACTTTTCTTAGTTAACATAAAACTTTAATGGTTACTTTGAACTACCTAGGAACTCAATGTGTTGTTAGAAAATTTATTGCTATTATTAAAGTATTATTTTTTTTTCTCTTATATCAATTAATTAGTTTCTTTCTGAATATTATTTATTTTGATCTATATATATAACATTTTTTATGTTTTTTGTATTAAAAAAATATCTTCTATCATATACTATATTTTATTTATATTTAATAAATTATGATGAAAAAAATTAGAATACATATAAAATATGTAAAAAAATTATTGAATTTATGTCATCTTAAAATAATATTATAATATATTTTTTTTACAAAAATAGTAACGGTACGGTATATTATATGACATATTTTAAAAATTTAGGATGTGATATAATTATTTTTCTCTGCTATGTTCAAAACAGATTGAATCCAAAGAACCCAGCATGATTAGTTTATCAAATAGTGGCCGCAAAAGATGTCATCCTGCTCAAAACATGCCTGGAACTTCACACAAAAGCTGATTTAATATGCACAATTTACCGTCTTCTATGTCTATATTACACTATATTTTACAGATGAATATGGTTACTGTTGGATGAATAGTGGCAATTGTTTTGGGCCATGGTTCAGTAGCGTTTTTTTTTTTTTGCTTTTTTTAGAATGCGATTTGCTTTTTTTTTTTAGTTTTATCTCATTTCGTAAGGTGCTTGACTTTATGAGGGCTAAGATGCAATTTTTCCAGTTTTCGTCTGTCCCACATTTTTTTTTGTTAAAACGCTATTTCATTCCCTAACTTTCTAAATTTTTTTCTTTTTGGACCTAAGTTACGTCACTGTTACATTGTAGTCCCTGAATTTTATAACTATTTAATTAAATCTTTTATTTGTTCTTTTAGCCCCCAAGTTTTTCTTTTTATTATTTTTTATATACTATCTTCTAAAGTAAGACATTGGTGACCATAATTTGTTTATTTATTTAGTTAAATTTTTTTTATTTTTTAGTTAAACCATTTTTTTATCTTCATTAAGTCAATTATTAAATCCTTAATGCCTAAAGTTTTTCTATTTTTTTTGTCTTGATCCTAACTTTTTTTATTGATTTTATTTATTGTTGTTTTCTAAAATGAAGCTTTAATCATTATTTCTATCATTAATCTTTTATTGTTGATTATTAAGATTTGTAGCATCAATTATTTATTTCAAACTCTATAGCTTAATAAAGCAATTTGTTCCATAATTGTTAAATTTGAGAGTAAATTTTTCTAGATAAATTTTTCATCAGTATTAAAAATTAGATTTTGTGTTAATAGGAGATGAAAATTTTTATTGAATTGTTTTTAATTAACAGAAAAAATATGCATTATTTTAAAGCACGTAACGTGTTTTATGTCGCACTGTTATTATTAAAATTTATTACAAAAAATATCTACTACAATGTGTAGGTCACCAAACCTCTCTATTTTTTTTGTCTTGAACTTAAATTTTTTTTATTGATTTTCTTTATTGTTGTTTTCTAAGATGAAGCTTTAATCATTATTTTTTATCATTGTTCTTTCATTATTGATCATTAAGATTTGTAATATCAATTATTTATTTCAAGCTCTATAGTTTAATAAAGCAATTTATTCCATAATTGTTAAATTTGAGAGTAAATTTTTTTAGATAAATTTTTCATCAATATTAAAAATTAGATTTTGTGTTAATAGAAGATGAAAAATTTTATTGAATTGTTTTTAATTAATAGACAAAATATGCACTCTTTCAAAGCGTGTAACGTGTTTTGTGTCATATTGTTATTGTTAAAATTTATTACAAAAAACCTTTCCATTTATTCTCTTGGTTTCTAATTTTTTGTCATTTTTTTTATTATCTACTAAAGTAAATATTGACAACCATGATTTGTTTTTCTCATGTATTTGATAGTAGTATTTTTTACTCCAGCCTCACCTAATAGGGTGTGAATATTATTTTATTCCAAAATTACAATGAATGAAGCTTGAAAACATATTTTTTTGTTATATCAAATTTCTACATCTTTCCACAAAGTTAACAATGATCATATGAACTGCTGTAATACGTGACCTCCATGCACCTTGTTATAATCTAAACCAAGACAAATAGACAAAAAAAATTCATGTCGCTGAAGCCAACTAAGTTGGAATTACGAATTTACGATTCAATAGTTGTTGATGATTTTGCCATCTATGCCATGAAAGCAGTACACCAATTCATCCGCCATATACTAAACGCTAAGCTTCAATCTCTGAGTTATAAGCATTTAACCTCTTGTCCCATGCTGAGTTGCTCAACCACAAAGTACATCATAATCTTCTCCTTTTTCTTTGATAGAGTTTTGCGTATAATCCTCCTGTACTTTTTTTCCTGGGTGTATTGGGAACCCAGCTAACAAACAAGGTATTCTTCTTTGTATTTTAGGTGGGTTAACTCCGTTGCCTCGTGTACCCAAAAAAAAAAGAAAAAAAAAAAAGGAAAGAAACAAAGAAAGAAAGAAAGAAAGAAAAGGAAAGGGAAAATGAACCTCTTGGAATGAATCATAATGGGGCATTCAAATCAAATTCTTTGTTGCAACTTGCACTTGTCGTTTTGTTTTCACCAGTGGATTATGTGGATGAAACTAGAAAAGTTTTCAGCTTTAATTTCCCACTTTCTTTGCAGTGTTTATTATCTAAAGGGAAGAAATTTCTGTAGGGTAATGTGACCTGTACATTAGATCTTGATGAACCCTTAGCCAGCCTTGAATCATTGCAGATCTTCATCGGACAAGGAAGGGACAGACCCAATCTTATGGGATATATATTAGTTAAATGCCAATTCTTATGTGCGTCTGGTGTATTTGTGCGTTAAGATGAACTTAATATAAAATAAATATACTAAGTTTTGAAGCTTTGACAAATATGGAGAAATAGTCTAAGTGGTTGAAATGCTTTTATGCCAATTGAAAGGTTGAGGTTTGACACTTAGAACCCCTAAACTCTGTTTCTCTTTTTTTATTTTTTCCTTTTCTTTTCTTAGTTTTTGTTTCTTCTCTGTTTTTTTGTCTTCTAAGAAAATCCCCCCCCCCCCCAAATTATTTTCTTTCTCCTTTTTACCTTTTTCACCAAGTTTTTTTTTTCTAGTTGAGCTAGCCAATTTTTTAAAAGACATTGGATATGTTTGTTTTTTTATATGCATATATTTTTTGGATTATATGAATATGTTCCTCTATACGTGTACGTTTATAATGTGTTTTCATATTTAATCTGTTTAGATATATGTAAATGTATATGTTCTTTTATACATGTATGTACGTACATTATCATTTGAACGTTTGTTTTGTATTGATATTTCTAATGACATATAAATATTTTTTTTCATATGCATATGCTCGTTCATTTATATACATATGTTCTTTCATATATGTGCATATATTCATAATGTGTTTTAACATGTGCCTCAGTCAAATTGACCCGATTTGTAAAGCGTCTACCAAATGGTATGATTGTCAGTTTGAAAAATTAATGATGTTTAGAATATATATATAGTAGGAGAATGACTTATGTCATAATTCTGGTTCACATAAAAAGTACTCTTTGCCTAATAAGAATCTACTGTCCTTCCTCACTAAAGTACCTAGATTTGTTACAATTGTTTTCCCCTCTTTTGGTACATATGGTTAAATCCCGAATGTAGGGTGGAATTATTTGACGAATAATTTATCAGTGCTGTCAGGGTTTGTCCCTCCTAAAAACTCCATTTCCATTATTAGTTGTAGCCTGAAACAAAGTTTGATTTTTATGTTGCATTATGCAAACATCATGATCTGGTAAGTGTGATTTGTGCTTATGGCCCCTATCATCACAATTTCACAATCAGAGGTGGTTGGGGGTGTGTCACAATCATTAACCCCTCAGAGTTTTTTCTTTTTCACCTCTCAAGTGCCTCTAGTTGTGTTGCTCCAAAATCACCATTAGTATAGGAAGGGAGCTATGCTCCTATTGAGAAGGCCAGGCCTCCCTCTCTCCGGTAAGTGGCTTATTATCGCATCAATTATCTTTCCATTAATCAAATGTGTGACCACCATTCGTTTAGAATTTTTGTTTCTCGGTTGGCCTGCACTACAGTGCTTTTAGAGGAATTCCGCTTACCATTATCCGACAAAGATAAGATAACAAAGGCATGCACTAAGATTTCATCATTTTTTTTTGTTTGGCCTTTTCCATGGTTTTAGATACAATTGACCCAAGAATAACACATCAATGATCCAGACTTGAAGTCTGCTATTTTGAAGCAAATAACTCACTGCCTAGAGCAATTGTTGTTGTACCTTCACCCATGACTGTTGTCAGAGCCATCTCTTTCTCATGAATCCTCTCAAGCTCTTGGACAACCATGTCCATTCTTGGCCGCCCTCTCCCGGGAAGACTCATGCATTGTAGTGTCAGCCTGATCAGGTCTCTGATCCCTTCAACTGTAAAGCTTCCAGCTATACGGCGGTCCACAAAATTATTCGAAATCAGCCTCGAACGTACCTACAAACGGGGTGGAGAAAGTCAGAAGATTAAGTGACCTGGGATTCAGACATAGCATTTTTCTATTTTCTCTGCTCAGGTAACAAATAGTAGTTCCTATGTTAGATGACTTGCTTGAAAAGGAACAAATTAGTAGCCTATTGAGCTTCTCATCCTGTTCTTTAGAATAGAAACCATATTTTGTTACCTAGAGCAGAAGCACTTCTAAATTCAGATTTGAAAACATTAAACTTATGCAGGTAAGGTTCAACCATCTATCAGTACCCATTCAATTAAACCTTCATTTGATCCTAACGAATCAATATGCACAGCCTCCTGTCCTGTTATGAGCTCCAAAATAAACACCCCAAAACCGTAAATGTCACTCATTTCGGTGTACGTCCCCGAAAGTCCTATCCTGACAATACCAAAAGACAAAAGGTGAGCAAAGTTGAAAACTTTCTTCCTCCAAGAATGAAACAAATCAAGCCACTGTCCATTTACTCTGGATCCCTGAAAGCATTACTAGACGTGCTAGATGGACCTGCTTCCTGCGTTGGTTCAAGCAGTTTCGACACTCCTGCATCCGAAACCTTGGCAATGAAGTTCTCATCAACCAAGACATTGGCTGTTTTAAAGTTTTTATGTATCAAGGGAGGTCGTAAGCTGTGGAGATAGTTTAAGCCTGTAACCATAAATAAACTTAATCTGTAAGCTTCTGGAATTAGTCCATGTCCTCAAATTTGTTCAGATGTTACCTCTAGCTGCCCCCAGAGCTATGGTTAGCCTTTGCTTGAACTCCAGTCTAGTTGATGATTCTATTCCAGTATCTGCCAAAACAAAACAAAAATTTAGATTGATATTGTAATAGCTTCACATTCTTGTCAGTGTTTCATAAAAAATGTTAATGGACATCGTACCATATAGATGATTGCAGATGCTACCGTTTGGTAAATATTCGAAGACCAACATTTGAGATCCTCCTTCTTGACAATAGCCTAGGAGAGTTACCAAATTTCGATGTCTAAGCCCTGCCAAGTACATTACCTGCTTTTGCCAAAACAAGTTTCGAGCTACTAAGAAATTGTATGTTCCTCTGTTTTCTTTTGCTGAAAATGCCGTTCCTTTTTCCATATGAAGCATACAAAACAAAACGAAGTATGTAGCTTAAAGTATAACAGGCTAAGAGGAGATAAAGTTAAGCATTTCATCCTTAATCTGGCAATTCTGAACATTCTTCATACCGCTGCAACAAATTCTTGTTGAGGAGCAGCAGGACGCCTTTTGATAGCCACTATGGTATCATGAAGCAGGCCTTTATATACCGGACCAAAACTTCCATGTCCGATAAGGTTACTGTCACTGAATTGTTTAGTAGCCTGCTCCAACGCTTCCAGCTTGAATTGTTTTGCTCCTTCTGGTCCAAATAATGACTGCCCGGCCGCTGAACTTGGCTCACCTCCTCTATTCCACTCAACTGGGTTGTTAGGGTCAAGATTAGTTAAATGTGAAATCATTGTATCATGTTTTTTCTTTTTTGTAGGATGAACGTTACCTAGAGCAGAAGGATCAGAAGAACCTGTATCTGAATTTCTATTTGAGAAGTTCTTGCATTGTGACTTACAAAACCAAATCAATCCAATGGCGATGATGAAGAAGGCAAGTGCCCCAGCTGCACCACCAACAATACTAGCAATCTTTGCCATTTGCTGCTCTGGTCCTGTTCATTGAACTTCTGCTGCTGAAGAATGAAAGTTTCAGGTCAAGTAAATCTAAGCAAGCCAGCCTTGAAGATCCTCTGCAGGTATCAAATCAATAAAACAGATGATCAAAGTGATAGATACCTGCAACTGTGATAAGAGATCAGGTTGGTCCCTGTGATCAAGCTTCTTTTATCAGAATCAGCATTTGACCAATTGCCGCTGCTACAACTTGGTGCTGAAAGAGTACTTGGAAGCAGGCCAGCTGATCTTTGGCAAACAGTTTGGTGGAAAGAGATGTTTCGTAAAGCAAAATTCAGCTGAAAATATGAAGAAAAGATCATAGGACAACTCATTTGCTTTTCATGTACCCCACCGTTTCTGCCCAGTGTTTGGCATCTCATCACAGTGACACTAGAGAAGCCCCATCACCTAGGAAGTCCTGTCCTTGCAAATATACCACCCCTCTTTTTTTTTGCCTTTATGGGGGAAGGGTATCATGTGGGCAAGGAGTGGAATCTAGGGGGAAAATAATGAAAGTTGAAATTAGTTACCCACACCATTTGTGGGTGATGGACCTCTCCCTGTTGGTGGTATAAATTTGCATTGATTCACTAAAAGGAAAAGAAAGAAAATGTCAAAGTCATTTCTTAGGCTTGGAAAAATAAGCCGCCAGGGGTGAACGAAGAACCTTTTGCAGGCATGCCAAGAACTTATCTGTGGATGTAAGTTTTTGATCACGGTTATGTCATGCTCTTCTATATCTTGTGGGCTCTTGTTTCTCTTTTGATTTCTTCATTTTCACCCTGGAACAGTAAAAATTATGTTTTTTTATTTACTAGGTGGGTGTGGACAAGTAAGAAAATGATTTTGATTGGACTGGGCCTTGGAAGACAGAATTATTGGAGGGGATCAAAAGAAAAAGGTAGTTATCAGTATAGCAACTTGAAGTTATCTCCCTGAATTCACACTGTCATCCTTTTTTGCCTATTTCCTGTCATCTGATCTGGAAAGAAAAGAAGGGCTACCTATTTTTGGTATGCAGAAATTGCACTCTTCTTGAGATGGGGTCATGACAGCTGAGCAAACAAGACATTACCACACCAGGCCTGGCAAGCTCTCAGTTTCCTGAGGCTGGATTTTTATTGCGACTGTAGATGCTTTGGTAAAAATGGGGGGTTGGGTAGCTACTTTCTCCAGCTCTCTGCCAAGACCTGCCCATAAATTTACTTCCTCTTTCATTCAAGCAGGTGAGTAAAAGTTTCTGAGTGTGAACAACTGGTTGGCCAAGTTTGTTGAGCTAGCTGTATGTGGGCTTCTTTCTGCGTCACAGACACATGTATTTATTGATTTACTTATTTGTCTAGTGTTGTTTGTTTCTCTGACTTGGTTTGGGCATTTGGGTTGGGCTGGGGAAATGCAAAGGAATGTGTGGAACTGGGGGGTTTGTCTTGTTTGGTTGTGTAGGCCTGTGGACTGAGAATGTGAGGCCAATGTGAGTCAGAGGAGAGAAGCTTTGTTGGGAAGTGTGGCATTCTCATACAGAGATTGGTCTGTTGGCTATTTTGTCCCTTGCTTTGTCACCAAGCAAGCTTGTTTTAATTGATATTCTCTCTGCCTGGTCTGCCTTCCAATGCAAACAAGATTGAAATTTCCCTCTACTTCTTCTACATTGCTTACACACATTATTTACATAAGACTCGAACCCGAAACTCAAAGACTCTGTGAGGTAGGTTCATGAGTCATGGTTGGGACTTGGGAGAAGCTGCAGCAGATGGTTGGAGAAGAAATTAATGAAGATAAAAGAAAAAAAAAATAAAAACAAAAGTGTTCATTTTATGGCATAATCGGTAGAGGGGACCATTATTATGGGCGCAGAGGTGAAGGATTGAAGGGTGTAGGAGTAGGATTTGGTGGTATTTTAATTGGAGTACTATTTTTATTTTTTTTTTTATTTTCTTTTGTGGTCCATTTTGTCTTTCCCCAGATAGGTCCATGCATGGTGCTCGGAACATGAAATCAGACAACTGAAGGGATCCCAATCTAGCTCAATAAATATATTTATCGATATACATAAGAGCCAGAATTTCTGGCCAACTTTTGGTCATTTCTCTCGCTATCATGAATTCGACGACTAGACTACCTTCATTTTTCATCTTCTTTATACGATCCTTTTGATTATGACATTTGCCACTGAAACTAAACTAGTGATTACAATTTTGTAATACGCTCAAGATAATAATCTAGTCCCAAGTTTCTTGTGATATTTAATATATTTTTTTTTCAAATGAAAAAAATAATTTCATTCATCAAACCGGCCTCTTTCCAAAAATACAGCGAACATATCCGGGAATTACAAAAAATACAGAAAAAAAACTATGAGGCTCTGTATAATGTTGAAACTCCGGTACAAGGATCAATTTGATCTTTTTATGTTATTTAAAGACATTTTAATTTTTTCATCAATATATATATAATCTCAATTTCAAATTTATGTAAATAATTTTTTTACATCACTTTATTCCGTTATTTTTTTAATGCAATTCTTTGTATGTGAAAATAAAAAAATATATAATTTTACAATATTACAATATTTTGAAATGTCCCCAAACGATCCTTGTTTCAATAAATCTTAGACGCGGAGCATAAACTGTTAATTCAATTATCAAATTGTGTTTTTAGACCTGCCTTTTAGCAAGAAGAGAATTACAACTCGAGGAGGAGCACCTTTGGTCCTAAAACTTTGATTGTTTTTCTATTTTAATCCTTAAAATTTTTCAATTTTCTAAATGAATCCTGAAATTTTATAATTATATAAACAATAGTCCTAAAGTTTTTCAATTTTTTAAACATGTCATAAAACTTTACAACTATATAAACAATTAGTCCTAAAAATATTTATTTTTTAATTGAGCCTTAAACTGTTAAATTATGTAAACAATTATTCCTAAAAATTTTATTCTTTTTACATTAATTTTTTTATAACTTTAATTTAAAATGTTCAATAATTATCTTATAATAAATTCAAGCTGTGTAATAATTTTTTGACAATTAATAAAATACTTGAATTATAAGTTTTTTTCTCTATAAATTATATTCATGTTCAATAATTATCTTTTAGTAAATTTATAATTAACTGTTAACAACACCATAGCAAAAATATAAGACTTATTTTTAAAAGTAAACAGTTTCATGACTCAAATATAAATTTGTTAGGACTAAAATTATCATTTCCGCGGCTTTATCTTGTAAGGTAAAGCTCTTCTCTGCCCGCAACGGTTGTGTTAAGCAAATTTCGGCCGACAAATAGCGCTGATTTCGCCATTAATTTTGTCATATCTATAGATAATTGTTTTTACTTTTTACTCGCACTACCTAATACTACTGTTTTTCTAGACTTTTACCTCCGACACAACAATAATGCAGTAAAACTATGGGAAAAGGGATAAAACTGGCAGTAAAACTATGGGAAAAGGGGTAAAACTGGCCTGTCACTCGAGATATGGCAACGATCTGGCAACGAGGAAATAGGCCTCACTTGTTGTTCTTGTTTTTTTTTTTTTTTTTGGTGGACAAATCTGGTGCTGACGTGGATGCAAGAGTTGACATGTGGATGACACCTGGACATGGATATATAATAGATGAGGGAACAACAACCTTCTGCTCCTCCTGTTGCTGGACCTGACTCTAGATTCCATCCATCAACGTCCTTTATTCGTCGGCATCAGCACTTGCTTGATTTTGACGATAAAGATCCGAGCTACTTGTGCTCGATCTCGTGAACCGCCTTACTTACTACAAGAAACCGCCTTCCATTTATCATAAAATTTAATAAATAATGTCAGATCAAAATTAATGGAGTAATAAACAATATTAAAAGAGAATTAGTTAGATTTAGATTAAAATTTGAATCTAGCCAAAAACCATAGAAGATAATAAGTTGGACTTGTGGAGAAAAGCTTTGCTTTTTTCCTTTTTTTTTTTTTCTTTTCCATTTACTTTTGTGGACTTTTTAATTTGATAAAAGAGTAGGCACCTTCATCAGCATCATGATGCCATGATAAGAAAGATATGAAAAAAAAAAATACTCATGCCCCATTAATTTCCTGTTAATGATCAGTACCCTATCGTGCGATGAATCAAGCTTGTACGTCCTATTCAAAAAATAAAAAAAATATCTTCCTGTACGTCCTAATTAAAAAAATGATTTTTAATAAAAATAGGGAGAAATGGAAAATTTTATCACTAATATTAGGTCGATAGAGCAATATTACTATCAATGTATTTTTTGATGCAAAAGTACTATAAATGTTATTTGTTGGAAACAATTTTACCTCTAAAGATATGAAAAAAAAAAACAATATAGTCACTGCACATCTAATGGTTGTCCAGTGGTAGAAATATTCCATCCAAAATGGGAATATTCCATGCCACGTTAGCAACACGTCAACAACTAGTAATTGAGAAAAATTTTAAACTAGCCAAAAAAATTGGTCCTTAGCCCTTAGGTACCTAACTTTACAAATATGCCATTTTGACCATTTTTTCTAATGGAGAATAGAATGAAAACTAGATTCTAAAGGCTTCTAGCTGGCTCTCGGCCAATCTCTACCGAAAACGGACCAATCAACCACTAGATTCGTAGTTCATTCACCATTACTGCTTGTTTAAGATGCTTCATTATTGTTGGCCCAAGGGTGGACAACATCTGCTACTAGTTGGGTAGATATTTGTGATTTCATTTTTGGGTTTTTCTTTGAATTTTTGTCTTATTTGTTTTTGGGTATTTGGTTTTTAAGGAAGATTATATGTAGGGGACCATGCAACTTGAATAGTAGAATGAAATGGTGAAGATGATGAGTAAAAATGATATATTCAAAACTTTGGGGCTACAATTTTAGGTAGTGAAACCCTTGGAATTGAAACTTATATTTTCTATTTTTGTCCCATTTGCCACGTAAAGCAAATGTGATGGTCGATGGAAAAATTGCAATTTGCACCCAATAACATTGGTGATAGGTTTTCATCTACAAAAAAATTGATGGCAAAATTACTATATCGGCCTACTATTAGTGGTAAAATTGCACTTTTTTCCTTAAAAAAATGGTACAGTTTGGGGGGGGGGGGAAGACATATAATATATTGGATAATCAATAACCGGTTCTAATTGGTTTCAAGCAAGTTAATGAGGCCACATTAATGTTAGTTAGATCAGGTTCTAGTAAGTCAAAAGTGAGCCGATTGGCTTAATTTTGAAATAACTCCTGATTTTGCTCGTAATTACGGCTATGTGCCCCTACTCTCTACCTTATTGAAAGGCCTATAAGGCTTGAGCCCTCACCAGATGCCATTCACATGCTCACCATGTTGCCCCATTCTCATTGATCCATTGTTAATCAATGAGAACACCATCACAGTAAAAAGAAAAAAAAACTGATGGGAAAGTGAAAATAGAAACAGAGCAAGTGATTGTGGAGCTATATCTTACTGATTGCTGCTTTAAATTTATCATTCACGACTATTTTTGCCCCCAATAAGGAAAAGGAAATAGGCCTTCTCTTGGTTTTTGACCTTTCATATTTATTTTAGTGAAAAATGACAAATGGGTTTGCGAGAAAAAGGTGGAGGAAGAAGAAAATGCAACAGTGGCACCATGTTGCAATTATAGGTAAAATCAGGGGTTATTAGCCAATTAAGCCAATTGGGTCACTTTTAACCCGTGAGAACCAGCTCCAACTAACTTTAATATAGTCTTACTAATTTGCTTTAAACTAATCCGAACTAGGCAAATTACAGTGACATCTAGCGGGTAAAATCCACATTCGGTCTCTTAACTTCAAGGGTTGTCCTACAATGGTCATTTACCTTCAAAATACATCTTAAAGTCCCCTACCTCCATTTGCATTTCCTATTTTGGTCCATTCTGTCAACTAAGTCGTTATTTTTTTTTACAGAAAATGCCTATATGATACTTACTTTGCGACGTGGCATCATAAGTCATAACAATAAATGGCTACAATGAAAGAACAATAAAAATCATGCTAACATTGACAAAACACATAACCCTAAGGACTTGAAGTGACATTAATCCCTAATCTTTATCATCCCTAAATCTTCTCCAATTCAAACTATTGGAATGTTGCCGCCCATGCTGCACTCTAGCAATTGTAACCAAAGTGTAGGTTGTCGCAAGTAATAAAATCTCGGGGGTTCGAGTGTTGAACCATAGGGAAGTGAATTAAGAAATACAAATTACAGATATTTAATAAGGAAAGTTTTCGTGAAAGGTGTGAATAAGTGTTGATTAAAAATTTAAATTCAAATAAAATAACTAAGGTTAGGAGATCCACTTTTAGTATATCGGTTATGATTAATTTTAACCCATCTTACCACTCAATTGAGATCCACACATAGCGGATGTTCCAATCGGTGAATTTAGTTAGTATTAACTTTCATTGATCTTAAAATACCAACACTTGTTAATTGGTTCAAGTATCCATCATGCCAACCTTTGTTTACAATAACTCAAGATTCCAATATAGCTGGCAGAGCCATGTTCTATAGAGGAAATTGAGTAGCTTTTGTGCCAATGATTGACTATGATAAATCAAGACTTCTACTTAACAATGAGGGAAGTTAAATAGATTAAAGAAGAAAATACCGTTAACATTGTGATCCGTTCAAATCAATCATAACCTTTATACCAAAACCTTCACCCATTCACTTTAGAAAAAAGAAGATTAGTTAGTCATGATAAAAGTAAACAACATGTAGAAAGATGAAATGAACATGGATTGAAAGATTAAAGGAATAACAAGAAGAAGAACGAGAAAATACTTGGACAGAGCTTCGGTATTGAAAACTAGAACAAAACTAAAAAAGAAAAACTAAACATCATACAAAAACATAAAAGATGCCTAAGAAATGGCATGAATTCGTCCTCCCCCCCAAGGTGCCTATTTATAGAGTTTTTGGGTGGGTGAAATTGTAAAATAGTAAAATGTAGGAAAATACAAATCAACAAAGGTGGGCTGCAACTTATTTTAATTTTTGACCATTGTAGATATTGAATCAGCTCTTCATCAAAGCACGGAACTTGTAGATATCTTGTTTAGCTTCGAATCAATAGCTTTCTCATTCAAATCGGACATCTGTAGCTCAAGTTATGATTTTTCTACCAAAATTTCTATTCAGCATATGAAAGAACGAATGGTCTCATCTATAATCAGATTTCAGCAATGAAAATGATCAAACTAGCTTACGGAATGAAGCAGAGTTGAAGATCTATATGCTGGCTTTCAGATAAATTTGGAATCACTCGGTTACGATGTCTACAGCTCTAAATATGATTTTTCTCGTGAAATGTCGCCAAGTGATGATTTTACCTACATAAAAAATAATTATTTAATATATATATTTTAATATTAATGAACAGTAAATTGCGTATGTACAGTAAATACGCGTATGAATAGTAAGTCGGTAAATAGTAACTGTGAATAGTAAAAATGCATGAATAGTAACCCGGAAGAAAATTGCTCAGAATATAGAAATTAATTATACTTAAAGTGTATAATGATAATTTAAACCCTTAATAGCAATATACTTATGAGTATTCATCAGCCCATCTCTAGCCTGTTCGTTGCCTACCGAAATCAATTATGTAAAAAGCCTTCGAGGACTATGCGAAGACTTTATTCTCTTATCCAGCCATTGATCCATTTGTCAATCAAGTAAATCAGCCAAAATCAATAGAAAAAGAAGAGCTGTCAACATCTTCGGTACCTATAGTAGTTTTGTTGGTTCTCATTGGGTCTACGGCCATAAAGGTTGTAGCTTTGGAAGATTGTGGTGACATTGCCAATGATGAAGTCAACAGTTCCATAGATGTTGCAGTCATGGGAAAATTGGCGGAAGGAATGGACGTAAAAGGTGTCTTAGTAGGCGATGAAGCTACAATTAAAAAAGCGGAGAAGTCAGCCTAACAAAGAGGAGGTTGTTATCTTGGTGGATGACGAAGGAGTGGATATCGAGGTGGATTTCCAGTGGGCAGGGATAGGCCAGAGGTGGGTGGCGCCATTCCCAGTTGGAGAAGATTTGGGGAAGATAAAGATTATGGTTTAATGTCACTTCAAGTCCTTAGAGTTATGTGTTTCGTCAATTTTATCCTAATTTTTATTATTCTTCTATTCTAGTCATTTATTGTTATGACATAGGATGCCACATGCACGTGGCAAAGTAAGTGCCATATAAGCATTTTTTATTAAAGATAACGGCTTAATTAACAGAATTGACCAAAATAAGACAAACGAAGAGAGGTAAGGGACTTTAAAAGGCACTTTTGAAGGTAAGAGACCACATTAAGATGACCTTTAAAGTTATGAGACAACATTTGGATTTTACCTGACATCTAGCATACCATGATGAAAAGAAACTTTATGAATACTATAAACATTAAAGTCTGACCAATAGTTCTCGTTAACTCATAATGATTCACACGGATACAGATATAAAATAATTTTTATCCACCACCTACTATACCATAATCTAGGTCTAGTTGTGAAATCGATTATTGTGCTTTCCCCATATGTGATAAGATAATTTTGTAAATTTTTTCTAGAATCGATTTTTTTTTAAATTTGTTTTCAACCAATAAATCTTTTTTATCCATCTCCTCACCCGCTTGTGAAGACCCAGCCACCTAAAGATTCTATCCACCATGTCCCTAAAAAAAGAGCCGCTAAAAAATATGTGATTTTGACTTTCATTCTTGCTTTCACAAAGGTATTATTTGTTTGGCTTTCCCCCTTCTAGCCCCATTTGTCCTGAGTGAATAAACCTTTAGAAAGCAACAACAAAAGGATGACTCGATGTTTTAGCATGGTACTTGTATTTCGAACATTTCTCTTCCACCGCACCTTATCTCCTTTTAGGACACAAAACCTCATATGTTTTCCATCTGCTCATCACTTCCAACACCATTTCTTTATTACTATGATTCTTGATGACCCATTCTACACTATCACACTGTTCCATACCAAGAACATCATAGCCCCCTTCTCGAGGATTCACAAAAATCACACCTTATGACATGGTAGGCAAGGATCCAACGTATCCATAATTGGTCCTCCTTCACATGATTGTCCTATAGCAATTCTGCAATAATAGAGTAATTGCATGGACAATTATCTCTTAACATTATGTACTTATAATTTGAAAATATCCATTTTCTATGTAATTTTTATATTGTCAGATAACAATTTTTAAAATTTAAATTTAAATTGTCTGACAAATGTCTATTATAATTTTAATACATCCACTATTTTTTTAGTTAATAAACATCTTAAGTTATCAATATTTTTTCTCTATAAATATAAAACAAATTTTTTTAAATGTTAATTAACTTTAAAAATATGAGAAAACTATTTTTTTTTTTTACAAAATATGCTTCATTCCAATTTAAAATTAGTCTAACGGCATCTTATAAACTAATAATATCATAAGACTTTATAAGATAACAGGAACATAAAACTGGCCACAAAAAATTACTTATTCCTATGACATTGAATGGTAGGAAAAGAATCATATCAAATTGAACATTTAAAGTAAACTAGAATAAATCTGTAGTACATAACTCACAAATAACTAGAACAAAATCCAGACCAAGCCAACAATAATCAAGCAGTGTTAGGGCCAACCAGAAATTAGAGGTCTGAATAAAATTATCTATAAATATAAAAAAGAATACCCATACATCTAAAAAAATAAATACTGATTTTATTCTATATCTGTTATCAAACCTCAAGACACCCAAGTAGGGTAGATATTTCGGTTAATTCAAGAAAAAACTTAGATCCATTGTTACCCACATTCAATTGAAGATTTACCTAAATCTTAAATCACTCTTAAATAATAAGATTTAAAAAAGATTGCATTCACCGTAAGTTGTGATAAATAACATTGAATAAAGTCAGTTAAATAATAAAATAATTTAAAGAAAATCAGCCATATCAAGACTATCTAAATCTGAAAAGGACAGAGAATGATAGGGGATGACAGAATAACATAGGCTGGAGTCGATGAGACGTGCTAATCGTAAAAATATGAGATAACTATTAGTAATAGTTTGTATTCGAATTTTATAAATCGCAAATAATGTTAAAAAAAGAAGAGAAAGTGTGAGTAATTTACTTAAAAGAAAATAGCCTCTGTCAGCCACATTTGAACTAGCTTGTCCAGCATGATGGATAGATTAACAGTGTTCCCTAAATTAACATCATCATCGTTTTTAACTCCCTGTAAGAATCGGTTGCGCGCAGAAACTTTTTGCCTAAAGATCGCCAAATTTTTCTTCTCTTTTTTTACGTCTAACGGTGCTAAAAACAAAAAACCTAGAATTGAGGATTGATGCTTAGGATCACTCCGTCAACGAGTTCTTTTCAGCTTTATGGTTATCATTATTATTATTATTATTATTTAATAATACTAACTTTGAAAATCGCTCCGCTGAACTTTCAGGTCCTTAACCTTTTTATGCTTTACAAAATTGGTCTAAAAGTTTATCAACTTTCCACAATAACCCTAATTTCTTTGAAAATCTAAATTTTGTTAGTTCTATTTTAAACATTGATCGACCACCTAAAATGTTGACGAGGCACTTCACACGCGTATCTGCCAAAGACCTTCAATCCTAGAACTTTTGAAGCTTTTCAACTTAACACAGTAGTCATTTTTGGAACACCTCCCTGATCTACAGTAACATTTTAGTCTCACCTCCCCTTCTTGAAAATGTCATCTTCTGCATCATCAATTTGGATCGCTAGCGGACGCAACAAAGAGACAAAATCTCAAGATGAGCAACCCATAAATAATACATCTTTCAACATAGGAGATATATATATATCCACACACATACTTATCCTTGTTGAACTTAACCAACATGACAATTGCAATTGCAACTTGATCTTGTCCTTTTATCAAACACTCGCCATCATAGAGCAACAATTCTAGACCATAGAAGACCTTGGTCTTCGTGATCAAATTCTTTAAACCCATATCAAAAACCTAGATTAAGCACTACTCAAACTCTACTGACAGAATTCATATTTTTCTTTTAAAAAAAATGACCAACCATATTAGTTGATAGGTTTTAGAAATATCTAAGTAAAACATGAAATAACTAGGTACCTTAACCTTGGTTGGGATCGATCGTACCTCAGCTCGGATAGACTCATAGGTTCCATACTCTTACTCTTAGCCCAACTTCCAATAGTTCTTGCATATTGGTTCGGCTCCATCACAAGATTAACGTTTTCATACGGAAGTAGGGCAACTATATCAAGTTGGAAAGTTCTGTTATTAACTTGGCCAACTACAGAATGTTTTAGAAACTGAAAGTCTCCATTCCTCTTTCAAAAATTGAAATAAAATAAGGCATAAGCTAACAAGAACTTACAAAAACTGCTCTTCAATTAATTAAAAACACATAAAATAGTTCAGCCTCCAAATAATTCAAATGGCCATTAAATTAATTTCCGGGAAAATAACATAGAATTCAAATGGTCGGCCCAGAAAGTAAACCCGGCGGGTGAGACAAAATGGTTAATGGAGGTGAAGGTCCAAGCAAGCAAGCAGCCTCAAAGAGGTTACAGCTTACGGGTTGCTGAGCTAATGCTGACAAAACAGCACTAGAATTGCTTAAACGGCAAATTAACGATAAAATCGTAGACATCCAGACGCCTGACTTTAAAGATGCTGGTCTACTGCAGCTTAAACTTGATCATGCACCTCAGAAAAGGTTCTACTTTTGTGGCCTTTTTTTATGTCAACTTTCTTTCGCCGTCATTGCTCCATCATGCACATCGTATCACTTTTATAATATAAGGGAAAGTTGCCATAAAACTCTCTATACATAGTTATGAATCTGGACCGATCTGATCACTATAGTGTTTTATGATTTCAATTGTATTATTAAAGTTATAATTAGAGTCCAGATTGGTTGCTAATATTACAATTTGGTGCTAAATATGCTAATGACTGTTAAAAATCTAACGGTAAATACGAAAAATTATTGATTTTGAAATATTGGGGTACTAATTCAAATTATAACAAATTTTAGAAATTTTGTGCAATTTATCATTTTTATTTTTTTTTTGTGTGTCAGTCACTACATTGGTCACCACTAGATTCGCCACAAGTGACGAAGGCAATGTTGTAGGAGGCAATGTTGGACATCACCATTTGTAAACAAAAAAAAAATATTATACCAAAAAACAGATGATTAGAACACATCGATATTGGATGAGAGAATTTATCTGATTGGGGTTCGGATATTAGAATATGATAACTAACTTGAATATTATTTATAGATAAACTAGTGGTACATCTGGTGAAGGATAGAGAGGATAGAGGTGATTATCATATAAAAAATATGAAAATGATAAATTATACACAATGTCTGAAGTTTGTTAAAAGTTACACAAGTACCTCAAAATTTTAAAACTAACAATTTCTCATATTTACTATTAGGTTTTTAACTGCTGATGACATATTCAGTACCAAATAACCAATTTAGGCTCAAATTATGACTTTAATAATATAATTAAAACCACTTAAAATTACAGTTACCAAATCGGTTTAAACTCATACATACAGTAGACTTTTTGGCACTTTTCCCTATAATATAGTAAATCAACGCAACATCGTATTCCACGGGCAAGTAACAGGGAAAAAGGGGATCATTCCTTTAGCTGGGCTTTCGGCCACCATCTAGGAAAATTAGATCCCAATTACTGCTGCTGCTGGTGCTATAATATCCTTGTTTTCGGTCAATTTCTCAGCAATCTTACTTTCCAAATCATGTCAGTGTTAATCATATTTCCGACGTAGGTTGACCAAATAACTTTTTAACACAACCGCAGTAACGTGAAGAAACAACAACGATTCATGTATGGAAATTTATGTTCTTTAATCTTTTTTTTGGTTTGCTTTGAGAACGTTTGTCCCACACACACACAACTCACTCATTGTTAGATCTCTGACACTTCCCTAAAAAAATTCTGACTTGCCCTGTTTTTGACCGAAAAAATAAAAATGATAAAGCATGTGATATACAGGAGTATATGCATGTTGGAACATTTCTCTCTGTTTTTTTTTGTGGATAATCTGAAAGAATAATAGAACAAACAAAAAGGACAAAAATTATTTGCAGTAACCAGACGCCTAGGGACTGCGATTACTGAAGATCGTCCAAAGAACGGAATTAGCTCACTCCTGTACAGCGCGGACGACATGCTTACCTTGACGATGAGGCTGAGTTTTCTGGTGCAACAAAAAGCTAGCTTAGGAAGGATCACAAGGCCTCAAGAATGGCAGGGAGTTTAGGCTGCAGCACAGACTGGCAGAGACAAATTTTGATCCCTTGACAACAAATAATGGATCCGTTTGTTGCCAGTCTACCCCAAGCACATGCTCCCCTGCTAAATATCCATTCCAATAAGATCATAAATTAGGCTTTCGCCCAGTGATCAAAACTCCAACTTCTATTTTCTCTTTACTAGGTTGGGGTTTCTAATTTCTAATACACATACATACCCTCGCGCAATTCCCTCTGCATCCCCTCTCACCCATATCAAACATGATAAACACCCTGCTTCTATTGACAGGATCTCTCCATTTTACCATGTGTTTGTGCATGCCTAACAGAGTAGATAAGGAAGCCATCTCCAAGAGTGCAATCCCATCTCATGAACCAAAGCAACAAACTCACGGTGTTTTTCAGTTCTAGACAATCTGACCTGAACCATGTTCCCACATAGAAATGAACATTGGAGGCCTCTCTTGAGAACAGTCACAGGCAATAGCATAATGCCATAACATCCATTTGTTGCATGATTTGGCAGCTTTCTGCCCATAGCTGTCTAGCAGAGGGGACATTCAAGATCTGGACAAAACAATTGAAGCATTAACCGAGACACAACGCTATTACTACATCCTCCTTCCGCTTAATATAACATGAAGAGTACCTTGAGATGCAAATGGAGCAGGACGTGGATACCAAGGAAACAAAAATGATGCACCAGCCAAAGCATGATTCAACTGAAAGACATATTTGTTCTGTACTGAACAACAGCATCATATGTTTCCATAGTAAAAGAATTATCTGCAAAACATCTGAGGGATCCTTCCATCAGCTAAAAGCCAATATCATGAGAGCCAAAAACTGTTAGAACCTACTAGGCCAAATGCAAACAAAAAATAATAAAGTGAAACAATCAACACCAAAATAAATAAAAGCCTAGCATAGACACCTTAGTTCATGCCAGAATAAGATGGTCTTATCATGCAAGAAAGGCCTCAATGGTGCAAGAAAATCATTCTCAGCACCACAGCCTCCAGAGGCAACATTGGACTGTCCTTCAAGGCTTGAGAGAAAAATTGAGGAGGCAACATGAACAATTATAGATGGATCTGGATCCCCAAGAATAGCCTCAAGCTCCCTCCTGATCCATGGTTCTATTCTCTGCAAGACTTTCTCTCTTTCGCACGCATTCCAAATTCTGTTCTGGAAGTGAAAAGTGATACTTAAGATTATATTATTGACACCCTAATTAGACACCTCAAACAGACATAGTATCAGAATAAGGAATAGTGCTGGAACACAGGGAACCTTGAGAATTCCAGCCTTCTATCATGAAACCTTGAGCTAACATGGATTTCATTGATTTATCCCATTCAGGCCCCATGTGGCATTAGCATTAGCAATTAGCATTAAAGTTTTTAAAGAACTTTCTAATGATAGCCTTTAACTTTTAGCTTAAACAGTTTGATCTCCACCATTAATAAATTATCCAAAACTCTAACACTGTCACAAAAACTGTTTCCAAACGTGACCTAAATTTGTTTTCTCAAACATTCATTTCCTTTCCCACTTTTGTGCAGGCTATCGACACTATATTGCAACAAGAAGATCCAATCTACCTGCTGAGCTGAAATTGTGGGTGAAAAGGGTATAGCTTGCAGTCCTCTGCTATAAATGCTGCAAGAAACAACATGACTCATGTAACAGCCAGAACAGAACTATTTGATGTTAAAAATAGCAAATTTCAAGTAGAACTCTCCACTGCTAATAACACACTGTCAAAAAGATCAATGGAGCTCAATCTCTACGAAACTAAGAATTATATTCTTCAAGGATAGAAAATAACCTAGAACGCCATTGAAGTTTCATTTTAGCAATAACATTAGAAGGCACCGAGCCTGGCCGCCCGAAAGATCGCCGCCACGGCAATGGCCTCGTTCTCGAACTTCTATAGTTGGAATCTTCCCTCACTCGCTCAATAATCCTAAAAAAGGGACCGTAAGATCAACAGGAACCAAAACTAAAAAGCTCGCACTTTCACTTGAAAACTCACCGCCGATGGCCACTTAAGCCGGAGGGAGGTTGTCGATCAAGCGATCCGCCCCCGGGGAGAGGCAGCAACCGCCACGTGAAAAGCCTTCTGGAACAGAGATCGATATCATAGAACCAAGAATCGAAGGTAGCGTTGCAGAGTGGGCAAGTCCTCTTCAAATTGCTCCATCGGCGAATACAATTCAAGCAATATGCGTGTTTACAAACCCTAAGCACCGCCGCTCGGCGGCCGTCTACGATTCTCAGACAAATCGGACAGTTTTGACCCTCGATTGCATCAGAAATTACTCTCCATGGGAATCTGTCGGGTTTCATCGAATGTCGCGGCGACGGCGACGACGACGACTCCACTGAAGAACTTTAGCTAAGAAGGAGAGCTCACTTACGTCTCGATGGTGGCGGTTCTTCGCCACGACGACACCTCTATAGTCTGGCCGTTATGGGTCACCAAAATGGGCCCATTTCAGTGGGCGCCCAATCTGTTTTGCACATTTTTGGTCCGTATCAGCCCAATTGTATTCGGAGAAGGAAACTCCAGTGCACCAAGTAACTTTTTATTATTAATATTACTTCATTTGTCCCAATGTATTTACTCCATGTAATTTTTTTAACTAATTTGACTTGAATTTATTTATATTATTATATTTAAAAAAAATAAAAATATATGTTTAGAAACTATAAATTTTGATTTATTATTCATATAGAAAGATTTTTCATTTACATGCTAAAATGTTGAAAATAAAAAATTATAGATTAATTTCTGAAAAATAAATGATGTAAAGAATTTGGAACAATATGAGTATTATTTTAGCGTGTGATAAGTGCAAAAAGGAGGAGAGTGGAGAGTTGAATACTAGATCAAAGATAATGGCTTCAAAACCTTAATCAATATACGTATGTTTGAGTTGTCCACAAATCACACCGTATAATAGGTGATGGAAATCCTGCAACGGATTTTTGGGTGCTTCATCATTTTATATTCTTTTCGGTTATAATGTTTCAATTATCATTTTTATAAACGCAAGGAATCATCTTTTCCATTCTCTTGCATTTTTGCCGCCTCATGTGCTTAAGCTAAAGATATATGATTGTTATAAAATCTAATCACTCCCACTCAACGGTATTCCATCAATCATACATTTGAAACAAAATAAAGAAAGTGAGAATTAAGCTACAATTCTATAATTGGTATATCTAATAAGTTTAAGGATGATAACTGTGATGAAATTGCAAAAGCAAAAACTTCATTCTTATATATAAATATTAGCTATTACAGTAGCAAAAAGATCGAGTCAATTACTACTTTAGTGCGTCTTCCCTCTCAAAGCCTAAAAGCTCTCACTCATACATCATACATGTGACATATCACAAAAATCACGATTATTGATTGATTTATTGTAACACTAATCTCCACTCCATCGCCGCTGCTAGCTGCATGCAAGTTATAATTAGCGAGATGGAACTTATTTTTGGCACATTAATTACATTGCTTGCATGTTAAGTAATTAGATAAGTAGGGTAGTTAACTTATTAATTAAACCCATAGAGCACCGGCTCGTCTGAGCATGGGGATCAAAGCGCGCTTCAGGTGGAGGCTCATCACCTCATTGGCCCCGCCAACGAGCTCGCCTCCGATGAAGACAGCGGGCACGGTGGGGCTCCGCCCTAGCCTCGAAAGAGCTTGCTCGATCTCCCGGCCTCGCGGCATCTCATCCAGCTCGTACACCGCCGGGTTCACCCCGAACTCGTAGAACAACGTCTTGATGGAGTGAGAAATGCAGCAGGAGGTCCGGCTGAAGATCACCACCGGATTCTCGGACGCCATTCTCGTCACTCTCTCCATATTGATCGATGACGAGGTAGCTAGCTAGCTGTAAGTTCGACTCGATTTCGCTCGATCGCTAGCTCTTAATAAGTTATTGGCAATATTAAGGGTCGAAAGAAGTTAATTATGGTACTATGGACAGGGCAAAAGTGAGCTGGAGAAAGGTGGTAGATGTTGTGGTATGGGCTGGGGAGGAAGGGTTTAAATAGGGAAAAGGAAAACAATTAAAGGTGGGAGGGCATGTAACAGGCTAGCTAGGTTCGAATTCGGTGGGGGCCTGCCTGGAAGTGGAAGAGATTATGGAGAATGTTCGTTAGATATTTGGGTCGGTTTCGAATTTCTCATTGTCCCTGGTTTTGATCATTACGTGAAAGCGATGAGAGAATAATTTTCATGCATTATCGAGATTGAACACGAGAGAATCTTTTCACATACGGATAGACCGGAGAACATATACATACATACATGTACATATACATATACATCAAGAGAAATAATTAGAAGCATCTATATAAAATATAAAGGTTAATAAATACTCATATATATAAAAACAAGTAATTCCCATTTTTTTAAGACCTAAAAAACACTCAAACTAGCATTAAAATCTTACATATATAGCGAAATATGGGGATCGATGTTCAAACTCCCAATATCCCCGGCCCATATCCATCAAGCTATCTTAGGGATAAGAATTTTATGGTTATCTATGCTCGCTAGCTACTGCCCACTAACCGTGATCACAACATATCTACTGCTTATCCTCTTAGACACGTGCATATATGTACACTATTATTTGCATCATCTATATATCTCCCTTTCCTCTATTTTGACAAGAGACGGGCATATTTTAACCAGGCCATAATCTAAAATATATAGAGAATCCTTTCAGCGTAAAACGCCAGACTTTTTCTTTGTTTATATCTGATGGGATAACTCAAGTGTCATTAATTTTAGTTGACCAAAACAGAATAATTAGAATAATCTCCAAATTTGTATCCAACAATTCTCTCTTGAACATTGGATACATGATCGATGTAATTAATTATAAGTAACAATTCATAATAAGCTTTTGCTGTTACATTTGGATATATATATATATATATATATATATATATATATATATATATATATATATGTATATGTATATGTATATGTATATGTATTTGTGTAGAGGGGTCCATTTCCATGTTAGGACTAGGAGAAGTGATATTGAAAAGGGAAGGGGAGGGAAGCTGTGGCTGTCAGGGAGGCATCTGCTGAGTAGGAGAAAGCAGTTGGATAAATAATTATCCAATCCAGTACCATATATATTTCTGGCCTTTCTTGTTGGCACGTACATATATGCGCATCGAATTCATGCAAAAATGGGGAAGGGAACCCCCAAAAGGCCTTATCTTTTACAAACAAGATTAGTACCCCACAATGTACATGTGAAACCACATGTCTAAATGCCAATGTACTTCACCTTTTTCTTTTTCTTTTTAAAAATTTGCTCTCTAGGTTTTATAAGAATTAATTTATGGTTATATATGCTCGCTAGCTCCTGCCCTTTTGGTGAAATGAGGGGCCAATCCATGCAAAAAATTGAACTTTTCCGTACAGATATTCATTTATAATTACACCATTCTATAATTATTTATTTATAATAAACATAAATTTAGTCATTAGAATAAATATTCTTATCAAGGAGATCATCCATGAATTTTTTTTTTATTTTGCATTAGATTAATAAATGCTAGTACGTTCCCTAATAAATTCTTCCGCTTAAATTTCTAAGGAAAAACGTTAGAACTTTATAAAAGATCTAAAAATAAATGAGTATAAGCTACGTTAATAAATTTCAAGACGAAAATCTATATCCAGTAATCGATTTAATCAGGGAGGAGGTAGGATTTCAAGTTTGGGTGGCTGCAGGGCTTAAGAATTTATAATATAAAATTAATATATAAAAGTAACTTTATTAAAATTACAAGAAAAAAAAATGGTAAAATTCTAATTTGAGATCTTATGATTAAAAATGCAGAAACTTACTAACTCAATCACCAAAGTCATGTAGCAATTTGAAGTATCAATTCTATATTACATCATAAGTTTTCTTGTCAATTAGAAATTGTTAAGATTGAACAAAATAGAAATGATTTAATGTTATGTAGAAAAAAAAAGGCAAAAGCTCAACATATCTTACAAAATCTAAGTATCCTAGAGCACCCTGAGAGTAGAAAAGCTTCACTTTTTAAAATTTAAGTAAAAATGTTATGATAATGAAAGTGGAAGCATCTACTTAAAGTAGAATGATTATCTTACTAGCTAGTACGAAATTGTAATTATGCCCGTCTTCCTTTCATCGAGTAGAAATTAATCAGCTATGTCTTAGCTATAGAAAAAGTTTTAGCTATCTCCTTATCAATGTAAACAATCAAGTAATTTTAGCATATAATTTACTAAAATCTAGCTTATAAAAAATAAAAAGATAAAGAATTAAAAATATTGAAATGTAACTAACAGGAATTGTGCCATGGGTGACGTGGAGATGGAGAAATTGTAAATATTGCAGTTTCCAACTTTCAAAAACTGATGTGGCAGTGATGGACTCTTTTTTGTTCTGCGGAGCAACATGAATTCTAAAAAATAGGGGATTTTGGGAGAGAAAATCGAGAGAGAAACAGCGATGTTTAAGGGTTGATTTTTTTAAAATATATTTTATGTTCTTTTGATACATATGAAAATGTAGGTGTTACATTAAAAAAAAAAAAGTTGAAACTGCAATTTCTACTTTCTTTTTATTATTTATGTCATTATACTATTTAATTATTAAAAATATTTATAAATTACATACCATATATATATATATAACTGTGAAAATTGTTGGGATAGTGAGACACCCAGCCACCAACTTTGTGAATTTAGCACAATACTCTCTTTGTCCCATTTTTTTTTTTTAATATTTGACATTTTGAATAGTTTGATTTGAATGTATTTATATAATTTTTTATTAGAAAAAATTTTTAAAAAAATATTTTTAGAAATACTAGGTCTTTATTTTTCATTTATATATAAAGGTTTCTCATTTATAGATTAATGTGTTGAAAATAAAAAATTATAAATTAATTGTTAAATAGTGAATATTGCAAAAGAACTTGGGACAAATGGATCATTAATCATAGAAGAAGTTATAAAAAGTGTAAACTTTAATTGATATCAGTGTAAACATATGTTTCTTCTTCTTTTTAGGTTGTACAAATTAAACATAACCATGGGCATTCAATTCCCTACCATCAATCCACATGTTTTTTTGTTGTTCATTAGCAACTTATGGCCAGTTCGTTTTAGTTTAACATGCTCCCATTAATACGTTATTTGCATAAACACTTTCAAATAAATTCCAAAAGCTCTAGAGTTGCCAATATTCACATTTATACCCTAGCTCACTTCCATGCTTTTCACTTGATTCTTGAACTGCCCTCACCATCTTTGCCTACCTCTAACTTTACCGCCACTACAATTGTCTAAAACAACTCCTAGAAGCCAAGTTTGCTTCCCACAAGCTAAGAGGGCAAGTTTTGGATTGGTACAGTTTTCTTTAGGAAGCTGCTGGCATCCCCATCAAGTTCTATCTTGGAAAGCCTTCACTGTCGTTGCTGTCAAATGGATTGGCCGCAAGGTAGATTAAGGCAAAAAGGAGTTTTGATCAAAGATTTCTGCGATCACCACCCTGGAGCAAGAAAGCATTCCCCATTACAATCTCGCCCAATTTCTCCTTTAAGCTCTTGGCTTTGCTGGTGAACACTAACAACAGGAACGCCTCAATCGCCATAATCATAGACTCAAGCTCTTTGGCATTTGGGTACAGGGGAAAAAAAAATCAAATTTCGAGTTGGGTTTGGGATTAAACTCGATTTTTTTCCCCTATAAACAGATGCCATTTTCTGGCCCAAATCATATTGGGCACCTAACTTGAAAATATTGGGTTAGAGTTGGCTTGTGCCAATTCAACCCAACATTCATAGCCAATCCTCTGCAAGCTTTGTCTCCTACAGTCTTCCATGCCACCACTCCTCTACCGGCAACAACAAAATTAGTAAGTCATGCATTCCTCCAACAAAACCTAACTTGTCAGAGGCTTGACCACTCGTCAGATTCATCCCAGGAAAGGCTCACCCCTAATCTTCAAGAGCCCATGGATGAAGAATGAAAAAAGGCAATGGCAAGGTGAGCAATGACAACTCGAGGGAGGGTAGCATTTGGACAAGTCAAGAGGGTGATACAAGGGAGGGTGGCGTGAGGGCAAGGTGATAGGAGGGCAGTGTTACTTTTTTGACTAGGGAAGAAAGGCAAACACACAGAGGACTAGAGGCAACAACGAGGTAATGTGAGAGTAAGAGTTAAGACTTCAGAGTGACAATTGGCTAAGGTTTAGAAGGTTAGAAATAGTTGGGTATAAGGGTAGGCTTGGGTTAGGAATTGGCTGTGAATAGGAGAATTGGGTTACTTTGGTTTGATTTGGATTTGACCTCAACCAACCCGATTTTCAATTCCTTAGATCAGGTCGAGTTCAGGTCAACCCAAATTCTACGTATTTCATCCATTAACCTGACCCTAACCTGATATATAAGGTCAGGTTTCGGGTTAAGGTTAAATTCCTTCACCCCTATCTAGGTACTCGAGGAGCTAAAATGCAGCCTTCATCTTCTAACTGTCCATTGCATATTTATCGGATAACATTGAGGACTTAGAATAATGACCTTGCTCTTGGCTAGCTCTGACGCAGTAAAAGCATTGATCTAAGTACAAGGCCTTGAGGACCAATTGATGGGTAAAGAACAAAATGTGGGTTAGAAAGACTTGGGCAGAATATGGAGTGATTTGGAGGGTAGAGACAAGTTGCAGATTAAAAGAGCCATCGATGAAGGGGTAGAAAGAGAATGAACGATAACTCTTCAGAAAAAATAAGGAATTAGTTTTGACCATTAATATCATAAACTTCATGAGCATTATGTATTTCACAGTCAAGTGAGTCTTCAATAGCAAGTTAATGTACCTGAGTTAAAGTAAAATGAATTGGCCTATGTGCATGATGAGTTATACTCAATTTCAAATTAACTTTATGTTTGACACTAAATACTCTAAAATGCTAATATGTTTTTCGAGGCACAAATATTAAGTTATGTGTAGTTTATGACGTTTTCTTTTTTCAATTTTATCCCTAAAAATAAAATTAATTTTTAATGGAATTTTGTATAATAAGGGTTTAAACCATGATTAAAAAAAAGGAAAAAAATTATTTTTAAATTTTATATAATAAGACTTTAAATGAAAATTAAAAAAAATTACAATTTTGTGCAATAAAAATTCAAGGCCCAGTTCAAATACGCTAAATTCACATTAAGTGAGCTCGCTTAAGCAACTCACATCGGGTCTTCACCCATGACGTGAGTTAGTTGTGAACTGATTCAATCAACTAAAGGTAGCCCCTCAGTTTCAAAATTATTACATTATGTGCCCTCCCCACTTGAAATTAACTTCTCACTTCTCTTTCCAACACACGTATAATATTAATGCATGCATCTCCACCTTACCAGCTGCATGTATTCATGTGCCTCACTGCTCCCTCCATCGAGCCAATCATTTATCGACAATTTGCCATCATCACAGTATGTTTTCTATATGCCATCCATGGCAGTCGGAGACAAAAATTTTCAAATTTTAAATCTATTGTCATGGTTCGATTCCCCAAACTCTCTTCTTCAGCTTTATCTAAAAGACCGAAGTCTAATCCTAACCCTAATCCCTCCAAATTTTGACTTGAAATACGAAACTTTGGCCTATAATCCTAATCCTAATTTCTAACCCTCCAGTCTTGGCTCACAATAATTTGTTGAGATTTTGCTATCATTTCCACATCTGTAGTTCAATACACATGAGTAGCAGATTGATAAATGACAAAGCAAATTGGTTGAAAAGCTCAGGTGGCGTTTGGTTGTAGAAAATAATTTTTATTTTCATTTTTTGATATCTATTTTTATTTTTTATATACAAATTTTCAAAGTGTTTTTTAGATAATATGTTTGGTTGTTTTAAAAACAATTAAAGATGATTATATATAAATACACTACATTGAAAAAAAATTCTATGCATTAGTTGAAAATTGAAAGAAGGTTTATGAACTATAATTGTATATTTTCCCACATCTAATAGCTTCAAAAGTGAAAACAAAAAAAGCCAAAGCTTGCCCCCCCAGCTTTTTGCTCTCTGTTGCTTAGACTCCTAATTTCTCTATCTGTTACATCTGCGCCACCGTCTCCGCCATTCCCAAACGCGTGACACTTGCTACCGATTCCGCTATCACATAGTTTTGATGCCATTTTTGTTGCTTCCGATGGATCAATTCATGCCCCAAGGCCAACTTAGTTGCTTTAATTGAATGAGAGATAAGGGGATTTAGGGATCTGTCAAACCAAAGGAGCAAAGAGAGACAGTGGCTAGTCAGGCAGCAGAGGAGTTCCATGATGCTAGTTGGGAGGCGGTGATGGGGAGGTTGGTCGGTGGTGACAGAAAGAGAGACATTGCTTGGTGGTGGTGGCAAAGGGGAGGTTGGTCGAGTAATAGAGATTGGCTAGGCAGAAGATTGAGGAGTTCGTCAGGCAAAAATGCAAAAGAGAGCAGCGCGAGATGGATTTGGGAAATTAGGAAAGCAACTAAACTATTGTTTTCTAAATCTTCATGTGATGAAAAACCACTTTCCAAAAAAACTGAAAAAGAAAATCAATTAACTAAGCATGTTTTCTTTTAATTTTCTAATTTTCAAAAAAATTTCAGAAAAATTGAAAAATTCTCTGAAACTAAACAGGGCTCAAGATGGAGCTTATATGCCTCCTGTTCGAAACTACTCAGAAGAATTCAGCAAAATCAGAAACTGCGTCACATGGGTATAACAATTTGTCAATAGTGAGGTATCAAAAAAACCTACAAGCGAGTGAGGAGAGGATGTAGAGAGGACGGGGAAGGTGCGAACTTGAAGGATTCAGACACAATTTGAAATTGGCCAAACACGGCATGGAGGAGCTCAACCTCAACCAATCTCACATCACCGGAAATCGCAAGCGACGGTGCGAATTGGAAATATTGAGGTGGCTCAAACCTTTGTTCCGAAAGCTATGCTGAAGTCATCATTTTTAAAAGTTCTGCTATTCTAAAACATTTTCTAGAATTCCTGAATTCTTATTGAAATTTATTTGAAAAACTTAAATAGAGAACTATATCTTTCAACCTTTTGTTTGGCTTTTTTTTCCGTACCTGATCTATTGGAATCTGTTTTTTTGATCATATCCATGAGAAAAGACGAACATAAAAGAGAAGCGAAAATTTTGAGTGCATTATATACAGCTTAATTGTCTGTTATGTATGTGCGCAACGCATTTATTAGAAACAGGTGTGCTTTTTTGTTTTTGAAGAAGCTTAAACTCTGATCCAGCTTGAACCACAAGTAATCTTGGTTTTCTCAATCTAAGAAAAATACATTTTGTTTTGTTTTTATATTCCGAATAGAAGTGGGAAGGGGAGCCGCCTAATAAGAGGTGAGGTTTGGTTTTTGGTTTTCGGTTTTGAATAAGCGTAAACTCTGATCCTTGAACCACAAGTAATCTTGGTGCATTTGAAGTGATGATTTGCCGAAACTTTGAAAGGCAAAATGTATAACATTTTCTTTCACTTATTCTTTTGTCTAGAACAAATTACATTTGAAGCTAATACTCTATTTATCTAATATTAGTTGAATAGTATTTTTCATAAAGTGAATGTAGAGTTTTAGTTGTATAAAATTTCAGACGAATAATTACTATATATAAATAACAAGTTATAATCATAAAAAAATTCTCTCCCGAAACCCACTTATTTTTATATGGCCCTTAGCTCACAACGCAAAGTCCATTTAAAGTAAAAAAAAAAAAAAAATGGCCCGCTAGTTTAATGGCAAAGACGTGTTGCAAAAAAATAAAATAAATAAATAAAGAGATGATGGAGAGCAAAAAAAAAAAAAGGGTAGGAGCGGCCACTAGGTTTACCTGTCATTGTCAAAATTTTCAAATATTATTCCAAGCTATCGGACTATAATTACGTAGAGATGTAGAAAAGAGAAGTTCGGTGACGGACCGTGGCATCTGGGTGTGTTGGGCTAATGAGGTGAGGCGCATGGTCATGCAAATTGGAAAGTGCTCGCCCCTTTCAACAAAGCAGAATTCTTTAATTTTCATACATGTGTACGTATTTCTCTTTCTCTTTTCTTCTCTTAATTTTTTTTTTTTTTGGAGGAATACATGTGTACGCTTAATATTCGAAAGGACTTTGGGACATTTATATTTTTCATCACCTATATATTTGTTTGTTTCCATAGATTTCAATTATTTATTACCAGATCAACCACGGACCACCATGGCATCATGAGATTATCTTACATGTCTCTCATCCTATGAAAATCCATGCCCAGTGAGTTTAATTTAGGTTATATAAGTCACATTAATGAAAAATAGGTTAATAATTCATGTTTTGTTATAATTCTTACCTTTTTTTTTTTTTTGCTTAAATTTGGGTTTGTGGTTTGTTCTTTGATCTAATTCATTGAATTTGTCTACATTCATATCTACTTTAGATTTTAATTTCACTATGGTTTTTCTGTTTTTAGATATGACTCAGTTTTCTGATTCTTGGTTTTACCTAATTTGTTGTTCTGATTCTTACTTATTTCGCTTAGATATTAGAATTTATGTTGTGATCTGATTCATTGTTGGGTTTTATGTTCAAATTTATTATTCAAATATGGTTTGAATACTCATGAATTGTAAATGGAATAACAAACTTGAGTAAATGAATTACAGCAAAAAGAACAACATTGATCAAATGAACAACAATAGTAAAGAGATCAATAGTATTGATTAAAGAACAACAATATTAACTAAAAACCAAGAATTGTGAATGAAAGCAATATTGACTAAATGAATAACAGTTATGAAATGAACGATAAGATCAAATAAAAAAAATCAGTAATATAAACTAAATGAAGGATTTTTACATTGGAACAAAAAAACTCAACTAAACAGTAATCTAGACCAAATAAACAACAATAATGAATGAACAACAATATCAAAATAATTTCAAAATAATTCTCTAGGTTTCGTGGCTGTTATTCCTTACATACCAATTGTTGTTCTTCGGAAAACTTTCCAAATATCGCCTAAGGCTTGATCTAATCTATAGTTTTGTCCCTCATTTTTTAAAAAACCTACACTTGTTCCCCTCCAAAACTAACTCAATCATTCACCGTTACAAAATAGATAGGAAAATGCCTCAGTTTGCCCTCAAAGCTTTCATCCACATAAACTTATCCCCCACCTTTTGCATCCAAACAAAAACAAAACCCATAACCAAAAATGAAATCTAAGAACTGGAACCAAAGCAGCGAAATCTCAAACCCAGTAAAAATTCTTCTCTATTCCCAAACAAAATATGAACAAAATTAGGAAACTTGAAACTAGGCTAGCCACCGTTTAATCGGACGTCGTTCAATCGGCTATTTTACTCTTCTTCCCCCCGTTTAATCAGCCTTTTTCCTCTCCTTCCCCCCATTCAATCGAGCAATCTCTTCTGTTACACCGTCCTCCCCTCCTCCAAATTCGAACAAATAGGATGAATCATTGAGAAGGACCACCATTGCCGCCTTGTTCCATCGCTCGACCGACGCATGAAAGGTTGACCACACTTTCCCCGACGGCCACGCTTCCTCAAACGGCCACGCTCTCCTCTATTCAAGCCTTCGATCTCATAGTCCGCACCAGACACCCTTCGAGCTTTGCTTGCCCCATCCTTATCGCCCCAGCCGATTCGACTTCATTGGCCTAGCTGCGATCGACGAGAATCCCTATGAAATAGGTCAATCGGCGCCTGGTAATCTTGTTGCCGTTGCTCTGACTCATTATCGCTAGAGAGTTCTCCGTCGTCGGCAAACAACCCACCGACAAATGGAATTCCGAACCTCTGAAGTATTCGACGGGGATGATCGAATCGGAGAGGAAATCATGGAAGGTGAGCGAACTAAATCCCTTTTCCGATAACTCATGAGGTGTCAACTCTGGTGCTGACTCTCGAGAACGGATGATGAGTTCTGGTGAGTTGAGGCGGGCAGTAGCGATGGGTTTAGAGTTAAAGCCGAGCCAAATCTAAATCGATTTTGATGAAATCGAGGGGCAGAGAAAGAGGAGCGAAATCGAGAGGAGTGACAGAGCGACGCCATGGGGAGGAGAGAGACAAAGCAAGAAGAGGGATGATGAAACACAGGCGGCCATGGAAAAGGATTTTAACAGTTAGGTTTTCTGGTTTTAGAAGTTTCTAGTTTTTTTTTTTTTTAAATTAATTAGTTTTGTGTGTGAAATGGTTTTAATAGTTAGGGGAGAAATTTTTATAGAGGAAAGTTAGGAGGGCACAGTTGGACATTTTCTCATTTTTTATGGTAACGGTGAATAACGGTTAACTTTTGTATGGGGTAAGTGTATGTTTTAGAAAAATAGGGGATAAAATTGTAGGTTTGACCAAACCTCAGGAAATTTTTGGCACTTTTCCCTTCTTCTTTTATGCCACAAGTATTGCTCCCCAAATATCAATTGATGTTCTAGAATAATTGTTGTCCATTTACAAACAATTATTTTCTCATATGATGTTGTTTATTTTACTGAAAAGTATTCATTGTCCCATAAAATGCTATTTATTAGTAAGAATTGTTCTAGATTTGGTGACGGCTTTGTATTTAGTAGGTTACAGATACGTGTGTGTGTGTGTGAACAATATTTTTTCTCTAGGTTGTGTCCCCCCCCCCCCCCAAAACCAAATACTAAGTTTCTAATTGATACCCTTTTTAATAATAAATGTTGTTTTCTTTAATAAGAGGTTACTCTTCTAAAAAAAAGTTCTTTATTTCGTAATAAATGTTATTACAAATGCCATAGTAGGTTACAGATGACGTGTGTGTGTGTGAACAATATTTTTTCTCTAGGTTGTGTCACTATTATCCCCCCTCCCCCCCAACCAAATACTAAGTTACTAATTGATACCCCTTTTAATAATAAATGTTGTTTTCTTTAATAAGAGGTTACTCTTCTAAAAAAAAGTTCTTTATTTCGTAATAAATGTTATTACAAATGCCATAGCAGTCTTGCAAATAAGGTGACTTTGAGAGTGATGTCATTTTTATAAATAAGCTGATAGTAAGGGTATATAGGCTACTCATGATTTTAATTGTTGCTTAACATCTAGCGTTAGTTCATTCATAAAAAGTGATTATTTTCTAAAATGTTAATTTATTAAAGCTCTACACTTTAAAACTTTTAAAAATTAAATTTACAATATTTTGTGTTTAGGTTGGTTAAGTTAAAAAATTAATATAAAATACTTAATTTGTACAAAAATATCTCAAAAGCATTTTAGACTTCTTAAAGTAAAAAAGTTGTATTAAATTGATAATTTAGACAAATAATAACTTTGTTTAGGAACAATAATACATTAAAATTAATTCAAAACAAACTCACCCGCTAGAGGGAGCAAAGACAAACCTAGAAATTTAAAAGGTGAATTCATTATGTTATCCTTAAAATTATTAAATACCTTTTATATGAGCTATAATTTAAAGAAAGAAAAATTATTTCGACTCATACTTTGTAAAAATGTTCGATTCGCCTTGTTCAATAGATCAACTCACTAAAGATTGAGGTATGGGCTCTTAAGGAAGGCTTGAAACTAGCTTACCAATTTCAGACTTTTCCTCCTATCATCAAGATAAAGTGGCAATCTAAACTGGTGAATTCATCTCACAATCCAAAATTGGAAATGATGACCCTTTTTTTTTTTATTGTAAGTTGCTCAAGGGGCTAAGACATGTAACACAGATGCAGCACATGTTTAGAGGGGCGAACATGGTGACGGACGTTTTGGCAAAGAGATGACTCACTTTGGAGCAGAAAGGGACTCTAGTTTACTGGAAGTGTCCTGATTTCTGTAAAACTAAGCTCCTTATGATGCAGCAAGAATATATATCCCTACAATGCGTAACTTAGATTTTGTGCTGCAACTGCCCTGTGCTGTTGTGCTGTTAATTAAGGGTTAATTACAATTTTTCCCCTAAATTTTAGAAAAAATTATGCTTTGCCCCTTTTATTTCAAAAAATATGCACTTTATGTCATACATTTTTAATATAGCCCAACAGTAACTTTTGAAATCTTAATTTAAACTATACGGCTGTCATCTTCAAGTAATTTAAATCTGTATAATATTTTTTATAATTAATTAACATTTAAGAATTATAATTTTAAAAACAGAAAAAAAAATATATAGAAAGAAAAAATTGATAATTTAAAATATCCATTAACTGTAAAAAAAATACTATATAGATTGAAATTACTAGAATATAGCTACTATAATGTTTTTGTTAAGATTTTATAAGTTGATGTCGAGCTGTAGTAAAAAGGTAGGGGTAAATGTATATTTCTAAAATAAAATAGGTAAAATATAATTTCACCTAAACCTTAGGTGACAAATTGTCATTATCCCGTTTATTAATTCTCACTCCACCGAAGAAAAACAGGTCGGTTAATGGGCTTGCGCCGGAACATTAGTTGCTTTCGCTTTCGGCTGCTCTTGTGTTCCTCTACCTTTCCAGAGGTACAAACATGCACCTAAAAGGCCTTGAACTTCAGGCCCTAGCCTTCGGCCCAGTTCGATTTTTCTAGATATAAAAGCCCAAGGTTTGATTTGAGCCCACTCATCGAGCATTACATAGATTGAACAAGTTCCAAGTTACAACGCCGACACTTGAAAGCAGTTTCCTGTCCGGGGGCGGCTGGTCGGCATGAGTTATCATGTTCGGCGGTCAACGGCCCGCCCACTCTTGGCCCCGTCAATTGCTTCTCCATTTTTTTTTTCTTGCCCTTCCTTTGATGGTTTCTTTCTGTTTGAGTTGAGGCAATATTAGTTGTTCACCGACAAGTTTGAAAAAAAATTTCATGGTCAACATTTTTCATCTCTCTTATCATCATAATCCGTCGAACAACTTCGATTCGCACGCGCGGTAACTATGGCATAGAATAAGGCCAAAGGCAAAAGACACACTCCTAAAGAGAGTGAGAGAGAGTTGAATGGTCAAAAGGTTTTTTGTTTTTAAGACATAAACTAGAGGTTTTGCTAGCAACCAAAAGAACAAAAAACAAAAAAGGGGCTCCACATGTCTTGAATGTTTGAACAGATAAATGCGATTACATAGAAGATCATTTTACTTCATGCATGAGGCAGCTAATAATGCCATGTGTGTTTGCGTCTGAGCTTTTCATAGCAATACTATTGAGTCGGAAGGCAATAGTGCTTCTCAAAGATGGAAACAGTTTGGTTTTTGGAAAGCTGTCAAAAAGTGGCATATTATTAGACTGCTTAGAACTTGAGCTCAGACTCGATATGTTAACACTACTATTAAAGTAAGAGCCTGGTAAGGGATAATAACACAATTCAAACTCAAGCTAGTCTTGAGAGGACTATAGGCTTGACAATATCAAGACTTAATTGCAACCCTCTAGAACTATAGAGTCTCATGTCTAGGGGTGTTCATTATTTAGATATGGACAAAATTGTTTGGTTATTTGGTGATTTGGTTTGGATTGGATTAAAACCAAATTTCTTGTTTAGTTATTGGATCGGTTATTAGGTCTTAAACTTAAAACTGAACAAGCCAAATAAACGGAAAAGTAATATAAATTTTATAATTATACTCGTCCACTCCATATATGTAAGGTCATTTTTGTTAATTTTGGACTATATGTTATGAATCAAATCTCAAGTTTAGGTATAAATGGAATATTATCAAAATTTATCATATCTTTTTCAAGCTTTATTTTACTTTTCCAATTATCATGTGTTTAATTCTAATACAAAAGAATTAAATTATAGAGATTGGATAAATTGAATTACAATTTGGATTGTTCGGATAAAAACCAAAGTATAATTTAGATGGTTCCGATTAGTTTTAATATGTGATTCGGATGGTTTAGATTAAATTTACAAAAATTAAAAATTAATCAGATTGTTCTATTTGAATCGGTTCTAAACCGATCAAACTGAATAAATACCCTTATCCACGTCTGAGTGTGAACTAACTTTTTATAATGATAATCTTTCAACAAGGGTAACTGAAATTTGAGACCTCAAGGGTAGTATCTGTACTCATGTTCAAATTTTAGGGTGTGATTAGTGTAATTAACCCTATTTTTTACAAGTCTTATTAGGCTCAAAAAATTTGAGAGCCGAGTACCAGCCAAGCTCTTTACAGTATCAAATCAATTTTTCAGCTCAAGATCGACAAAATTCAGCCAGAAAAACTCAAATCGAACTGGAGTTCCTACAAGTTTACTTGCTGTCTGGTTTAAAGCTTCCCTTTTTTTTTTTTTTCCTTTTTAATGTGCTCCTTTCCTCTTTTTTATTTCGGAATATTCAAACAACATACTATCAAAACGAAAAAATATACCAAAGGAAAACAACATGGATAAACTTAGCTTATAGTCCCAATTGAAATTTTTAGTTTTTATTTCTTTTTAGTCTCTAACCTATTGGTGATTCAATTGTTTCATCATAAACCTGTTAATTATGTTTCATTTTGATCGTAAAGCTATTAAAAATATTTTATTTTGGTATTCATCTGAATGGAATCTACTAATAGTAATTGTCTAGCATGAAGTTTTGAAATCCTAATTTAAACCAATTGCTAATAGTCCTCTAGTAAATCTAAATTCTATAGTAATTTTTTACAATCAATTAAAAATTTAAATTATAAGTTTCATATTTTTATAAATGATGGTTATTCAATTCTAGAAGAAAATGCATATTTATGAAAAAGTGATACTATATGCTTTTGATACAAAAATAAAATAAAACAAAAAAAATGAAAAAATTAGTGAGATGTAGGAAATATCTTACCTAATATGCTAGTATGAACTATGGAGTTTCCCAACCAAACACTTATAAAGTGACGTATAAAGAAACTTCAATTTGTATCGTTTGAGTAAGATCTCAAATTCGAGTTTTGTTGATATACAAACACATTATAAGAAATTTTCTGGGCAATGAGCTTAGAGTTTAAATAGTACTTCACAAACCATTTAAATTTAAATCATATTGAACGTAATTGGGAGGACTGTACATATTCATGATATTTCATACATACTCACGGTAACACCATCCCCTACATGTACATGCCCCGCATGAAAAAGTTCATAGGGAAATGGAGACGGATAAAAGACACAGGCGGAATTTCAAACTTGGCTTTTCCCTTTTTTATTTCCATTAAGATAATTAGTGGGTTGCATCCAAAAGGGGAAAAGAAAAAGGTTGTGCATTAATCCTCGGTACAAATCTTTTCTCAACAACCATCACAAAAATCAGCCAACATATTAGCCCTCCAACTCTCCGTTCCACGATTTTGGAATACTGGGAATTTCGTTGTCCACAACTTCCATCAGATCGACATGTTCCTATTAATCATATTTTTTTTCTTCTTTTTATGCATGTGTTATAATAGAATGTATAATCCTAGAAATGCCACTGGATTTTTTACAAATATGATCATTATCCTATCAATTTTTCATTTGTGCTTTTTACCTATTAATTTTTTAAATGGAAAAACTTTAAAAAAAATTTCTGTGGTTTGACCTAACTACAATTTGTCTCTCGTGTTTTTTAAAATCGATCTTTGCTTTTTTTCTAGTAACCCATAATAATTCTTAAAACCCTAATTTAAATTTTATATTAGTAATCAATTAATAATTTTAATTTCTATAATATTTTTTTTACAATTAATAGATATTTTAAATTATCATTTTTTTCTCTCTAAATGTATTTTCCTACTTGTAAGTACAAATCATTAATTTTTTAAATTCCATTTAATTGTAAAAAATAAAAATTTTGAAATTTTTAGAACATAGTTACAAGATAGTTTAAATTGGGGTTTTAAAAGATGTTCTCAAACAGTGTAAATGAAGTAGGGGTAACGTATAAATTTTTTGAAATAGAGGATACAAAATGCATGCTAGGTCAAACTATGAGGTGTTTTTGTAATTTTCCCTTTCCAACTTTATGCCGATTTGACCATTGGATCCCTTAGGTCAAGAAATTCAGAAATTAATGGCCAAATTGAAATTTCTTTTATATCTAAGAAATCTCGCAGAAGGAGATATACAAAACTAATATCGATAATTATTCAGCTTTAATATTTTAAAAAAAAAAAATTATATCTAGTTGTTTGCTGTTTGCTCTGTGAGTTTTCAAATTCGGAATTATTTCACTTTTGGTGCAGAATTTCATAATTTTTTTTTCAATTAAGGCACCTGATGACTTAACGAGCACAATTTTGGAAGTTAAATGAGTGGATGTGTATAAAGAAAAGCATGATGGGTGGATGGACATATTTATGAAAGTTTAATGGGCGCAATTTTGGCTTTGAAATATCACCGAAAACTTCAACCTAGGGTTTGGTCACTAGCTGCGCTATGGTATAATGGAATTATCCAATTTTTGTCAGGAAATTACAAGCAGATTGCATTTCTCACGAATTATAAAATGAAAAGTGAAAATTCGGCCTGTGATATGATGGTGTTAAACCAACCTCAGGGTGTTCTTCGAACTTGTTCTATGTTATGTAAATGAGATTTTAGCCATTATAATAAATAAGTTCAATTCAACTCATCCCTCTTCAACTCGAGTCATGATCATAATTACCTCTCATGTTTTGAAACTTACTATTACCTTTGGTTGAAAGGATAATATTACTTAACAGAATTAATTGCACTTACATTTTGTAGTTTGGTGATATTGGCACAATACAAACTCCAGAAGTTTCAAAAAGTTACTATTAGCCCCTAATTCTAAAAGTTATCAAACTTATTGAGCCGAGCTTAATCCCATCAAGTTAGTGTAGTGAAATCCTAACGAGATAACATGAACATTCAAAGCAAGTTGCTCTAATTTTCTATGATTGAAGTGTTTTCCTAGTAAAGGTGTTAGATCAATGCCTAGTTTGTTTTAATTTAACGGCACCAAGTTAATGGGTTTTATGGAAGAGAGAAAAGGGTCATATGGGCCTTATTTATATATGCCAAAAAAGTTATGCGTTTTTACAATCCATGCCACACAAATTTCTACACGTGATAGCCTTCTCTCCCATTTATTGTGAAAGCTGCAAGTGACCGTTCTACAAACCTATGTGAAGCTGTCAATGCAAAATTTTCTTAGCTTTAATCCATGAGTTCTTTCTGGGCGAAGGTCTCTCACATATCCATTGTATCACATTTTGATCCTATTAAAACTGAGATGCCTTGCTGGAGTTCGTACTCATCTAAAAGCCAATGATACGAATAGGTATAGACAATGTTGGATGAGATGGGTTTTTTTCTGACAGATACAAGTAACGTCGGACATGCTAAGTTCTAGAAATGGTAGGATGAGCTAGCAAAATCGATCCAAGCCTGGTGATACTTACGGCTTCCACACAGCAATTGATTGCTTTAGACGAACACGATCGTCTATTACTTCAACAAATTAACATATTCTAAAAGGAAGATGTGTAGATACGTCTTTTACCATTGCAGTAATTCAGATATGGGATTTACCATGTGATATTAGATGAAAATTGAGAAGGGTAGAGATAGTAATAAGGATCATGTTAGGGGGCAAATAAATACACAATTCAAGTGGCCATGTACAAATTTTCCATTAGCACAGTCAAAACACGTTAACAGGGAATGAGTTAATTTTTCCCGAACAGCCTTCAATTCTTTCATCACTTCCTTGGTTAATTGACTTAGCTAAAAGTGTATTTTGAAGCTAGATAATTCAACTCTAATTGATCTACCAATCCCCATGGAAACGATTTATACTTACCATACTACAAGTGACACATTGCACTTGTGTATATATTAAAGGGTAATTAGAACACATCTCAACAATAAAAAACAACAACATGTAAAATTATTATGTGTTAAAATCTCAATGGCTTAGCTATGCATGTAGTCCCCCAACTTATCCAACTCGCACTAATTGATCTAGAACTTAGAACTTAGTAGGTACAAGTCTTTAAACTTTGAAAATTCTAGCAAGTTGGTATATGAATTTAGACATGTTAATGCAAATACTGTAAAAGCCTCTATGATCTCTTTTAATTTGTCATCAAAAGTACTATTACTTCAAAATCATCTAAATATGCTATCTTTTCAATCTTCAAACCTTCTCATCCAACTGCTTACATTTATTCTCTTACTTTTTCTCTTGATTTTACCCACAAAGAGAAAGATACACAGTTCACCAGGTCATGAAATCTGCAACCACTTTGCTGCAAATTTCTTTCCTAAGCAGTAGTCTTGGGTTATAGCTTTGGGGACACTTCATTTGTGCACTAATTAACTTCATAAAAAAAAAGGGTTATCTCTGATAACAAAGTTAACTCCTAAAGATTTAATGCATCAATTACCTAAAAGTAAATCGTGATGTTTTGATGCGTCAAACATCAAAATGGAAAATTTAAAACAAAATATCTTCTCCCAAACAAAATTGAATCATAAAAAGAATCAAATACAATTGTTAATAGTTAAATCCTTTGATGGCTAATGGCCATAAGCCTTGAGTTTCTCCTAAGGGCATGTGTTATCCGAACTCCGTGAGCCTTAGAGTTCCCCTAGAGAGCTCATCCTTGGGCGACATGAAGCTCGACCACAGCACTTCAAAAATCTATATGACTGATGGACTTGCTAGGCGCCTTGGCACTAATGATCCCTAATACCAACAAATACCGTTAGGGAAGTACTCCCAGGTGCATGCCAAGTACTTATTCAGGCATGTGTTAGGACCACTGGCTATAGAGACAGTTGGAGTAAAATAGACCGCTGTTCCCTGATCTAACTGAACATGTGGATGGTTGATTTGGGATCTTAGTCCTTTGAAATATATATAAAAGGAGCCATCTCCAGGTAACACAGAAAGGCTATCCTGTTGAGCTTTCTATATACTCATAGCTATATTACTTCCTTACTTGGGCATCTGTTGACACCCAATTTCGCCCGACCAGTTGAATTTTTTTTTTTTTTTAAATAAAAAAAATAAAAAAATCAATTAATTAATTAAAAGATATAAAATATTGTTTTACGGACATCTTTTTTGTTTTTTTTATATAAAAAAAAATTATTATTATTAATTAAAAATTAATTAAATTAGTTAAAATTAAAATGAAATTAATTAATGAAAAAAAAAAATTAAAAGTGGCCGACAGACGCTCCCCGGGCACAAATTTCTTCACCTGCTCCCTTCTCGATTCTTCTTCCCTTTCTATTAAAACAACTCCTCTCTCTCTCACTCGGCAGATACACACACACACAGCTCACACACACATCTGATCTCTGACCCTCTCTCACTTCTCTTCCCTCTCTCTTCTTTTCCCTTTCCCTCTCTCACTTCTCTCGCGAACTCTCTCTCTCTCCTTTGCTCTCCTCTCTCCTTCTCCCTCTCTGTTTCTCCTTCTCTCTCTCTCTTCTCGCGAACTCTCTCTCTCTCCTTCGCTCTCATCTGCTCTCCTTCTCCCAATCTCTGTTTCTCTCTCCCTCTCTCACGCTCTCGGCTCTCTTCTCTCCTTCTCCCTCTCTGTTTCTCTCTCCCTCTTTCACGCTCTCGACTCTCTTCTCTCCTTCTCCCTCTCTGTTTCTCTCTCACTCTCTCTCGCTCTCGCAACAGCTCTCCTTCTCTCTCTCACTGAGCCTGCTCCCCCTTCTGCCCTCGCCCTTCGCTAGCCGCGCGCCTCCACGCTCCTCTGCTCCAGCCACCAGCCACCCGACCCTGCTGTCTCTGTTCCTCCTCCTCCAGCTCCATCTTCTGACTCTCTCTTTCTTCTCTCTCGCTCCAATCGCCCAGCTGTTCCTCGCCGTCGCGACGACCGCCAGCTACCTCCCTCTCGCTGCCACCGCCTGGCTCTCTCCGCGTCGCTCACCAGCTAGCTCGCCGTCGCCTCCTCCCTGCTGTGTCGTGTGTCGCGCCATCGCGCCCAGCTCTCCTCCGTCCGAGCCCGCCGTCGCCTTCTTCCTGCCGTGTCGCGTCCCACGCCGTCGCGCCCAGCCCCTTCTTTTCCTTCCTCCCGTCGGCCAAGCCTCCACCACTCAGCCCTCCACCGCCACCGTATAGGCGCCGGAAGAAAGAAATAAAGATCGAAGACGCAGACAGACGCGTTATTTAAACTTTTGACCAAGTCAAAGTCTGTCTTTTGTCTTTTTGGGTAAAATCTTTATTTAGTCCTTATTTTTCTTTCTTTTATTCATTTAAGTCACTAACGTTTTTTTTGTTGCAGATCAACCCCTGACAGCAAACTCTTATTGTTTTCTTTTCTTTAATTTTTTAATTTTTTTTTTTCCGAAATTCGTCCCGTAGACTTTTCTCTGGTACTATTTGTGCTGCCCCTTTATACAGATTAAATTTCGAGTTAACTGATTCAAAGTCAGATACAAGGGCTTGAATTGTCTTCAAGATTTGAATGAATTTGATCTAACTGTATTATGCATTACGAGTGGATCAATCCTACTTGTCCTATCTTGATGGTTGGTGTTTCTTCTTTCATATCCGTTTTCTTTCTCAATTCCGGTTTCAATGGCTTTACTTTCTCGTCTGAAATGAAATGATCTCCTCTTTAGAGACCTGTTTTTCTGAGATATATTAGTCATTGATCAGTTCAGTTGCTAATTACATTGGTGCTCTTTTCACGTTGTTGGTTGGAGCTTTAGGTAAGCCTATGGTAAGATTGTGCAGTTTGTGCTTTTGGGTATTCAGGCTTGCGCAAGAGCACATATTTTCATTTTGGTGTCACTGTTTGTTTTAATTATCTGTTTTAAATCTTGCTCAATTGGTGTCAATCACAATTTCATTTTGGTACTTCTAATTGTTTGAGTTCTGATTTGAGAGCCTGTTGTTGGTTATTCAAATATTAATTTTTCATGATCTCAAATATTATACATAGCCTCATGGTGCTTTTGAATGATATTAAAATTTGATATGTCGGAAAAAGGTTTCAACTTGTAAGCCATACGTGGTCATAGTGGCTAGCTGTGTGGAGTAAACCATTTGCTCTTCTCAAATGATGACTTACAAGCATTTTGGTTGAATACTATTTCAGAACAAGAATTATTAGTATTATGTTTAGTTGCTGTTATTTTTGTAAATTAATCAATTTTCTTAAGCAAAGCAAAGTAGATCCTTGTGAGATCGAATCCGGATCGTTAGATACAATTGGAGAGATCAACGTGCTGAACCGTGGTGACCTCTCGGAAAATCTAGGGAAGAAAACATAAGCCCGTTTATGGTGATCTGTTGGATATTCTCTCGCCCAAGCCCTTGCCGTCACAGAGAACGCTTTCAAAACCCGCTAATCGAATTCGACCCAGTCAACTTTCTTCTCTTTAGGTAAAACTTTCATTTTAGCCCTTATGATTTTTCATTTTTCATTCATTGAACCACTAACTTTTTTTTTATTGCAGATCAGTCACTGACGGCAAATTTTATTTCTTTGATTTTCCTTTTTGTTTCTTTTATTATTTGATTGTTTAGTCATGTATTATATTTAACTAATTAAATTCACATAAGGATGTAACTTAAGATATTCATTTTTTTTTTTATCTTTATTTTTAGATTAGTTTAATTTTAATTTCTTGTAATGCATTAAATGTGTACCAGACGATTGGTTAAGAAGCATTCAAATGTTTGTGAATCCGCTCTTAGTAGGTTTGATAAAATCCTAAGATGGATCATATCCATGTCCAAATGATTCGGTTAGAATCTATGGCTTGGATATTAGCTAAAATTATTAAAAAATAAAATTAAATTAAATTAGAAATCCGTCTTAAGACGGATCATAAAATCCATGTCCAGATGATTCGGTTAGAATCCACGGCTTGGATATTAGCTAAAATTATTAAAAAATAAAAATAAAATTAAATAATGAAATCCTAAGACGGATCATATCCATGTCCAGATGATTCGGTTAGAATCCATGGCTTGGATATTAAATTCCATATCCGGATGATCCGGCAGGATCTACGGTTTGGAAAATATCAAACTTTTTAAAATAAATAAATTAAATAAAAAGGTAAAAAAATCCATATTAACGATATGGATTAAATTCTTTAAAATTTCGTCAAATTCCGTGTCCGGGTGACTCGGCAGAGTCCATGGTTCGGAATCAAATCTTCCGTGTCCAAATGACTCGGCAGAGTCCATGGTTCAGAAATATAAAATTCTATACAAATTAATTACCAAAAATCCACATCCGATTAATTCAGTTAAAAATTATAGATTGAAAATTAACTGAAATTTTTTCTAAAAGCAAAGCAAAACAAAATTAAAATCAACTAAGGTGCCAATTTTTGGACGTTTTAACAAAGTTGTTTTAACGTAACCGTACTCCCGATCCCCGAACTCTCGCAGACCATATTTTAAGGTGACCAATCGACCTAGGTGAAACAGATTGGTGGCGACTCCAGAAAACCCGACGTTGCCACAGCATCAGAAAGTCCCCTATCAGGAAAACACTTCAGAGATTCCCTTCACCCATTTTCTGGTGTTTTTTAGGGACTATAGCTGACTAAAGTACCTAGATCCAGACATCTATGCAGAGCTCAAACGATAGAGATACCCAAGGACACCATCCTTTAATCAACTTTGGGTGTTTATTTATTTGTTTTTTTTCCCCCCTTTTTCTTCTTTCTTGTTGTTTTTTATGGAAGGTTATACCTCTTACTTTTATGTGGATGGCCAAACGCCCCACCTTATTTATTTTTTTATTTATTTATTGTCATTTTATTTACATTTATTTACTTTATGCACTTTATTTTTTTTAAGTGGATGGCTAAACGCCCCACTTTCTTTCTTTATTTACTTTTTTCCATTTTTCTTTACTTTATGTACTTTATTTTTTTTAAGTGGACTGCCAAACACCCCACTTTATTTATTTATTTATTTTTCTGCATTTTATTTATTTATTTCTTTATTTTTCTGCACTTTCTTTTTGTGTGGATGGTTAAGCGCCCCACTTTATTTACTTTTTTTTTATTTTTATTTTTTATTTTTTATTTACTTTCTGCAATTTACTTTTCTTTATGTGGATGATTAACCTTATTTATTTTATTCATTTACCATTTTTTTATGGCTGGCCAAAAGCCCATCTTACTTCTTTATTTTTTTATTATTATTACAACCAAAGCCCCCCGTCCTTTACTTTTTCGTCATTTTAAACATTATTTAGAATATTGAGACACTTATTTTTTTTCGCTTATTTCCTTTAAATAACAAAATTTAACCTTTTATTACTTTCATGAAAAAATAAATTTTTATAAAAAAAAAAAATCATAACCAGAAAATCCAATAAAAATTAATGGTTTTAAATATATTTTTTTTAAGACTTATGGATTAGATAATTACTTTTAAAGAAGAAATAAAAATTTAAAGAAAAAATAAAAACATAATAAAAAATAAAATAATACTAAGACCATTAAAAATAAAAATATAACAAGTATATCCACCAGAAGCATTAGAAAATGACAAGAAATTTTTACAAAGGTTGTCAATGAGTTTTCTTTTAAACCTAGACATACTTTATAAGAAAACCCCAGACTTGATGCTACTTCGCTGTGTAGATGCTCATGAAGCACGAAAGATCATGGAAGAAGTTCATGCTGGAATGTGTGGAGCATACACTAGTGGTCATACCATGGCAAGACAAATAATGAGAGCGGGCTACTATTAGCTCACATTAGAAAGTGATTGCATCAATCATGTAAGAAAATGTCATAAGTGCCAGATATATGCCAACAAGATCCAGGCTCCACATGTTCCTCATAATGTAACAGCAATACCTTGGCCTTTCGCTATATGGGGGATTGATGTCATTGGAGCAATCACCCCCAAGGCTTCTAATGGTCACAAATTCATTCTAGTGGCAATAGATTACTTCACCAAATGGGTAGAAACTGTGTTCTATGCAAGTGTAACACAAAAGGTGGTATGCCGATTCATTAAGAAAGAGATCATTTGTCGGTATGGGTTGCCAGAGCGTATCATCTCAGACAACGCTACGAACTTGAATAATGAGATGATGCAGACTTTGTGCCAACAGTTCAAGTTCAAGCACCTCAATTCAGCACCTTATCGACCGATGATGAATGGCGCAGTAAAAGCAGCCAATAAAAATATCAAGAGAATTATTGAAAAGATGATTGTCACTTACAAGGACTGGCATGAGATGTTATCTTTCGCACTACATGCTTACAGAACTTCTATCCGTACTTCTACTGGAGCAACACGTTTTTCTCTGGTATATGGTATGGAGGCCGTATTACCCATTGAAGTTGAGATTTCTTCGTTGAGAATATTAATGGATACCCAATTGGAAAAAGCAGAATGGATCAAGGCTAGATATGAGCAATTAAACCTAATTGATGAAAGAAGAATGATCGCCCTCTGCCATGGGCAACTTTATCAAAGGAGGATGATCCGCACTTACAATAAAAAGGTTCGCCCACGACAATTTCATGAAGGTGACATAGTGCTCAAGAAAATTCTACCCATTCAGCATGATTCTAGAGGAAAATGGACACCAAACTATGATGGACCATATGTGGTGAAGAAAGCCTTTTCAGGAGGGGCCTTAATTCTGACAGAAATGGACGGACGAGAACTACCAAAACCAGTAAATTCAGATTCAGTGAAGAAGTACTTTGCATACTGATGAAGTTTTCCGACAGAAGGGAAGAAGTAGGTACAGGATTGCCAGAGTTTGTTCGACCAAAGTTGTCAAAGAGAGTGTTCTTCTCTCAGATTTTCATTGTTCTTCATCTGTACCCAAGACTTTTATATTCCTTTACTTATAAATGAAAAGCCAATTCTCTCTAGCTCTTCTTCTTCAAATCTCACATTCAATTTTTATATTCCCTTATCCATAAATAAAAAGTCAATTCTCTCTAGCTCTTTTTCTTCAAATCTCATATTCTTGTTGGCCTCTAGTGTACAATAAATTGTGACTTTGTAGGAAGGGTAGTAATAATTAAAACTCAGAAAAAGCAAAGACCGTAGATTACTTTAATAAGCTTTATGAATTAAAACAGGTAAGATCGATGTCCTGCTTTGCGAACGGCACAAAACATTGGCTAACAGGGAAAAAGGAGTAACAAATCTTCGGGAGATGGCCTTGGTGGTTGCTTGGATGATCACTTCAAAAGTCTTACAATTGAAAATATGAGCATGATTATATCAACAAGAAGGAAGCATACTCACGAATGTTTCAACAAGGATGACTATCCAAAGAGGCATAAAGTATTATGCGGGAAAACGTTAAGGAAGTTGAGACCAAAATTCAGGAACAAGTCAAGAAAAACTTCTTTGAATGGGTTTCGAAAAGGATTAAGCTTTTGAGGCAATGGACATGAGCTGAGAAGCATAAAGAGATTCAATGGTAGTCCGAAAAGGCAATCACAAAGAGGATTCAGTAAAGCAAAGACATGAAGAACTAGATACATGCAAAAAAAAAAAAAAATGAGAGCGCCATCAATTACACATGCCCTGCATTCATGCATTTCACATCATGCATGCATAGCTTTTGCATAACAAGGACCAAACGGAAAGCATATCCGCGGCATGATTACAACAGTATAAACCGAGACTTCAACTTCATCAGCTCATTCCGGTCTATCACTGCATGCACAGCTAATACGCTAGACCAAGCCGCGTCAAGAATTCAACATTATGGTCAAGGATAAGGTAGACATAAAAAAATGTTATCGTTGACAATGTGTCAAAAGCCTGGCAATAGATTTGATAATCGAGGCATCACCCATAAGGACAGAATCGACGTTAGCTCAAATATCAAAGATATGATATAGCTATGGTCAAGGATAAGGTAGATATCAATAAATATTGTCATTGACAATTTGTCAAAAGCTGGCAATGGATTCGATAATCGAGGTTTCACCCATAAGGACAGGAGCGACGTCAGCTCAATGGAATATCAAAGATAAGAGATATCTATGACATCCAAATATTATCAAAAAGTAGGATCCATTTTTCCGGTTAAGTGGCGGATACGGTACTCCGTGACTCTCAAGTCGGTTATCTCAGTTGCCATAATAACTGATTCCTTCCTCCATTCTTTCTTTTATTTTCTTCTAAAAAATGGATCCTACTATTTCTGCTTTGCGAAAATACTTTCCTTCTCTCCCAATGAACATTCTTAAAAAGATTTACCGAGTTCGCTATGAACGATTAAGAGTTTTGATGCACAAAGGAATCCCTGAAGATGTACGGTGGTTAATTGAAGCTAAGGTTCGTCTGGCAGGCGAAGCCCCAGATGTATTTATGTCTCACATGCCTGGCATAGGCAAAAGCTCTTATGCCAAAAAGCGAAGAGCGAAAAGGTTACAAGTCTGTCATAAATGTGGTCGATGAACTTGTAATACTAAATGTCGTTCTTTAGGAATGATCTCCGATAATCGAGAAGATAAAATACGATTCATCAAGAATAGCCTAAGTAAGGATTCGTTGGATGATATCCCATTGACTCTTGAGACGCATTCTTATGGATCAGTGCAACGCGAACTTCTTGGTTTATGGAGTATTTTTCACAAAGAACGAGAATGTTATAGTCCCGGGAATCTGACTTTAAAAGACCATGTTTGCCAGTTTGTAAGAAAACTGGATGGGAAGCAAATTCCCGACTCATAGAAGACGTTGAAGCCGTTACTGGATGTAAAACCAGTGGAAGATGTGAGCCACAGTCACAATTACTGTACATATAATTTGTCGTATTTGAAAATTTGCATTTTCTTTTGACAATAATGTACTTGTTCCTGTAAGCGTAATTAACACGTTATCCTTTTATCGCTATAAAATGCGTGTTCTTCGCGGATACGATACTCCGTGAATCTCAAGTCGGTTATTTCAGTTTCCTACCATAACTGATTTTTTCCTTTCTTCTCTCAAATTTTTCTCTCATCAATGGATTCTACTCTTTCCGCCCTGCGAAAGTACTTTCCTTCTCTCCCAATAAATGTTCTTAAAATGATTTACCAAACTAGATGTGAAAGGATCAGAGTCTTCATGCACAAAGGCATTCCTGACAATGCACGGTGCTTAATTGAAGCTAAGGTCCGTTTGGATGTTGAAGTTTCAGATGCATTTATGCCCCTTATGTCCGGCTTAGGTAAAAGCGCTTATGCCAAAAAGCGAAGAGCAAAGAGGCTAAGCGTCTGTCATAAATGTAGACGATGGAATTGCGATACTAAATGTTGCTTTTTAGGATTCATCTCCAGAAATTGTGAAGATAAAAGAAAATTCATTAAGAATGACCTGCGTAAGGAATCTCTGGAGGATATCCGAGGGACTCTTGAAACGCATTCTTGTGGACTAGTGCAAGGTGAAATTATCAGTTTATGGATGACTTTCCATAAAGAACGAGACCGTTACAGTCTTGGGAATCTGACTTTAAATGACTCTGTTTGCCAGTTTGTAAGAAAACTGGATGGGAAGGAAATCCCCGACTCATAGAAGGCGTTGAAGCCGTTACTGGACGTAAAACCAGGGGAAGACGTGAGCCACAGTCACGACTACTGTACATGCTAGCTGTCACTTTTGAAAATTTTCCTTCTCTTCCAACAATAATGTACCTACTCCTGTAAATCTAATTGACGTTAGTCATAGTCACGACTATTGTACATACTAGCTATCACTTTTGAAAATTTTTCTTCTCTTCCGACAATAATGTACCTACTCTCGTAAATGTAATTATTGCATTATCTTTTCACCTCTATAAATACATCATCTTCTTTTCATTTCTCACAAGGTTAAGGATAGGAATGGAGAAAACCTCAACTCGTAAATCCCGAAGTATTTGTGTATTTTCTGGGGCTTTTCCTGGAAAAGATAAATAGTATTTAAAGGCAGCCAACCATTTGGGTAGAGTATTAGCTGAGCGAAAAATACATTTAGTTTATGGAGGAGGTAGTGTCGGATTAATGGGAGGTATAGCATCAGCAGCATCTCTAGAAGGAAGTCAAGTTTTGGGCATTATCCCTGGACCTTTGAAATTTGTTTCTGGGGGCAAGATTGGGGAAAAATTAATGGTTAAAAATTAGCAAGAGCGTTTGTTACAAATATTTTTTAATGCTGATGCTTTTATTGCTCTACTAGGAGGTTTTGGCACATTGGGAGAAATATTCCAAATTGCTTCCATGGCCTAACTTAATTTGCAAAAGAAATCCATTGGGCTGTTGAATATTAACAATTTCTTTACAGGTCTAATATCTTTTCTGGATTACGCTGTGCAGAAGAATTTTATATCAAAAGTGGCACAACGAATCCTAATATCCGCAACAACTGCCGAAGAATTGCTAGATAAAATGCAAGCTTTTGTTCCTGAATCAGATCCAGTGATGATTCAGATAGACTGGACACGACAGTCTTTCCCGACCAGTTCCATCCCATAATTGTCCTTTACCTGGCCTGTTGAAGCATTATGGAAGAAGAAGCGATCCGATCTGTTCTTATTGTCCTTTAGTTTTATTATCAGCATTTTTTTCGTGTTTCAGTTTTTCTTTTCAGGGAATTTTTTCTTTCTTTTTTTTACCTTTTAAGATAGTTTTGTTCATTCTGATATTAAAACCATAGGACAAAGCCTTTAATTTGGAATGGATGAGTAAGGAGTAATTTTTTGCTCTTGAGACGCATCCTATTGGGTCTACTAGTTATGACATTTTGGGGTAGCTAAGCTTTAACCTTATTTGGATGACATATCTCACAAGGGAATCTATATTTTCAGAAGAAAATATTAGATGAAACCTGGATATTGATTCCAAACATCCGTTCCCTTACATAATTTGTCAGTTTTATTTCTCATCATCAAGATTCACTCATTTCATGGAAGTTGAAATTTTTGAACTCACCTATTATGAAAATTCACACTTCCGAAGAAATCATTCCAACTTCAATTGCCCTCATACAAATTTTGCTTGAGGTACTAAGAAAAGCTCCTTAACCTCAAAAAGGAGAAAAGAGTTTTTCTCCACAATCAATTTTTCTTCAATGATAGGAGAGTTCCTGTCGTAGAGGTTCTAAGGAAATCTCCTTAACCTCAAACTCAATCAATTTTTCTTGGACGATAGGAGAGTTCCTGTCGTAGAGGTACTAAGGAAATCTCTTTAACCTCAAACTCAATCAATTTTTCTTCAACGATAGGAGAGTTTCTGTCATAAAGGTACTAAGGAAATCTCCTTAACCTCAAACTTAATCAATTTTTCTTCAACAATAGGAGAGTTCCTGTTGTAGAGGTACTAAGGAAAGCTCCTTAACCTCAAACTCAATCAATTTTTCTTTAACGATAGGAGAGTTCATGTCGTAGAGGTACTAAGGAAATCTCCTTAACCTCAAACTCAATCAATTTTTCTTCAACGATAGGAGAGTTCCTGTCGTAGTGGTTCTAAGGAAAGCTCCTTAACCTCAAACTCAATCAATTTTTCTTCAACGATCTGTCGTAGTGGTACTAAGGAAAGCTCCTTAACCTCAAACTCAATCAATTTTTCTTCAACGATAAGAGAGTTCCTGTCATAGAGATTCTAAGGAAATTTTCTTAACCTCAAACTCAATCAATTTTTCTTCAACGATAAGAGAGTTCCTGTCGTAGAGATACTAAGGAAAGTTCCTTAACCTCAAACTCAATCAATTTTTCTTCAACGATAGAAGAGTTTCTGTCGTAGAGGTTCTAAGGAAATCTCCTTAACCTCAAACTCAATCAATTTTTCTTCAACGATAGGAGAGTTCCTGTCGTAGAGGTACTAAGGAAATCTCCTTAACCTCAAACTCAATCAATTTTTCTTCAACGATAGGAGAATTCTTGTCGTAGAGGTAATAAGGAAAGTTCCTTAACCTTAAAAAGGAGGAGAAAAATTTTCTCCTCAGGGTTTAAGTGGCGAGAAGGTTCTCAATGCCTAGCTAAGGTCGGATGAAATTTAGTAACGGCTTTCCATGCATCATGTCCCATGAAGCATGCAAAGGGGGGGCAGCTGTTGACACCCAATTTCGTCCGACTATTAAAAAAAATTTTCAAAAAAATTTAAAATTAATTATTATAATTAATTAATTAATTAAAAAAAGAAAAAAAATGAAAAAAATGAAAAAAAAAATTGAATTAAATAGTTTAGGGGGGCATTTTTGTTTCGTAAGGTTAGATAGTGAATTTATATATATATATATATATATATAATAAAAGGGGAAGTTTTTTTTTAAAGAATTGACAAAAATAAGAAATTTGGGGTGAATCTGAAAAAATAGAGAAGTTTGGGAAAATTTTGACAAAATCTAAAAATTCCAGGGAAATCTGGTAATTTTTCGCATGATTTTTAGGCCAAACAGACAATTTTGGGCCAAATTGACAGAACAGACAAATTTGGGTCAATCAGTAATTTCGTGAAAAAATTGGGACCAGATTAGTAGTCAATGAAAGAGGAATGACTAAAACTGTCATTTTGACAAAATTATGAGATAAATCTTTTTTTAATTAAATTTCAATTTTTTTTAAATCAAAGGAATCCAATGCTTCTTCCTCTATAAATAGGGGTCCAAACCTGCAAAAGGGAGGGAGATTAGTAAGATTTTAGCTTCTTAATTAGAAAAGGAAAAACTGTAGATTTAGTCCCTGTTCCTCTTTTCTTCTTCCTAGAAAAACCTGAACTTTCCTTTTTCACTGTCTATCTTTTACCGTTTCCCCTCTCTCTCCGTTTGCCATTTTTCGTTTCCGTCAATCCTTTCGCCGTCACTACCTCCAGCCCTTTTGCCGTCTGACGCGCCGCCGCCCGCCTCCCACGCCGTGCCGCCAGCCCACCGTCTTCTTTTTCCTTCCCCGTCGTGACCTCCGCCGTCATCGCCTGACGTCGCCCTGCCATCTTCCACGTCGCCGGCCACCATACCCACCTCCTTGGAGTCGCCCTAGCTGCTGCCACCAAGCCCAGCTGCCGAATTGCGCCACCGTCGCCAAAGAAGAAAAATCAGAGACGACCCCACCCGTTTCCGTTCGAACCGACCCAGCCACTCTTTTTCTTTTGGGTAAAACTCCTTTATAACCCTTAATCTTCTCATATTCCTTCACACAAGTCACTAACTTTTTTTTTTATTTTTGCAGAACTAACAACAAACTTTTGGTGTTTATTTATTTTTTCTTTTTTTTTTTGCCCTTTTTCTTATTTCTTGTTGTTTTTTATGGAAGGTTATACCTCCTACTTTTATGTGGATGGCCAAACACCCCACCTTATTTATTTTTTTATTTATTTATTGTTATTTTATTTACTTTATGCACTTTATTTTTTTTAAGTGGATGGCTAAACGTCCTATTTTCTTTATTTATTTACTTTTCTGCAATTATTTACTTTATGCACTTTATTTATTTATTTATTTATTTATTACATGGATGGCTAAACGCCCAACTTTCTTTCTTTATTTACTTTTCTCCATTTTTTTTTACTTTATGTACTTTATTTTTTTTAAGTGGACGGCCAAACACCCCACTTTATTTATTTATTTATTTTTCTACATTTTATTTATTTATTTCTTTATTTTTTTGCACTTTATTTTTGTGTGGATGGTTAAACGCCCCACTTTATTTACTTTTTATTTTTTATTTTTTATTTACTTTCTGCAATTTACTTTTTTTTATGTGGATGATTAACCTTACTTAATTTATTCATTTACCATTTTTTTATGGCTTGCCAAAAGCCTATCTTACTTCTTTATTTTTTTTTATTATTACAACCAAAGTCCCCCGTCCTTTACTTTTTCGTCATTTTAAACATTATTTAGAATATTAAGACACTTATTTTTTTTTCTCTTATTTCCTTTAAATAACAAAAGTTAACCTTTTATTCCTTTCATCAAAAAATAAATTTTTATAAAAAAAAATCATAACCAGACAATCCAATAAAAATTAATGGTTTTAAATAATTTTTTTTAAGGCATATGGATTAGATAATTACTTTTAAAGAAGAAATAAAAATTTAAATAAAAAATAAAAACATAATAAAAAATAAAATAATACTAAGACCATTAAAAATCCGTATTTGGATAATTCAGTAAAAAAATTATGACAAAAAATAATAATTAATTAAATAATTAATAATAAATTAAAAATAAAATTTTCATTAAATTCCATATCCGGGTGATTCGATAGGATCCATGGTTTTGGAAAATATCAATTTTTAATAAAAATGAATAAAAATTAAGTATCAAGATTAAAAAAATCCATATTATGATAATTCGATAGAATTTATGATATGGATTAATAATTAATTAAAATATTTAATAATAAATAAAAACTAAATTTCATTAAATTTCAGATCCGGGTGATTCGATAGAATCCACAGTTTGGAAATATTAAATTTATAAAATTATTATAAAAAAATCAAGTATCAAGATTTAAAATTTCATATCCAGTTGATCTGATAAGATTCATGGTTTGGAATTAAATTAAATAAAATTCATTAAAATTATTCTCAATCAAAGATTAGATCAAGAATTAAATAGTTAGGAAAAGATAAAAACTGAACCCCATTGTACCAATTTCCGAGCGCTTTAATAAGGTTATTTTAGTATAATCGACTTACGATCTTAGAATCTCTCGCAGACCATAATAGGTATCCAATCGACCTAGGTAAACCGATTGGTGGCGACTCCTAAAAATCACGTTGCTACAATTACTAAAACTAGGTCAAATGGTTGTATGCATGGTTATTAAAAACGCAACTCAAGTCGTAAAGTCATACGTTTTTACGATTTCAAAAACCAAAACCATTCCAAGTCGTGGCAAAAATTTACTTAATGGTGAAAACACGTAGAAACGCGATTGTAAACGTAAAGTCATATCAGTTCTTAGACTTTACATTTCCACTACTTCCAATAATTTACCCGCAAATAATTTTTCAAACTTATAAGGGCCCAATTTGATAGCCCAATAAGATACATGTGAAAGACCGCATTAAGCCAACGTACTTTCATAGCCCTACATATCTGTTCTCTCTCTTCTACCATCTATGTGTGATAAAACACCAAGAGATGTCGTTATCTTCCTATCTCTAGCATGGCCTTGCCTGGTTTTTCTCCCCCCCCCCCTATAGTTGCCCTGCCACCTCTGGTTTTCTTTGTTGTCAACAGCAACACCCATAGTTGGCTAAAATTGCAACCCATCTTGCCAAAACTACCTACAACACTCCTCTTAAATTCGCCACTCAACCATGTCCTCTTCTAGTCTTTCTCGTTCACCCTTTGGCTTTGCTAGGCAATTCAAGTGGGCTAAACCTCAAAAAAGCCCTAAAATTATAATTCACTATATCACTTAAGCCCCAATGTTTTTCACATGTTCCAAAACGATCATTTAAAATAATCACAAAAATGTTTCAATTTTCAGTTTTCAACTAAATTGACTACAACACATTTACATCTTAATTCATTTTTTTTATATTTATGATGTGTCTTATTGTTTATCTTATTAGCATGAACTTTTAATGAAAATTCATATGGTTATAATTTTTTTTATATTTTATGATATTTTTGTAGAATCTTATGATTCTACGACTTTTTATGACTTTATGACTATAAAAAAACCAAATCGACTCTAAGTAGAATCTCGACTTTGAAATCCTTAGTTGTATGTATGCATATATATGTGTGGGTTATTATGTTGTTTTATTTTAGGGTAAATATTTTCAGTTGTCTCTAAACTATGCCCAAGTTGCTTATTCGTCCCCAAACTATCATGTGTTGCACCACTTGTCCTGAAACTATTTAATTGTTGCTATTTCATCATGTCATCAATTAAATTGTTAAATATGGACGGAAAAGTGCTGTCACATCAGCAGCCACATCATTTTTCCATTCCACATCAGCGACCACATTATTTTTCCAGCTATATTTAATGGTTTAGTTGATGGTAGGACGAAATAGCAACAATTAAATAGTTTCAGGATGAGTGGTACAACATATGATAGTTTGGGGACGAATAAACAACTTGGGCATAGTTTAGGGATAACTGAAAATATTTATCCTTTATTTTATTTATGATTCTTGAAAACTTGGTTACTATATTTTGTTAATGGTACCAATAGGGCTATATGTCTATAGTCTTAATTCACTACAGGAATTAAGATGATAGATGAGCAACCTGAGAAGACTAATGCAATCCGAAAGCACTATGTTAGGCTAATATGTTGGTCTTTCTTTGTCTATATGAATTGAGCACTATGTCATGTAAAGTATTGCTTAGATAGAAAAAGGTTGGCTCGCTGGATTTTAAGGAACTAGGGATCTAGCCTAAAGAGGCTGTATGGTTTACTTTTATTTGCTACATTCATGCATTCATCCCATGCATTGCATTCTGGTTGTGCTTGTGCATTCTAGCTGTGCATGTTTAACCTCCTTTCTTGTGCATGGACTAGTTGTTCTAGTTGTGATAATCTTCAAGTTCTATTGTTTTTCCTTGGCTGCTGGAGCTAAGCTTAGACTATGGCCTAAGATTGAGTATTGGCTTACTAATGTCCTTTTGTGTTTGAGTTAGATAATACTTTTCTGTACATGGTAGTATTACATTGTTTGTCTTGTTGCAAGTACAATGGCTTAAAGCTGAGGCAATATTGCTGTTAAATTGATTTCAGATTTTTCTAGTTATTATTGTTTCTTATTGAATTTCATTAGAAACTTTCTCTTTATGGCTACCATTTTGTAGACAAAGAGGTTGTTGCTGTGGTTTTACTGTACTAGAGCTGAAGAAGTTTATCTTTCTCTCAAAAGTTGAAGTGAATATAAAGTCCTGGGTTTTGGACTTCCATGTCTTGGATCTTCCCCTATGCTACGTATAAAATTTGTATATAGGCTATAAAATGGCTACTTTATACTCAAATGTTGGAATACTACCTGAGGAATAAAGATGTTTTCTGTGTAAATTTTAAAAATTCATCTTGTGTATCTTGTTTAATTCAGCTTTTCAATAAGTCATGTTCTTAAGTTGCCAAACTATATTTCTTTCATTGTTTAACTCATAGTTTTAATGAATTTTTTTATAACTCATAGGTTATAAGTAATAGGGACATGACAGGTAAGATGCGGGTTTAAGTCTACCTACATATATATATGTATGTATATGTGCACGCACACATGTGTATATATGTGTATGTGTATAATTGTAATAATAATAATAATTTAACACAACAACCTAATTTACTTCGCTACTTGTAATTGCAAATAATTGTTACTCCCTCTGTCCCAATTTACTTGAAACATATTTCTTTTTGGGAAGTCCCAAAAGGTTGAAACGTTTCCTCTTTTAGAAAAGTTTAAACAATTAAATTATCATTTTACACGAAACCCAATAAAGACTCTTTTTTTAATATCCACTCAATCTCTCACTGCACAAAACCCAAAAAAGAATATTTTTTTAATCATTATTTAAACTTTTACTACATAAAAAAATAACACAAATTACATATACCTTAATCTCCATACCCAGACAAATGTTTTAACTAAAATGGGACAGAGGTAGTATTATAAGACTACGACAAGATAGCTAAAGCAGAGATCCATGGAAGGTTCTCACACTTTTCTTCACAAAGTTGTACTACTACTAAGTGTGTGCTCCTTTCAATAATTTGATTTGGATAAATTCCTTATAATTTATTTGTAGCTAAGCTGATTTGTGTTTTAATTATTAATATTTTTTTAGATCAATTTTAATATATTTTTTTATTATGACAATCTGTTATAGAGTTATTGTTTTCATTAAGGTGGTATACAATGCATTTTACTCAATCCTGTACACCTTTAAATAAATAGGATATAAATATTAAAATTATAAAATGAATAAAAAATAAAAAAAAATATAGATTGAACATTCAATATAATGGATAAAATATGGGTTTTTGCACTATCTTACCTATATCCTTATCATCATAAACAGATGTCTCTCAGGCGAATATTCTCGAGCACAAAATCTCAAATTAAACTCAAATCTAAAGCGTACGAAAACTTTCGACTCTTCCACTCAAACCAAGCCTCCTGGCATGACTTACGAAATTCTATTTATTAGGATAATTGTTTGGGGAGTAAGTAAAGTAAGAAATGGGACAGCTACAGTGAATGTGAAATGGAGGTGAGGGTGGTGATTTGGTACCATCCGAATCCAAAGGCTGAAATTCTGGGCCTCACAGAAGAGGAAGATACGCGCACACATGGGATCACTCACTCACTGCCTCCATGGCTCCATGACCATACCATAAACATAAACAGAGCTTCTCTCTCTTTAATTTGAACATGTGTCTGTCTGTGTTGAGAATGTCCATCACAAGTGTGTGGAAAGGAAACGCATCCTCTGGAAGTGGGCCCCGCCCCCATTAGACATGGTGACTTTTCATTCTAAGCCGTAAATCTCGTCAAAAATAAAAATTCAACCCCCAAATTTTGAAACAAACAAATTATCTGGTGTTTGTTGGAATCTTCGTATTATTCCCAGCATAATTAGATTAAGCATCATTAATCCCCTAATTACTGAACAATTATACCAGAATTTTGTTAATTTATTTATTACTTAAAAACTTTCACATTTATCCCCAGAAACACCTCCTTTATACAGTAACAGCAGTAGTAGTACTCTTTGTTTTCTTAAAACTAAAAATTATAAAGAAAATTCCTTTTCTTTACCTTCTCCTGGACTACACCAGTTTTTTCCTCGATTCGTTGATCTGCCCATTGGTCTCCATCTTTGGTTTTTAATGGGGATCAAGATCCTAGAGAGAAGCTGAGAAGCTGGAGGGAGAGACGGGGAGGATTTAGAGGGAAGAAGGTGGAAAGATTGGTTCTTTAAGTGAGAATTCTGAGATGGTGAAGTAGGACTGCTCAAGTACTGAGGCATAATCAGTGTCTTTTTATTGGTTGCGGGTTTGATTTCTGACATGGGTGGCTGTTTCCCTTGCTTTGGATCATCAAACAAGGAGGGTAGTGGAGGTGAAGGGGTTGTGAAGGAAGTGGGCAGGAAGGATTCAGCCAAAGATGGCTCAGTGCCTCAGTCACACCATGTTAGTTCAGGTACAGTGATTCAATCGGCCATCAATTTTCTCGGAAATCATGATTTTTATCCTTCTTTATCTTTTCGATTTCGTTGATCAGTTTGGCGTACTGAATTCCTAGTTTGGTATGTTCTTTTTGTCGGTTCTTGGTTTGATCTTTCACGTAGATCTTTGTTTAGTTATATCTCCAATTTCAGCTGCGGAATCTACTTGGCGATCTGCTTTTTAGTTTTGGGCTTGGTTATATCTCCAATTGTTTTTGTTCTTCTTGTTACACTCCCCACCCATAATCTGCCTGGGCTGTACAAGCATCAATATATGACTGACGAGTATGAATTTGTGCGATCTTGTTGATTTGATATTAGCAAGAGTTCAAAGAACCTGGTTGCATTTATTTTCTTCATGAAATAAAGGCAAGGTGAAGCTGTAATTCTATCCCGATTTCAATAGAATTTACTAGTCTGGCACCAAATTCTTATCATGGTTACAGCCATTATTTCAAGTATGAACTCTATGATCTTATAGATATTGATATAGAAACAGTTGCTCTATCATGCCTTTTGTAGAATCTACAAATTGATTTCCATAGTTATAATGTACATTTTATCTGAACTATTGCTTCTGCGGATGACCATTTATTTATGTTCTTTTCTTGCGCTTTTATCCTTCCAATGAATCTCTTGTTCCCTTCTTTAAACAGATAAAACAAAATCTCGAAGTAACTCTGAGTCTAAAAAGGACGCAGTGATCCCCAAAGAACCAACAGCACATATTGCAGCACAAACATTTACATTTCGAGAGCTTGCTGCTGCCACAAAAAACTTTAGACCAGAATCCTTGTTGGGTGAAGGTGGTTTCGGACGTGTTTACAAAGGTCGTTTGGAGAGTACGGGACAGGTAACCTGTCAGAGTTGTTACAGTGCCTCTTGAACATAAAATTTGTGGTTGCCTGGTCTTAAGATTTGACCTGTTTGGATGCAATATCTGAAGTTTTCAGATTTGGCTTCTGTTCTGAATAGTGTTATGCATGGGTTTTAAATCTGGACATGTGAATTTTATCCTTGCAGGTAGTTGCTGTTAAACAGCTTGACCGAAATGGCTTGCAAGGAAACAGAGAATTTCTGGTGGAAGTTCTGATGCTCAGCCTGTTACACCATCCAAACCTAGTAAACTTGATTGGTTATTGTGCTGATGGGGATCAACGCCTTCTTGTTTACGAGTTCATGCCATTAGGATCATTGGAGGACCATTTGCATGGTAAGATCACAACCGTTGTTTATTTTAAAAAAATTCACATATTTTACACCTATGGTATAGTTGTTTCTATACTGGAAGGAACTATTGCTACTGGGCTTCTCATCTGGATAGTATTCACCTGTTTTACACACTGTTTTTTTTGTTTTTTACGATGGAAAGCAACAACCATTTCATTCATTATATGTGAATCCAATTGATTTACTATAGAGGACATAGTTTTGCTGCTGCCCTGATAAATGTAATGGCTGTGGCTCTCTTTTGCATGAATGTGCTTTTAAGTATTTGTTTGGTAATAGGGGATAATGATTCTGGAATGAGTTAGCATATAATTGTATTATATTTGATGTTATCTCATTGCTGATATATCTCAGTAAGTACTATGTAATAAATAATTTGTGTTGCCACCTAGCTGGTTTTATTTAATTTGATAAACTTGGGCGGTTTTGCTTCTGGTTTTATAGTAGTAGCAGCAGTAGCCCAAGCTGTCTGAACGCTGAAAGTAATTTTGTTGTAGTGTCATAGCCGTTTTAGGCCTGAGGGTGTTTAGGTGCTTGGAGTATCAGATGAGACCTAACATTATGATAAGCTCCCACGGCATACATATTCCTCTAAAGTGAAAAGGTCTCCAAATTGTGCCTCGCATGGAGCTGTGATTAAAAGATCAGATGGTGGTGAAACTGGAAGCACATTGTCTTAAAGTGGCATTGTTCAGAAAGCGGCATTTTTGGGATGCATATGTGGAACTTTTAACAATAATATGAAATAGAATTGAAAAAGGAGGAGTAAACTATCATTTTTCACAGCCAGGGAATTGGTATCTTAAAACTTATATTTCATGTATGCCACATTTCTCCAGTTCTGAAACCCAGGAAAAATGTGTCTTTCTCATTCTCTGGATCTACAGGATGAGAAATAATGAGTATATTTAGTTCAATTGTTATGCTGGGACATGCAGGACACTTGGTGCTAAGTGCTAACGAATTGGCTAGATAAGAATTAAGAGCTTATTTTGAGCATATCTTTTAAGTTTGGAAAATCGTATACTAATCTAAGCTTTCAAATGCATCAGGGGGCCCCATCCCTAATGAATGGCCTGGAACTGTCAGTAGTGGCAGACTGATGTTCCTTTACCCTTAAAAAGTTTTCATTATAGAAAAACAGGAGTCTGATCAGGACTCAAGTCAAGGTTCTATTTTTCATTATCTTGGCACCTCTTTTAGTCGATACATAAGATTCATGTAGCCATCCCCAACTAGTTGGTTCAGGATTAAGGTTTGGATCAATATCATTTGATTGATTTCCCTTTTAGCTTTCTGTTCCTTGATTTTAAGCCATGACAGTATCCGACTGTTGCAAGTCATAAACGGGTTGAACCTAGATAATTTATTATAAAGAAGTACAACAGCATCCTCATCTAGTTCCTTGAGGCGTTGATAAGAACCACTTGTTTTTTCTGAACGGTGAAATCCAACAATTTCTCATATGATATCATCTTTGCTTGTTCTGTTGTGGCCCTTATTGGGATCTTCTTGCCTATTGTTAGAGTATGAAGATTATTTAATAAGCTTTTGGAGAAATGATTTTTGTTTATACAGAATTTAAGAGCCAAATGCCCTAAGCTTATGTGTTTTCTTCTTTGTGTCAACATTTATACCCCAAAACTTGATATCTTCCTGAATATATCTAGAATTTGATATTTTTGTTTTTTTGTGGGATGGTGTGTTTTGGGAGGGGAGCAGCATATCATGCATTTTTTGATTGAAAATAGTGTCCTCCGAATTTGCAGACTGTTAAAACTTTTGCGGAGCAGACTCTTAATGGTGCATGGTAGGTGGTCAGATTTGGGTCCTGTTGTTGTGAAGTGACGGATAAGAAGGCTTGTATCTGAGAATATAACATGCATATAAATTTGACATGTGTGAAATCAGCAAATGCTTTACTTCTTTTCTATGAACTTGTACGTCTCTTGAACATCTCAAGTACATTTGTCTGGCTCTTTAGCAGGATGGGCTATTTGAAATGTATGTGGCATGGTTAGTGCATAACTGAAATAAGGGAATCAGAAACACTTCATAACCTTTGTGAGGGGAACATTTGCTTGAATTTCACTTTGAACAATCTTGTGGCAGCATTTAGGTCATCTTGCAATGCTATGAGCATTACATTCACTGTATCAACCACATGATGGAACACCTTATATTGACCTTTTTAATGTATTTCTAACTTCTGAAAATTTCCTTGTAAGTGGGAAAAATATAAAAGGATGGTGATGGGTTTCGAAACTCCATCTCGCAATTCCATTGCAAGAAGGTTGTGTTAGGAGTGGTATCCAAAATACTTGTCATTTTATTGTTTTAAATGAATTTATATTGTCAGTACAATTTTTCTTTTAAGTTGGCACTATAAATGGCGTGCAACCAACCTGAACTTGGTTGAGCTTGATGCAACTGATATGACCATTTACTCTTTCTTGCTATTTGAACATTTGACTGAAAGTACCCAATTTTAGGATTACTTAAGATAAGTATATTACCATCAAGGTCGAAATACAAATTACTTTTTTAGGAAAAGCATTCATTGCCTGATTTTCTGAGTTGTTGTCTAGATCTTGCACCCGACAAGGAGCCTCTTGACTGGAATACTAGGATGAAGATTGCAGCTGGTGCAGCTAAAGGATTGGAGTATTTGCATGATAAAGCCAACCCTCCTGTCATATACAGAGACTTGAAATCATCCAACATCCTTCTTGATGAGGGATTCCACCCAAAGTTATCGGACTTTGGACTGGCAAAACTTGGTCCTGTTGGTGACAAAACCCATGTCTCTACGCGTGTAATGGGTACATATGGTTACTGTGCCCCTGAATATGCAATGACTGGTCAACTCACTTTGAAATCTGATGTCTACAGTTTCGGAGTTGTCTTTCTTGAAATTATAACTGGGCGCAAGGCTATTGATAGTACCCGGGCACCTGGAGAGCAGAATCTTGTCGCATGGGTTAGTATTTCACTTCACATATTTATGTTGTCAACGTATTCTTTGAGTTAAATAAGGAATAATATTTCTTCAGGCACGACCACTGTTCAAGGATCGGAGGAAGTTTCCCAAAATGGCTGATCCTTTGCTCCAAGGTCGTTACCCAATGCGAGGATTGTACCAAGCCCTAGCAGTTGCAGCGATGTGTTTGCAAGAGCAGGCTGCTACAAGGCCGCTAATAGGTGATGTTGTGACAGCCCTAACATATTTGGCCTCCCAAACTTATGATCCAAATGCAGCTAGCAATCATAGTAGCCGAGGTGGTACTCCCAGAGTCAAGGAGGACAGGTGGAGTGTTGCAGATGGGCTGGACAGTCCCGACACAAGACATGGTCGCATTGGTTCTCCGTCTGCCCACAGAAATTCACCTGATTACAGGAAGAGAGGCCACCATGCCAGGGAATTCAGTACTGATGCAGAGATAGGCAGGAGTGAAGGCGGTGGATCTGGGAGGAAATGGGGATTGGATGATTCAGAGCGACAGGAATCTCATAGAGACAGCCCTCTGCATTCATCAAGAGCAAGGGAAACTCCTAGGAACCGAGACCTTGATAGAGAACGTGCTGTGGCTGAGGCAAAGGTCTGGGGCGAGAATTGGAGAGAGAGGAAACGGGTGAGTGCAATGGGTAGTTTTGATGGTTCTAATGACTGATCTGGCTACATGCGTGAATTCATGTCATTTTACCCGTTGAGAGAACTTTCCAAGGAAAAGGAAGAAAAAAAAAAAGGGAATACAGGGCAAGCCACCCATTACTTTCTCTGCCTGGTTCTGTTCCACCCTGTGAATAATTGTTGCTTTTGTCCTGTATGGTTGAGTCCGAGTATGAAGCTGAGTGCATGGACTGCATGGTTGGGTGAAGGCAGTCTTGAGCAGTTAGAAATGGGTTTGGAGCACTTGCTGGTACTCTGCAACAGACTGCTGTATGCGATAAAATCGATGTATGTACTTAGAGCATTTTGATGTTTATTGTGTAGATGATATGGGAAGACATGATTTTTGCCCCGCATAATATTTGTTCTTTAGTATGGAGAAAGATAGCCCTTTCAGTTTTCTTTTTTGCTTTTTGGGTGTCCAATCTTGGGCTTGTACACTATTACGGTTTTGCTTAAACTCTATTTTCTCAAATCCAAGAGCTAGCTTTGTGGCTGCGTGTATGACTTGCCAGGTAGCTCTCTGCATCAAAGCTACTCCAGTGCACTTGTGTTTCCAAAACTCCGAAGCTGGTTTTGGTGGATTTTTAAGATGAGCGTCCGTAGAGAACCAAAAACACCAGGCAGATAAAGAGGAAAAGGGTTGGGCTGGAGATTCAGTTGTCTTGAGATGTTTACCGCACATTCGGGATCACTGACCTGAGATATCAAAGAAAACTAGCCTCTAATCCCCAATATTTAGCTGGCATCCTTAACATTATAAAACCACATCTACAAAATTCTGTTGCAATTCATTCCATCCCATGTAAGCTAACGAGATTTAACGAGACAAGTCACAATTACATGACAGATGACAGATATCACATCTAAAATTCAAGTTTTAACATCAGCATTTATATTATATTTTCAAAAATCCGGATCACATTGTCACATCTACCATTTATCATATTACAGTTTTCCATTCTTGTATCTTGTATCTCCGCATCTTAAATGAAAAAAAATGCAAACGTCAAATCAAGCGGCTCCCACACAACCATCCTTCCCCCATGCGATGGCGAGGCCAAGAAAACCAAAAACAAACTGGAATGACCAGTTTGCTAACAAGTATTCCATTTACTAACAAGTGATATCGGCTACAATGATTTGACAAATTGGGGTACAAAGAAGCAAGAGGTGGCTGTCAAATTAGCTATGACTTTCCACACAATTCTATAAGTTATACACCTTCACTAACCTAATCCTATGATACCGACTACTGTACGGTAACTAATCTGCTCAGTACAGTAGCACTGGCAACAAACTGCATACTGGGCAAACTAAACAATCTCCTTACCAGGACAGTTCACCCAATAGCATCCTAAGTGGCTTCCAAAAGCATCATCCGTGATTACCCCAAAAATTTGCACTTCACCCTCTGAACAATCATTTCCTCCTCTTACCCTGCTAAAACAAAAGGGATTTCACCTTGTCATCACATGCACACAGAAGTCAAACTCAGATTCAGGAAAAATTGATCGTATATCTAACAACTGACCGAGCTCAGATAATCATCCATTGATGCTTGCTTCCTCTTCTTCATTTGGGTAGGACTTTCGGTAGACTGCCTTGCAGTAGCCCGCTTTGATGGGGTCATGCTCTGCAACACAGCAAAACAATTGAAAAGTCAATGGACAATATCCCAGAACATAAAATCAGAAAACACGCAAAGATGCATGCGCAGGGCACATTTCCAGACATGAGAAAGAAAACATGACAGAACCTTGGCAAGTTTCTTCTCTTTTCGAGCTTGTCTCTCCCTTTCATCATATTCTTGGTTTTCCTTCTCCACCAGTCGAATGAGGGTATCACATCTCCTGGCAAGCTCCTGAGTGGTGCGAGACTTCACAAACCAATCAAACCGAAACAAAGGTGATGTGCGAAATGCTGCCTTCAGTTCATCCCAGTTCCCATAGCCAAGCTTGTGAACCATGCATATCTAATAAGATGTAATGGGACGTAATCATGGTTAGTCCAAACACAAGCAGACTGAAGCAGTCCCCACAATACATGACAAGGCAAGAGAGTGAGGACGCACCATGAATCTGTCACATTCTTCATTGTACAGTTTCCCTTTATTCTGGCCATACTGTATCTTCAGTTCCAGCCACGGGTTCCTGTAGCGATCCAACTTCTTACCAATTGCCTTCATGATTTCATCTTTCCTTGATATTCTGGCCTCTCCTCTTTCAATGTTCTTAATGATCCTATCATAATCTGCAGATGATGGCACAATTTACAATAAATCAGACTACTGCAAAAGCCTATAGTTATGATCCAGTACAATGTACACATAAACATGAACAAACTAATTTTTGGAATAACAGAATCAAGGCAGTTGAACTTTATCAGCAACAAAATTTCTTTCAAACAGTTAAAGCCATCATAGAGAAGCCCATCAACATACTCAAGAGAAGGGATGACAAGCAGAAAATTATCTAAAACATCAGTCCACTTTCACCCTCTCTTAGAGACAATCTATGAATAAATCTTGAGTATTACAAATCACGTATGCATCCTCAGGTACACTAACAATTTATCTGTGCACTCGAAGCACGATGAAGATCTACACTTCCTGACCAATATCTGACTTAATTGATACATGCATATTACTTACCATTCAACTCCTTATATCGTTCTTTGAAAACCTTAGCATATCTTTCAACTTCCTCCTGTGTTTTCCCTTCCATTTCTGCAGCAATACTTTTTATGTCATTCCGTCCATACTTCTCACAAGCTCTTATGAAAGTATTAAAATCTCTTCTACTCCAAGTAGAAAATCCCTGCAAATAAAAATTTAAAGTTGAGCAACAAAAGATGCAAACCTTATTCAGAGAAGAAATTAAATATTCCACATACCTCTTCCAATAATCGTTCTTTTTCTTCCAATTCCTCAGCGGTCAGAGGGTCTCCCACTTCTAAACAACAATCTGAATCAGCTAACAGAGAAATTCCACAATTAAGAATGCAAATAAAAAGGATAAAGCTGTGATACCTTCAGGTTCATCTACTTCAATAGTGTCCTTCAACTGGCTCTTCTGATGAGCTTGCTGAAGTTTTATTACAAAACAAAAACATGTTTTAAACAAACTGATCAAGCAAAAAGATGTAAAATAAATTTAACTTGGATGATACATACCATAAGATAGCGCACTTCTTTTTCATACAACTCACTCAGCCTTTGCGTATTAAAAAACTGGAAATCATGCCTGGAAAAGCACAAAGTTAAACAGAAGAACTCTGAATTCAAATCAGCCATCAAATAAGTCAGGCAAGGCTTACAGTTGGGGCATGCGAGGGATACGAGGCTCCTTTGGTTTAGCTGGACCACCTTGCCTCATTGTTTGTTTGAAGTACTCAGACTCTGAGTAACTAATTAGTCCAACAATCACGTCAGTTCACCATGAAAACTACATAGTGGACAAATACAGATGTTACTTAAATAAAGTGAACTTACTTGCGCTTCCGCTCTCTTTTTGGCGGCTCAATCCAGTTCTCACTGACAATCTTCTTAAAATCAAACTTGTTCTCATCCTTCATCAAGAATAAATTGGCATGATTACATAATTGCGAAGTAAAATTGTGTAGTTATTGGAGGAAGACCAAACAACAAAATAGTAACTTTTGTTAAAACAAGAATGTACTCTCACCTTATCATCATCGAAATCATACAATTCAGCAGCTACAATAAAAAGCAAGGGTAAGAAAAAAAAAACCAGAATGTCAATCTATGTTTGAATAAGCAAAAGTAGAGAGAAAAAGTTCAAAAGAGAGGCATGCATACTATCATCCATCTTAAATTTGATTGCATCCTCAGTAAATTTCTTCATCTTGGCATCAAGCTCAGCAGTTGCAGCCTCTCCTTTGGCAATTATTCTATCAATGTCTTCATCTGTAATAGTGCTGTCCTTTGAACTAAAGACCATTTCAGCACCAAACCTCACCATTTGAAGCAACTCATCCTTGTTAACAGCTGTGTGAAAAAAAGAAGCATTGCATTACTAAAGCAGATACAGAATTGACACATAAGAGGATGACTAGAAGTTCACTTACTTTTCTGCTCTGCTAATCTTCCTTGCTGGATAACAAGAGCATCCAGTGCAAGCTTTTTATAGGCTCTCTCAATAACTTTTTCCTCGATAGTGTACTGTTTCATACACAATTGAAATAGGAGGTTAATGCTTCTGGGATAACAAGAAAAAGTATTCCAGCATCACTCAGCTCCACCATATTGCAGAATAAAAGAACAAAGAGCCTAGCTTATTGCAAATTGAAAATTTCCAACCTCTGTGCAAAATCGAAACACTTGAACTTCTTTCTTTTGGCCAATCCTATGAGCACGATCCTGTGCTTGTAGATCCACTTGAGGATTCCTGTAGAATACAGCTTAGTCCAACTGATTCAACAAGGAGATAGGAACTATACACAGAGCTGAATAGGTGTTATTCAACATGAAAGAGGATGCATACCAATCACTATCATAAAGAATAACAACATCTGCAGTAGCAAGATTAATGCCAAGGCCCCCAGCTCTAGTCGACAAAAGGAAAGCAAATTTCTCACTTCCTGGCCTGTTGAAGGCTTCAATAGAAGCATCACGATCTTCTCCACCAGTGTTACCATCAATCCGACAATATTGGTACCCACGAAACATCAAATAGTCTTCAAGAATATCTAGCAACCTGGTCATCTGAAAAGGCCATCAAACGTCCCAAATTTAGGCATTGTCAAGTAACAAATGACACCTTAAACTTCAGCACATTTTCACAGACGTCTAAGCAACTGGATGACAGTTATCTTGGCATTACCTGTGAAAATATTAAAACCCTTGAATCACGCTCTTTTAGCTTTGGGAGTAACTTGTCCAAAAGAACCATTTTACCTGAATCAGAAACCAAAGACTAGATTCATGTCATGCACAACCACTTGTAATCTACATAAGCAAAATTTCTTCCAATATGAAACACATACCAGCATTTGTTATAAGATGGTCGCCAGTGGTGTAGGGTGGTCCTGGTTCAGCACCTTGGAATAGATACGGATGATTGCAGCACTTCCTAAGCTGCATTGCTATATTCAGAAGACGCTTACGCTCTCCACCAGCATTAACAACTTCAAGATCTTTCTGTAGTAAAGCCCTGTAGTATTGTTTTTGCATCTGGGACATGCCAACCTTAAGAATTGTCTCTTTCTTTGGAGGCAAACCTTTCTCAACATCTGATTTCAACCTCCGAAGGAGAAATGGTCTGAGGACCTGGGTAAGATACAACTAGGAGCATTAATTTACTCCTATAAAAGAAAAAGAATATTGTTGGTAACTGACATTTCAGTTTACCTTGTGAAGTTGTTGGACAACCTCCTGCTCATCATTTTCTCCAGAAATCTGAAACCACTCATCAAAAGTTTCAGCAGAACTGAAAATCTCAGGCAGCAAGAAGTTAAGAAGGGCCCACAGTTCATGGAGATTATTCTGCACGAGAAACAAATACCAAAATTGTCATTAGAAACGAAAGAAGAAATAAAGAGGAGGCAACTGGAGGGAGAATTTATTTTAAGAAAAAAAAGATAGTGGAAATAAATTAATCAGAGCAGGAAGTGAACAAAAGAAGAGAAATGACAGCCTAGATCATCAGGACTGATGGACTATGATAACCATCATCTGCCCTTTCTTGGCTAAGTTTAAGGTCATACTGTACACTATTCTATCCATATCAATGGCCTTTGGCATCAGACCATAAATTCACATACCTGAAGTGGTGTGCCCGTAATAAGAAGGCGATAATTGGTATTATATAGTCTCATTGTTTTTGAAAGCAGTGAGTTTTCATTCTTTATTCGATGAGCTTCATCAATAATTATGTAGCGCCAGCTAAAACGACGCAATGCAGACTTCTCTTTGATGGCCATTTCAAAACTAGTAACACAAACATCAAATTTCCCAGCAACCAGCAACTCATCACGGATATATTGCTGCATCAATTGTCGGGGACAAATCAGCTAATAAGAAGGGTTTTCTGGTAAATAGAAAAGTTGTTAACAGGCGACATACCCTTTCCTCAGGATTCCCAAGAAATTTTACAGGACGTAGAACTGGACAAAAGCGACGTATTTCATTCATCCAGTTACCCAGAGTAGATTTGGGAGCGACAACCATATGAGGACCAGTAATTCCTCTATACTCATGTAAATAGCCCAGCAAGGAAATAGTTTGCAAAGTCTTGCCGAGACCCTGTTTTAATTAGGGCAACAAAGAAACAGGAGTAACAATATGGTCTAACATCTTATATATCAAACTTTTACAGTGAACTTGCATGTTAAAAACACAAAATCAGATGCCATTCATACCATTTCATCTGCTAAAATGCCATTGATACCATTCTCATAGAGTCTAATAAGCCAATTCAAACCAGCAAGTTGATAGTCCCTCAACTTTCCTTGAATGCCTGAGAAGAAGCAAAGCAATAAAGAGTTTTAGAACAACTAAAGTTGAGTTCTATATGGTGTAGAATGTCTGTTCGAGACGCATATGCATGTGTTTGAGAGGGGGAGGGGAGAGCTTACAAGAAGGTTGAGTCACCAGCCGAGTGCCTCCCGCCCCAGATAAACCATCTTCTTCCTCTTTCAAGCACTCTTCATCTTCTTCCTCCTCAGTGACTTTTGATGCATGGCGGCCCCTAGAATATCAAACAACACAGACAACATCTAAACCAAAACAAATAATAAAACCTCAAGCAATGCAGAAAAAAGATTCTAGTTTCATTGAAAACTTAACACAAAACATTTCCTCAGCCATACCTTCCCTTCACTTTCTTCTGGGATGTTGATTGGTCACCTTTGGCAAAATGAGCAAACAACTCCGTTTGCTGCAAAAGGTACTTCAACCGCCCCTTTCCCTTGTTGTTCTGTCATTAAAGCAAGTCATTATTAAACCACAAACATAAACAACAGCTAACACTGGAGACACGATTCCCATGAAATGTCACGCACCATGTCAGCGTCAATGGCAGCATTCTGCGCATCCAAGATTTCCTGAAGCTTCTGCTTCTTCATTTTCTGCATCTCCTTGAGCCGATCCTTCTCACGCTTGCTAATTACTGCATCAACCCCAGACTCGTCATCCTGCATACAGAATAAATTAATAAATTATACAGCTTCCAGAAGTCGAAGCCCGTCCTTTCATACACTGGCAACCCGAACTCATAAAAAAGTAAGCAACTGAACTCCGAACCAAAGGTCCAATCATTTCCCATCACAACTCTCACAAACCCTAAGCCACAACTCGAACGGATCGAGTATCCAACTAAAATTCGCGAAGAGAAGAGCCGTCGAACCACCTCATCCATCTCGTCAGCGTTGTCATCAGGAGCGGCATCGTCGTCTTCATCAGATGCAGCGCCGGACCGAGCGACGGCTTCGAGCTCCTCCTCGTCGTCATCGTCCGCGTTGATCTGATGGTTAACTTGCTCCTCATCGGAGGAGTTGGAGGAATCCGATAAGGCGTCATCGGACGATGCCTGTGCCTTGGCGGATCTCCCCATGGCTCTCTCCTCTTTTCCCGGATTTGAGGGTTTTCGGTTCTTTCTGTTGGAGCTTTTTCAGAGTAGGGAAACTAAAGTGGGGGAAATTGGACCGGCTTTCGATTCGGGTGAAGTAATACTAATAAGAGTTTGGGGCGTCGACCGTGGAGACTTTGGCTTATTTATAGCCGTTCGATTTGGGAATCTTTGAGATGTACGGTTTTAAAACGCATCGAGATAGGGTTGGTGCATTTCCCGCCATTTGAAAAGAACTCGGAACTTCCCGCCATCTGTCGGTTCGGTTGTAGGGGTCTAGCCCGGACCTCTGGCTAGGGACGGCCGGACCCGACGGTAGCTAAGTCCGGGTGCCGGCGCCGGAGAATGGCCATTGGGGTGACAAACTATCACAAACTTTTGCTACGTATAATGTAGATATGTTCGAAAATATGAGAAATATTTTTGTAATTGTTATGTGCATGGGATGTTTTGGGTTAAATACACAGTTAGCTCTAACATTTAATTATTGTTTCAGTTTTAACCCTAACTTCTATTTTATTCATAGGATACTCTATTTTCATTAAAACATTTCCTTTTAGTCCCCGTTTGGATGGAAATCGTTATCTTGAATAAAAAACATCATATCAGTATGAGATTGTAAGGGAAAAAAAAATAGTTTTAACTCACTGAGAACTTTCTCTTTATCAAAGAGACTTAAAAACTTTGTAACCTAACAATTTGACCACTCCGTCGCCACTGGAAAATTCAGAATTTTAATTATCCTTTATGGTTTGGTAGTTTTTTTTTCATTCCCTTTAAATTTTTTTTCTATCATCTGTTCCAAAGCTTAACCAATTTTTGTAATTTGAGTTTCACACTTTCAAATGCATATTTATGAAAATTTATTGATATTTGAAAGAAACGATTGAAGAGAAAGTTAAAGAAAATGAAAAATGCTATATAACCATAAAGACTTATCAAAATTCTAAAAAAAAAATTTCAACGTGGTAGCGCCACAGGGCTAATGAGTTTCCCGGCAATGGTGCCACCAAGCCTGAAAAAAGTTTCCAAAATTTTAATTTGACTTTAGGGTTTAATGGCATTTTTTATTCTATTTAAATTTCTCTTTTATTATTTCTTCCAAAACTTAGCGAATTTTCATATATCTGGATTTGAAATTTTGAAACCCAAATACTTAAAGATTAATTTACGAAAATTGGTTGAGTTTTAGAAGAAATAGCAAAAGAGAAAATAAAGAGGATACAAAAAAAAAAAAAAAAAAAGGCTACCAAATTGTGAAAGCCAATTAAAATTCTGGAAACTTTTTTTGGCATAAAGGCACTGCCAGGTTGGTGAGTTTCCCGGTGCTGGTGCCACTTGGCCAAAATTTTGATCATATTTCATAGTTTGATAGTGTTTTTCATCCTCTTTAACGTTCTCTTTTATTATTTTTTCCAAAACTCAATGGATTTTCATATATATGGATTTGAAATTTTGAAACTTGATTGACAAAAATCGGCTAAGTCTTGGAAAAAATGATAGAATTAAAAGTTAAAAAGGGAAAAAAAAAACTACCAAACCATTAAGGCCAATTAAAATCCTAAACTTTTTTTTTTTTGTGGCAATAGGGGTGATCAAATCATCAAGTTCCAAAGTTTTTATGTATCTTTAGTAAAGAAAAAGTTTTCAGAGAGTGAAAATTAATTTTTTCCCCTACAATCTTATGCTAACGTAGTGTTTTTAGTCCAAGATAATGATTTCCATCCAAAAAATAACTAAAATGAAACATTTTAATAATATTTGGATATCCTATGAACAAAATGAAGGTTGAGATTAGAACTAAAACAATAATTAAAAATTTGGGTCCAATCATGTAATTAAACAGTGGTGTTTTAGTATTTTACTTGAAAATTCCTAGAAAATATTAATGAATTATTTTGAGGTTAAATTTCATGTACGGTTTGTGAACTTATTTTCGTATCCAAAACAGATACTTGAGCTTAAGGTTGTCTTACCGAAGTTCCTTACTTTATATTGTACATTCCAATCAATGTCTTTTGCATCAATTCTACAATTAAATTAGGTGAAAAATGCTGACATAGCATTAATTAATTTTAAAATAATCTTAAAATAATAATTCTAGCTCTTAAACTTTTCTTGTCAATAGTTATAAACCTTCAACTTCTATTTCTACTATTTATACTCTTAATAAATTGAGAAAGGGATAGAGGTGAACCTTAACCTCAAAATTATATGCTCACTGCAAGGCCCACCATTAGCCAATCATCATATCTGACCTTTTTAGCAACTCACCTCCTTTTTCTTTCTTCACATCATACCAATAGTTGCAGCCCATCTTGAGGGGACATTGCACCGCCCATAGCAATTGCCATAGATCACTGGTGCCATCCTCATGGCCAAATATCACCGTCTTTGTCCTAATGGCCCTCCTAAAATTGTGTCCATCGAGAGTCACAGTGACTTTCACCAATGCCGTAATCACCATCAAATGGTGATGGAGACCGATGGATATTACTCCTTATAAGCCGATAATCATTATTAGACCACTTCCATTAACCAATTTCACATTAACAACATCCAATTTCAAAAATTATAATTAAGGTTTTTGAACAATTTCAAAAAAAACCCAAATTTGATTCGAACCAAAATTGAACCAAACCATGTGAAATTAAGCTCTCAAACCATATAGCTATTGATTTGGTATGTACTCTATATAATTGAGCCATCCACCAGTAATTTTCATGAGGCAGTGGCCGAGAAGTTATGGGAGCATATCAGCATTCATGGGAAATTCTAACTTCTTATCTACCATGATTGGCATGTGATTTCATTGTTATGGAGGCAACAATGAAAGGAATGATGAAAGGATGAGTGGAAGTGAAAGGTAAGAAGGAGCTGGGTGTCAAATAAGGCTTAGGAAGTGGCAATAAAGATAGGGAGCAATACCAAAGTTATGGTATAAATAATAGATTTAGATCTTTAAGGTTTAGAATGATGGACTGGGGGAGGAGTACCAAAGTTAGGGTATAAACAATAAATTTAAAAGCTTAAGGTTTATAACTATTAATTAGAAAAATTTGATGACCAAAATTGTGTTTAAATTTATTTTAATGCTAAGTAATGTCATGACAACGATTTCTGTCTGATTTAACAATAGAATTGATAAAAAAGACATAATTGGGATGCATAATATAAGATAAAGAACTTTGATAGAACAATCCTAAGTTCAATTACCCATTTAAAACATCAAAATAAATAGGGTCATGTCGTGGAATTTACCCATTCTTTTAATAAATCAGATTAGTGAGGGTGTTTTGGTTAAAATTACAAGTAAAGTCCACTTAAGGGTCACTTGATTTATTATTATTTTTTTGTCTTAAATAAGTATTTAATCTTAAAGTTGACCTATTGAAATACCTTACCTTTTATTATGTGTCTTAATTAGTACTTTCCACAAGCGTTAAGTTTGATAAAAATGCTAACATGACATAAAAAACATTAAAGTAAATCTTAAAATAACACTTATAGTCCTCTAACATTTCCTATCAATAATTCTAAATGTTAAACTTTTCGCATGATCTCTTTCATCCCCCTTTTCATCTTATGCTATTCACCATTACTTCCGTCTACTATCCGACCACTACCACTCATGAAAGTCATCAGTGGATGACTCGATTCTGTAGAGTATAGATTGAAGATAGCCCTATAGTTTAAGGGCTCAATTTCATATGATTTGATTTATTTTTGGTTTGCATCAAAATTGAGTTTGTTTTAATTGTTGAAGAACCTCAACTCTAATTTTTTAAATTGGATGTTCTTCAAAATTCTCTTTTAACCAACCCTAATCCTAATCTTCGCTCTCATCAGCTTCTAGCCCTACCTACCCTCACTTTAAATGAGGCTGTTTAGCCTACCATCGTTCTTTTCTCCCTTACTATCATGGTTGAGATAAAAATTACACATATCCCCTTTGCCCTATCATTGCTCATTGATTTGCTCAAATTTTTGAACTAACCCACGCTTGATGACTGTCAGAGCTAGGCCGACAATGTTAGTGCAAAAGGCAGTGTTGCCAACATAGGGTAGTTCATCATGACATTGTTGAAATCATCAATAGTGTTCACGGAAAAGCCTTTGAAGAGCAAAGCCCACGTCTAGAGAAGCAAAGCCCATGTCTAGAGAAGCAAAAAGTCAAAAAATGCCTTTATGGGTCTTGATGGATTAGGCAAATAGGGTGACAGAGGATGAAGGCGTGGCGGATGGGTTAGGAGAAAGGGCCGTGGGGAAGTTGTTAAGTTTGTCGGTCAAACATGTTGACTTTGTATTAACTTTGACCGTAAAATGTCACAATTATGCACAACATTTTTTTATGGTTTCTTACTTTGTTTTGTGTTATTATAGGTTGAAGAAAATAGTTGAAAGGTTCGTATTGCCGTAAAAGGTACCTTTGAACAAGATTTTTTTTCAATTAATTTTTTTTTTCAACTTGAATAAGTATATACTATAAAAACTTATTATGTGGTAAAACTCATGCTAAAGTTTCACATGAAAATCTAAAAGTATTAAATATTAAAAAATAATTTTAGGTATAAAAAGTATATATTAAAAAGTATATATTAAAAATTATATAAGTGAACCATTTTAAAATAGTTCACATATAGTTTTTCCTTTATCCTAAAATTATAAGTTCTTTTACTCTTTGAATGATAAAAAAATTTATATTGTCTATTTAATTAGAATTGTGTTAGTATTAAGGCTCTAAAAATAGAGAAAGAAAAGAATCCACTTGCAAAGATCTAAATATATATTTGCCTATTTAATTAGATATTTAGTAGTATTAAAATACTAAAAATAAAATAAGAGAGGAAAAAAATACAAAGTGGGATGTGTTTAGCCTTTGGTTTCTGGGAAATTAACTATTTTGACTACTAAACTTACTTTGACCACTAAACTTAGTTAATTTTAACAAATATTGCCTAAATTTATTCTACCATAAAAAAAATTTTGAATATAAATTTTTTGTCAATTAATTTTTCTTTTCTTTACTTGGATGAATATATACTTTAAAAGCTCAGGTATTTAGTCCATATTAGAGAAATCATATAATTCACATATGGCTAAAGCATACACTATGAAAAAAAATAAAAAAATTATTATTGTAGCAAAGGTCATTGTGAAAAATTTTAGAAAAAAAATTCTTAGCTCCTAAAATTAGTTGCTTGTATAATAATAAAGAGGAATTTTAGTAGCAACTTTTTTCTTTACATTTTTTCAATATTTTAAAATATTAGAAAAATTATAAGAATTATTTTTTTCCCACATGACCATCATTTTTTAATGTTGGAGTATAGGTTTTTATTCTTAGAAACTAACTCTTTCTCTATACTAAATAATATTAATGTATTTTTATTTTTATTATTCTTTTAGAGCCAATTAAATCTTATGAGTTATATCAAAGTAGCATTACGCATGTATTGTTTTTAGGCTTTAATTTTTGGAAAAGTCATTACTTAACCATCAATTTAGTTAAATTTGATAAATATGCCCTAAATTTTTTATAAATGCTTTTGAACATTAGTTTTGACTCAATTTATTTTTTCTTTCCTTTGCCTGTTGTTTAAACTATTATATTTATCCCAAGTTCTTTGCAATATTTCAATTTTTTTACTTAAGTTTGACTTAATTTTTTATATTAATATTTTCTAAATTTTTTTTAAAAGTAACATTTTTATAGTTTTTAAATATAATTTTGTAATTTTATATATAAAATATTAAATTGAATAAATTTAAGTCAAAAATTGAATTGTTGCAACGAACTTACGATGGAGGGAGTATAATAATAATAATAATAATAATAATAATAATAATAATAATACTTAAAACTTACAACCTTTCATTGATAGTTATTTATACATTAAACAAATAATAACAATATACTAAAGTTTTAATTATATTTACAAAAAGAAAAATAAAATTTTTAATAAGAGTCTTTTTACACAAGGAAACCGTATATGACTCGGCTTTATCTATATCAATATTAGGGCCCCATATTGTCAAGTGGAATTAGAGCTATATGGTTGACTTAGCCTACTTATTAGAGAGTTATAAAAATTTATGAATGCTTTAACATGAAGATTTAGGGTTTAAATCATACGTTTGGGAAAAAATAGACAATTGTTTGAAGTTGATTATCCAAAATAATTTATTTTTATTTTTATGGGATTTTTCACCTAAAACTAATATCATTTGAAAACTAATTATATGTATCTATAATAGTTTATTAAATAATTTTTTATAGTAATTGTTATGTATTTTTTTAATTATTCATTCTAAAAAAATAATTAAATAATAATATCAATTTCAAATAAAAAAAGCCACAGAAACATATTTGGATTAATTTGAATTAATTCTAAATAAAATAAATCTTTATCTCAATGTCTAGGTTCATGCTTTTTTGGGTTGATGTTCTATACTTTATTTCTCTTCTTACAAGTTAGTTTTACATACTAAGAATCATTTGACATATATTGAGAGTATAGTTAAGGCTTTTTTTGCTTAATTGTAAATAATTTTCACCCTAAAACTACTATCTACCTAAAAAAGAATAAATAAATTCTTATGGCATATATTGAGAGAGTATAAATTTTTTATTGTGTCAAACTATTAATTTTCCCACAAAAGAGAGTAAATAATAGGTTTTTATTTTACATGCAAGTTAATTGTTAAGTAGTTATAATGATTTTAATTTTATTATAAAGATTATACTTTCATGCAATGTAATGTTCTATTATCAATATTAGAAAAATTATGAAAGCAACAAAATTTTTATCGACTTTTATACTCTTTACCTATGGGTGTTTTATTTTTTTTAATGATACCCAAATTAATTTGGTGTTGTATATTTATTAGAGGTATAATTAGTGCTAAGAATCTAAAAGGGAAAGAAAGAAAAAATAGAAGTCTCATATGTGCATTTTTAAAAAGAAAAAAAGAGGAATCCATATGTCTTTTCATAGCTTTAATACAATTACTTAAAGTTATATATTAAGTATAAATTTTGATGGCCAAAAAATTTTAAATAGACATAATAAGTTAAACTTTTGTAACAAATATGTCATTAATTAAATTATACATATTTTTGGGGCATGACCTTAAACATAAAATTTTATTAATTTTTCATACTCTTAAACTTGAATGAAGTATTTTAATTGGAACTTAAAATTTTCAAAAACCTCATAGTTATGTCTATTTGAATCAATAATTTAAATTTGATAAAAATCATAAAAAAGTAAGAATATGTCAAAGATTGAACCTTTTATCCATGAGTTTTATTTTATTTCCCTCTTTTAATGATAGTTTTTTTTAATTTCATTATAAACATTATACTTTTAAGCAATGTAGTGTTTTGTTATCAACATTAGAAAAAGTACGAAAGTGACAAAAATTTTATCAATTTTTATACCCGTAACTTATATGGTGTTTTATTTTTTTAATGAGACCCAAGTTCATTTGGTGTTATATATTTATTAGAGGTATAATTAGCATTGAAAATCTAAAAGAGAAAGAGAAAAATAGAAGTCCATTGTATACTTTTTAAAAAACAAAAAAGAGGAATCTACATGTCCTTTCTTAGCTTTAGTACATTTGCTTAAAGTTATATATCAAGTGTAAAATCTTAAGTAGTCATAATAAGTTAAAATTTTGTAACAAATATGTCCTTAATTAAATTATATATTTTTGGGACATGTCCTTAAACATAAATTATCAATTTTTTGTACCCTTAAACTTGAATGAAATATTTTAATTGGAATTTAAAATTTTCAAAAACCTCAAAGTTATATCTATTTGAACCAATAATAAAAAGCATGAATATGTCAAAAGTGTTAGATAGCCTTTTTATCCTTAAGTTTTATTTTATTTCCCATTTTAATGATACTCAAATTTGTCATTTCCAATTTATTAGATTTTAAAAAACAAAAATAGAATAAAGTAATCACAAGCTATTAGGCTTCATATTAGGAAAATAAGATTAGTATTTGAAAAGGAAAAATAGAAGAAAAAAATTTGTTGATTATTTTCTATTTTTTCTATAAATTTTTTATGTCAAAAAACTGAAAAATGCCAATAAATTTAAAATTTTGTAACAAACATGTGTTTGATTTATGTGACCTTAAACATGCCTAAAAACATAGTGTTTATCAATTTATTTCCTATTTAAACTTAGAATGTATTCATCAGAACTTACAAGTGTAACTTAATATCCATTTTTATCTATATGTAATAAAAAGTTCAAAGATATATAAAATAACTAAACCTCAAATTATAAGTTATTAATTTTCCTTTTATGTATTAAGATTCTATTATACTTTAATGAGTTTATTTTCCTATGATTGACTAATTATATTATAAGAACAATCGGTAGGACTATATTTTTAAATTTTAGTGATGTAAGTATAATTTCTAAATCAATAGGTAAGCATTAATTATCCAAAAATATAAAAAGCTACACAACATTTTTATCTCGATCTTTGGAACAATCGCATTAAATCAACCATAAAATACAGGGTAAGTGTAGATTTTGAAACCTTGGAGATGAGTGTATTTTGAATGAGTGTATTTTGATATAAAAAAAATTAATAGTAGAGTAATTAAGTTTTTTAAGTAATGTATAGTTACTTATAATTACATGCTTTTGAAAAAATTCAGTGTTTACTTACCAAGTTTATACTTTGGTATCATTACTAAAAAAACATAATTTTCCAACTGCCTTCTTTCCAACTGTCAAACCGTTGGAAAGTTCCAACTGCCACAGCCGTTGGAGGCAAGAGAAAACGTTTTCCAACGGCTTAGCCGTTGGAACAATTAGGCCAAACAAATAAATGTTATATATATAAAATTTCCAATGGTTTTGCCGTTGGAAAATATATAGTATAAGTGAAAAATTAGCAAGAAATCGTTGGAGAGTAAGTACACAATGTTCCCAACGGCTTTAGCCGTTGGAAAAAGAAAGCATGGGAAGCAAAAATTTTTAAAAAGGATTTCCAACCGCTTGAGCTGTTGGAAAATGAAGCTAAGGTTTTAATTTTGCAGGTAAGGGTTTCCAACGGCTAAGACCGTTGGAAATTAATGTGCTCCTGGTTTCCAACAGTTGTGGCCGTTAGAAATTAATATTGCTCAGCTAAGAGTTCCAACGGCTTGAGCCGTTGGAAAATGAAGCTAAGGTTTTAATTTTGCAGGTAAGGGTTTCCAACGGCTAAGACCGTTGGAAATTAATATTGCTCAGCTAAGCGGTTCCAATGGCTGAAGCCGTTGGAAAATGAAGATGGGATTTAAAAGCTAGCTAAGGGTTTCCAACGGCTGTGACCGTTGGAAATTAATGCCACGTTTGAAATTAATAAGTAGGTAGGTAAGGGTTTCCAACGGCGTGAACCGTTGGAAGGGGTTTAAATGGAACGGTGCGTTTTGGTACTTTTTTCCCAACGGCCACAGCCGTTGGAAATTTTGATTTTAAATCGCGCATCGTCTTCTTCTCTCCTCTCCGCCTGCGTCTGCTCGCTCTCTCTTCTCTCTTCCTCTCCTTTCACAGCACACACATCACGTGCATTAGCAGAGGATTAAGGGCCAAATCACCTTCGTGAAGCTCATTTGTACGTGGATCTGGTCTCGTTTCTCTCGATATGTTGGTGAGTTTGGTTATTTTTGATGTTTTTCAAATTTTTTTTCCGGATTTCGTTCGTTTATGGTCTTTGTTGATAATGGGTTGAAGCATTTGGTTGTTGTGGCAGATTTGAAGCCATTTCAACGCATTTAAACGAAGCTCAGTTCCGGATTTGAGGTTAGTTTCTTTAATACGAAATTTTTAAATATTTTTCCCATAAAATATGCATATTCCGAATTTTGTTTGAAATATGTGAAATATTTGTGATTTGGTGTTGTTGTTGGTTGGATGTTAATTTTGTAGGTTACCCATTGCAATTTTTTATTTATGTCCATTTTCTTACATTTTTCATTATTTTCGGGATTAAGTATAAAATAGGAAATTATTAGTTTTAAGTAAATTGTGTCGATAGTATATTTATGTGTGAAAATAGTTAGTATAATTATTAATAGTAAAGAATTAGTTTTAACTAAATTGTTTAGGTAGTTCATTTATGTGTCAAATTAGTTAGTATATTTAAAAATAATAATTTGGCTGTTTTATGTAAATTATTGAGGTAGTATATTTATGTGTGAAATTAGTTAGTTTCTTTAAGAATAGAAAATAATTAGTTTTAAGTAAATTGTTTAGGTAGTCAATTTGTGTGTGAGATTTTTATTATATTTATTAATATGATATACATAGTTTAATGTCAATTATTTATGTAATATATTTTATTAGTAGGTAGATTGTTTAATTCGATTTATTCTTACAATGTTGTAATAATTTCAATTAATATGAAGGTACTAAATATTTCTATTTAAATAAGTTGATTTCACTACGGTACACCTTGAAGAAAAAAAGGCCGTGTATTTGGACTTGGATCAGAACAACATGTTATGCCTGGACGATGACGACCAGCGTTTACGCATGCAGCATATGTTGATGTGACACAGACTCCGGAGTTCACTCAACAAGTACAGCGAGTCGTAGCGGAGCAAACTGCACAACAAGCATCACATTATGAGCGAAAGCTAGAGCGTCTGAAGAGGAGACAACGAATTGAGCTCGAGTACATATGTAACTCAATTGGTATTCCACCGCCCGCGCCTCCTGCAGATGATGATGATGATGATGATGATGATGATGACTCGGGATCGGATTAAGAATATATCAGATATATCAAGCTACTATGTGAGTTCATTAGCAAACAAACATTTAGTTGGAGACTGCGATCAAGTAATTTCTACTATAAATGCTTCTGTGTGGATTTATAAGTACATTTATATAATGACGTAGTAATTTGAATTGTGTATGTTTTTATGTCGTTTAATATATATTGTTATGTAATTGTAGTAAATAATTTGACTACAATCGATATAATTATCTAGAATATAATAGGTTAACGTTCAAACCAAACAATCAATTCGAATGAGTAGTGCAATCAATGAAAAAATAATTCGAAACGGAAATTAAATATGGCGTAATTTTCAATTGATTTTTCCAACTGCCTAGCCTCATTTCCAACTGCTCAGGCCGTTGGAACACACAAAAAAAAAAAAACCTTCAGCAGTTGGAAATTCTCCAACAGCTTATTTTCCAACGGTTGACAGTTGGAAATTCCAACTGCTAAAAGCTGGGTCGTTGGAAGTGAAATTTCCAACTAACGGATTTCCAACTGCCTCATTTCCAACTGCCAGCCGTTGGAAACAGAAAATTTCCAACGGCCAGCAGTTGGAAATGGCAGTTGGATATTAAGGCTTTTTTAGTAGTGTATCATGGCCCGTATTTGTGTCACACTTCTTAAAGAAATATATTTTTACTTTATTTTTTTATTGAATATCTCACCTGTATTATGTTCTTTTTAATTTTAAATATAACATCACAAAAATTTATAAAAAGTTTAGCTTATGTCTCTTTAAAAAGTTAAAGTTATGATAACATATTAATGGTAAATCTATTTAATTGTTTAAGCCAAGTAATATATATATAATCTCCATTTTAATAATCAGCTTTTTGAATCTAAAGCATAGAACTTAAGTTAAAATTTACTAACTTAGATTTTAATAAAATTTATAAATATGTAATACTATTAAGATATTAAATTAAGAACTTTGCTTAATAGATTGAATACTATTTTAAATTTAACACTAACAAAAAGAATTTTGACATCTTTGATTAAATTTTAAAAATACCAGAAAGTAATTTTATAAGTACTCAACCATCACAAATAAAAATAATTCTATCAATTTCTTTATAATAAATATTACCTATAGTGTATTCTGCATTATATTATTATTGTTGTTGTTGTTATTGTTGTTTATATTAAATATAAATTTAATACAATGAGCTATCCGTTATAATGAAGAATGTAAATGAGGTTAGTTGTGATAAAATGTTATAATAAAAAACTACTACATAAGAGACAGAAAAATCAATAAGAAATTATATCTAAACTAAAAAAAGTAAAATTATTATTGCAATTATTTATTTTAGATAAAATAATTAAAATTATAATTATTTGAGTGAAAAATAACTTAATATTTAACTCACATGCAGTGCAGTGTGCAATTACTACTTTTACTAGTATATCAAAAGTACCTTCGGAACTTATAAATTTATTAGCAAAATATTACATGCCATGAAACGACTTATTATAATATTATTATGGTTTAACAGTTCCTGCTCGCAATGAATGTGTGCTTGATGAGAAGCAACTCTCGGATGGCTGTGGCCATTTGCATTCTCTCGGGAGGAACATCCACCGAACAAGCGACGCCAATCTTTAGCATAGAAGCAACACAGTCCATCCTGATCCTATGAGTAGAATCTGGTCGCCAATACACGCTCTTGTGGTCCACTTTTCCATCTTCTTCTTCAGTTAAAAGCAGCGGATCTACTACTCTCTTCAGGTTGTCCGGTAGTGACCTCCTAACAAAGTCATGGAGATGTAGGCCCTGTTCAAATTCATCCTCGGTTGGCTTCCGCCCTGTGACTAGCTCCAACAGCACAATCCCATAACTATACACATCCCCATTTATTGACTCCTCATTGCCAAGACCATATTCTGCAAGAAAATACATCACAATGTGGTAGTTAGGTTGAGCGGAGTTGCAACACATGTAAGAAGACCAATTAGTGTAACAAATATAAGGACTTGGGTCTCCTTCAGTCACCTGGCGCTGTATACCCTACGGTTCCTTTGATTCCTAGGGAGCTGCTTTGATCTGGATTGGTCAGTTGAGAAAGGAACTTCGCAAGGCCAAAATCTCCAACATGAGCAGTCATGTCAGAGTCTAAAAGAACATTGCTTGGTTTTAGATCACGGTGAATGACTGGTTCTGAGCATAGATTGTGTAGGTAATCTATTGCAGTTGCAATATCTATGGCAATATTGATCCGCTGTAGGAGGCTCAGGCTTCGAGGCTGAACTTGCTTATCATCTATGCTGGGACTAGGATGCAACCACTTCTCTAGGCTTCCATTAGGCATGAATTCATACACAAGAGCTTTGAAATCATTTCCTTGGTGATCTATGCTTGAGCAAGAAGTAACAACCTTGACAAGATTTCGATGGCGAATGTACCTTAAGACATCACACTCTGCCGTAAAGCTCTTGGAAGCACCCCGCTGTTGAAGGTTGAGCACTTTAACTGCAACCACCATCCCACCTTCAAGACTGCCTTTGTACACGGAACCAAAAGCACCAACACCTACCAGATTTGCAACGGAAAAGCCGTCAGTTGCCCTTGAGAGATCTTCGTAAGAAAGTCTTTGCCTTTGCATGAGAGATCTTTGACTTCCAGAAAGCTCATTTTTACCTTTGCCCCTCAACCTTACGTAGACAAGGATGAAGAGCATTAACAAGAATAGACTGCCCGAAACCGGAACAAATATCAGAAGTAATATTCTTTTGGGTGTTCTACCTCTGAAACTATTGACTGGATCACAGGCCTTCAAACCTGCTGCATTTCCACACAAACCCTTGTTGTCCCTGAGCTGCTCAAAGGAGGCCTCTTTGAAGGCTTTGATGTTCGGGATCATTCCCTCTAGTTTGTTGAAGGACACATCCACAATCATCAAACCTTTCATACCATTGAAACCCAGTGGAATGAAACCAGAAAGCACATTGTGGGACAAGTTTAAAAACTGTAAGCTATGCAGCTTTTGGAGATCGCTCGGTATAACTCCAGTCAACAAGTTATGACTAAGGTCCAGAGCATACAGAAAATGGAGCTTACCCATCTCAATTGGAATGCCTCCAACAAACCTGTTTCCGTTGAGATTTAAGGTCAGCAGATTAGAACACTCACCAATATCTTTGGGAATAGGTCCGCTAAAATTATTCCATCCTACGTCAAGATATTGGAGATTCACTAGCATTCCAAGTGCTGCGGGTATTTCTCCAGAGAGTCTGTTGTTATGCAGAGAGAGCTGCAACAAATTCTTCAACGTTGCTAGCTCTTTTGGAATCTTCCCAAAAATACAATTAGAGGAGAGGTCAAATTTTGCTAGCTGAGTTAACTTTGCAATATCTGGGGGAATCTCTCCAGAAATGCGGTTGCCTGAGACATTTAAATATGTCAAATTATGAAATTGCCCCCATCTAGGTGAAAGCTCTCCATAAAATCGATTACCACTCAAATCTAAGTAACTCAGGTGGGAGTTTATGGCAAAATCCTCTGATATATTCCCAGTGAGTTGATTACCTTCAAGTCTAAGCCGAAACAAGCTCGTGCAATTTCTCAAGGTTTTAGGGACTCTGCCTGTGAAATTGTTGTGTCTAAGGTTCATACGTTGTAGCAACCCACCTTTGCAAATACCATCCGGTATCGAGCCTTTTAACCTGTTATCAGCTGCCGCGAATATTATCAAATTCGTTAAGTTGTTCAGCTCCAGTGGAAGAGAGCCCTCCAGTCTGTTACTATATAGTTTCAAATCAAAAAGTGATGTGAGCTTTCCAATTTCTGGTGGGATTTGGCCTGAGAAGTGGTTTTCACATAGAACTAGTTGAGTAAGACTTGTCAAGTTCCCAATTGTGGAAGGGATGGGACCGGAGAGATTGTTTGCAAAAAGAGAGAGATAGGACAACTTGCTCAATTTTCCTAAACGACTCGAAATTACACCAGTCAAGAAATTGTTTGACAAGTCACAGTGAGTCAAGGATGTCAAAGACCAAATCTCTGAGGGGATGTTCCCAGTAAGATAATTGAAAGAGAGATCAAGGTAGGCAAGTTTGGAAAGGTTAGCTATGTTGGCAGGAATGCTCCCATGGAAGGAGTTCAAGGTGAGGTTGACTGTCGTGAGATTGGGGAGAGACAAGAAGCTAAGACCACTGAGTGAGCCGCCAAGACCGAGCCTAGAAAGATTGAGGACGGTGATGCTCCCAGATGAGTCACAACCAACTCCAACCCAAGTACCGCTACAAGGGCTAGGATTTTGGACCCAAGAAGACAACTCGCCAGCTCCACGGTCGAGGGTGGCCTTCCATTTGAGAAGTGCTTCTACTCCATTTTCAGAAACACAATGGACAACATTGTTGAACTTGACATGGAGATGGAGAGAAATGAGGAACAGAAGTACAAGTCTAAGAGACAAATGAGTTCTAATGGACATTTTTTCTGAACCAGGAAGAACTAGCTGTTGGCTGCATATCCCAAGTGATGTAGGTGGGTATTTATAAAGCTACTAGAGCCAAGGATTAATTTACTAGTACTTTGGATACCTTGTGTTTTACTTTACAAGAGGAGACGAGGGCAACATTGATTGCACTGATGTTTAACAATGGCTTGTGTCCTACGCCATGAGAAAACCTTAACCAACTCGTTATCACACAGGGCCCGCACATACAAGAAAATGTCTTTGGTCGGTTGCGGTGTGATTAAAATATGTGGTGCTTTTGTTTTCAATGCTTTCGTTTTAAAAGGAGAAGTATGAAGAATAAAAACTAACACCAAATATCCATATCTTTTGAACCCACGTACTCGTGAGGCCAAAATCATACCAGCAAAGAACTGTAACACAATATATTCAAGAAATTGTGGCCTAACACGACCCCATCTGTTTTGCTGCATAGAAGGCAGTGCCAAGGAAGATAGGAAATAAAGTTGTTGTCCTCTCGTGTCTGATGGAAATAAAAAATGTGAAGCGATGAAGAGGAAAGTTCATGACCTCAGCTGTACGCTGAAGAGACGATGAGATGAAAGTGTATAAAGCCTTTCTGTGGGTGTTCATAATAAATACGCTAAACCATGATTTTCAAACTCATCAATTTCTTGAACCCTTCAACGGTAATTATATGTCTAGCAGAAAGATGGATTTGAAAAAGATGATCACTCATAAAGAAAGCAACAACAGTAGCGGTAACCAATATGAATACCGATCGATGGCGTGCCTTTTTAACTTATTTCAAAGTCATGGAAGTAGCAAGCATCCAATTTCTACAGCTAAGCCTATAGCTAGTCTTCAAGAATCATCACAAGTTTTTCACAGTTAACCTTCTCCTAGAATGTCCCAAGCACTGGAACAGTTGATATCCAATTAGACTTGCAAGTTCTGGTCATCAGAAACCGTTTTTGTCTCAATTTTCATTAACGCCAGCTACTGCTCAGAAGAGTCAACCTCGTGGAAGCCAGGGAATATATGAAAGATGATTTCTTTCTTTTCATTTTCAGACTTTTCCACGCTACACCTATCGCTCCTTTTTGTTCACAATTATCATTAATAGGAGTAGTTGAAAAGCATTTTGTGGGGCAACAATTACATGCACTGAAATGAGGGAAATTAAACAAACTTAGACGAAGTCTGTCACTGGACCAGAATCAACCAGTCTACTATTGCACTGTCCATTTACTTCTTCAACTCTGTTGTTCGATAGAAGCTGGCTCACATTTCAGTTTCATCTCTTCAAGTCTTTTCTTACAATTCGTTCAGTCTTTGGAAATGTACAAAGAACCAAAAAATCTTCAAAAGGAATTAAACAAATATATGCATAAACAAGTTTTTTTAAGGAGACAAATTACTGCCAAGTAAATAAACAAACAGGATGGTACACATTCAGCCACTTTTCAGGTAACCCAATGCATAGCCCTTCACAAGCAATCCTCGGTGATAAACTGACCATCAGTGTGTCAAATATCACATATACGGAATTCCCAAAATCAAAGATGGGATATTTGTATTTCTGCAGCAGTTGGCTGGTTTACCTCAGAGCACGTAGCACTAGCTGGTAAAGAAAAGAAGCAGTTCAGTAACATTCTCAAAGACAGAGAAATAGAATTGGTGTTCTTTTTTTTGGTCGAACGAGCTCCAAGTACTAATTATTTGAGGATAAATCATAAGTTATTAAAGGAAATTTTTTTGAATTGCATTGCCTTGCTGAAGTGCACAATGAAATTTTGATCCAAGTACTTCTTATCTAATGAAGTTGAAATTAATCATCATGAATGATTTGGGTTGTTGCTTAGTGTAAAAAAACGAAAAGAGATCGATCATGAAGTTCTGTTGTACTGATCTAGTTTAGCAGATGCGGCAGTAGTTACATTTATAGTTTTGCTTGACAGTTAAGCAAAACAGACTTGTATCTAAACTTAAACACTAACTCTAGCTAAAGAGATAAGTGTACAAGCAGCAAGATAAGTGTACAAGTAGTAAGAGTTCTATACAAACTCAACATGTATATTTCCGCCACTTATACTTCTTCACTCCCCTTCAAGTTGATACATGCAAGCTTTTAATGTTCAACTTGCTAGTGAGCTGCTGAAACTGCTGGACACTGAGAGCCTTAGTTAACAAATCCGCAAGCTGAGAATTGCTTGGCACGTGATGTGTGGTAATGTCTCCAGATTTCAGCTTCTCTCTGACGAAATGACAATCTATTTCAATGTGCTTGGTTCTTTCGTGATACACTGGATTGGCAGCAATGTGAAGAGCTGCTTGATTGTCGCAGAAGAGCTGTACTGGTGATGAATGATCAATAGTCAAGTCTTGGAGTAGCCACTTCAACCAAATAAGTTCACTGGTAGCTGAAGCCATAGCGCGATATTCAGCTTCAGCTGAAGACCTAGAAACTGTAGGTTGCTTTTTGGATTTCCAAGAGACAGGTGTGCCCCCAAGCAAGATTACATAACCTGTAGTTGATCTCCTGGTAATAGAACAGCTTGCCCAGTCAGCATCACAGTAAGCATGTAGTTGTGGAGAGCCTTCTGAAGAGAAAAATAACCCATGTCCTGGTGTTTCTTTCAGAAATCGTAGTACATGCATTGCTCCTTGCCAATGAGCAATGGTTGGTGACTGTACGAACTGACTGAGAAAATTAACTGAATATGTGAGATCAGGTCTCGTAATGGTGAGGTAGATTAACTTACCAATCAAACGTCGGTAAGGACCAGGGTCTAAGAGTTTCTTTTCAGTTCTGGAAGCAAGACGGTGCTGCTGTTGAAGTGGCACCTTTGCGGGTTTGCAGTCCAACATGCCAGCTTCATGCAGGATGTCCAAAGAATACTTTCGTTGAGAGAGGAAGATACCACTTGGTGATCTTTCAGATTCAAGACCAAGAAAATACTTGAGCTTTCCCAAGTCCTTAATGTGAAAGTGTTCGTCAAGGTATGCCTTGAGCTTCTGTATTTCCTCACTGTTATTGCCGGCTATAATCATGTCGTCCACATACAAGAGAATTGCTGTGAAAGTTTTGTTTCGCTTCAAGGTGAACAATGAGTAGTCTGCCTTGGACTGAGTAAATCCAAATTGAAGTAGCTGATTCGAAAACTTTTCGAACCATTGTCTGGGCGCCTGTTTTAATCCATATAAGGATTTTTTTAACTTACAGACCCTATGATCTCCTTCTTGAAGCAATCCTGGAGGTGGCAACATGTAAATTTCTTCATTCAAATCGCCTTGTAGAAAGGCATTGTGGACATCCATTTGGTGTAGTTCCCAGTGTTTTAACGCAGCCATAGAGAGTAAGCATCTTACTATAGTGAGTTTTGCAACAGGAGCATATGTTTCGGTATAGTCTACACCTTCAATCTGACTATATCCTTTGGCCACTACTCTTGCTTTGTATCTCTCTATATTGCCGTCGGATTTGTATTTGACTTTGTAAACCCATCTTGATCCTACAGCCTTCTTTTCTGTAGGTAAAGGTTGTAAAACCCAAGTGTTGTTTCTTTGAAGTGCATCTGTTTCATCTTTCATCGCCTTTCTCCAATTTGAATCCTTCACAGCTTGCTCATAATTTTGAGGCTCCATGTGAGCAGAAATAGCTGCAACAAAGGCTTTGTGCTTCGGAGTGAGATGAGCAAAAGAAAGATAAGAGGAAATTGGATAAGGCTTACTCGAGCTTACTGAGTTGGCGTCTGGTGCAGATTGAGATGACTTGCCTGCCTTTGGGAACTCACAAACATACTCTTGAAGGTAAGAAGGAATTCGTCTGTCCCTGCGAGGTCTGGTTTGTGGGGGGCTTTGCTCTTGTAGGGTTTCTAGAACTTTTGGGTCTTCATCTTCATTATTTATGTGGGTGGTCTCCATGTTTTGGGTTGTTTCACAGTCATTAGGGAAGACTGGAGAGGGAGCAAGGATTTCAGCTTGTGGTGTTTGGGGTATGGGATTTTGTAATGAAGATTTGTAGGGAAATATGTTCTCATAGAATATAACATCTCGAGAAACATACAGCTTTTGTAGTTCTAGATCCCATACTTTGTATCCTTTCTGACCAGGAGGATATCCAAGGAAGAGACAAGGCTTTGATCTAGTATCAAATTTGTCTGAAGTTTTATGGTGAACGTAGCACAAGCATCCAAAAACTCGCAAATGGTCAAGAGCAATAATCTTTGAGAAGAGAAGTTCATATGGACTTTTACCAGAAAGCTTGGAGGAAGGTGTATGGTTGATGAGATAGGCTGCTGTTTGAACACATTCCCCCCAAAACTTAATTGGGAGGTTTGCTTGGAAACGAAGTGCTCTTGCAACTTCAAGCAGGTGTCTATGTTTCCTTTCGACAATTCCATTTTGCTGAGGCGTATTGACACAGGAAGTCTGTAACAGAATACCTTTTGTATGAAAGAAATGTGATAAGGCACCAGCAGTGAATTCTAGAGCGTTATCACTTCTAACAAATTGTATTTGTTTGTGAAACTGTCTTTCAATCATGAAGAAGAAGGATTTAAAGCATTCATGCGCATCAGACTTTCGTTTTAGCAAGTAAATCCAAGTGCAACGACTGTAGTCATCAACTAATGTAAGAAAGTAATGGGCATTAGACAAAGAAGGAGTTTTATATGGCCCCCAAACATCCATATGAACCAAAGAAAATGGGAATTCAGATTGATTACTGCTCGAGGAGAAAGGTAGTCTTGTTTGTTTGGCTTTGTGACAGGCATCACAACATTTATTGATGTCTGTAATCGAAAAGTTTGGCAGGAATGAAAAGGAAACTAGTTTATCAAAGGGAACATGACCGAGTCGTTGATGCCAGACTTCAGGGCTGGTTTCGGCTTTGGTTGCTGCTATCAAGGGGATGGTGAGTTCCTGAAAGTAGTACAAGCCATCTTCCATCCTACCCCTGCCAATCAGTCTCCTCGTAGTTAGGTCCTGTATTACACAAAACGAAGGGAAGAAGGTGATTGAACAATTTAATTGGCTTATAAGTTTACTAATGGATGCAAGATTGCAAGTAAAGGCAGGCACAAGAAGAGCATTTTGTAGTTGTATTTTTGATGTCAACATTGCATCTCCACATGAGTTCACAGGAAGTCCTACACCATTTGGCAGTTTGATGGTTGAGGCATTTGAGTTTGGCTTGGTGTTGTGCAGAAACTCTTTCCTGCAAACCAGGTGTTCAGAGGCTCCACTGTCCAAAATCCAACATGAAGAGTTCTTACCTACATAGCTGGCAAAGGGGTCTTGTTTCTTGTTGGATATCAAGTCCAAGATCTTGTCAATTTGCTCCTGAGAGAACGGTAAGGTACTGCTTTGATCAGGCTTGATGACGTCTGAAGTGTTTTTGCTGACAGTAGCACTGTGTGCCATAGGACCTTTTTTATTTCGTTTGGTCTTTCCTGGCCACCATTCAGGATAACCGATTACCTCAAAACATTTTTCTTCCTCATGCCAAGTTTTTCCACAGTGCTTGCAAATGCTCTTCATATCTTTGTCTGTGTTTCTACCTTGGGCTGGGTTTTGTTGTTTCCTTGCCGCAAATGCAGCTCCTTCTGTCAGAGGGGTTCGCTGTATGGTTATGTTCTGGTGTTTTTCTTCCTTGACTATGAGAGCATACGCCTTGTTGAGTGTAGGCAAAGGCTCCATATTCAAGATTTGGGATCTTATTGTACTATACTGCTGGTTAAGTCCCATGAGAAACTGATGTAGTTTCTCATTCTCTTTTTCAGCAAGTATTTCCTTTGCCGCCCCACAAGTGCACTGTGGTATGTCTTTGTACGTTGCAAGTTCATCCCACAGTTCCTTTAATTTGGTGTAATAGGTCACGACAGTCAGTTCTTCTTGTTGCATAAGAGAAATATGTCTCTTAATCTCATGTATGCGTGGGGCGTTGCCTTGAGAGAATCTATCTTGCAGTTCAATCCACATCTCTCTGGCGGTATCTGCATAGGCTACACTACCATAAAGTTCAGGAGAAAGGGAATTGAACAGCCATGAGATTACCATGGAATTGCATTTGTCCCATGCACCAGATTGTAGACTGTCATCGGCAGGTTTCTCAAGAGATCCATCCACGAAGGCTACCTTGTTCTTTGCCCTCAAAGCATTTAAGATTGCTCGTCTCCATGTCGGGTAGTTCTCCCCTTTCAGCAGACATGCCGCCAAGGTGATTCCTGGACTATCTGAGGCATTGAGATAATAAGGCGATTGGGGATCGTTTGGTGTAGGTTGGGAAGAGCCGTTGTTGGTCATGGTGTTTGAGGTTTTGGTTCAGGAGCCGTTCACTGCTCTGATACCATGTAAAAAAACGAAAAGAGATCGATCATGAAGTTCTGTTGTACTGATCTAGTTTAGCAGATGCGGCAGTAGTTACATTTATAGTTTTGCTTGACAGTTAAGCAAAACAGACTTGTATCTAAACTTAAACACTAACTCTAGCTAAAGAGATAAGTGTACAAGCAGCAAGATAAGTGTACAAGTAGTAAGAGTTCTATACAAACTCAACATGTATATTTCCGCCACTTATACTTCTTCACTTAGGGCCTACCCAAATCCATCTGGATATACAAGCATGTAGGTTATGAAGATGTGTGCAATAACTAGGAAGCAACACGTTGCTCCAGCAAATATGGAGCGGGGACAGAACAAGGCGTAAAGGCCCAAAGCCTCAAAACAAATGGTAACGGTTCCAAGTAAAATTGTGAACTTCTTCCAGTAAAATATCTCTTGAAGGTTTGGAAATTCTAGTCATCCAAATTCTTTACACGCCAAAAACTGGGGAATGCTATTTGTATAATGTGATGGGTTGTTAAAGAAGCACCACAATTGTATCGATTTTCGAAATCGAACTTCACTATAACATATCACCATATTTTGGCTCGAGAAGAATCAGATTGCCAAGTTCATTAATTTCCAATTGGTTTGATAATGTATGCTTCGGGAAATGCAATTCCGGTGATAATGCTTCGACTTCTAAATTCTCGTGCTTTTTCTTAGCAAACAGGGAGACCATAAGCGCCAAAACCTTACTTCAATCAGACGAGATTTTTCTTCTCCAAAGATATCGACTTTCTAGCATTGGGGTTGCCGGTTGGAGCAAGAAAGCCAACCGTTGTAGCTTGTTTCAAGGAGAACCGTAATCCTCCTCTTCCGGCAGCTTCCATAGACTCTGAAAAGCCGCCATTCCCTCCGATCGCCTCCAGTTTTTGCACCGCTGAAAGGGGAGGGGAGAAGGCTCAAGCTCTGCCAAAAAAGCGCACGCTTGCAACTGTAGCCGTTTGTCGCCGGATTTCATTCTAGGGTAAATATATCAACTTTGCCACTCAATTAAGTAACATTTGAACATTTGACACCAACATTTGTTTAGTTCCAATTGTCCCATCCTGTCCTCTTTTTTTTTTTTAATTTTTTTTCAAAGGAAGATCCGAATGTGCCAGGGCTAGATCCATTTTTGTTTTGGGACCAACTCAGCCTCTTGTTCTACTTCCTTCCCTTCCCTTGTCTCGTTCCCAACTAATTTAAACCCACCGGTCGTCCCGACGTGTCCTCCGGTGGCAAGGGCGGTCCTATTGGATCGGAGCTCTGAATTTGGCTCTTGGACGGGTCGGTTTCCGCAGATCAAAGATTGGTTATTATTCACGGTTGCTAATGCCGAAGCAGAAGATGCGAGGGATGTGGATTATTTCAGTTGTTTTGTCGTGCTTGCTTGTCTTCTCTAATGGAAGAGGTAATTCCGATACTCTGCCACAACTTGTTATCGTCTTCCTCTCGTAAACTCTGTACCTTGTCTTGTCGCTCCAACTCAAAATTAGTTTGTGAAACTTCAGGCCGTTCAGTGAATTGATTAAGCGTTTGGTTTTCTTTCTAAGGAGAATATTCAACTTGAAAGAAAAAACCCACCTTTTCCAAAAGTTGTAGATACGTCTTTTGGCGTATTAGGACTTCTGTGGGTTGGGTAGTGGGCTGACTAGTGGTTGGACTTGGAAGTAGGATTTTATGGTCCCATTACCTGGCCACCTCATGGCATTAGCTGTTCTGCTTCGAGTTGAATGGAGACAGTTGATACAACTTGAGTAATGATTTGCCTGTTTCTTCACCGATGTGTGTTTCTATGTTAATGTAAGAGGTTGTCTTCTGATAGATTACATTGCATCCACATCAAGTTTCCGTGTCTCTTTGGAGAAGAATCCTAGTTGTAGCTGAATGATGCTTGTAACAACAAACTTGATTGGTTATGTAGTAGAAAATACTGATTTAGCGTTCTTTTCACTGCAGAGCTTAAGGTCAAGCATAAAGATAATAATGCTGTTTACAACCATACTCTTGCTACCATTTTGGTACAGTATGCTTCAGCGGTAAGATGCCTACAAGTTTGACATTGGAACATGAGAAGTAAAGGAAGTACCATTCTCTGCATCAAGCATCCATCTCTATATACGACTTCTGTGTCTAGATTATGCTGGTGTAGAGCCCGAATAGACTGTCTTAGCAAAACACTTTTTGCAATTTGCAGTTTGCTTGACTTGCACGTGTCTATATGTGCATACCAAGTACTTATGTGCCCTTCTACTACCGAGTGAAACCATAATATTTTATCAGAAATTTTGATGACTGCTTCCCTTTCAGGTGTACATGTCAGATCTCACAGAACTTTTTACTTGGACATGCTCTAGATGCAATGGTGCTACAGAGGTTCTTGATTACATATAGTTCTTCCATAATCCACTTGTCTAGTATACTCCTTGGTAGTTTTTCTGATGCTCTTTAACATGTAAACAGGGATTTGAAGTTATAGAGCTTATCGTTGACATTCAGAATTGCTTACAGGTGCGTATCTGATTTTCTGCCACATATTTGATTATGTAACTACCCCTGCACTTGTACAGATTTATAAATGAATAAGATACTCTTGACACTGACTATTGATTGACAGGGATTTGTTGGAGTGGCAAAAAACCTTAATGCTGTTGTCATAGCGTTCAGAGGAACTCAGGAGCACAGGTATGATATTTTACTTTTTACTTTTCTGCAAATATCTGTCTAATCTAGCTGTATATTTAAGAGCTGTAGGTTATTGAGGCTTCTTTATTTGCAACTGTGTCAGGCTAATCAATGACATATGCGCATGACTATCATATTTAAAAATTAATGTAAGCACTAATAGGAAAAGGAGTGTTTTAATTTTGAACAGCCTTTTCTCTTTGCAGCGTACAGAATTGGATTGATGACTTGTACTGGAAACAGCTTGATTTAAATTACCCTGGCATGCCTGATGCAATGGTATGGATGCATAAATTTTCATGTATATAAAGTAAAAGTCATCTGGGTCATCCGTTTGATGCGTTTATTTCTCCCCTATTTTCAGGTGCATCATGGATTTTTTTATGCTTATCACAATACCTCTATGCGCCCAGGAGTTCTAAATGCAGTTAAAAGGGCAAAGGAAGTCTATGGAGAACTTGACATCATGGTGACTGGGCATTCAATGGGAGGGGCAATGGCTTCATTTTGTGGGCTTGATCTAACAGTAATTTCTTATCTTTACCTTTTCTATTAGGCATGTTCGTCTTAATTCTATTTCTTGATCTGAAGATCTTAATAATTAGAATGAATGTCTTAGATAGTTGCAGATACTTGCTAGGCTGTGCTAAGGGGTTTATTGAAAAGCTTCATGCTCTTTATCAGGTAAATAGGGAAGCAAAGAATGTTTTGGTTCTGACATTTGGGCAGCCACGCATTGGGAATGCAGCTTTTGCTTCTTACTATAGCCAGTTGGTTTCAAATACTATCCGAGTCACACATGGCCATGATATTGTGCCTCATCTTCCTCCATACTACTCTTACTTCCCATCAAAGACTTACCATCACATCCCTAGAGAGGTATCGATGAACTTCACTGATAAATTGTGCACGACTTCAACTATATTTTTGTTTGTTGTATTGCCATTTCAACTATTTTTTTGTTTGTTGCATTGCCATTACCCGTTGAGAGATTCCTCCTTCTCCCTTCTGCGTGAATCTGAATATGTGCCAACTTGTATAAGTTGAAACTGCTGTAGAAGTGACATAATTCAGGAATTAAAGCATCCAATAAACAAAAAATGAAGCATATATATTTCATGTTTGGCTGGCTTATTTGTGTTTTTTTCCGACTTTTTCTTTTTCAATATCCTTGACTCAAATTTATAGAAATAAAAAATATACAAAAGAACTCCTCAAAATAGGACAAGCCAGTACTATTCTTTTTGTAGCTTGTCAATGCTTAAAGGACTGGCATCACATCTGCATGCGTAGTTGAAGGATCACCCAAAGATTTGCCTCTACTTTATTCTCTTGTTTTTTTTAGCTTTATTCTTCATTCTATGGTGGTGAAAAACAGGTGATGCTTTTGTCTGACATCCCATGTTGGCCGGGAAAAAGAAAAGAAAAAGAAAGAGAGGGAAAGAGAAAGAGATGCATTTAAATTTCAGTTCCTTGATCTTTATGACCTTTTGTTTCATAATTGCTTGTTAAGGTCTCTCCCACTTTGCTTTTTATTTAAACTGGTTATAATGTTTCTACTTCTTCTAGGTATGGCTATGTAATGTTGGATTCGGAAGTCTAGTTTATGAGGTTGAGAAGGTCTGTGATGCTTCTGGTGAAGATCCAACCTGCAGTAGGCAAGTTTATCTGTCTGAATGTAACTAGACTCAAGTTTTCCTTCACCACTTGGGACTTCTAACAATTGACTTATTTTTCTCACAAACAGTTTAAGGTTTGATTGCATCTGTTTATCTTGCGACTCAATTAAAATTCAAATGGACACAATAGAAACTATGTTTACAGCAATTCTACCCCTATCATCCCAAGTGGTATATATGATTGCATCATTTAACTTAGAATTAATTCATCTCCATGTTTGAAAGCCTATTCTGACCGTTTTAGCTTTGATCATCCAGATCTGTGAGAGGATACAGTATTTCAGACCATTTATCATATTATGGTGTTGATCTAATGTGCGAGCAGTGGAGATCATGCAGTATTATCATGGACAAAGGTGTTGAGGCATATGGCAGAAGAGACAGCAAGGGGAACTATGTCTTGTCAAGAGATCCAACAAGTCCTGTTCTGGAGTTAAAGGCAGAGTCAACCGGGCAAAGAAACATCTAGGACTTATCCTACCTCATACAGACTCCTCGACAGGAAATAGAGGTATTCTGGATCTTCATGCAGATTTATATTGTTATTAGGGTAGTTTCAAGGATTTTGGCTGTATATACTAGCTGTACCTGTTGTACATATGAATTATGCTGACCTGTCGTTAAAAAATTGTCCAATAAATAATTTCTTGATAGCATCTAGATGATTGTCTGATCGGTGTTTTGATTTGTTCATATAGAAAGGGTGGTGGGTGAATGTATTTGTGTTCCATAAACAAGCTTTATGTATTTTACAAGAACTGTATGAATTGAGAACCCTCTTGAAATTTAAATTCAAGTACATTCTACACTTTGCTGGTTATGCCCCTCTGGCTTTCTGGTTGTCAACTTCCCTTCCTCAACGCTATCCGAGACGAGTGAGTGAAATCAGACAAAGTCAAAGAAGAAACTGAAGTTCCTTCTAATATCAACTTTGATCAGGTTGCTTCATCTTCTTTGGTGATTCTGGTCACCGGAAGTTCCTTTAACTTCATTCCCACCCATTTTCATTTCCCATGTCCCTTGCTCTCGGCTTCCTTCCCGTAATCTTGACTGCTGCTTCCTCTCCAGCTCCATGACACACCTTTTTCCTCATCTTTCACTGTATCTTTCTCATGCACATTTTCCCATTCCTTAGCTTCCAGAATTTCTGCCATGGCTCTCTCTTCAACCCTTTTCCCTCCCTTCCCCTTAACAGTATCTTTCTTCTCAGCCTCCCCTCCGTTGTCCAGCTCCCCATTTTCACCTCCCTTCAACAACAAAGTACCGGAACACGATTCATGAAACACTGCGTAGTTGCCTGTTCCAATTTGCAATTCATTAGGGGTGGATTTCTTGACCTTGATTGCTTTTCTCGCAATGGCACCGTGTTTAGAATCGCCGTATTCCATGTTCGCTGGGAAAGAATCTCAATGCCTTGCTCTCTTGTGTTTGAGGAGAAATAGATTATTGGGAAGTCTCCCGACTGTTTCTCTGCATGGAAGAAAATTGCTGTCAGCGAACAGCGATCCCTGTTTCATTCCGCTTTTGATGTTTCGTGCTGATTTTGCAGGCAGGAATTGGTTTGGTTGGATCGATTGAGGAAGTCTATTTTCAGGCATAAGTGGCTACATGGGTGACGATATGTTAGCTGGACAGCCAGACCCAGTTAGGTCCATCAGGAAGTCTAATTGGGTTGGGCCAGTGAAGGTCTGAAACGGGCTTAATTAGGCTTGATTTCGTGTTGTGCTTTGAGCTCTCTCGAGTTAGCTTCCCTCGAATCTGAGGTTAGATCAACTCGAACTTTTATTTTCAAGTTTTAAATTCGAGTAGTATAAGAAAATTCCAGTCAGGTTCAAACTCTTTAAACTTTAAAACTTTAAAATTTAGCTTGTATAAGTGATAAGTACATTAATATAATGTTATCTTATTATTTAACTTTCATTTATTGACCAACAAGTAAAAGTTTAAGGACGTGCTTGTAATTAACTCACTTCTCACTCTCTCTTGACTCCCTCATTCATAATTCCTTAATTTCAATATCAATTTCTTTTTCTAATTAAGCACGTGATGCATATAACAAAATATTATAAGAATGAGAGACTCACACTAAGCAGGGGCCGAAAATTGAGTGGCTTAAACATTAGTTACAGCTGGAGTCCTTCATTATATGATGTCTGCCCAAGCCTCACTAGTCACCACTGTGACTAAGGGTCATAGACCCAATCAACGAGCGATATATTGTACTTATTGCATTTACTGGTCAGTTTATTGCACTTATTGATAACATATAGATTATAGTTTTGACTTGCCCCATTGTAAAAAATTCCTTCATCTGCCACTAGTTAGGGCACTTAATCACATAACTAAAATAGAATATTTGAACAAATATGTATAAATATGATAAAAAAAAATATGAGAGTGACATCTATGACATAAAAAATTAAAAAGTACAGCATTTTCCGTACAAATTAAGTTATACATACACACACACACACACACACACATTATCATCACTCCGCCCAAATTAATTTTTGATATTGAGATGTTATTTGGTTTGCTCATTAAACTTTGAACGAGAAAGAAAAACACATTTTATAGTTTAAACATATAAAAAATAACCAAGCTTCACTTAAACATTGTTCGTCTGAGTCACAAGAATATTCTGCCTCAAGTTGTACAATATCCATATGCGTTTTCATCCCGCGAACCATATTAGATGAAAAAGTAGACATGATCTATTATTCATATCTTTTAATACAACGATATTATGTGTATGATCAAGTGAGTTTATATGTTACAGGTGTCAGAAGGTAAAGAATCATAAGAGAAACGAAATCCAAGGACTGTTATATGTTTGTCACATAAATCTTATAGTAATACATACGGCCACAGTAGTGTAATATATATATATATATATATATATTCATTTAGATTCTTTATTATTGTGCCTTGTTAAGTGTTAACTACTCCCCGTTATCACGAATATAAAAAGGTGATTGTGTGATCCGAAGCCATTGTGCCATTTCAAGTTTTCAACGATTTGGTTAAAACATAATAGACATAATAACAAATACTCTAGCTAGGAAACATTAATTCAAGTCATAATCTCCACGATTAGTTTAGCTAGAGGCTGGTAATAATATAATAGGATAGGACAACCTTCTAATTTAAGTTGTCGTTAAGACTTTAGTGTGAGTGACCTACTGTAGCCACTAACTTTCAAGGCAAGCAGACAACTTGATGCCAAGTCCGAGGCCGTGGCTCTAACGCAGCAATTAATTGCCGACCACATTTCTTCACTTTCCCGAGGGTTATTCCATCGAGTAAGTTATGTAACAGCAATAGGGGCAGTTCTGTAATTAAAGTATAGGATGAAGAGTAATTTTGATACTAAACTATTTTTTTTATAGGAAAGTTGTCATTAATATTTTTAAAATGGACATATTTATCATTAATATTTTGAAATAAGGGGATATTTACTATTATGACAGTTAATGATGAGAATATTCTATCATAACAAAAAATATTCGGTTAAGATGGGGGTGAATCGGATATTTTGGTAGTCATGTCAGTCAATATGTAGCACATTTGTCATTAATGTTTTAGAAACGAGCATATTTGCCATTAACATTTTCAAAATTGGCATATTTACTATCAAGTTTTGACACAGGTGACGGTGGTATTGACATCTAAAAAGGGTGAATGAAGTGAGGGATTGTCAAGTGGCAGCAAATTGCACACGAGACATGATAAGTAACAATTGCCCGACAATTACGGCCAGCAAACAATAATTGTCCAGTAATTACTGTTGTTGGAGTTGAGTAAATCGGGTTGCTGCGGTTAGGGCTTAGGTCGGGGCTGAGATTGCCCCTGTTGTGAGAGTGAGTTGAAGAAAAATCGTGATGAAAGAATTCGTTGGTGCACTTATCTGGCCTTCTATTTCCGGCGGGTTGAGAAGATAAATTGGAGATGGTGGCTTTAGTGTTAGAGATAAAAGATTAAAGTGAAAAATGGGAAAGAAAAACAACTTGAGTGACTATACAATAATTTTTCCTTTTTCTACCATTTCCACTTGTGCATCTACATTGACTTCACGTCGACAAAATATTGTCAGATCATCACTTTGTTAGCATGTCTTAACATGTCACTAACGGCAATGGCAAATATGTCTATTTCAAAAACATTAGTAATAAATTTATTTGAAAAAATACTTTAGTAACAAAATTACTCTTTACCCTATTCTTTTATGGAAAAATTGCCCTTTTTGCCATTATGTTTCTGACGCACAAATATTAGTTAGTATGTGTGGATATATAAAGTTAAATATTATCTATTCTTTTTTTTTTATATAAGCATATCTACTATCTTTCTTGAAAAAAAAAGCCAAAAAGTCAAACCTCTATTTTTTTATCTACAGCTAAGAACCAGGGAATGAACTCTAAATCTGTCCAAACTTCTCTGTTTCTCATCACTGTCTCTCATCATTTAATCTCTAAGCTTTTTTTTTTGAGTTCTTTGCTCCAGTTCGACTCATTGTCCATTCTCCCAAATCTGAGATAGTCCAAATCCCTAATTTCCTTTACCAATTACAACTCCGAATGCTCATCTCCTTCACCGACCAGATTTTAGGTTCTTGTCCATGCTTTCTAATGTTCTAATTGGAGGATGCAAGAAAGCATAAATGACTCCTCATTTGCTTTAATCAGAGGTGTTGTTATTGCATTCTTTTCATCAATCACAATTGCTCTATTTAGCATTGAATCACCAACTCCAATGTTGATGATTTTATGGCTTCAAAAGCAGAGATTGATGGGGTTGATCTTTTCATTTGAGAAAGTCGAGGCAAGAGAGGTTAAGAAATTGATTTGGATCGAGGTAAAGAAGGAAAGACTATCAATTTGGGGCAAGGTTAGCAAATTGGGTCACCGGAGTTAAGGGCAATCAGAAGACTACTAATGAGATGAGTGATAGAGACTGACAGTATTGAAGTTGAGAAGCGAGTGAGTGAGAAGGTGATAATAGTCACCTTGGTTTTTGTGCCAAACCTAATTGGAGCAGAAAAAATGGGACAAAGGGAGTAATTATTACTTGTTATTTGTCCAACATGCCTTTATCTGTAAAAGAATATATGCGTAGATAATGCAAAAGAACATATATTAATAGTAAAAAAGAAACATATTAAATGTTCTTATATTAGTTTTTACACTACTAGTTCTCATGCTCTTTTTGTTTATGCACATTTACCATTCTTATATATTCTTCACGTATTACTATTTGTTCTTTTATAAGTATATATTTTTTTAGTTCCTATATCTTCTTTTTCAATTTTTACATCTTTTTTAACTGTTAATTGTTTGTTATTTTCACTCAACTAGTTATATATTTTTTTATACAAAATATATAACACCAAAAATCGTGACTTTGTTTGTTTTTGGTACATGGGGAGATGAATAATTGAATCATGGAGTTGTTAATAATAATTATTAATCTCAATTACAAATTTGTATGATCTTTTCCAATAACTTAAAAGATTGAGGGTACTGAATCAATATACCTTTTCTTTAATATTTTGTGTAAACTAATGATTTATATTTTCCAAAAACTGTAATTAGAATAGTTTACATGATTTACTTACTGATCGATTTTCATCGAATATTCTTGTTCACCCCAAGCAGGCAAACACTTCCGGATCTCCTGACAGCATAGTAGAAAAAAAGTGCAAGTTGCGCTTGGTCCCTTCTTTCAGCTGATCAAGTCAAGCTGTGATTTGCTCAGATTGGCGGCGCCTCATCCACTTCGTTCCTCTCACTGTCCGTCACTCACGCACCCGCTCACGCGCACGCACAATACCCAATCTAACCCTCGCTCTTAATCAACGAACTTGCCATAGTTGGAAACTTGGAACATGAAAGTGGAATAAGACGGATAAAATCCACAACTAGTCGCAAAACCTGTAAATTGGTTCTCAATCTTCTTTTTTTTTTTTTCATATGGAGCCAAACCGTTTATAATGCGTTGCATATTGGCTCCTAACTCTAGCATGGCTTAGTTAATACAAAGCCCAATTTATAGATAGAAACTATTGATAATTTAAAAAGTTTGTTAATTATGAAAAAATTATGGCACAATTTAAATTTATCGGAAGATAATTACCTAATAATTTCAATTTGATAACTCTCACATAATCATCTAACATCAATTTTTTAAATCTTAATTTAAAAGATTTAGTAACTGTATTCTCATAATTTAATTTGTGAAAGAATTTTTAATAATTGGTTGATAATTTAAATTTTTAGTTATTTCTCTATAAATCAGGGTTTCATGTTAACTTAATCTTGCATAGTGTTTTAAAAACTGGACAGCTCCTCAAACCATTGAACACTTCTGGTTTCGGTTCAACCACCGGGTTAAAAACACTTTTGTATTAGTATAGTATGAACGACCTTTGTTGTCAAAAAGACCTTAAAGGAAATGATGCATACAATATAGGGACTAAATTGATATTCACGCAACATGAAATTATTTCAAAGTATCCTCTAGAAACCTAAATCCAAATAAGCGCCTTACAATCCCTATCCTCTCGCGAGCATGAGTGGAGCCATTCTTTACTTTCTTCTTCCCTGACTTTCATTTTCCCTTTTTTAATTCATTGTTTAATTAGATTGTCTTCTCCAAAAAGTACCCATATTTTAATTGTTTCCTTCAATTATACTTGCCCTGATTTATCGGTCTTGTCCTTTTCCCCTGTTTTAATGGTTGCTTGTTTTTGTTGCTTCTCCTATGGATCTGTTATGAAGTTTAGAAAAAGATGTTGAATTGAGTTGAGTCACAGCCAGTTACAAAGGAGATCTAGACTTCTTTTCTCAAGACTTCTTTAGTGAATGGTCTAGATGAGGTCCAAATCTGACAACTTAACGGTTTTTAATGGTTTTTACCTATTTTGATCATTCTATGTCTCAGCCAAAACCAAAATTGTAGGCATCAATAGTCGCTGTTGAACCTGACTGTCTGACCCGGCTTTAATACACTAGTCTTATATAGGTACAGGGACCAATTGTAAAAATTTGAGACAAATATGTAATGCATTTTGCAATGAAAATTAAAAATTTGGGACTAAAGAAGCTTTTTAATCGGAATATGAGACCGTGAAAATTGTTTTAGACTATACTACCCTACTAAAATGACCATATAAAAAGCCGTCATTAACAACAACTAGTAATAGTGCGCCGGGCGGCAATTATGAGCAAAAAAGAAATTGAAAACATGAAATCGGGCATTAAAGGATCTAATTGCGTATGAAAACACTTAGGAATAAAAATGAAATATGGATAGAATATATGGACTGAAAAGGGGACGAGCGACAGTTCAAAGACTCGTAGCAAAATTGGAAAAACGAAAGATAGTTCAAATTTATAAAAAGATACTTTACCAAAAAAAGTTTCATGTTTAGAGAAAAAAATGGCTTAAATGCGTATGCGATCCCTTAATTTTACACACTCGCACGCATTAGTCCTTAAAGATTGACTCACTGCAACTTAGTCCTCTAAGTTATACAAATATGTGACTTCAGTTCTGAAAGTTTGGAAGTGTGTGTAGCTTAGTCCCTTGAATGGTCATTGGTTGTCACGTGACCTGACGTCGTTAGGGTTTCTTTCCTTGCCACCACCTGCCGCCATCTTCTTCGTCAAAACCGCCTCAGGCCTTGCCGCTGGCCACGCCTTTCTCCACCTCGAATCAAATCCAGCCTTTTCTCCGCCTCCTCTCCACCTCAAATCAAACCCGGCCTCGCCTCTTTCCTCCTCAAATCAAACCCACCGCCTTTTCTCCTCTTAGAATCAAACCCACCGCCTCTCCTCCTCTTTGAATCAAACTCATTGGCCTCTCTTCACCTCATGCCTACACAGTCGGCCATTGTTTCTCCCATCGAATCATTTCTACCTAGACCCTAGCCCATCGAATGGGGCTCACCGTCGGCCTTTTCTCCCCATGGGCCGCCCTTTATTACCCAACATAATGCACCATCAGCCTGGAGCTATACGTCCTCTCTTTTGGGTGGCAGCGAAGGAGATCGAGGGAGATGGGTTGAAAGGTGGAGGTAGCCGCAACGGAGGAAAAGGCAGAAGAGGGAATGATGTTATGGTTCTCAACCGAGCCTGACCCATGCCCCACGCCACATCAACTTGAAAAGAAACGTCATCCGTATTTTCATCCATTTAAGGACTAACTCACTACATTTTCTAAAGTTGAGGGATTAAGTATTAATGAGTTAAACTTTAAGGATTAACTCGCTAGAGTCAACAAAATTAAGGGATCACATATGCATTTCAGGAAAAAAAATTGGGAATCTAAACTGCTTATTAATGATTGAAAAATTATTAGACATCAAGTTTATAGTAAGACAATTATCATAAATTAGAATTTTAAAAATCAATATCAATAATTAAAAAAAGTGTGGAGATTTTGAGATACTTTTAACTAACAAAGTACGCTTATTGGGTTGTGATCACCAACTGGTACATTATTATTTGAGGTAAATTAGAAAAGCCTCCTGATTTGATTTAATCTATATTTTGCTCATTCTATTTTAAAAAACTTACATTTTACCCTATACTTTTTTTATAGTGTTCGACAACAACTTATGAAATTCTAAATTAAATTGTCCGATGACCATGTTTAAGTAATTTTAAGATTTTTTTATATTTTTTTTACAGCTAACAGACCTTTTAAAAAATATTTATATGCATTTATAAGAAGAAAATTGTATTTATAAAAAGAAAAAACTGATAATTTAAAATGTATATTAACTATAAAAAATATTCTAGAGACCAACATAATTGAAAGCTGACTATTGTATAATTTAAATTATAGTTTCAAAAGTTGTTATTAGATAGTATAAAAGAATTAACAGGTAAAATATATATTTTCAAAAATAAAAACACAAATTGTAAGTTAAGATAAACTTCAGGAATAATTGTAACTTTCCCTTATTATTTGGTTCAACTACATCTTCCTATGGAAGTTTAGTATTGGGCATAGTTGTAGGCAGATTCGAAACCTACTCTTACTATCTTACTTTTCTTTTTTCAGTACTAAAAGAGAATAAAGCATTATTATATTTACATATAGACAAAACTTATAATTTAAATTTTTCATTAAAAGTTGAAAAATTATTAGATAGTTTAAAAATTTTCTATAAAATACTTTCCAAATAGTTAAATTAGAATTCTAAATATTTATATTAATCAGCATTAACATATAAGAGGGTAAAGTTTTCAAGGTTAGAATATAAGTGTAGAAAAAGTGTAATTAACTTTCAAGGATTGCGAATAATTGCTTTTTTTCCCTATACTTTTCCAACTAGCAGGTGGGATAGAGTAGTTGTCAAACCTTCAATGGAATTATCAACAACCTTCCACCTTCTCCTGGCTTGAATAAAAAAAAAAATTAAAAAATCAACAAACTTCCGAAGAACTTATAATATCTACCCAAATTGATAGATATGATAAGCACGAACACGATGGCCTTAAAATTACAAGACTAGCCCTGCCAAGTTGCCAATCAACCATACCATCGTTGATATAGTGGGCTCCACTCCCAGAGATGTGACCATTCCTCCTAGAAGTTTGTGACAAATAACCCCATCTTCCCAAAATCTGGAAACTCTCGTCCTTCAGGCCTGAGGCTTCCCTTCTCCACCACTCGCGGAACATGGAAGCCTCCCCCGACAATGGACGCCTTCATTTCGGGAAGATGGGATACGGGTACTTTCTCTTTTTCTTCTTCATTTCTCTTGCTTCACTTTCTGGGATTGATTGAATGATTATCCAGAAGCTCAAAAATTTCATCTTTTATAAATCCCGTCATCTCGTCAGGTGCCAGCATTACCGAAGGAGATGCAAGATTCGAGCTCCTTGCTGCAACGAAGTCTTCGCTTGTCGCCATTGTCACAACGAGGCCGCTGTACTTTTTCTTACCTTATGCTTCTTGTTTTTTTTTTTTTTTTTGAGGTTTCTGAGAACTGTTAGTTTAGTTTTGCATTTGGCTGATCTGGGTGCGTGTTATTTTCCTCAGAACTTGCTGAGGAACCCTTATGATCGACACGAGATCGTTCGGCAAGATGTTAAGCAGGTGGGTCTGTTATCCTAGATCCTTGTTTTGTATTCTTTCCCATGTTAATTAGTGTCTGTGAAGTTGGTAATTATTTTGATAGACATCTTTGTCCATGCTCTCTTCAGGTTATTTGTTGGGTTTGTGACACAGAGCAGCCGGTATGTGTGTCTTTATGTGAGCGAGATGTTTATTGCTTCTCTATGTTGTTTCCTTTAAGATTGTCGTTTCAAATAATTTATTCTGTTTGCATTTCAGGTCGGTCAGGTTTGTACCAACTGCGGGGTCAGTATGGGAGAATATTTCTGTCACATCTGCAAGTTTTATGACGATGATGTTAGTGGTGATATGTGAAATAGTTGCTCAAGTCTTTTAAATTTGGATTTAGATCCTTCGACACTTTTGCTTGATCTGAGTTTTCCTGGACGCGGTTTTGCAGACCGACAAGGGGCAGTTTCACTGCAAAGAGTGTGGAATCTGCAGGTTAGTGTCAGTTTGAAGTATCTATATGTCATTTCATGATTCTAGTTTTCTAACCATGAGACTAACTGGTGATGTTACTACCTGATCTATTGTGTTGAAACAGAGTTGGTGGCCGTGAGAACTTCTTTCACTGCAAGAAGTGTGGTATGAAGTTGTTGTCATCCATATTATTTCTGTCTCAATTTGTTATGGCGTGGGAACTGAACATGGGGTTATTGAATATGTTAGTATGTTTTTCTGATGGCATATAGGTTGATTGTATAACTGGTTCCCATTACAGTAGTGATTGTATTGGGGTGATCAGAGAAACATTTAGAATTTAACAGGTTCTTGCTGGAGTATGGCTGTCGGTCCTTCTTTGGTTGCAATTTTCTGTTTTCTTGTTTACTCTCTACTTTGACCCTATTGTGATGACATATATTGGCAGCCACATTTTGTTGCCCTGTTTCCAAGTTTCGATGTTTGTACTTTGTAGTTTCAACGGTATTGATGCAAGTGAGATCTCCCCACCATGGTGTGGCGGTGATAGTGTTGAGAAAGTTTCCAAAAGAATTGCCCTCCACGCATTTCTTTCCCATCTCATTGACTCGTTTAATTTCGAACTCAATACACTTGAATTTTAAGGGTTAGTGTTTTCCAACTGCAGGTTCTTGCTACTCAATAGGCCTGTTTGGTAATCATTCATGTGTTGAGAATTCCATGCGGCACCACTGCCCCATATGCTATGAGGTTCGTTTCATGGTAACCTGAGCTTTTTCTCTTAATGGTGCACTGGTCTCATAACTTTCACCGCCTCATAACTTTCACCGCTTTGTTTCGGTAGTACCTGTTCGACTCTATGAAAGACACTACAGTAATGAAATGCGGCCACACAATGCATGTTGAATGTTACAATGAGATGATAAATCGTGACAAGTAAGTGCTTGTGGTCACTCACACAGCCTTGTTTTGCTTCAGCATTATTTGTTTTAACATCTTACTCTTGATTGTGGTTGTGCAGATACTGTTGTCCAATATGCTCCAAGTCTGTGATTGACATGTCTAAAACTTGGAAAAGGATGGATGAGGAGGTAAGTTTCTTAACTCACTTGAACCCAATCAGTCCAACCTTGGTACAAAAACTGAAAGTGCTTAAGTATTTGACTATCAGGTAGAAGCAACTGTAATGCCTGAGGATTACCGTGAAAGAAAGGTGATCATTTCTCATCCCCATGGATGTCAAAAACAACTCCATGAATAGCTCTAGCTTCTCTTGCATAGCTAAATTGGACAACTTTATTCGATAAAGCATGTCTGAAAACCGCCTTGTGTGTACAGGTTTGGATCCTCTGTAATGACTGCAACGACACAACAGAAGTGTATTTCCACATCATCGGGCAGAAATGCGGCCATTGCAAATCATACAATACACGCACAATTGCACCTCCGATTCTTCCCCAATGACAAGATGGATTGCTGCGCAAGTAACGCGTCAATCCATAACAGATTGGGAGGGTTTCTCAGGTTCTGCTGATCACTGTTATATTGATTGTTGTACCATTGCTCAATTGTGTTACCGTTCGAGATAACTGGGATGCTCCATTTGTATGTATGGTTATATGGCTCAGGAACTGGGCTCTTACACGGTGATTGAACTAAAGTTGTGGACAGAAAATTGTTTGCTCGTACTTACAGCCTCGCTGCTGCTAATTAGAGCAGTGATTTTGGACATGAAACTGAACTGCGGGTTGAACTGCTAATTAGAGCAGTGATTTATATGTCTGTGTTAGGTACCTGTGAAGAGGGGGCCAAGGCCAACTATTTCTTCGTCCCAGAATATAGTTGTGGACCATTTAATTGTTAATGCTCAATACTGCTGAATTATTTTCATTTTCATGTATTTTCTCTAATTTGGAATGAGAAAAACTGGGAAACGAGATTGCCGTTGTCTTCGCTGATGCTATTGAAGGTTACAGTGATCTTACTGTTCCTAATATACAAAAAGATACAAAGGAAAAAGGAAAAACAATGTACTTAAATTGGACTAGTATATTCCATTTTCTATAAATGAAATTCACATTCCATGTATTACATGCTGTACATGCATGTCAAGAGGTTATTGCGGTGCATCGGACATCGGAATTAATGTAAGATTAAAGCATTTTAAATAATGCAAGTTGAAGTGCATCTACTTACCTCATATCATCAGAAGTATAGCTCAAAAATTTCCAACTGGGACAGCCATCACACTATAACTCGGGATGGCTTGTTTTTCAAATTTTGCAAAGTGAGACATTTTACCTCTAAACCCATTTAGATGAAGCACATGCCAGTATGTGATTTTGTTCATCATGGAAATGGAAATTTTATTTAATGGATGACTTGAACAAACAAAATAGGAAGGTGAAGAATATAATGTGAGTCTTCTCCTCTTAGTCATCTACCTAAAAGCGGACATGGGAACATGTATGGAGTAGAGGAGAAGAGATTGGAGTTAACAAAAACCCTTTTTTTTTTTTTTTTTTTACGGGTCCAAACCTATTCAGTTCATTTACTGCTGTTTTTTCACCTGATTAATTACGTCATCTTTTTTAGCACCGTTTGATCTTCTTTGTCATCCTCCTCTTCAAAACTTCCTTTTTTCATTATTAATAGAAATATAGTCTGATTCATTTGAAGCTTTATTGTTGATAGATTTATGTGATTCGTTTCAGTGTCAGTGAATCAAGTAAAGTGTGAAAAGCGGCGAGATATATGTGGTGAGGGATTTCCAAATAATGGATCAAGTGACGATGTTTTTTTTTATTTTTTTTCATCTACTTAAGTCATCATTTATATGTTTTATACTTGGATGATTTATTAGTCTAATAAAATATTGGTTTGTTAGTGTGCTATTTTGTTTTCTATTTATTTTCTTCTTCTATCTCTATGAGGCTGTAGGCTTCGATACCAGATCTGTCTTAAATATTTACTTTACGATATCACAGGGATTAAAAAATGTGTAAGACTTAAAATGTGTAAGATCTAGAGTTGAACTAAGTGTCCCCATTCCTTAGTGCCATATTTCTGTAGAAGATATTGTAGGTCATACAAATAATGAGAATGATCTTTCATAAATAAATAAATAAATGATAAAAATAAAATTTATAATAATAATAATAATAATAATAATAATTATTATTATTATTATTATTATTATTATTATTATTTCCCCGAATATGTCCAGAAAACAAGGTCTGCGTAGTGGTTGAAGCGTGTAGGGTTGGAATAATCTCCTTAGTACTCCTTACCCTTAGCTTCTTATGTGTTCTGAAAAGGTGGGGGTAAAGGAAGGAAAAGGTTGTTGGTTTTTTCAAAGTATGTATGTAAGGAATATATAAACAAAAAAGGCTGGAATAACACATATTTTATTGAGTAACAAGGTTTTAATTTATACATGTAGAAAACTAACAACCAAAGCTAAAAGTTAGTAACAACTTTGCTAAAAATCTCCTAATAACAACCAACCATATCAAGTTGTTTCTAACTTTCTTCTTGTTGATAAGAAAATAAAAACAACTAACTTGTTAATTCTAATACACTGTAACAACTCCATGTCCACATCATCAGCTTCATAGTCACATGTCCTATGTTGGTTTTTTTTGTAGTGTAGACATGTTCGAAAAGTTTGAGCATTGTGGCTATTGTTCTTCTTATTCTTTTTATTCTTTTTATTTTTTTTTACTATTGTTGTTTTATGATTTCACTTAAAAAGCACCATCCACAAACCCTTTTTGCCTTATAGGCCTCATTTGTTCTTGTGCATGTAATGCATTCAATAATTCTGTCAAAGTAATCAGTGACACATCCTTTGAATTGTAGCTTCAAATCTTTAGGGATTGTTCAATCTGTTAAGTATTTTTTTTATAGTTAATAGACATTTTAAATTATCAGTTTTTCCTTTCTGTAAATGTACTTTTCCACCTGTAATTATATATCATTATTTTTTAAAGGTCGGTTAACTGTGAAAACAATATAAAAAATCTTGAAATTACTAGAACATTATTACCATACAGTTTCAGAAGTTGTTATCAGGCAGTATTAAAAACATAGGGGACAAAGTGTAGGTTTCTCAAAATAGAGGGGGCAAACTCTAGGTTTGACTAAACCACATGAGGGTTTTTGTTACTTTCCCTTATTTCTAAGTCTTTCATCCTCTGCATCTCAAATTCATTTATCAAAATTGGACACTTGCATCCTTTTGACCCTTTTAATTCCTTTACGTTCCTGCTTCAAAAAAATCCCAGCTTTCCTTACTTGTTTTCAACATCATTATTCTAGTGAAAATGGTAGAAAAGACAGCTATAAACAAGTTGAGTTTTTTATTTTCTTTGCTTTTTCTCTGATGACACTTGATTTGTGCAAGAGTTGGGTTGTCTGGTTGTGGAGAAATTTTGTAATCCTTTTATACAGCTTTCCATAGATCAATGGCCTTAAGATAGGCTTGCATAAGAATAGTCCAAATTTTATAATTTATTCCATCAAACAATAGTGGTGCAAAGTGGTGTATGAAAGTTCTAAATCCATTTCAAATTGTTTATAGGGGTTTTTAGTTTTGTGTAGGATAACTAAGAACTATTTTGGATTGTGTTTGTGCTCCCTCAATCTTACAGCCTACAGGCCCATCAAAAAGAAAGCTCTGATTTCACTTTATTGGTTTTTTCAAAGTATGTACATAAGGATATAAAAATAGAAAGGCTGGAACAACACGCATTTATTGTGCAACAAGGTTCTAATTTATACATGTAGATAACTAACTGCCAATGGAGATGGCTAATGGGCTGGGTTGACCCGGGCCCACCTCCAAACCCAACTCGGTCAAACTGGGCTTAGCCCAGCATGGAGTAGACTCGGGAGGAGGAGGGGTAAATATGGGCCAGAAAAAAGCAGGGAATCCCAAGTGAGCTTGGCCTAGCCCACCAGCCCCACAACCTGAACTGGCCAAGCTGGCCTAAGCCCTGGTCGAGTCATTCATTTCCAGGTGACTGTTGACAACGTTAAACAATTCCAAAAAAAATAAAATAAAATAAAATTATAGGACTTAAATAAAAAATTTGTAAAAAATCTAGGACTGAAAATGGTCTTTTCCTTGGCTTTTCTTATGTTGGAGTTTCTAAACATTTTGGAAAAATATCAATTTGTCTTTTACTATGTTTTCTTCCAAATGCTTTACAAAATTGATCATCAATGCTCTTACATTGAAAAGAACAATTTTTTTTTGTTTACTTTTTTTTTTTCAAAAAGGATACAATATTTTTTCTGGTTATACATCAAATGATAAAAAAGTATACTTTGTCGAGGATATCTTCGTTGTCATCATTTAAATTAATGCTATACCTACCTAACCTAAAGCACACTTGGCATACAAAATTGGTTATTATTCAATAGGTCCCATTAATATTATTCTTTTTTAGTTTAGGGAAACTATTGTCTTATTTATTATTTTGAAAAATTTTCAAACTCATTAGTAAGCTTCTTGAAAAATTAAAAAATTGTAAGTAAGTTAAAATATTTTTACTTGGAAAATTGTAAGATCTTAGGTTTTACTTTTCAGTTTTTTTTTTCTAGACCATTTCACTATTTTCAAGTGTAAGGCATGTTTCAAATTATTAAGTGCTGTTTAGCTTTTTCGTTAATAAAATTTATACCGGCGGTAATATTTTTCCTTAAATAAAAACATGTTTAATCAAGTTACACTCGAATAATGTTTCAAAACTTTTTGAAATTTTGAAAACTTGGCCTAGCATGAACTTGGCCCGGCCCAGACCCAACTTGCCTTGAGGCAGCCTGAGCTCGGGTCCAGATTTCCCAACCCAAGTTTGGCTGGGCTAGGTCGGCCTATTAGCCACCTCTAACTATCAAAGCTAAAAATTAGCAATTACTTTGTTAAAAATCTCCTAACAACAACCAACCATATCAAGTTGTCACTGAGGACCCTAACTTCCTTCTTGATGATAAGAATAATAAAAACAACTAACTTGTTGATTTTAATCCACTTCAACAACTCTAATTCCACATCATTAATTTCATGAGTAAATTTCATGAAAGGTCTATAACCTTTAATTATTATTTTCTTTTAGTCCTTAAACTATTGAATGTTTTGTTTTAGTCATAAACCTATTAAAAATGTTTCATTTTCATCCTAAATTTATTGAAAATGTTTCATTTTTTTCTTAATTTGATGAAATTTATTAACTTCAAGTATTTGTCTGATAACAATTTTTTAGATCATAATTTAAACTATCAAATAACTATCTTATAATAAATTTAATCTGTACCATAGTTTTTTTACAATTAATGAAAAATTCAAATCATATTTTTTCTCTCTGTAAATTAAACCTATTTCATTCATAAATAAAAAAATATTAATTTAAATTTTTTATTTACTATAAAGAAATATCAAACTGTTTAAATTTATTTAAAGACAGTTACCGAATATTTAAATTAAAATTTCAAATGTTTATGTCAGACAATTATTCTGATTTAATGAATTTCATTTGGTGAGGGACCAAAACAAAATATTAAATAGGTTAGGGACTAAAAAGAAACAATGACTAAAGGTTAGGGACCATTTAATGCAATTTACCCTTAATTTCATAGTCATGTGTTCAACAACGCATCCGCACGACACCAACCAATAATCTGCTCGCTGTTCTTGGTTGGCCTAAGTACCCCACCGGTCCCTTAACTTGACTAACTCACACGAGTTAGTCCCTCAACAAAAAATCGGTTTAAGTTAACCCTCAAACTTGACAAAACGTGATGGCTCGGTTCCTAAACTGAGTTAGAGCGGCACGTGCTCTCACGTGGGAGAATGCCATTTTTTTCTCCTTTTTCCCTTCTCTCCCGTAAAACAACAAATGTCCTCCAGTTGCTGTCAAAAGCCCATTTTTCGAGTACCTCGCACCATCGGTCACTGGAGTTATGGCGGCCACCACTGTATCCACCGCTATAGCCACCTCTATTGTAACCACCAACACCCTCACGTTTGCTGTAGTCACTACCTCCTTCACGATGGCCTATCCACCACCACCTCCACGGCTGAAGTCATAGTGGTCTGTGTAATCGTGCCCAAGCCATAGGTGTCCACATGTTGCTCGAAAGCTTCCAGTCCACCCACGGTGTCCTCTTCTGCAAAGGCGAAGACATCGACCCTTCCCTCTACAACACCCAAGCCTCTGAACTCACCCCCAAAGAGCTAGAGGAAATCCGCCGCCTCCATACCTCTGACACGGCCACTGACCGAGAGAGAGACTCCATTGAGCTTCGCCTTGCCAAGCTCTGCCTTAAGTGCAACCTTACCTTTCTGGGCATCTGCAGAGGGTCGCATGTCCTCAATACAAAATCATAGCAAATAAGAGATCAAAGAACATAGACAAAACGCATATCTCTCTATTTCTCTTTGGACCCAGATTTACTTTCTCTTTCAAACCCACCAATTTGAGCTTTTGACATTTGATTTCAATGGCAAGGTGGAAAACGCTACTTGATTTGGAAAAGCCCCATGTTTTTTGCTACATTTCAAAGGCCAATTGATCGATTAGTTTCTGGTGATTCTTGCGGCACTAAACAGAACAGAGGCAAGGTTTGGGAAGAAGATGAAATTGTTTTAACGGCGTTATCCCTGTGAGAACACGTGGCGCTCAAACTCACTTCAGGGGACTAATTCATCACGTTTTACAAAGTTTAAGGACTAACTTAAGGTGATTTCATGTTGAGGAACCAACTCGTTCGAGTTGGTCAAGTTAAGGGACCGGTGGGGTACATAGGTGTTGACACCCAATTTCGTCCGGCCTTTTTTTTAAAAAAATTTTTAAAAAAAAAAACTAATTAAAAAATTATTATTATTATTATTATTATTGCTAAAAAATTTAATTATGTTAATTAGTTTAAAATATATTTTTATTTTGAGAAGATTTGATTTAAAATAATATATGTGTGAATATGTATGTGTTTGAAATAAAAATAAAATTTCAGAAAAAAATGACAAAAAATTAAAAGTTTGAGGTAAAAATGACAAAATTGAGAAGTTTCGGAAAAAATTGACAAATTCTGAAAGTTTCAGGAGCTTTGGGTAATTTTTCGCGTCAATTTTGGGCCTAAACGGACGTTTTTGGCCCAAATTGACAGAAAACGTTAAAATTGTCAAAATCAGAAGCTTCTGAGCTTATCCAGAGCTGGAGTAACGTAAAGGACTGAAACTGTCATTTTACCAATTTAAAAGATAAGTTTGAGATTTTTTTATTAATTTATCCGTCCACAGTTCAGCTAAAGCTCCTTCTATAAATATCCCCCCGAATTCAGTGCTGAATACACAGAAAATCAGAGAAAAAAGTTCAAAGCTCCGTTTTAAAAATAGATAAAATTACAGCCTTATTCCCTAACCTCTCCTCCTTCTGCCAGAAAGTCTTAAAATTTTATTTTTCTACGATTTGACCATCTCTTTCGTTTGATCTCCTTCGTTGTTCTCTCTCTCTCTCCTCTCGTTTTCTCTCTCTTTCTCCTCCTGCCGTCACGCTGTCCCACTGCCGACGCCGTCGCCGGTCGCCGTTTGCTCCCACGCCGTCCCGCCGCCGTCTTTTTCTCCTTTCCGTTTTCCTTCCGCCGCGTTTCTTCTCTCCCTCCGCCGGCTGCTGCCTGCCGCCCTCCGCCCACGCCGCCGTCGCCCCTCCGCCCACGCCTCGCCGCCCCACGCCCGTGCTCGCCTCCCTGCCGTGCCAGCTGCGCTTCGTCGCGTTTTCTGTTTTCCCAGCAAAACAGAATTTCAAATTCATTTCCCAAGGGTAAAACCTCCTTTCAGTCCTTCATCTTTTCAATTCTTTTCATTTTGGTCACTAATCTTTTTATTTTGTTTTTTTTTCAGAATTAATTACTAACTTTATTTGTTTTACTTGTGTATTTATTTGTTTATTATTGTTATTGTTACTAACCTTTTTTTTTTTTTTGTTATTATTAACTTGTTAACTAACTTACTAACAACTAACTTTTAACATTATTATTGTTACTAACCTTTTAATTTTTGCATTATTACTAACTTTTATTATTGTTAATTAATTTAATCAACTTGGTTAATTAACAATTAATTAATTTGGCTAAATTTTATTATTGTTGTTAATTAATTAATTTAATTAACTTGACTAACTTTTTATTATTGTTGTTAACAATTAATTTAATTAAACTTGGCTAATTTTTATTATTGTTGTTAATTAATTTAATCTAACTTTTTACTAACCTTTTTTATTGTTATTAACTAACTAATCCAACTAATCTAACTATATTAATTGTGCTAACTTTTATTATTATTGTGTTATTAAAGTGGATGGCCAAAAAGCCCCACTTTATTAATTGAATTTTTTTTATGATTAAAAGATAAAAAAAGGAATTTTATGTGAATAATTTTCTAAAGGCTAATAAAAATTACTTTTTTTTTATTTTGAAACAAAGTTTTTATTCCTTTTAATAAACAAACATAATGAAATAATTCAAAAATAAATAAATAAATAAATAAACATAAAATCATTCTTTTAATACATCTTTAAAATTAATAATTAATGAAATAAAAAAAAAATTAAAACTCCATGACCAAATGATCCGCCAGGATTCATGGCTCGGAAATATTTTTAAATAAAATATATAAATAAATTTTTTCTTTATAAAAAATAAAAAAAAAACTTTAGACTAATATATTAATTATCTATTAATATATAATTTTTTTTTAGTTTTCTTTATTAATAAAAAGAATAAAAAGCGTAAAATTGTTGGGTTAATATTTTTCAGTAATATTTTATTTATTTCTTTTAAAATATAACTTTTTTTAGTTTTCTTTATTAATAAAAAGAATAAAAAGAGTAAATTTTGAGTTAATATTTTTCAATAATATTTTATTTATTTCTTTTAAAATATAATTTTGTTTTAGTTTTCTTTATTAATAAAAAGAATGAAAAGAATAAAAATTTTGGGTTAATATTTTATTCAGTAATATTTTACTTATTAAAAGATATAACTTTTTGTTTCCTTTATAAAAATTTTAATCAAATAATTTCAAAATAATACAAAATAAAACAAAAATAATTGAATTTTCTCTTAAATATTTTTTGACTTATTGATTAGATATATTTTCAGAAATATAAATTAAAATTAAAAAAAAAAATCTTTCATCAAACAAAGAAGAATATAAAAAATAAAAATATCAAGACTTTTGTTTTAAAATACATATAAGTTTTCGGTTAAATAATCTTTTATTCCAAAATAAATTAAATAAATATCAAAACTTTTCTTCTTTTGTTTAAAATATACATATAAATTTTTGATTCTCTTAATAAAACAATTACTTTTGGTTAATCTTTTATAAAAAAAAATAATAAAAAAATAATAATAAAATAATAAAAAAAAATAAAAAATTTTTTAGTTCATGGTATATTGGCTGGAAACTGTCTCGTGCCCGCTTTTGAGCTGCTTCACCTGGTGAAGAGGGTCTGGCTGAGTAACAACGCCCCGTACCATGATCAAAATTTTTATTTTTAAACTCTTTAATTCTTTTAAATTAACTTCTTATTAAATAAAAATTAATTATTATTTTTTTTTAATTCTTTTATAAATTGAGTAATCCTTTAAAATAATAAATATCTTTCATTAAACAAGAAAACAAAAAAAGTAAACAAGAAAAAAAAAAGAAAGATAAGAAAAATAAAAGAAAGATAAGAAAGAAAAATAAAAGAAAGATAAGAAAGAAAAGAAAGATAAAAAAAAATAAAAGAAAAGATAAGAAAAAGAAAAGAAAGAAAGAAAAGACAAGAAAAATAAAAGAAAGATAAGAAAGAAAAATAAAAGAAAGATAAGATAAAGAAAAGAAAGGAAAGATAAGAAAAAGAAAAGAAAGATAAAAGAAAGAAAAAGAAAAAGAAAAGAAAGAAAGAAAAGAATAAAAAAGAAAGAAAAGAAAAGAAATTAAAAGAAAATTAAAAAAAAAAAGTAAAAAAAAGTAAAAAAGAAGAAAAAGAAAGAAAGTAAAAAAAGAAGTAAAAATATAAAGATAAATTTTTTAGTTAGTATTAAAAATCATTCATAAACAAAAAGAATTACCATTTAAAAATTAATTTCATAATAATAAGAATTAAATAATTACGATAAATCAATTTCCATATCCGGATGATCCGGCAGGATCTACGGTTTGGAAAATATCAAACTTTTTAAAATAAATAAATTAAATAAAAAGATAAAAATCCATATTTTTAACAATATGGATAAAATTGTTTAAAATTTCACCAAATTCCGTGTCCAAATGACTCGGCAGAGTCCATGGTTCGGAATCAAAATCTTCCGTGTCCAAATGACTCGGCAGAGTCCATGGTTCGGAAGTATCAAATTTTATATAAATTAATTTAAAAATCCGCATCCGATTAATTCAGTTAAAATTTCTAGTTTGAAAATTAACTGAATATTTTCTAAAAGCAAAGCAAAACAAAATTAAAATCAACTAAGGTGCCAATTTTGGGCGCTGTAACAAAGTTGTTTTAGCGTAACCGTACTCCCGATCCCCGAACTCTCGCAGACCAATTTTAAGGTGTCCAATCGACCTAGGTGAAACAGATTGGTGGCGACTCTCGAAAACCCGACGTTGCCACAATAGGCCTTCTTGGTTTCATTCTAAATTGACCCAGTTTTGACTCAGTTCCCAATTTGGGAGTTTAATTATGTGGTATGGGGGTTGAGTTCTGACTTCAACTGTACTGTTCATCATCTTTGATTCTTTTATGCCTTTGACTGTTTCTTTCCATTAAACTTACTATAAAAAATTTACAGGGCTACTATAAATAACTATATATTATTGAATCTTAACACACAATAGATTTCCAAAGGAAAATATGAAATGTAAAGTAACTCTTACATTTCTCTAAATAAACTTGTAATTTGAGTTCAAATCAATATACAAATTCATTTGTTTATGATAATTAACAGTAATAAAATTTTTCATTTATTTCTATTTCTTTTTATTATTTTTGTTGACCAATTGAATGATCCTTTTATAAATTACAATGAATTTTTTGAGTAAATATTTAACCTTTATAAAAGAAATTTAAAAATGCAATGGGGTCGAGTGACCCCACTATTTATAACGTGGATCTAGGAATGAGTAGGGTTTGGGTTGGTTAGATTTTATAGTAGAATCGAACCAATCTGAGATAGCTTCGGTTCTAAACTTTTTCTATCTAACCCAAAAACCAAGAATCAAATAAAACTAAAACTATGATTTTGGGTTTTTCAGTTCTGGTTCTTAGATTTTTCGGTTTATACCGTGTACCTATAATAACACCAAAATTCAATAAAATTGCATTCATAACCAGTTTACAAAATATTCAACAAAATATACAATTAAATCATCATTTAAATACATTTACTTAGACGCATTAAAAAAAGTTTAACATATTGTTACAAAACAATAGTTCAAAAGAGTTACTTGTGGAGTATCTTCTATCTCAACCAGTTTGCTTCCCTCTTGTAATTCCAATATTTGCACGACATTCAACATAAAAAATTGAGTCTTTAAAATCATCTTATTTAGTATCAAAACCTAAAAAATGTTGATATGATGAATTTTCGGTTTTACATTGCTCATAAATGAAAAAATATGATAATTGTATTGTAGAGAATAGTTGGTTTTGAGAGATTGAAAGCAAAATGACCCAGAAGTCGTTAGTCTAACTATGAAGCGAAGTGATTCAAGTGAATATAGAGACATTTTGTAAATAATCATATAAATTCCATGTTATTTCAATTTGAGATATTAGTTTAAAGGTTTAATATAAAAACACAATATAATCATTTATAATTCTTCAAAGAAATATATACATACATACATGTGTGTGTGTTTGTATTAGTAACACTATAATTTTTATTATATAATTATATATATACCTCAGGTTTGATTCCACCCAAAATTAATTTCATATGGAACTAGAATTAACCAAAAAACTATCGATTTTCTTATATGTAAAACTGATAAATGTTAATTTTGTGGTCAAACATGTTGACTTTTTGTCAACTTTGACCACAATTTTCTACCTTATCACTTAATATTTTTGGCCGATTCTTGCTTCGATCCTTCATTTTGTAGGTTGAAAAAGCAGACGATAGCATTTGAATGGCACCGAGACGAGTGAAACGAAAAACGGGAATGTAAAAGTCAACGAAAATTATAACTGTGAGGCCTAGGCGCCACATTACAAAAGTTCTCTGCCTAAAAAACACACCCTGGAGGCCTAGGTGCCACCTGAGGCCTAGGCCCCAGGCACCTGCGAGCCTGGAGGCCTAGGCGCCCAGGCCCTAGGCATCTACGAGCCTGGAGGCCTAGGCGCCAGAGCACCCTCGAGTCTGGAAGCCTAAGCGCCCAGGCACCTCTTCCTGAGGCCTAGGCGCCAGTCACTCGGAAAAGTGGTCCTCTACCTCAAATTTGAACTCAAGCTTGCTATTGGCCAATGATTTATATCCAAATGGTTTGGTGAGTGAAAGGGACACCTCTAAGAGTAGAAGAACCTGGAACCTAGCAAGAAGAAGGGACTCTTCATTTTTATCTTCTCATCTTAGACTTAGGTTTTTCATCACCATTTCTTGCATTTCTTCATCTTCCTTGGGAGCATTTATGGATTCTTGCTTGGAGAAGGCTTGGAGGACTTGAAGACTTGTAGGAGCCTTGAGGAATCAAGCATCTAGAGTCTATTGGGTTCCTTCTTTCCTTCTTTTATCTTGTATTTAGACATGGATGCTCTTTTATGTATTTTCATGTTTATGTTTAGTTTGATTATGGAGTAGTTTTCTCTACACTTTCTATGGTTGCAGCTACTTGAATTGGTTATGTAGGTTGGATTAATGGCTATTTAACTTTGATTTTCCTTCATTGCTTGTTTACTCTTCTCCTTGAGTTTATTGTTGTGTTGATTGATCAAGGGCCCTAGTCAATTGCACTTTAGATTTCTTTTAAACTCTTGGAAAAGATTAAAAGGAATTGGAATTAGGAGAAGAGTGTAGTGGCCATGGGCTTGTTGGGAGACTAGTCTAGGGCACTAGGTGAAGGTAAATTGCACTTGTAATGCCCCTCTTGAACTAGCAATTTGGATGGGAGTCCATTCTAGTGTAAGCTTGCACCACTAAAATATAGGACTTTACCAACTGCCATTTACCAACGTGCAGCAGTTGGTAAATGGCAGTTGGTATTTGATAAGTTGGAAAATTTTTTACCAACGCTCAACTAATAACACGTTGGTACATTCCAACGTGTAGACGTTGGTAAAATACACATTGGTAATTACCAACGGTCATGGAAAGCACTCGGTTTCCATCGCGTAGTAGTAGTTGGCAGTTGGTAACTAGAACTACTATCAACTGCTGGCAGTTGGTAAGTAAGTTACCAACTGCTGACAGTTGGTAAGTTATCAACTGCTGGCAGTTGGTAAGTAAGTTACCAACTGCTGACAGTTGGTAAGTTACCAACTGTCAGCAGTTGGCAACTTGGCAATTGGTAATTACCAACTGCCGGAAGTTGGTAAGGTTGTTGTTATGAAGCCGTTGGTACTGACCGTATTGCAAGTTGGTAATTAACAACGCGCGCAAGTTGGTAAGTTTCCCATTTTCGTGTTCGTTATATATATTAAACGTTCCAGGTTTTGGTTGTTTCATATTTTTCCCTGTTTCAATCCACATTCAAAATTAATTGTAAGAATTCAAAAGTACACCCTGCTTTACTCAGCAATAAACATTACACAACTATGCCAACGTAATTAAAATATGCAATTCTCAAATACAGCATAATTAAAGCAATAACAGATATGTCTGAAAGAAAGCATTCAACATTCAACGGCTTACACATTTCATAAATATCAAGTCAGTCTGATTTAGGTCTAAAAATTAAGATGTCTATGGCTCTAACACAAGAACTTTGGAAATGCGCTAACCTGTTGATGACGCCCATCACGGAGTCCCGACTATTTCCTCATCCTCTGAGTCCGAGTCATCAGGATAATGTGGAACTGGTTGTGCCGGCGGGCATGGAAGGTTTAGCGAACGACAAATAATCTCCAACTGAGCCCGGTTTGCCTCCAATGCGGCTCTCTGAGCCTCCATCTCTGCTCTTTGTCTCCTTTTAATTCTCTCAAGCTTCATCTTGTACTCCGCATCCCTTCGCGCATTCTCCTCCGCCATCATCTTCTGTACTTGCTCGTTGAATTGTGGTGTCTGTGTGATGTTGATAGGCGGGATGAGACCTGGCTGTCGGCGTCCCGGCATAGCACACTGCTCAGATCCTAATCCAAATACACGGCCTCTCATTCTACCGCCAGATGCGGTACTAATGATTGCTAGTTCATCAATGGCCTCTATTCCATCCTCTTGTTGTGTTTGCTCCTCAATCTCTCCACTGATACGAGTCTACAGAAACGTCATAAAATACATTTAGTCATGTCATAATTTGTAAAACGTAGTAATTAACTTAAGAATATTCTACGACCAAACAGTTTTACTACTTACAACAACTTCTTCACAGCGCTTACTAACATATTTCCCATTCTTCATTTTATATGTCGCCTAAAGGACTTTAAACAAGCCAGGGTCCTTCTTCTCAGGATCTCTCTCTCTCTCTCTAATTGAATGAAACGTAACATTAATATGTAATTTAATTTCATTAGTATCTGAACTGTACATTAGCGAGATACATACCATTTGCTCTCGATGTGCAGACATCGAGATAGATCCCCCAGCATATGTCGCGCTGCAAGAGCCAGACTGTGAATCCTCGTCAGTCATTGTTGCTCGCATTGCCTTGAACTTCGCGGACTTCTGAATGAACTCAGGGCTTGCCCAATATGCCTCCATTTCCGCATATGCAGCATCTGACATAAAGTTTGCCTTCGCTCGACGTTTAACCGGATCTTTCACACGCCGAATTTTTGACATCATGCTTTTGTAATGCTGTGCTCCCAATATATTCCACACCCGATACACCTCATTATGGTGTATGGGATCCCACTCACAGCTCCTCTATACAGGTTAATATGTTTAAACTATTAGCATGGGAAAATACAATTATATATCTTATAACATTATTACATCATTATCATAGTAATATTATTGTCATACCTCAAAAACACGCCACCATTGATGCCGGTCTGATGGAGAGACGGAGGACCAATCAGAATATGGTTTGAAATGTGTGGTGAAACATGGTGTCACTAACCGTGTCGCCGCAGCTGGAATGAATCTGTGTCGTTGAAATTATCGGACTTAAGTTTCAAAGAATGATTCCATGTAAAGTATTTACTCTTACTAATATTAATACTTGTGTCTGGTATTTATCACTTACGTGTTACCATGTGGGGATATCCTCATCCGCGGTTGCCCTGCTGTCTGTGACATCGATGATGGGATGTCATCAATATGTATATCATCATCTGATGGATGGGTCGTCACTATGAGGTGCCTCAGGTGCTGCGTACCAGATCCATGTGCAGATGGCGTGCCTCCATCGCCGTCAGATCGGTGCTCATGTGAGGGGACCTGCGTGGGTGGCACTGTTGTTCCCTGCGTCTCTACACTGACATCCTCCTGTGCCCGGGATGAAGAACCCATCCTATGTCATTCATTAAGTATTGGTTTCATTACCTCCTTAAACTACACAAATGGTCCTTTCCCAGGTCGGCGTTTATAGGTGTTATCCCCTTTACGAGGCATCTGCATTTATTTTTAGGTAAGTTGGTAAATTAAACATAACATATATTTACTGACATATATTGTGCAGTATTAGGGGTACATAAACGTACTCAAATATTTTCATCACATACATAAAAATTACCATCATATCATTATTCCTAGTACATGTTATCTAATCATTCATTCGACCCACTGCTGTCATTCGACTCAAACTCCTCGGACTCTTCAGAGTCACTGTCATCAGATATAAACTCCTCATCATCCTCTGTCTCACCATTAATCCCCCATCCTCAAGTACATCTTCTTTAATATCATCACCGACACCCGGGTTAGCTAACTCCTCAATTGGGTCATCTTCAATTCTTTGACAATTAACGGATCCACTGTCTTGAAACACATCATCCGTGTCCAGAACTGCAACCTGTATTATCCATCGAGGTTTTATCTTCATAACAGCTGACCACCCGTTTCTTTCACGTGACTTACTCTGATATCGTGTGTAGTAAACTTGGTCAGCCTGTGATGCTAGAATGGAAGGATCAAACTTCTGATAGCTGCGGCTATTCCGGATCTCAACTAACCCAAACTGTTTATGCATTCGAGTTCCACGTTCAGGTGTTGGGTCAAACCAGTTGTACCTAAATAAGACAACATTTTTATGCGGAAAGCCGAGATATTCGAGTTGAATGACTTTTTCTAATATACCATAAAAATCACATTCAACTTCACTTGCACCCATGCTACGTATGCAGACTCCACTATTAAATGTTGATTTGTCCTTCCCCCATTCACTTATGTGAAACTTGTACCCATTTGTGAAATACACCGGCCATGTCTGAACTCACCATGAGGGCCCACATGCAACATCCCACAAGATGGTATCGACAATATTGTTACCTGGGTCATCAACCTATGTAAAACATATTTCAATTTAGGACAATATATATGGAGACTTTTATAACTTAACATATTGCAATACATTCTATCCTAAAAGCACACGTACATATTGTCGGAGCCAGGCTGAGAAATTGTTTTCAATGTGTATGTCCATCTCGGACATTGTTATCTCAGGTGCAGTTTCCTTGACCATGTCCATAAACATACTGTGGCCAATAACAGAAACAATAAAAATATGTTAGTTTTGTTTGATGAGTAGTACTGAATTTCAACATAGTCACAGTTGGAATGCCTTTACATGAACGATGACTTACTTTAGGTATGGCCTGATCTGAGCACAGTTTAGAAGAACGTATGTGGTTGCAAGTCTGAGTTCATCGTCCGTGAGGAATCTATATCGGCATGCACCATATGGTCGTCTCGGAAAAGTGAATATGGACCACATGTCACCATTACATTGGACAGGACCACCATCGTCATTTCTCGGTACGCGGTTCATCATGGAGGGAACATGAGACTCAAAGTAATGAGAGCAAAAGATGGAAGTCTCCTCTATAAGGTATGCTTCACATATCGATCCCTCAACATGAGCAGTATTAGAAACCTTCATTTTTAGGTCATGCATGCACCGCTCAAATTTATACATCCATCGGTACTGAACAGGTCCTCCAACCCTTGCTTCAAAGGGCAAGTGAACTGGGAGATGCTCCATGACATCAAAAAACCCTGGAGGGAAAATTCTCTCAAGCTTACAAATTATAATTGGAATATTTTCCTCCAACGCAAACAAGTGATTTTCATGCAACTCTGGAGAGCACAAGTCTCTAAAGAATAGGCTTAACTCCGTTAATGGCTTCCAAATATTGTCGGGTAGCGCTTCGAGGGCAATGGGGAGAAGCCTTTGCATCATAACGTGGCAATCATGGCTCTTCATACCATACATATTGCAACCAGCTATATCAACACATCTCCCAAGATTCGAGGCATATCCATCAGGGAGTCGTAAAGATTTTACCCAGGCGATCACATCTTGCCTTTGGTTAACATCCAATGTGAACCTCGCCTTTGGTTTGAACGAACGACCATCATCAAGTGGAACCATGTTTAACTCATGCCGATTACAATAAATTTCCAGGTCCTTCCGTGCTTTCACATTATCTTTCATTTTGTTCTTAACATCCATCATAGTATTCCATATATTCTCAAACACGTTCTTCTCAATATGCATAACATCAAGATTATGTCGTATTAAGTTCGTGGCCCAATATGGTAACTCCCAAAAAATGCTTCGCTTCGTCCAATTATGTGATTTCCCATAATCACACGGTCGATTTTGTGGACCATCGTTACCAACTGATGGAATCCATGAGATTCTTTCAAATATATCTTCACCTGATAAGCACGGAGGAGGCAATGACTTTTCTGATTTCCCTTTTTTAAAGCAAGTACAATTCCTTCTATATGGGTGGTTTCGGGGGAGAAATTGCTAATGACAGTCGAAAAAAGAAATTTTCCCGCCATACTTAAGTTGGAATGCCTTACTTTCACCCATACAAATAGGGCAAGACAATCGCCCATGTGTCATCCACCCTGATAGCATGCCATAAGCCGAAAAGTCATTTATGGTCCACATTAATGCTGCTCGCAGAATAAAATTTTGTTTCAATGACACATCCCATGTTTCGACGCCATCAAACCACAGATGCCGTAGCTCATCTATGAGAGGTTGTAGATAAACATCAATCTTATGATTTGGGCTACGTGGACCTAGAATCAGCAACGAAAGGAACATATAGGGTTTTTTCATGCACATCCAAGGGGGCAAATTATACGGAGTAACGATCACAGGCCAACAAGAGTATTGTTTCCCAGATGATCCAAAAGGTGTAAATCCATCGGCACACAACCCCAATCTGACATTTCGTGGTTCCGAAGCAAACCATGGGTAGGTCTGATCAAAATGTTTCCAAGCTTCACCATCTTATGGATGTTTTAACACACCTGGGACCTGTGTTTGCTCCTTATGCCACCTCATCTGCTCAGCTGTTGCCAATGACGCAAATAAGCGTTGCAGACGAGGGCTTAGTGGTAAATAATGCATGGTTTTCCTCGATCGATCTTTACCACGACCTCCCTTTTTTGGCTTATATCTCTCAGACCCACAGTACTTACAAATACGATTGATACTGTCATCTTTCCAGAACAACATACAATCATTCACACAGACGTCAATCTTCTCGTGAGACAGCCCCAACTAGGGAACTAATTTCTTAGTTTCATACAAATTTGATGGCATCTTACTATCTGTTGGTTGAGTCTCCTTCATTAGTTGGGCAATGCCATTAAAGCATCCTCGTGACATGTGATACTCAGACTTAAGGTTGAGAAGGCGGACAGCAGCAGATAACTCAGAATGACTTTCACAGCCATCCCATAAAGGAGTTGACGTTGAATTCAACAGATTAAAAAAATTTTGAGCACTTTCATTCGGCTCCACAACATTGTCTTCCGGAAATTGATTGTAACTAGGGCCAACGGCATCTAATACCATCCTTTCATATGGATTCGTCGAACACCCCTGGTCAAACTCCCTAAACCCACCCACACCTGGAGCCATATCTGATGCTTCATTAAATGGCTCACCATGTGCGGTCCAATTCAAGTAAAAAGGCTTAAACCCCCATTTGTACAGATGAACTCTGACCTCATCAGCCTGATTAAACCGCAAATTCTTACACTTCCGACAAGGACAGTGAATGCATAACCCGCTCATAGTTTCAGGGTGGGATACAGCAAATGATATAAATTCTTCCACCCCGGACTCCCACTGTTGTGTGCAACCAGTTCGGCCAGGCAAGAAACGGTTACTGTACATCTAACTACGGGCGGATTCCATTACACACAAAATCTGTTCGTAATCATAAACACCTCAATCTATTAAATGATATACGTACTCAAGTTTTAGGTTGAGTTACTAAAAATAACAAAAGTATGCTTCAATGTTTACGTACTCAAGTTTACAGTATTTTTAGATAGACAAAGTTTATTCTCAATCTAGTTGTTCTTATGATTAACGTACGGTCATCATTATTATTCTTGTTGTTCTTATTACTGTCATTATTCTTAGTACTTAAATTCATAATTTTTAAAGGATATTTTATTACATATAGGATTTACTAACTACAAAAGGTAATTAATAAAGAAAGTTAATGTTTACCTTAAGGGTTTAAAACTGTCCTGATTATTCCTTTAATCGTTGAGAGTTTTAAGGTTATAGTTTGAGGGTTTATGATTTAAATTACGAGCTTATAGTTAAGGTAAAGGTTAAGGTTAGAGTCTTGGGTTTATGGGGATTATTTCGGTTCAGATTTATTGTATAGCGTTTATGGTAAAGTACAAATTAGTGTTAAGATTAGGGTCTAAGTTTATGTCTATTAGAGTTTATACTTAGGTATAGGGTTCATACTGCTACGATTATAGACTTATAGTTTATGTTAGATTTTTGTCGTATTTAGGGTTTACAAGTAACGGTTTATTGTGTTGGGTTTAAGTGTAGATGTATGGTCTAAGGTAAAGGTTAGGGTTAGGAAGAAGTTTGCATTAAAGTCATGTTTGGTACACTCAGGCTACCTGGATTTCTTTGACTCCTCCTCTTCAGTGGTCCTAATTTATTTGTTTTCATATTTTCTCTATTGGTCTCCAAATTAATTGTCTGGTATTTTTTCTGCATTATTATTGTCATATTATTGCAACATGGTATTATTAAGATGATTAAAGTTTTATTATCAATACACCATGACATAATATAACCATTTACACTAAAGTACTCAAACTAAACCATAACTACACCTATTACCATGAATTTATACAAATAATCATGCCATAAAATAATATACACAACGCACAATTTCAATTACATATTGACTATAATCCACAAGAATAAAAATATGGACAGATAACAAATAATTAACATAAATTGTATATTCAAATCTAAAGCCACTGTGTTTGCACCTTAGTGAGAAGTAATAAGTTTTATTACCAATATTAGTAATTAAAACAATTTCCCTTAAAATCATCCCGTTCTCAATTATATACTAAAAGAAATCTAAACTAACCTCGAACAACTGCAAATGGACAGGAGAAACAATGGGTACTTCTTCACGCTAGACAGATGCAGGGAGGAACTGAAAAAATGGGGAAAAATAACTTAATATCCTGGTAATGTAAGAAATTTCTTCAAATGAAACAAAGTATCATTAATGTACACGATCAATTTAAACAAAATACGTTAGGGAGATTATTATTTGTTTCATTATAGTTATGTATAACTGTTTTAAATAATCTTTTATCTCTTAAAGCATGATTTATTTTAACTTATGCATAACTGTAAAAAATTGAGACCTTTTTTTTAAAATTTCACATAAGGCCAAAACATAATTTGTACATATCTAGTTTCCATCGTTGAGTATAGAAATTGACCAATATATGTGTATATATATATATATATATATATATATATATATATATATATATATATATGGCAATGAGTTTGAGTTTTTGGAACTGGCCACATTAATCGCTTATTAATATCAAGTTTGTTTAAGTTTTGAGATCATTCTTTGAAACTAAAATAGGTATTCTACCATATAATCTGTTTTTTAACGGGTTTTTTTATTTTCTATTCACCACAAAACAAATAAGGAATCACGTTTTTTAGTGGGGATTGAAGTTCAGTCCTTATTCTTGCCAGTTCTGATTCAATTAGAAACAAAAAGGTATTTTTTTTTAACACTGTTGGGTGACTCATTGTTTCAGTAGCCTACTTTGCAATCAACTCTCAGACGTGAATTTTTTTTAAATTAGATTGCAGTCACTTTGTAGTCATTTTTTTTCCTAATTAGACTACAGTTGCCCTTTCAATGACTAAAGACCATGAAGGGGTTTAAGGTTTTTTAGGGTTTGAAGTTATTTTAGAGTTTAGGGTATGTGTATTGGGATTTTTTTAGGGTTAAGGGTATTGGATTTTTTTTTAACGATTTAACGGTTTTAAGGGGTTAAGGGTATTGGATATAGGCTTTCGGTTTGATATTTTTTATAGTTTGTCAATGGTTTAAAATTAGTGTTTAGGTATATGAAATTATCTACATAAGGTTATTGGTGTAAATTGAATTAATACAAAACCTAAGTTTTGGGAATTATGGTAAGGGTTATTTGGGGTTAATTTGCAGATTTTTTTATGAATTAATTTTTAAAGAATTTTTATAGGGTTTAGAGATATATAATTAGGATTTAGGGTTTTTAAGGGTTCATGATTATTGAATTATAAATATTACAGTATTGAAATTTAGGGTTTAGGGATTTATATTTAGGGTTTAGGTTAATGGTATATTAGGTTTAGGGTTTTAAGGATATAGAATTTGGGTTTAGGGTTTTACGGTTTATGCTTTAATTAGGCTCTAGGGTTATTATTTAGAGTTAATGTTAGTTACTTAGCTAGGGTTTAGGGATATAGACTTAAGGTTTAGGGTTTATAAGCGTATAAGGTTTAGGACATTTTAGGGTTTAGGATTTAGGGATATAAAAATAGCTACGATTTAGGGAACTAATTTCTTAGGGTTAAGGGATATAGAATTAGAGTTTAGGGTTTTGGGCTTGGGGTTTAATTTGGGTTTTAGGTTTCAGGTTTGTGTATTTATGGTTTAATTTAGAGTTTTAGGGTTTACATTTAATTAACAAGGTTTAGGTTTAACGGGTTGTACTTAGGGTTTAGGGTTTTAAGTGTTAGTGTTTAATTTATGGTTACGGGTTTGTGTATTTTGGGTATAATTTAGGATTTTAGGGTTTTAGGGACAGTATTTAGGGTTTGGGATTTAAGGTTAATTAACGGTATATCGAGTAAAGGGTTTTACATCTTTGGGTTTAATTGAGGGTTTAGGGATATAGAATGTGGAAGGGGGGGTTCAATTAAGTATTAAGGTTTGGGATTTATTCTGATGATTCTTACGTCCTTGTATATGATATCATGTCTTTAATAAGCTCAATTTTTGAAATTATGTTTATAGAGAAAATTTCATAAACTTATATATATTTATGATTGTACCAAATATATAATTATATTCATGTGTGTGTGTGTGTGTGTGTGTGTGTGTGTATTTATATATTTATATCTACGGGGAATGCTGGTTATATAGCAAGGATAATTCAATTAAAAAAATTAAATGATGGACGATGAATAAGAAATTATTCATGACACTTTTGTTAAGGTATTAAAGTAAAGGGTAGAACTATAATTTTGTTAAGGATGCAGGATTGAGTGTAAATTAAATTTAGGTATTGAAAAACTATGTCTAAAATCACATATGTATACAATATAATAATTATGAACCAGCCTAGTGCCATTTCAGCGAGACATTCTACAATTTCATTTCATTTTTTTTTCACACATTTTTTGTTTGTTTTTGTTATTTTCCCTATTTTTTGGCACATAATAAATCTTTTTATTTATCCGTTTAAAATACATTAATAAAAAAATAGACAAATAAATCAACAACACAAAATGTACAAATGAACAATAAAAATTATTTACTATTTTAAAGTATACTAAATAATTTCGCACATAAATATAGTACCTAAACAAATCACTTAAAACTAATAATTTCATAATTTCTAATTAATCCCGAAGATAAACAAAAAATTGTAAGAAAAATGTACATAAATTTGCAATTGTAATGGGTAACCTAAAAACTAAATCTCGAACCAAATACAACACAAACTAATGCTCCATATCCAGAGTTGCCTTTCCTTCTAATTAAAGATTTAAAAAATCAGAAATGGATGCTCCATATAATTCATTTTAATTTAAGTGAACTAACTTATTTTTATAGAGAATATTTTTTTCGCTAATTTATTTTTATTTTTATAGTTTTTATCTAAAATTAATTTTATTTGAAAGTTAATATTATATAGATACAATAATCTATTTAAAAGACCATTTTTATGATGTTGTTAAATATTTAGAAATTTTTCTTTTTTAATTCCTGAAATTTAGAAAAGGTCATACAAATTTAGTAAGATTACAAAAATTATATCTTCAACAGATTATTTCAACTATATCATATGGACTTTTAATTAAAATTAATTTTGAGTAAAAAAATATAAAAATAAAAATACATCATTTTGAAAGTTTATTAATTTAAATTAAAACGAATTGGATGTAAGTACATAAACCTCCTTCCAATTTTATGGCGAAATATGTTGAACACCCTAACCTAACTAGCGTCAGGTTTGATAATATTCTCTTCCTTTCCTTTCTTAGTCTGCCTCTGCCCTGTGGGAATTGCCAAACCCAGACATTTTTACGAGGGCATGAAAAGAACAAGAGAGTTATTCATAGGTTGCTATTCTTTTATGCATTTTTTGCAAACAATCTAGGGGAAAGTTGCAAAAACCACATTATGTTTAACCTAATCTACACATTACTCCTCTATTTTAGAAACCTACACTTTGCCCCTGGAGTGGACACATAATTCCAGTTGATTTTCATGCAAGTGGGCCAAATGTCATGATTACACAATAAGATCTGTAAATTTTGTAAATCACCAACAATATTTATTTCACACCACATCCAATCCATTTTCTCTAAATATATAAGATATTTCTAATAACTTTTATTTTTCTAAATAATTTATATATTTGTAAATTTACTAATAATTTCTATATCTATTATGAATTTTAATATTTATAAACCAATAGTTAATGCTTGTGATTAATATTAATATTAACTTGTTTAACATTTTATTAATTTTTCAATTAGTTCAAAAAGAGAAGTATCATTTTTTTTAAATATATTTTAGCTAATCTCATTTTATTTTAAAAATTGTTTTTCACCATATGAAAAAAATATAAATATTCTACAATATTTTGTCATTGCAAAATGTAAATATACTACCTAAACAAATCACTTAAAAATAATAATTTCATAATGTCTAATTAATCCTGAAAATAAACAAAAAATTGTAAAAAAATGCACATAAAAAAACAATTGTAATGGGTAACCTAAAAACTAAATCTCCAACCAAATGCAACACAAAATAACAAATATTGCACATATTTCAAACCAAATTAACAATATATAATCCGAAAATGCGTATTTATTGGGGAAAAAAAATTAAAAAAATGAAATAAACGCAGTTACCTCAAATCAAAATGTTATCTTCCTTCAAACACCTCCAAATCACTTCAATCCTGCAATAAAAACCAACATCTTCAACCCATTATCCACCAAGAAGCTCAAATAGGGAGAAATAGCTCCAAAAAAATCAAAAATTTCTCGGAAAAAAATTAAGCTAACATTCAGATCGTGGTAAACGACAGCAGATCCACGAAAAACGCACCTCGAAGAAGCTGTTTCGGGTCCCAATCGACCGGCGATGTGAATGTGTGTGTAGTGCGAAGGTCGCGTTGCAGGGAGAGGGAGAATGGATTCTATCGCGACGAAGAAGACGAGCTGCGCTGGGGGGGGCAATTTAAAAACAAATTTTCCAATGGCCGTAGCCGTTGGAAACCCTACGCCGAAACGCACTGTATCATTTAATCAGTTTCCAATGGCCAAAGCCGTTGGTAAATGTACAAGGGATTTTTTTTCCAACGGCTTTACACATGCATTGCTCCAATTATTGTATATATTTACCAACGCGTGACACTTAGAACCTAATTCCAACGGTCACAACTGTTGGAATCTACCAACGGCTAAGCCGTTGGTAACGGAAAAAATAAAAAAAAAAAACACCAACGCGTGCACGTTGGAAAAATTTTACCAATGGTTCTACACGTTGGTAATTACCAACGGCTTGACCGTTGGTAATAAAACAGTTGGAAACAACGGGTTTTTTAGTAGTGTTGGGAGAGTGACCCTTTTACTTGGGAGAGTAAGGGCCCAATTAGTTAACTTCACCAACAAGTAGAAAAACCTAACTATTAGCCTTAATTCACTAGCTAACCAAGTCAAATAGTGAAAACCATAGGAAGTGTGTTTTGTTAATTCATTAGAAAACCCCTAATTTGCATTGTGTTTGTTGTTCTTGTTTAGTAATAATTTAAGTGGAGTTGCAAACTTAGTTATTTTCATAGTGAGTAAATCATCAATTGTTGCTTGTTTAGCTAAAGTGAGTCTCAAGGTAGTGGTAATTAGCAAACAATGTAAATCAATCCTCGTGGGAACGATATCTTGTTCTTCCTATCTAAACACGTCCCGTGCGCTTGCGGCTTATGCTTGCTGATTAAGGTTGTAAAACTCACAACAAAAACTAACCTACAAACCATAGTCCATTTTTGCTCAACCCAAATGGAGATAATTCAGGTTGGATTTTGGGTTTACCCAACCTATACTCACCCCTACGTGAATCCGTCCATGATGGTGCCCTTAACATTTAAATTCTGTTCGGTCCTGCTCCTAGTACCTTTTCCCTCACGGAACGTTTCTTCACTCTTGGGTTGGTTAGGCACCACATGACTTCTCCACATATTAGATGATAATTTCGCTTCTCTCTGAGCATCTGTTGGGAGTTTCTTGGGCTGCATTGCATTGCATTGCATTGATTTCGTTTAAATAGATTTTTCGAGGTGGTTGTGTTGTGCCATCGTGATTGACCTGTTTCTTGATTACTTATAAACGAATGAATGACCCCATGAACATGACTTAACAGGGCCACCACTGATAAATTCTTCAGGGTTCACTTTTTCGTGAGCCTGTCCTATTGATGATTTTTTACTTCTTATCGTGAAAAGGACAGCGCCCCTCCCCTTTCGACACAATGCTTGTCCGTATCATCTATATTAAATTCGTGCTTGAAACTAGTGCCTCTGATGCTATGCCTTGCTTTGGGCCCTATCTTATTGTCTGACTACATAATTTAAACGGGATTTTTCTCTCTCAAATGGTTTTTTATCTACATGTGCTTTTGTTTTGGTTTCTAAAATTGCAAATTCTTCTCCTCCACATGCCTCTGACCACATGTCACAGGCATAGGCTCTTGTACGGATGGTCAGTTTAGAGCTAATGGTATGTTCATAGCTCTTCCTTTATGATGCATGTCCTTGTAATTAACCCTGCAAACCAGTTATTTATTACCAACCCCATCGAACCCAAAAATAGAACAGAAATCACAAGAACAATAAAGTTACCCCATTTGAATCCTTTAGGCAATCCCTTTGACAAATTTCTTTTATATATTTGATTACTTTCCACATGGAAAAGGAAAAGGAACAAGAAAAGACTGAAGAATGATGTCAAGATTAGTAGATATATCGTAGCTCAAATAAGATATATCGCATTTTAATGTTTAAGAACCCCTCCAAAACGAAGAGACAAAAACAAAATGAACCAGACAAAACATAAAATGGCAGTTCTTTTCCATGCCTTCTAGTTTATTTTGGAAGAGAGAGAGAGAGAGAGAGAGAGAGAGAGAGAGAGAGGGATGGGGGACGGGTGTCTGCATATTTACTAGGCACTCTTGTGGAGGCTAAAAGCTGAGAGTACCACTAGAAGAACAAAGGCTAGTGAACCAAGCATAGAGAGGCCAACTGAAGCAACAACCTGTCTACAGAACCTCCCAACAATATAGCAGACCTTGTTCCACTTCACGTGAGAATTCCCTTTGTAGCCAATGCTACCGATGGCCACAGCGGCCCCGTTTCCGGAGAATAGCAGGGCAATCATCATCACATCAAGAACCATTGTGGTTAGTTCTAGAGTTCCTCTTTTCCTGTTTCTGTTCTTAACCAAAAGGAGTGAAGAGATTGCTGCATATGCTGATGCTATATAGTTAGACACAACGGCGTACCTAGCAATACATGATACGAAAACCTATTTAATTTATATCAGCGGAACCTTGCAAGACAGGAGAAACTGAGACTGAGAAGAGTGGGGTGGAAGTAATTGAACTTACACAAGGGCGGACAAGTACTGCCATTTAGCAGTGACTGTAACATTTAGAGCTGGCAAACTGGGAGAGGCCTGGAAAGCGAGAACGGTGGACTGCCTATCCACCCCAAGGACTATGGCAGCTGACAGAGTTAGTACAAACGCTACAAGCCTTAAAATCAATGCCCAACAGGTAACTTTTCTTTCTATCACCTCAGTTTTGGTTCCCGTTGCACCAACAACTGCCTTGTTTTGGCTCTCCATCTCTTCCCAAGAAGAAACCTACCAAAAAGAAAGGTATGTCTATATGGGTTACAGGTTCAAAACTGTTGTGGAGCCTGAGGGTGAGGGAACCGTGGGAAAGAAGTGTGCAAGCTTGCACAGAAAGGAACGGTTGAAAGGTTTAAAAATCATCAACGAGGTGTTGCAGGCATTTAAAGCAAATTTAGGCTGGTAGATAGCTAGCTGGACGTATACATACGAATTAAAGACCGGTCTGGAATTTTCAGAAGGATGTTGATTAGGAAATCTCCACGTCTTACAGCTGCAAGTGTACATTCAATTTGTTTTAATTTAAAATAATTTATTTTAATGTCTTTTTCTTTTTATCTAAATGTAGGTATAATAATTCATTAAAAATAAAATTTTTATGATGTTAATAAATTTTTATAAATTTTATTTTTTACATTTTGTAATGAACTAGCTTCTTTTCAAGCAGAATGCGTTTTTTTGTCTCTTGTGTTTATTATTGAGCGCCACCACCACCACCAATTTGCAGGATTGAGAGAAGTCTTCAACTGTTAGCTTTGATAACTAAATGAATTTTTCAGGACATACGTGGTTTTGTCTGTTCCTCTGACCTATACGTCGATCCAAAAGTTTACATAAATTACACCTTTAACTTAAAAAAGCTGTAGAAATAGTCTGTTATTTGTAGTAATTAAAAAGGCCCTGCTTTGACAGTAACATTATGCTTATTATAGTTTAAAATAAAATAAATTATTTATATAAGAGTAATATTTAGTTTCGGCAGTTTAAAAAAATATTTTTAATTCCACATACAATTAGTTAAATTTGAGTAGCAATATGTGAAACAAAATATCAACAGAGCGGAAGTAACAAAAGCTGGCCACTTACATGAAATCAAATTGATGACTGGCTAATTAATCCTTTCCTAGGATAATGGTCACACTACAGTTAAGAACTTGGCGACTTTGATTTTATCAAAATATGGGACCTTTGTATCAAATGTCGGATAGGAGAAAAAAAGTGCAACGGATGTACTGGGAAAGGAAAAACCTGTATCCCCACCCCTCAGAAGATTGTAGATCTCATGTCTGATATCTCCCATGTCGCTGGTCCTGTGAGAGGTGGCATTCAGTTTCGTTTGTACAGCCGTTGCACTAATGATCTTCCCTAAACTTAGGAGTCAAAAATCTAACGAACAACTTCAATTTGGTTCAAGTTCGGGTCAGGTTAAATCTCGTTCGTGACTCATTCAAACAGTTATCAACCCAAGTTTGAACGCAATTGTAAACTTGATATACAATTCAAACAAAACTCGATTTACTTATTACTCAGTTCAACTTGGCCAAAATTTAGCTTTTCTCTTAATTCAAGCGAACAGCTCAAGCTCCACCCGAGCTCGATTACTTAAAAGCTTGTTCATGACTCATTTATATAATTTTTAATCCAAACATAAATAAAATATCAAACTTGATAGAAATTTTAAGTTGAACATGATATGTCTATTACTCAGTTTGGCTCAACTTGTTTTCAACTCTATCTAAACTGAGCTCTAGTTGCTAAGGTTTTTTTAAAAAAATCCTTTTTTTGATGGGCACGTGGTTAAAGTTGAAAATCCTTGGCAATCTACATTCAAGCGAAACCCTCCTTATAGTATGGGATCAATTGCTTCAGTTGCCCCTAAACAATGCATCTTCTTCTTGTTCTTTCACACCCTAAAAATACACAATGCTATCTAATCTTCATTTACAATTTCAAGATACTGTTAAGTAAAATTTTAGTTGTTGATAAATATTTTAGGAGACATTCTGACTATTTCACCCCATGTTAACTATTTCAAAATGCATTCTAGTTATAGAAAGAGTTGTGAGTTGGTCACCGACCATAGACATCACGAATGGCTCTAGGTCATCCTTAACTGTGATCCCATGTGAGACCCACATTTATTGATAGCACAAATTTGTGCATAATGTCTATGGCCAGTGAGAATATAGTTTCCCTTATAAAAAGATATACTTCGTTGATACCTTAAAAAAGCTAATCCACATTATTGACATTTTTTGTGATACCAATGGAGCTATTCCACATGAGATAGAAACGAGGGGCTTGGCAACTTTATATGTCACAAAGCACCATCTCTCATGTGATGCATTTTTAAGGACAAAACCATGTGACTACAAAGCTAAAGCAGACAATACCTTATGCAACCTTATTGGTGCTGAGTGGTGGACGACAGGAAGAAGAAAAAAGTGCAAAAATAAAATTAAAAGGAAAAGAGTAAATTACCTCAAGTATAAGAGTTCCAACGATGAAGTTGTGAATTGGGCACTAATGAGTGACAAAAGTTATGGTGGTTAGAGAATGGGAGAAGAGAGCACAGAAAGCACATAGCATTTGGAGAGTTTCTATGAAAATGGTAAAGTAGTGAAAAGGAGTATTTAAAAGGAAGAAGTATATTCATGCCCCCATGAGATCTCTTAATCTCTCACGTCTTGGTATCCCCCAGCTCACGATTATCATGGCGGGGAAAAATGAGCTAGTAGTGAAGGGTCCATATCCTACATTTTTAAATGCGGGGGTATGTTAATACCATATTGGACCTAACCCATGAGAGCCTGGCATGTGGGTTCAGCCCACACACAATCCTAATTAAGGAGGTATTTAATAAAAAGTGAATTCTACAAGGTAGATAATATTCTATTAACTAGACTTTTAAAAGGCCACAAATTACCACACATGTTTATAAAATGGAATTTCAACGATAGTCTATTACAGGTATGCAGACCATAATACCCTGATTCATAGCTACTCCAGCTTTGGCCTCACAAGAGATCGGTCCAAATAGAATAATAATTAATGAATAGTTCTAATTTAGGGATATATTTAATAGGAAGAGAATTCTACATGGTAGATGACCCTCATTAACTACACTTCTAGAGGGCCACGATTTGGCACTCATGTGTATAAAAAAGAACCTCACGGCACTCATAAGTACACAAATCATAATAACCTTATTCATAACTACTTTGGTGGTGGTTCGATAAGCTAACTTAACAGTCAGAGGGTTACTCTAGGAGACACTATTTAAGAGTCTGACATTATGTTTAGTCATAGGTTATATCAAGAACTCATTTTAAGCTTAAATTCCAAAACAAATTTATTACCAATAACTTTAAAATGTGTCAAATTAGAATCGTACAACCCTACGATCATAACATAGAAAACTTTGTCAAAATGTTGTAGGATCAAAGGTTGATAGGATCATGACTAGGATCATAGGATCGTAGGATCGCGACTAGGATTGTAGGATCGTAGGATCGAAACATCTTACCGATCCTACTTGGGTATTGATTTTTGTTGGGGGTAAATTTCATGAATGATCCCTAATATTTAATTTTCATTCTGTTTTCATCTCTAGTCTATTAAATGTTCTGTTTTGGATCTTAAACCTATTAAAAATGTCCTATTTTGGTTCTAAATCCATTAAAAATATTTCATTTTGGTTCCCAATTGGATGAAATTTGTTAACTCAAAGTAACTGTCTAATAATAATTTTTTAAAGAATAATTTAAATTATTCGGTAACAACCAGACCGAAGAAAGGAACTTGAAATGAAGAAGGAACTAAAAAACTAGACTAGAACATAGATTAGAGGTAGAAGGGATGGGGCCTTGCCGAAGGAGCCGCTGGCAAAAACAGAGGTGGAGGAGAAGCCTCAACGAAGTACACGTCAAAATTCTTAAGGATTGAAATGGAAGTTAAATTGCAAAATTTCATGCTCAGAAAATCATGGAACAATTACGCTTTCATCTGCTGTTGTAAAAGGCATGCTGAATTGTTATTGTTGTTGCCATTATTGGTCACTTTGTTCTACTTAGACATTATCAGAGTAACACTTTCATCTACTATTGTAAAAGGCATGCTGAATTGTTATTGTTATTGCCATTATTGGTCACTTTGTTCTACTTAGACATTATTAGTTTACTCATCATCCCCATAGAACTTTCATTTCAGCACATAATTTGGGAGAAATTGAAGGGGTAGAAGTGTGAAGAAATCACGTCTATCGATGAAAATGTGTTGACATACGGCTATTAATGTTAAACAAACTGTTAGGGCCAGTTTGTTTAGTGTGTATGCATTCCCAAAAATTGGGTTAGGTTGGGCTAGCTCGTGGGTCATTCCAGACCCGCATTTTGCAATTCCTAAGTTACCTTTATTGAGGCTGGGTTCATCGATACTAGTCTCGTTCTCGCTTGAAGAAAATCTGCCAAGCAAAAAAGGCATCCTTGCCGCTCCATTCCATCGACCTACCACCCAACAAATGAGATCCATTTTTTACCACAATTCCTGGGTCCCCTCCCATGCTGCCTCATTAAACATTGCACATATTCAAGTCGCAACCCCATCAAATTGTGAGAATGCTAGATTCCATGCTGATCCATCTTGTCACCCAACAAACCAGATCTATTTCTGCCTAATTTCACTCATCCGTAAACGGATTCAAGTTAGACAAGCGCTTTTGTGAACTAGACTGGTTGATATGGGTGAGAAACCATATTTGTTGAATCAGGAATAGCGTTTAGGAACAATGACCATTGGATTTGGATTGGTGTTTAGAAACAATAACCATCAAATTTGGATTAGAGTTTAGAGAACATAAGCGCCTTTGTCGTAGACATTTAAGGCAGTGAGCAGGGTGGTGGCACAAGGCAAGATAGAGCTGAGAGTCCATGCGAAACATAGAGAGTTGGGTCAGACACAAACAAAGTCCAATGGCATAAGATGTAATAACCATAAAACACAAGCATATTCTTGCTTATCAGTAATTTGGTTGAATATTGACCAGCACCTTTGACCGATGAGAACGCATTCCTAAAACGCAAAAACATAAAACAAACCGGCCCTTAGTTTGTAAATGTTCTCGTTTTCTTGTATTTTATTTTTTTTTAATCATCAAAATCTTAACTTTTGTCTTAACATTTCAAAACAAAGTGATTAATCAAATAATTTTAAGACTAATAATTTAAAATTAAAATTTTAAATTATCAATTTCCATTTATGTAAATCATCTTTATACCATTCAAAAAAGAAAAATTAATAATCTAAATTGTCTATTAACTATCAAGAAATTACTACACATTTTAAATTTACTTTGGAATAGTTATTGAATAACTTAAATAAAATTTAAAAAATTCATATCATATAGTTATTCTAAGTTAACTGATCAATCTAGTGAGAGATCCAATTGAAATATTTTCAACAAAGAGATGTTTCTTTCGAAACTAGTATTTTATGTGCTAGTTTATTTGGCGTGCCATGAATGATGCTATATTTTAGGGAAAGGAATCTAACCAGAAAATACAATATACAAAAAAAAAAAAATCAAGTCTTTGAGGGTTTTTGGTCTAGACATAATCAAGCCAAACCTTAGGGTCATGCTAAGAGGCAAAGACAGGAAAAACCCCTAGGAAATGTGTTCAAGATAAATATGGGTAATGCAGAGACATCTAAAATTGGCTCTGCTATGTTCTTTTTAACAATAAGGGAGAATTTGTTCTTGCAAGTGTGCAGCTTTACCTAGCTATTAATGCAAAGGTTACTACAGGTTGCTGCTAAGGCACTTTTTGAGCATTTTATAGTGGTAAGAAATGTTTTTTTTTTTTTTGCTACAGAATTAACTATTTTACAAGGATTTAAGGGTTAAGGAAAGGAGAGGGGGCATGTCTTGAACTCAAGTGGCGGGGAAGGAAGGGCAGATTGCCAACCCGCAAAGGTTTGGAGATGTTGAGGTAAGAAGTGTTGGATATACACCAAGTTTGTTTTAACTCAAATCAATTGACTCCAAAATAGCTTATTTTTATTCTTATGTCTTTTTTACCTGGAACTAATTTTAATTAAAAGCCAATATTATGTAGCTACAATAATCCATTAAAAATGCAATTTTTGTAATCTTACTCAATTTTAATGAAATTTTCTAGTTTAAGGCATTAAAAAAATTCATAAAAATTTAGAAACATTATGAAAATTTACTTTTAAATTAATTATTGTATCTACATAATATTGACTTTCAAATGAAATTAGTTTCAGGAAAAAAAGATGTAAAAATAAAAATAAATTAGTTAACTTAAGTTAAAATAAATTGACTAATAATATATATCTCAAAATTTTTGGGCCAGTACTGCCAATTAGGTTAACGAGAAGAGATTGGGCAAAAATAATAGTAAATAAAAATAAAATAAAATAAGGAAATCATGAGATCGAAGAGTAGGTGAATGGTTTTTTTTTTTTTGTTCTATCAAATTATCTTTATCGTTTTTCTATAACGGCTCCATTAATTGTCTGCTGCTTCATCTATTAGCTTATTATTTATTGTGATTTACTTCTACACATGACACCAATATAGAGATAGAACAAGAAGAAAACAGAGCGCTCGGAAAATGGGGCAGAGGATCCGGACCCGTCTTATCTCTCATGTCAATTTACCGATTGTTTTTAGTTTTTACCTTTGCAAATTGCAGCAGTAAAAAACTCAAGTGGTCAGGTCTTGTGGAGCAAGCCCAACCAACCTCCTCATGGAATGAAGAATTTACAGTTTGATCCCCATTTCATAAACATAACTCAAGTTGGGCCCCATGGGTTTGGTTGGGGTTGGATTATGTCACAGTCTTAGGTTTGTTTCTTATTTTTATTAAAGATTGATACTACTCTATCCGAATGACCTCAAACACAAGGTCTATTAAAGATTGATACTTACCACTCTATCTGAATGACCACAAACACAAGGTCATGGATGATACTGACCAACCAACTGATTCATAATTGATAACTTTAAAATCCAAGGGTTATTAGGCCATCTCTATTAATTGCAATCATCTTAAATATCAAGGAAAATTATATTTGCTAATCAATTGGACGCTCCATCTCTATCTCTACCCTCTCCCCTCTAATCTTATTTGGCATCCATCTTATTTACTATGGTATTGTTTGGGAATAACTTTTGTGATTATTATTATAGTTTTTAATAATTTATTTAACAAAAAAGATAAAACCAGACCTGAAGCTACAAAATAAAAACTAAAAACTCCTCATAGATGCATTTTTTAAAATTCTACACAGCTAATCACTACCGCTAATATAAAACAGATCATGATATTAACATCGCATTAAGTTGAAGTATTAACTAGCAGCTTAATTATAATGTATCTAATTCAAGTGGATTGATTCAATGGCTTATTCATCATTGCACTGGCGGAGGCAAGCAGTGGGCTCGTGGCCTCCCCAAAATTTTATGCAATTTATTTAACTTTGGTTGGTTTAGATGGGGGAAAATGTTAAACAGTTAGTAAAGAGGTTAAAAACATACATTTAAGTCTATAAGTTTTTCAAATGAAATTTCAAGTCCTAAAGAAGTAAAAATTTTAAGATTATTAAAGGTTCTGATCCCTAAAATTGACACTGATAATAGTGTAATAATAATGAAAATATCAAGTTCTAATAAAATACGAATATTTATATACCGTTTAAGACAAGTTATGGTTGAGCTTATTATATTGTACAAGTCTTTTATAATGTTATTTTCTATTTTAATTTCTCTTTATCCTTTCTTTCTAGCGCTCTCTATTTCAATTATTTCTTTATGTTTCTTTAAAAAAATCAGTTTGCTCCTTTGATATTAATTTTCTCATTTTCTCTTTATTTTACAAGTTTCTTTTAGTCACTTTTACTTCCCAACCCTTTGTCTCCTTTTTTCATTATTGGCCTCAACACATGTTCGAAATCCTCACAATGTCACTGTTCATCATCAAGTTTTTAAGAGATATTAGGTTAAAAAACTCATCATTATCCGGTAACAAATAAGATATCTTAGTCAAAAAAATATTTAATAATGAAATGATATTCAGATTAAGGGCTTTCATCTGCCAAACCGGATGTCTTATTGAGCAATAATAGCTCTGTTTCTACGAATTCTGGTTCTCTATATGAATGTTGGCGTCCAGCATTTAGGGATGACAATTAAGTAGATTGGTCAGGTCATTCAGGTTCATATTTAATTGGGTTAGCATATATCCGGGTCTAGAACAGATTATTTGGGTTCGGATTGATTTTGGGTTGAGTATATTTCGGGTTTAGGTTGAGTCAGAGTAGATTTATTTGGGTTCAGATCCAATCATGTCAGGTTATCGAGTTTTAGATCATATTAAATTTGATTGTCGGGTTTATTCGGTTTACTGATGTATAAGCTAAAATCGCTAAATTGGTTTAATTTTTTGTTTAATTTTAATTCAAATTTAATTTAACTAGACATAAAAATAATATAAAAATTATGAAGATATATTAATATATAATTTATTTAATAAAATATTCCCTCTATGTTAAGTTCTTTGTAATATTAACTATTCAACAATTAATCTATGATTTTTTATTTTTAACATTTTAGTATATAAATGAAAAATGATTATATTAAATAATAAATAAAGACCTATAGTTTCTAAATATAGACTTTAAAATTTTTTTTCTAACAAATAATTTATCTCCATCCCATTTTCTTTATTCCATTTAACTTTTCTGACTAGTTTAACATGAATTTATTTATATTATTGTTTATTAAAAAACTAAAAAAATATATTTAAAAATTGTAGATCTTGATTTATTATTCATGTATAAAATTTTTTATTTATATATTAAAATATTGAAAACAATAAATTATATATTAATTGTTAAAATACGAATGGTGCAAATAATTTGAGATATAAGGAGTAATATGAATAAATTCAATTCAAACTATTAAAAAAGTCAAATATTTCAAAGAATATGGGACAGAACGGGTACTATAATTTCTAAAATCTAATTATTTTTATCTCTCTATCACCGTTTCACTAATCATTTCTCACAGTTCTCACTCACTCGATCTACAATGTAAAACAGATCAGCAGAATAGAAGAAACTCATTCACATATATTAAATGATAATTTTTCTAAATTTTTTACCGACCATATATTTTATATTGATTTAAGTTAAAATCGGGTCTTGTCGGGTTTAGTCATCGGGTCTTGTCGGGTTTAGTCATTGGGTCATTTCGGGTTTGGGTCAGGTCAGGTTCGAGTTCAGGTTTTCTTAGGTTTCACTTTGGTCGAATTCGAGTTCAGGTTGTTGACTTTTCTGGTTAAATCAGATCAAGTCAGATTTGGGTTCAGGTGCGTTGGATCAAATCTTCGGGTCATGTTAAATTTTGTTATCTCTAACAGCATTCACTACTCCAAATAGAATAGGAGTGACAGGTGTATCACAATTCACAACTACCCAAAAAAGTCTTTAAACTGTTGTGCTCAGATCTACTTATAAATGGCATTACCCATGTAGCTAGAACGCTTGGTAGAAATTCTATGAACACCAAAACTCATTGCACCAAAAATTTCTATGACTTTAAAGATTTATTGCCAAAATGAAAATCTTATTTTAGAGATTCTCTAATAATTCACCAAAGCAATTCTCAAAATTTTATAAAGCACAATTTTGCCCCTCATTCAAATATGTTGTACACTCATATATATCCATTGAAAGACCAAAAAAGAACTGAACAAAAATAAAATCTCTTGCAAAATATTGCACTAAAAAATGAAAAAAAAGAAAAAGAAAAAGAAAAGATGACATTTTGTCTATAGTTATACATTAGTTATTTTCTTATTTTTTGGTATATGTGATGAGATGTAAGAGGAGTAATTAAGGAATTCAACCTTAGCCCTCTTGGTGATGATAACAGTAAAAAGTATATATATATATATATATATATATATATATATCACAATTTTAAATATATTGAGCATTTACATTGATCAAGTTCTCGCAAAATTCCATTTGCAGCCATTGGAGATGAATCCATCAAGGTGACAACAATATGACCTTTACGATTTTATTAATTTTGAAGTCAACAGATCTCATTGGAGGAAGGAGCAAATAGATCCACACCAAATTTAATTCTACTATATTCCATTCCATGACGTAGAAAGAAAACTAGATATATACGTGATTTTGACAATTTGTGGAGGATCAAATTCAAAGCATTATGCAACCCGATGACATACTTTGCAGAATTCAACAATTATATTGCGATTGAGTCCTCCGAAATATGACAAGTTGGAAGAAAAGAGACAAAGTTCCTGTTAGTGACGGTTAGGTCCATTTCGTAGCATCCAGATTCCCCAGACAGCTGCTAGCAGAGTGAGAACTCTCAGTCTCAGTGGATAAACTCTAAAATGTCAAACAAGAGCGTCTCGACTGATCTATTTGAATAAAAAAAAAAAACAGAGTGCCACAAGCTAGGCGTGCAAAGATTAACGACTCCCTCCCCTTTCTAAATTAACCCTTTTTACGTATGAATTGATAAATATATAGGAGACTAATTGATGATGATCCTACTTCAAGCTACTCTCTCTGTATATATATCCGTAGCTTAATCCATGCACAACAGCAGAAGTTGAGGCAAAACAAATAGTATTTAGTGGGAAATATATATATATATATAGTGGCAGCTGATTTACTGATGGCTTCAAGAGATAAACCCGAGTCGACGACGGTAGCAACGAAGACGATGGAGGCCCCGTCGTCTTCAAGGGAGGGGCGAAATCGAATAGGGTGCTTTGCGGCGGACGCTGCACTAAGGGTGTTGCTGTTGGCGGCCACAGTGGTGTCCCTGGTGGTGATGGTCACTAGCCAGCAAATTCGGCAGGCTTTCCTGCCCGGCTTTCCATTTCCCGTGCGTGCCACGGCACAGTTCACACAATCCCCTGCCTTTGTGCAAGTCTCCCACACCAACAACATATATTACTAGCTGCTATTTCATTACCACTTCTGAGTGACATATATATATAAATCTGGGTGCAGGTACTATGTAGCAGCCATGTCGACAGCTTGCTTCTACAGCGTCATCACGGCACTTGCATCACTTACAGTTCTTTTCAAGCCTAGCTTCGGCACCAAGTTCCTGCTCCACTTTGCCTTCTGGGATGTGGTAATTAACAAGTTCAACCTCTCTTTAATTACCAACGTCCATTTCGTGACGTTTGACTAAAGATACCTACACATGCAGGTGATGTTGGGGATTGTGGCGGCAGCAACGGGAGCAGCAGGGGCTGTGGCGTTCATAGGGCTAAATGGCAACACCCACACAACGTGGACTAAAGTATGTCCTGTTTTCAACACCTTCTGCCAACACTTGGCAGCCTCCATTTTCATCTCTCTCGCTGCAGCAGTTCTGCTTCTCTTCCTCTCCGTGCTCTCCACCGTCTCTCTCTACCGCCAGGCAGTTGCAAATGATTACTGAACCAATGCAACGCTCGCATGTATAACTTCAAGCTCCGTCTCCATGCGTTTTATCTCGTATATATCGTGTAGCACAGATTTGGATGCGTACGTGATAAGCTGTCGTTTTGGGTGAAACCAGGGGGCTAAAAAAAATCTTTAACTTTTCAAGAGCCCTCATTTGAATGTAGAAAATAATTTTTCACTTTGCTTCCTTCGTTAGTGTACGTATAATGTTTTTTTACAAAACATGTTTAGTTGTTGTAATTAGAAAATAATATGTAAATAAAAGACAAGGAATGTTGCAATTATCCATCTTGCCACTAAAGAGCGATATATGCCTGGAACAAGCTCAGACACCACTATCAGTTTTGGGATGAATGGAGTTGGTGTTTGGTATTAAGGGTGAGTATGGTTCAGGTTGGTTTGGTTTTATTATAAAACCAAACTAACCCAAAATGCCTCAGTTCCAAAATTTTTCTAGGGTTTTCGGTTTATGGCATATACCTATAACAACACTAAAATTTAATAAAATTACATTTATAACTAGTTTATGAAATATTCAATATAATATATAATTAAATTAATATTTAAATACATATACTTAGACATATTTAAAAGAGTTTAACATGATATTACCAAAATGGTTCAAAAGAGAGCTTGTAGAATATCTTCCATCTCAACTAGCATTAGCATGATATCAACATAGAAAACTAAGCATTTAAAATTATCTTCTTCAGTATCAAAATAAAAAAGATGTTGATGTTATGAATTTTCAGTTTCATATAACTCATAAATAAAAAAAACATGAGAATTATGTCGTAAATAGTAGTCTGGAGTAGAGAGATCGAAAGCAAAATGATAAATGAGTAGTCAGTTTAGGAAGCGAAGTGATTCAAGTGAATATGTATAAATTTCATGAATGTTCCCACAACTTTCATACTACTTCAATTTGATACATAAGTTTAAGATTTTAATATAAAAACACAGGATGACAATTATAATTCTTCAAAGAAATACTACTATTTGCAATATATGGATATACTAGTAATACTATAATTTTATCATATAATTATATATATACCTCAGGTTCGGTTCCACGTTGGGTTGGTTTTATATGGAACCAGAGTCAACCAAAAAATCATCGGTTCTCCTATATGTGAAACAAATCCTGCAAACCATAGTTCATTTTTACCTAACCCAACCCAACTCAATGGAGGTGATTCGGGTCAGCTTTTAGATTTATCCAACCTATACTCACCCCTATTTGGTATATATAGTTTTGGATTGTTTAAGGACCAACTTTGGCAAAAGGACTTGTTTTGACTCGTGTGGATTGTTTACAAAAGATAAAGGACTTTGGCATTTCACTGTTCACTCTCTGATCACCTAGACCTTACTCTACGCTCTCTTTTTTTTTTTTTTTTCAAAAAAGAGACATAATAACTTCAATAAAAGTTAGTCACAACGCAAGAGTATCTGCTAGTCGAGGTGAATAAGGGGAAAGCCATACCACTCTACCAGACAGATCCTAGGATAAAGATACAAGATTATGAGCAGTTGAATTTGCTGACTGACAGGACAGAAACTTGATCGACAAAGCAATTATATGATCAAGAACAGCTTCATAAGCATAATAAGAAGGGAAAGTATAAGTATGAAGAGCATCCGCAGCGATCTTGCAAATCTTTCCAACCATATGATACTATTTTTGTAGCACTAGAATACATGGGAAAACTTATTTAGCTTTTTCTTAAAGAAGTGAAAAAACAAAAAGAAGAAATAATATAAAATGACGCAGCAAGTAACTAATCCAAAAAAAGACGTAGCAACGTAACTAATCCAAAAAAAGAAAAACAAAAACAAAAACTTATCCAACCGCGCAGCCGCAGCGCACATCGTTGTTTATACGTCATAACAACTGTTGACTTTTTTTTTTCTTAGGTCTTGGTCCTTACCTAAGCTGAGCATAACAAATTATCAAATAAAATGTTAAAATACTTCATTTATTTCATATTTTTTTGAAAAATTTGAATACTTTGACTTAAATTTATTTATATCATTATTTGTTAAAAAAATTTAAGAATGTATTTAAAAACTATAGTTCTTTATTCATTATTTATATATAAATTATTTTTATTTACATACTAAAATGCTAAAAATAAAAAAATTATAACTTCATTGCTAAATAACAAATGTTACAAAAAAAATTGGGGCGAAAAGAGTATTACATAATTTATCTATTGGTCCCAAATACTCATATTGATTCCAAATCTTTATAAAATCTTGCATATCTATTATCTATTAATAGATATGAAAGCAGGAAGAATGACAATATAGGAAAATCATGTTCTCATACTTTTTATTCCAATTATTAGATGTTTGCCATGTGTACTTGCAAGTATTTTCTGCCTATTTTACCCTTATATATGTCACATGTTCTCCATATTTATTTTTCTGACAGTTTCAGTTTCTCCTATATTCCCATCAGAATTTTTTTTTAATTCAAATTTATTTTTCTTATCCCATTTCAAACCCACGACCCACGTTCCTAACCTACATTTTGGCCAAATTATCTTTTCATAATTTGAAAAAATATAACAAAAATTGACAGAAGGCCATCTGTTACTTTAAGTAAACCACATCATGCCACCTAGAAATTTCCATTATTACCCTTATCTTAGTACACGTGTTACACTTTTATTGAAGGACAATTTGACTTCAACCCATCTAAAATATATTTATTTTGTTACCAGATTAATTTATAAGATGACATGTTTTAATTGCCACGTGGAGAGGTAAGAGTTTCCACACCTACGATTTCTTGCCCATCAAACTGCCGTTTTATGTAAGCAGTTAACCTACTTCCTAAACGGTTCATAGAGTATGGACACTACCTACTAACCCACTTATCCACAATCACTGTCAGTTACTGGTGTTAGTTACAATGGTTAGTATATAAAGCACAATGCCTTTAATTTTTCTCATTTCATAATAACTACCTTACTATCGTCCGTGCACCTCCAGAATCTCACCAGCAACTATCTCAGTTGCCCGGCAGTGATTCACCGCACCCAGGTCACTTCTTCCTAGCGCACTAGTCCTACACCACCATCCCGCGGGAAGCATTGTTTCTACCATCTACCCTTCGGCCATCCACTATGAGACATTTACCATCTGTTATCTCAGTTATCTAGCATGCATTTAGTGCACCAACTGCAAATCTTCCTCCCACACCAGTCCCTCTACACGCCCATCCTGCAAAAACCATTGGTTTTATCAATTTACAATAACTCTTCATTTGTTTGACATCAGAAATGTATCGGATTCATTTATGCAATTTGCAGATAACTTATCATTTTCCAAGCAACACACGACAATCAAGCAAAAGGCAAAAACTCAGTCACGTATCACTTTTCAGCTTTTCACTGTTATCAAGCTTTCACAGTACATAACTCACAATGCTGTATTATTTTTTCATGGTAGCTGATTTAGCACAGAAGTAAACATCAAAAGCAGGAAGACCTACTAGGAACAACACACAGGTTCAGATTTAATATATCTAAAACCTGTTACAGTGATTTTCCCTTCAACCCCTGAGGCCTCTCAGTAATTTAACATGCCACTATTCATGCACCCATCTATGTTGCTTATTATCATCCTCTCCCTGCTACCTTCTGTTTCATATTCTTGGTATGCATCATTCTCTTTCATAATTTTTCTATGCATCAGAAAAGAAAACTAAGTGTCAGATCTTAGGTGGGGAATTAGGTTGGGGAAGTGCAATGTGGTTATATTTTGGTTCCTCCCTACCTCTGCAAAAATTGATTTTTATATGTACCACTTATTTCCAGTTTTTTACCCACTCGGTGAAACTTTTTACTATTAAAATATTTTTCCCTTTTTGGAATAGTTTTAATTCAATTTTCAGTTCTAATGCATGTGATAGAGGTTATATTTTGCTTCCTCCCTAACTCTATGAAAATTGATTTTCATATGTACTACTTCTTTCCAATTTTTTAGCTATTTTGTCAAACTTCTTTTGAAATCAAAATTTCCTGCCACAATCAGTTTTTTCTTCAATTTTACAAACAAATAATCAAATTTTCTACAATCAAAATTTTCTCCCCATCTTCATTTATGCCCATGTCATTTTCTATTTGCAGAAAGACCTAAGTTCCACTTTCAAAACAACCAGAATAAGTAACAACAGCAAGAAACATATCAACAAACAAATACCAGGTTTTATTTTAATAATATCTTCTCGAAATGTAGTATGTTTATGTTCATAGACATTTATATTTATATTTATTCACTGTAGGCAACCGGAAAGTCTCAGCTTCTATTTTCGTGCACAACAGATTAGTAAGATGAGCAGGAAGTAGCCAAACATTGAAGTTCTAATTTACTAATGTTTTAATATAATGTACTATATTTCTCTATTTTGTTTGTTTCTGTTTCTCGCTCTATGTATCACAAAGTTAGTGATAATAACAAAATCCCAAAAGTAGCTATAGCCTGCCTACTCTAACTACAATAATATGCATTTGTGTCTATGGTTATTAAAAATTCTAAATCTGATATGACTATAAATGAACATACATGCACGTTACTTATTAACTAACCAGAAAACAAGCATGCCTGTTAACATAAATGATATCAGGCAACAAACATACAGATTAGCTGATATATATATATATATATATATATATATATATATATATATATAGTGAAGTAATTAAAACACATTTAGCACTTATCTTGGTGTCATCTTGTCATCCACATACATTCTTTGTCCATGAATCCCAGCATTCAAGTTCAGAATTCTCTCATTTAGCATGAAATAGATGAAATAAAAAAGTGAGAAAAAACATTAACACATAATGTAAAAACTAATATACTCAGATGTACAGTAAAAATAAATGAAAAAACTGTACTTCTTCTTTCTAAGTAGCCCCACCACCGAAAAGAGGTGCGTCATAGACACACGCCGCCAAGGCAGCGAAGCACTCGGCCACTCGGTGTTTTGACTATTTCTTTTCACAGATGGAAGAAGTTTTGAACGGAACAATCCGAGAAAAGTAAGAGGAAAGTGAGGAAAGAAAAAAAAATCCTAAGGTTTAAATCGTAGTTGAACTTTCTTATAAAATTGTTTTGTTTTTCCAACAAATTGTTTAGGCAAAGGTTAAGGAGGAAAGAAGACAAGCAAAACCATGTGAAAATCCTAGGTTTTCTCCGGAAAAACCCACCCCTGACACTTTGAAGCCCTATCTGCAAAAAACAATTAGTCTTTTATGAAAAGTGTTTTAGAGAAAGTAAAAGAGTTAAAAAAAAAAAAAGCTCTATTGAATGATCTATTTTTTAAAAAAAATATGAAAAAAAAAAGTTCGCCAGTAAGGCAGCAGCCACCACCAAAAAATTCATTATGTCGACAGTTGTCGGCTAGCAAATTTATAATCATGGCGGTGGAGAGCCAGGAAATTCGTACTTTCTCAATCTTACCGCGGCGCAACACTACAACCTAGAACACCTGATATTTTTGGACGAACGTGTAAGAGGGACGGTCCAAAGAGAAAGAGAGAACAGCTAAATGAAAATGAAGCTGTCCTAATTTTCATTTTTGTACTCTAATTAATTGTACCCAAGTCCCTATTCTTTCTTCTGTGTTTCATACGTCCCTTACATCTCCTTAGCGACTGCCACAAACAAACTCCCCAACGTTAGAAATGTTAAATTCTAGCCACTCCTGTTAATGATTTCAAATTTTTCTCGTGGACTAGCGACAAAGTTTTTCCCTTTTCAACCCATTAAATACATGCAATTCTAAAATTTAAATCATTTTATCCATGTTTTATGTGTTATGTTATTAATTTAAATTCTTTTTTTTTTGTTACTTAAATTTCGTGTACATGAATTTCATTTTGGGCTAAATTTTTTGCTATGTCTTTAATTTTATTAAATAATTATCACTTTCAAATTATTAATATATATCATTTTACTTCGCCCATGTACCATCTAACTTGGCCCATATTTCAATTACTTGCACCACAAGTTCACATTTTAAAATTAAAAGAATTTCACCTGCGGCTCCATTATTAATTTTCTTCCCTTTTCGTGACTTAATTGGCCTTTATGGTTCAAAATTTCCGCCGAAGTGTTTTGCAACCTTTTCAATTTTACTACATAATTATCTATTTCAACTTTTTAATATATAGCATTTGACTTGGCCCATATTCCAATTAATTGGGCTTTGTACAATGTATGATTGTCCAAAAGTTCATTTTTTTTCTTCCATCCATTTTTTTTCTTAATACTCAGAAATATATTAAGAGGAATAAATAGTACAAAGAGAAAATAAAGTGACTACAAACCATAGCCTCCAAATGAGGAGACTAAATCACACAATTTGTTTGACAAGCACGAAATTGCTCTTGACTTGGATGCAAAGCATTGAAAAGAGTGTCATGAAGAGGATTTTCCATCAAAATAATATGATTTCTTTTGGCAAATAGCTGACAATCATTTGAAATAGTCACTTCATCCCAATGCACTCACATGAGAACTTTTTTCCGTTTTCTAATTTGTCCACTTCAGCTTTTCTTTTTCCTTTTACTGTTTTTTAAATTTTTTTAATTTATATGATATTTTTTAAACTTCCAATTACTTATTACATGTAATGGGCTCTACATTGGCATACTTATTACTTAAATACATTATTTAGTTCTCCTTACATCTACATATCACATACAGTATTAACCAAACTTTTATCACTAAATGTTACTTGTCCTTTCACTTCTCATTTTTGTTTTCACGTCTTATTTTTCTTGTAACTATGTACATTATTTTTCACAAATATGATTAGTTTCATTGTGTAGACATTATTTTGTGTCACGGCCTCATCATCCTATTCCATGATTACCCTCATTCTCTTTATGATGCTTTTTTTTATCGATCTCAAGATTATACATCTTGCTTCTGTCCACCCCACTTTTGTAGCAGCCTTCACTTACCTAGCTATTTACAATTTCCTAAGTGTTTCAACTGTCATTTATGGTTGGTTTATGAATAGAGATTCTATTAGATTCACAACTTTAAGAGATTTAGGTCATCTCATTGCTCTACCTATGCACGGCCTTTTCTCTTATTTCCAGTATGAATCATTTGATAAGGGATTGTACTGCATTTATAACACATCTATCCGTGAGATCCTATTGACAAAGTACATTTATGCTTTGCGGGTATTCTTGGTTCAGTCTATATGATCAAAGCATAAAGTACATCTATACATTAAAAGAATAGAACAACAGATGTTGGGGAAATGTTATTAAGAACCTTCAAAGCAAAGCTAATTACATAATTGCAATGATTATAGACAGATGACGATTACAAAAGTGTAATCTTTGCAATAAAGTTGTAATCCAGAAATCCGCTATTGTCATTGTTGGTTATGTGTCTGTCACATTATTGGAGCCTATCGTGTGAATAACTAGAATGAGAGTTATTAAACAATTGATGACTCGAAGTTGTGCGATGAATGTGCGGTTGTTGACACCCAATTTCGTCCGACCCCTTCTTTTTTTAAAAATAATAATTAAAAAAAATTAATTAAAAATTAAAAAATAATAATTATATAAAAATTATTATTAATTAATTATACAAAGAGAGAATTAAATTAAATAGTTTTGGGGAAGGGGCATTTTGTTAAGTTAATATCTATGTGTGTATATCCAAAGAAATTAAAATTCAAAAAAAACATTAATTAAAAAAATTATTATTATTAACTAATTAATTATTATTACTGAAAAAATTTTAATTAATTAGTTTAAAATATATTTTGTTTTATAAGGGTTTAGTTAAAAATAATATATGTGTGTATGTATGTATGTAGGAATTACAAAAGAAAACTCCATAAAAAAAACAAAATTGAAAAGTTTGGGGGTAAAAATGACAAAATTAAGAAATTTTGGGAAAATTTGACAAAATCTGAAAGTTCCAGGAGCATTTGGTAGTTTGTCACATGAATTTTGGGCCAGACCGACGGTTCTGGCCCAAATTGACAGAAATACAAAATTGTCTCAATCAGAAGTTTCAGGAACATCCCCAAAGTCAAAGAGACGTAAAGGACTGAAACTGTCATTTTATCAAATTAAGAGATAAGTTTGATTTTAATTATTTTTTAATTATGAACAGTCATCACTCCTTCCCCTATAAATAGGGGTCCAAATCTGTAAAGAAACAATGAGAAAAAAAGAAGTCAAGATTACAGCTCCATTTTTAAAAAAGGAAAAACTATAGAAATAGTCCCTGGCCTCTCCTTCTTTTTTTCTAGAAAACCAAAAACTTCTCTGTTCTCTCTTTCAAGCCACCCCCTTTGAGTTGCCGTCACCCCGTCCGTTTTCTTTTCCTCCCATTTGTTTGCCCCCACCGTCGCCTCACCTCCTCGCCGTCGCCCCCCACCGTTGCCGTTTCGTCCAAAGCTGTCATTTTTTTGCCCTTTTTTTTCATTTTTCTCTCCTCTCCGTCGCGTCCCGTCGCCCCCGAGCCACTCCCTGATGTCGCCGCCCCCTTCCCGGCCGCCGTCCTCGCCACCTTCGTCGACCCAGCCGACGCCGCAGCCACCCCGTTGTCGCCCCACCGCCACGCTCAGCCGTCCCTCCACCGTCGCCGGAGAAAACGAAAATCAAAAGGGCAAAACGTTTGCAAACCGCGAAGCCGACCCGGAAATTCAAAAAATTTGCTTTTTTGGTATAATCCCCATTTTAGTCCTTGATATTTTTATTTCATCCATTTTAGTTACTAATTTTGTTATTCTTGCAGAAAGGCCATTAACAACTAACTTTACTAACAACTAACTTTTATTATTATTATTATTATTATTAACGACTAACTTTACTAACAACTAACTTTTATTATTATTATTATTATTATTATTATTAACAACTAACTTTACTAACAACTAACTTTTATTATTATTATTATTATTATTAACAACTAACTTTACTAACAATTAACTTTTATTATTATTATTAACAACTAATTACTAACAACTAACTATTACTATTATTATTATTATTATTATTATAATTCATGGAAGGTTATACCTCCTATTTATTTATTTTTAAAGTGAATGGCCAAAAAGCCCCTTAATTATTTATTATCTTTTAATATTCCTTTATTTACTTTATGTGCTTTCTCTTTATTTATTTGCATGTGTTATTTAATTTATGCACATTTTTTTAATGGATGTCCAAACCAAAAAAAAAAGAGAGAAAAACCTCCGCTTTACTTTATTTATTTATTGCCATTTACTTTTCCTTTATTTATTTTATGCAAAAATTTGATTTTATAGTTAAACTTATTTCACTTATTTCACATTTAGCCATAAAAAAATAAATAAAATAAATAAGTAAATAATAACAAATTCAAAGAGACGAATTTTTTTTTTATCTGAATAATTAAATTTATACCATTTTATTTTTAGTGCTAGCAAAAAAAAATTTTTTTAAACAAAATCCAACCATCTTTTATTATTTTGGAACACCAATTTTTATTTATTTCTTATTTCTTTAAAAAGTTAACCTTTTATTCCTTTTATTAAAAAAATCATAATTAAATAATTCCAAAAAAAACAAAAATTAATTATTTTTAAATATATCTATAAAGTAATAGTAATTAAAAATTTAAGAAAAAAATAAAAAAAATAATAAAATATTAAAAATAATTAAAATTATGATTAAAATTAATAGTTAATTAAATAAACAAAAAACTTAAATTAAATTCCCTATCCAAATGATCCGACAGGATCCATGATTTAGAAAATGAAAAATATATCTTTTTTTTTAAATAAAGTATATAAAAAAATTAATTTTGATAGTTACTTTAAATTTTTCTTTATCCAGTAAAAAGAATAAAAGAACAAAAAAAAATTGGGTAATATTTTACTTATTTCTTTATCCAGAAATATTTTACTTATTTCTTTTAAAATAACAAAAAAAATATAACTTTTTGTTTCCTTTATTAAACAAATAAAAAAAATTTTAGCCAATTGATTTTCAAATAAAGATAATAAAAATTAAAAAAAAGAATTAAATTCTCTTCAAATATTTTAGACTTATTAATTATATATATATTTTTAGACTTATAAATTAGAAAACTATTTCAAAATCTTTTATCAAATAAAATAAAATATATGATAGCAAGACTTTTCTTTTACTTTTAAAAAAATATATATAACTCTTTTGTTTTCTTTGATAAATAAATAAAATCTTAAATTTTATTTCTTTGGTAAAATTTTGTTTCCAAATCGTGGATCCTGCCGAATCATTCGGATATGAATTTAAATTTAAATTTAATTTATTATTAGTTATTTAATTTTTAATTCTTATTTTTTTATTAATTTAATTATTAATTTTCGTCATAATTTTTATTAAATTTTAGATTTTTTTTAATGATCTAAATGTTAACTCAAAAAATTATTCTTTTTTTCTTTCTGTTTTTTTCATTTCTTTTTCTTATTCTTATTCTTTTCTTTTACTTTTCAATTTATTTTCTTGTTTAACGAAAGATCTTTATTATTTATTTTTTAAGTAATTACTTAATTTATAAAGAAACCAAAAAGTAATTTTCTTAAATTATCTAATATCAAGATTCTTTATTTAATAAAGAAACCAAAGAGTTATATAATTTTCTAAAAAAAATCTTGATATTCATATATTTTATTTTTTTTTATTTGTTTTTGATAAAATATTAACCAAAAATTAATTATTTAATTATTTAATATCAAGATTTTATTTATTTATCAAAGAAAACAAAAGACTTATATATTTTTTTTTAAAAGTAAAAGAAAAGTCTTGCTATTCATATATTTTATTTTATTTGATAAAAGATTTTGAAATAGTTTTCTAATTTATAAGTCTAAAAATATATATATAATTAATAATTCTAAAATATTTAAAGAGAATTTAATTCTTTTTTATTTATTTTTATTATCTTTATTTGAAAATCATTTGGCTAATTTTTTTTTATTTGTTTAATAAAGGAAAAAAAATTATATTTTTTTATTATTTTAAAAGAAATAAGTAAAATATTACTGGATAAAGAAATAAGTAAAATATTACCCAAATTTTTTTTTATTCTTTTATTCTTTTTACTGGATAAAGAAAATTTTAAAGTAACTATCAAAATTAATTTTATTTATATACTTTATTTAAAAAAAAAAAGATATATTTTTTGTTTTCCAAACCATGGATGCTATCGGATCATTTGGATAGGGAATTTAATTTAAGTTTTTTGTTTATTTAATTAACTATTAATTTTAATCATAATTTTTATTATTTTTAATATTTTATTATTATTTTTCTATTTTTCTTAAATTTTTAATTACTATTTCTTTAAAGATATATTTAAAAAGAATTAATTTTTTTTTTTTGGAATTATTTAATTATGATTTTTTTAATAAAAGGAATAAAAGGTTAACTTTTTAAAGAAATAAGAAATAAATAAAAATAGGTGTTCCAAAATAATAAAAGATGGTTGGCTTTTGTTAAAAATTTTTTTTTTTGTTATCACTAAAAATAAAATGGAATAAAGTTAATTATTCACATAAAAAAAAATTCTTCTCTTTGAATTTGTTATTATTTACTTATTTATTTTATTTATTTTTTTATGGCTAAAGGTGTAATAAGTGAAATAAGTTTAACCATAAAATCAGATTTTTGCATAAAGTAAATAAAGGAAAATTAAATGACAATAAATAAATAAAGTAAAGTGGAGGTTTTTCTCTGTTTTTTTTTTGGTTTGGACATCCATTAAAAAAAAGGTGCATAAATTAAATAACATATGCAAATAAATAAAGAGAAAGCACATAAAGTAAATAAAGGAATATTAAAAGATAATAAATAAGTAAAGTGGGGCTTTTTGGCCATCCACTTTAAAAATAAATAAATAGGAGGTATAACCTTCCATGAATTATAATAATAATAATAATAATAGTTAGTTGTTAGTAATTAGTTGTTAATAATAATAATAAAAGTTAATTGTTAGTAAAGTTAGTTGTTAATAATAATAATAAAAGTTAGTTGTTAGTAAAGTTAGTTGTTAATAATAATAATAATAATAATAATAAAAGTTAGTTGTTAGTAAAGTTAGTCGTTAATAATAATAATAATAATAATAATAATAATAATAAAAGTTAGTTGTTAGTAAAGTTAGTTGTTAATGGCCTTTCTGTAAGAATAACAAAATTAGTAACTAAAATGGATGAAATAATAATATCAAGGACTAAAATGGGGATTATACCAAAAAAGCAAATTTTTTGAATTTCCGGGTCGGGTTCGCGGTTTGCAAACGTTTTGCCCTTTTGATTTTCGTTTTCTCCGGCGACGGTGGAGGGACGGCTGAGTGTGGCGATGGGGCGATGACGGGGTGGCTGCGGCGTCGGCTGGGTCGACGGAGGTGGCGAGGACAGCGGCCGGGAAGGGGGCGGCGACGTCAGGGAGTGGCTCAGGGGCGACGGGACGCGACGGAGAAGAGAGAAAAATGAAAAAAAAAAGGGCAAAAAAATGACAGCTTTGGACGAAACGGCGACGGTGGGGGGCGACGGCGAGGAGGTGAGGCGACGGCGGGGGCAAACAAACGGGAGGAAAAGAAAACGGACGGGGTGACGGCAACTCAAAGGGGGTGGCCTGAAAGAGAGAACAGAGAAGTTTTTGGTTTTCTGGAAAAAAAAGAAGGAGAGGCCAGGGACTGTTTCTATAGTTTTCCCTTTTTTAAAAATGGAGCTGTAATCTTGATTTCTTTTTTTCTCATTGTTTCTTTACAGATTTGGACCCCTATTTATAGGGGAAGGAGTGCTGACTGTTCATAATTAAAAAATAATTAAAATCAAACTTATCTCTTAATTTGGTAAAATGACAGTTTCAATCCTTTACGTCTCTTTGACTTTGGGGATGTTCCTGAAACTTCTGATTGAGACAATTTTGTATTTCTGTCAATTTGGGCAGAACCGTCGGTCTGGCCCAAAATTCATGTGACAAACTATCAAATGCTCCTGGAACTTTCAGATTTTGTCAAATTTTCCCAAAACTTCTTAATTTTGTCATTTTTACCCGAAACTTTTCAATTTTATTTTTTTTATAGAGTTTTCTTTTGTAATTCCTACATACATACATACACACATATATTATTTTTAACTAAGCCCTTATAAAACAAAATATATTTTAAACTAATTAATTAAAATTTTTTCAGTAATAATAATTAATTAGTTAATAATAATAATTTTTTTAATTAATTTTTTTTTTGAATTTTAATTTCTTTGGATATACACACATAGATATTAACTTAACAAAATTCCCCTTCCCCAAAAATATTTAATTTAATTCTCTCTTTGTATAATTAATTAATAATAATTTTTATATAATTATTATTTTTTAATTTTTAATTAAATTTTTTTTAATTATTATTTAAAAAAAAAAAAATGGGTCGGACAAAATTGGATGTCAACAGCGGTCAACATATTATTTTCAATTTTAAAGGGTCATCTGTATACATTAAATTTAAAACATATTTTCATATGAACTATTATCCCGTTCGTTAGACGGGTTATGAAACTAGTTGCACTTTAAAGCCACAGGAATACTGAGTTAGCCCGGTGCAGCCTGTTGATTTCAGATTCAGAATGACGTCGTTTCATTTCCTAAATCCCTGACGTTCCTTTAGCGGAAACAGTTAAGTCAAAGGTAACTACAATCAATTGACTTTCCCAGCTAGCCTCGATTCCACGAGAACACAACGATCATCAATTTGATTCAGGATTCCACCATAACATGGGATGATTTCTTTTGAGGATTCACTTTTCGCTCTTCGAATTCAGTGAAACATGATTGAATTCGATTACATGCAGAGCTCTCTCCCCCTCGATATAGCCCTCAAGATCGCTTCTTCACTCCAGGTACCTTCTTCAACCTCTACTTTTTTTCTCAGGTTGCGATTGTTTCACTTGTTTGATTTCTATTTCAATTGTGCTTGATTTCCGGGTCGGGTTTAAAAAGGTACCGGATTTGTGCTCGTTGGGTGGTTGCTCCAAGTTTTGGCGGGAGGTATGTGGGTCGGATTGCTTGTGGGAGTCGCTCAGCAGAGAGAGATGGCCTTGTCTGTTCCTCCCCCAGAAGGTTCACTCATCGGATGAACAAATTCAGCTACATAGCCATTCTTCATCCGAGGTCTGGCAGCTCTCTTTATTCTTGATCTTTTGTTGTATGTTTCCTGGCTATATATTTTTGTTCTAAGGTCTGGAGGAAAGGACTTTTTGTTTTGGTGCTAACTTATGAATTGTAAGATCAGAATGAATATGTCCACTTTTCAAATGGAGTTGAAATAGTGTTGTGTATATAATATTTGATGGTAGGGATGGAGGAGCTTATACACAAAACAGCATTATGAGATGGCGGGTAGGGCCGCATCTGTTGTTAAATTTGTCCAACAGAGCTCCCCATTTGATTTTATTGAGGTTGGAGACTATCTAAGAGCAATCCATGACCTGCATTCCATGCAGCTGGGGTTCAGAGATGTTCAGCTGTTTCTGTTCAAGCCAAGTTTGAGTGTTTTTCTCAACTTGGCTGGGTTACACTACTGCATCACTTGGCTTCAAGTTCCGGTAAATTAATTCTGCTCTCTGCTGTCTCTCTTCAGCTTGCTTTTTGAGTCTGTGTAGCAGATGGTAGCTTTTGCCTTTTGATACTGCATATGATCATTGCTTTGCTACAGCCTTGGCTGTTTAATACTGCAAATCGAAGCGAATTTACATGTATCCTTGTTTCTCAGGTTGGTCATTCAATTTGTGTGATCTAAGTTCAAAATACTACCATATTGTTCACTAGTTATTAGCCAGTCACTTGGTTTCGGCTACTAGCTAGGACTGGAAAGGGGAAGAACCAGCCTCATTTCTTTGCTGTTTCTAAAAATACATTTTTTTTTTGTTTCATTTCTGTTAAGAGGAATATTTTTTTGAAAAAAAATTTATTCACCCCTAGCCTCTTGTATAGTATGTGATTGAAACTGATTACCATATCCTGGACTTTCGGGTTTAATACTTTGCCATATACATTTATAAAGATTTGGAACCTTGGAGAAGCCTATGGTAGGTAAGCCCCTTTATGCTCCCATAACCATAAATAAATCGATTTCAGGGAACAGTCATAATAAGTGCTTGTGATTCTACAATGATAAAAAGGGTATAACTGCATACACATACTAATGGCCAATGGGCAGGCTGTATATGTCCTGGAAGCGCTTCAGAGTTGCAAGATTTCTGAGCGTCAACTGTGTGTGAGATGGTGGAAGCTTGGGAGATGGTTCTATGGCTTCCGCATGCGAGATGAATCTCATCTTCGCCAGGCCTCTCTGGCAGATCTGGCGGCATCAAAAGAAGGGGAAGTTATGGCTGTGCTCAATCGTGGTGCCATCCATGAGGTCCTACGGGTCCAAATCTCTGTTGACGATTCCACAAGCACTCCTTGGCCAGGCCAAAGGACACACGGTTGAAGGAACTATGTGTCCCTCTCCCTCTCTATGCATTTTCACCATTATTACCGTGTAAGGTGTGTATACACAAGTCATGTGATGTATTCAATGAATAAGGTTTGATGTACATAAAAGGGATACACGATACTGTTGAAAGTTTTTCTTTTCTTGCAAGAAAAACTGGTCTATCATATAGCCTAACCATTAACTCGGGTGTATTGTTTGCTAGAAAACGGAATGCGTGTATTGTATGCTTGAAAATGGGTTGCACTTTCAGGGGGAAAAAGACTGCATCTACGATGAACAGGATACTGACCTTCCTCCACCATTTCGCGTGATCATCCAGTGAATGTGGTGATCCGTGGCTGCAAAGTACTTTGAAAGCTTGCGCACAATTGAAAGGTAGAATAGTCATTGCCAGGCGGTGAACCCTTTAGCTCTCTAGCTAGAATAAGGCTCTTGAAAGAATGCTTTAAGCTCTGCTGATAAAGATGATGTTGCAGTGGCCTGCCTCGAAAGTTGAATTGGTCTCTCCCTTAAAGGGTCAACCAACATCTGCCGGTACGTAGGATCTAGCTCTGCACAGATGCAGCTCATGAGCTCGTAATGGGCACGAGCAACTTCTCGAGAGTTGAAACATTCCCGTCGAAAACCTTTTCATTTTGGGTTGTCCAAATATACATATGCACGGTGGCCACAGAACTGGATCAGCCCGGCATTCAAGGGATGAGATGAGTGAAGGTTTATCAGCCTAGGAGCATAAATGGAGCCACTAACATAAACAACTCGAAGCTTCAGAATGGAAATGAACGTTAAAAGACACACGGTAGAAGAAAATTACGGCCTCTATTATCCGTATCACCACCATCACATAGTGTGGAGTGTGTATATATACAAGTCATTTGATATACGCGTCAGTTGATCAGAAAGTGAGTGCACGTACATGGGAATATTGAGACTGTTGAAATCCTCCCTTTTCTCACATGAAAAAAATGGCCTATGGGCCTCCGGGCCATTTCCTTAAATGCTTTGTACCTGAGAAAATGGTTTGCATCTAGAGGGGAAGGATACATTACTGGTTGAGAGGAGTATATGAACAGCCAGGATATGGGTAGTCGCCCATCCTTCTATAAGTTACTAGTTGTCCCACAATGTTATAGATTGGTTTGACTCGAGTTCGAGCTCGAGCTCGATGAGCTCAAAACTCAACTAAAAAATGTTCGAGCTTGGCTCGGTAACTCAAGAGTCTCAAAACTTAATTCAAGATTTGAGCTCAATTTAAGAAATAAAAATTAGAATTTTAGGGTTTAGATATATTAAAAATAAAATTAATTAAGTTTTTATTTTGAAAAATATTAAGCTCATTAGGCTCGATAAGAGTTCGAGCCGAACAATACCAAGCTCGAAGCTCGGCTCGTTAAGAGTCCGAACTTAAAATGAAGCTTAAAACTCAGCTTGAAACTCATTAGGCTTGGCTCCATAACAAAAAAATCGAGCTCGAGCTCAAATTGTTTAATAAGAGGCTTGATTCGTTTCCACCCCTATGAACAACCATCGACCCTGAAGACTAAGAAAGATGTGAAACCAGATATTAAGGCTACTCTTGTGAAACCGTTGTCAACTCCAAAGAATGAAGGAATTACGGCAGGGACACCTGCTCTGAAATCTCCTCATTTGGGGGTTTTGCTCCGTAACCTTTGATTCTTTCTATGATGGGTCCTACTACAAGTTAAAAAAGGCACATGCCTTTCCAAACAAAAAGTTTTCTGTGCCAATGCAATGTGATTTCGTGCATCCAAAAGTGAAAATTCTTACCCTGCAACTCCTAGGAACTGAGCAAAACTAGGATGTTTTGGCTCCCACCCAATTTCCTTGCAAGTTTTTGTGTTGTTTAATTTCTTTCCTAGAGGATCACAAGTACCTATCACAACAAGATAAAATTGTTTGAAGAGATCATCAGGGACTAGAAAACAAACACAACACTCAAGAGGACTTGAGCTCACCAGTAAAGGCCACAAACGTTTTGTTGTATTTCCCACTCTTATTAACCAAGTCCATTAGCTCTTGCCTGCAAGGTAAGTATTTGTCAATAACAGAGCAGCTTAGACCAAGTTGGATAAAGATACACAGATGTCCTCGATGTTAAACAGCAATGTCAAAATAAAATGCCAGAGTAGGGTCATCAACTATACAGCACATGACCTGGTCAAAGGATGGTTGTCACAACCCAAGAAAATCCTGCCACAAAGTTTCTTCTTCAAAATCGCAACACAGTGGGAAGCTGCATCCTGCTACCAAGAGACAACGCAACATCAATGCCCAGATAATCCAATCATGCTAGGAGCACAAGTGATTATTCTTTTGAACTAAGAAGGAACCAACACGGTTACCAAACAAGAAAAAAAGAAAAGGAACCAACATAAATCACAAATGCAAGCGTTTAGGCTTCGCTTGTTTTTTTCTTTTCCATTAGATGCTTAAAGTGATGACTACTATAGGTGTTTTAGCATAAGTGAAGCAATTAAAAGAACATGCAGCACATAGAAACACACCCATCTCATTATTGCTTGAATACACACATGGATATGGAAAAATAAAGCCTTCACCTCATAATGGATGAGATTCAAGATGTGATCTGGACGTAGTTCAACAGTCCCCTTCTTCAACCAAAAAGTATGTGCACCCCTATCTTCTTTGTGTCCGAAAGTTAAGGTTACCAGTTTACAAAAGTACTCAGCATAAAATCCCTGAGAAAGAGGGAGAGAGAGAAGGCTTGATATTTAAGTTGACAAGGATATGTAAAGTCCTGCCAATCTAACTACGCAACCACCAAGCTCCAAGACCACGCTTTCAGCCTTAAGAAGGACATCTACCCTAGGGTTCCTGCCGATTGGAACAACAGGGCTTTCCTGCACAGACATTTAGCAAATCTGTATCACACTAGAAATTGTCAGAGAGCCACATGTAAAAATGTAAGAAGATATCATATTTCAAATTGCTACATCCTTGTACATATATGTAGAAGGGAGGTTGTGAAAATAAAATCAAGCAATTACAGCAAGATTTCTTATGTTAGATGAAACTATATATCAATCACCTCATCACAGTATCCATTGTCGAAGCAATCAAAGGTGGAACTGCTTGAAGTGAACAAGAAAGAACCTTCACCATTCCAGCTCAATGCAGCCATCCTGCTTGGTCCCAAGCCAAACCAGTGCAACACATTTATATGCAAGAGAATGTTACACCAAACTATGCCTTCCGGAAATGATTCCACAGCCAGGCAGGTATCTTTGACATCAACATATATGCAACGAAAATCAAGTAATATCCCACAAATTACCTGACATCACCGGGGTAGTCAGATGTTCGTGATGGAGGAGCGCAGAACAAAACATATGGGAATCTTTTAGCAGCTGCAGACCAATTCAGAGATGGATTAATTCCTAATTGGATTAACTCCTCATGATGATCCGTTGTAGCAGTCTGCCCGTAAATTTGACACCCCGGATGTTCCTACACTAAACAGGAACAGATGTTGCAACATAAAGTTGGTAGGAAAGCTGTCTTAAACAATCATAAACAACATCCGATTGAAAAAATCGGGGTGTGAAGGATGAAACAGCTACCTCCGTCCATTGCTCAGCCACCAAGCGACCAAGGACGCCTGGTCCGACAATGAGCAGATCATCCTGCCCCACCAAGTCAGGCGATGCAGTGGCCTCCACTGCTTCATTCCTTGAACCTTCCCCGATCCAGAAGAGAAAATGCCCCAATCAAACAATAACACGCAGGAAAAGAGCACACAAGTACAAGAGATAAAGGTCAGGTAAGAGAGAGAGACAAACCAACGCTGGAGGATGCAGAGACTTGAAGAGGAGTTGCCATGGACGAAATTGACGTGAAATTGAAGGTGGGTTGCGTTCTGGGCTTCAAGAACTTGCCACCAATGAGAAGGGATTTTCGGACATCGAGGAAGGGTCTGGAAGTGGGCGTGACAAAGGAGATCGCTCCCGCCATTTATTTTGAGGTTCTTACTGAAGCGAGAGAGGGTGAGAAGATGTTGATCGACATCCAAATCCGCTCGTAACCAAAAGAGATGCGAAAATATCGGATGCACCACTTTTGTTTACTCAACTAGCAAATTAGGCCACGGATCTAATTTTACCCCCAAATAGCCTATTGACTTTTGTTTGGGGCCAATATAACACCTCTTGAACGCGGGATTCATTGAGGACCATTTTGTCTAGAAAATGGTAAGGTCTTAATTTGTATCATTATAAATAACGAACTTTTGCAACACTTTGGTAAATCTTATTATGTAGGTATAAATCCACATTTGGCCCCCAAACTTTGTTCATCAGGACACTTAACCCCTTCAACTATAACTCAGGATAACTCAATCCCTAAACTTTACAAACTGGCACATTTAACCCCCTTAGATCGGCACGTGCTGTCACATGCATTGAATCTGTCACAAAAATGTTGGTTTTCTTTTCATTGGGACTCAAATGAGAAAAGTATTGAAACTTGCAGCTAAATGTGGCATTTGCCACATAAGTCTTTGTTCACGGTTTGGTGTAAGACGCGTGAAAGTCCATATTGGCGCGTATTTGTTATCAGTGTCACACCAAAACAATTTAGCTTTATGAAAAAAAAATCCTTGGCAGGGACCAATTAGCCATCAGCTTTGCCAGTGGGCCAAACACATCGAGATTCCATGGGAAAATGAAGATTCATAGCTTTTTTATTTGCTCGACTTGAATCCACAGAAAAGAAAAAAAGGTCTAAAATACATTTTTTAATCTTCTTCTTTGGTCAACAATGGTATAGTCAAGTTGAATCATTATGAATGGGTATTTGGGAGAAAATGTGAATGAGTTTTCAAAATAGATTAATAATAATAGGCTTCGTTTATACACTATAGTCATAAATCATTCGATATCAAAATCAACTTCCAAATTACACTTAGTTGTATACAACGACTAGCAATAGAGACCAACAAAATCATATCAAAACATATGAACTACAATCATCATTCCATATTGCCAGCCAAACTTAAAAGGTTTTATACTGAAACATGATACAAAGTAATCAGGGCAACTAACTTTCAGAATCCAAGAATGAATAATGAGGATAAACACATGGGATTTGAACAGACTAACAAATCAAATAAAAAAATAAAACTTCAACATATCACTACTACCACAAGCAAAAAGATGTATTAATAGACATAAAACCTAGCCAAAGATGCATAAGAAAAGCAACAAGAAGTATTAATAGATGACAATGGCTCAATATATGGAAGAGCATGCAAAACCGCTCATCCTTGCAAAAACCTAAATCAGACCAATTTCCAATCAGACTTACTTTATCTGCATAATTTCAACAGCAGTAAATTCTTCTCCTAATATTAAATTCATTCTTCATTGTCCAGATTTCTGCTCACAGCATACATCGACACTTTGACATGTCTCCACCGTACTGGCAAGCACTTGCAACGGGCTTGCAAAAGGATAAACTGTTGCTCATTGATCGAAAATAGCCAATTTGGGACAGAAATTTGAAACGAGATTTGGGGGTTTTGGGAACAAAATGGGGAAGGAAAGAAGTGAGAATAAGGAGCTTCAAACGCTACTGCTGGCCAATTTGGGACGAAAATTTGAAACGAGATTTGGGGGTTTTGAGAACAAAATGAGGAATAAAGGAAGTGGGGAATGAGATTTTGAAGCTTTCAAATGCGACTACCTTCCCAATTGACAAGTCAAGCTGGATTAATCGTCTTCAATAAACCCTTCTGTGGCAAATGCCACATTTAGTCACAAGTTTCAATACTTTTCTCATTTGAGTCCCAGTGAAATGAAAGCCAACATTTCATGACAGATTCAGTGCACATGACAGCACATGCTGATTTGAGGGGGTTAAGTATGCCAATTAGTAAAATTTTGGAGCTGAGTTATCCCGAGTTATAGTTGAAGGGGTTAAGTGTCATGCTGAACAAAGTTTGGGGGCTAAATGTGGATTTATGCCTATTATGTAAGATGGTTCAAGTTTTTAGGTAAATCTTATTATGTAAGATGTTTCAAGTTGTTGTTTAAAAAGATAGTTCAAGTTACACAAGCTCAAACCATAAAGGCAGATATTAAAAAAAATCACTAATATTTCCTTCCTAACTCAATTATGCGTCAAGTTTACTATTAGTCAATTATAACACAAATGTTACTAAGTTGACAAATTATTCCTCCTTTGTTGATAAATTGTACAATTCACTTCGTTCAAAAGTAAATTTTCATAAATCATATACGAAACAATAGAGAATGGTTTCAAATATTACAACATCTAGCAACTCTTCATCATTTAGTAAGTTTCTATTGTTTGTTTTTTTTGGTGCAATGAAGACAAATGAGGGTAAAGAAACCGCCATGACAGTAAAAAAGGAAAAAAGATGATCGATTATCCCATAAAGAAATCCCCAAATACCTAATTAAAGAAACAAAAGAAAGAACCTAAATAAGAAGATTTGGAATTCATTGCAACCTTTGGCAAAAGAAAAAAGAACAAAGAGAGAAAGAGAACGCAATGTTCTTACTAGATTCAGGAAGCAAGAAATTCATCTGTCGTTGAGTTGCCAACTCACCGAAGGAAATATAGAAATGTGAAGGGTAGAGAAGAGGAGGGAATTTCAGTGGCAAAACTATGTTGGGGCGAGGGAGATAAAATTTTAAAAATGCATATGAATAAGATACTAATTTGATCATTTTTCAGAAGTCAGAGACCGATTATGAAATTTTGTTACCCATATATGATGAAAGACTATAAAAGTTGGGTACAATGAGGAATGCATTCAAATGCATGGGAACCATGTGTGTAATTCTTCCCTAAGTAATTTAAGTAGACATCATTATTCCAATTAAAAATTTAGCAAAAAAGCAAATACAATAATATCTTTATAAAAAAGAAATTATTAAAACAAAATATGATGCACACATTACAAATTATTTGTTTGTCGTTCTTCTTATCTTCAAAGCATGGCTTCAATGCAATATTAACTTTTCGACTTTACTTAATTAGTATAGTTAGCCCTCAAATCTCTAGTCAACAAATTTTAGTCAATTGAACATCACAAATCTAGTTAAGTTTAAAAGTTTCAAACAAGCCATGTTAATTTTTTCTGCGTGCTTTTTAGTGTGAAATTATAAACTCTTATGTCTTCTAATTATTTTATTCTAAAAAACTAGAATTAGTATATATCTGGGCAATCCACAAGTAGGAGACAACCCTTTAATTTTTTTTTTTTTTGAAAAATTAACTAAATATCTTTATATTTTAGGTAAAAAAAGTACTAGTAATATTTCTCTTTTAGAATTCATTTTTGAAGTTCCTACATAATTTTAAAGACTTTATTCAATCTAAAGTTAAATACAAAGTATGTATATTTAGTGACTATGAAACTACTTTATTTTGAAAATTAATACAGTTTGATAACTTACTTCAAATTAAAACTAAAGGCTATTCAAAGTAATATTTATTTGTACATATATTATTATGAATTAACTCAAATTATATTTATTTATACGGTTGTGTTTTTTTTTTAATATTCAGAAATTTACATGAGAATGATTATAAAAGAGATATTCAGAGAGATATTCTATTTATATGGTTGTTTTACTTATAGTTTGAATTTTGAAGTTTGACTTTTAATCAATTTAAATTTTAGTAATGATTGTATTTTAGGCATATGTATGGATCCTACTTTTATAATACTCTAGATTTGCCACTTCCACTTGACCTCGCCACTGCCTCACCATATCACCATCTTCTCACTGCATGCTTCTTTGTAATGCTCGCACTCATACCACAAGCTTCAAGTCCTGGTTCTGCTACTGAAGAATTTGCGGGCAATTACTATTGCGGATCCAAATATTCCAAGATCTAACAACAACCACAAACAATGGTGACGCAACAGAGGAAAAGGGTTTTGGGTTTGGGGCCGAAACCGTACAGCGCTGTCCGTAGGGTGGGCTCCTGATTGCGGCCGCAAGTTGGGCCGAAGGCAATCGTCCTTTATTTTCAGGAGAAAAATTTGTTGGAGACCTGCAACTTTAGTTCCATTAACTTGCAAGGAACCAACCTCATTCGGCCGAACTAGAATAACTACTAAAAAATCATTTTTTGTAAATTTGCTTCATTATTTTGTAGGATCAGTGCTATTTAAAATTTAATAATTTATTTCATTAATAATTACTTGAATAATTTCTTCTTACGAATTAATTAATTTTTATGAATCCCTTTTTATTACCCAACTTTAAAAAAATAATAATAATAAGAACTTGCATTTAAAAAAAATTGTTTTAAAAGGTATTTTTTGAATTCTTTAATTGTAAAAATTCAAATGGTATACCAAGTTGAGCAAATAATCATAATATATGAAAATAATCACTTATCAATATTGGAATATATGGCAAATCCAACCCAAATTCAATCTTCCATCATTTTCCTTGTTTGATGGAATTATTTTTCTCGCATGAATGAATAAGGTTCGATGAGGATCCAAGGATGAAGGTCCTATGATTAGGGGTGAGCAGAGATCTAATAAGCCCATGAGTTGACCCAACTCAATAGGAGTTAGTAAAGTTGGGTTGGATAAGAAATGATCATGATTCATAGATTGGTTTTATCTATTAAAAAACCATCAGTTTTTTAGTTGGCTCCGACTTTATATTGAACCAACTCAAAATAAAACTAAATTGAGATATATTGATACATTTTAAAATTTATAAGTTATATATTACACATTATATGATGGTAAATATGAAATAGTATATTAAGTAGAAAGGTCTTAATGTCTTTTTAAACAAAACCCAATGGTCCTAATCGGCTATTCCTAATTCACAAGTGAGTCTAGGTTTCTCACTTGCTATTTCTTGATTGAAACAAACAAAGACAAAGAGTTAAGGTTTAATTATGTATTATGTTGAATGCCTTATAAGCTTTGAAAGAATATGTGTAACAAAATTTGAATTTAACTAAGTACATTTGTATTTAAATATGGATTTAATTATATATTATATTGAATGCTTTATAAACTTGTTGTGAATGTAATTTTAATGGATTTTGATGTTATAGTTAGGGGTGGAAATGAGCAGAGCCGTTTATCAAATAGTTCGAGCTTGAGCTCGGTTTTTTTCTTATCAAGCCGAGCCTAACAAGCCTCGAGCCAAGCTTCGAGCCGTAAGATAAGTTTGAATCCTTAACAAGCCGAGCTTCGAGCCAGGTAGTGTTTGGCTCGAATCCTTATCGAGCCTAACGAGCCTGGTAGGAAAATTAATATAATACTCCCTCTATTCCAAATTCTTTGTACCATTCATTTTTTAGCAATTAATCTATGATTTTTTATTTTCAACATTTTAGCATATAAATGAAAAACCTTTATATATAAATGATAAATCAAGATCTAAGTGTTTCTCAAAATGAGCTCGATTCGAGCTTCGAACCTATCAAGCTACTAAGTTGAACTCGAACTTTTTCGAGCCGAGCTTCGAGCCTCATTTTCCGAGCTCTTCAAGCTCGAGTTAAGCTTCGAGCTGAGCCAGTCCTTAATGAGCCGAGCTTCGAGCCTAAGGGTGTTCGGGCTCGGCTCGGCTCGTTTCCACCCCTAGTTATAGTGATGTATGTGTTGGAACCGACAAACCTAAGAACTAAGAATAAAAAAACCCAGAACTATGGTTCTCATTTTGTTCGATTCTCGATTATTGGGTTGGTTTAGAATTTTGAGAAATTAAGAGTATTTCAATTTGGTTTGATTTTACCCTTGACCTGCACCAATCTGACCCATAACCAATCCTACATGTGATAATGAAGACAGACTTTACTAATTTGAATAAGATTTTGTTCATCGGTTTTTATTTTAATACATAGAAGAGAGGTTAAGGGAGTGAGGGATTAAATCTTGAATATCCAATAACAATCACAAAATTTAAAAATTAAATCAAGACTTTAGTTGTTTTTATTAATTGGTTCAAATCCAGGTTTTGTGCAATATTGGGTCAACAAATATCTGCCAATTTCGTGCCGACTGACCACCAACCATAACAACCATCTGCTGTTGTGTTTGTCCATATTTGTCCACTTCAACAATTCCAATCGGTCTGTGTATCAAACCTCGTCAGTTTGAAGACAAAACCTTCTGCAATCATCAACCCCCGTCTCTAATAAATACCTTTAACAATTTGTTTCTTCTTTTTTTGATGGTACTAGTAACTAGAGCATCATCAGAATAGGAATGATTCTAAATTTACAAAGAGTGATTCTAAATGTACAAATAATTTCAAATGAACAGATTCTTTCAACAAATGTAGTAGATTTTGAATGAAAAATTATTCGCGGAACATTTAAATTTAAGTTTTTTAATTGTTGCTCATTGCTATGTAAGTTTGTAGACATGATTTCTGTAAAATGTTATGTAGCTCTGGATGTAACTTCACTTTCACGCCCCCGGCATAGGTATAAAGAATTTCAACTTTACCAAGTGAAAGGTTTTTCTTTTGGTGTTCAATTAGAAGTGTACACAGGAAGAATTTATTATTACATATTATTACTGAATTAGTTTATTTGTGACATTGTGTAGAAATTGGGGAGGTCAGAGTTACACTCTGTACCTTCTCAAATATCTCATTGGTCTTTTAATTGATATGTTTGAGGGCCCGGGCCACAAAATAAAAAGTTAACAACAACTAAAATAGTAAGGTGGCTAAGATGATTTTTCTGAAAATAAGACGTAATCCAGAGGGCACTGGTGACCGGCCGGTTTGAGAAATGGCCAGTGATAAGATGTACTCCACAAAATGAGGATATCTATCAGCCTAGTTAGGCAAAATTTCTCAAGGTTTGAAGCTCTTCTGACATTCACAAATTCTTAAAATGGTCATCTGCTTCAAAATTGCTAGTAAAATACAAAGGCTTCATCTGTAAATGCACTAGCAATGCTCTTCCAACTAGAACGAGCCGCAAAGGGAGGCAAAGGGAAGTATTCCCTTGTTGTGCCTCAGCAGACGAAGATAGTCCAAACCTTTTTTTGCACTTTCCTGAATTCAAGAATGTATGGGTGAAGGTGGACCCATTTTGTGTGAGACTATTGTTGATGTATTTGGGTACTTAGTTCTGAAATAATTTACAGGAGTGTATGTGTGAAATGGGTATTGAATGAGAATTAGTTTCTAGCTTGATGACGTTAAATGCATATTGCATGCTTTTGGTTTATATATATATATATTGTGTGTTAGTTTGCTGGGAAATCACTGTAAGCATGTGCAGTAGCGTGGTATGGAAGTGGAAATCACTGTTTGAAGGTTGATGTGGCAAGTAATATATATTAAATATTGGTGGTGCTAGTACTTATTCGGATGGAAGAAAAGACGATGGGAATAGGAAGAGTGGCGTTTCAGCAGGTGTTGTAAGGCATGGAAACTGGCCGGCGTAGGTGCAAAAAAGTACGAGGTCGGGGGAAGATGTGCAAGTGAAAGGCTACAAGCGAGTTTGAGTGGTTGTTTTGTGGGGCGATGAGGAATTGTTTCATTTCTTACATATGAAATTAGTTTACGAACTTAATCTTGATTGTATGTAACTAATTTGATGTTGAAATGAAATGGGAATGTTTAGTGTAATGGCATGATTAGTTTGTGTGGGCTTGTTTGCTAAAAGTTTGCTCGCAATGGTTCTATGTAAACGCCAATTCTAATTGGTGAAAATTTTGAAAGAAAATATTCTTACTAATAATTACCATAATTACTTAATAAACAAAAGGGTTTATTACGAAAGGCTTAGACTTGTGTGCATCAATTTTATGTGTGAGCCTGAACGCAGAAGTTAACTTACATATTTTTTACAACAATTCATAAAATATGGAGCTTTAGTCAAAGTGGTTATGTGCATGTTTTGTATAGCAGTAGATTTGTATACAAATCTACAAAATATCAACCTCCTGCACTTAGCTTTTGTCCGCCCACTTTTGCTTTTTTTGTTCTATCCTTTTTGTATTGCTCTATTTTTGTTTTTTTTTTACTTTTCCTTTTTCATTTTCTTTCTTTCCTTTTCATTTTAGTTTTTCTTTATGCATTTTTAGGCTTGTTCTCTCTCTCTCTATACTTCAAACCTTTTTCCAAGGTTTTTTTTTCACCCTGCCGAAAAAATGAAAATAAAAATACACTAAAATAATAGTGATGAGATATTGCATCTCATTTTTTATTTTATAGGTTGGAATCCCAACATAACAATGAATATATAAATTAATTCTTTGTTCATTTATTAGTAGTTATTTGTACTTTTATTAGTAAAAATTTATTCATTTATCAGTTTCTGCTTGCTCTTTTAGAAAAACTGAGTTTTTGTTCTTTTACTTCTCATTTGTTCCTTTATCTGTAGGTATTTGTATTTTTTTAGATCATGTTTGTTCCTTAAATTGAAGATTTTCAGGATCTCAATAATAACATACTCTTATGTTATTCATTTGTGTATATGCCACATGCATATAAGTTTTCCATACATATTGTCTCAAAAACAATATCTAGCATGCTATTTGAGTTCAACATGAATATAGACATACTTATCCAGTCAAACAAACTTAGCATGCCACTAAGATCATTCATAAAACTTAAATCCTTAGCATGCTACTAAAGCAAGAAAGGATGCGTACCTTCCTTTTTGATAGTCTTGTGCCGAAAAGGAAAAGGAAGGACTTGATCTTAGAGATACGCCTTGAGGCTTGAATTGAGATGAAGAATCTCAATGTAATTCCACCCACAATGCTCTAAGAAAGTGTCTAATATTTCGGCTCTTTAAAGGAATGAAAGGAGGAATTTTTCTCTCAAGAAAAATGGTGCAAATTGAGTGTAAAATTCGTACCATCAATGGCCAGCCACTAAAGGCTATTTATAGATGACCAAAAGGCACACCTTTACACCAAGAAAGGTGTCCTTTAAGCCAAAGAACACTTCCTTTGGCTAAGGGTCATGTATGGTGGCGAAAATACATGTCTTTTAGCCAAGGAACACTTCCTTTGGCCTATAACCACCCATAACTACCTTATGGGCGAAAATACATGTCTTTTAAGTCAAGGAACACTTCCTTTGGCCTATAACCACCCATAACTACCTTATGGGCGAAAATACATGTCTTTTAAGTCTAAAGGACATCACATTTGGTGCAATAACCACCTCAACCACCTCCATGGCCGAACATACATGTCCTTTAAAGTCAAAGGACATCACTCTTGGTGCTATAAGCACCCTATGGCCGAATATACATGTCCATTCACCCAAGGAACACTTCCTTTGGATGAAAGGACATGTTTTTTTAGCCAAGAGTTATTTCTTTTGATGAAGAGACATACCTTTACACAAAAGATGTGTCTCTTGGTGGTTTTGAGCTAAAAACAAGGTGAGCTGGCACAAAGCTAGCTCAATATGCTACTTATGCACCATTGAGCTCCTTTGAGCTCCAACCAAGCACCATGAACTAAGGTCCAGCTCCAAGAACTGACCTTGAGCTGGAGTTAGCTGCTTTCAGCTGAAGTAAACTGAAGTCCAGCTACACCCAGCTACCAAAAGCTGAAGTGAGCTGACTTGAGCTGACTTGAGCTGAAGTCCAGCTACATTCAGCTACCATAAGCTGAAGTGAGCTGACTTGAGCTTACTTGAGCTAACTTGAGCTGAAGTCCAGCTACATTCAGCTACCATAAGCTGAAGTGAGCTGACTTGAGCTGAAGTCCAGCTACATTCAGCTACCATAAGCTGAAGTGAGCTGACTTGAGCTGACTTGAGCTAACTTGAGCTGAAGTCCAGCTACATTCAGCTACCATAAGCTGAAGTGAGCTGACTTGAGCTGACTTGAGCTAACTTGAGCTGAAGTCCAGCTACTTTGAGCTACTTATAGCTGAAGTGAGCTGACTTGAGCTAAGGGGAGCTACTTCTAGCTGCCTTAGATACCTTTTCAAGCTATAGTTAGCTCAACGAGCTCAAATCCTATCTTAAAAGGATCTTGGTGCGCCAAGAATTCCAACAAACTCCCACTCGCACTAAGATGCTTTTAAAACTCCCAGCTCCCACTCAAAACAAAACTCCTTAATCCTTATAGCCGAAATAATCTAGACACTTCTACATATATAGAGTTGTGGGTGCGACCTCAAGGCACACACACTAAGTCTCTTCTATTGAGGTTGTTAGACTCTCAATAGAAGATTGTCCTCTCCTCATAGTTTGAACTTCTTCAAACTTTCCTTGAACACATCAAGTACAAGTGTGTTGCTTAAACACATCAAGCTTTCTTGAACACATCAAGTTTTTCTTGAACACATCAAGTTTTGCCTTTCAGACCCCAGACATATGATACACTTCTTAATCACAATCAGTCTCTTTCTCTGAATTTCAACTCCTTGAAATCCATGATTGTTTTAAGCATTGTGTACTCACTTAAATCACAATTCAATCTATCATACTACTCACAGTAATATGTGGGCCCAAGATTGAATTTAGTGAACGTGTACCATCTTAATGTCTTTCCTTTGAGCTTCAACTACTTAGGTCAATGAATTAACATGATCACCCAAAAGGAGGATACTCCAGTCTCATTTCTCTAAGACCTTCGACAACCAATCAAAGTGATCATAATTAACTCAACTTCCTAATAGCAAGCTATAGTCACTAAGAGTCTGATTTGAAGAATCTCACACTAAGCAAGAACAGAGACAACTTGCTTAAATTCTTCTATGGTCGTATTTCATGGTCATGGAACACTTGGAAACACATCCATTAAAGTTCCAGAATACACTTCTAAGGTGTTTTACTCATGTCACTCCCACTTGGAGTGATCTCCATTCCAATTGAGGAGTGTGTCATTTCTCCCTCTTAAAACACCATTAAGTGTACTCCTCTTAACATATAAAAGGAGGACATGTCAATAACCATGAAATTTCTCCATGTAAGCCCTTGCTTACATCTAACATAGGCTAGGATGTATGAATGGTCATACAAACTGAATGCACCAAAGCATTGAACCTTGATTACTCATAATCTAGGCGACCATGAAAGGCTAAAGTGTCATGTGTTGGAGCATGACTCCCACTTAAATGTACCATTCATTTAAGTCTTTAGCCAGTCTCATCCTTATCTTACACAAAGATCAAAGGCGAATGACTCGTGTGAGAAAGTCATTCTCTACCTATGTTTGACATGTTCATTTGTTCGTTGTGTTTTCTAAAATTGAACTGATTATTTCATAAAATAATCTATATTATCACAAAAATAATACTTAACATGTGTGACACCAAAGAGGTGAAGTACATCCAACATTTACATTCTTCTAAGACCCATTGTTCTAACATGTCGAGCAAACACAAGTGGTGGCAATGGCTTAGTGAGAGGATCTGCCACCATCAGGTCTGTAGAAATGTACTCAATCCTAACTTCACCCTCTTCAATTGCATCCCTTACAAAGTTATATTTCATGCTAATGTGCTTGGTTTTTCCATGGTATTTGGGGTCCTTAGTATAAGCCATGGCTGCCATACTATCACTGTAGATAGTAATAGGTCTCTCAATAGAAACCTTGGACTCCAAATTCTTAAGGAAATAACCTAGCCAAAGGGCTTCTTGTACAGCTGAGGCACATGAAACAAATTCAGCCTCCATTGTGGACAATGCTGTACAAGTTTGCTTCTTACTACACCAAGTAGTAGCACCACCATTTAGCATGAAAAGATAACCAGATGTAGACTTGCTGGAGTCTCTATCCCCACCCCAGTCAGCATCAGAATAGCCACGTAAACCAAGGTCTTTACCTTGGTAACAAAGCCAATAATCCTTAGTACCCTTGAGGTACCTTAGGATCCTCTTGACATTCTTCCAATGCTCCAGACCAGGGTTGGAAGAATATCGTGCTAAAAGACCAACCGCTTGGCTGATGTCTGGCCTTGTACATAACATGGCGTACATCAAGCTACCAATGGCACTTAGGTAGGGAATCTGAGCCATCTCTTCCTTCTCCTTTGGAGTCTTAGGACATAAGTCCTCTCCAATCTTGCAACCATATGCAAAAGGTGTACTCATGGGCTTTGCATTTGTTAAGTTGAACCTTGCAAGAATCTTATCAATATAAGATTCTTGAGAAAGGGCCAATAGCCTTGCCTTTCTATTTCTCAGGATCTTCACCCCTAGAATAAAGGCAGCCTCTCCCATATCCTTCATGTCAAAGGTGGAAGACAACCATCCCTTGATGGTACTTAACAATGCAAGCCTATTACTTGCAATCAGTATATCATCTACATATAGAGTCAATACTGCAAAACTAGACCCAGAAGAGTACAAGTATACACAATGGTCTTCATGCATCATCACAAAGCCATAGTTTGTGATTGCATGGTGAAACTTCAAGTACCACTGTCTTGAAGCTTGCTTAAGACCATAGATAGACTTCTTTAGTCTACATACCTTGTCCTCTTGACCCTTTTGGACAAACCCCTCAGGTTGTCTCATATATATCTCCTCACTCAATTCACCATTGAGAAAGGCGGTCTTTACATCCATCTGATGTAACTCTAAGTCTAGATTTGCCACAATGGCAAGTAATATCCTGATGGAAGTGAATTTCACAACAGGAGAGAAGGTGTCTTTGAAATCAACACCCTCCTTCTGTGTGAAACCCTTGGCCACCAACCGGCCCTTGTATCTTTCGATACTTCCATCAGAGTTCACCTTGATCTTGAGAACCCACTTGTTCCCAATTGCCTTACGGCCTAGAGGAAGATCACTTAACTCCCAAACCCCATTGAGGTGCATCGAATGCAACTCATCCTTCATTGCATTTAGCCACTCTTCCCTTTGTTCACCCTCAAGAGCCTCCTCAATGTTACTTGGCTCATCTATCTCAGATGCAACCAAGTTTGCCTCACTATCCAGGATCCACCATTCTTTAGGTGGTCCAAATTTCCTCATTGATCTTCTCAATATAGGCTGAGATGGAGGCAACTCATGCTCCATCTCTTGAGGCTCAACATTTTGCCCTTGAGTATCCTCAACTCCCTCTTGAACAAAACCTTCCTCTTGGAAGTCTTGCTCATGTTGGTCCACAACAACAGGGATTTCTAGAGCCATTGCTCCACGTGGTTGAGGTACTCCCTCTAGAGTAGGTGCATGTGTCCCAAGTGTCCTTATGACACTTGGTTGACCCTCATCTAGGATCTGGCTTAATGAGGTTAAGTCACCACACTCACCAACTTTGGGGAACTCATCCTCCACAAAGTTAGCATTCCTTGCATCAAAGATGTTCCCAATTTTGTGACTTACATCCAAGAACACATAACCCCTAGATTATTCAGCATAACCAAGGAAGGCACACTTCCTCCCTCTTGGACCCAACTTTCCCAAAGGGTGGTCCGTTATGTGAACATAAGCTAAACAACCCCAAGGGTGTAAATAGCTTAGGTTAGGAGTTTTCTTCTTCCATAACTCATATGGAGAAGAATTCACATTCTTGGTGGGTACTCTATTAAGGACATGAACTGCACACAGCAGTGCATCACTCCAATAAGTGATGTCTAAATTGGCCTTTGCCATCATGGAACGTACCATGTCCATAAGAGTTCTATTCTTCCTCTCAGATACTCCATTCTGTTGGGGTGTCCAAGGAAGGGTGAACTCCCTCTCAATACCTTTCAAGTCACAAAATGCTTTGAATGCATTAGATGTATACTCTCCACCCCTATCTGTCCTCAAGGACTTAATCTTCTTACCTACTTGGTTCTCAACCAAGTACACATACTTCTCAAAGCATGCCAAGGCCTCTGCCTTGTTTCTGAGTAAGTAGATATGGGTGAATCGAGTATAATCATCTGTGAATGTGATGAAATACTTAAATCCATTTCTAGATTCAACCCTCATTGGCCCACACAGGTCAGAGTGAACTAAACTAAGTGCCTCACCTCTCCTAGTTGCTTTGCCAAAAGGCTTTCTTGTGGCTTTGCCTTCTAGGCATGATTGACAACTTGGAAGGACAACCTTGGTCAAGGAACCTAGCAAGCCACCCTTGGCTAGCTTGTTCATTCTATCTTGACCAATATGACCTAACCTTTCATGCCATCTCATTTCATTTGTGACCTCTGTCACATAGCAACTAGGACTTGCAACAGAATGGTCAGTTGGCTTTAACTCATAAAGCCCATTATTAACTGAACAAGTGCACACTATCTGATTATCTTTAATAATAGACACACTATTATTAAAGAAATTAAAGCAATAATTGTACTTCAACATACAACTTATAGAAATCAAATTTCTACAAATGTTTGGTACATACAATACATCTATTAGATACAAATATCCAATATCTATAGGAATCCTACATGTTCCTATGCCTTCCACTTCCAGCCTGGCATCATTTCCTACTGAAATGTGCTTAGCTCCTTTTGAGAGCTTCCTGTAGGCCACAAACCAGGACTTCTCCCGTGCTATGTGGTCTGTTGCTCCCGAGTCTACAATCCACAAAGAATTGCACTCAGTTAGTAATGTACATGACACAACATGTACAATGGAAGTAGAAGGGTATGTATGTACCTTGGGTGGACCTTTGCAATCCTTTGCAAAGTGTCCTTTATACCCACAGTTGAAGCACTTTAGCTTGCTTATGTCCCGTTTCTTCTTGAACCTTTTCTTAGAAGCAGGAACTTTTCCCTTGCCCTTCCTTGGCCCTCCTTTTCCACCATTCTTCTTCCATCCCTTCTGGATAGAAGATGAGGCAACATATGCCTTAGAATGGTCCTTGAGGGCCATTACCTCAGCCTCAAGGAGGAGGTGACGGGCAATGTCATCAAATGACATTATTTGAGGGTTATGGCGTAAGTTGACCTTCATCAACTGCCATTCCTCATCAGGCAAGGAACGAATTATTGCTTGCACTTGTTGCTCATCAGTGAGCACATGCCCTGCCGTCTTGAGTTGGTGGATCATGCGTGACATCTCACGCAAGTGAGCACTCATAGAGTGATCAGCACGCTTCACATAATTCTCAAACCTGAGAATCATCGAGCGTTGTTTCTCTACAGAAACATCTCCATACTTGGCCTTGACAGAGTCCCATATGGCCCTGGCCCCCTTAAGCATGGAGAATTCCACCATAATCTCATCCACCATAGTGGAAAGGAGAGTGACTCTACACATAGAGTTCTTCTTTAGGAATGCCTCATAGGCAGTCTTATCCTCTCCCTCAGCAGGAGGCATGATCTCTTGAGTGAGTACATCAAGAGTATCTTGCTCAGTTAAAATGAATTTGACTTTCTGTTGCCAAATTGAATAGTTTTCACCATCCAATTTGAGGTCACGGTTTAATTCAGCAACAATATTCTTACAAGCCATCTACATTGATGCAATTCACATGTTTTAGTTCAATTTACACAACAAGACTCAACAAAGCAACATGTGTATGAAAACAACTTCTAACATGCTCATATATGGCAAAAGAGATGCATATAACATTCGATCAGAAATATATAAACATGCCTTCATTGTTTCATACACATATCCTTTATTAACCTTCATCGAAATCATACACATATGTATGATCCTAAATCATGCTCACAACATGTAACATATACATATTCATGACCTAGGCTCGGATACCAATTGAAGATTTTCAGGATCTCAATAATAACATACTCTTATGTTATTCATTTGTGTATATGCCACATGCATATAAGTTTTCCATACATATTGTCTCAAAAACAATATCTAGCATGCTATTTGAGTTCAACATGAATATAGACATACTTATCCAGTCAAACAAACTTAGCATGCCACTAAGATCATTCATAAAACTTAAATCCTTAGCATGCTACTAAAGCAAGAAAGGATGCGTACCTTCCTTTTTGATAGTCTTGTGCCGAAAAGGAAAAGGAAGGACTTGATCTTAGAGATACGCCTTGAGGCTTGAATTGAGATGAAGAATCTCAATGTAATTCCACCCACAATGCTCTAAGAAAGTGTCTAATATTTCGGCTCTTTAAAGGAATGAAAGGAGGAATTTTTCTCTCAAGAAAAATGGTGCAAATTGAGTGTAAAATTCGTACCATCAATGGCCAGCCACTAAAGGCTATTTATAGATGACCAAAAGGCACACCTTTACACCAAGAAAGGTGTCCTTTAAGCCAAAGAACACTTCCTTTGGCTAAGGGTCATGTATGGTGGCGAAAATACATGTCTTTTAGCCAAGGAACACTTCCTTTGGCCTATAACCACCCATAACTACCTTATGGGCGAAAATACATGTCTTTTAAGTCAAGGAACACTTCCTTTGGCCTATAACCACCCATAACTACCTTATGGGCGAAAATACATGTCTTTTAAGTCTAAAGGACATCACATTTGGTGCAATAACCACCTCAACCACCTCCATGGCCGAACATACATGTCCTTTAAAGTCAAAGGACATCACTCTTGGTGCTATAAGCACCCTATGGCCGAATATACATGTCCATTCACCCAAGGAACACTTCCTTTGGATGAAAGGACATGTTTTTTTAGCCAAGAGTTATTTCTTTTGATGAAGAGACATACCTTTACACAAAAGATGTGTCTCTTGGTGGTTTTGAGCTAAAAACAAGGTGAGCTGGCACAAAGCTAGCTCAATATGCTACTTATGCACCATTGAGCTCCTTTGAGCTCCAACCAAGCACCATGAACTAAGGTCCAGCTCCAAGAACTGACCTTGAGCTGGAGTTAGCTGCTTTCAGCTGAAGTAAACTGAAGTCCAGCTACACCCAGCTACCAAAAGCTGAAGTGAGCTGACTTGAGCTGACTTGAGCTGAAGTCCAGCTACATTCAGCTACCATAAGCTGAAGTGAGCTGACTTGAGCTAACTTGAGCTGAAGTCCAGCTACATTCAGCTACCATAAGCTGAAGTGAGCTGACTTGAGCTGAAGTCCAGCTACATTCAGCTACCATAAGCTGAAGTGAGCTGACTTGAGCTGACTTGAGCTAACTTGAGCTAAAGTCCAGCTACATTCAGCTACCATAAGCTGAAGTGAGCTGACTTGAGCTGACTTGAGCTAACTTGAGCTGAAGTCCAGCTACTTTGAGCTACTTATAGCTGAAGTGAGCTGACTTGAGCTAAGGGGAGCTACTTCTAGCTGCCTTAGATACCTTTTCAAGCTATAGTTAGCTCAACGAGCTCAAATCCTATCTTAAAAGGATCTTGGTGCGCCAAGAATTCCAACATAAATGAATATGATGTTTGTTCTTTCATTAGTAATTTTTTGTTCTTTTATTTGTATGTGTTTATTTTTTTATTGGTTCATGTTTGTTTCTTTAGATTAAACTAGTTGTTTGTTCTGTTATTAACAGATATTTGTATTTTTATTAGTAATAATTTGTTCTTTTGTTAGTTCTTATTTGTTTTTTAGAGAAGATAATTATTATTATTTATTTATTTTTTTATTAGTAGCTCTTTGTTCTTTTGTTTGTGTGTTTATTATTTTATTAGTTCATATTTATTATTTTAGATGAACCTGATATTTGTTCTTTTATTAGTCTATCTTTGTTCTTTTGTTTGTATGTGTTTGTTCTTTAATCAGTTTCTTTTACATAAACTATTTGTTTGTTCTTTTATTAGCAGCTATTTATACTTTTATTAATAATACTTTGTTCTTTTGTTTGTATGTATTTGTTCTGTTACAAGTTTTATCTTTTTTATTAGTTATCATTTATTTTTTTATTATTTATATTTGTTCTTTTAGTAAATATATCTGGTCTTTTATCATACTTATCTGTTCTTTTATCAGTCTTATCTTTTCCTTTATCAGTTATTGTTTGTTATTTTACTAGTTTTACTTGTTTTGTTATCAACTTTCATAGACTGTTTGTTTTTGTTCTTTTACTATCATGCATTTGTTCTTTTATGAGTATCTATTAATTTTTTTAGAGGAATTAATAGTTCTTTTATTTATATCAGTTTGTCCTTTTTGAGGAATCATCTATTCTTTTACCAGTATTTTTTTGTTCTTTTATTAATTAAAAATTTTGAAACAAAAAAAATGAAAAAATAGATAAATTTTAGAAAAATAAGAATAATATAAGTAACACAAAATAGAATATCTATATATTAAAAAATAAATAAGAAGTGGAAATAAAACTGGGAGCAAGATAAAACTGAACATAATACAAAAATAAAAATAAAAATAAAAATAAAATAAGAAATTGGGAAAATGAGGAAACGAAAATAAAAAAACTAAAAATGAAAAAAACTTAAAAAATAAAATAGAAAACAAATAGGTGCAAGAGAAACAAGGGAAAAAAAATGGAAAAATGAAAGAAAAACCAGAGAAGAGATAATTTGGGCCATTTCCCCAATGGCGATTTGAACTTTTGAGGCTATACCAGCACTCCTAGCACTTTGAACACTGCTCTGCACCAATTGCGGACATTTTTTGCAATTTGGTAAAAATGATATAACTACATTTTCTTGTCACGGTAGCGTGATTGACTATTTCTAAGAAATGAGGCCAAAATGAAAAATTTTTAAATTTTGAGAGGCGGTGCATGGTTTAAGCTTGGCCCACTGAAGAGTTACTCATTACAAAACCCTCATTGTAGTTTGATCTAACCTACACTTTATCCATTCTATTTTCAAAAACCTATACTCTTCCTCCTACTTTCTTTATAGTGTCTGACAATAACTTCTAAAACCTTAAATTAAAATATCTGATAACCATGTTCAAATAATTTCAAGATTTTTGATATTTTTTTCATAACTAACCGACCTTTAAAAAAATACTTATATGCATTTACAAAGACAAAAATTCATTTATAATAAATTAAAATGTCTATTAACTATAAAAAAATATTGCAGAGATCGATATTACTGGAAGATGAGTATTGTATAGTTTAAATTACAGTTTCAAAAGTTATTATCATATAGTATAAAAGAACCAATAGGCAAAATGTAGGTTTTCAAAAATGAATAGCGTAAACTATAGATTAAGGTAAACTTTAGGGGAGTAATTGAAACTTTCCCTGAACAAAATATGAAATTCTAACCCAATCAATCCGCTGACTTATCCACTTCCAACTGCTCAATGCACAAATGTTGCACCTAAATTAACGGGGATAAACGACAAGTACACCGTGGAGTATGTATACACTGAGTATCTTAGACAATCGTTGTGGGAAAAATTTAGAAGAGATGAAGTAATTGATAAGTGAAACCTAAACTCATACTGCTATAATAATTTCTGAAATTTAGTGGTACGCATCCAACCAGGGGCGTATCTATTTAGGGGCGGGAGGGGGCAGCCGGCCCCCCTAAAATTTTAAAAAATTTTATTGGGTACTTGGATATGTGATACAATTGTAGAAAAATTAACGTTAGGTACCTATCTGTATGTTTTATAATTAATAAGGGGCTCTAGTATATTTTATCCATTTAAGGTCTCAGTCATTTTCTTATTGAATAAATTACGTGATAATCCTTACTCTTTAATTATTATTTCCTTTTAGTCCCTATCCTATTAAATATTTTGTTTTGGTTCCAAACATATTAAAAATATTTTGTTTTAGTCCTAAATTTATAAAAAGTATTTCATTTTGGTTTCATTGCATGAAATTTGTTAACTCAAAGTATTTGTCTGATAACAACTTTTTAGATCATAATTTGGACTATCCGGTAAGTGCTATAAAATAAATTTAATTTGTATAATATTTTTTATAATTAATAGAAAATTTAAATAACTATTTTTACTCTATAAATTGAACTTAATTATTATAAATTTTTGAATTCAATGTGTCTATATATGTAAACTCCCTAATGAATTTTGAGTTGTAAACTTTTGAAATAAACTTAGTTATTATACACTTTCAAAATTTATATGTCTATATATAATATTATTTAGTATTTTCTCTTAGTGATTATAAATTTATACATACTAATAACCCGTCTCACATCACGCCCCCCCCCCCCCCCAAGTGGAATTTCTGGCTATGCCCCTGCATCCAACTCACTGAACTAACTGACGCTATTTGATTTAAACCAAAGTCATGTGGGTTTACCGGTCAATTTTGGTTCAAAAATAGAAATCCAGTGAAACATGTAGGTTGGTTTAAGTTAGAATTGTAAAATCCTATAAACCCAAACTGACTCGGTTCTTAATATCTGCACTAACCACTCCCGATCCAAAAGGGAAAAAAGAAAAAATGAGCCCATATACTAACCTTGGCCCAATTCTTAATCTAATCACAATTTTCATAATTGTAATCGGTAAGTAAAAAATTTCGCCCACCTATAATAAGCAAAAATTTTGTCACGAGATCCTTTTTTTTTATCATTAAAATGTTTATAAAATTTTCACTTGTGTAATAATTTAGTAACTAGAAAGTTCACTATTTTCTCACTACTGATATGGTGTTTTTCTGAGGTTATTTTTACATTATTAACATTTCTATAAAATTACTTTTTCTCATTTAAAACAAGTCCGATAAAATAATTATTTCCTTTTTCAATGCGTTTTTATACTAACATAGTTTTTCTTTTTGGCTTGTGATGACATCTAGATAAAGTATTACACTAATTCCAAGTACAATGTGTTGGGCAATTAATGGCAATGGACCTAAATATAGCAGTGGCAGTTTGTGTGCAGGTTTTGTAGCCCATTTTGGTTGTTGTGGGGAGGGGGGTGTTTTATAAGAAGAATTAATGGGGATAAGAGATGATCTCCTCCTTACTCGACATTTGGAAGTGCAGACCTTCTTGATTGATACTAATAATCTTTCTCTAATGGATTTGCTAAGCGTTGATTCTTCATCTCATCTGCTTGGGGCTATTAGCGCAAGAATACTGTGCTTTGATGCTAGAGTTATAAGTAGGTCATATTGATCATGTACTCCGACAAGAGAACCGTTCTGTGAATTTCTGGGATGGAAGCTGACATTAGAATTCTCTAGAATTCGCCTCCAAAAGTTGGACCATACTTCATGGCAGGTTGGCTTTTGTATGTTACTAGGTTCTTTGTTCTTTTCTTTTGTTTTTCTTCTTTTAATCGTATTTGTATAAAAAAAATCAATTTAATGACTTGGATTGCATGGAGTGATTTCATCAGTAAAAATGTGTTTAACATTAAAGTGATGCTAAATTTTGTAAACTCACATTAGACTGGTGGCTGTATAAAATGTTTTGTTTACGGTGAAAGTTAAAATCTAGTCATATCGAATGAATCCAAACTGCTACATATATGGATCAGATTTAATCTGATTTTGTAGACATGTGGGTCAGGCTTGATATAATTTTTAAAGCAAAGTTAATGCTGATCGAGTTGGATTGTGTTTTGGTGAAACTTGATAATACCAGCGTCGTGAACAACCCAGTAGAAATTGAAGCACAGGTTGATGCCGAGGGTTGCAGGTTTCTTTTAGTCCAGGTCGTTCCGACATTTTACCCTTTCATGGACATTTCTTCTTCAGCAGATCTCGTCGTCTCGAGTCAGTAGTCTGCTGAGTAAACTAAAGTTTGCGCCAATTCCAAAATTAAAAAGTTGCAGTCCAATAACCCTACTACTACTACTAATTGGATTTTGTATTCAGGGAATTTTCAGGAAAAATAATTTCAGATTACATATCGATTTCAGTAAAAACAAATTATATGAAAATGGCGTATTATATAAATAAAATTTATAATTGAGTTGAGGGGTTGGCTCATTGTCATAATGGCCACAATTTTTTTGTAACTTATTAGAGTTTAAGTAGTGATTTTTGCAAGATGCTTACTCTATCTACAGTAAAAAAAATGTGCTTATGTATGATCAGGTGAAGTGTTTGTTAGATTTTGTATTAGATTTTTTTTATATAATTTATTATCATAATTAATTCAGGGAACCGGAAATTTCTTTGTTGAAATAGTCAAATAGAATGATGTACAATATTTACTCAAATGCTCCATCTTTTTTTCCTGTGGAAGTTCAAAATACTGCTCAACAGATTAAAGCACTTCTTTAAATTTTTATAGGCGTTGCATGAACTCTCTAGAAAACGATCTTAGTATCTGTTATTGTAACGGATTTAGGACATTTTTGTACAAAAAAAATAAGGAAAATTTTAAGGTTCGCTGCTTTAAAATAATTTATCTGAAAGAGGTTTATTTATGATTCGACATCAAATAATATTTCAAGAAAATAAATTTGTATCAGAGGATACTTTAGATGCACTTCAGAAAAAAAAACTACGACTGATCGTTTCTGGTTCTGGAGCCCGCAAGCCACCCCACATGTCCCTCTTCCAATCATCCTAGCCCACTTTCAACAGCACTCGCATGTTGGGAGCAAAATCATGCACGAGCCACGTGACATTTCGACGTGGCGAAATATTATTCGACGGCTGTGAATGATGGAACATGAAGCTTCCTCAGCAAATTCTGCCTTCCTGTCTCTTCCAGTAAGAGAGTCAAAGACAGGAAGACCAACAGGGAGGGAAAAGCAGCAACAGTTAGAGATCCAAAATTCCAAATTCCTTTTTAACCTCTTAAAACATCCTCCAGTATTTTTGGCAGTTTTTCTTCCACCTGTTTGCTTTTCTTTTCTTTTCCATTTTTCTCAGTTCATTCTTTTGACTGTGCTCCTGCCTTAAAGCCTTAAACACCCAACATCATTGCTTTACCTTTTCCTTGTCTCACAAAAAGCTCACGCTCGCCTTAATTAGTCTCTCTCTCTCTCTTTTTTATTCCATCCGATAATTTCGTTAGGGTTTTGAATTTCCTGTTTGGATGCAGAGAAAATGTCAGGAAAATGAGTGAGGAATGGGTTGTGTGTTTGCGAGACAGGCGTCTGACCGGAGGCCGGTGGCCAGAGTAGAGAGCCGGAGGAGAGAGGAGGTTAAGGTTTCCAGAAGCGCGGATGAGAAAGAAGCGGAGGAGGCGGTGAGGAATGGAGAGAAGCCGAATGTGGAGAACGGGGAGGAGGAGGAGGAGGAGGAGCCGGCCAGAGCTCGGCGGAGGAGGCGCTCTTCGCGGCCGAATCCGCGGTTGAGTAACCCGCCGAAGCATTTCCACGGCGAGCAGGTTGCCGCCGGTTGGCCGTCTTGGCTTTCTGAAGTTGCCGGAGAAGCCATCAGCGGCTTGACCCCCCGCCGTGCCGATACTTTCGAGAAGCTCAATAAGGTGAATAGCTTCTCAACTAGTCCGTTTTCCGATTTCACTTCTGACTTCCTTTTTCCTTTTTGTTTCCATTTTTAGTCATTGTGAATCGATGTTCTTTTTTGTTCTAGATTGGGCAAGGGACATATAGTAATGTGTACAAAGCTAGGGATACTCAAACGGGGAAAATTGTGGCGTTGAAGAAGGTTCGGTTTGATAATCTGGAGCCAGAGAGTGTTAAGTTCATGGCTAGAGAAATTTTGATATTGCGGCGTTTGGATCATCCTAATGTTGTCAAATTAGAAGGATTGGTCACATCCAGGATGTCTTGTAGTTTGTATCTCGTATTCCAGTACATGGAGCATGATTTGGCTGGACTTGCTGCTAGTCCAACCATAAAGTTCACTGAAGCTCAGGTATAAAAGTTGCACTAATTATGTTGTCTGTTATCTTGTGTTGACTTCTGTGCATGAAGCTGACTTGTGAACGTTTGATTTGGCAGGTGAAGTGTTACATGCACCAGCTACTTTCAGGTCTTGAACATTGTCACAATCGCTATGTTCTACACAGGGATGTTAAGGGGTCAAATCTTCTTATTGACAATGACGGAGTTCTTAAGATTGCTGATTTTGGGCTAGCCTCATTTTTTGACCCTAATCACAACCAGCCGATGACTAGTAGGGTCGTTACTCTGTGGTATCGACCTCCAGAGCTTCTTCTCGGTGCCACTGATTATGGTGTCGGTATAGACCTTTGGAGTGCTGGCTGCATTCTTGCTGAGTTATTGGCCGGGAAGCCTATATTGCCTGGTCGTACAGAGGTAGCTTATTGGTCTCAAACTATGCATTCTCTTTGTTCTATCCTTTTCACTCCTAGGAGTTGTCACGTCTCTGTGGACATTGCAGCTGCAGTGCTTAACCACTCAGTTTATGATCCAGAATTAATGTAAACATCTGGTATATATATGGACCTACAAAATGATATTGATGGAATATATTATACTAATAGTATAGTTTGCTGTAAAGCTATATTGTTATTGGTTAATAGGGCATGGCGTATATCTATTTTCTACTTGGAATTTCACATTCAGACTGTAGTTATGCTCTTCTATCAAAGTACATAAACGCTTTTGAGTACCTGATATATATCTCCCTGGAAAATTGGATCATCTCTTACAATTGTGAGTTTATTCTACTTTCTAAAACAAATATGCTTGTGTTATGCTGCTGTCCATTATTTATCTATAAGGGCTGGTTTGTTTATCCTAGAAGCTTTGATTGTATTTTGCCCATCTCCCTTCAATTTAGCATCTTAACGATTATAAAAAAAATAAGCTTGTGGAGAACTTACCTCTTTTCCAACCAAATGGAATGGAGACAGAATATTGATATAGTGGACCTCAAGTAGTTGGAAATAGGGTTTGGTTAATTGATTGATTGACATTCTTTAAAGAAAAAGAAGCTCTTGACAACAATTTCTAGAATATCTGACCTCCAGTTCTGATTTGCTGTAAACGAGCACATTACTGATTTCAATGATGGTGGTAAAATAATAAAGGGATATAAGTATTACTTCTTTAGGACAAGAAATTTATAGCGTGACCTCCTTTTTTTTTTTATACTTCAAATTTTAAAGCTCTTTTGTGGCTTATTGAGGAGCTTATGCTGGAGCTTTCCTCCTACTAAGTAGAATGGAGGTACGTGATTCACCTGGCAGGCTCCAACTAGTTGGGACTAAGGTTTAGTTGATTGATTGATTGTGGGCAAAATTAAACTCTTGTTAAGTACTTGCCTCCAACAACCTTTTTTCTGTCCCCATAATTTAGTTTCTAAATTCTAGTGGCATTGTCAACAGCCAATTTTTTGCCTGTAGAGTTGTTAGCTGGCCTAGAAAAAGTTAGGTGTTTGCAGCTTTTTCCTACATAATTCTGCATATGCATAATTTATAATTGTTAATTGTCCTACTGGATACCTGCACTATTGACAATATAAAACATCTCTTGACGTTCTTCAGGTGGAGCAACTGCATAAGATATTTAAACTGTGCGGATCTCCTTCTGAGGAATATTGGAAAAAGTCAAAGTTACCACATGCAACCATATTCAAGCCCCAGCAGTCATACAAACGGTGCATAAAGGAGACTTTCCAAGATTTCCCACCATCAGCGTTACCACTTATTGAGACACTTCTTGCTATTGACCCAACTATGCGTCAGACAGCTACTGCTGCATTGAGGAGTGAAGTAAGTTGTTATTTGTCATTTTATTTCCACCGCCGAAATTTTAGTCTTTGTTGCATGGCAATTTTTCATATTATTTGTCTCCCATTCTCTACGGTTGTGCTTTAAGATTTTTCCCCGCAAGATACTAAGCAAGTTCTTTATGACAAACTCTGCCTTATTGTAGCATGTTTGTGGATCAGTTAATTGGAGTCTAGTCACTAGGATAGTCTGGATCAGCAAACCAGTCCCTTACATCTGACTTTTTGTGTGTTGACTTTGAGGTGAAAACATTAATGAACGTGATGTCTACAGCATTACCTTGTTTGCTTATATCATGGAGATGATTTATATGCTTCTTGTGCAGTTCTTTACAACAAAACCATTTGCTTGTGATCCATCCAGCCTTCCAAAATATCCTCCCACCAAAGAGATGGATGCTAAATTACGGGATGAAGAAGCTAGAAGGTAACCAACAGTAAGAATAGGAGTTATGTTTATGTGGGCAATTGAAACATACTTAAGTTCATTATTTATTTGTTTGTGTATTTATGCTGTTGAGAAGAGGATGAATATCATTACATTTGTGTTACCAATAATCATAAGTCTCTATGCCTACTGTTCTTAAATTTTGAGAGATGCAAATGGGCTTTTTTCTGTAGGTTGAGAGCTGCTGGAAAGGCTAGTGCAGATGGAGTGAAGAAAGTACGTCCACGAGATCGATCTATGAGGGCAATGCCTGCTCCTGAAGCAAATGCGGAGCTTCAGGGCAATCTCGATGTATGTAATATACTCCATGCTGTTTTCTCCTTTTAAATATTGTTTTTTTTAAGTTTTCCCATGGATGATTTAAATCTGGTAGACAAACTCAAGCTAATTTCACTCATTCTAAAAAAAGTGCCAGGATTTCTTTTCTTATCACGGAACATTTATATTCTCCTACTTAAGTATATTTGTTGAAATGTATAATCATCGTAGAACAAATCGGACATGTATTTGCAACAATTCCTGATTCTTTCAATGTAATGATTTGTGTTCAATAAGATGAGAATGGAACAAAGTACCTGAAATAGTCAACTTTTAGAACGCTTTATTAGAATATAACAATAGAAAATTTCAATAACTAACCTAGAGCAAGTATATATTAATTTCCAGCTGTTGCATGCAGTTTGTTAATCAAAACTAGTTTACAGACTGACTTTCAAAATTTGGTTGCTTATGCTTTCATTTCTAAAAACTGTTATTGGCCTATGTACTACCAAATTCCATAGGGATGTATTCTTATTATTATTTTTTTTTAGAAAAAAAAAAATCAATAAGGGCAGGCATGATCTATGCTTCATATGTTTTCATGACATTCTTTGCTAGTGTCTACTGACGGGACATATTACTTCATGTAAACAAGGACACTTGTTTCTTATACACGGTTTATTTGCTCACGCATTTTGCTTGGAGTTTTAGAAGTATTCTACATTTATCTTGAATCTTTGTTTTGATAAATCAGAGGAGACGGCTGATAACGCATGCAAATGCCAAGAGCAAAAGTGAGAAGTTTCCTCCACCTCACCAGGATGGTGGTCTCGGTTATCCTTTGGGTTCTTCACATCATTTGGATCCTGTAATATTTGATCCTCCGGATGTTCCATTCAGTTCCACAAATTTTTCATTTTCAAAAGCTCCAATTCAGACTTGGTCTGGTCCTCTGGCGGACCCAGCTGCTGTGGGTGATCCAAGGAGGAAAAAACGCACAGCTGATGGGAACAGATCCTCCAAACCGCCCAAGAAAGACTTGCAGAAAGGTCGAGTCTAAGAAAATTGCATTTCAAGAATTTTGGGACTTCCATTCCATAGGACTTGTGAAGCCAAGAGAGCTGATCGTACAGAGGTAAAGAAACTTCTATTCATTTTTCTTTTTCATTACTATATTACTCAATCTGAGAAGTTACCTAGTGTTGTACATTTATTATCATTCCTTCCTACATGTTGAGAAACCATACTTGATGAAAAGAATTAATAAATTCGTTAGGGGCTCGTTTACATTGTGTTTCGTTTTCTCTGATTCTTGTTGATGCTTAGGCTTAGCTTCTTCCTTTGTGAATCTGTGAGCATGTTTTTACTCGGTTGAATATGGTAGAATTGCAACGAAGTTGGGTGTTGTATCAGCAATTGCAATTCATTGTGGTTCAACAGAGTAAGCGGGCCTCGTGTTTCAAGATGGTTCAGGGGGAGACGTCACATGAGGCACTTCATATATTGCTCTTTCTCTACATTTTTTTTATCCTAAGCTACTCTTCGTGCTTGGAGCTATCTTGTTGCCCGTAGTTCGGGCCTTCGGGGCAGGGTTCATTGCCAACTGAAAATCAATATTCTTTTTGCGAGACCCAAGAACAAATGTGCACACAATTAAGTTTGGAGAAGGTTTGAAAGACTGAAAGTTTTCATAAGACGGCTATTGTGTGATGCTGTCAAGGTTGTTAAGGGCGAAAGGTGCACCCGAGGTGCTAAGCCCTTTTATCACGTGAGGCATGAGGCGCACAAAAAAGCACTCTCCTGGGACCCAAAGAAAAACATATAGTGGTAAGGTAAAAGCTATAGCACCAAAAAATAAAAATTTTATCATAAAATAATAAAAACCTAACTTATAGAAATGGAACGCAAGAGAGAAGTTAGTTTCTAACTAATAAAAAAGACATCCTCCCAATAGATGCAGGTACTATTTTGAGTGGGGAACGAGAATAAAATAATGTAATATTTTAGAAAAAAAATCCCCATCCTAGCGCCTTTTGGAGGGGCAAAAGGTACATAGTTTTTTAGTGATTGTTTCTCCTTCTCCATTCTATTTTTTAAATGCTAGAAAACCTATTTTTTTACAATATCTAATTTGTTTATATGGAGACCTAGAAGCTACGTAAAAAGACAAGTATACCATTAAAAAATCAACTTTTTTTAAGGGCAATTCAGTGATTGACACAATGTTACGCAATTGAGAATTGTTCATTTAAAATTATTAGAGGTTCCTCGTAAGAAACTAAAAAGGAAAAAAGAGATAAAAGAATAGGATTTAATTAGGTCACACCACACGCCATGGTGTTAATTAGTCCTGTAGATAGTTTTCTTTGTTGTAGTTTGTAGAAAGCAGGAACTGATCCCAATTCTTCGACCCAAAATATTGGTCCCGAGCCTGCCGACTCTTTTCGAAGTTATTCTCGCCAAAACTTAGTAGATGGTCAACATATGTCGACGCCATTGAAGTACATATTTTGACCATTTCAGGTTTGCCGCTGAAGTACATGTCTAGACACTTAGGCCACTAGATTTTGAGAATTCTACTGGCGTCACTGAAATTCCATTAGCAAGTGTTGGCGCGAACACAAACTAAAGTCTAAAGCCAGCTGATTACTGCAAGAATAGCATGAGTGTCTTTTGTCATTTTAATGCCCCAACTGAGGCTGGATCAGGTTGTTTGCTTCAATATTCATCCGAGCAAGACTCTAGGAGCAGTGGAAACAGACAGAGTATGCCAATTTCATGAAACCCGGTGAAATTCGTGCCATAATTTGCTCCTTAATGGCTTCAACTGGTGATTTGCCTTACACACACACACACACAAACACCTATTAATACCGGTGCTTTTCGCTTTTACGTCCAGCATTCTAGAAAACTTTGTTTAATTAGTATGATCCAAAAATATTATCATAAAACGCCTCCCCAAAAAATTAATTAAAAAATGTGGCAAGTTTGCTCCAGCCTAGCACCGGTATTGTCCCTGTTTTCTAATCGGAGAAGTCAACGGATTTCCGTCTAATAATTTCCTCGCAACTTTCTGGTATGAAGAGAAAATGCTAGTCAGCAATGGTGTTTCTCTTCGGTAGAGAGTCGTCTGGCAGGAGGCCGGAGGTGCGCCTAGACAGCGGCCGACGGGAATTCACGGCCGCAATCACCATAGCTGCCGCCGCGACGGCCGGAATAGATCATGATCCGACGAGAACTGAAGGGCAGTTGTCGCGGCCAAATCCACGCCTGAGCAACCCGGTCAGACATATTCATGGCGAGCTGGTGGCTGCCGGTTGGCCCTCTTGGCTCACTATGGTCGCCGGCGAAGCCATCAGCGGCTGGACTCCCCGCCGCGCCGATAGTTTCGAGAAGATCGACAAGGTCAATTTACTAACTGATCTTTCTTCCAAAAGACAGTAATACTGTGTTGAAATCGAACTTACCCTTAATTATTTCTGTTTATCTCTTGTTAGATTGGGCAAGGGACTTACAGTAACGTCTACAAAGGTAGGGACCTTTTAAGGGGTAAACTTGTAGCGTTGAAGAAGATAAGACTTGACAATTTAGAGCCAGAAAGTGTAAAGTTCATGGCCAGAGAAATTCTGATACTTCGACGCCTGGATCATCCTAATGTTATGAAATTAGAAGGCTTGATCACATCCAGGATGGCTTGTAGTCTGTACCTTGTATTTGATTACATGGAACATGATTTAGCTGGGCTTGCCGCTAATAAAAGCGTCAAGTTTACTGAGCCTCAGGTGCAAATCAAATTCCTTCTTGCTTGACTTCTGGGTTGTGTTAGTATAGAGTCTTGAATCTGTTGACTGTACATTTATACTGGCTTGAAGGCTGTGGCTGCTGTGGCAGGTGAAGTGTTACATGAAGCAGCTACTATCGGGTCTTCAACATTGTCATGAACGTTCCGTAATACACAGGGATATCAAGTGTTCAAATCTCCTTATTGATGACGAGGGAGTTCTTAAGATTGCTGATTTTGGTTTGGCTTCGTTTTTTAACCCCAATCACAAGCTTCCCATGACTAGTAAGGTGGGTACTATGTGGTATCGATCTCCAGAGCTTCTTCTTGGTGCTACTGAATATAGTGTTGGTGTAGACCTCTGGGGTGCAGGTTGTGTCCTTGCTGAGTTATTGGCTGGGAAGCCCATACTGCCTGGAGAGTCAGAGGTAAGCTCAATTAGACTTGTGCCAAACTTACCTAACTTCTCGATTGACAGACTTCAACTTTGAATAGAGGCAATACATGGATGCCTGCAAAAACACACACAGACATGCACAAGTACATAGGTACACATATACATACTGCAAATATAAACATCAAGAAGGATCATAGTTTTGAGAAGAAAAAAACAACAAATTTAAGCCATTCCCTGCTTATCGAAGTTATTATGAAATACTTGCCTCACTCGAACCTGGCTTTTCTTCCTATAGTTTGATTTGTTGAATGTGAGTAACATTGGCAAGCATAACCTGTTCAAAGAACTCTGCACTTTTTCTATACCTAAATGCCCTCTGATTTTCTGCTATGAATGCCACTAAATATACCTGGACAGTGCTAATGGCAAATATCTTTCATATTCTTCAGGTAGAGCAACTACACAAGATATTTGAACTATGTGGGTCTCCTTCTAAAGAGTATTTAGAGAAGGCAAACTTACCTCTTGCAACCATATTCAAATACCAAGAATCAAACAAGTGCATAAGAAAGACTTTCAGAGATTTTCCACCATCATCGCTCCCACTGATTGAGACTCTTCTTGCTATCGACCCAGAGATGCGTCAAACAGCAACAGCTGCACTGATGAGCGATGTGAGGTTTTGCTGACCAAGTGTTTCCAATCTAATCTTATTCTCTTCTTGTCTTGGTTACTTGTGGTCAGCCATGTACTTAATTGATATCTTTAATTTTTCTTGTCAACCGTTTTGTTTGATTTAATATTTCCTTTTCCAAAGTGTTCTGATCAGTGGTGTCAAGAAAAAATTTGCTTCATGAGATCAGTGAAGTCTAAATCTCACGTCTGCTTATTGTACATCACTTTAGAAACAGGCTTGAAAAGGCTCTACCAGCACATGTCAAAAATGGCAACCAGCTAACCTTTGTATGTTTCTATATAATAATTTGGACTTGAAAACATTGATAAACTGACAAATGGATACCTGATATGCATTTGATACATCACTTGTGCTGCAGTTCTTCACAACCGAGCCATTAGCTTGTGATCCATACAGCCTTCCAAAATATCCTCCAAGCAAAGTGATGGATGCTAAGTTACAGGATGAACAGGCTAGAAGGTAACTGATGTTTGACTCAAGCATTACAGCGTTTTATTGTTCCTATTAGGGCTCAAGTGGATTCAAGAATCAGAAGTAGTGATGCTAGTTTTAGTTTTTTACTCCCTTCTGAAAAGGAGAAAAGTTGACAGTAATTTTATAAATCAATTCTGCTTCTTGTAATTTTTTTTTCCATCTCTTGATTTTAAGGTCATTAAATAATTTAGATCAGCTTTGTTAATGTAGACTGAGGGCAGCTGAAAGGATAAAGGCAGCTGAAGGGAGGGAAGCACATCCACGTGATCCGGCTGTGAGGGCAATTCCTGCTCCTGGAGCAAATGCTGAGCTTCAGGCCAATATTCATGTATGTATGATATCAAACATCCTCTGAAATCTTGATTCCAAGTCTTTTAACTGGTGAGATAAGTCTGCTAAAGTGATTGTATATTCAGAAGCACGGCAGATTTATCAGTTAAATGATTCTTTATAAATTCAGCCTCTTGCAAATATAAAACAGAATGCTCCCATGCACTTCGACATTTTGGTCTCTAATTCAAAATCTAAAAGTTGCAAGCGCTTATCCATTCTAGTTCATCTTCTAGGCCTTGGATTAGTCCTACGAGTCTTCATCTTCAGCTTTGCACGTTGATTGGCTTTGGTTTACCCTTTGTGCTAAAACAGAGGAGTCGCCTACGGACACATGCAACTGCAGAAGAAAAGGGCAAAGGATTGGCTCCTCAACAAGACTCAGCTCTTGGTTATCCTTCAGTTTCATCAGATCAAGCTGGCCCAAGTTCTGACTTTACGGGAGCTCCATTTACTGTACCAAATTTGTCACATCCAGAAGCACCAATCCAGACCCAAGGACTTGTGCATTCCAATCCATGCGAAGCATAAGAAATGTCATCAAACACGGCTGCTAAGCTACTTATGCAGCCGATAAAGCTTGTTTTGTGGTGCGCTGGGTTGCTTAGCCACTCATGTCTAAGGAAGGATGCCATTGCCAAACTTAAATTGCAATGCAGATGCAAAGGAATATGAATTCGGTCTTGTATTTCCTATCCGAATTGTTTTTAGGCGGTGTTTGTTTGTTATAGAGTCTAGGGACGTTGGAAGACTTCACTCGATGAATGTAGTAACAATAGAACGGTTCTGATAAGTCTGTTACCAGTGGGCCTAGGACTCAAAGAACGTAGAAAACCTTGTGTACAATAGGACGAGCCCTACACAAGACCTCCAGTGGCTGATCTTTAGGCATCACCGAGCCTGTGCCCTCGCTCATGTCGATTGGGTCCTCACCAACCCTTTCCCACTCAAAGCACTGAACCATAGACCCTAGAGCTAGAGCCACCACTCGGTGCGCCAACCCCGCTCCCGGACATGCCCTCCGCCCTAATCCAAAGGGCATCAGTTTGTGGGACTCCCTCGCCTCTGTCTCAAACCTCTCCGGCTTAAAACTCCCCTCGTCCTCCCAAACATCTGGGTCTCGGTGGATGGCCCACACGTTCACAATTACCATGGTATCACGTGGCACGTCGTACCCTCCAATCCTGCAATCGGCAGATGCCACGTGCGGGAGAAGAAGCGGGGCCGGCGGGTACAAGCGCAGCGTTTCCCAAATCACGTTCTCCAGGTACGGAAGCTTGGACAAGTCTTGCTCCTCCAGCAGCTTCTCTTGCCCAATCTGTTCGTCCAGTTCCGCTTTTAATTTCTGCAACACTCGTGGATGGTTTAGCAAATTTGACATCGCCCATTCCAGTGTCACTGCCGAGGAATCTGTTCCTGCGAGCACTAGCACCAGAACCAGGCCTTTGATGATCTGATCGGTGTAGTAGTCGGGCTCAGATTGCTGCAGAGAAAGGAGATGATCTATCATGGTGTTCCTTCTCTCGCCCCGCCGATGCTCTTCCAACAAACCCTGCAATAGGCCATCTAAGCTCTTAGCCAGATTCTTGATCTTCTTCTGGAAGCTCCCCTCACCGAACCAGTTCAAAATCGGGAAATAATCTCGGGGATTCGGAACGCCCCCGGCCCGGAATGCCTCCGAAATCAGGTCTCTGAACTTCCTCGCCTCCTCCTCCTCTCCCGGCACATCGTTGCCGTAGTACCTCTTTCCGGCCATCATCCTCATTATGTTATTGAAGGTCAAGTCTGTGAGCATGGGCCTTAGTTGGACTCTGGCGAACTGCTCTCTGGAATCTTGGGACAGCCGCACCAGCAATCGCCGGATTTCATCAGTTCGGATGGCAAGGAAGGCGTTAAGGCGAACGGAGGAGAAGATCTCGACCGCTCCGATGCGGCGGAGGTTGCGCCAGTGGTCGCCGTAGTCGGCGGTTGACAAGACCGTGCCGTTGTAACCCACGCACCTGCTAACGAACAAACGGGGGCGGTTGGCCAAGACGATGTCGTTAGTGGTGAAACAGTCTTCGGCGAGTGTAGAGGAAGAGACGACGAGGACAAGGCGGGAGCCGAAGCGGAGGGAGAAGATGGGGCCGTATTTGTGGGAGAGACGGTGATAGAGGCGGTGGATGGGAGGTTTGAGGATGTTGAGGTGGCCGATGATGGGGAGAGAAGGCGGCGCAGGAGGGAGGTTGTAACGGCGGCGGGTGAGCTTAAATGAGAGAAGAAGGAAGAGAACAGAGAGAGAAGAGTAAAGGATGATCACATTGACTTGTTCCATTCCGCACTGCTTCAACTTTCCTTCTTTTCTTTTTCGGTAATGAGAATCAGAAAGTGGGGAGGAGCATATATTTAATTAGACAGGGCAAGAAAATTATAATTTTGCCTTTAAAAAGAAAAGATATTTTCAAAACACTCATAATCTTCACCGTTCATCTTAGAAAGTTGACCTGGTGTCTAAATCCGCTTTTCAACGAGAAGCTCTACCCTACTGACAGGCTAGTAACTAAAGTCTATCCTCTATCTTATTTCTTTTAAGAGAAGGCTCAGCCAAATTTTAAAAGACCTTATCCTACTAGCAATTAATGATTACTCTTAAAATTGTTGTTGGTCTATCACCCAAGTCATGCGTCTACTTTAAGATCTATATCCACTTTAAGATCTACAGTTGAGCAAAAGAGACAATAAGTTGGAGTAAAATTATTGATAAATAGTAAATTAAAATCTTAATATTAATCTCAGATTACTCATGGTTGGAATCTTTAGGAGTTTATTTAAGTTCTCTTCAAAGACACAAGAAGATGAAGAAATTTTTGGAAGTGGAAAAATTAAAAATTCTCAGTCTGTAATAATAAGAGATATAGAGAAAATGTTAGAAAATTGGAACATCCCTGAAATTAACAAATGTGAAGTTTATGAAAAATGAACTCTTGATTTAAGAATGACATATACCATCAAAACAATATAAAGAATTGTTCTTATAAAGGAAGAAGACCATAGATTTTAATTGTTGCCTAAATACACAATAAAAAAATTATTTAAAAAATTATTACAATTATTTGCATGTTGGACTAGATCATATTGCTCTATAGCCTTTAATAAGAAATGACATGAACACTTCTATGATCACTACCTTGAGAGATTGTAGGTATAACAAGTTCTCTAATTCTCTACTAGGCATGGTAAAATCAAGTTTATGTGATGGGCCAATTTATTTCAATTGTCATCCCAATTTCACTGTTTCTTTGAAATATCCTCATATCATGAAAGTATTGACTGCAAACATAATAACATTTGATATGCTTAAAAAATCTCAAAATTTAGCACTTGTTTACAAAGTAATGACAACACAAATTGAGACAAAGGCTATCCAATTTGATACAAAAGAATAAACTCTTTTGTTACAAGGCAACATAGAAAAAAAAAAGTCATGTAGTAATTCTTAGGCCAATTAAATGGATTGACATTAAGTTCCCCAAAAAAATGGGTCTTCCAAAATGAAAAACCAGTAAAACTCCAAAAAATTCAAATGTTAGAAAGAATAATTGAATATGACAATGGAGAAAGTTGAAATAAGATTTAGCAAAAATAGAGTTATGAGAATTGATTTTTCAAAACTAGAACCCAGGAAACCTCCTTCAAGGATTCCTTAAAAGCCTTACAAAGCGTCAAGTTCTTATATATCAGAGTTTGAACATGAAAAGTAAGGAAGAGCTAGAAAATCCATAAAACAAGTGTCACATTCTGTTTATAGAATCGACCCAGTCATTCCAAAAAAAGACAGACACATAAATAGTAAGATGATGAGTCAAAATCTACATTAATGGGTTCACTCAATCCTAGTTTTTTAGATTTTCAATTATACGTCATAACAAAAACTTTTAGAACGGACAAAAAGAGTCTAAACGAAGATTTTGGTTAGAAAACAATAAAGCTAAAAGATGTCGGTTCATGGACAGACATACCAAAGAAGAAAGAAAAACAATCAAACATTTTTTGTATAAAAGAATTATGAGAACTAAAAAAACTTAAAATTCTTTGAATGCTTTATCTCAGCCATAGTCTTGGATGAAAAAAAACATATTGAACATGTTAGAAAAAATTTTGTCTACTTACAAAACTAAAGATAAAAAGAAAGTCACAATACCTCATCTACCCGACCCTATGGTTGTATTAGGAGAAGAAACAAAAACTTCAACTTTTAAAACATTTATTAAAAAAACCCTAAAAGTAGTGGAAAACTTGCATATAAGAAAGATCTCTAGAATATTATATAATAGAATCCATCATGGGTCACCTAGCTTATTTTTTTGTCCTATTCGGGTACCTTATCTTTATTTTGTCCTAGTGAGGTACCTTTCCTTCTATTGCGCATCTTGTTCAACTACTTTCCGTCAAATTGATTCTTAAATTGGATGGAAAATGATGATGTAGCATTAAATAATACTAAAATAAACTTAAAATGATAAATTCAGTCTCAAACTATTTCAATTACTAATTCTAACCCTTAAAATTTCACTTAAGCCAATTCTACCTCCTAAGCCTTTTAACCATCCATCTTTACTACAGCCACCTCATAAGTTGCCTACCCAGTCACCGCCACCAACCACCCTCTAGCCACTAGCCCAGCTGCCAACCACCCTACAGCCGCCAACCCTGCAACCGGCCCTTGCCAACACCTTAATTCAACTCACCCAATCACCTTCCCGTCCCGTTCACCGCCACCTCCCACACTCCCCCCCTTCATTCTCTTATTTCTGATTTTCAAACCTAGGAAATCAAGCGTCAAATCAAACTCACAAATTCAAACTTAAAAAATGAAACGTCAAATTGAACCCAAAAAAATCCATGCGTGGAAAATCAGGAATCGGGAGAATATTTACGCAGGTGACATCTGGGATGATTGCTGGGCTTTGGCGGTGGGCTTGGGAAAGATGAGACCGACGAGGGATTTTAGGGAAGGAGATAATGAGGGATTCAAAGTCAGGATTCAATTCGGGGGAGATGGTCAACGTCGAATCCAGTCGGTCTTAGGGAGAAGAGAGTCGGTCCTTAGAAGGGCGGTTGACGATGGGGTTAGTGGTAGGGTTGGCGGCTAGGTTGGTGGTTGAAGGGTGGTCAGCGGCAATTGGGGTGGAGGGTGGTTAGCGACGGTTGGGGTGGAGGTAGTAGGCGACAGCGGGTAGGAGATGAGCTTTTGAGGGCTAGGGTTTTGGGGTAGAATTAATTCGGTGGAAGTCCAGGGGCTATAATTAGTTTTTAAAAAAAATTAGCATTGAAGTTATCATTTTAAATTTATTTTGGTATTATTTAATGTCATGTTATCATTTTTCTTCAAACTTAACCTCAAAATTAACGGAAAGTACCTAAATAGGATACGTAATAAAAGGTAAAGTATCTCGCTATGACAAAATAAAGGTAAGATATCCGAACAGGATAAAAAAATAAGTTAGGTGACCCCCGGTAAATTTTACCCAACAGAATAACTATATAAATCTTTACATACAATTAATAGGTAAATAAATGAACAGAATTTAGACATCTTTGTATAAGCATAAGTTTGATCTTATAAAAACTTCAGTCTTCAAGCTAGAACTTCTACCAGAAACCTCCAGATCACTTATAATTTTTTCTCATGAAACTGCAGAGTTTAAACTAAAACCAAAAAATAGAATTGCAAATTTAATTGATAAAATAGCTAAATTAACAATCCAATCTGATGCAAATCTTAGGGAGTCATCCATAGATAAAAAAAATATAAAGGTCCTCAAATTAATGTTATTGGTGATAACATTCAAGATATCATTAAGCCTTATCAAGAACAAAATGAGATATTAGAGCTCAATCGTCACAAAATGGAAAGGGAGTGGGAAGAGGACTAACAAAAACTTGGGTTGTAACTCAACCATATACTTTAAGACCACCTCTAGTTGATTTGAGACTAAGAAATAGTTTTAAACCACTTGCTTTTGTAGAATATAAAAAAAAAACCAATAAGAGAATTAAACATAGATAGTTTATTAGAATATCAAATCACAAACACTATACAACACATGATTATGTTTGGAATAACTACTAAAAATGATGCTAATAACACAGATTAGAATTAGCAGAATTAATTATAGCTGGATTTACAGGACAAATAAGAAATTGGTGGGAAAAATGTGTAATATAACAACTAAGGTAAGAAATAAATAGTGCAAGCAAACTTATAACAACGCAGCATGAAGGGCACATAATAAACTGAAGTGAGTCTAATGTTGGTAATACTTTGCTCTTAACCATATGTTCTCATTTTTTGGGTAGTACAACAAGTAAAAAAAGTAGAAATAGAGAATTGTTGTTGAACTTAAGGTGCAAAACTTTGTCAAATTTAGAATGGTATAAGGATACTTTTCTTACATAAGTTTATGAAATAAATGATTGTAGATCATTAAACTGGAAAGAAAAGCTCATTCAAGAGTTGTCTAAACATTTTAGACAATTGGTCATTGACCATATAAAAAAAAAAGAATCAATGTCAGGTTATTCTATAAAGTTATACTTATGGTCAGATATTAGAAAAAATTAAGGAAGTTGGACTTAAAATATATCATGAAATGAAATGATAGAAATATGTGAAAAGATAAAAAATGGCACGGAGGAAACAAATGAGAAAATTTTGTTCTAGTTTGGATATGATATTCAAAGGTCATATATTGAGAATAATTATAGGAAACAAAAGAAGTATAAATCTTATACGCAATATAGGAGAATACGGTTCAAAAAATTAAAAAAAAAAACCTAGATCTTTTAAGAGATATAGGGAAAGAAGATTCTCAAAAGACTTTAAGGTTTACTGGAAATATGGAAAACTAAGACATTTTTCAAACAAGTGTAAAAAAAAAATAGAAAATAAATTCTTTAGAAATATATAAAGGTCTTAAGAAGATTACAATGTAAATCTTGCTAAATAGTGATAGTGAATGTGAAGAAGAAATGGCTTGAAGCTTCTAGCTTTTTGAAGGTCTTCTAATTCTTTTATCAATCTCCCAACTTTTTGAACCTCAACAATATTACATTGTAATCATTCCTTTGTTCATTGCCTATGTGTGGTAACTAGTATCCATTAGTTTCTGTTAGTTGATTTAATAAATTATATATTTGCATTTTTAGTTCATGTTCATATATGTTTTCAATTATTTATGCTTGTGTTTGGATTACCTGAGCATTTGGGTGTCAGAGCCATAAGAAATTCTCAAAAATTTGCATGTGTCAAACTTTAGGTCTTTATTTGAAAATTTTATAAAATTTGAACGACTAAGTCACTAAAAGACAAACAACTATGTCTAATTAAGCATAGGTCTGAAATGGAAAAGCTTGATGAGCAATGTACCACAAAAACAAAAAAAAAAACATGTAATGGGCAAGAAAGTCCATTGATCTTTTAATTTATTTTTTTTTGTCATAATCAGGTATATTCTTTTCAATTTCCCTTGTCTCATAGGTTTCTTTGCTTTCATTTTTTCATCATTACTTTTGATAGAATCTCAGTAAAAAATCCTCATTTTAGTCATTATATTTTTTTCATCTTGCTCTGAACACTTTATAACTTGTGAATTTAACACTTTAACCACCATTTCACTTGAGACTTCCCTCATCCACCCACACATGCCATTGTCTATGATGCTTTCAAACCGTTACTTACACCTCGTCTCCCTTTCCAACTGCTCCTCTAACCTCTCATTCTCACTTATCGCTCTCAAGTTTTTCTATTCTCTCTATACTTTTTTTCTCTGACCTTTATGTACCTGCTGCCCACTTCCCCTTAGACATCACCTTTTTCCTCATTCCTTTTTCCTGTGCTCGCTCCCTTTACCACCCCTTAATGTTTGGCTTCCAACCTTTGCAACTTTATTGGCACCGGTTGAAAGGGGGATAGGGTTGGTACTGCAAAATTACTAAATTTTGAATTGCCTTCAAGTCATTAATAACTGCCTCTGGCTTTACATAGGTTGATTTTAGGGGTAGTAGGGGCAATAGCTTAATTAGGAATCAAAAGCAAAAAAGGAAGATGAGGCAATGGTGATGGGTTTGGGTTTAGAAGAATTGGCAGGAGATCACCATTCACTAGAATTTCTATTTTCTGGGTTTCTAATTCCTAATAATTTTTTATACTTGATTTCAAATCTTTGAATGTTTTTGGTTGCTTAAACGACTTGAAGGTCAAAGCCGAGCTGAGAAAAAGTGAGTACTTTCCTTTCTTGACTTTAGTAGAGGTAAGTGAAGTGAATGTGATGATTGAAATATTAGATTCATAAATTTTAGAGCTTGGGGGATCCACAATTGATTTACCATTTTTAAAATGATTGTTACTTTTATATTGTTTTTAAAATATTATTGATATTATGTAAATAAGTGTGAATATATTTATTCAATACTAACTTTCACCAAGTAACATAATTACTATTCATAAAATTTCATGAACGATATACTTAAAAAGATCTGTACATTTTAAAAAATAAAAAAAACGTGGCAATGTTTTCAATAAAAAAAGTAACCAATATACTAAAGAACAAAAAAAAAACTAAAACGGTTATAGATTTTTTTAATAAGCGTTGAGAATGGGGGCACTGATGTTGTTTTGTGTTTATCACGTGCGGAAAATTCGAGTTTTTTTATTTTGTGGGTGAGAGAGAAATTCGAATTTTAAAAGCATTGTTCCTGAAAAATATATCATCCCACCGATCAAGATTGGGACTTCTTACCAATATTTTAGGGGTAAATTCATATTTAGTCCCCTAACTTTAATGGTCATTTTAATGTAATTTTTTACCTTTAAAAGTGACTATTTAAATCTCCTAATTCAACTAATGTATCATATTTTGATCCCTACAGTCAATTTAGCCATTATTTCAGATGAAAATTGCCTACATGGGACCCATATTGCCACATGTTCTTCCCTTTCATAACAGTAAGTGACTAAACTAAAAGAATAACATATTTTCAGACTAAAACAATGCAAATGCATAATTATTAGTCTTAATACATGGTTTCATCCATAATTTTTTTCCCCCAAATCTTCTTTAATTTCCAGTCACCCATTCCACCATCCACGCCACTGTGCACCTCTGCCTCTCAATTGCTCTGTGCCCCTGTCTCTCAGTTTGCCCATCTACCTGCCAATTATGCCTGCTGCCACAATTGCCGTCTCTGTTGGCAAAGTACTTCTCTTTCTTGCTACCACTCTTCGTTGATTATGCCCATTGCCATCCTTCACCGATTACACCCGCCACCGCCCCTTACCGAGTACGCCCATTGCCGACCATGCCAATTACTACCGCCCCTTCCGCCTCACTAGCTCCGCCCCTCTTGACCTTCACCTGCTCTTAAGTTTGTAACGCTCCGTCTACCCCGCCATCATCTCTCCTTCTCCCACAAAGCCCATGCCGTCCTTTTCCACACTGATAACGTTCCTCCACGCCCGATAGCCTTCCTCCCCTTGTGTTTTGCTTTCTTCCTCCCATCCCTTCACCTTTTTGGGCTTATAGCATCCCTTCTTCGACTTCCAATCGCAACTGCGTCCACTCTGGTTAGTTTTCTCAATTAAATCTTCCCCAAAAGCTTTCCCTGAATACAACCGATTTGGTCACGGATTCATTTGGTTCGTCGCCACCTGGGTACTTATTGTCTAAAGAAAAGATTTAATTGCTAATAGAAGCTGAGAGAGCGAGGGATAGCGCCGCCAAGGAGAGGAGAAATGCTGGTAGACAAGAAGAAAAAGAAGATTTAGGGAAAATTAACAATTTAGGTCTTATAATTTACTATTTGCGTCAATTTTAACTTGAATTTTATTGTTTTCATAATCTAGTCACTCTTTATCATAAAAAGAAGCTGCCACGTAGGCAATTTTCATATGAAATAACGGTAAAATTGATGGTAGGGACCAAAATAGGATATGTTAATTGAGTTAGGGGACTTAATAGTCACTTTTAAAGGTAAGGGACCATATTCAGATGACTCTTAAAATTAGGGGACCAAATATAGATTTTACCCAATGTTTTGGCCGTTCGTTTTTGTCCTTTTGATATGAGATGGGGACTTGGAAAAATCCTCTGACTCTTCCAAGGGCATGCATTTTTTGGCCTAAATGCGCAGTTAGTTCCTCAACTTTGTAACCTCACACGAGTTAGTTCTTAAACTTTGATTAGTTGCAATTTAGTACTCCAACTTTGATACTAATAACCACTTAGTCCTCAAACTTTGTAAAATTAAATGACTTAGTCCTTGTTGGATGAAAAGCACGCATGTGATGTCACATGAGTTTGATGGTGTGAGCTTAGTTACATAAAAGCGTGTGGAAGGGAGACGAATTTTATTTTGGAGCGCGAATTGGCGTTTTTAGCACAGGAGCGGCAAAAAACCGCTCTCTATGCACTCTGAAAAGCGCGAATTCTACTTGTACGAAAACTAACCCATATAAGTTTTTTTTTTCTGCGCAAATCGAAGAAAAGATTGGAAAGATTTATGATTTCACAGAAAGTGTCAACATCTAATGATATATAATTACTAAAACCAAAAATAAAATAATAGAAAAATAGAAAAAAAGTTGTCTCTCATGCTGGATAGCGAAACAGAACAGATCTGGGTGCTTGAAAGAACAACTGTGAGTGAATTCCCAAACCAAACAAAAGTAATTAAATCCCAATTTATTAGATTTATTGTCTTGCGTTGACCAAAGGTAATTTTATTTTATTCTCTGTTCTTTTTTTTCATCTTCCTTGCCCTCTGTTCATAAACTTTATTTTATCAAATGGATTGGTTATGATCCAAATTTCAAACACAATTTTACGAGAAATAATTAATTCTTTATTCTCTTTTAAGCTCAAATAAAAATATTAAAATTAATTAACTATAAAATAGATTTAAAACATATTTTTTAAAAAATCTAATTTTATAGTAAGATAGTTTCTCATTTATTTATTATATATGCTTTGTTTATTATAAACGCTCTTGAGACGCTCTCAAATTCATAGAATTTTACTTTCTTGCGAATTCACGCTCTTGAATTTCGCTCCCGTACCCGCTCCCGCTCCCGCTCCAACTTTGTGCAACTTACGGTGTGAGTCTGGCGGTTCTAGGGTTAGAAATCGTTTGAAATTGGAGATTTAATTGTGTGAAATCTTTGAGCAGAGTCCTCCATGGCGGTGCCTCCTTCGCACAAGCCTCACCCAGATTACTCTTCTCCGACATCGACACGATGCTGGAGCCGAAGATCAAGCTTTTTTGGGATATGGGTCCCATCGGTCCTAATCTACCTCGAAGATAATGAGCGACGGCTTTTGGCTTGTCGAGGAGATTACTCTTCTGCGATCGACATCGGCGGTGCGAAGGAGTCTACTTCTCATCCATTAATCGGCTCCAGCATTATGTCGATGTCGGAGAAGAGAAATCGCTGAGCTCTGTTTCGAGGTAGATTGAGGTTGACGGTCAGTTAATCGAAAAGAGGCCGATGGGACGCGAGGCGGGTGAGAGAAGGCGAGGACAATAGCAAGGGGAGGAAGGTGGTTGGTAGTCGAAGGAAGTGAACGGCACTGCGAAGTGAGCCGGCGGAGCTGGAAAAATTAGGCCGAGGGCGATGGCGGAAAGAAACGTCGTTTATCATTTCGTACAATAAAGGACTAACTCGCTCAATTTTTTAAAGTTAAGGGACTAAGTCTTGCTGACTTTAAGTCAAATGACTAACTCGCTTGAATCAGCAAAGTTGAGGGACAAGTGTGCATTTTAGCCTCCCCTGATTTATCCACGTAAAATCATTCACCTTTTCAAATAGTTTTTAAACTTTTAACACCATACGCAACTTGCCTTCGATAGGCGTAGGCCCACGATGGCACTTTAAATAATCATGAAGTTGGGGTTAACCATGCGCACACCCTAACTTTTTACATGTTACTGTTCTAACCTAAGATTCAATTTATTCATAATGTGTCTCTAATATCTTTAAAATGTTTCATCTTAGTTCTTTTTTAAACGAAAGTCACTATTTTAAATAGAAATGCCATGTTAGCATAAGATTGCTGGTGAAAAAAGGTAGTTTTAATTCCCTAAAAATTTTCACTTTGTCAAAGAAATTTTAAAGCTTTGAAATCTAATAATCTAACCACCCAATCGATTCCTTAGAGTTCACCTTCATCACCAAAAATTGGCTAATTGGTTTCTAGGTTGAGCGTGCTGGCACCTCTGTGCTAGTAAGTTTTCCAATGTCGGCTAAGGATGACAAAATCTAACCCGATCCAATGACCTAACCCAACCCATCTAAACCCAAGCTTGACTTGACCTGATTTAACAAAAAAAATCAACAACCTGACCCCGACTGTACCTATCCTAACATGAACCCAAACCCGATTAAAAAAAAACCCAAGAAAACCCAAACCCAATATGATGCTTGGCCTGAATTGACCCGAACTTGAAATGACCAAACCCAAGACTGATTTGACCTAAACTTGAGATAACCCGATGACAAAACCTGACAAGACCCAATTTTAACCCTCACAATAAACTTTAACTTTCTTTTTTCATTATTTTCTATATTTAGTAAGTCCTAAATATATATTTAAGAACGGTAACTTCTGTAATTAGTAACTCCCATTTTTTAGCACTTCCACATTTAGTAAGTCTCATATTTTAGGAGGAGACTTCTATATTTAATAGTTCCATTTTTTTTCAAATGTTCATATTTAATAATTTTCATATTTTAAAAGGTGACTTCCATATTTAGTAACTTCCATTTTTTGAAGATTTCTATATATTAAAAGTATCATATTTTGGGGAAGAAACTTTCATATTTATTTAGATTCTTTCAAAAGAAGTAATTTTTATATTTAGTAAGTTTAATAGTCTTAATAGGCAATTGTTAAAACTATAACCTTCATTCCTAAACTTTTAAGTATAATGTATAAGGTACCTAAATTTTAAAAAATTTCATTTCAGTCACCCTTAATAATTACAACATGGGTCCCTAAACTTTTGAAATTTTTACACTTTCACCCAAAATTTTTCAAATTTTACAATTTAGTCATTAATAGTGAACTTGATTTGCATTTCATAGTAATTTCAAAGAAAATTTATCAAAACATAAACATAGCAAAATTTTTGTAGCGTATGTCTGGGTAACAATTAGATGAAGAACTAAATAACCTGTATAATGATAGTTGAAATATATGAGTTTAGAAAAACATTCAAGTATTACTAACAATGTTAAATTACATAAATATGTACTAAACTATAATGAAGAATATTTTTATAAATATTTTAATTAAATATACTAAAAAAATTAATTTAAATTAAATCATACAAAAAATTGAATCCTTTTATTTAAATTTTAACAAAAATTTAAAAAAAAATTAATTGATTCAATCATTTTAGCCTACATGCTAGTAACCCAAGCAAACATATAGGTCAACCTAAATTTGACTCGAAACCTGACCTGAAGTTACCAGAGATTGAAATTAACCCGAACTATAGTAAACCCGGACCCATATAAACTTGGCACAGCCCAACCCGAATTTGAAATCAACCCGAATCAAATGACCCGATTTGGACCTGAATTCATACTAACCTGAATAACCTAACCCACACAATTGCAATCTTTAGCGTCGGCACCGCCACACGAGAAAAAAAAATTCCATAATTTGAACCGATCTTCATGTTTTGATAACTTTGTTCTTCATCTTTAACTGTCTCTTCTAGAATTTCTTTCAAATTTCAACCACTTTTTGGTAAATCGAGTTTCAAATATTCAAGTTTTAAATTTTCAAATTTAAATCCCCTAAGGCCTGGAAACGTACCTAACTATGGCAGAACAGAGGCGACGATGGCTTAGGCTTCTATAGCGCTGTGGGGGCAGCCTTTGGATAAATTTGCAATGGCCAAAAAGAAGCAGCGGATGAGATGCGAATCATGCCTTATCTTCTCTCCTCCGGTTTGGGTCACTGGTGTGGGGCATGGAACGGAGCACGAGCGGCCGGCTGGGAGGGCTAACAGTGGCGGTTTAAAGAGGAAATTGTAGCAGTGGGATAGGATGTGATTCGGCCTTCCTCGTCTTCCTTCGATTTGTGTCGCAGGCGACAAAAGACTTTTGGGATATGTGCATGGCATAAGGTAAGGGCTTATTCCCCCACGGTTGCTTCTCATCCGATTCAATCTGAAGGTGGCGTCGCAGTTTGGGAAAAAGGACGAGGCACAAATGGTGGTGGAAGAAGAGGCGTTAATGATGGCAGAAGTGGAGACATTGATAGTAACAGTGACGGTTTGGGTATGAAGATGAGTGTGAAGAAATTGTCCAAAAATACATTAATTGGAAAGTGTAGGTTTCTAAAGTTTTGCGTAAAATTATAGACCACACCAAATTCAAAGAGGTAAGCTGTAATTTTCACTAATGGCTGACTAACAATGTAGAAAAGATAGAGGGTAAGTGTAGGTTTTTGAACTTGGGGGGTAAATGTAATTCTGTTGGTCAAAGATAAAGTTGAATTGAAAAGTACATTTTTCCAGGTTAATCCAAATGCCTACAAAGTGCAGGCTAGCTGAGACTTACAGTACCAAGGAAAATCAAATTAGCAATTGAAGAAACAATCACTATCACTTGTTAACTATAACTAACTAACAACTAAATCGTTCAGTAGCAAAATCATTAGTCGCTAGTTGTTAGGGACTGACTAATGACTAAAATTAATGATTTAATATGTCAATCGTTAGAATTTTAAACTTTATTAAAATAACAACTGAAAGTTCAGTCGTTTATACATTTCATTCAGTCGCTAAGCCTATCATTTAAGTCGTTAATTATTAGACTAAATTCGAGTTTACGTTCTGATTTTTAAATTAATGATATATTTTATATAACATTATGTATACTTCAACTATATATATAAGTATAAATATATTATTACAACCAAAATTATTATTACAATGAAAACATCTCTAGTATCTTCATCCTCTGAATTTTCGAGTTCACCCATAGTTTCAACTATTAAAAAAGAAGTATGATCTCGTTGTGTAACTACTTCATTAACTGCGTTAAGATCAACCACAACCTCAATTCTTTTGACAGTGGAGCTTTTGGTACAACCGGGCAGTAGAGCTCGAGCGTTAAGCGTAGCGGCTACTCTTGGAGATATAGATGGAACGCGTTAAAGGCACCCGGAGGTTGACTGAAAAAAAGAGAGAAGCATAGAAAGAAGAAGGAGAAACAATGAGAGACACACATAAAGAAAGACGGAGAAACAAGAAGGAGAAATGAGGAAGGAAAGACTAAAGTTGAAGGTTTTAATTTGATTTAATAACTGAAATATTGACTGAAACAAACTAGCAACTAAATAGCGATTGATTTTAAAAAATATTATAAAATGTGCGACTAACTAACGAGTAAATTTTAAAACTAGTGACTAATTAGCGACTAAAACTAGTGATTGAATATTCCTGTTGCTAGTCAGTCACAATAATTTCCATGGCCCACAAAGTAGCGACTGACTGACAACTGAACTAACTAGTGACTAAAATTCAGTTATTAGTTTTAGTCACTTAAAGCATATTAATGGGCTTTCAACATAAAGCTGTACTTATCATTGGATGAGTTATGAGTTAAATTCTTTTTGTTGTTGTGAAATTATCTAGTTGTATCGTAAGACATTTATGCGGTGTTTGGATATGAAAATTTTTCTCATTTTTCTTTTTGAAATTTTCTTGGATAAAAGTTTGAGTGTGTAACTTGTATTAAGAATGTGGAAAACATTATTTTCTAACTTTTAGAGAACTAATGTGTTAAAATGAAAAACATCTAAAACATGGTTTGCTATTTTATAACAAGAGTTTTCCAAAATTTAGAAAGCAATATTTTTCACATCTTTAAAACATGCTATTAGCTCAAACTTTTATTAAAGAAAATTTAAAAAGTAAAATGAAAAAATTTTCTACAACTGAATAATTTTTCACAGCTAAACACCACCGGCCTACCTGCCTTTCATTTATCACGAAATATAGCATATGGTTGCATGTAAATATTGTTGCTATATATATTACGGTGAATGCCTACATGCCACAATAATTTTATATTACAAGAAAAATAATGTTTACAACATACGTTGAATAATTATGCTAGACTCGAAAAAAGTATCTTTTTTCGTTTATTCATGTGGTAATTAACTGCCACCAAGGCTCCTTGGAAGAGGGCAGGACCATTTTTTTTTTAATAGGAATATCAAAAAATACCTCCTCTAGCCTTACCCTTTCTAGACCTGGCTATTCAAAACCAAACACTACCTATCCGTAAAATTATAGGGAGGGTATGAATTTAACTTATACTACCTGACTGATTGATCCTGCCTGCACCCATCTCAAATTAATATATTTATATTCAAAATATGATTTTATTTTAAAAATAAAATTATAAGTTAACAAAAATTATCTTATATTACTTTAGATTATGATTTTTTAAGTATTAATTAATTATGAATCTACACATTTTTTAAAAAACATATGTAAACATATAAAAAGAAAATCTAAAAAAGTCAAACATATGCCTTAAAATGAGTTGATGGGTAGTACCCACTTACCCACAAAATAGGTACTACCTGAACCCAATTACTTGAGGAGAATGTTTGAGATTAGTTATACACAAAAAATTTTGGATGCTTCGGGGTGCTGGCATATGAGCACCAAACTTTGGATCAAGCCCACGTGTGGTTGGGCCTCGATATCCCGTACTAATACCCTTGAAACGTAAAGTCGATCTATTGGCAAAGGATTTGTATTTAATTAGCTCTAATGATACTGACATATTGCTTAAGGTAAAAAGGGCAAATCGCCCACTCAATTTTTTGTGAAAAACAAATCACCCATCAAAGTATTTTTATAGTTAAATTGATTACCAATGTTATTTTTTTGAGTGGATATTGACCATTGCTGCCACTTTTGTCCAGCTATATGATAATTTGTAATATTTCAATAATGTGGCAGTATACGTGGCTTGTATAGGTGGCAAACTTATGTACAAAAGAAAAGATAAAATACCTAACTTACCCCCCTGAACTTTTATCAAACATTACAAATCCCCCTAAACTCTTTTTTTGTTCCCTCTCTCTTCCCCCTAAACGTTCCACCGACGGTGAAATTGCCAAGTCAACGGACGGTCCCGTGGACAGGGTAGTGGCTGGAGAAGAGGAACATCACAAGCCAAGAGGCGTCATATCCTCCGGCACCAGTAACGTACACAGTTTCCTTCCCATCGTCATCTCGACCAAGGTTGTCTCCAATTCACACAATGATCTCGATGAAGGCCATATCTGATCTCAGCAAAAGCGCGACAATCTCAATGATCTCAATGAAGCCCCTCTCCGATTCGCGCGGTGATCATCGACGATCATCGACAAAAGCCCCTCTCCGATCTCAATGAAGGGCAGTGACAAATGTGCCCACCCACAAAAGCGCACCAAACCCAGTTTGGTACTGTGTCCACTCACAAATCTGAAGCTAGATTTGAATCAGAAGGTTATCTAGTTGTGGAGACTTCGGACTGAAGGAGCGGTGTTTGTCAGCTTGTTGGGCCTAGGCATCACTCGGGACCTTCCTCCTGACATGGTGGATGAGGCTCGCGGCGGAGATGGGCCTCTAGTTGATAGCGTTTCCACTTCTAACTTGTTCCTGTCCAACGATTTGTTAGGGCTCAAGGACTTCTCGCTTCCCATCTGAGCCTTTCTCTGATTGTTCCTATTCAGGGACCAATATGCAGCAATAAACATAGTTCAAGTATAAAAATTGTAATTTACCCTTGAGAATGATAATTACGTGGCTTTTTTTATTTCTATTATTCAACATATTTAATGAAATATTCAAAAAATAACAAAATATTCTTTCCTATGAGTGCTTATTCGGTTTTTTCAATTTTAACTGAAATCAAATTTATTCGGTTTTCAGTCATATATATTAATAAACGAATAGTCCAAACTATAGGGGAAAACTGAAATAACAAAAAAAAATTTAGTTATTCAGTTTTCATTTAAAATAACCGAATTCTATGCATATACATTCCAAATTTCAAACATTCATCATGTATTCCAATTTAAACACATATTCTAATCACATACCAAACATCTATAATTCATTCCAAATCCAAACATAACATACATACACATAACAAACATTCATCACACACATAATCATTTCCAAATCTCAAACATAAATACTAGTAAAATAAAAATTCGATTATTTCGGTTAACCAAATTTTAGTTGGGGTAAACCGAAAACAGAACCGAATTTCTATATTAGTTTTCGATTAAAACCGAAAACCGAAATTATTTCTAAAATTGATAACCAAAAACCGAAATTTCTTTCAGTTATTTTGGATATAATTGAAATTTCACTCACCTCTATTCTCTCCGTTAATTTTATAAGTGACTAATTTGCCTACATTAAAAACTTTAGTGGTCAATATCATAATCGATGAAAACTTTAATAGTCTTTTTAACTGCAAAAAAGAAAAAAATTTAGTTAGTGATGTCCACTAGGATGAAAAATTGAGTGGGCTATTTGCCCCTTTTGCCTATTTTTGAACTTTACTGACTTTGTCCCCTAACAACAACTGAAAGGAATATGGATGACAATTGGATGATTAAGTTAAGTCATTTAAGTTCAGGTTTAATTGGGTTAGTATATATTCGAGTCTAGGCAGGGTTATCTGGGTTTGGGTTGGATTGTATTTATTAGGGTTCAAATCCAATACATGTCAAGTTATTCAGGTTTCAGATTCAATTCAAGTTGATCTTTGAGTTTACTCAGTTTATTAATGCATAAATTGAAATGACTAAATTGATTCAACTTTTTTGTTCGACTTTGATTAAAATTTAATTTAACTAAACATAAAAATAATATAAAATTTATAAAGATATATTAATATATAATTTCTTTAATGAAATACTATAATTTCTAAAATCTAATTATTTTTATCTTTCTCTCGCCGTTTCACTAATTATTTTCCATAACTCTCATTCGCTTGCTCCATAACGCAAAATAGATGAACAGAATGAAAGAAGCCCAGCCACCCCTGTTATTATAATTTTTTTTTCAAAATTTTTGCCAACCATATATTTTCTATTGATTTAGATAGAAATTGGGTCTTGTTGGGTTTAGTCATTAGGTCATTTTGGAGTTCAGGTTTGAGTTTTCATGTGTTTCACTTCAATCAGATAAAGTCAGGTTTGGTATAGTTGGATTCGGGTCGTTATTTTTCTGACCAAATCAAGTCAGGTCAGACTTAGATTCTGGTGAGTAGAGCCAAGTTATCGGGTGAGGTCAAATTTTATCATCTCTAAGCTGAATCCACCACTCCCCCGCACTGCTAATTGTACCTCATAAATCCTATAGTTTCTAAGAAAGAGGCAAGTTACCTCCATACTTTACAACTCTCAAATATCTTTACCTATAAATGATTCTGAGTGGGAAAAAAAAAAACCACTAAACTCTTCAGACCTCTTACTCTACAGGTTTCTGCGAGTCTGCAATTACAAACCACCATTTCCTACCTGAATGTGGTGTGGCCATGTAGCCTGTTATGGCTTTGTTGCGAGCGTATTTTGAGGCTCCAACCAAGCCTCGAGGTCCAAATTTTTCTGGGACTTATCTAACCCTTGCGGATTCTGATGCCACTTGACTCATGTTTTGTTATTCGGATTGTACAACTGCACTATTGTACCATCCCAGTTGCAATTTGATAAGTATTATATGTGTGTGTCAAATTTACATTGTTACTATAAACGAGGACATATGAATCATGTAAATCATTTTTGTAGTGACAATCACTACTAACAGTTCTACATTCATAAATACTTTTATGACCCATATGTACCAAAGAAAAATAATTACTTTTATGACTATAGTATTATAGTAGAGACCACCCACCATTCTTGGCTTAATGATGCATCGCTATGAAATATTGCTTGTGATGAGAGACAATGTGGTTGTGGCATCACATCCTGTTTAAGAATCAATGTCCAATCGATCTATTCAAGCCAGATTACTGGAAGGACAAAACGTGAAGATAAGTTTGGTGCTCTACAGATGCAAGCCAACTAAACATATGCCATATCCATCACTTTCATGATATCTGATGCAGAGGATCTCGTTTATTAGGTCTCACCACATGTATGTACTCATTCTCAAGTATTATTCATTCACAAGCAATTTTCGTATCAAAGCTACTCAGGCAGATGGCAAATGCCTGGAATGCGGATAGTGGATACCGGTAATCCATGGTAAATATATCTTCCTCAACTTTTCCAAACTGGAGGATGATGTTCTCCTCTTCAGGCCTCACTGCCGCATTCCCTTGACAAGCCAACAGCTGGAAGTTCTTCACCGAAGCAACTGTGACTCGGCCATGGAAATTCAAGCACCAGGACTGGAGGTTCTCATGCCACCTTGGGGTCTTGTTTCTCAACACCAGAGCATCATCTTTTGCACAGGCTGGATGTGGAAATACAGATTCTTTGATTCGTGTTGACTTTGAATGAGATAATGTGGCTGCAGGATTGGCATTGTGAAAAGAAAACTCAGTCTGTGTTGGGGCTACTCCTCCCGGTTCAATAGCAGTGGCAGGAATGGAATCCATTAGGCATTGCATCCTTCTAGGACCCCTGAAAAATGTGATGCATAGAGACAAGCAGGTGTTGGCAAATTGAAGATCGAAATTTCAGATCCTCACGCAGACTAGTTGAATGTATCTCATAAAATGGACAACTGTGTCACCTCTACAGAGGCATCTTGACTCAATATCAAGTAAAGCAATAAAAATAGACAACTGTAATAAAATCAACACTCACCTCACACCCAGAACATTCATTTCATATGATATGTGAGCAACAGCATGACTGACTGAAGGGGTAGCAGGTGAAATTAGTTTTAAATTTGCTAGCCGAGAGGAGTGACTTCGAGTCATCTTTGTGCTAGCAAGTGGGGGTTGCTCATCTAAAATGGTAAATTTGGTCCCTATAAAATTCGACCTTGCCAAAAGAAAAGAAATCTAGTTAATCTTGAGCACATATAAATGCCACTACACACAAAAAAATTATTGTTTCAGCCCACCTCAACTTTCCAATACAAGCAGCGCTCTCCCTTGATTTATCACAGGCAGATAGAGAGATGATATAGTCTGTGCAGGTAGCCCACCTACACTTCCGTGCAGAAAGAAGCAGCTTTCCTTCGTCAGTTAGGCCTACAATGGAGAAAGAACACATAAGAAGCTTCACAACTCAAGAAAGAAGCGACAAGTCTGTAAGCAAAGCTAGGGAATTTCCCAGAAATTGCCAGAACATGAGAACATTTTGTCACACAATCCTCCACCAGTTAACATGAATGCAAAGAGCTGGAGGGATACGCATATAAAACACAAAACTCATACCATCAGTTATATTTAGGTAAAGCTGATATGTCAAGGCAGACCTGCTCCGCTTTATGAAGCAACGAATGAAATGATCCCTTGTCCCAGGCTGCATGGTTCAAATGATCCAAAACAAGTTAACATCTCTAAATTTCAACGCATTCAAACATATTGATCGTTTCAAACTCATAACCAGACATCTTCTGTTCTGATAACAACAAATAAAAAATGCACAAAGCTCACTAATTCCCCCACTTGAAGGTACACAATCACACAACGGCGAAAAAGTAACTATAGATACTGATAGCGTTAATGAAAAACTACTTTCCTCCACCCTTTTCTACTACCATCTCTTTTCCTATCAAATTCTCTCTCACCATACTACATCAATTCTGGACCCGGAGCTTCTCTGGCTCTAAAAGGTAAACAATTGTCACTGAAAACCCATTAATAGTACGAGTGGCCCTTCTCATTCTACAGACCGGAAAATGGAAATTACACGAACGTAACTCAGAACAATCAACAGAGCCATCAACAAAAAAAGACATAACGCAACACCCGTACCTGTTTAACGGAAATGGGAAAAGTTAATTGGCCCGAAATTTCTGGGATGGGGACGACCTCTTTAGCGATACATCGCCAGCCCCGGCAGACGCCGGCACATGCCACCACGGTCTTTCTGGACGGCCAACTGCTCGCAGACGCTTCGAGTCTGACCAGAATCTCACGGAGAAGCTCCGGTGGCAAGTTGGACCAGCATCCACCGGCGTCATTTATCTGTTGGTCGGAGCCCCGGTCCTGCTCCTGCATGACCCGGTGCGGCCTCAACCTCATGATACACTTAATGGCCATAGAACTAATGGGGTTGTGAAAATGAGAGAGATTTCGAGTGTTGATTATGGAGAGAGATGTTTTGGATGACGAGTGAGTCGATTGGTTGGTGATTTATAAGAAGCAGAACCAAAGGCGCAGCAAGCGAGAGTGAGAAATAAGATACAGAAAACTGCTGTAGTTTACTTAGTGGCGGTTACGGATTCTTATTTTTTTAAAAAAAAATTTCTTCCATTTGCCGCTGATCTTTTCAGAGTTGTAATTAAGTGGGAGAGATGTGACCGGGTTCAATGGAGACTCTGGTTGTTGTCATCTTGTAATTCTTCTAATAATAACGGTTTCCTAATTTTCTTTATTTCTCCACCTTATTGCACCAAGAAACAAAGGAAATGATCTCTTCTAATAATAACTGCTCTGTTATAGATAAGAACCCCCGCCCGACCTGACGTCCTAGATTATGGCCTTAGTGCGCCAACAGCCTCCCAACTTTGAGGCATTGGACAAGTTGGCCCTCCATCTATAACCCCAGTCAAGGCTGTCGACCATGGACCATGGTCCTTATAGGCCCATATCATGTTGGACAAATTTATCTTCTTAATTGATTTCTTATGCCAGCTATTTGGATTTGGTAAGTTGATTATAAGTTTGAGGTCAACCATCACTGTCTATAATTATATGGGCAAAAAAAGTGGGATTAATTTAGGAATATGTCAATCGCTCTCATTAATATAAAATTAGGAGTTAATTCTTAATAATTAAAAACCCAAAGTAGATACTAATTAAAATTAGGAGTTAATATATAATACAAGTGATTTAAACTTGTTTCAATTTTTTTTACCTAGTTCAGGTTGCCTATGACAACAATTTTTTTTGTATATGATTGTACATTCAATCTCATGATTGTACAACGATGTTTCTCATATTTTTCTTATTTAATTATTATGATGCTTGTACATCTATTTTCATTTTCTAATGACAGTACATCTGTATGTACCCGAAGAAAATAAAAGTACATATCCATTCATAATTGTACATCCTGTTTTCTAAACAAAAATATTGTATATCAAGTTTTTTGGCCCTGGTATGCCATGGATGACAATTTATGTTCTTTAATTCAATTTACAATTCCCAAATATATAAACATGTATATATACATATATATACATACATATATGTATGTATGTGTGTAAACTATTGTACAGTCATGCTCATAGTCGTAATATACAATTTAGTATGCATAAAAACTGTGCTGTACATGTTTGTATAATTGTATAAGGAATTAAAGAGTTAGTCCATTGCCTTTTCTTGATGTGAAAAAGAAGAAGATAAGACGTATTCCTTAATTTAAATCCATTCTTATAAAACAAAATTATCATTATTTTATTTCCCAAAATTAAAACGTATTTAAAGAGATAACATGCTATTGTCAAATTTGAAGGTTCCCTCAAATGTTATTAATTTGTTATTTTTTTGAACAATATATTAATTTGTTATTTGAATTTTAAATTTAATAGGTTTCTCTCATAATTATTGCCTCCCATAATTTTTAGTTATTTATAATTTCAAATTCAATCAATTAATTTATGAGGGGTAATTTGGTCTGAAATTATGTTGTCTTTGAAGACCCTGGTGTTTCTAAGAATGCCACTAATCAAACCCCCAAGCTTTGCAACCGTTGGCGTTTAAGTTAAATTAATGAGTGGCTTTAGTTCTATTTTACCGTTCTATAGCAAGCAGGGACTACTAGAATAAAAACCAAAAACACTTCCATCCAATTCGTTTTAATTTAAGTCAACTTAATTTAAAATGACTTATTTTTATTTTAAAATCTTTTTCACCTAGAACTAATTTCATTTGAAAGCTAATATTATATAGATATACTAATCCATTTGAAACAAAATTTTTATCATGTTATTAAATTTCTATGAAATTTTCTTTTTTAATGTTTAAAAAATAAAAATTCATAAAAAAATTAATAGTATTATAAAAAATTTACAATTAATGGATTATTTCACCTAAAAATTATTAATTTTCAAATAAAATTAGTTTCAAGCAAAAAAGATATAAACATAAAAATAAATTATTTTGAATTAAGTTGACTTAAGTTAAAATGAATTGGCTCTACATCTCTACTTTGGTCCTCAAAAAATATCTGCTTGTATTCAAAATCTAAATCAAACCGCTAAGTGGAAGTACAAATTCCATTGAAAATATTAGAAAAATAAGTCTACAATAAGATATGTGGAACAAGTTCCTATATAGATCTCACAATTTCATTTCATGTGTCTAAAATTGCCTCAATGAAGATAAAAATTGAAATTTTTATTATTGGATGAAGAAAATAATTGAACTAATGAAGAAAATAATTGAACTCCTTTAGTCTTTAAGAGACAAATTTTATTGGGCCAAGTTCAGCCTCAAAGAAGATTGAGTTGATGATAAAGATTCTTCTATCTTTTGTTTGTGTACTTATTATTACATTTTTTCTTCTAGTTCATTTTTCCCCCACTCAATAGTTATTGAAATTTTTTATAAATGTTCAATTAGATTGATATGCTACAAACATAATATAAACTGATTAGTCTATTATGTGACAGTGAGTCTTACTTAGTACTTGTTATTAGTTATTAATTGTCTGACTCTTATATTAGAACGAGGTATGAAAGGCCTGCACGTTGCGGCAGTTACATAATGTCACAATATTAAGTAAAATAATAATGAAAAAAAGTAACAAAAATAATTTGGGGACCAAGAGAGAAAATATAAAAATTTTAGGTATTAAGAGTTTAACAATTGACTTAGGAAAAGTGAAAAACAAAAGTCTTATTTCACTAAAAAAATAAACAAACCATAGTGATCAATATTTTAGTTTAGAAAATAATACATCATAAAAAAAAAAAAAGGAACCAAGAGATTGAACAAAAACACTATAATTAAGTAGTTATTAAGTTCAGGGTCCAAAATGTCAAGATAGTCAAACTCAGGGTCTAATATAAAAAACGGAAATAAAATAGAGACTGAAAATGTGTTTCATAAAAAAGAAAAGTGATAGTAGGAGAATAGCGAGATCGACCATCGAAAAGATATTTTCATTCAAAAATTTCACTAACCTTAAAAAAGAAGCAACCCAACCCAACATCAAAAAAGAAAAAAAAGAAATGACAGACAACAAAGTGGGTTACAACCCAACCCAACACCAAAGGGCAAAAGCAGAAAGATACTATAGTTTACTATAGATAAAATGGTAGTTAGAATATAGCGAGGTTTTTTTAGGCGCACTTTGTAGCAAACATTTTTTTATATAAATTTTGACTTTAAAACATATGCTAATAATAAATAATTAAAAAATTCTCATTCATAAATGGATATTAATCAATTAATTTTGCTTCATTTTAATTTTGGGTTGGGTTTTCTTTATGTTATGTTCATATTATTAAAATGATTAATTGTGATTAAAACATAATTCTATAAAAACATAAAACTACATATGCTTCGAAATGATAAATATTTGTTGTCATCAAAAAATAATTTACTAAAAAATTTCATCTTTTATTATTTTAAATTTCAATTTTTAAAATCGATAAGAAATTTATTTAGTAAAATTCACTCAAAAGCTTTAGAGTTTAATAAAGTAATTCGATCCATCGATCCATAATTTTTAAAATTGAAAATGAATATGAAAAATAACATTGTATATGTTTTGAAATAATGGATAAAATTTTTCATTAAAAATTAATTCACTAAAATTTTTTATCTCCTATTAACTGAAATTTCAATTTTTAATATTATTTATAAATTTATTTAGAGAAATCCATATTCAATTTATTTATCTTTTTTTTAACCTTTAGTAAGTCAATTATTAAAACCTTAATGTCTAAAGTTATTTCTTCAAGCTAAAGAAATAAACCATGATTACTAAGATTTTGCTTTAGAAGACAATAAATAAAAAAATAACAAAAAAATTAGAGATAAAGAGAACAAATTATGCTCACCAATGTATTTCCTTAGAAAATAGTACATAAAACAACAACAAAAAAAAGCTTGCGATCAAGATAGCAAATAGAAGAGCTAGATAAATAGTTATAAAATTTGGGGATCAAAATATAACACTGATGTAAATTCGAGCCTAAAATGAAATAATTAGAAAGTTAGGGACTGAAACCTTGTTTTCACCGAAACAACACATGAAACAGATTGAAAGTGTAAAATTACAATAAAGATCCTCATGAAATTCAGATCCTTGCAAAAAGAGGATCAAACTGTAAAAAAAGCAACTCGTATCCGGAAAAACAAAAAAAAAAGAAAAAAAATGGCGAACTCAAAAAAAAAAAAAAAACTGATAAGGGGCAAAATGGTAAAGGCACTGTAGCATACTGTAGTTCGAATAGTAACATCCTCACGGCTTTTAGAATATAGTGTAATATTGAATGTAAGTGAAAAATTAGTGGATTACAAAATATAGATGTTGTCATCTTCTTTATTTGCAATGCCAAGAACCTATTTATTTTATTTAATGAAAAACTTCTATCATTTGAACTTTGATATATTTTTTGCTTCTATGTATCAATTGGAGCTAATTGATGCTTCACATTTTCCCCATTTAAACTTTTGATTTTTTTGAATTTTATATATCGATATATAGCATTTTTTGGGTCGTATATTATAATTTTTATAATTTTGAAGTTTGAACAACTTAATTAGCCCAAAATAAAAAACATGGACAAGCCCTTGGACACTAGTTTCTAGCAAGGTGGTAAATACCGTTACCGCTAAATATACTGCACATTTTAAGGCATACTACATGGTATACCGCACCACATATCGTTATTGTTTTTATAAAATGATTTTGAAGATGACATAAGTTTAATAATTTTTTTCATATTTTATATGTATTCTAATTTTTCTCATCATAATTTATCAAATATAAAAAATATATATATTATAGAAGATATTTTCCTATACAAAAAACATAAAAAAAATGTTATCTATATAGAGAAAAATAAATAATACTCAGAAAGAAACTAATTTATTGATATAAGAGAAAAAATAATACTTTAATAATAACCATTAAAATTTTATGTTAACTAAGAAAAGTAATCAAAAGAATAAAAGTAAATATTTATTTTATGATATGTGTATTAATTGTATTTTAATGTTTTATATATTTATGATATTTTGATGTAAAATGACAAAAAAAAAATATTTTAAATGCATCGGTGAAAAATAAAATACTGCAATTTTTGGACAAAATGTATAAAACAAGTGAGTGGTATATGAAATACCGTAAAATTGCGTGGTATACTGCGATATACCGTTAGATAAAATGATAAAATGTGAAAATATTTGTATCACATATCGCTTACCCACAGTAAACAATACCGCAATATTTAATTCCATAGTTTCCAAACATCTATACCTGGGCTCTTGAGCCCCTGAAAAAATGTCGTCATAGCCAACATGACCCAAAGAATGCAATTTGTGACTTGGCATACCATGTGCATGGCATGTGTGTAGAAGCAATCATATACCGCGTTATATGCGATACACAGTACAAATGTTCTCTTTTTGTCATTTTACCACATGATATACCGTGGTATTTTTACGGTATACCACATACCGCTCACTTTTTGCGGTATTTTGTATGTATTTTGTCAAAAAAAACTGCGGTATTTTATTTTTCACAGCTATTTTTTTCATTTTATATAAAAAATATCATAAATATATAAAATATTAAAATATAAATAATACATATATCATAAAATAAAAATTTACTCATTTTTTTTTACTTTTCTTAATTAATATAAAAACTTAACAGATGGTAGTAGCTTAAAGGTCCTTATGATGTTAAATAATATCCTATAATTGGATTTCTAGTGCATATTACCCCAACTAAATATCTTTTATTATATATATTTTATTTATATTTGACAAATTGTGATGAGAAAAATTATAACACATATAAAAAGTGTAAAAAGAAATTATTAAATAATTATGTCATCTTAAAATAATATTCTAACATTTATTTTTTTACAAAAAAAGTAACACTATATATATAATATATCATACGATATACCTTAAAAATTCAAAATACAGTATACCTAGTAATAACGATATTTAACACCTTATAAACAATTGCTGGCGATCCATGCTTGAGACGCGTCCTATTGCTTGGCACGGGTACGTCTTGTCTATGGAGATTGTTTTCCTTTTGGTGGTGAGCTAGAAATATTTGTCACGAAAGTCCGTCTAACTTGACATGTATATATAGGTTAGTGATTTATATTTTTTTTATCGACAAGGATGGTTTTGTTGTTGTATTGGTGGCAAGTTCTTCAATTACATCTGAAGGCTAGGGCTACCACTCTTATAACAATATATAGTTTCAATCTGTCTTTATCTTTTCTGTAACAATTTTGCAAGTATTCTTGCTCGGAAATACAGAATGAGACTTGCCTTTCTTCGTATGTTACTGAATTTTTCTTGAAGAATTTTGGTTAAAATTGGCCATGAATCCTTCGTGCAAAGGAAAAATGAAAAACTAAGCATAAAAATATATATTTCGATGTTTGGTATGACAGTTTTGGGATATCTAATGACCGCTGTATTTAAGACCTGAGAAATAACCTAAGTTCAAGAGGTTTAAAGGTTCACCAATGATTAGACTTTTCTTCTCTTGTGTGCCTCTGGTTTACTGATTTTAAACTCATTAAATACGTCGATATATGTTTGTCCCAAATATGGATCATATAATATATCCAAAGTAATTTCTCGACACTAATGGTTCTTGGCTCACCAACATAATACTCACAATTCATTGTGATCAATCCCTTGAATCTTGACTCGTGCAAAATATTTTTCATCTTTTTAATCAAAATTTGAGTTTATCTATAAGATAAGGGTAGAGTAATCGAATATATGTTCTACTAAAATATTTATTATACAATGTTGATATTCTATTGGCCTTCAACCCATCAATTAAAAGGCTTATTGGAGTTTTACTTGTGGGTTATGCTTGGAGGAGACAACTGAAGCATTGCTCATAGATTAAGAGATTAACAAGGTTGACTATTAATTACGTAAAGAACATGTTAGAGCAGAATCTCCTTGATTATAGGAGTGATCACCCAGTGGAAGAAATTTCTCCCATGATCACCATAGCCTAGGGCCTATAAGATGCCTTCTTTATGAGAAGATAGCGTACATTCAAGCTACTAGCCAAGAGCGTCTATTAAGTTATATACTTCTCTCTCGGGTCATTATTGACTGAAATATGAGATGATATTTTTTGAACAAAGCTCCAAAAAGCTCCCTAATCTTATCTTTAGTTTCAGGTATAGTACTCTCAGAAAGTCGTGAATATTCTACCAAATACTTCAAATATCAAATGTTTTTGTATATAAAAAACTGATAAGGAAAAAAATATTATAAGGAAGATGTTTTTTATATTCTTTTAATTAATTAAAAGTATCTTTCTTGTGATTACGGGCTTCCCTCGTGTCTCGATCAAAAATTAAAATCCGGCGATTTATGCTTATCTCGTAAATTATTCTTGTGGGTGGACTGGGGTAGAAATTTCTCCTACCTCGAGCCGGCAGCAACCTTGCAATGATATGTCTTAGTAATCATTTTGGATGGACGGCAGTACTAAAAACAATAGAAATTGTGGTCAAGACTTGATGGAATCGAGCAACTCGGACAACTCATATTTCACTATTCAGAACCAGAAAGTCCATCAGAGAAACCAAGTCATTTTTAGACAGCTGTCAACAAAATAAACCTGACCATCTCCATCTGCCCTCCAACTCATTTTCTTCTGTTTTCTCTTTCATCATTCTGTACTATTCTTAGTCTGATTTGGACTTTGGTGTAAATCTAACTGATTGGCTTTCAATTTTTTTTATTTAATTAATCTTATTTAATGTTATTTATTAAATTTTATTTTATAATGGATGCAGTTTTTTTTTAAATATTAGTGTTCAAAAGTAGTTTGGGAATCTCATAAGATAGATCTTCAATTAGAAGTGACAACAATGAATCTAAGTTTTTTCTTGAGTTCACTGAAATTTTGATTTTACTATGATGTCTCAACACTTATAAATAGATATGAAAAGAATTATATAGAATAAAATATGTCTTTATTTTTTAAGGTTTTATAGGTAATCTTTTTATTTTTATAGATAATATTGTTCATATCTTTAATGTCTGGTTGGTTCTAGTATTACTTGGTTATTATTGGCTTAGTTTGAGTTTTATTCTAATTATTTGTAAGTTTTGTATTCTAGATTTATTTTGACTTACCTAGAAGGTTCGACTTGATCTAATTCTTTTTCATTCATTTGATATTGCATGAATGAGTAATCTTTTTGTGATTAGTTTTTATATTCCTATTATTTCTTAGGGTTTTATATCATCGTTGATTTGTAAGATATCATCTGGCTCACTTCTAATTGAAATGTAATTTTTTTTGTCTAAAAACAAAAAATTGAGAAACCTTTCCTTCTTTTTATCTGTTTGTCCTTAAGTAGACGGGGTTTCACTTGTAGATGGATTAGCTGATCTGGCGCTTAACATCTGTTGATCTTTACTTGAAAGATGATGCAGCATATGCAAGGACTGCCATTATGGACTTAATTACACGGAATTATATATACTTACTGTACAATTAGAGAAGGAACATATATGTGTGTGTATGTACATGTATGTATCTTCCTGATCCCTCCATCCTTCGCAGCACGTAATGAAGAACAAAGATGATTTCCACCGGAAAAAAAAAAAAGGAACGAAGATGATCACCGAAAGGCAAGACGAACAACAAAGAGATCAACCCTACTTAATTTGTCTGGTTGAGAAAACACAAAAAATGAGATCCGATTTTCAGATATGAACTAATTTAATATGGTTCTATTAGAAATAAATTCTAGTAATTAATTGAGTAGAAAATCCAAACAAGGAATTGGACTTCACATGTTCTGGAATATTGTATCAATCTAAACTATGGTGTGATGTCACCAACTCCGCCAGTAAACCAATTCGTTGAAGGTGATGGAAACAAATCGAATGAAAGGAAAAATTTATTCTCTTGCAAGCAATAGAAGTTTCGAATAGAAGTTTCGAGACCAATTCATCTAACAGAGTTCGGTCGGAAAATTAAGAAGGGATCAAGAGTACTCGACTTTTGTTCATGGGTCTGTGACTGATGATAGCTCTGTGGATGGGAATCAACCGGTCGGACCACGTCTTGGATAAGGTGGATAAGAGCAAAAGTGCTCCTTCTTCAGCTGGATCTATTTCTCCACTAACGTCGGAGCCCTGGTGGCCTCCTCAGTCCTCGTATGGGAATCGACGTGCGTAATTAATGTATTCGTAAATGACGTCTTCTGCGAATAAGACTATATAAGAGCTCAATTCCACTACTAAAAAATTCCTTTTTACCAACGGGCAATTTTCCAACGACTTGGCCGTTGGAAATTACGGATAAAAATTGATTCTTGTTAAAAAAAATTCTCCAACTGCTTGGCTGTTGGAAGTGTTGAAAAATTTCCAACGGACACCTTTCCAACAGGCTAAACCGTTGGAAAATGTGTAAGATAACTGTGCATCTCAGTATCTATTGTTTCCAACGGCCTAGCCGTTGGAAACTATTTTTATTTTTCCAACTACCTAGGCCGTTGGAAAATATGTAAGTTAAAATGTTTTTATTTTTCCAACTGCCTAGGCAGTTGGAATTTTTTTTTATTTTTCCAACTACCTAGGCAGTTGGAAAATACATACACATTTATATATTTTATTTTTCCAACTGCTGAGGCCGTTGGAATTTTTTTTATTTTTCCAACTGCTTAGGCCGTTGGAAAATACATACACATTTATATATTTTATTTTTCCAACTGCCGACGCCGTTGGAATTTTTTTTTATTTTTCCAGCTGCCTAAGCCGTTGGAAAATACACAAATTTATATAATTTATTGAAATTTTTTTTAATTTTCCAACTGCCTAAGCCGTTGGAAAATACACACACATTTATATATATTTATGTTGCATTGATATTGATATTTATATATATTTACCATAATACATATATATTAATACGTATATATATCTTACACATTATTGTTATATTTATACTTCGTATATTTTTGTACATACTATAATACATATCATATTTTAAACATATCATAATAACATATACATAGTATATGATATATGATGTATATGTCATACATATATTATTATTATTATTATTATTATATGATATATATATATATATATAATTTTCTACAACAAAAAAAAAATCTTTTGGGCCTAAAAAGCCCAAGCCCAAGCTTAACCCTATCAATAAATACCACTCCCTTACCCTCCATCTCCCTAAATCCCTCCACCCTCACCGTCTCGTCTCCTTCTCTCTGTCTCCTCCTCTGTGTCTCGTCTCAAAAGGCTCTGGCCGTTTCATCTCCCTCTCCGTCTCCTCTCCTCTATGTCTCTACATCTCAGGCTCTCGTTCTCCGTCTCCCTCTCCATCTCATCTCACCTTCTCCTCGCTCGGCCGTTCACGCCGTCTCTGCCCTCCATCGCCGTCTCTACCTTTCGTCTTCTCTCTGTGCTCCGCCTCGTATCTGCCCTCTTCTCTGTGCTTCGTCTCCTCTTTGGCCTTCGTCTCCTCGCTCTACCGTTCATCGTCGCTGCTCGCCGTCCAATCGGCATTTGCTTGACTGTTCGTCGCTGTCTGCGCGTCCTTCGCTCGGCCTCTGCTCGTCGTCCGCTTGCCCTCTGCTCGTCGTTCTCCTCTCGGGTCGCGTTCTCCACCCAGATCTACACTAGATCCGCGCTCACCGTCCACTGGCCGCCTTGGCTCTGCCGCGCGCTGTCCGTCTGCCTTGGTGATTTCAGTCGCTCCGCCACCACTACACTGTGTTTGCAGATTTGTTTGTTGTATTCATTTTTAAATTTTATAGATCTAATTGTATTTATTTTGTGGGTTTGTTGTATTTGTTGTATTTATTTCTGGATCTATTTGTTGTATTTTCTGGATTTAATTTTATTTATTTTTTTGATTTTGTTATTATTAGCTATTTTTTATAATTTTGTGGTTTTTGCCTCCTGCTTCTGAATCTTATTTTGTAAATATAAGATATAATTTTTTAATTTTTTTGTAAATGTGTTAGGGATATATAAATTATTTATATATTAATAATATATCATTTATGTAATAATAATAATAATAATATTAGAATATACAGCATTGAAATATTATTATTATTAGAACAAAAAGTATTGGAATAAATAATATATAAAAAAAACTATTTCCAACGGCCTAAGCAGTTGGAAATATGGCAAAACTTTCCAACTGCCTAGGCCGTTGGAATACAAAAAAATAATAATAATAAATACAGCCGTTAGAAATTTCCAACTGCTTATTTTCCAATGGCTGACAGTTGGAAGTTCTAACGGCTAAGATATAGGCTGCTGGAAGTTCTACTTCCAACAAAAGGATTTCCAACTGCCAGCCGTTGGAAATGGCAGTTAAAAAAATGCAATTTTTTAGTAGTGTTCGCTTGGTCAGGTCCATGAAGAGGAGGCGTTATTTCATGGAAATCATGCCACCCATCTATAATCAGAGATAACCCTAACATCTTGGTAGATATCAAGAGCCAACTTGGTCGACTCGGTTATCTAAATTTTAAGGCTGCAACCTGTCCTTCATTGTTGGAGCATGCAAATGGAGCGGGGAAGAAAATGGCATTTAAGGCCTGTTTAGCTTTAGAGAATTCTCCAATTGTTTAAGAAAATTTTTAAAAAATTAAAAAAGAAAAAAAACTTGTTTAGTTAACTAATTTTCTTTCTAGTTTTCTTGGAAAATAATTTTCCATTACATGAATATTTGGAAAATAATGATTTTGTTGTTTCCTAATTTCCCAATCTATCTTTCGTGTTTGCCTATTTCTTTCTTGAGCTTCTTGCTCAACCAACTTCTCAAACCTATTGCCCAACCAATCTCTCTCACCCAACCAACATCTCACCGCCGCCAAACAACCTCTCCCTTCCAATTGCCACCGACCAACCTCCCAATTGCTAATGCCCAACCAACGCTGTCGAACTGCTCTGTTGCCCGACCAATCTCTATCTCTCTCGCTTCTTGAGTTTGATAGATCCTGAACAGTGGCATTGAAGCAGTTGGATAGTAGAATCAGCGACAAGTGTGACGCATTTGGTAATGGTGGTGCGAATGTAAGGAATAGAAAATATGGGACCTAGACGACAAAGTGGAAAAAGATTAGGGCAAGATTTGGAATTTTTCAATATTATAGTTTTCAAACTTTTTTTCAACTATCAATTAAGACACTAAACTTTTTTCAATGTAGTGCATATATATAATCATCTTTAATTGTTTTTAAACAATTAAATATATTTTTTGAAAAATATTTAAAAATTTTCATATAAAAAATAAAAATAAATAATAGAAAATGAAAATAAAAATTATTTTCTATATCCAAATCCGCTTTTAAGTATCAAAAAATTAGTGGGTGTCAAAACCTTTAATTCATAAGCTTTTCGTTTTACGCACTAAAGTCCGTAGCTACAGGACCTACATATGCTACTTCATTTCTAGGTTGAAGATAGGACTAACAGATGAAATCTCAACACAGTTGCAGGACTTCTTTAGAAAAATAAAATGTTATAGAACTGATATATAAAAGTTGAAAAGGTCTAGGATCCAATTTATTTTAAATTAAGTTAATTGATTATAAAATAATTTATTTTTATTTTTATATTAATTTTAATTAAAAATTAATATTATGTAACTACAATAATTCATTAGAAATACAATTTTTATAATCTTACTAAATTTTTATAAATTTTTTTATTTTAAAATCTTAAAAAAATTCATAAAAATTTAATAAATTATGAAAATTTAAGATTATTACATCTACATAATATTAATTTTTAAATAAAATTAATTTTAATTTAAAAAAATATAAAAATTAAAATAAATTGATTAACTTAAATTAAAATAAATTGACTCTAGAATCCTTTTCCTTTTTCATTTGCTTTCAGCACACTCAAAAGGAGGCAAAAAAAACAAAGTTACAAAATAAGATCGTCAAAATTAGGATTACCAACTAACTTAAAGGCCACGCCGGCTTTGCTTTGCTGTAGAGAAAGCCAGACAAATGAGGGTCCCCATGTCCATGCATGTGTGTTCCTTTCACACGTGGAGTCAGTTGCCACCTCAGAACTAGAATGCGCTGTTGACACTTGGCAGCTATCCCGCAAAACCTTTTGCATTTTCCTCCTTGAATTGGAGCACCGTCTCCCTTAAGACCAAATGCTTTTCTAGTAAATTTATTTAATATTGTTACCGCCCGTCAAGTATGTCGCATCTTGTAACTCATATGTATATTACATAGTTTATTGCAATGCATACAGTTAATGATTCACAAAAAATTATTAGAATATTACTTAAGATGAAATATGTTAAATATATTTTTTGTTGCACCTTTGTATATGTATTTTAATTTTTTTCATAATAATTTTTTAATATAAATAAAATATATTTGAAAGACAACATTTTTATATGAAAACACATAAAATGTAATATATAGAATAGAATAAATATTATTCAGGAAAAAAACTAGTTTATTGATACATAATGCATATGATGAAACTACAAAGTTTCTCTCTTTCTTTTTTTATTTATTTATTTCTATATACATTGAAATTGTAAAATTTCAAAAAAAAAAAAAAGAATTATAATAATTTTCAAATATCAATCATGTTAACATCACTTACTAATTAATCAGAGGCAGATACATGTTATATATATGGGATCCCCTGGCCCCCTTTTTTTTTTTTAAAAATGTGTTAATAAAATATATATAATTTTTTAGTGAACCCCTATAATTTTTATAACATCTATTATAATAAAATAATGAGCATCTCTTCCTAAAAAAACAAAAAACAAAAAAAGAGGGGTCATTCTCTTTTATGTACTTATAATTTTCTAATGAAAAAAAATCTATACTAGCCCTTGAATTTTCATACATTTTCTCACCACAGACCTTAAATGTTTTTTACTTTTTTTTTGTTTAAATATATAGAAAAATTGAGAAGCTAATCACACACAAAATAAAATTTAGGAGCCAAGTGATAAGAAACATATAAGCTTAAGGCTAAAAAGAACATTTTTCTTTTATATTCTATACAACATGCAACTCTTAATTATTTTATCTACAATTCATGTATAAGTTTATAATTTGTATTGTAGTTGTTTGACCATTGACAGAAAAAGTAGATGTTAAGTTCAAGCATTTTTCAAATTTTATAAACAAAAATTATCATTATATTGCATGATTTAGATTTTATTTTACATATATAAGCTTTATTATTTAATATTGAGTCCAATATTTGTATATGTATACAGACCCCTTGATAAAATTCCTAAATCTACCACAATAATTAATTTAATAAAAATAAAATTAAAATCTATGTCAAAAAATGTGTATTAATTATATTTTTCATTTTATACGTGTATTTATGCCACTTTCATATAAAATGAAAAAAAATATCTCACCCATATACGACAATAAACTGCATGTCATGCTAAATACCTCATGGTATACCGCAATAAATTAAAAAATTCACAAAAGTGCACATGTATATCAAATACCACAAACAACACAGTTTACCACATAATAAAATAATAACTTATGAAAAAATTTATACACATATCATAAGCAAAATAACGCGTGAAATTTCGCGCAAAATTAAAGAGCTTGATTCCTACCATGACATATCAGCCCAAAAGGTTCTCTAATTATTCGAGCAACTGACTTCTGGGCGTATCTTCTTATCCTATCCCATTCTCCTTTGCAATTTGGGCTTCCATCCGCATTACTAACCCAAACTTAGGCCTAAACCGCAATTTAAGAACTAGCTGATTCTCCCTAAAAAGCCCAAAAGTCGACGGGAAAAAAAAACAGCAATTTCTTGGTTTTTGTTTAGTAGTGATAAAATATAAATGTACTGTACAAAATTTTTGTATAATTTTATATAAAAAAGATTGATTGGATATTAAACATTTAACAGGCCCAACTAATTTTTTTTTTCAAGTATTACAGCTACAGTTTGATTTACAACTGAAAAATAAGTGAAACTTTGCTACATCAAATTAATTCATAACACATAAGATTTCGAGCAAGTTTTACTAAAACTTGTGTATATTAAAAAAATCTAAAATCGAAAGCTTAACACAAGAATTTTACTTCATCTATCTTAAAAATGATATCGGGTTACCCCAAAAAGTCAATCATTCCCATTTTCAGAAAGATTTTATCGTCAATTTACCTTCTACTATCATTTAGATTCTCATTATATAAAATATAAAAAATAACGTTTTCTTTCTTTTTTTTTCTTTTTAACCCTCATTTAAACTTATATTACATAATACTTAAATTTTTTTTAATTTTAAATTTAGAGATAAAATGGAAAGGATAGTATAAATTACACATACGTTAACCTCGATTCTCAGAGAAATATTTCATCCATTATAACATAGTGATAATGTACTATTTAAAAAAAATCTTTTTATTCATATTTAAAGGTTTTGCAATTGAATGATATAAGAGACAATTGTGAATAACAATTGAACGAACAACTCGAACTTGACTTAGTTTAAAGGTCATTTTTTGTTGTTCCAGTTGTTATCAAGTTAAACTAAAATAAAATTTCAAACTCAATATACAATTCAAATAAAACTTGGTTTACAAAATTTTCAGCTCCTTTTTCATTGATTCACTTAATTTAAGAAAATAATCCAAGCTCAGCTTTAAGCTCGATTGATTTAAAACTCATTCATGCCCTGTTCATATATATATTTTTTAATTCAAATATGAACAAAGTATATATTAAACTCAATAGATATTTTTTAAGACAGCCATGATCAGCATGCTGCACTGCTCTGCTTGTGTGGCAACGTCGGGTTTTCTGGAGTCGCCACCAATCGGTTTCACCTAGGTCAATTGGTCACCTAAAATATGGTCTGCGAGAGTTCGGGGGTTCGGGAGTACGGTTACGTTAAAACAACTTTGTTAAAACGCCCAAAAATTGGCACCTTAGTTGATTTTAATTTTGTTTTACTTTGCTTTTAAAACTTTTCAGTTAATTTAGATATTTTACCTGAATTAGTCAAAAATGTGGATTTTGGTAATTAATTCGGATAAAATTTTATACTTCCGAACCATGGACTCTGCCGAGTCATTTGGACACGGAAGATTTTGATTCCGAACCATGGACTCTGCCGAGTCATTTGGACACGGAATTTGGTGAAATTTTAAACAATCAATCCATATCGTAAAAATATGGATTTTTATCTTTTTATTTAATTTATTTATTTTAAAAGTTTGATATTTTCCAAACCGTAGATCCTGCCGGATCATCCGGATATGGAAATTGATTTAATTTATCGTAATTATTTAATTCTTATTATTAATTTTTAGTTTAATTACTAAATTTATCTTTATATTTTTACTTTTTCTTTCTTTCTTTTTCTTCTTATTTTTACTTTTTAATTTTCTTTTCTTTTCTTTCTTTTGTTTTCTTTTTCTTATCTTTTCTTTTTTTGATTTTTTTCTTGTTTAATGAAGGATATTTATTATTTAAAGAATTACTCAATTTATAAAAGAATTAAAAAAAATTAATTTTTTTATTTAATAAGAAGTTAATTTAAAGGAATCAAAGAGTTTAAAAATAAAAATTTTGATCATGGTACGGGGCGTTGTTACTCAGCCAGACCCTCTTCACCAGGTGAAGCAGTTCAAAAGCGGGCACGAGACAGTTTCCAGCCAATATACCATGAACTAAAATTTTTTTATTTTTTTATTTTTATTTTATTATTATTATTATTATTTTTTATAAAAGATTAACCAAAAGTAATTGTTTTATTAAGAGAATCAAAAATTTATATGTATATTTTAAACAAAAGAAGAAAAGTTTTGATATTTATTTAATTTATTTTGGAATAAAAGATTATTTAACCGAAAACTTATATGTATTTTAAAACAAAAGTCTTGATATTTTTATTTTTTATATTCTTCTTTGTTTGATGAAAGATTTTTTTTTTAATTTTAATTTATATTTCTGAAAATATATCTAATCAATAAGTCAAAAATATTTAAGAGAAAATTCAATTATTTTTGTTTTATTTTGTATTATTTTGAAATTATTTGATTAAGATTTTTATAAAGGAAACAAAAAGTTATATCTTTTAATAAGTAAAATATTACTGAATAAAATATTAACCCAAAATTTTTATTCTTTTCATTCTTTTTATTAATAAAGAAAAATAAAAAAAATTATATTTTAAAAGAAATAAATAAAATATTATTGAAAAATATTAACTCAAAATTTACTCTTTTTATTCTTTTTATTAATAAAGAAAACTAAAAAAAGTTATATTTTAAAAGAAATAAATAAAATATTACTGAAAAATATTAACCCAAAATTTACTCTTTTTATTCTTTTTAATAAAGAAAACTAAAAAAAAGTTATATTTTATTATTTTAAAAGAAATAAATTTTACTGAAAAATATTAACCCAAAAAAAAATTACTTTTTTTTTATTCTTTTTACTAAAAAAATTTATATTTTATTATTTTAAAAGAAATAAATAAAATATTACTGAAAAATATTAACCCAAAAATTTTACGCTTTTTATTCTTTTTATTAATAAAGAAAATTAAAAAAAATTATATATTAATAGATAATTAATATATTAGTCTAAAGTTTTTTTTTTATTTTTTTATAAAGAAAAAATTTATTTATATATTTTATTTAAAAATATTTCCGAGCCATGGATCCTGGCGGATCATTTGGTCATGGAGTTTTAATTTTTTTTATTTCATTAATTATTAATTTTAAAGATGTATTAAAAGAATGATTTTATGTTTATTTATTTATTTATTTTATTTTTGAATTATTTCATTATGTTTGTTTATTAAAAGGAATAAAAACTTTGTTTCAAAATAAAAAAAGTATTTTTTATTAGCCTTTAGAAAATTATTCACATAAAATTCCTTTTTTTATCTTTTAATCATAAAAAAATTCAATTAATAAAGTGGGGCTTTTTGGCCATCCACTTTAATAACACAATAATAATAAAAGTTAGCACAATTAATATAGTTAGATTAGTTGGATTAGTTAGTTAATAACAATAAAAAAGGTTAGTAAAAAGTTAGATTAAATTAATTAATAACAATAATAAAAATTAGCCAAGTTTAATTAAATTAATTGTTAACAACAATAATAAAAAGTTAGTCAAGTTAATTAAATTAATTAATTAATTAACAACAATAATAAAATTTAGCCAAATTAATTAATTGTTAATTAACCAAGTTGATTAAATTAATTAACAATAATAAAAGTTAGTAATAATGCAAAAATTAAAAGGTTAGTAACAATAATAATGTTAAAAGTTAGTTGTTAGTAAGTTAGTTAACAAGTTAATAATAACAAAAAAAAAAAAAAAGGTTAGTAACAATAACAATAATAAACAAATAAATACACAAGAAAAAAAAATAAAGTTAGTAATTAATTCTGAAAAAAAAAAAAAAACAAAATAAAAAGATTAGTGACCAAAATGAAAAGAATTGAAAAGATGAAGGACTGAAAGGAGGTTTTACCCTTGGGAAATGAATTTGAAATTCTGTTTTGCTGGGAAAACAGAAAACGCGACGAAGCGCAACTGGCACGGCAGGGAGGCGAGCACGGGCGTGGGGCGGCGAGGCGTGGGCGGAGGGGCGACGGCGGCGTGGGCGGAGGGCGGCGGAGGAGCGGCAGGCAGCAGCCGGCGGAGGGAGAGAAGAAACGCGGCGGAAGGAAAACGGAAAGGAGAAAAAGACGGCGGCGGGACGGCGTGGGAGGAAACGGCGACCGGCGACGGCGTCGGCAGTGGGACAGCGTGACGGCAGGAGGAGAAGGAGAGAGAAAACGAGAGGAGAGAGAGAGAGAACAACGAAGGAGATCAAACGAAAGAGATGGTCAAATCGTAGAAAAATAAAATTTTTGAGACTTTCTGGTAGAAGGAGGAGAGGCTAGGGAATAAGGCTGTAATTTTTTCTATTTTTAAAACGGAGCTCTGAACTTTTTTCTCTGATTTTCTATATGTTCAGCACTGAATTTGGGGGGGTATTTATAGAAGGAGCTTAGCTGAACTGTGGACGGATAAATTAATAAAAAATATCAAACTTATCTTTTAAATTGGTAAAATGACAGTTTCAGTCCTTTACGTTACTCCAGCTCTGGATAAGCTCAGAAGCTTCTGATTTTGACAATTTTAACGTTTTCTGTCAATTTGGGCTAGAAACGTCCGTTTAGGCCCAAAATTGACGCGAAAAATTACCCAAAGCTCCTGAAACTTTCAGAATTTGTCAATTTTGTCCGAAACTTCTCAATTTTGTCATTTTTACCTCAAACTTTTAATTTTTTTGTCATTTTTTTCTGAAATTTTATTTTTATTCCAAACACATACATATTCGCACATATATTATTTTAAATCAAATCTTCTCAAAATAAAAATATATTTTAAACTAATTAACATAATTAAAATTTTTTAGCAATAATAATAATAATAATAATTTTTTTACTTAGTTTTTTTTAAAAATTTTTTTTTTTTAAAAAAAGGCCGGACGAAATTGAGTGTCAACAGCTTGGCTCTGCTAAATGTCAGATTAGAGGCAATGTACTATTTAAACTATCATGCATGCCACCAACCTATCTAAACAGACCAATTAGCTACAAAGGAACAACATCCATAAATGACAATCTTTATGCCAACTTAAGTAACACCTCATCAATCAACAACCTTTTCTAGCTGTCAGGTAATTGTATGAATAGTAGCATCCGTACAACTCTTTGGGTGTTAATTGTTGCATGTGAAAATGGTGCGGGCCGCATTATTATTATTATTATTATTATTATTATACACAGAAACGCTCATTTCGTGCTGGAGCAAATTATCTCTCATCTGGGGGCGGACGCCACCACTGGGAAGACAATTGAGCCGCTTTTGACTGTGACCCACTAATATATCAGACGGGGTTCAAGTACTCAAATTTTATGGGTTCGGGAAAGCCCGCTTAATCGTCCCAAATATTTTCATTTTTGCGTTTCATTTTTTGCATAAAAACTTTTGACTTCTTAGCATATTTGTGTGAGGAGAAAAATCTGGCCCTTTTGGCATGGAAAGCTACTTTAGTGAGATGAAAAACATATAAGACAAAATTTGTTTTAATTTAACAAATGGGTTTAACAACTTCTGAATAAACTAAAAGTTTTTGTATAATGTTATAGACTCGTACATTATTGAATAGTACATTTTTAACGGCCTGTTTAAAAACAATTTTTATAATTAACTTTAAAATTTTAAATAATTTATTTAATGGTAAAAATAAAACCATTAATAGTAAAAATTAAAAGCTATTCTTAAATAGTGTTTTCAAGACTCTGACGTTACTTGATAATATTAGCAATTAGTTTTATTTACTGTTTTAGCGTGAAACACTACATTGATGGTCGGCGCTTGCTCCCCAGGATGTCCATTTGATCTAACGACCTCCATCCACCTCAACACGAATTGAGGATTGACATGTCCAGCTACAAGTGACATATATATATGATTGCTGCCGGCAGATCTATTTGTCGTGGCCCCAATCATTTGAAAGGTGACACAGAGCGTTTGCCACTGCATGGATGCACGCAGCTGACTGGACTAGACTAGGCTGGTGTCTGCCTCCCCACAGTCTTTTTGCTGTCGATCCATCCATCTCTTCAGCTTGTTGTTCCATAATACTTGTACACTTACAATAAGTTCTGAGAAAGTGTGTGGAATCATAGTATTCAAAGATGATGCGACATATTGTGAATTCAAGCGTAATTATGTGCATGACCCAATTAATTAATCCAAATCAAACTGTTCGATTAACGTTTATGATATAAATTTATGGGAAAATGACAATTTGTATCATGAGGTTTAGATGAAATTACAGTTTACCCCTCTTATTTAATAAATATACACTTTACCTCATACCTGTTTAATACAGTCCGACAGCAACTTCTGAAATTTTAATTTAGTCATTACGATAGTCATCCCATCTTTCAGTAATTTCAATCTATATGATTTTTTTTACAGTAAATAAACATTTTAAATTATTAGTTTTTTTCTTTCTATATTTCTTTCAGTTTTTAAAATAGTATTTTTTAAATGTCAATTAATTATTAAAAAATACAGTATATATTGAAATTATTTGAAAATGACTATTGCATAGTCTAAATTAAGATTTCAGAAGTTACTGTTGAATTGTATTAAAAAAGTAGAGGCAAAGTGTATCCTTCTAAAATAGGAGGGGTAAAGTATAATTTCACCTAAATCTCAGGGGGTAAATTGTAATTTATCCTAAATTTGTTGAATCATTCGTCTGATGGAATAGCTTGATTATTGATAATAAATTAAAGGCGGTTGGGAATATGCAATAATATTCATGAGGAGTCTACTCAAGCAAGACAGAAAACCATGCATGGTTGGAGGTTTCATGGTTGAGTCAAAAAGTAGTAGTATTAATAATATAATATCCTAATGGGTTCACAACAATTACACAGTGAATAATCTGCTCATATTTTAATACTACAACATCCATACAAGACTATAGTTCATACAAGATTCACCGCCAATCCTTCCACTCGTGGGAGAAGCAAAACTCGGAGGCTTACCTTACAGCATGCGAGACACATTTGGTTGTCATTTACATTTTTTGGCCGTTTACTAAAAGGATTCGTTAATTATAAAAAGCAAACTTGAACTTTCATAAGAAGACAAGTATTTTTATTTTTTGGTTCTGAAACCTCTTATTTGTTTTCTTGATAGCCCTAATGAGTGTTGAAAATCAGCTCTTCTGTTAGGTTTAAGCATTTAATTTAATGGAAAATTTTAGAATTTCCACCACTATTCTTTCACTTTGCTTTCTCTATAAATTTTAGAGTAAATTGAGTGGAAATTCCATGACTTTTATTTATCATTCTATTTTAGTTTATAACCTCTTTATTGTTTTGTTTTAGTCCTGAACCTATTAAACACATTTCATTTTGATCCTAAACCTATTAAAATGTTTCATTTTGGTCCTTCATTGGACCTATTTAATTTGTACAATAATTTTTTTTTACAAATAATAAAAAATTCAAATCACCAGTTAAATTGAATTTATTTCACTGAATAAGAGAAAACTACTCATTTAAATTATCTATTGATTGTCAAAAATTGTTACACTATTTACATTTATTAGAAGACAAATATTAGATATTTTAAACTAGAATTTTAAAATTTTGTGTCAGACAATAGCTCTAAATTAATGGGTTCAATCTAATGAGATAAGGACCAAAATTAAAAGATGTTGATATATTTAGGACTAAAATGGAACAATCAATCACTACAATAAAACTTTAAAACCGCAACTAGCAAAAGCCATCGTTTTTTCTTTGTGGCTAATAAAATGGCACTAAAACGGTGGCAAAAAAGATCTTGGAGGTTTGTTGTGACCTTTTGGCGATCGATTGTAGTTGGCCACCAAGATGGTTGCTAGGATGGTTGCAAGGGCGACCGTTTTAGAAACTTTTTTTGAAGGCCTTATGTTTTGGTCACCAGATGGTCGCCCAAGCAGGAAAAAGGATGGTGACATAATTGTAACTTATTTAAGTTAAAGCGAAACTTTTGGAATTGTAAGGACTAAGGTGACAGGTGCTATAGAGATTTGGGAAAATATGTAACACGGGAATAACTTAGGGGACAAAACCAGTAGATTACAATTATTAGTTGTATAAAACGATAACTTTATTTTTTCTTTTTCTTCACTCTCTCGCATACGTCTGTTGCATCGATTTATCAAGCTCTCTCTCTTCTCCTTAATTTCCTACGTCGCTGCCGCCACTGCCTTCAAGTGATTTCTGACCATTGTTTTACGGTGGCTCTCGAAGAGCTGTTTATATGGTTCTATTTCATTTAATTTTCATATTTGAGTTGAATTTTAGTACTCTAACCGTTTCTCTTGCATTTTTTTGGGTTATATATTGGTTTTTGGGTATGGCTCTTTGGAAAAAGTTGTTCGCGAGATCGAGATGAGTTGATGCCCTCCCTCGGTGGTAGCAGATTCAATGGTTATAGCTTCGCAGAAGCAATTTCCAACTGTTTTTTACGGTGAACCTCAAGTGGCTGATTACATGGTTTGACTCGAATTCTCTATCTCTTTAACTTTTTCTAAAGAACTATCTTCAAATTCCTTTTAAATTTATATACATGTTGAGTTAAAATTCAATTCTCTTACTATTTTTTTTTTCTATTTTTTTATTTTAGATTAGTTTTTTTGGTGGAACGAAGTTGTTCATGGGGTTATTGCCATTGATGGCCTCCATTGGTGGTGAAGATGCCCTGCTGGTGGGAACTGCTGGCAAAACATCAGAACACCAAAATATTGGATGAATATCGAAAATGTTCTCCTAACTATTTAGATCAAATTTCAATACATTTGAATTAATGTGTAAATTTAGAATGAATTAATGGATAATTTTAAATTTTGAATTTGAATTTAAATTTTGGCTCACAATATATATTTTTTAATTTTAATTTGGCTATCGATTGTTTGGGTATCCGTTTACTTTTTTTTTGTTTTTTTTTCGGCCACCAGACGGTGGCTAACCCTTGGTGACCAAACTTTTAGTAACTGTTTGACAACCACTTTTTTCTATCATCTAAAAATTAATTTAGCTATAATTTGGTCACCGAAAAGCCAGTCACTTCAAATGAAATCTGTTGTAGTGAATAGGTTATGAACGAAATTGAATGATAAGTAAATGTTATGAATTGGGGTAAATTGCTCAGTTTATCCCCAACCTTTAATTATTGTTTCAGTTTTAACCCCAACCTCCAATTTGCTCATTTAGACTCCATAACCTCGATAAAACGTTTCATTTTGAACCTTTGGGTGACGGAAGTCGCTAATTCTGACAGAAAATGCCACATCAGCATAGTATTCTAGTGAAAAATACGAAGTTTAGCCCTGAAAACTTTTCTCTTTAATAAAAAATCCTGAAAACATTGAAATCTAACAGCAAAGTCCCCTTCTCATCTAAACCTCCCTCTCCGGCCTTCCTCTCTCTGCCTTCCCTCTCCGGCGTTCTTCCCCTGCCGCCCTCACTCTCCCTTCCCTCCCTTTCGGCCTCCTTTCCTCTCCCTAGCGCAATCACCCATCCCTCCCTCTCAGCCTCACCCGATTCGCTCATCACCTGCCTCATCGTCAAGTTTCCCTCATGCAATTCTTGTTGCAATTTCCAAATCTCCGCCGATTCGCTCATCACCTCCCCCATTGTCATGTTTCCCTCATGCGATTCTCATCACAATTTCCCAGATCTCGCAATTTCCAGGCTTTCCTTCCTCTCCCCTCCGCCCTCACCCTTCCCTCCCTCTCGACCTCACCCGATTCGCTCATCACCTCCCCCATCGAGTTCATGTGGAGGTCGACAGCATGATGGGCAAGGGCAGGTTTACATGGTGAACGGGAGGGGGAGAATCGTAGAGGGCTCCTCCCCCGAATGGCGTGGACAGTGGCCGGTTGCCAGTTGCAGTTCCTCAATCAGATGCTTCGATGGTTGAAATCTCATTTTCCTTAATTTGATGCTTCAATTTCCTTCTGTGAGGTAAGTCAAGGAATGGATGAACTCGGGCAAGTTGAGGAGGATGGTGGTGGCATTGATAAGGTAGGTGATGGGGGTGTTGGTGGTGACCGTCGAGGAGGCGGCAGAGCAAAGGTGGGAGAGGAAGGGAGGCCGAGACAGAGGGAAGGGAAAGAGTCATCGGCAGGGAGAGGAAAGGAGGCCGAGACGGAGGGAAGGGAGAACGAGGGCAGCAGGGGAGGAAGGTCAGAGAGGGATGGTGGGGAGAGGAATGCCAGAGAGTGAGATTGAGATGAGGTAGGAACTTTGTTGTTCGATTTCAATGTTTTTGGGATATATTTATTAAAAAGAAAAGTTTTCAGGGCTAAACTTAGTGTTTTTCCTTAGAATACTACGCTGATGTGGCATTTTCCGTCAGAATTAACGACTTCCGTCAACCAAAGATTCAAAATGAAACGTTTTAACGAGGTTAGGGAGTCTAAACGAGCAAATTGGAGGTTGTGTTAAACATGGAACAATAATTAATGGTTGGGGACAAACTGTGCAATTTACCCTTATGAATTGTTTATGAAATTTACCCACAAGTTTTGCTCTCAACTGTTTTCCCTCATGTATATACGTCCTAGATGTGCTTAACTTAATTTAATTTGTCTGCAATGGAATTCTTCTTGAAATGTTCGGGAAAAGATGGAAAAATATAGTTCAATTTCAATGCCAATATCAAGCACCATCTAAAATCTTTCGACTATGCCCACCTACACAGGTACCATGTTAATGATAAAGAAATGAAGCCATCAACAAATACGTGGGCCGTAAGAATTTGGGACGCATGCAACAATGTCACAGTGATGCCAGCGTTGAAGTTTAAAGTCAGAGGATCAAAGGGTAGGCGGACCCATCCGCTACGTAAATTAATTGCACAGCCAAAAGTGAAGAATTAACCGGCACCAAAAAGACAAGGGCAGAGAAAAGGAACACGACGTGGCCTTGGGGTTGGGGACATAATCATTCTAGGGGACTATTCCATTATACAAAGGAAAATGCCATCATCGGACCGCACCAGAAAGACAGAGCAGAGAGCCACTGCACAGCTCGAACGGCGGCAACACGCCTATATATCATCCGTCACGTTATTAGGGTCCTCACATAAAATACTAGTACTATTGCTATCTTGGTGGCGACACCTATATCTTAATTCTCCTATATGATAATTTGGTGATACAGTTTTCCACTAATTTCAATCTATTAAATATTTTTTTTTTATAATTTATGATAATTTAATTTTTTTTCTTATAAATATAAAAAATATTTTAAGTATTAATTAACTTTACAAAAGTATTAGGCTACTTGAAATTACTAAAATAAGTTACTAAACAATTTAAAATATTTTTTTCCGGAACAATTTAAAATATGATGTTAAAAGTTTTTGTCTGTGAGTGTAAAAAAATATATTGGGTAGAGTATAAATTTTTAAAAATATATGAGGTAAAACAAATTTTTTTTTTTTTAATTTCTCCAAGTTTGAATTTCAAACCATATGAATCTTGTAATATTTCCAATTTAGTTAAGATCCATAACATTAACTTGTAAGGTTATTTTTATAGAAATATTTGTAGCTGCATCTTTATTCTTTCATGAGTTATTGTAGGGTGACCTACGTTCATTGTTACCACGGCTGACCTTGCAATTTTCCTCGCGCGAGCGTTCGACAGCCGAGGCAGTGGACTCGCACGTTCGGCTTCCAATTCCAAATCCCTCATGAGCGAACTTTTTACCAAGTTCTGTGTCCTGTAGGCGTTACTAGCCACGTGGCGCCGGGGACATCATTCGATCTGCCACTCCATGTCTAATTCTTTAAAGTAATCACACTAACGAGCTGTCGGCGTTTTGTTGGCCACTCCCGCTACCCTCCAACATCCGTACCGTTTTGCTTTTCAGTGTCTCGTTTACTTGAACACTTACCAGATGCCTCCAGTTCCAGTGAGTTTACATAATATGTCCTTTGACGTTTTTAGAAACTCTATTGTGCCCATCGGACTTTCAAATTTATCATTTTACCACCGTATGTGCTCAGTCAACTATCCAGTCGAAAATAAAATTTAAAGTACAATATGCTAACAGATTGCTATATCAGATATATACACAAGGTCTTTTACATATTTCTTATATGAGATTTGGGTGTCACAATTACATTTGAAAAAATTTAGGAAATGATTTTCTAACCGTCACAATTACCAAAATCTAATACATTATAGTCCATATTATTTTTTTAAAAATTTCGAGGATAAGTGTAATTCACATAAGCCATATTAATATGGACTCTCTCCATCCATTTTTATGTTCACTTTCCCTTTTGGGATGGGTAAGTCTAATGTGTACTCCACCTTTATATTTATATATATTTATATTTTAATACTACCCTTTTATAGTATAAAATAAATGTAAATACATCAAATTTTGAGATATATATAAATTAGATACCAGATATATACAAACCTGACATACAAAGAAAGCGGAAGATCTGAACAAATACTCCATTTGTCTCATATTCTTCGTAGCATATTCCATTTTTTGTTGTCCCAAATTTTTTGTAATATTTCCTTTTTTAGTAAGTTTTACCATGTATTTTTACTATTATACCCCTTATTCTCTCATCACTCAAATCTATCTATTCCACCCTAAAATCTACTGTTCATTCTCTATTTTGTTCTCTATTCTAATTGACAACACGGGCACTAACTGACCGATGAATTGATGACGGTGATTTGACAACGGCAGATCAACGATGATGAATCGATGATGAAGATCGATAACAGTAGATCAAGGTGATAGAGGAAAGATCTCTGATTGATGGAGGTTGAAGGAAGATATAGAGGTCTAAGGGATGAAGATCGACGCAATCAGATGACCGGATTGATGTGATTGAAGCATGATTGATGACAACGGGGATTAAGGATAAAACCTAATTTTGTAATCGATGACGATACCCGATTATGGACAAAGGAGGATTGAGAACCTAGCTTTCAAGATTGACAAGGATGGACAGCAAGCAAGGTGTAGGAGATCAAAGTTTACAAAAATGAGGCAGACATCGAAGGCGAGAGGGAGCGAATAAGTGTGTGCAGTAGCACGAAGGAACCACGATGACCGGCTGACAATGCACCAATGACTGATAGACTTGACGACGAGATCGATGGAAGACGAGATCAAGGAGTGGCAGATAACCGGTGAAAGAGGGCAATTTTGGAACAGATGCGAGCGCTGAATGTGTTTCTTGGTTTGCATGAAAGGAAATGGAGCAAAGATATCAGGACGAAAGGAGTAATAAGTAACATATGTACAAATTAACAAGATCACAAATATATTTACAGTAGTATGTATATGTTCAACTCTCTATAAAAGTAAATGAGAATACGTCAAATTTCACTTTATATCAAAATTATAGATATCTATAAATTAGATTAGAGATATGTATGAAACTCGATATACAAAGTAAGTGTTGGATATGTATAAAACATGTGGCACATAAGTACAAATGAGATCAGATATATGTTATAGATATATAAGTAAATGAATTTTTACACTACTAAAAACGGCTAAGTAGTTAGAAATTTCCAACGCTAAAAGCCATTGGAAAAAGAGTTGACAAATTTCCAATGGTCAGGCCGTTGGAAATTTCCAACATATTGAGCCATTGGAAATGTGGCCATTGAAAACTTGAGAATTTCAATTTCCAATGCGAAGGCCGTTGGAAAATTCTGGAGTTGGAAGTTTCCAATGGGAGACCGTTGGAAATTCTATTGTGGGAAATTTCCAACGTGAAGGCTATTAGAAATTATGCTAGTAAACCAATAAGTTTCACAAATTTAGAAAATAAAGTAGTATTTTTAATAATAATAATAATAATAATAATAATAATAATAATAATAATAATATACATATTTATTAACATATTTATAAGTATAAATATATCATAATATATATATGATGTAATAATGTATATAATGTATATGTCATACATATAATAAGGGTAAAATCCACCATGGGTCACTTAGCTTATTTTTTTGTCCTAAACGGGTACCTTACCTTCAAATTGTCCTACCGAGGTACCTTACCTCTTATCGCGTGTCCTGTTTAACTACTTTCCGTTAATTTCAGAGTTATATCTAATAGAAATTGCTTACGTGGCATAAAAAAAATTAAAATAAATCATAAAATAACACTTATGGTCCTTTAATTTTTTTCTATTAACAATTCTAAACCCTAACATTTAAAATCTAACCCATCTCTTTCCTAAACCAAATGCACGCACGCACATCGCCGCGAGCCGCCTCCATCCTTCCTCCTCCCCTCTCCGCCTCTGTTTCCCTCCTCTCCGCCACCCTCCTATTCTCTCCTCCGCCACAATCTCTTGGTTCCTCTCCTCTCCTCTCCTCTCCGTCTCACTCCTTCATCTCTTCTCCTCCGTCTCTCCCTCCGCCTCAATCTCTCTGTTCATCTTGCAGGAATCAATCACGAGCCCCTCACCTCTCCTCCGATATCGATGAGCGCCGCTCTCTGTGGCGTTCCTGTTCGTGATGAGCGCCTTCTCTCCGGTGGAATTGTGGATGATTGGGCTCTCGCCGTAGAAGCTGCATTCTCTTTGGCAGATTAATGGACGATTGGATGATGAACGACTTCTCTCCGGAGGTTTTCACGATGAGCACCACTCTATTCTACGATTGGGCTCCCACTGCAGAAGTCGGCCTCGCATTTCATTCGTTGACAGCCACAAACGACAGTGGCTCCGATCACGATTGGGTTTCTTGATGATTTTGGTTCCAATTCCAGGTGGCCGGCGGTTAAGGCGTAGGTAAAGTCTCCGATCAAGGAGCGGCGGCGCCCAAGGAGATAAGGCGATTTACAAAGAGAACGAAGAGAACGAATTCGTATGTGGCTCTTATTTCGAGGTCTTCGGTGGGAATCGGAGTGTCGAGGTTACAGGCGGGAATCGGAGAATCGGAACAGAGGCAGATGAAATCAAGTAGGCAATCGGACAATTGAGCAATGACGGGCTTAGTAATTGATTCCTGCAAGATGAACAGAGAGATTGAGGCGGAGGGAGAGACGGAGGAGAGGAGAGGAAGGAGTGAGATGGAGAGGAGAGGAACCAAGAGATTGTGGAGGAGGGAAAGACGGAGGAGAGGAGAGGAGGGTGGCGGAGAGGAGGGAAACGGAGGCGGAGAGGGGAGGAGGGAGGATGGAGGCGGCTCGCGGTGGTGTGCGTGCGTGCATTTGGTTTAGGAAGGAGATGGATTAGATTTTAAATGTTAGGGTTTAGAATTGTTGATAGAAAAAAATTAAAGAACCATAAGTGTTATTTTATGATTTATTTTAATTTTTTTTATGCCACATAAGTAATTTCCGTTAGATATAACTCTGAAATTAACGGAAAGTAGTTAAACAGGACACGCAATAAGAGGTAAGGTACCTCGATAGGACAATTTGAAGGTAAGGTACCCGTTTAGGACAAAAAAATAAGCTAGGTGACCCCCGGTGGATTTTACCCCATATAATAATAATAACAACAACAACAACAATAATAATAATAATAAAATTTTAAATTTTTAGAATGTATCATATACATGATATATATTAACAATAATTATAATATAGTGGTGTGTGTATATATATATTTATATATCATATATATAATGGATAATGATATATTCAATATATTTGATATAATGTATAATAATATATACAACAATATATTATATACCATAATGTATAATAATATATTCAATATATATTAACTAATAATAATATATATCATATATAAAGCTCATATAAAAGTGTCAACCTAACCCACCCTATTAGGCCCAACTAATTGGCCCACAACTAACCCAAACATAATCCAACCCTGGCTATATATACTTATATATCACCTCCCCTCACACTTACCTAATCTAACCGGGGCTTCCCCCTCTCCTCTCTAACACTCACAGCCACCCTATCATCGCGCTCGCCCTCTGCTTTCTTCCCTTTTTGCTTCTCCCTCTGCTCTCTCCCCCTATTTGCCTCACCCTCTGCTCTCTCACCCGCATCGCTCCTTTCAACTGAATCTCGCATCTCTCAATTGATTTGTGTCTATTAGCCGTGCTTTTCACTGTCATCACCCCGCCAGAGCCCTACTTTTTATGTCATTGTGCTTTGCTCGCCGTTCATTGCCTGTGGTCGGCGTCTCCGCTAGCTGACTGCCCATCCTTTGCTTCTCTGCTTGCCGTCCATCCGTGCTTCTTCATTTGTCGTCTGCCTTAGCTCCTCACTCCGCCACACTCCTCCACTCACCGCTTTTGCAGATTTGGGTTTTCAAATTTTGTGCTTTGTTTTTAAATTTTGTGGATTTGGTTTTATTTTTTAGTTTTGTTGTATTTTTTTGTGTTTTATGTTATATTTGTGGAGATTTGTTTTGTATGTGATTTTCAATTTTTTTTTTAATTTATGTAATTTTTATGATTTTATTATTTTTGTAATTTTGCGGTCCATCTAATTTTTCTATTTTTTTTTTCAATTTTGAATTTTGTAAATATAAGATATAATTTGTTTAAATATTTTTGTCATATTATAAAATATAAAATATAATTTAGTAATATATATAATTTATCATTAATATATTTTTTATTTTCATATTCAAATTTTCTTACGGCCTGACAGTTGGAAATTTCCATTGGCTTGAGCTATTGACATATTTTGTAATGGCTGGGGCTGTTGCAACTTTCCAACGGCTAAGCCATTGGAAAACCTCTTAAATTGGCCAAATAACTATGTAATGCTCTGTCGTTAGAAATTTCTAACGGCTTATTTTCCAATTGCTGCTGGGTGTTGGAACTACTAATGGCAAAATATTCAGCCATTGGATTTTTTTTTTTATGACACATGTTTTGCCAACAGGCCTGTTTAGTAATGTTAACATATGAATAATAATGTATTTAACATTTTTTGTAAAAATGATTTTATTTTTTTGTATGTATGTAATTATATGTTAGTACAATTTTTTATTTATTTATCTATATCATAACTTGATATTTAATTTTTTTCTATATTAAAACTGCATGTACCTATATATCATTTTTTTTGCATGTAAAGGTGTCTGGAAAAAAAAAACGTAAGACACTAATTTGAAAAAAAAAGTAAAAAGATCAAGAAATTATCAAATTAGAGGGAGGGTAAAAATGCATTTATAGGGGTAGGACACACATGAGATGGAGAGCTCAGAGCATATCAAACTATAAAAGATGTCTCAAAACCATTTTTTTGTTTCTTAAAATCGAAATGTCTTTCCAATTCTACCTCTTACTTTTTCCGTTGTTTAAATTTATGCAAGAATTTCATGAAAGATAAATTTAGAGAATACATAAAAGACAAATAACTTTCTTAAACGTTCTTGATATCACTATGTATCTTCTCATTTTGGAGTTAATTTGTCAACGATTACTATCGATCTCCAACTGGAGATTGGCAAAACGTTATTGTCCTATGGTCATGTAGCCATTTTATAAGAATTTTTTTACTTTTGCACTTAAGATGCTTGCCACTACACTCATTTAAAAAGGAAAAAAAGAAGATGCAAAAAATGAAATGATGTTTGCCATCAGGATTAATTAGCTAAAAACCATCTCCAATTTCGGTCTACAGCTAAAAATTGAAATCCCCCCCTCCCCCCAATATAGGTAAAAGGGGCAATTTTACCATTAAAATATATGGTGGAGAATAATTTTGCCACTAAATTTTTTTTTGGATACATTTGTCACTAACATTTTTGAAATGGGCATATTTGCTATTACCATTAGTGATATGTTAAGATATGTTGACAAAGTGATGATGTGACAGTATGTTGTTGATGTGGAGCTAATGTGGAGACATGTAGAAATGATAAAAAAATATATATTGAATAGTCACTCAAGTTATTTTCTCTTTCATATTTTTTCACTTTAATTTTTTATCTTCAACACCAAACCCACCATCTGTAACTTGTCTTCTCAACCTACTAGAAATGAAAAGCCAAAGAAGTGCACCGATGAATTATTGTACCATTATTTCCCTTCAACTAGCTCACACAACCAGGGCAGTCTTAGCCTCAACCTCAACCTCAACAACCCAAACCCATGGATTTACTCAACTCTAGCGGCAGTAATTACTAGACAATTGTTACTTACCGACTATAATTGTCAAGCAATTGTTGCTTGTTATGTCTCGCGCTTGATCTACCTCCATTGAACAACTCCCCATTTTGTTCGCCCATCTTGGATATTCCCATCGTCACTGGTATCAAAACTTGATGGCAAATATGCTCATTTTGAAAGTAGTAATGGTAAATATGTTTGTTTAAAAAACATTGCTAGCAAATATGTTATATATTAGCTAACATGGTTAGGGGAATATCCAACTTACCTTTACCCTAATAGAATATTCTTTTTTATGGTGGAATATTTTCACTGTTAACTATCATAGTGGTAAATATCTTTTTATTTCAAAACATTAATGACAAATATGCCAATTTCGACAATGCCAGTGGCAAATTTCTCTAAAAATTGCTCATTTTACATGTGTGTGTGTGTGTGTGTGTGTATGTGCACACGTGCGTGCACACATACGTATAAAGTTTATCATATGTACCAAGATAAGTAATATATTAGTGCATGAGAGGTAATAACAGTCTTCAAAGAACTTATTTCATAATTGGAAAGAGATGAGGCTTGATCTAGATTAGTTGAGACCAAATATAACTATCAAATACCAGATGTCTTGCACAAAAATTATGTTAATCCATGAGGTAAAAAGACACTTTTGATTCAAAATCTTGACATACTTTCTTGTTCAAGTCTTAAAACATTGCAATAACTAGTCATGAAACTTTTTGTTATATGGTTGAATAAGAAAATAAAAAAAAAATGAAATCATAGTGATTGTTTGATATCATTTTTTTTTAAAAAATTCTAATTTAATTTTATATGTGTAATTTTTTTTACAATTAACAAACCATTTAAATTATCATTTTTTCTATTTGTAAAATATATTTTTATTTGATAATTATTTTTCAATCAATTTAGGACTAATTATAATATTTTAGAAAAGTATTAAGATAGGATAATGTTTTAGGACAAAAAGTATCATTTCCCTCATTCCTTATCAATAAGGCCCAAGACAAGAATTCTCAAGTAGATTTTAGCAACTAAATGGAGTAAACACAAATAGGTTATACGACTTGAGAAACACACATGTAAGCCATAAGCCCGGAATTAACGATGATACACATGACATTAGGCACGATTAGAGATGACAATGGATAGGATGCGAGTGTGATGATGTGAGTATGATATTGTCATACCCACATCATATTTATGATTTTGGATACTCAATTTTTATGCTATCAACTACCTATCAGTTTTACAATTTTAAAATTCACATTTTATTCATTTTAAAATGGGTAGGATTTGGTAAAACTCACATAATCGTTGTATTCTAATATAGCTAAGGGAGGGATAATAGAGGCTTACTTAATTGAATAATATAATTATATAAACATCAAGTCCATATTTACTTAGTTGCATTGTGTTCAACTTATAGACCACAATTCCGTGGTAAAATCCATTTTACTCTAAAATGAACTACATCATAGAACTGTGATGGAATGTAAAAAAGTAAACATGATATATTATTATTGTTGTTGCTATTGTTGTTGTTATTGGTCCTTAGAATAAGGTATATAAGCATAGAGTTTGAAAGATGTATTTGTATAACATAGGGAAATGTTGGCTTTTTTTGAGATCTAAAGGCAACCAAATCAGTATTTAATGGTATTATTTGCGATTGGGGGAGTAGGAAGAGATTCAAAATCTAGCCATTCCCAAGGCCAATATCCTTGTTTCCACTTGAACTGTGCGGTAGGAACGGTAAAATGATGTTATGTGTAGGATAGATGAAATTACTTTGAATTTTGTTTAGTGAGCCATTTTCGCATACATTTTTTATGCGGTAAGTAGCATGTTATGTTATGTAATATGTAATGGGTTAAACTTTCTTTGCCTAATAGTCAACTCATGTGGATGTAATAAGTCTCATGAGCTTGGTATGTGCCTAAATGAAAGCATAACGAGGGTATAAGAGAAGATGTTGTATATAGTAATTTATTTGAAAAGAATGGAATTTTGTATGTCTAGTGTAGCTAGCTAGGCTGCTCATTAGTAATTTATTCGAGCTTCTCTACAATCTCTGGTTGCCGAACCAAATTAGAAATATGTGATTTGCCAAGTAAGTCTGTAAAATAGAGAGACATCAGAAATACTCGACAAGTTTTCTAACTTCTGAACTTGAATTGACTGTAAATGAAACATTCCACTTGTTAACAATATATGTAACTCGTTTGTCAAATAATGATGGCTTAATTGAATTATTTCAATGAAGAAAAGCCACTATTTGAATTCAAATAGTAGTAGAATAACTTTGATGAAAACAGTGATCAAAATAATATCCGATTGAGTAAAACGACGAAAGCTGATAAATATAGTGGTTTCTAATGAAAGTTTCCCTAATTAAATTTACTTCCTCGCGGAGCGGGAAAGTGTTAATTTAATCCCGAAAAGAGAAGGCTTCGATTCCTCAGACTCTCAGAGGCTACGGAAACGACAAAATCATACCATGTGGACCTCTCTTTCCATTCAGTCATTCACCTTCCTAGTTCTCCGCTGCGATGGAGGACACAGCACCAGAGTCATCTTATCCGTCTATTTCTCCTACATCCTAGCACCGGCCCCCTACAGACGGTTGAGATCCTTCTAAAAATCGGAACCCTTCTTTTTTTTTTTTTTTTTCTCGTTTTCTTTTCAAAGCAAAAATATCAGCTTATTTATCTCCTGAACGAAGTTGCATTATTACAATAACTAGGCAACTATCCGCGCTTTGCTGCGGATGTGGCTTAATACTTATTTTAATGTAAATATGTGGTTACGGATGTTGCTTAATAATAAATGTTAGTTAAGAGAGAGGAATAGTAAATGACAAAAAAAAAAAAAAGATAAACAATAAAATAAAACATTAAGTAAATTTGATATAATTTTTTTAGTACTTACCATAAACAAATCTTATCCCTAAAGATGTAACATATTCACAAAACATATACCTTAAAAAAAATAATGTGAATAAGAAAAATGCATCCATGGTAATGATGATTCAAGCCTAATAATTATGTCTTCATGGAATAAGAATTTGCCATATAATCTCTTTTGTTTCTCGTAACACACAGTCGATGGTTTTCGTCCTATATAATTTATACACTGAGAGCCTCAACTGACAGCAGATAAATTTATGAAGATTTTAATCTAAGTTACTCCAATAAAGATGTATCTGACATCTCATCCTTAAAAAAAATAATGTGAATAAGAAAAATGCATCCACGGTAATGATGATTTAAGCCTAATAATTATGTCTTCATGGAATAAGAATTTGCCATATAATCTCTTTTCTTCCTCATAACACACAGTCGATGGTTTTCGCCCTATATAATTTACACACTGAGAGCCTCAACTGACAGCAGATAAATTTATGAAGATTTTAATCTAAATTACTCTAATAAAGATGTATCTGACATCTCATCCTTAAAAAAAATAATGTGAATAAGAAAAATGCATCCACGGTAATGATGATTTAAGCCTAATAATTATGTCTTCATGGAATAAGAATTTGCCATATAATCTCTTTTGTTCCTCGTAACACACAGTCGATGGTTTTCGCCCTATATAATTTACACATTGAGAGCCTCATCTGACAGCAGATAAATTTATGAAGATTTTAATCTAAATTACTCCAATAAAGATGTATCTGACATCTCATCACTTCCCACAGTTTTCTCATTACAAAAATATCGATATCAAATCACACAGCAACAACAAAATAAAAGAGAAACAACTATGAACATATCCTTCTATATCATAATACTAACCCCCTACAACTCCAACACCGAGACGGACAGGGAAAAACAACTCCAAAGATAGTGAGTTTTAATAGGAGTAATATTACAACAATTAAAGGATAAATGACTTAATTGGAAAATCAGCATAAATGGAAGGTTCCCCAGCAAATTAATCCAGCTTCATAAGAACATATTTCCTTATTGCACTACAGGTCTAAATGTAAACCTCCAGACATTAGGTACTACTTCACCATAGATACAAAAGATGGAGGACCAAGATCATCATTAACCCATGAACAAAGGGACACGTGTCACACCTCCTTCTCCTCTTCCGCTTTAATGTTTATAATGTTATAATGAAGGGTGGTGGCAAAAAATTAAATCCGTACTATATATGCTTGTAACTTGTTTTCGCTAATAAAGGAGTTTTTCCATTCTTTTATTTTCATATTCATTTAGTATCATAGTGCAACACTATTCTACAAAATGTAACTTTATGAATTTATATAGGTGTGAAAAAAAGTTAAAATCATACAAGTTCTACCCTTAAGGGCCATAACTTTACTTACAAACATGGTGTTTTTGGTTCATAATGATATAATCCTCTAATTTGCACTCTGCTCTAATTTTTAGTTTTCCAAATTCGAGTCATAATGGAGGCAAAAATGCTTCCTTTGTTGCATAATTCTTTGTATCTCAACCGCTCTTCTAATTTCTCTAAATAGGAAAATAAAGAACTCATTTTTAAAATTCAATTTTTAACTAAAATTTTTGTTATATGGTTTCAGGATCATCCAAATCAAGAGAGATGTGAGGAAGCCACTTTGGCAGGAAGGGAATAATAAAACAATTACTTGGTGAACTGGTAAAACACAAATAGAATTCAAACTTTGGAGAGTGAAACGAAGAGAAGCCGAATGGAATAGAGGAAGCAAGGTCATAATTACTGCTTAAACGAAACGGATGGATCGTGCAATGTAATTAATTACCAGCAAGCCTGAACGGAGAACAGAGTCGATTTTCAAATATCAGGGGAGAAATGTAATTTTCATAAAACTTCAGGAAAGCCACTGTAACATGCTTGAAAGAAAAAGCCTCTGGTCCCAGTGATTAGAATATCGATTCGATCATCTATTTATGCATTAATTAGCGGCCTCGCTCCCTCCATTCCATTCGATTTGTCTTCCTTAGTTCCTTTCACCGTTCAAAGTATAGACTGTGAGCTCTCTCTGTTTTTTACCTGTCACTGGTTTGTCGTTCTATCTGGTTCTTCTTTCTAGATTCTTTCTTCTCGTATCTTTTTACTGTAATTTCATCTGGCTTTCTCATTTCCTTTAACTGGTGCGTAGCTTCGAAGCAGAGAACTTGAGCTCTTGGTGCGTTACTTTCTTCCTGCTCTTGAACCATTTCAAGTTTGATGTTTCTTCCTATTTCTTCTGCTTCTGCTTCTTCTTCTTCTTCTTCTAATTTTTTTTTCTCTGAAATCGAAGTTCTTCTGTTTTGCCTTTCAGAAAGTTACTTTAATTTTGTGTTTTAGTCTGTATTTGGTCCATATTTTCGTTTCCTTGAAAAGCGCATGCATTACATATAAAGTAGTGCCGAGAGAGAAATTTTCGGTGCAAAATTTGAGTTCATTGATCGTACCAAAATGAGGTTTCGCATTTTTGGTTTTGCAGGGTCTCTACCGAAGCACGCTAAAGGTCGAAACTTTGGAACTGGGCGGTTTGCAGATCCACCATGGCGATTGGCATAAGCTCTCTCCTGGTCAAGGCGGAAACTTTGTTGGCGTCCGACCATGCTTCCTCGGTGGTCTCGATGAACTTATTCGTTGCACTGCTTTGTGCGTGTATTGTGATCGGCCACCTGCTGGAGGAAAATAGATGGATGAATGAGTCTATCGCGGCTCTTGCAATCGTGGGTTTGGACTCCTATGCTTAAGATTGTCATACACTTCAAAACTAGTTTTATGAAGTGTCTGCTCTTTTTTTCTTTTGTCGAAGAAAAAAGAAAAAGAGTTTCCTGAAGTGTCATGGAATTTGATTTTTTTATGTTTTCTTTTGTAATCCGAATTGGTGGTAGGGACTCTGCACCGGAGTTGTGATTTTGCTTACAACCAAAGGAAAGAGCTCGCATTTGCTGGAGTTCAGTGAAGATTTATTCTTTATTTATCTTCTGCCTCCAATCATCTTCAATGCTGGGTTAGTTGCCTTTCCACTTCCAATCCTCTTCAGTCCTGTTTGATAGCTGCAACTTTGAGTTTGACCAGCTGATCCACTTTTGAACTTTTTTGTTCCAACCAGATTTCAAGTGAAAAAGAAACAATTCTTCCGCAACTTCATGACTATCGTGCTGTTTGGTGCAGTTGGTACTTTGATCTCCTTTGGGATCATATCATTAGGTGAGCTCAACCTTTCCTTAAATTTTCATGTTGCATCTCATTGTTCAATAAAAATCTAATCACTTCAAGAAGTGAAGTGCCAATAATTAACTGTAATTGCCTAAGATGGTTTTGTCTGTCCTGAAACATAAGCGAGGTGTTAATTATCTACTCAACGTTGAGTTTGCTCTGGTTATGTTTGACAACTTCCTTGTTGAATCTTCACCTAGGGGCCGTCCACTTCTTCAAGAAAATGAATATAGGCTCTCTCAAGATTGGGGATTACCTAGGTACACTCTGGTTCCTCATTCAGTTATTATATTTGCAGCTCTTTTGCATGTTTCCTCACCTGGCATCTTCATCACAGCAATCGGCGCGATATTTTCAGCCACTGATTCGGTTTGCACCTTGCAGGTATGCTTTGGTGGCTGTGACTCCTTCACAAAATTGCAATATACTGAAAAGTATTATGGGTTCTCATATTTGCTACCTGTCTTAATACAGGTGCTTAGTCAGGACGAGACACCTTTACTATACAGTTTGGTTTTTGGAGAAGGTGTAGTTAATGATGCAACATCAGTGGTTCTTTTCAATGCAATCCAGAGCTTTGACCTCTCTCATATCAACTCCGCCATCGCTTTGAAATTTGTTGGAAACTTTTTGTACTTATTCATTTCAAGTACTATGCTGGGGGTTTTGGTAAATTATCTGATGTCCTATTGGTTTTTTATGCTTCTTTGTGATTGTTTGCACGATTTTTACTTTTGAATCATCTTCTTCTTATCTCAGGCTGGATTGCTTAGTGCATTCATCATCAAGAAACTGTACTTTGGAAGGTTTGCTCCATACTAACACCAACATCATTCAGCTGACGCTAACTTATACATATCTGGCTTTTTTAATGGGACTCAGAACAATTGTGAAGTCTAAACTTGTGTGAATTGCCAGCCCAGCTGACTCTAACCAGTGCCCTCTCTCCATGTCAAGTCAGTGGCTTTTTTGCTGTTGATATCATTTATATCATAGCCTGGTCATTACTCATTTCAGTTTCTCTTCTCAATATATGGTCACTTCAGAAGTTTATGATTACATAGTCAATAGAATAGGTGTTGAATTATCATTCTTATGATTGAAATTTTCCTTCGCTTTGTTTTAAGCATCTTCATGTTTTGTGTTCTTACAAAATCAGGCACTCTACTGACCGAGAGGTTGCATTAATGATTCTCATGGCTTACCTCTCATATATGGTTGCTGAAGTACGATCTCCAGCATATTCTTGGGGATTTCTCTTGACTTTTCACTTTTGCCAGTTCTGAAGCATGTTATGGCACCTGACCAAGTAAACAACTGATTTCTTTTGCAGGTATGTCTTCTAAGTGCAATTCTCACTGTATTCTTTTGTGGCATCGTTATGTCGCATTACACATGGCATAATGTGACTGAAAGTTCAAGAGTGACAACCAAGTACGTATACTGAACTACGCTTTTGCCATCGAATTTTAGGAAAAATGACACACATTATTGCGTTAATAGTACTTAAGTGTTCAAATATATCATCACAGGCATGCTTTTGCCACTTTATCATTTGTTGCCGAGATCTTCATCTTCCTTTATGTTGGCATGGATGCTTTGGACATTGACAAGTGGACTGTTGTAAGTGATAGGTGAGTTGAACATGTTGAACTGCTTTAGATTTATGGAGGACATTTATGAAGCAAATATCATATAGATTTACAATAAGTTGAGTTTTGTTTTTGTAGACCTGGAAAATCAGTTGGTGTCAGCGCAGTTCTGCTAGGTCTTGTGCTTGTTGGAAGAGCAGCCTTTGTCTTCCCACTGTCCTTTATATCCAACTTGACAAAGAAATCACAAAAAGAGGGAGTTAACCTGAAGCAACAGGTGGTACATCAAAGTTGTTCACGTATATTGTTTCCAATGAGCTAAAATTAGCATTGAACAAACTGTTCAACACGGACACCCATCTTTGCAGGTTATCATTTGGTGGGCGGGTCTTATGCGAGGTGCTGTTTCCATGGCACTTGCTTATAATCGGGTATGATGATGAACAACCATCTCTCTTGAAGGGATCATAGAATAATGCCTATTTTCTTAGTCTTTTGAGTAGGCCAGTATTGGTATCAATACTACTTGCTGCTGATGTACTAATAAATCTGTGCATTTTACTTCTTTACTTTGCAGTTCAACAGTTTAGGTCCTGGCCAAATGCGTCTGCAAGAAGATGCAATAATGATCACCAGCACAATCACAGTAGTTCTTTGCAGCACAGTGGTAAGTGCTAATTCACCAGATTACCTCCTGCAGTGATACTGAGACGCTGCTTGCAAAATTTTGCGTCACTCAACTCTCTTCTTCTGACTCTGACCAACATAACTGAACTTTCTATTCTGTTTCACTTTCATGGTTGACCAAACAAAACAGAATAAATACTAGAAACTGGTTTCAGGGAACATTTTATGGCCGTGGGGCTTGAAATCTGTTTAAGCAGTTGCCTTCTCTAAGGTGCTTTTGTTTTGGTGCCCTAATAAGTAATGCTAAGTGCATGTTGCACAGGTTTTTGGCTTGATGACAAAGCCATTGGTGAGAATCCTGGTACCTTCTCACAAACAACCACCTACACTGATCTCTTCCGAGCCATCTAGTCCCAAGTCATTCATGGTGCCATTTCTTGGCAATGGACACGATGCTGAGGCTGATGAAGACAACAGAAGTGTTCCCCAGCCAACCAGTTTACGGATGCTCTTGAGTGCTCCAAGTCACACTGTCCACCACTACTGGAGAAAATTTGATGATGCGTTTATGAGACCTGTGTTTGGTGGGAGGGGCTTTGTGGCCTTTGTTCCTGGCTCACCAACAGAAAAAGTGATCTCCAATGGCAATGAGCAGGAGCAAAGATAAAAACATGACTCAAGGTGAAGACAAAAGATACACAACCACTAATTTACAAATTATAGGTAGGGTTTGAAACCTAGTTTGAATGTGGAGTTTGTGCTTGAGTTCCAAAGAGCTTGGAAGTTGTGAGTAACAACTACTGATCTGTTTCATTTTTCAGGGGTTGGTTTTAACATTTCCGTTAATGGAGAAAATTAATTATCTCTGTAATCTGAGTATATTGATTGTGAATGAGATTGTATCCAAATGGTATAGCGTGGAGATTTATACGGATTCTGCTTTGGTTTCTCCAAGTAGTAAGAGATTCTTCTGAATGTATTGGGTTACTTCAATCTTGTATGCTAATGTATTCGATTATATGCCCATAATGCTCTTTTCTCAGCTTATGGACCCAAGTTTTACATTTTTTCTCTTTTTTCTCACAATTAACAATCATTCAATCACGGGCGTGCAATACGAAAACATTTAGCGGTAAATATCCCACAAGAGCGCTAAAATGAAGACAGGCACAGAGACAATCTTACAGAAAGATGAAATCCAATCTTACACTGACCTGTCGATACTATGCCACCAAATCTATTGTAGTAACAATATATAGACTTAAGATGCCGACCTGCTCAAACATAAAGCAGTAGAGACAGCAACTAAACCGATTGCGATAACAAAAGTTCTCTTACTTTCTTCTATTACCCCTCATCCAGCTAGACCAGCGGTTCTTCCCAGTTGTGATATACTCTCCCCAGCTATATTTATCCTCTCCCGCAAATTGCTCACGAAAACAAAAAAGTAGGATAAATAACAGGGTTACACTTTAATATGTAGAATTTCTAGAATATCGTACACGCCAAGTTCATAGTTTGAACTCTGAAATTTTTAAAATTCAATGGCTGCTCAGTATTCAGTAAAATCCACACTTCAACGTGTAAGTCTGCAATAACATGGAAGTCAATGGCTTGTTTTTATTCCTTCTCGAATCTCAATCACAGAGAGAAATTTTCTACTTACATGAAGAATCGACAAACGTTTCAGAGTCATTGTCACAACCAAAAAGACTCCATTTCTTGAAATGGAATTCATATCAAACAGATGCCAAATCCCCCGCCAGCTGCATCATAGAGTATGGCTGTAATATCCAACTGCCAAACTGATAAGTGCAACCATCAAAACATAAAGCAAGGGGAACCCCACTTGAATTTTTCTTTGATTTTTCTGCTGCTTCAATGCCTCCTACAGAAGGGGAAGGCAATTATCACAACACTGAATGGAGCAGGTACTCAGACAGATCACAACAAAAGAGTTACACTCACGAATTCACATTTGAGCATTTCCTTCTCCCGAGTCGACATGATCTTCTCTTCTCTCAGCAATTTTATACTCATTTCGGCCTGAAACAAGCAAATATTTAGTTGCCTACAGATATGCGAGTTCTCATAATTCAATAGTGTGTGATACACTATCTTGGATACATATTTTCTGCGAAATCTCATCTATTGAATTTGTCCAAATTGAAGACAGAAACCCGGACCTCTTTAAGTTTTGCATCCATGAGATTTAGCTTGGATTTTATGCTCTCAGAATACTCGTAAAACTTCAGGCCAGATATCTCTCTTCTTGCTTCTGTTTCTTTCACATCCAGTGTGTGCTTTGCCTGCCTGCCATCATCTGCTCCCATCTCACCTGAGAAGTGGGGAGTTTCAGGCTCCTGTCCATCCTTCACCAAATGACGGCCATAGTAATGATTAACCGGAGGAAGAACAAACTTCACCACTGTATGCTTTGGCAAGAATATCAGTTGGATGATAGTTATGTTACTACTTAATCCATACTACTCCTTAAATCACGAGATCTATGATTCAGCAAGTCAGTAAACCTAACTGCAAACTGATTTATGGAAAAATTATCAGTTTTCAAGAAGTGCGTTTTCACCATACTAAAGGCAGAGCAGAACTTAACGTTAATGACTCAGCATTCAATCTGTGATTTCCCTAAACACGTAGGACAGAAAGACTGACCTCTTCAAGTTTTGTACCCACAAGATTTAGTTTGAATTTGAAGCTTTCAGAATTTTCACCCAAATGTATGTCCAAAGGATCCTTTCCTGCTTCTTTTTCCTTCGAAATGCTTGAATGCCTACATTGTCCTTCCTCAGCTGCTGCCAATCCATTTGTGAGGTCAAAAGTTTTGAGCTCCTGTGCATCCTTGCTTGTTGAAAGCTTGACCAACTTCTTCTCAGCATCAAATTCCTCCACATTGACGGTCACCTGCCAGAAGAAAAATATTCATATATTAAAGTTCTAGGCTCCCCAAAAACACATGTCTGGTGCTGCTGATTCAGTTATTTTCTGCATGAGTTCCCTTCTCTGCTCTTTCAAAATTAAAACAAAAACTTGATTCAGATCTTAACTAACCATCATTTCAACTTTAAGTATGAAGCAAAAACTGTTCATCCCCAAAAAGCTTCCCAACCACTCTAACAATTCCAATCCAACATCCAATTGTGTCTGCAGCATAAGCAAACAAGGTTACAGGATCAAATTGGCTTACTTTAGGTGCTGGGGGTGTATTTTCTACTCCACTTAGTGGTCTATCCTTTCGTAGTAAAGTTTCCTTAGCTGAATCTTGGTTCAGTTCTTCATTCACAGGGGCCAAAATTGGGGAATACAGCGGACTGACAAGGAACACCTTCAGCCTCTTTTCTTCGATGAACTTCCCACCATCGTGTGAGAACTGCAACAGAAAAAAATATTCAGGAATGGAGCACAGATAACTTCTTGTACATATTGTGAAAACATACTGTGTCCTTTGTAACATCTTCCTCTTCTGTTCCTTCTGGAACAACTGTACTTTGGATTAGGAACTTGTCTTTGCACTGCAGGTTAGGTGGAGCAGCAGGCTGAGCTAGCATGGTAACTGCGACAGCCAAAAGGTGAACAGTGAACGCATCTTGCATGCATGTATAGTTTCTGGCAGACCTCGGATGACTAGAAAATACAGAATCACTATTTTTTTTTTCGTGATTGTATAATGCAATCACCGGAAGTTAAAGATGTTCTTGAGAAAGGGTGCACATACACAAAGACAACTAATAAATACACAATTATCGGCCTCCTGTTGGCATGAATCGGAGAAGACAAAATCCCACAAAAGGAGCCCAAACCAAAATGCTGAGCTAAAATTGAAATCACTGTTATCTCCAGTTGACCTACTTTGACAAGGTCAATTTGATTGCAACTATTTGGTCTCAAACTAATGAATGGATAAGAAAAGAGGGAGCATGGTCGATTTACAGAAGCAGGTTAAGAGAAACTAAAAATCAAACGCACAGAACAGGAGGCAAGCGCAAATCATTTATTAATACCAGATCATCCACAAATCCACATAAGCGAATATAATAAATCAATTACCAGACTATAAGAAGATACTGTTACCAGTAAAATCACAGGTCGCATTGGGTTTAACAACGCCGACGTTGGGACGAACACTGTATTTCTTGGGAGAAGTAGTCTTGACCTGAATTATATTCTCGAATTCTTCAACAATAGTTACTACTAATTGTTTTTTCTTGTAAACTAAAAAATATCTAGGGTTTGGTTTTTCCATAATCATACCTTGAAGGCAACATACTGATCTGTTCTATTTTCAAGCCGGATCACGCACGAAGTCTGCTTCTTCACCTCGACTGAGAAATAAAAACAAATCCAATCGAAGCTCGTCAAGACGAAAGAAACAGATAAAACGATCAATAAGAACTTCCATTAATCATCGAATGGAGAATTGAATAGCGAACACTTACAAGTGAACTGGAGGTGGCTCGGCTGGACCTCCAAGAGCTCCGTGCTCATGATTAACGTGCGAAGAAACTGGAAATGGAGGATGCGAAATGAGAATTTAAAGAATTTCAATTTTGGAAACAAGACGAAGAAGGAGGTGACAGGCTGCGATCGTTATCTTGATCTGCAACACTTTTGAAATTTGAAAGGGAAGGAGAGTAGACAATGGTGGTTAGGCCTGAGTGAACCGTTGTACCCGCCTTGTACGCTTTGTTTCGACTTTTGCGTTTTTTTTTTATTTTTTTTTTCCTTCTCTCTTTTTATTTTTTTCTCTTTTTATTTTTTTCCCGCTAAAACTAAAGCACCTTTGCAAGGAAAAAGAGAAACTTTATCCATAAAAAAGGGGACCGAGACAGTCGGGCATTAAGTTTGATTAAACAATCAAGAAAGAAATAAATAAATAACAAACAAACAAGATATCCTTTTGCTTTAGAGAATAAACAATCAATCAAGAGGCTTTCTATATGTGATATTTATATTACCAATAATGTCCCTGTGCTGCAGCACTCGTCTAAGGGCCAAAAGAACGTAAGCAGCAGATGACAGACAGTTTCATATGCAGGGGCAATTTAGGAAGAAATAATCAGGTCCACGGTAGAATCAGTATAAGCAAAGATAATGAGTGATCAAGTGCATTCTAATGAGTGGTTACTTCTTCCGTATCAATTTTTTTTGAATGGCTCTGTTTTTTTGAGTTAAAATGCAAAGCAAAAACGTGGTATTTCAAAATTTAGGAGGGCAGGGGTCATTCGGGTCAGGAAGGGGGAGAGCCGGGTTAAAGGGATGGGTCGTAAAATACCCTGGGGATTCTGTTGAAATTACAACTTCTGCCATTGTCCTCCTCCGAGGCTCTGTCGCGTAGCTGTGGTGCCGATCTCACCTTTCCGCTGCCAAGCTGAGCCCCTCCTCCGCCACGCTTCCTCCTTGTAGCCTCCTCCGCCGATGTCGCCTCTCCTCCGCATGTCCTCCTCTGCGAAGCCTGCTTAGCCCATCCCGCCTCTCTCCCACGACCACTGCCATGGTTCTATCTTCCCGGCCGGGTAAGGGGTGCCGGGTCAGGTACCAGGAGCCGAGCTCGCCATCCTCGTTGGTCTCCCTCCCTCAGCTCCTGGACCTGGCGGCCGCAACCGCCACAAGCACTGCCTCCTTAACCGACTTTGACAGCTGCTTCTTGGACAGCCAGAAGCCGTCATCAGAGCACGTGTCCTGTTTCTCCACGGTGGCCGTTTCAGACGAATCCATCAACACCGCCAAACCCGAGTTCAACCCATGCTTTGACCCTGCCGCACCTCTGGTGCTCATCAACAGCTTAGACCCATTCGTGGGTCTCCCAAGAAACAATATGGGTGGTGCGGCGTTCCCCAGCCTAAAGTTCAACCCATGCTTTGACCTTGCCGGGCCTCCAGCGTTCCCCGACCAAATTTGACCCGACTTGGAACTCCTTACCCGACCTGGTCTGCCGCCTTTTTTTTTTTTGAATTAACACATTTTTTTCAATCTCATTTTTACGTAAAAAACAGGGCCAAATCTTCCATACAACTGATTAATATCGTACACCACCCTTGAAAATTTTAAGAATTAGGTATACTACTTATTATTTTACTGTGAGCTTTAGACAAAGTTGTGCAAGAGGCGGAGTAGTCAGCTCACTTTTAGGGGGTTGGCAGGACAAAGTTACGTGATTTGGGTTTGAATCCCATCTTCTAGATTTTTGGTACGTTCGTTTTTTTTTTTTGGGTCCTTTTCATTTGTTTCTTGCTTTTTTATCTCACTGTGTTTTTTTTCTTAAATTCCCCCGTTTTCCTTGCGCTCCTGCTAGAGACAAGCCTCCAGTTTTATTTTATTTTTCTGTTTTCTTCCCTATATTTTTTATTTTTCACACTTTTTTGTTTTCTTTTTTTTTTTCTTCCACCTTCTTGTTGTTTATTTTCTCTTTCCAAATTTATTTTTTCTTTTTCTTTTTCTTTTCTTTTCTAGTTTTTCCATTTTTTGTATTATTTTCTAGATTTATTGCTATTTTTTATAAATATATATTTTTAATTCCTATATGTTATTTTGTTTTTTTTAATAGTTTTTCTATGTTCTTTTATGTATTGTTGTTTATTCTTTTATAAATTTATTTATTTTTTCAGTTTCTATATATTATTTTGTTTTATGTTATTTTTCAGTTTCTATATATTCTTTTATGTATTATTATTTGTTCTTTTATAAATGTGTTCTTTTTCGTTTTGTATACGCTTTTTTATGACTTACTATTTGTTCTTTTCTAATTGTCATATGTTTTTTTCTTTTTGCTTTATTATGTATTGTTGTTTGTTCTTTTATAAATATGTTCTTTTTCAATTTTTACATATTCTTTTGTTTTATGTTCTTTTTTAATTTTGGTAAATTCCACTTGTCGTTCCTAAACTATATATAATGTTGCTTAATCATCCATAAACTATTAAATGTTGCTTAGTCATCCCTAAACTATATCTAGTGTTGCTTAATTGTCCTATCGTTCATCACAACTATTAAAGATAGACAAAAAATTGACGTGATTGCTGATGTGACATAAAAAAATGATGTGGCTGCTGATGTGGTATCACTTTTCCATTCATCTCTAACGGTGTGATTGACAACAAGACGAAACAACAATAATTAAATAGTTTTAGGACGATTAATGCAACACTTAATAATTTCATGACGATTAAGCAATATGGGATGTAGTTTAGGGATGACAGGTGAAGTTTACCCTTTTCAGTTTCTATATGTTCTTTTATGCATTTTTGTTTGTTCTTTTATAAATTTGTTCTTTTTCATTTCTTATATGTTCTTTTATAACTTGTTGTTTGTTCTTTCTTAATTACTATATATTCTTTTTCTTTTTTTTTATTATGTATTATTGTTTGTTCTTTTCAGTTGCTATATGTTATTTTATGCATTGATGTTTGTTATTTTATAAATCATTCTTTTTCATTTCTGATATATTCTTTTATGAATTGTTGTTTGTTCCTTTTTAATTTCTATATGTTATTTTCTTTTTGTTCTTTTCTCAGTTCCTATATGTTATTTCATCCATTGTTGTTTGTTCTTTTTGAGTTCCAGCTCCTATGTTATAAAAGAACTAATAAAAGAACACATAAATTTGATTTAAAAAAAAAGACAACCTAAACTTATAAAAGAATAAGTATAGAAGGAAAAAATGAACAAAGAGAGAAAAAAAACTAGAAAATAGGAAAAGAGGAAAACAAAATAGAGTGAGAGAAAGAGTACAAAAGAAAAAAAAAAGGATAAGGGAAAAAAATTGAAAAGACCAAAAATGAAAAAGAAAGTAGGGGTGAAAGCCTTTAACCCTGACCTAAAACTCGACCCTATTTTTCAAGTAAAGGTTAAGTCAGGGGAGGAAATAATTGATATTCAGGTTAGCCTGAAACCAACACAATTACAATAGACCAAAGTTAGGTTGGTTCGGGTTAAACCTGAATTGACCTGATCAACCCGAAAATTAGCCCAAACCTATCTATCTATCCTAGCCAAGCCCACTAAGTAACTATTACTAACTCTAACCCCCGACCAAAATCTATTTATCTCAGGCTCAGGCCACTAAGTAACTATTGCTAACCTTAACCCAGTTGTCCCCAAACACTAAATGCATCCTCTTGCCTGCTACTTGCCGCACATCGAGTCATCATTCTCACTTCTCTCACTCTCGCCAAGTCATTGTCACCCTCAGACCAGTGGTTAGGCTCGCCCTCACACTCCATCATTCGCCGTCCTTCCTCAATTATCGCTCCGCCCCTCCTTCCATCTTGATTCCTCCATCTATCTTGCATTCTCCGTCCATCTCACTCTTATAGCCTTGTAGCTATGCCGCCCTTCCTGTTGTGTCATCCTTTGCCGCCCTCCTATTGCCCTTGTCCATTGCATCTCTTCATCCTCCACCGCCTATAATTCAACCCTTTATATTGTCCCCTGCTGCCTCTAGTTTAGCCCTTTGCGTCATTGTCCTTTGCCAAATGGCTACCGGCTGTGGGGTATCGGGTAAACCTAACTCAACCTGACTCTACCCTTATATTGTTTTGTTATTGTCGATTTAAGTTCTTTCTCCATTTTGGGTTAGCATTTTCAGATTATGAAATAGTTCATTTATTTCGGATTTCTGCCTAAATCCAACTCGAAACATGAAACTTTCACCCTTAAAAGAAGAGAAAGACAAAGACTGCTAAACAACAAAAAGAGAAAGAAGAAAGAAAAAAATCAAAATGACAAAAAAGAGGAAGAGAAAAAAGATAGACTTGTGTTTGGGCACTCAGATGCGCCCAATGCATACAAGGCCGATGCTTTCCTCATTTATTCTCTACAAAACTATTAAAAAACAAAACACCTACGTTAAAGTAGTTACCTTTCAAAATTTTACCATAAAAAACATAATCAATTATCCATTTATCTGTCATGTATTAGCTTTTCAGGAAAAAAATAAAAAAAATTAATAAAAATCATTAATAATATAAAAAGGTGATTCATAAAATTTAAGACGGCCTAGGAAGCAGAATAACTCAAAAAAATGGGAGTAATTGGAGTAAAATTCTCAAAAATCGGGAGGTGCACAGGTTGATGTCGGCGGTCAAAGATATAGCCCAAAGATGTTGCCTGTACCAATTTTCGTTTGGGCCTCCAGCGTGTATAACGTTCTTGCAGAAAGGGATCAACATTAAGTGCTTTTTTTTTTTTTTGGTAACAGGAATAAGAATTCGCAAAAATAAAGGTAGGAGATACGAAAACCTTAACCTGTTAATATAAAAGAAACACAATTTCCGAACCTTTTTTTTTTCCAAAAAAAAAGAGAGGAAATAACAGAGTGTCTGAAATCATACAATCGTTGCTGTTCATTTGTTTGAGTAATTCAAGTCCCTCGATTTCTTTTTGAAAATAAATCTAAATATATAAAGAAAAGAACCAACAACAATATGTTTATAATTTGTTCAATATTTCATGTATAAAATATAGTACATTTAGTAGTGAATTTTTTAGAGTGGAAACTATTGTTTTGTAAGGAGACCCTTCCTAGTTGATTGCTTTAATTATGAAGTGGTTTAGATGGATTGCTTGTAGAGGAAGAGTTCCCTTCCTATATACTGTTGTGGCTGAAATATATAGGGGTGATCAGTATTTGGTTTAAACCGAAAAATTGAAAAAAATTTTAAATTCGGTTCAGTTAATTCGGTAATTCGGTTCGGTTTCGGTTGAAACCGAATAACAAAAAAATCGGTTTCAGTTTTAGAATTCGGTTAATTCGGTAACCGAAATAACCGAAATTTTTTATACCAAATTTTTTTTTAATTTGTTTCATGAACAATAATGCTACCAAGTAACCCAAATTAGCTTGGATTCTTATTTTCTTTCTTTCCATGGACAATGAATCTTCTATATTGAATGGAAATTTGAAAAGAAAAATAATATCTTTATCTCATTTCATCTCTTATAGAATTTAACTACCATTTTTTCGATTAATTCAGTTTAAACCGAACCGAACCGAAATATTTCGGTTCGATTTTATTGACTAATTTGGTTATTTCGGTTCCTTAGCATCCAAAACCGAATAAACCGACTAATTCGTTTTAGTTTAAACCGACAAACCGAATAATCACCCCTAGAAATATATGTCTTCCCATGGAAACATTAAAAATAAAGTGAACGTCAGACAGTCTATTGCCATGACAAATTTATTTGGACCACCAAAATGAAATTAGACTACTGTAGATGGTCTATCATAATAATGTACAACAAACTATAAGAACTCTTTAAGATGCCATAACATTGATTGCAGGGATGGAGCTTGGATTTTATATTGAGTACCTAGACTTTATTTTGAAAATGTTAAAAGATTAGGAGGGGTTACAAACACAGTAAAAATAAATGAGGTTTTTTTAGCTTTTTTATTACATATACACATGAGTCATATACTTAATTTGTAAGTATCCGGCCCCTAGTCACTCACTCTACTCCCTACACCATTGATTAGTGGCAGATTGATAAGGAAAAACAAAATATTAGTGATGATCAGCTTCATGCTCTAACTTTAACTAGAAATTTGGTATTTCTTCTAATAAAAAAGGTTCTCGAAGTATATTATGCGTCTATGTTCTAGACATCTATAATAAAAACCTGAGGAAAAAAGGAAAATCCTTTACAAACCTTTAGATTTTCTTATATAAAATTACAGTTAATATAATGGATTTAAATTTTCATTTTAGCGAAAGTGACAATTACGCCCCTGAGGTTTACACTAACCTATTGTTTACGCCCTTACTTTTTAAAAATTACACTTTGCCCCTGGATTTTTTTTATGCTGTCTAATAAGGACTTCTGAAGCTATAATTTAAACTATACTATAGTTATTTTTCAGTAATTTTAGTCTCTCTAATATTTTTTTTATAATTAATAGATATTTTAAATTATTAATTTTTCATTTCTGTAAATTCAATTTTCTTCTAGGACATGCATATCGGTATTTTTTAAAGTTTGGTTAGCTATGAAAAAAATATAAAAAATCTTCAAATTACTGAAATATGATTATCATATAGTCTAATTTAGATTTTCAGAAGTTGTTGTCAGATACTATAAAGAAAGTAGGGGTAAAATGTAGGTTTCTGAAAATAGAGGAGGTAAAGTATAGGTTAGATCAAAACATAGAGGAGGTGATTTTGTAATTTACCCTAAAATTTTCCCTAAATTATGGTAGAACGCGTGTTTAACGTGTATTGCAGATATGCGGCATGCATTATATATATTGTCAATTTGATGTACTGTATTTTGGGTATCGACACTTTTTTGTATGTTTTCATATAAAAAAATTATTGTCTTTCATGTCTGTGCATTAATGCGAAATCGGTGCAGCATAGCAATAGTTAATATCATCTTTGAAGGTTTGTGGTTATTCAAAATAAGAAGAAGATAATTGTAGTTGTTATATCCCATGTGCATATCATTTATATGTTTCTTCAATTTAGTTTTGACTAAATCGTATAATTACAATAATAGACATTTGTGTTCTATAGATAATAACAAGAGCAAAAATATTTGAAAAGTCGGTACAAAAAAAGTTACACGTGTTTTAGGACATAATTAAAGGAAAAAACAAACGAAGAAGAATGAAAAGAAACGAGAGATATAGAGACTTAAGGAATACGCTCATAGGACCCCAAGTTTGGGTGTGACTATCCAACGCCCCAAAAGCCATGGCTGGTTGGTTGTTTTGGTGAACTAGTAATGACCATTATGATGGATCATCGTGTGGTTGAAATCCTTGGACCCGGACAAGCTACCTGGCTTTCAAACTTCACGCCTAATCATCGGCTCCTCAATTCTTCACATACTATTCTGCTGCCCTGTGCCTCAATCTAGTGCAAGATTAAGAAAACAACAGTTAGAGACATTAATTATATATTGATAATTACTTATATATAGCTACTATATGCTGGCATTGGATTTGAAAATACAAAACGTTGCACCAAGAGCTCTTTACAAAAATGTAGCTCATATAAAACTGGATGGAAATTCCTATATCTAATATTGTTGTACTTTAAACTAAGAGTCAATTCATTTTAACTTAAATCAACTAAATTTAAAATGACTTAATTTTATTTTTACATTTTTTGCTCAAAACTAATTTCATTTGGAAGACAATATTACATAAGTATAATAATCTATTAAAAATAAATTTTTTTCAATTCTATTAAGGGTCCATTCATTTTAGTCTAATACAATTGTAGTAATGTGTTATTGGCACAAGCACTTCTAAACAAATTCTAAAAGTTCTTGAAGTTTCCAATATTTACAGTCATACCCTAGTCTCACTACTCCACTTCTATCCACTTAAACTGTCCAGCTGACCCATTGTTCCCATAGACTTGCTTCTCACTCTGCCACCTCCTATCCAGAGTCCTCCTTATTCGGCCTTCTGATGACTCGGTCGAAGAAGAAAAGGCGATGGAAGAAGAAAAAAAAGGGGATGGGCACTTTGTTTGCATTTCGTGGAAGTGGAGGGCAATATCAGAGGACAAGGGTAAAGGCCACAGGCCTCAACGGGAGATCTAGCCACGCGGTGTCCTTGTATGGAGATTGGCTAGGCGGCGGCCTCCTCTCGAGATCAGCTAAGTGGTGGTCTTGTCTTGATAACAAGATGGACGGTGATAAGGTAGGGGTAAAGGCACGATCTCGCACAATGGACAACAAAGAAGAGCAAGGGTGGTAATAGGTTGGCAAGTTAGGCAGCGGTGGGCTAGGAAAAGAAAGACCGATGAGGCTTTAGGTTTGAGGGTGGGCAGGGTATGTAAATTTGACTAACTTCAATGAAAATTTCAAATGATTTCCATGTGAATGACCCAATAACATGTTAATCTATTTACATTAATACAAAATGAAATAGACCTAAATTTTTATGAGTTTTTCTTTTTAATGCCTGAAAATAGAAAAAAAATCATAAAAATTGAATAACATTATGAAAATTTTCTTTTTAAATGGATTATTACATTTTTATAATATTACCTTTTAAATAAAATTGGTTTCGGATGAAAAAAATGTAAAAATAAAAATAAGTCATTTTAAATTAAGTTAATTCAAGTTAAAACAAATTGGCAACGTGGTATGATTGGTCCTGGCTATAGTATATGTAACATTACACATTTAGTTCAGTGTTAATTCTTTTTATTGCAATTGAAAAATATAATATAATGTCTAATATGGCAGTTTTTCATGCATTAGAATTGGAATAATATGAGAAATCAGTTAAACTATCTTACGTAGATCATATTTAATTTGTAGATATTGTTTATCTTATTACAAATGTTAGTATGATTTTCAACATTTCCATTAGTAAAATGAAATAACTTCATTCACAACTTTGACCAATTTTCATTAATTTGGTAGCATCTTGATTTTGTGTGATTAAATTTTGGCACATGACTGAGACTAACATTCACAATATTCTAACACATGACTAGCATGACTAAGACTAACAATAACACATGACTAAGGTGAGGCATAGTTTTGAAACTTTTGTCATTTACTCAACATAAGATTGCTCTTTCTTATGATGATTATTACCTTTGGACGAACGAGTTTCCGGACCACATTTCAGCGGTTGTAGCCATTAACCATATGATTGTTTAACGAAATGTATGGATGCTTTCTATCAAAAATTAAAAAAACAAAAACAAAAACAAAAACAAATTGCCCCATGGAATGAGCGACCCTGGGGCAAATAATGGGGAATTGAGAGGACTAGGGGAAAGCAGAGGTGGAGAGGAGTGGGTCTGGCCGTCTGGGCGCGTGTCCAAACAGCGGTGAGATTTCGATGAAAACGAAGCGAGGGCGGAACAAATCCCAACAACCAACTACTGCCAAACTGAAACGTAGCTATAAGAATTGAAGCAAGCCGTCGCGAAGAACCACAGCTCACACACACAAAGCACCGGTCTTCGACTTCTCCGTCTCTCTCTCTCTCTCTCTCTCCCCCGCGGAGATCTCTCTGAAATCGCAACAAATCTCCCTTCAAGTTCTTTGAATCCTTCTACTCATTTCAATGGCCTCCATCACCGGAGCTTCCGCCACATTCACCTCTCTGTCTCTCAGGCAGAACAAGGTTTACCTTCAACCTCACCCTTGTAATTTCCTGTTATGTCTCTTTCGTTTTTTCTTCTTGTTGCTATGACCTTGGTTTTGTCTGATTAGAACTCAAGAATCGGGATTTGATGCTAATGCTTTATGAGGTTGTTGATGAAATGGGGTTTCCTTTCTTCTGGTCGATTTGGGGTTAGATCGACATTTCCTGTCTGGGTTTGGGGAATGAAATTGAAACTAGGCATTTCTTACGAAGTTAAAGCCAGTGAAATTCATCTTCTTGGTTTGCTGATAGTAGGGAGCTCAAAACCTTGTTCATGCGTTTTTCAGCTAATGGTTTTCATAAATCGTCTGCGGTTATCGTTTAATTTTCAGGTGATAATTTTCCGTGCTTCATTTTTCACCATAAATTCCATCAAAGTTTTAAAATACTCAGCTAATTGGATGGAAATGCAAATGATTTTGCAACGGGAAAGCTACTATATCCTCAGATCTTGATGATTTCAATTACTACGATATGCTCAACGCTGGGGAAATGAATTCGTGTTTGAAGGTTAAAAAGAAACTCAACTCATCACCGACTGATGGGTACTAATCCGCTTGACGTTTGTGTTGCTTTTTTTTCAAATAGCGCTTAGGACAGAGAGTTTCTGCGGCATATGACCTTTTGATTTTCGTGTGCTAGATAGGCTTAAGCAAGAACCAGATCAGTAGGTTCATGATTTCAAAATGTTTACCATTATGCTGTTATTTTCTTCTTATGATTGAATGAATTGTCAGGTACCTGCTCGTCTGAGCTCCAACCCAAATTCAGTTTCGCTTTTAATCAATGGAGGTTTCCCATCCCTTAGGATGCGTTCAAGATGCTCCCGCATTTCTTGTGCGGTATGGTCTGCAACTTGTTTTGCCTCACATATTGAACTTGGTTCTTGTGCTCGTTTGCCTGGGCACAACTTGTTTAACAGTGCAATTTCCTCCCCTTGACAATGAAGTGCTGGAATTGAGTAAATTTATCTGGGACCAGTAATCCTGCGAGATTTAGGAGCTGAGCATTTTATGTGAGCTTAATAGGTGGCCAGAATGATTATTAGGGTAATTAGTATATGATCTTCTTTGGTTCTTTGCCAAAAATTAACGCTGTTAGCATAATAATGAGTTGCTGTGCGCATGAGTAATTCTACCAGCCATTGTAATAGTACATGCCTGTAGTTATTGTATGGGGTAAATACTTGCAAATAGAGCTTCAGGAGTCCCATAATACTATGCATCGTATAATGTATCTTAAAAGGACATCTGAGTAGCAGGAGTACATGATTTTCATGATTTTCAAGTGAGTGTAAATTGCATGTTTCAAATAGTGTCATTTGCTGACAAAAACTTCTTCCAAGCTTGTTCCTATCCAATACGAGCGCATTTAATTCTAAGCATCCTAATCCAGAAAAGTGAAATCAATGGTTTTTTTCTATCTGGGGAAAAAGGCGATCTAAAGATAAGCAACAAAATGAGCAACAGAACTGTGTATTTTCAGGCCAAACCAGAGACGGTGGAGAAGGTGTGCAATATAGTGAAGAAGCAACTGGCACTACCAGATGATTCTTCAGTAACAGGAGAATCTAAATTTGCTGCTCTTGGAGCTGACTCGCTTGACACGGTACCTGAACATCTACCATTTTTTTGTGTCCTCCTCACTTGTGCTTATATTGTTTGCCATCTTGCTTGTCTCTGGTTTGACTGTGTTATTCCCTGTTTCGTGGTGAGATATATTACATGGATGCTTGCTATCTAGTTCAAATTCGTCATTTCTCAAAGATTACCTTGTGAGCATAAGCTTGTGGACGAAGATCCTGTTTTTCTGTTAGAAATTCATAATTCACTATCTGTATACTCATTGTAACACTTGCATGCTGAGCCTTTGTGGGCACTTTGGAATTTCGTGACATTTGGTGCGTGTTATTCAGGTTGAGATTGTGATGGGACTCGAGGAGGAATTCGGGATCAGTGTAGAGGAAGAAAGGGCTCAGAGCATTGCCAGCATCCAGGATGCTGCAGATCTGATCGAAGATCTCATAGCAAATAAGGGTGCCTGAGAAGCAACCTTAAATTGTACTAGAAGCAACTTTAGTCCTACAGAAGCTCCTCTGCTTCACTTAACATGCTGTTTTTGGTTCTTCGAGTTTGGTTTTCATGCACTTAGGACTTTGTAAGCTCTATGAACTCTCTTGAAGTTTGAGTGTCTCTTTTAATGTTTTGTTCACCTAGAAGAACAGAGGTTTGTCTCCTCTTCCGTCTTACCTCTCCCATATTACTTGTCCCAATTTGTTCGGTTCACCAGAATGCCTGGTTGTTGTACGGATTTTATTGCTGGAAGCCTGAGACTACAGGCCTTGCGGTCCCTGCCTTTTGCGTCCCGGTTTTCCTATCCTGCCAGGCGGGCAATTGATTTTGGATTTTCGCATTTTTCAAACTTAGGTCCCGGGGGTTCGCGCGATTTGGGTTGGGCCTCGTTGGCGACTTCAATGCGTTCGGTCGTTATTTGATTGGTATCCGTACAATTTAGCAGAACGAATTTTGACAATTTGCAATTAATGATTGTAATTGGTCTGAGTTACATGGTTTATCTTCAAGTAGTTACACAAAAAGATGGAAAGTATGATTTTTTAAAATTTTAAGTAATAAAAAAATTGTAAAAATAATAGTGGGAGCAGCAGTTAAGATTACAAATAAAATTATAAAATTGTAAAATTATGAAACTTAGGTATTGCCCTCATGAAATTTTATTACGTATTTATGTTCTAATTATGGTCTATCACACAACCTTTCTAAAAATGTTTTTTTAAACGATATCTTATGTGATGGGAATATCGTTCAACTCACCAAGTCACCATACACCTATGTGCATCATCTTGCATTTTTTAGGCCGACAATGATTAATGAATCATGTACTGGACGACAAGTAATTAATATATATATATATATATATATATGCTGGATTTGACCTGAGCCTGAGTAAGAACTTCAGCCTCTTTAATCCTCCATGAAACCGTCGGCCAACTTTGAATCTATTGCCACTTGAATGTTTTTTACGAGTTTTGAACGGATATACCCATACTCTAGAGAGACAAGCTATTACCAAACAATATTTTTATGCTTAAATTATTACTCTTATAATGACATAATCTTATCGTTTAATATAAATTGTTTAGTACTATAAATTGCTCTACACCACATAATTTTATTTTATTTTATTTTTTTATGTTTCATTACAAAGAAAAAGCATTTTTGAGGTAACAAGAAAGTGCCAAAACCAGCTGAGATATATATAATGTTGTGTGTGTATTTAGAAATATACCACTAAGATATTATAATATAAAATAATATATTACATAACGTTACTTTGAGAGAAAATTTATTTTTAAATATAATAAATACCATATTAGACTAAAGTCAAAGCCTAGGAGACTACACCAACCTAATTTATCAATAGTATTATATTTTTAAAATAATATATTACATAACGTTATTTCTTTTTGCAACTAATACTAATTTGAGCATTGGAAAGCCTCTCTTGAGAATAAACACTCTATGAGCCTTTGAACATCGACTTCATATGCATGAGTTTCAATGTTTTTCACATAAGCTCAGTGTCAATTTTATGTGACAATCAGTACTTTAGACATCTATAATTATACTAATTTGGGAGAATTTTGGTAGGGTTTGGATTGGACGAGAGATAGTAGCCTTAACTCGTATATATTCTAAGACTTTACGTATTGAATACAGATTCAGACTCAAATGATAAATGGTTGTTAACAAGAAATAAAAAAAGGGCATGCCAACTCAACTGCCCTAAACCCCCCAAACAGGACAAAGCTCGCAATTCCATTTCACATTTGGCACTTGGCAGCAAGTTAAGTACTCCCCCTGTCCCGTTTATTTTGCTCCATTCCAAATTATACGTAGTTTTAGGCAGAAAGCTAGTTTCCACGCATTTCCCAATTTTACCAATCCTAATTAGTCGTTCACGTTTCTTCGTTGTTCGTCCGTTGGATTCACTGTTGGTCGTCTGTCGTCTGCCGATCCCATCGATCGTCGGTTGTCAGTCGATCATCTTCATCGTTCGTCGTCCGCCGGTCTCATCGAATGCCTTGTCTCGTCATCGTTTCATCCACTGCGAGATCTCGTCTTGTCGGCCTCGTCCGTTAGTCCTCTCCCCATCCGTTCCTCGATTCATCCGTCGTTCCTCGATTCATCGGTTTTCTCCTGTTCGTTCGTCTCTCCTCGCCTCCGCCCATTCCTCGATTTTCTAGCCTCCTCGATTCGAATCCTCTACCCATTCCTCAATTCTTTAGCCTTGTTGATTGTGCCCTTTCCACATCTGGTCCATCTCCCAACTTGTCCATGGCCGATCGGGATAAGGAAGTGCTGATAAGGTGGTTGCCATGGCCAATTGGAGGGAAGTAGTCGGAGACTCGTAGGGAAGCCGAAGGGCTGAAGCGTTTTTTAGTCCAATTCTATTTTGGGCATTAAGGACGTAATTGTCTTTTGAATGAATAAAGTTTACTAAAAAGGGAAATTGTGCAAAGTTTTGGGACATCTCTAAAAGGAAAATGGAGCAAAACTTTTAGGACGGAGGGAGTAAATAGGAACCTTTTTTGTTTCGTCATGCAACGGCAAATAGCAAAAATCGATCAATGAATAGAAGCTGTTTAGTTGAGAAAGAGGCAAAGGAAATAATATGGTTTAATTGTGTCCATGGCTCCTAATATTTAATAATTGTACTATTTTGTACCTTAATCTCGATATTTTATATAGAAAGTCTCAAACCTCATTTAAGCGTTTGATTTTGAATTTTTTGTGAATGAAAATTATTAGTACGGATGAGAAATGCCACATGATACATTATCATGGATGATTTGCTACAGTAATATAATAAATTATCTGTTATTGATGATGTGAAAATAATAATAATAATAATAAAACTTGAACCCACCCCAAGAAAAAAAAAAAAAACCCTCCACATCAAACAGCTGCCACCTCTCCCAGGAATGCAGATGCTTGATTCTTCTGTATATGTACAAAATTGTCATCGCCAATTAGCGCCCACTCGTTGCCTAAGCCAGCAACAGTGACAGCTTCGCCAAACGAAGTTGGCGGCTCCAATTAAAAGACCCGGACATCTACCAAGCGAAGTTGATTGAGGTTGATCGCCCAGGTGACCCATCCACCATAATTAGGTGGAGCTGTAGGAGGAGAGGGTTGGGAGATCGACGGCGAGGTTGCAGCAAAAGATAGAGGAGGAAATGAGTAGATCAGGGGGCGGTCGGCAGTTCTAGTTTGGGTTTACTCTGTCTAACCCACATCGCCTGAAAGGCCAACTCTCTCGCTGCCTATTTTATCCAGAAAGAATTCTTGAAGAAGCTGAACTCCTCTCAAGATTTCACGATCGAATTCTTGGCCCAATTATCTTCGACTTGACCTTGCCGTCTATTCCAAGACCTCAAGTTGAGACCTTCCTCTACTCCCTGATCTCTCTGCTTGATTCACTGCTCTCACTCCTTGTCTTCTTCTTCCTTGGCTAACGATAGCAACGAGAAGGATGAAAATTAAGGCAGGTTCAAGTAAATCAAACGATTATGATGGCTCATGGGTGGAAAGCGATGGTGGCCGGAGTGGAGCCGCTAGATTTTTTTTTTTCATTTTTTCTTCTTTTCTATGTCATTAGCAATAGTTGAGATGTGGATAGGTATTTATGATTTATTGTGTCAATGTGGCATTTTTCATCCATACTAATAATTTTCATCCACAGAGGATAAAAAATAGAACACTTAAATGGAGTTAGAGAATTTTTATGGTATAATAATTAAAAGTTAGGGGCCATGTACTCAATTAACCCGAAATAATAGCGCTTAAAGTCTTAAACCCTTTTACTCTTGAACTTCACCGACTCAAACGTTTATCCCTAAACTTTGACTTAAGTTCATTTGCCTCTTAAACTTTTGAAATTGATACCTTTTACCTTTCAATTAACTTGCATGGTTATATGAGGGCCGAAAGCAAGAAAAAATGGATGTTGAAGGGCTAACTAGCAATTTTTTCCACATAAACTTCTAGTTATGTGAATAAGTTGGGTTCTAGAATTAAATGAATTATATTTCGGTGCAGCATATTGGTTGGGTTGTGTAGATTATATAGGATTAGTGGTTATTTGAATTGCTCGAATCGAGAAGATTGAAGCAGATAATTAAAATAATGTAAAAGTTTGAATCAAATGGTTAGCTAGCTCTTCATCTTCCATTTTATCTTTGTTTCGATTTTCATATAACTTATACAACCATTTAATTAGGATAAAGGGTAAAAGTTATCAATTTCCAAAGTTTGAGGGGTAAGTGAATCTCATTCAAAGTTTAAGGGGTAAAAGATACAGATTGCTAAAGTTCAGGGGTGAAATAGTATTTAGGCCGAAATAAAATGGTAGGCCAAAGCAGTTCAAAAGGCCATCCCACCAACTCTCTCCGCCAAGTTGCCAACAACCTTCCTTCGCTTCCCGTTTCCATCTTCCTCGCCCAAACTTTGATTGTTCGCCACCAACCACACTACAAGAGCCTTCCCTCTCCCTCTCCCTCTCCGCAATCTCTCGATTCTGTGCTCGTCAGCCTCTTTCGCAGCCTAGCTAGCAATGGAGGCTACAAACACTCTGGTAGTACGGCTTTTCTTGCCATCCAAACATAAAAGTAACTCGTGTCTATGCGATTCTATATGTTGTCCAATGTTCGTGATTGTTTTCTTTTGATTTCAGCTCGCTTCGCCGTCCATAGGATGGCGAATGGGAAGTGCTCTGAAGAAGAACCCGACGCTGATTTGCGCCCCCATAATGGCAGATTCGGTGGATATGATGTTGGCCGACATGGGCAAAGCCAAAGCTGCTGGTGCTGATCTCGTCGAAGTACGATTGGATAGTTTGAGAACTTTTGATCCTCAGCTCGACGTTAAAATCCTTATCCAAAACTGCCCTTTGCCCACTTTGTTCACCTACAGGTTTTCTTATCTTGTTTTCTTTTTCCTTTTTCTTTTTGGGCTAAATTTTGGGTATGGTTCTTTCTTTAGAATCTGATTCAATTCATGTTCTTCTGGAGTATGTTTGTAGACCAACATGGGAAGGTGGTCAGTATGCTGGTGACGAAAAAGAGCGTTTAGATGTACTGCAATTAGCCATGGAATTAGGAGCTGATTACATCGACGTTGAGCTTCAGGTTTTAGCTCTCCTCCCCAACTTCTAGCTTCAAATGTTGTTATTTGTGTGACTAGTTGGTCTACAGCTAACGGAATTTTTCTGGTTGTTGGTTGTCATGTAAGCAAATTTCTTTGTAGAGAAGGTAAACAAACTCTTTGCCCGGTTATGAACAATTTGATTTCTCTCATTTTGTTTTAAGCGTGCTGAGGTTTTGTATAAGGTTTTCCTGCTATTGTGGATGATTGCTGATCTCTGTTTTTGATTAAAAAAAAAAATGGTGTGACTCTAAACAATTTATTGTGAAATGCGGTCATATTGCTGTTGAAAAAAGAACAAGAGTTTTGCACTTGAACTGCTGCTGAATCTATTAAAGGTTTATAAAATTGATAATTTTTGGAAATTCTTTCTCAGTTCCCAAACTGATGAGTGCTGGTTGACATAAGTTTATGATATAACTTTCATGATGGTACAGTTTTGTCACTTGATGCTGAGCTGGTTCATATTTCTTTTTGTTTTGATAGGTCCTTTTTTTTTTTGTTTCTTAACCTCGGATGTTTTCCTTTTCCCTTTATTTCACTCATAAACAGTCACTTCTTACTTTCCCTTTTTCATGTTTGAAATATATATAGCAAATTCTCCCTCTTATTGGGACTCAGGATATTTTGATCATTTTTCATTCTAAATATGAGGAAAATATACTGATTCAAACAAAAAAATTGACTGCAATTATTTTTTATTTTTATTTTTTTTTCTAATCAGATGTCGCGTGTTACTTTCTAAAGTTCTCATTCTTGTCCTTTCCTGGCTTCTGACTGTTGATTTTCACCACCGTTTCCCTGTTAAGGCTGCAGATGAGTTCATCAGATCCATTAACAGGACAAGGCCTGAAAATGTAAAAGTAATTGTTTCTTCACACAACTATGAATACACGCCATCAGTTGAGGAGCTTGGCAACCTTGTTGCTAGAATACAGTCAACGGGAGCAGACATAGTGAAGATTGCCACCACTGCCCTGGATATCTCAGATGTGGCTCGCATATTTCAGATAACCGTGCATTCACAAGTAAGACCGTGCCTGACTTGTTGTGAATAGAAATCTTAGCCATTTGTGTTGTGGCTTATACTTGGTGCTTCTGGAAGATATAGTTTATGGTTCATTAATGGATATAAATTCTGAAAATATTCTTGCATTTGTACATCATTATGGTGCATATATAGAATGCTTGCCAACAATATGTATAAGCAAGTTTTAACTGGAGTAGTGATGACTGGTTGCTGATTGTTAAATAGAAGTAATATGTTGGCTGGATAGAGTGGCATTCGGTCCATTTAGCTTCAGCAGGTTTTAGGAGATACCTTTTGAGATGGAGCTTAGGTTCTGAGGTTTTCCAAAACAACTCCGTTAACTTATCTGCGTAGGCTCAAATTCTTTAGAATTGGGATGTTGGATTTATGAATGAAGGAAATTGTCTTGGGTTGAGAGAAATGATTTGCTGATGTATGTGGTGAAAAGCCCATCATTCATGATCACAATGTATCTGAATATAATTGTATGTTAACAAAAATATATAATTCTAATAATAAAGGGGCCTTACACGACTTGTTGTGCTGTTGTGCTTGCCCATTTATTCTTGTGTGAATGCAATTTCAGGTTAATCTTTTATAGAGAGAATTGATTCTTTATGCTGCAAGATGTATATACTAGAAATTAACTGGTTTTGTCTGTTGGACCATCTAGGCTCCAATAATTGGCTTAGCTATGGGTGAGAGGGGCCTAATGTCAAGGATACTCTGTGCAAAATTTGGAGGGTATCTCACTTTTGGAACCCTTGAGGATGGTATGGTTTCTGCTCCAGGTCAGCCAACACTAAAGGATCTGTTGGATCTATATAACTTCAGGCAGTTGGGTCCTGACACTAAAGTCCATGGAATTATTGGGAAACCTGTCAGCCACAGCAAATCACCACTTCTCTATAATGAAGCATTCAAATCAGTTGGTTTTAATGGGGTGTATTTGCATTTGTTGGTTGATGATGTTCCAAAATTTCTACGTACTTACTCATCAACTGATTTTGCTGGGTTCAGGTTTGTCCTCTTGATGGTTTTTATTGCAACATGTAGATTAATACCACGTAAAGCTGTGTTGCTTTCTTCTGTGCCATGTAAAACTAGGCATGTCATTTGATAGATTGTCCCAGGATAAATCTAGACTAGTAATTCTACTCTAAATATGTTAGTCAACTGAAAGGCGCATATTATTGGAGAGCATTAAGTTTTTTGGCTTGGATAATCAGGTGTAATTGCATTTGATCAATGTGCAGTGTTACAATTCCTCACAAGGAGGTGGCAGTGGACTGCTGTGATGAGGTTGATCCTATTGCAAAGGTACTATGTGATATCTATTCTTTTGATACTAGTACTTTTGTCACTTCGTCTAAACTGATCTAGTAACTAATGAAAAAAAGATCTTGTTCTCTTAGAGATTCTGGAATAACTTACCTCTAATGAATCTGAATGAAGATATAAGTATTCATAGAACCTATTCTAGCTAGCCTGGTGGATTAAGGTTTAGTGGATTGATATATGGATTGCATTGTGTACAACTGAAATTCGTGCACCTTTCTTTGTTTGGACATCTTAGCATCTTTATTATATAGTTTAATGCTATATCAGATTTTATTGTTCATTAAATACACAGTCAATTGGAGCCGTTAATTGTATTGTAAGGAGACAAAGTGATGGGAAGTTATTGGGCATCAATACAGATTATGCTGGTGCTATTTCTGCGGTTGAGGATGGCCTACAAGGTTTCTTGTCCTTTTTTGTGCATTTTGAGCTTGTAGTTTTCAAACTGTTTTTGTTTTGGTTTGCTTATCCAATCTTTTCAGTGACAGGTACATGGAGTGCTACTCGATCACCCTTAGCAGGTAAGCTCTTTGTTGTTATTGGTGCTGGTGGAGCTGGAAAGGCACTTGCTTATGGTGCAAAAGAAAAGGGAGCGAGGGTTGTTATTGCCAATCGGACCTATGGTAAGGTTCTTTATGATTTTATTTTAGGTAAAATACAAAAATGTTTAATCTGAAAGAAGGTCAAAATTGGAAAAGTGAGAAATGCACTCACATAATCATTATAGAAAGTAAGGAAAGTGGTTATCGTGCTAGGACAACAGAACTCTTGTGTCAAACTGCGAAAAAAAATTCACAGGTTGTTATTCCTAGAATGATGAAACCACATTTGATGTTTTTTAAAATACCCTTTATTTTATATACTTCAAAGCATGCTTATGCTAACGTACATGGTAATCTCTGTATCAAGCTTACTGACATTGCCTTACTTGGTCTTCTTTTGAACTTGAAGAACGGGCTAAAGAACTTGCAGAGACAGTTGGTGGAGAAGCTTTGTTGCTTGCTGATTTGGATCATTTCCATCCTGAGGAGGGCATGATTCTTGCAAACACAACGTCGATCGGAATGCATCCAAAGATCGATGGAACACCTATTTCAAAGGTAGCTTACGTGTCTTACAGTTTTCAGTTGTTGTTGCATCCCTGCTTTTCGTGATGTTTGGGTGTGAACGAACTTAAGCATTGCTACTATGAAACATTACTTTTGACATCATTAGTTCTTCTGCCTGTCCGTACAACTGGTGGACTCTGAAGTTTATCCTCCTTCCTATTGTCTTCAATAAAATAATTGTTAGCTGACAGTCAAAACAGTTAATTGCATGGGGGACAGCTTTTTTGCAATGGAACTACTGTTGATTTAATTTTTAAAACAATATTAACTATGGCAAAGATATGTGGATCTGGGTTGAGAAATGAGATGCTTGGAGTTGAGATGTGATGTTCCAGCACAAACGTATAACCATGGTTGTCGAAAAGGGAATTGGTGCCTCTTTGAAAACTTAATGAAGGATTGGCTCATTGCATGACAATATAAGCTACTTCTAATCATAGTATTCCGATCAACGAAAAACTGTGATCAAACATATAATTACAGGAAGTTTTTCTGCATTATTAGCATGGTTAGGAAAAGCACTACACAGATAACATACTGATGCATAATTAGATCAGCCTTCACAGAAAAGAATGAAATTTCTTCGCAGTCAGGAGGTGGGAGCTTTTAGTATTGCTTCATTAGTTTCCCGAAACTTTGTTTTGTTCTAACTTGTGTAGTAGCATCCTGAAGCTGCTAATGTCAAAGAACTAAAGTGAGTTTTTGCTTTTGTAGCATGCCTTGAAACATTATTCATTGGTGTTTGATGCGGTCTATACCCCAAGAATTACTAGACTTCTGAGAGAAGCTGAGGAATCTGGAGCAAGAACAGTCACCGGCCTTGAAATGTTCATCGGTCAGGCATACGAACAGTTTGAGAGGTACACTGGATTGCCTGGTAAGATTACTCGCCTGCCAAAATAGATATGCTAAACTTCTTTTCTTCCTGAGCTAATTGGTCTGATGTGATTAGCGTCCACCTTTTCTTGGTCATTTCTTCTGCAGCACCGAAGGAACTATTTCGGGAAATCATGGCGAAATACTAGTGTTGGTTTATCATGCCTCGCACCTTCCAATTTTGTTTCCCAATCACATGTAACATTGCATTCTATTTTCTTAGCTGTGAACTTGGACAGGTAAAGTACTTGTGTTGTGTTGCAGTTGTATATTCATCGTCATCATAGTGTAACCTTGATCCTAACAATATTAAGGTCAATGGTATAAGGTTCATAACGTGACTTGTTCACACATCAAACTTAATTTCTGCCCCCCTTCATGTCTTCCATGGGCTTCTAATACAGCTTGCTTCCGATTGAACTTGAGATTATTTTGCGCGTAACCAAAATAGATTGGCTCATTGGTCATATATCAGCTAGCTAAATATAAACAATTAAACAATAGCCTACCCAAATTCATATACAATGGATTTCTTAAAGAAGAGGGGGGGGGGGGGGGGGGGGGGATGAGGGAGGTACATTTTATTGAAATTGGATTTGAAACTTATTTTCCTTTTCAAAAAAATTCCTCGAAATCCAGTAAGTTATTCTTCAAAAAATTAATGAAGTGAATTAATTTTTTACTATATTTTATCACATATCTCACCTGTAATTCAGTTAGTTATGTTATTATATTCTCATCTTTATGTTTTATCTGGAGTTCTTGTGGACGTACGCCAGAGTCAAAACGCAACTTCTTTTTGTATTTTTTTTTTAACCCTGATTGTTCTATTTTTTTCTAAACAAATTTTACATGTAACTAGGAAATGGTTATGATATCTTTAGAGATATTTTTATGAGAAAGTTTGTATTGAGAATTTCTCTTTCTAGCCAAAGATGAAGAAGGCATAGATGTAATAATACAAAATTGGTTTGCATAAAAGCATAAGACTGTTGTCTACTTTTTTTCGAATATATGTTTGGTTGAATTTTTGTTTGTAATTTCCTATGGATGGGGGAGTTGTTATTGATTTAGAATTGGTAACTACAATTTAATATAAATTCTGAACATTTCTATATAAATTGTAGATACTAATATTGTTATAGGTTTTTATAGCAATTGTGCATAGACAGTTTTAAACATACATCACCAGGTATATATACTCAATCTATGATACTAGATATCTAACTATCATAACTAAACATTTAGACACCACAACCATGTAAATTGTACTCTTTGACACTATATAGGATACTTGGACACTATAATCGCACTTTTTAACATTATATAAATCTAAAACATATACTCGAAAAGGTAGACAAAATACTTTCTTATCAAATTTAGACACCCAACTTATTATATTAAACGTATAATTACCACAATCAAACTTTTATACCTAGTATGAAAATTAGTGATTCAATGCCCATTTCTACGTATGAGATATCTAATTCTATATATAAAATGTCTAACTATATCTACTTGGTGTCTAACTTTACATAAAATGTATCCAAATTCGTCTAAATGTTGACAAGACATAAACATGTATGCAAGACACTTCGTTATCATATTTAAAAACTCAACCTATCATACAATGTATTTAACCACTACAATTTGACATTTGATACCACAATTGTCACAAGCCTTGAACCTTAATCCCATCTTAGTTATATAGGATCCCAGGAACCTTACACCCATTAAGTGTTAGGCCTATATAAATTTGTCCTTAGTGGGCCTGCTAATTGATTAAATCCTTAATGCAATACTATTTTATACTATGCTTTACTATGGCTGTAGGTCAATGACCATAAAAATAATATATAATCAATGCAGTTGGCCAACAGTTCAAACATGCATTTATATAAAATATATTATTATGCATTGTGAATCCATACAAGCTACTAGGGAATACAACCACTAGTTCCATAGCATTTACCAGAGACATAAATTCCACACACATATATATATGTCTCACACAAAAGTATTATACATATGCTACACACTGAGAATCTGGGAATTCGATCCCACCTGAGTTACACTGTCAAAAAAATGTCACTATAGTGTTCAGGTATTCCTTATTCCTTGTCTCTATACAACAAAGGCCAGTAAGTTAGTATTCCAGTAATTAGGAACCTGCAAGAAAGAAACTCAACAATAATGTACGATATTAATTACTTTTTGCACACCTGGTATCAAAACACTAATAACCAGTTCTTTTATTAGTTATTAGCCCCAGGTCCACCAGTATTTGTACACAAAATATGTAAGGGATGTGAGAACCAAAAATTCTCAGTAAGGGTTATGACCTGCAAGAAAAAGAACAATATAGGATCTTGCATAATATCCATAAGGATATCTATATATGTATGCCTCATGCACTTGAGCTCAAATCATAGTACTAGAAACTCATATTATTGGCCAATAACTATGGGAGTAGCTAGTTCCCACAATTCCTTTACCCATTTGCCTTACAATTGACAAGTCCAACTTATCCATATAAATACTGCTTTGAAAGCTTCTTAGTATTTGCCAATATCCCTTATTTTATGTACAGGAGTGAACTATTTGCTTATTTAGTGCATGTGTTAGTTCTACTTTTATAAGGTTTTGTGAGTAGTTAAGGACACCTCCACCTCTTAGGTCCATCTAGGTCTTAGCCCATCATTATGACCTTAGGTATCATAAGTTCCTAACCCGTCATACTCACTGTAAATTAGACCATATTAAGATCCTTTTTGCCTATAGATACAAGTTTACAAATATGCACTTACACACTTCATATGCACTTCATAGTTTAGATTCTTACCAAACCCAATCATATAAGCTTCTCAAATAGTCATCAGTACTAAAATCATATGCTTATTAAATTTATTAATAATTCGGCCACTTGATATACAAGTATCATAGCCAAATTTATTTAACACATAAGTATACAAATTAAATAACTCTTACCTTAGATAACTTAGTTTGCAAGCTCAAGGCACCTGATTTTTTTGTCTCGGTTTCAAGCCAAACTTAGGTCTCTTCTTAGTAGCTTATGCTCAAGACCTATATTGATCATTTAATACATAAATAACCAATATTTAGGCTAATAATTAACAAATCCCCATATGGTTTGAATGACTAAATTAACTTTTACATTGATCTCAACATAATTGGCCCTTAATAAAACTTAGACCCAATATTTTCCTTTTGCTTGCTTGTTAGTCTTTTATACTTAGCAATAATCAAGCAATATTAATTCCAGCTCCTTCCTCTAGCCACAAACATCAAAAGTATATAGGAAAAGCTACGTATAACATATCAATCCATAACCTCGTAACCAAATACAATTTCTTTGTAATTTAAGTTATTTATCAACTTCCCATATTTACTTTATTCAATAAACATACATGGAACACAGTTTCCAGAAACTCCAGGTATGAAACGAAACCAGAAAAATTAGGGGAAAAATAATTTTTTTACTTACCTACAACAATTGAGCTCAACTCTAGCTCCTTATGCAAGAATACTTGATTTCAACCCCAAATTCTTACTAATTTGTGTTTAATTTAAGAGAATTTGGATGTTGGGAGCTTAAGCAAGTTAATCCATGGCGTTTCTGGGTGGAGGGGTGAAGTTTCGGGTGGTTAAACGTGGAAGAAATGACCCGGTTGACTTAATTAAAACTCCACCGCCTCACTTTAAAAATCACGTGCTCAGTGCCCTCTTTGTACTCCCCAGTAAATTTAGGTTTATTCGTAACACGCTTAAAAATTTAGTACCAAATTTGGTATTACGTGGCGCCTAGTTTCTTCACAGATATAATTACACAGCCAGTCTCAGACTTTCATTGATATTCAATTTTGTCCCTACCTTTATCAACGTTACATTTAAACCACTTATGAATGATCTAGTTAATTCAAAATTTCACAATGATAGAGCAGAAATTACAAAAAACTGTGATACCTCAAATTTAATATTTTATTATGCTCTATCCAACCGTGCAATAAAAATGGGTCACCATATGAAATGACCAAAATACCCCTCTTTGCCCGGCTTGCTTAAATGATCAATTTTATTCATTTTTAACTATTGGACCCTAAATTACCGAGATTTGGTTTGTAAATAAATTATCTAAAGTGTAATATATTAAATTAACTAATTACCTGACTAATTAGACTTATAGCTCCGAGGGCCATTACAACAATCGTAGACTTGTACACCATGGAAACATGGAACATATGCTCAAATATGTAAACAATACACTCCTTTACCAATTGTAGGCACTCAATCTATTATATCATACTCAATCTACCATACAATGCATTCAAGATTTAGCAACTACAAATTGTGAATCATTTCATCTTAAATATGGTACAAGAAATATTGAATGATTTGAATTAAAAAGAGTGAAACCATAAAATATTACTTAGTTTTTCCACTTAAATATCATTAAAAATGACATGATTATTACTCAATTAAATGTAAAATTTAAACAATCAAATTACCTTATCTGCGCCACTTGAAAAATAAACCAAAGACACTAACTGCCAGTTCGTTTGAAGTTAATAGAGCTGAGTTAACATGTTAATTGGTCTCAGTTTTAAAATCAATACAAAATCCCTCTTGAAGTTGTCTCAATTTACGCTCCTCTATCCCTAGGAAATCTAACATCGATTCTCCACATCTGTTGCCCCATCCACCGCAAAATTCTCCTTCGCCCGCCATGCTTTCAGCCCACCCACTCCCGTCGCATCTCCCCTTGAGCCTGCTGTCACATGATTGCGTCGTTCCGATCGCGCCCTCCTGATTTCGTCTGACCGAACTCCCAATCTCACCATTTGATCGTGCCCTCCCGATTTCGTCCGACCTCTCGATCTCAACCTTTCGATCATGCCCTCCCGATCCCATCCGACTCCTACTCTCGCCCTTCTGACTGCGCCTTCCCGTTCCAACCTCCTGATCTTGCCCTCCCCAATTGGACCCTTCTGATCGAGCTATTCCTCCTACAATTGTAATCAATTACAATCACCTCCGGCCTCATCAGAGATCTAGCGGGGCAGTGGTAAAGACAACGACAAGGTGGACGCCAAGGTCATTGGAAGCCAGGATGAGGAATAGCTGGGCGGCAGCTTGCGAAGATCGCCGGGCATAATGGGTGACTTGCCATTTTGGTCAACTTTAAGGGTAATTTGGAACTAGTTGGCATACCCACACCCAATAACACATTAGCTCACTTGTATTAACTTAAAACTAACAGGTCCAAGAGATTAGAATCAAACACTCAAATACTGAGAGAAGACACTATCGTTCCAGTGTTAAAACAGTTTTAACCTAGAGCTGTACCCTTTACTAACGGCGTTTTACTAAGAGTAAGTGAGCATGGGTTTTAAAAAAGAAAAAGGATAAAAAATGGAGCGAGCAGTGTTAAAAAAAAAACATTGAAACAGGAAGGAACCAAGGCGATACAAATGCGGGAACAGAAGCCACTTGAAGTTGTGGAAAGGGGGCAGAAAACCCGCTGTTGGAGCTATGCACCCAACGGAGATGTCGATCATGGAAGCTCCTAGACTCCGAACCAGCAGCACAAACCTATCGGTTACTAGGAAAAAGAATGTAAATGAAACAAATCATGAAAAGGGGCAGGAGGGTATGAAAGAGCGGGAGAGGAGCATTAACCGTACTACTGGGAAACGTCTTGAAGCTTCACGAGGACATAAATGGTGATTCAGGTTTTGATTTAGAATCGAACTTGTGGTGGTACTCCAGAAACGGAGCTAGAACGATATGAGCCCAAACATCTATCAAGTCACGTCCAGAGTTGTGTCTTTTGCGAGATCAGGTCGAGTCAGGTGCGCTCGTAAGCTGTTTGACGAAATGCCCCACAAAGATACCGTTGCTTGGAACTCCATGATTAGCTGCTACTCTCAACTGGGTCTTCACAAAGAAGCGCTTGCTCTCTTCCAATGCATGAGGGCTACCAATGAATTGCCTGACGATTTCTCGTTTACTGCTACTTTAAACGCCTGTGCCGGCCTAGCGGATGTTCGGAATGGGGTCAGGGTTCATGCATTAGTTGTTGTTTATGGGTATCAGTCTTCTTTGCCAGTCAACAATTCTCTAGTTGACATGTATGGGAAGTGTCTAGCTCCGGAGAGTGCCCGTGGAGTTTTTGAAGACATGGGTTATGCAAATGAAGTGACTTGGTGTTCACTTCTTTTTGCATATATAAACGCTGGCCTTCTAGAAACTGCAAGAGACGTTTTCTATACAATGCCTAAGAGGGTAGAGATTGCGTGGAACACAATGATAGCTGGTTATGCTCGGCATGGAGATATCAGAATATGCCTCGATTTGTTTACGGAGATGAGAGAGGATTTGTGTTGTCCTGATCAATGGACTTTTAGTGCCCTCATGAATGCTTGTGCTGAATCGTCAGAATATATTTGCGGAACCTTGTTGCAAGCTTTTACAATAAAAAATGGTTGGTCTCCTGCTGTGGAGGTGAATAATTCAGTTCTAAGCTTCTATGCTAGACTTGGCTGTCTGGATGATGCTATAAAGGAGTTTGAATCCACCGGAACTTGGACTCAGGTCTCCTGGAACGCATTGATTGATGCTTACATGAAAATGGGAAATACGTGCAAAGCTCATAGTGTATTTCAGCTTGTGACCGAGAAGAATGTTGTCTCTTGGACATCCATGATTGCAGGATATGTCAGAAATGGGGATGGAGAGGAAGCTCTTGCTTTCTTCATTGAGATGATGAGGAATTGTATATATCCAGATGATTTCACATTTGGAGCTGTACTTCATGCCTGCTCAAGTCTGGCAGCATTATGCCATGGTAGAATGGTCCATGGTTGTATAGTTCACTCTGGATTCCAAGCCTATTCATATGTTGGGAATGGCTTGGTTAACATGTATGCTGCATCAGGGGACATCATTAGCTCGAGACATGCATTTACTCATATTGTTGACAAGGATTTGGTATCTTGGAACGCAATGTTGTTTGGTTTTGCCGTGCATGGATTGTCCAATCAGGCTTTGAGGCATTACGAAGAAATGGTGGCATCAGGCCTGAAACCCGATAAAGTCACTTTCATCAGCTTGTTGATGACTTGCAGCCACTCAGGCCTCATTGAAAAGGGTCATGAGTTTTTCAAATCAATGGCATCAGTTTATGAGATCCCCTACGGAACAGATCATTTGTTATGTATTGTGGATATGCTAGGCCGCAGTGGGCACCTGGCAGAGGCAAAAGCGTTGGTTAACCGATTCTTCAATACTTGTGCCGGGAACGGCTCACATGAGGCCCTGCTAGGAGCATGCTCTATGCACAGCAATGTTGGGATTGGGATGTGCATTGGGAAAGACTTGAGGACTTTGGAGCCTAGAAAAGAGATTAGCTATGTGTTATTGTCGAATCTGTATAGCTCGAGTGGAGAATGGAAGAAGGCAGAGCTTGTTAGGAAGGCCATGGTGGAGGAAGGGGTAAAGAAAATGCCTGGTTGTAGTTGGATTGAGGTGAAAAATAAACTGGCTGTTTTTATTGCAGGGAACCACTCACGCCTGCAAGATGGTGTAGAACAGACTTTAAACTCAGTAAAATTGCATATGAAAAATATAGGATTTGATCAAGAAAGAGATAGTCGTCATTGGTGACAAAAAAAAAGGAGGAAAAGCATCACGAAACGAAAAATATAGGAAAGTCGGTGATGAGGAGGGAAGATATGAGATTGGCTAAACGAGGGCAAGGAAGATGTCAGGGTGAAGAACGCCACAGTGGTTAATGGCAGAGAGAACGAACAGTGGCTATCGGAGGTAGAGGCGGCGACGGAAAACTAAAAGGCTGAGGAGGTGGCTCTAATTAGTTTTAGGGTTTAGAATTAAAATTATTTTTCTATTATGATCTTTTTACTCTTATGCAAGTGGGCGCTTATGTACAAACAATGAGATTATACGTATATGAAATAATATAGGGACTAGCTTAATATCACATGGATTATACATATTTCTCACTTTATTTATAAATTCATACATTAAAATTTAAGTACTTGAAACTTGTATAGATAATTAAATATATCAATAATATGTTATGATCTCATTTATACAAATTTTCACAATATTTGTACATATCTGGGTTTAAATATCTTGTGACCCAATTATACATATCTATCACTATTTTAATACCTAAAAAAAAATTTGTATCCAGTGATGCTTCATTTTGTACAAAGAAAGTATAAGATAGGATAAATTTCAAATTTGGTCCTCTAACTTTAAGAGTTATTCTAAAATGGTCCCTTAACTTTAAAAGTAATTATTAAAATCCCTTATCTCAGCTCACATATCTTATTTAAGTCCCTACCATCTACCATCAGTTCAATAGTTATTTCTGACAAAAAATAACTATGTGGCACCCAAACTGTCACGTGTTATCTTATTTTATAACAATAAATGACTGCATTGAAAGAATATAAAATTTTAAGTTAAATTGACCCAAAATAATAACCTTAGGGACTTAGCCAACAGATCATCTTCTTCCTCAAATCTCTGCCTGCGGAAGCGACTCCGACTCCATCTCCAACCAAGCTTCTTTGCTTCTCCAATCAAAATCCCTTCCAATCGAAATCAAAATTTCCTTCTCCAATCGAACCTAAGGTGATCCATCGATGGTAGGTTCAATCGCTCGTTGCCCAAGAACCCCAACAGCCGACAAAACCACCGGTGATATTGTGTCGCCATCGAAGCACAGAGCCTAGCTCGACCTAATCACAAATCAACGATTAAACCCTCCTTCCCCTCCGAAAATCTCCCCTATTTCCCCCTGCCGCACCTGATTCCTGCCTCGACCTTGTGTCTTGCAAAAAGGACTCTCTGATCACTGGAGCCATCTAGAAGTCTCTCATCGCACACGAAATCAGTGTCCCCAAGTTGCCACCGCTTCCCAGTGCCCAATCTGAAGTCGCCACCGACCTTTGAAGGTGAGCTCCAAGGGTTCAAAGCGAAAGTCGCAAACCTCCAGCTGGCTGTAGCTTCGGCTCCCATCCTGAAACCGGCGCCGCAGAGACCTGGCGCTGCGGCCGACGGCATCCTTCCGATGCTGGACAGCTCAGAGTTCTTGCTGGGCCTGGGTCTTCACCGTGGTCAGTTATGGAGGCAAAAGTGACGACGGCTTCTTGAGGAGAGAACATAAGGGAAGATTGGGTTAGTTGGGTTAATGAGCCTTTTACGTCCATAAAATTTTGCTTTGTGTCAATTCTAACCTAAGATTTATGATCTTCTAACCTAAAATTTGGATGCCACATAGGCATTTTCTGTCAGAAATAATGACTAAACTGATGATATAAACCAAAATATGACACATAAGTTAAGTTATAGGACTTTAATATTCACTTTTAAAGTTAAGGGACCACTTTAGGATGACCTTTAAAATTAGGGAGACCAAATTTAGATTTTACCCGTATAAGATATATACAAATCATATAAGATATATATACAAATAAGATCACATAATGTTATAAATATATTTAATTATATGTATGAGTTTAATTTTTCATCCTAAAGCAGGCCTAAACATGTCAAAATGTGATAATACCAAAATTAGAGTTATATGCAAATCAAAAAACAATTATATATGGATCCAACATATAAATGAAAACTAAAAACTATCATTGATATAGTCAACTAGAAGTATGACTTCAATCATTTAAATATTTTCATATGTATTAATTAAATGAGATAAAATTAAAGTGTGAAATATTAATCAAAATGTTTGTACATGTGACTTATACGACACTCGGTATAGCTATAAACAAATACATGCACATAAATGTATAAATATTAAAACTTATATGTAAAAAATGATATGTATACAAAATAAGAGATATATGTGTAAATAATATTCATGAGACATTGCACAAATAAGATCATGAAAATCAATGAATACTTTTTTATTATTTTATATTAAGCTAATACTCCATCCATTCCATATTCTTTGCACCATTTACTTTTTAGTAATTAATCTATGATTTTTTATTTTTAACATTTTAGTATATAAATGAAGAACTTTTATATAAGAATGATAAATCAAGATATATAGTTTCTAAATATATTTTTTTAAATTTTTTTCTAATAAATATTAATTTGAATAAATTCAAGTTAAACTATTTAAAAAAGTTAAATTGTGTAAAAATATAGGTCGGAGGTAGTAACAAATATGTAAAAACTAGATAATAGATATGTATGAATTCAATGTAAAAAATGATGATGAATATATACAAATCATTGCTAAAAAAAGTGTACAAGTAACATCACGACTTTTTAATGCTATACTATCAAAAAGAGTAAAATCCACCGAAGGTTTCTTATCTTATTTTTTTGTCCTAAATGATTATCCTATCTTAAGATTGTTCTATCGAAATACCTTATTTAATTATATGCGTCTTAATTAGGTACTTTTTGTTCATTTCACCGTAAAAATAAACGGATTTTGCTGATGTGTCATTAATTGACATTAAAATAAATATAAAATAACAATTTTCATTCTCAAACTTTTCCAATTATCTATTCTAAACCTTAAACTTTTAAAGATCCGCAATTTTACCCAACTTCCTCTCTTCACTCTTTGCCGGAAACCTCACTGTCCAATTAAAGCCGCCGCCGCCACCTTGGTCCTTCTTCTTCTCCTCCATCGCCCTCTACCTCACCTATGCCCTCCTCTTTCACCTCGTTTCTCTCTCAGTCATTCCTTCTCATCTCTCTCTCTCTCTCTCTGAACATCTTCGCCGACACATTCACAATTCGAATTCATTATTCGCAAAGGAATAAAAATCAATGACGAACTCCACCACCGCCTCTCCTTGCTTCGTTGATTTCGTCCTCCTAAGTTTGAATCGTCGATTAGAATCGGCGATTTGTTATCCTCCACAACCCCCACCAATTTGTTATCCTACTTATCTTTCTCATTCACCTTCCCAAACTTCCTCCCTTTTGATTTGGAGCTCTTTGCCTTCTTCTTCCTTGGATTCTTCAGCTTCCCCTCAACTCAGCCTCTCCAATAACGCTTGCTCATCACACCCCAGAAACCTTAGATCTGGACGGTGGCGGCTGACAGTAATTCATGGCAATCGTGCAAGTGGCCCAAATTGGACAATAGATGAGGAAAAGGTCGAAATAGGGACAAGCGTCGCAAATCGTGGTGGGGTTACTGCCCTGGCAATGGTGGAGTTCATGGAAGGTGTTGCTGGCATCGTGCTCAGCAGAGGAGCAGAGTTAAAGAGCGGTGGGGGTTTGAAAGGGAAGGTGTAAACGGTAGATGTCTAAGTATAAATATTAAAATTATTGATTGAAAAAATTTAGAGACTAAATTTGTTATTTTACATTTCTTTTAGTATTAAACAATGTCACATTAACATTTTCTATCCAATTTAACAGTAAAATTGACAGAAAGTACTTGATTGAGACACGTAATATGAGCTAAAGAACTTCAATAGGACAATCTTAAGAAAGAGTATTCATTTGTTTCATTTGAGACAAAAAAAAAATAAGCTAAAGGACCTCTAATAGATTTTACCCCTATTAAAAAGTTTTGCTACAATTATTTTTTAGGGTAAATATTTTCAATTGTCCCTAAACTATGCCCAAGTTACTTATTCATCCCCAAATTATCATGTGTTGCACCACTCGTCCTGAAACTATTTAATTGTTGCTATTTTGTCCTGCCGTCAACTAAATCGTTAAATATGGACGGAAAAATGCTGCCACATCAGTAGTCATATCATTTTTTTCATGCCGCAATAGCGGCCACGTCATTTTTGCGTCCATATTTAACGGTTTAGTTAACGGCAGGACGAAATAGCAACAATTAAATAGTTTCAGGACGAGTGATACAACACATGATAATTTGGGGATGAATAAGCAACTTGGACATAGTTTAAGGACAATTGAAAATATTTACCCTATTTTTTATATACATTCAAATGAATTTACTCTGTTGTATTTATGTCTTTTCATGCTTTTACAATTACATTTATGTACTATTACTTTTTAATGCAATCTATGCATATCTAACTTATTTTTTTCAATGATAAAAAAATTATTTTTTTCATATCTGTATGGTAGATTTTTGCAAGGTATTTTTCTTTAAAAAAAACTAAAATTAACTATTAATTTTTTATTCTTTCGGCTGGACATAGTAATTAAGGATAAATTAGGATCCAAACAAGTAAAATCCTAGATTTTTTAGCATTCGGTTTGTTAGGTTTGGAACCGCTCCAAATACAATGATTTGATCGAATTTCAATTTTTACAAAATGTAATCAAATTGTGTGAATTACACATTAAAACCGATCTAAATAGTCTAGACTACATTTTTGCTTCTTTCATTTGATTTATTTGGCTATTTTTTCTAAGACCCAAGGACATAGTAAATGAGAATATAAGACAAATATTCAAAATTGTGACGAAACAGGGCCAGTGCCCTATTGGGTCATCTTGTAGGCCCTTAGGGACTATGAATCCCACTAAGTTACTATTGGCTAACTATTACTCGACATAATAAATTAAAATAATTTATATGCAACTAGTTTCTTAGCCTATCCAGTAAAAGATATGCATGCTTTTGTCCTGGCAATGCAAACGAATAAGTAGATTATTTGTTAAAAACGTTGCTCGAGCATTTCAATTAAAACATACTCAAAACGTGCCAAGACAGTGAAATACTAGTTACTTCGACTTCAAGTAATAGTTTGTGCATACTTTACACCACTAACATGTACCCAAAAGTAACTAGATGGTTTTACATCACAATGTATCCTAATAGAGGCAACTCCTTAGTACACAAGGTACTATATACATGAGACAAAAACCTAACTAAGATCATCTACTTGAGCCCCACCTTTGAGCTATCAAAGCTCCAAGTGCAAGCCCTTCCTTAGTCCTTGTGTACCTTTCTAGCCTTTACACTGTAAAGGCAAAAAACTTAGTTAATACATAGCTTAGTCCACAAGTAAACTTAGAATCACAAGGATTCTCAAAGAAGAATACATACAAAAGAGAAAGCTTAGGCCATAGCTATCATCTAGTATTAGGCCCGGGGTTAGAACCTGCACAATAAACTTAAGGGAGTGAGTACATGGATGTACTCAGTAAGGGTCCCTTGGGTACCTGCAAGAAGATAGCAGTAAGGCAACATGCAACCATGACAAACAAGCAAACAAACAAGTGGTCAACCAACAAACAAACTGAAGCAATAACAACATGTAAGATATGCAATGCATGAATGTATGATATGAAATTCACATAACACTTGGGACTTTCTGCACACTAGGTGGCATAAGCCTGCCGTGAGCTCAAACGGCGGAGATACTTGAGACACTGGCCCTCGTATCCCGGGTACTTTACCTCCCATAAGTCCCACTTACGGGTTCTAGAGTAGGTCGTCACCTCCTCTCAAACTTACCCGCCTTTACCCTTAATTTATTGTACAAGATAGCCATCCTATGTGGTTTAACTAACCAAACCCTTAGAGTTTAGCTTATAGCTCCGTAGTGGCTCGCTTACCAAACCAAATGGTTCGGTTGGGATCGACTTAGGTTTTCTCTTTATTGACCAAAGGTCTATGACATTCCACTAGGCCAACAAGGAGTCTGAAAACCCACTTAATCCCCTTAGTGCTCACTTAGGAACTTAAGCACTTTAACTTCCTTAGCCACCATTTCATACCCTTCCTTAACCACACCACTTAGCTACCACCTAAATAATGCATAATTTCCAACTTAGGAATGAGTTCTAGACCTAACCGAGGCTACGGAACATCTTAAGTTAGCCTAGGGATGAAAACCGAGAGTTTGAGACACTCTTAGGATGCCCGGAGTTTGGGGGCAAAATGCCTTGGCAGCGCCGTTGGCGACGCGTTGCCAAAGGCATCAGTAATCGGAGAACTTTTGCATTTCTCGGTGACACGTCGCCACCGGCAACGCGTCGCCAATATGGCGTCGCTACTGGCGACACGTCGCCAACGCTTTCCAGCATTGCGTGACAGTGTGCGACCTTGCACGAAAACTGCTCAAACTTTCTCATCCCAAACTCAAATCACATGGGTCTTGTTTCTACTTCATTCCCACACAAAATACTACATTTCTATGCATTATTTGAGCTTAATTAACTTGAACCCTTACCTCAACTCAGCCACAAAGCAAGAATCAAGGCACAAGCCATCCTTAGCTCAACCAAGCTCTTTTGAGTTCCAAACCTAAAACCAACATGATATGGCACCAATAACTTCAAACCAAGACCATTTCTAGCTATGGAAACAACTTAGAACCAGCCCATGAAAACCCAAGAAGCTTACCTACGAATTTTAAGTCCAAATAAGCATCAAAGAGCTAGTTGAAGCTAAAGCATCAACAATGAAGCTTGAGGCTTCTTGTAAACACCTTGGGACCTTCAAATTGGATGGAGAATTGCAGAAATGGGAAGCTTTGGAGCAGAAATTCTAGTGGGGAGAGGAAGCTACGAAATTTGGGGAAGGAAACAAATGGCTATGGGAAGTCAACTTAACCAAAACATACTAACTCCCCCACAAGGCACACTTCTTCCACTCTTGCTCCTTGACCCATAAGTTTTCATTTGTTTTAATTTGGTCACCAAACTCTCAACCCAAAACCATCTTTCCTTTGTTCTAAAGGATGCTCAAAAGCCTCTTACACTTGGCCTCTTGGACACTTTGGCCACTTAAGATCTAAATGGTTTAAATAAACACTTAGTGCCACATTTTACTCAAAACCTTCAAAGACGGTTCTAATAGCTAGGATAACTAATGGTCTTGACTTAACTAAGCCAAATTTTCTTACATGACCCTAATTCATCAAAATTATAGTCATGCTTCTAACTTGGGTCAAAATTACCATTTTACCCATTTTTGACTTTAAGGTGCCAAACCACACTTAGGAACTCACTTACTTAGTTAAGCTTGCCTTTCTTGCTTAACAAGGTGCTAACTTGAGGTACTTAATTTAATAAAAACACTTAAATAAACTAAAAATAAATACTTACTTGGTTAAGACCTTTCTTTAACTAGGAGAGCTGTCATATCCTCCCCTCCTTTAGAAATTTGGTCATCCAAATTCTGACTTAATTGGGCGAATTCACTTGGATATTGCCTTAGCATATCCTGCTCGGTCTCTCAAGTGGCCGCTTCCTCCCCATGGTTAGACTATAGTACCTTGACCATTGGGATCCGCTTTGTTCTTAATTTCCGGACTTGGCGGTCAAGAAACTTGATGGGGCGTTCTTCATAACTTAGGTCTTCTCTTAATGGAATCATGGGTGGGGTTAACACTTTCCCGGGATCCACAATGCATTTCCTTAAGGAACTCACATGAAATACATTATGAACATGGGTCAAACTTGGTGGCAAAGCCAACCGATAAGCCACTTTTCCCACCCTTTCAAGGATTTCAAAAGGACCAATGTAACTTGGTGCCAACTTACCCATTTGGCCAAACCTAGCCACACCTTTCATCGGAGAAACCTTAAGGAGTACTTTGTCTCTTACCTCAAACTCTAAGTCTTTCCTTCGCACATTGGCATACTTGGCTTGCCGGTCTGAGGCAGCTTTGATCCTTGCTTGGATCAACTTAATTTTTTCCGTGGTCTCGGCAATGATTTCTGGGCCAACAATTATTTCATCAGCTTTATCTGCCCAACAATGAGGCGTCACACACTTACGCCCATACAAAGCTTCATAGGGCGCCATCTTAATAGCTTCTTGATAGCTATTATTAAAAGCAAATTCAATCAAGGGCAGATGCTGGTCCCAATCCCCTTTAAAATCCATTACACAACTTCGTAACATATCTTCTAAGGTTTGGATCATCCGCTCAGTTTGCCCATCAATTTGAGGGTGATATGCAGTACTTAGGTTCACAATGGAACCCATAGCCTTTTGAAAGGCATTCCAAAACCTTGAGACAAAACGGAGATCTCTATCAGATACAATCTGATCGGGGATTCCATGAAGTCTCACCACTTCCCGGATATACAATTGGGCCAACTTCTCCATGGTATAAGTAGTTTTGATGGGGATAAAGTGTGCAGACTTTGTCAACCTATCAACCACTACCCAAACTGAATCATGCTGACTTCTTGTGTTTGGCAACCCAACACAAAAGTCCATGGTGATGGATCCCCACTTCCTTTCTGGGAGGGGCAAACTTTGCAACATTCCTGATGGTTTTTGGTGCTCTGCCTTCACCATTTGACAGGTGAGGCACTTAGACACATATTCATATATGTCCCTCTTAAACTTTGGCCACAAAAAATGAGTCCTAAGGTCATGGTACATCTTATTCACACCAGGGTGGACGTTGAGCTTACTCGTATGTGCCTTCTGCAACACCTGTTGCCTTAAGTCAGCTGGCACATAGAGTCGGTCACCATAGTGAAGCAGTCCATCCTTGTACTGAAATTCCTTCAGCACAGTACCATGCCTCTCCTCTCCAGAAACTCTTTTCAAATTTGGGTCATTGTCTTGAGCTTGCTTAACCTTGGCCAGCCATGCTGACTGGATTTCAAGGACCGTGACTTGAGCCATTTCCCAGTCTCGCCATATTTCATATAAAATTGTGAATTGTTCCATAACGGAATCCTTTGAGGTATGTACTACTTGATCCTTGGAGAGAATCACCCCAGAATACTTACGGCTCAAGGCATCAGCAACCACATTGCCCTTACCAGAACAATAATCTATCGAGCAATCATAATCCTTGATATACTCGATCCATCTTCTCTGCCTCATGTTAAGGTCCTTTTGGGTGAATAAATATTTCAAACTTTTATGGTCCGTAAAGATCTTAAAGGACCTTCCCATAAGGTAATGTCTCCAGAGCTTTAAGGCAAACACAACCGCCGCTAACTCAAGATCATGCACCGGGTAATTCAACTCGTTAGGCCTTAACTACCTAGACCCATATGCGATCACTTGCTTATCTTGCATCAACACACATCCTAATCCTGTCCCAGATGCATCGGTGTATACCACAAAAGTCTCATGCGGATCTGGTAGGATTAAGATGGCAGCAGAAATTAACCTCTTCTTAAGCTCCTGGAAACTTTCCTCAGGAGTCCAAATGAACTTCTGTGCCTTCTTTGTCAAGGCAGTCAATGACGAAGCTATTATAGAGAATTTTTCAATAAACCTTTGGTAATAGCCCGCCAACCCCAAGAAACTTCTAACTTCAGTTACAGTTGTTAGGCGTTTCCACTTCACCACTGCCTTTACCTTTTCTGGGTCTACACTTAGTCCCTGAGCATTTATGATATGTCCAAGGAAAGGAATTTCACTTGCCCAAAATTGACATTTAGATAGTTTTGCATAATATTGATTATTCTTAAGCACTTGCAAAGCTATCTCTAAATGTTTCTCATGTTCATGGGGAGTTTGGGAATACATCAATATATCATCAATGAACACCTCAACAAACTGATCCAGGTAGGGCCTAAAAATCCAATTCATGGCATCCATGAAAACTGCCGGAGCATTAGTCACTCCAAATGACATAACCGTATACTCATAATGCCCATACCTAGTCCTAAATACACTCTTTGGGATATCTTCATACCTTACTCTTATCTGGAAATATCCAGACCTTAGGTCTATTTTGGAAAAGACTTTTGCTCCTCTTAACCTATCAAATAAGTCATCAATTCTGGGCAATGGGTATTTGTTCTTTACAGTCACTGCATTCAGTTTCCTATAATCTATGCACAACCGTAAAGTTCCATCCTTTTTCTTTACAAACAACACCGGAGCACCCCACGGGGAAACACTTGGCCTTGTAAAGCCCTTCTCAAGCAATTCTTCTAACTGCTTTTTCAGCTCATCCATTTCAGGTGCTGACATCCTATATGGGGGTATGGAAATTGGTCCTGCCCCAGGCTGTAAGTGTATGGAGAATTCAATCTCCCTTCTCGGAGGTAATCCTGGGAGGTCTACAGGAAAAACTTCTGGAAATAGATTGGCTACTTGAATTTCCCTGAGTTGCTCCTTAACTGCCACCCCATTCAGCGAGTAAGTCACTACCTCACTCGCAATGGGAATGGACTCCATTAACTTGAGGTGCAAACTCTTAGCACTACTTGCCAAACCACCCGTGCAAGTCACACTTACCCCTGAGACATCCTCAAGGGTAACCTTATAACCTGCATAGTCGATCTGGGCCTTATACCTACTTTACCAACCCATTCCAAGAACAACATCATAAGGGATCGAAGTCAAGACCCAAAGGTCACACAAAAACCTATGACCTCCTAATTCTAAAGGATACCCTTTGACCAATTCATTGGTGAAAACAATATTTCTTCCAACAGACTTAATAAACCTCATCTCATCCACCAAATTTTTTTGTAGTTCAAACTTAACAACCATGCTCAAGGAAATGACAGAAATAGTAGCACCAGTATCAAACAGAATTCTAATACTACTATCCTGAACATTAAAGTTGCCTTGCACAGCTGTATTCCAATACTACCATTCATGGCATAAAACAAATGTAATTCATGGCATAAAACAAATGTGAATACATCAAATCCCATATTTTCCCAACCTAAAGGCATGTACAAATCAGATATTAGATATGTACAAACTCGGTGTATAAAGAAAGTGAAGAATCTATACAGATAATGTATGATATATGTACAAATGAAATTATAAAAATGTGCTGACATATTTAATAATATGTATGAGTCTAACCTCCCATAAAAAAATGTGTGAACATAACTAAATCTCGCTTCTTTAAAAAAATAAAGATATATATAAATTAAATGGCAAATATGTATGAAACTTGATGAATAAAACAAGTGATAAATATGCACAAAATATATGACACATATGTACAACTTAGCTAACATAACTGGTATTGATATATTTTTTTGTTGGTAATTAATTTTATGACTTCTTTCACATTACGATTGTAATTTTATGTCTTTCTATGTAACATTTTACACTTGCATACATATATATGCTTAAGAAATATTAGGGGTTCATTTAGGGGAAAAAAAAAGTTAAAATGGGGAACAAAAGATAGGCTTTTACACTAAACTCTTGTCTTTTATTTTTTGGGCAAAACCCGTCATCTTCGACCTTTTCTTTGCCGCCTGTCCCCAGTATCATTCTTCCAACCATCATTAATCCATCTGTCTCTACTCTAGAATGAGCGCCCCCAAAACTTCCTTACTGTCTGCGGACCTTATTGAAACCAGCAACCAATGAATTGGCTCTCTGTATTCGATTTGTTTTATGCAAAATGAACTTCTTGCGATTAATGCACACTAGGTAGACAGAGCAGAACTTCTTGCGATGGCATCACATTAGGGACAGATGAGATCAATGGCGACGAAGAGCGAGAGGAGGCAGACAAAGAAGCTATGACGAAACATAGCTGAAATTTCAAAATTTTAAAAAGGATAATTTTGAAATTTTGCTTGTACGGTGCACAGGAGGATGGGTTCATATCAGGCATTCCTAATGTATAATCTATAATCTATAAATAAATATGAAAGCAGGTAGTTTGACCTAATTGTCTTTTCATAATTTCAAAAAATACAGAAATTTTTATAACAAATACACGTGTAATTGCAAAACTTCCATAAGCTGACACGTGGTGACTTCCAAAATTGCCCATCTACTAGAAAACGTGTCATCCACTGATTGGTTATTCGTTTGACTTTATTTAATTTAATTTATTTTCCACCGTTGCCGTAATTTCTTTCAGCACGACATGTGTACAATGCTTATTTTGTCCATCTAAGCTAATGATTTTTTGTTTGCTGTAACCTTTTTTTTTTATCTAATAATATATTTCATAACCCACATTTTATATCCACCCCACTTACCTCCGATAGTTATCTTTACTAGTTACAGTTTCCTCTCCCACCCCACATCCTACCTGTCATGATTGGCCCTATCCACTACGGCAGTTGTTTTACATAACTCATTAGTTACAAAAGTACAGTATATACATTCATGGAGTTTCATTGTTTATTCTCTTCTAGAAATTTGTAGTCCATTTCCTTGCTCCACCACATGATGTTGTGAAGTATGAGCCTATTTGATGTTGCAGTAGGCAGCACCGTGAAACACCTCAACTTTTAGTTTTACACCATCGCCTGCAAGGGTCTACAGTTTTAGTTTCATTTTTCATTTCTGTAAATCCAACAATAGATTTAACTAACCTTTCCAAATTCCCAAATTATGCAGGCAATTTCCAACTCTCACATAGAACAGTAGCAGTAACAACAAACAAATACGCCGACAGGTATTTTCCTTCCTTAGTATTTGCCATGAATATATTTTAATAAAGTTACTTACAAAGTTCCACTATGCATTAATGGCAAGAGCATCAGTGACCAAGCACACCCAGGAGGAGAAAGGTACCAACAAAGAAATAGGAAATTTGATTCATGCCTTGGAATGGTAAACACACAGCAGCAGATTTCAAATTTTCAGGCCTGTGCCTGCAAATAGTATCATCCCTTCAGTTTTATAACTTCACAAACCAAATTATCTAAATTTTTTGTTGATTCATGCATATGCCTTTTCTCAAGTTTTCCTATACTAATTGTGTACATACCTGTTAATCTCTTTCTTTCAATAACACCAGCTTTATACCTACCATCTATTTCGTCAAACCTCCATTTCTTGCATCTAGTGCGAGGTCAGCCCGGTTGTCATTATAGTTTAACAAATTCAGAAAACAACAATTTCATTTTCATTTTCAATCTAGGTTTTTACTATGGTCATTTAACAAACTGAACAATATATTCATGGCATCAAAAAGTGACCCAGCAAAAACTACCTTTTTAGTATACTTAAAAAATATTCGCTATGCATTCATGGCAGAAAGAAGAAAACACATTTCACATCCACCGGAACCATCAACAGCAAGCAGCAAAACAAACATGGTCCAGTTCCATATTTTGAATGTGATGCATACAGTAGTAACAAAAAAATTGTTCCATTCTATGTTATGCATGTATTATTACGATCTTTTAAAATTTTTCTATTTTTTCCTTTTGGTAGTGTACAGTTCACACAATGCATAGCAAAAAAATTTGGCACTAAAGTACCAAATGTGTAAATTTCTTCCATTGGTTGTTATGTATGTATGAATTTATTTCCTATGCAATTAATAACTTTTACAATGTTTTCTTGTAGTTTGTAGTACCAATTTCAAAAACCAGTCACAAAGCTTAAAAATTCAGGCATATAATATCAGGTATGAAATCTCTTTTAATTGGATTTTATGCATGTATGAATTTATTTTCCATATAATTAATAACTTCTTTATTTCTCGTCTATTGTTCAAATTCCAAAAACCAACCATTGAGCCAAAAAAATCAGTCTTATAGTACTAGGTATGAGATTCCTACCACTATATGTGCATCTTTGAGTAATTAATGACTTTTAATTTTTTGTATGAAATTTATTTTCTACATTTAGAAACCAACCACAGAGCCAAAAAAAGCAGCCATATAGTACTTTGAGAAGAAAATGGACTGGGCATCAAAAGTGATCCTTCTTAATAAGCTTTCTAAAGAATGACCTTTATTAGTAAAGGTCATTAGACAGATTTATTTCCTATTCGGACACTAGTTCTAGTTCGTATTTGTTTACTTTTAGTTCCATGAGGACATGATTTCATTTCTTATTCTGTTTCTACCAATTATTATTATTGTTGTTGTTGTTGTTGTTATAAGCATTTTTTTCCAAACTTAGATAACCACATTGTCTTTCCCTTGGGTCAATAAAGATACCTAGATTGTCAGGAGAAGTAACTAAAGACAAATTGTTTGACCACAGTAACCAAAACTTAATATACATAGGTACTATATTAGGACAGAGAAATGCATCTTAAGCATATCGAAAATTGTACTGTAGAACATTAACATATATAGGTTTAATATTAATCTAGGCACATGGGTTTTGGGAAATGGAAATGAACGACCTAGCATAAATGTTGACACTTAAAAAAAATTACAACACGTAACTTGGCCTCAGTACGAGGATAGCATATGGATCGTACTCCTCCTCAAATAATTTGTCAAGTGGAGTTCCTCAGTTAATATATATATATATATATATATATATATATATATATATATATATATATATATAAAGTTAAAGGAATACAGGAAATGGAAGAAAGGGGAGTAAAAAAACATTTTCTTACCTCATTTAAACTAGCCTTGTCACTAGAGTGGGTGTGTGAGGGACATGTGCCATGTAGGCGGTGGAACATCTCCAGCCACCGCCTCTTGATGCCCTTACTTTGCAAATAAATTTGGCCCTCGTATAAACGAACTCAGAGAACGTAGAGTAGTGACGGCAGAAGAAAAGAGTTTCAAAATCTTTGACGACAGATGTATAAAAACCTATTGGTATTGTTAACAAACCAAAGATTTGAGAAGAAAATCTCTCTAGCGTCGCTGCTTGTAAAACCCAAAATCTGCCAAATATTTAAAAAAAAAAAAATCCAAGAACTGTTAAAATTTGATCTAGAAAAAACCATTGGGAATCCTAAAAAATATGCTTAGAGAAACTTAAAGACGAATTAGAAACTAAACTATTCATGAAATGCTTTCAAATTTTTGGAAAGAAAAAGGGTACAGTGACGCACTACCGAGGAACACATACGTGGAAGTTTGGAACATTCAAGCATACGGCAGTGGCCTCGCCAGAAAAATCATCCGTGAGCCATCAACATCGTTATAACCCAGAACTCACTGCCTATTTTAGAGAAAAATGATAAGAATGATACTGAAAGTGAGGCTGTATCCTAGGGTTAGGACAAAGGGAGTATTTATGGATTGTTAAATTGTCAAATGGCATTGTAGGTCTCTAACCTGTCTAAAGCCTACCAATTGAGCCCCATCGTTTATAAATTCGCACTCTTAGTACTTCATCTCTGGTTTTTTTTTAAGGGTAGAAAGCACTTTGTTTCTTTAATCCACCATTACCACAGTTCCTAAAATGTCATTGTTTGGACCATACGATAATTCTTCCTTCTCTTTGGTCCAATCTAAAATTTTTCCTGGCCCATGTGAATAAAATACTCCTTGTGCCAATCTAAAATTTTTTGGCCCACACATCGATTGTTTTATGCTTGCCTTCATTTTTAACATGCATACGGGTTTGGCCTGGTCTAAAAAATTACTATGGTCCAAAAGTTTGGTTTTTTTTTTCTTCCTTTGATTTTAAATTTTTCTGGTTTTAGTTTTTTCCATTTTCCTGTTTTTTAAATTTTTTTCCCTTACTTTCGCCATCTTTTGTTAAGTAATGTATATGACCCGTGTTCAAATTTAGTACCGAAAAATTTATTACTTCGACAAAAAATTTTATTAAAGTATTTAGGATTAATTACAATTTAGCCCCTAAGGTTTAGATAATATTACACTTTGCTGCTCCAATTCCAGAAATATACACTTTGCCCCTATCTTTTTTACATTGTCCGATAGCAACTTCTGAAATCTTAATTTAAACTTTATGTTAGTCATCTTTCAATAATTTCAGTCTGTATTGTACTTTTTTCATAGTTAATAGACATTTTAAATTATCAATTTTTTATCATAAATGTAAGATAGCTTTTTTTAAATGATAGAGTATAAAGCAGGGAATAAAGTGTATATGCTTGAAACACGAACGGCAAAGTATAATATCACTTAAACCTCAAGGTAAATTATAATTAACCCACGTAGTTATAGTTAAAAAGAATTAATTATGCTTTCCTAAATATATTAAAGTACTTGTATATACATCGCGTAGAAGACACATTTACGTTTTTATATGAACTATTATCCTGTCCATTGGACGGGTTATTAGCCTCCCGGCTACAGATAAAAATGATACCACATTTTACCTTACTCAGCCAGTTGACCCTATTTAGTTATAAATGGACGATTAAGGTGCGTCTTGCTCTCTTGTGAGATTTTATCAATGTTACAATACTAAAGTGCTATGACATTGCAATGACACTACTTGATGAACAAGTATCCTTTATTTTCTCCCTTTATTGTCATGCAATATATTTTCTTCCTTGTACCTTATGTTGTTTTCCGCGTCTTGCTTACATGTCATTCCCCCTATGGCTCCACATTTTAAACTTCATTATGTTTTCCTTGTAGCATAATCACATTCATGCCATGACTGCATCTTCCATTGTTCCCAAATTCAAGTCTCAATTGCTTGAAGAGAATGTGTACATCTTATCCAACTTTAGTGCCTTCAAGGCTGATTAGGGGTACATTGCAACTGTCCCTTTATACAACATGATTGAATGTACATGGCTTTACTTCTAACACATCAGACAATGAGTTTCATTGATTCTATTATTCAGTTAATTTCAAAAACGTTCTTGTATGACCTATTTACCCATCCGTTAGACGGGTTATGAAACTAGAAGCCTTTTCTTTATTAATGAAAAGTGTATCGTTTCGTTTCTACTTTTTTTTTTTTTTTATTAATTTTGGTGCTAGAAGCCTATCTTTGTTCGATCTCTTTATTATTTTGGTTTTTTATTCCGGTTTTTTGGTTTGAAATTCAGTTAGCCCAATCTCATATATTTCCATCCAAAATTCATTTTCGTTTTTTCTTTTTTCATATTCTGGGCCTAATTATCCTAATGCACATACCAATAAATTTAGGAATGTGGGTATAATTCATGTATAAATAAATTTTGGGTTCTAGTATTTACTATTTCTCTTTTTTCAATCAGGTTCCATTACACAAAATAGCCAAATAAGTTATATATTTTGGTCACCAATTTTCTAAAGCACGTAGCTGAAAACAGGATAAAAAATTGGTTATTCGGGTATAACCGAAAACTGATCTTTCATCTTACATTGATAGAAGATCCAAGTCGTAAGACCCAGATTTTCCATGTCTAAAAGCTGTGGTTGTACCAAGAAAAGAAAAAGAAAACCATATAAATTGTGTGTTATAGATAAAACTTAAAATCAATTAAATGACCAACTTATACTTTTCAACCCTCTAACGTCTCTAGTTAAATATTTTAGGTTAAAAAAATGCAAGACAAAAGATATCGTAATTTTAAATATATTTTAGAAAAATGGGATTGGAAAATTTGATGGCAACAATGTAATTTTATAAAAAAAAATAAGTTGTTATTCAGAATGAAATAGTAAAATTAAAACAATTTGTACTAACTTGTTGAGATATACACAAGATTATTTACCGATAATAATATGTAAACAATATGAAGGTTCTCTCAAAACTATACTCATATAATTTGCTTCTGAAAAACTATACTCATATAAATAAAAAGAAAAAGAAAAAAGAAGCACCGATTTGTTGCCGAAACAAGTGGCATTGTTGGAGCAAATGAAAACGTTGGAGGCTGTTCGATGCTTTGATACGACTTAAGGGTAAAATCGGGCGATTTAGCTCTCAAGTGGACTTTATTTGAGAAAATTCAAATTAACCTGGAGTGAGTTTTGGAAGGAAGGAGAATATTAACGAGTTAATCGTCCGTTATCTAATTTGTGAGAGTGACGAATTTGAATTTCAACTGGATTTTTGTGAATTTTCTATCGATTTAGAAAATCCACAAAAATAAACCATTCAAACGACTTGGTCAACGTTAAAAAGAGTTGGAGGTGCCCAAACCCATATGGTGCTTCCTGATGCATTATAATGACAAGTTTCTGGAATTAAATGTGGTCAAATGCATTTCAATGACAAGTCTCAAATATGGTGTAATATGGTCCAACACCAACACCTTCAAGCGGATTTCAAGAAACAGAAAAATCAACTCCTAACACTACTAACACTTCGGAATATCCTTTACTGTGCATGCTTCTGAGTAAAAAAAAATATTACTATAAAAAATATTTTTTTTCAGGTATATTATGTACTATATCTATTTTAAATTGTTTGCAATATATTCTATTTTTGGTCATACTAAATCTTTGCAATATTTTTATATTAAGTAGTTTACTTTACAATATTGCGCTTCAAATCATCATTTCAATATTTACTTTCTACATATTTCTTGGTTTACATGAGCAAAAAGTGAAGGTAAAAATTGGAAACAAACAACCCACAAATTTTTCTCCTTTATTAATCATTAAAATCCAAATATTTTAACCAGGGCAAATGAAGTATTTTTGTGTTATCTTATTTATTAGTCCTTCTTGATTCATTTGCTTTTGGTTTTTCTTAAGAATAATTTGCATTTTTTTTTGTTCGCCCAAAATATTTTTCAACTTGTAGAACATTAATCTGCTTGAGGTAGTGTTAGTTGACTCAACACCTCTCCTAATTGAGTTTTTCTCTTTTATTTTTTCCCATCCTATACTTAAGATCTTAAATGGAACTTATAGGTTTTTTTTAAATATGTTTGAATCGATCAACTCAAGCTGCTAAAAACAATTTATGATTTGCTTATAGAGAAATGCATATATTATTGGCATAACTATTTGAATGTTTGGAACAAATGTGGAACTCTTCAATTGCTGATGGCCCACATGGCATCATTTGCAATGACAACGACAAAAATGCAACTGTTTTATAACTTGCTATTTATTGAGGTTTTATAAATATCGTTTAAATAGCTTGTATAAGTAAAGGCTTTAGGAAGCAAAAGAGAAGAAAAATGAAAACTTGGACTGGATTTCAAGCTTCCGGGTTGATCGAAAAGTCCTTTTAGGCCTTTTGTATGTTTCTTTTAATCTATTTAATTTGGAAACTGAGGAGAAAAAACAGGTAAAAGCCCCCAAAAGACCACTAAAGTTTGCACTATGGCTTAATCATACCACTCAATTTTTATCTGCCCAACTAAACCACTAACTTTACTCAATTGGCTAAATCTAACCAATGTTTCTAACTAGGGCTTTTAGAGGTTTGGCTAAATTATGCCACTGCCATTTAGAGGTGTAAATAAGTAGGGCTTTTATAGGATAGCTCAAGCTTAAGCTCTAGTTAATACTTATCAAATTGAGTCATATTTAGGGATGAGCACGGGACGGATCGAACTCGGATACCCCATACCCATCATCCGTGTCCACGGTTTTTTAGTACCTGTGCCACAAGCGGGTGAAAAGTCTCACCTGTACCTATAAGGTAACCTGCAGTTTCAAACTTTGTTTTTTAAATTTCATAAAAATAAAATATGAAAAATACATACAAAGTCATTTTCTACATATAATACAATAAAATCATAAAATACACAAAATCATAACATACATACAAAAAAATATTCAATGAGAATTAGTATAAGATATTAGTTAAATGTAAGTGTTGTATCCCATTATAATTAATAAGTAGAAAATTTACACGCACATGTTTCTTAGGTAGGCGGGGCTGATTTACTAGTGATAGATACCCCTACCTGCCACTTGGCCGCACTCACCAAACGAATGTGATTTGCTACCCATATTTGCTTCATCGTAGGTATTTTTACCCGTCTTCCCATCCGTTATGGGCAGATATTCACGAATAATATATTTCACCCATCCACTTGCTATCTCTAGTCATATTTAGCTTGAGCCTGAAATTAAACCCAATATCTTAAAGGCCGAATTTGAGTTTACAAGTGCCTAACCCTATTTCTTAATAGGTTAATGGGCCTCTTTAATCCATCTCTAATTTATTATGTAAGTCATGTGGCCCATATCTAGCCCAATCCAAACCCTTTGGCCATCAAGTCCAATCCCCCCAATTCCTAACCAAATCTTTGTTCTTCTCTTCCCAAAACCCTTGACCGTCGAGTCATCGATGACGTGTCTTCAATAGCTAACATGATTTGTAACTAGAAGGAAGAATGAGCAAGTCATAGACAATGTTCCCACTCCTATACTCTTTAATCCTTGATAGTAATAATCAGTCCCAAACTGTCAATCATGTTTTTTCCTGGCTTCTCCTCAACATCATTTCGACCGCATTCTCAACACAACTTCTCCTCAACACTAATTCGACTGTATAATGGTCTATTAGTTTTTCTTCAAGCCCACTCAATAAATTGGAAATGACATGAGAGTAGTTTGCACAAAGCAAAGTCACATCAGTGTCAATTGATGGCGCAGAAGGATGTTGGATGTCAAGGTGTAGTGGAGAAAGGTCTGATGTGTTCCTAGGTGTAAGCGCACCTGGTTCACAGACGTTTACTTCCGTTGGTTTTAGTGTAAATAAGGTAAATGGGATTGGTTTGGCAAGTTAGCACTAGGTTCCTGATGAGTTGACAAGAATTTGTCAGTTTTAAATAATAATGGTAATTAGCGATTACAGTAGCATAATTGTGCCTATTACTTGGCTTGTGTCATTAATTTTTTTTTTATCTCAACCATTTCATAATTTTTGGCAGCCTGTATTTACTCGCATATTTTACATATTTCAAGATCATGATCGCATGTTGATTGATTTGAATGAAAGTCCAGGCGACAAAGGTAACACAGAGGAATATGAATGAGACGATGACAAGGAGGAGGTGGATGCTAATTGGAATGGTGAAGATTTTGGTGTTGGTGGGGAGACTATTGTATCAGGTAATGGGTTTGAAGGTTTTTTTTATTTTTTCTTTTGAGTTTATTTTCCATTTCTATCATGGTGTAATGGAGTATGTTTTTATTTTGGCTGTAGATAGGTGTGATGAGGAAGACATTGTAGGGGCTGGTGACAATGGAGACCATTGTGGGTCAGACGATGGAGGTAGCTAGGAAATTTTGTTTCAATCTGTTGTCTAGTTGTATTACTCTGGAACTCATTTTCGTTTCATATGTATTTATCTGTGATGTAATTGTATTATTCTGGGAACTAACAAAGTTGTTACGAACAGAATGGCATGATGACAGGGAAGAAGGAAATGGTGACTATAATGGTGGAGATATAGGTGGTGGTGATGGGATTGGTCCTAAACTCAACAACAACAAAACTTAGCAACTACCATTTTCGACTAGCAAGAACTCATAGTCGTAAAACAATACAAAACATTCACAGTAGAACAAAATTGCCTACCACAACCAAACTAGGTCATACCAATACAAACTGCCAGTTGAACAATACAAAATGCTATGAGAATAATACAACTGGAAAACATAACCATACATTAGAATAATACATAAACATATTAGAATAATACACCAAACAAACAGAATAATACATAAACACATTAGAATAATACATAAATATATTAGAATGGCATAAAAAAACATTAAAAATCCAAAACAATACATAAACACATTAGAATAATACATATAATAAAAAAATAAAATATATTAGCATATTAGAAAATAGAATTCACAACACATTAACACTTCTTACGCCCACAAACAAAACAAATCCACTATCCTCCAAATCCAAACTATACAAAATGTTTACAGAATAAAACAAATCAATTGCATACATTGGGCATACACAAACATACATACGCATATATCTACAATCTTTACTCACTTTATATTTCTAGAAATATACATCACTGCCTCAAGGTCACACAACTGAACTCCACAGTCACACAACTCAGTAATTAACACAACCAAATGCACAACTTAATCACAAAATGAAAAAACCATAGATTGATACAATTGTAATACAAAAACATACATTAGTCTTCCATACCCAGTGATTAAGTACATAATTTGAACCATACAATCCAATGACAGAAAAATACAAACAACAAACCAATCTCCAATTAACATAACAAATACAAAAACCCCCCAAAAGTTTGACCCCTATTCACTCGTTCTTTTATCAATCAACAAAACCAATCAACATCAGAAGTTATTCTTTCATTCTTCATGTATATACCTACAAACTAACACAATTACTAGCCGAAAACAACAACCCTATTCTTATTCGTACTCGAACGCACCTAGTTCTTCTTCGGTGAACCGTCTTGCCTTCCGTCCTCCTCTGATGACACTGTTTCAACGCATCGTAGTGCTTCGCATTCCTATTCGTGCTCTTCAATGCCTCCCCCAACTCTTCGCAACTTCGAGCAGGGTGAATTTTGTGTGTTTCCAGCAAGAATCCTTCACCTCTGGGTTCTCCACTTGCTAAACTGACGACAAATGTGGGTTTAGGTACCAGAAACACTCGATTTCATCAAGACCTAGGTTTGTGGGCTTTTGGAAGGTTTTTGTATGGTAAACGGGTGCTTAAAGAGTAGCTGTTGATGTTTACCCCTTAATCTTCGCGCTTACCTTGCTGATTTGAAAACGTGTTAATGGGTTAAAACCGTTAATAACATTAACAGTATTACTTGGTGTATTTACACCAAGGAGGACAATCTCCAATCTCGGTGTAACGATGGAGGATGGTCATGTCTGGGATTGCAAATATTGAAGATGGGTGTCTGATTGAGTTACAGGGAAATTTAATGGCTTTTAGCAGCCATGATCGAAATATAAGGATTGCCCTGAAAGTTTACCTTTTTCCCCTTTTAAAGAGCTTTAGGAATCATTATAAGTTTAGGGCTAGTTCATTTTAACTAAAGTCAATTGATTTATTTTTATTTTTATATATTTTTTATCTGAAACCAATTTCATTTAAAAACTAATATTATGTAAATGCAATAATCCATTTAAAAGTAAATTTTCATAATGTTGTTAAATTTTTATGAATTTTTATTTTTTTATGCCTTATAAGTAAAAAAATTATAAAAAATTAGTAAGATTAAAAAATTATATTTTCAATGGATTATTGTAGCTACATAAATATTGAATTTTAATTAAAATTATTTTCAAGTAAAAAATACATAAAGAATAAAAATAAATTATTTTAAAATCAATTGACTTAAGTTAAAACGAACTGGATGTTAGTCTTCAAGATTATGTATGTCATATTAGGCCTCAAGCCTTAACTTCGTATATTGGAGTCATAATTGTAAATTTGAGCTTGGCATGCTTATGGGTTGAACTTGAGTCTCAAATTTTAGGCTCAAGCAATTCGAGTTTGAGCCTAAGTAGTACCAATACTACACTCGAGCTTGACCTGATCCATTTACACTCTTATTGCAGACAAAAACATGAACTTTAGAGAACTTATGTCAGTGGTAAGTTGACAAACTCATTAACAATAAAATGTTGTTGTCTCCCTTGGTAGAGGTATTCCCGCACATGTGGCTCTCTAGCATGGGAGATGGCTGCATTTTGTAGTTAATGATTTTGTTGGCTTAATTCGAACATAGATCCTCTATAGTTCATGTTCATGAATTGAAAACTATAGAAATTATATAATTAATGAATCCCCTATAGAATTTAACGTAGGGGCAAAACTAAGCCAATTTTCTAACTGATACCAGCTAAATTGAGCCGAGTAACATCAATGGTTTAATTGGACAAAACAAAAGTTGAACCGCATAATTGAGCAAGATGGAAAACTTTAGTAGTTTTTTTGTACGTTTTCGCGAACACAATCTCGTTGAGATTGATGCTTAGTTTGTAAATTCGTGAAACACCAAGGGCACTGATGTCAATTAAAATAGCCCTTTATATTCCGCCGAATTACGGGATAACCCGCTTCAGACTGCCCTCATGCACTTGAAATGACATTTAGACCCATAGGAACGCTCACAATTCACGCATTTGTCCTCCGGCTTATCATGATTCAAAAGTAGTAGGCATTAATAAGAAAAATAACATATCTAAATTGAAAAATCACAGTTAGTCTTGCTTAAAGAAAATAATCTTGCGCTCAACAGTCACAGTTTTTGAGCTAATTTGTTTTAAGCTAAGTCCACTTAATCTAATATGACTTATTTTTATTTTTACATATTTTTTACCTAAAATTAGTTTTATTTGAAAGTAAATATTATATAGATGTAATAATATATTTAAAAATAAATTTTCATAATGTTATTCATTTTTATAAATTTTTATTTTTATGTATTAAAAAAATTCATTAAAAAATTAATAAGATTATAAAAATTATATTTTCAATAAATTATTACACATGAATAATATTGGCTTCTACAAAAAATTAGTTTAAAAAAAATTAGTTTATGTGGGAAAATTTTTTTTTTTTTCAGTCAAAACCGTATAAGAAAAATTCTTAATTAGTCTGCAATAGTGTTTGTATTATATCATGCCAATAGTAAATTATTCACATAATACTAAAATATTATTTTGTATAGTTAAATTTACTATTGGCATGATATAATACAAACACCAAGACCGTATCATACTACTAAAAGACATTATGATTATAGAGATTTAAAATGTTGGTTAATTGGAGAATGAGCCTTTCTCAATGCAGTTCTATGAAAAAAGTACAATTTTCCTCTTTTTTTTTTTTTAAGCTTGAGACACCGATAAATAATGAAAATACATGTACTAACCTTTCTCAATGTAATTCACCCAAGTTTTTATGGATGTTTCATGGTGTTAGTTTAGAATCGAACAAAACCACTTAAAAAAAATAAGACATTTTTCAACGGCTAAATTTCCAATGGTCATGACGTTGAAAAATTGGAGGGATGATTTTCCAACGGCCAATGTGTTAGAAAATTTTATCAGCACTATTTCCAACGGCTTGGCCATTAGAAATTTCAAAATTTTAATTTTCAACATGTTGAGCTATTAAAATTTTTCAATGCGAAGCTGTTAGAAACAAAAACTATTGGGAATTTCCAAAGCGAAACCATTGGGAAAAAGGATGTTGGAAATATATTTAACATTTATTTATAATATATTTTACAAATATTTATAATATATTATTCCTAAAATTTTTTTAAAAATGATTATATATATACACATAGACACACATATATTTATACACACACACACGTGTGTGTGTGTGTGTGTGTGTGTGTGTCATATATCATATAGCATAATAAGGTATCATAATAATAATAATACTACTAATAATAATCATATATATTATAATAATTTTTGAAAGTTATGTAATATTTTTAAAACATTTTTTTACAAATAATAATTATAAGTGTAATAATATTAATATATGTTGATATATATTTACATAATATATATCATATTTATCATATTTAGTTTACAATTTTAGAAAGTAAATTTTTATTTTGAAAATATTTTGTTAGAAATAATAATAATAATAATAATAATAATAATAATAATAATGTACATACTTATGAACATATTAATATGTATACATATGTCATAATATATATTTATCGTAATATATTAGTATAATATATAATGTATCATAATATAATATATCATATATTAAAATCTATCATAATATATAATATATCAAATATTATAATTTATCATATAATATAATATATCATAAGTATCATATATATCGGGGAAGTGGGATTTAGATAATATAATTTCACATCAACCTTTAGAAAACATGTCTCCAACTGCTTCTATATTTGAACAGGTAGACGGGTCAGTAAGTGTAGATTTTTTAAACTATTTTCATCAAACAAGATTTAGTCAATATGAAAATTCTAGAACTTTAACAAGCAATTCGAGAAAAAGCATTGACGTAGAAAGACCTAGAAATTTATTAAGATCTCCAAACTTACAAAGAAATCGAATAAATTATCTTGATCCAATTATTCCAAATATTAATACCCCTATAATCATATCTAGACAAAACTTTTATCCTCAAGAAACAAAATCTCAAAATAATAAAAATATTCCAACATATTTACTACAAGTAGATTTTTCAGAAAAAACATCCCAAGAAATTTACAACATTCCAAAATCCTCTAATCGACAAGTTAATAATCAAGACAACCAGAAAAATAATAATGATTCACCTCAAATGTCTCCAACACCATCCCAAATGGCGTTTTATTTTACTATAAATATGATTACTAGCTTTGAAATCGATAAGGAAGCTTTAAAACAAGATTAATTTGATATAGATAACAATACAAAAAGAGAATGGGTTTTGAATTACTTTGAAAGCTTAGATTGGATTAAAATAAAAGGATTTTGGTATGAAAATATGAGGTCTTTAAGGGTAAATATTCCATTTTTCATATGGTTTTCAATTTATTATTTAAATAATAACATTAATTTTCCTTTTTATGAAATAAATCCGATTAATCAAGAAACTAGAGTATGGATTACTCCTGACAAAAAAGAAATGATTTCAGTTCATCCTCTAGATGAACCTTTTTTAATAACAACCCAAGATAGTTATGTAATAGCTACCTCTTTCAAACAGAGGATTTTAGGCACAGAAGAGGAACATACTAAAAAAAGAGATAAAAACAATTTAAAGTATCAAAAAAATTATATAAATCAAAGTTTAATAACAATAGTAGATCAATTAGATTGAGTTGAATCAATAGTCAGTTATATAAGAACTGTAGATATGAGAGCTATTATGAGCCAAAATACATTTGCAACTCAATCCTTATTATCTATGGCAACACAAATAGATAATTTTGAATTAGAAATAAAAAATGATAAATTTGCAAATAGTATTTTGAATCAAAACAAAAATAATGAAAAATCAAAAGAAAGCGTTAAGTTATATCAACCTCTATTTAAACCATTCGAATTAGACAAAGATATAAAAATAAGTAATAATGAAAAATTAATAGAAGCCATTAAAAAAAAATTAAGAAATCTAAAAGATCAACCTTTAACCTCAAATTCTATAAATATGATAACAAAAAATGATATAAATATATTGGAAGAACGATTTCAAAATGAACCAGATTCAATAAATAAAATTAAATGTATTGAAACTGAAAGGATATATGTGATAAAAAATTATTATCCCAGACCAACTCTTCCAGATATATGGTATAAAGAACCTTATATTAATTAAGTAACTTTTAATGGAGATGGAATAATGGAATGAAATATAGATGGATGCGAATATCAAATAATTAGCATATTACAAGAAATGACTATGTATGCTATTGCTTATAAATCAGAAGGAAAAACTAATCCTCAAGCTACAAAATTATTAATAGCAAAATTTGTCGGTCAGTTAAAAAATTGGTAGGATCATGGACTGTGTGAAGATTGGAAAAATCAAGTACTAACTCGAACAAAAGAAGTAATCAAAGAAGAAAATAGTCAAAGAATTAAAAATGATGTACCAGACATTGTTAATACATTAATACTAGTTATAATAAGAGAATTTATTGGAGACCCAAATCAATGTCAAAAAAGAAATGCAGAAACATTGATAAATTTAAGATGTCCACAACTACGTGATTTCATATGGTAAAAAGATATATTTGTAACAAAATTATACCTGAAAGATGATTGCAATTCTTCAATATGGAAAGAAATAGAGATTATTTTAATATCTTTGAAAAAAATCATATACATAATTCAAACATCCTAAAAATCTCTATAATTGATTCTTATCTTTAATTTCATCTGAAAATTTTGAAGTGAATTCTAAAGATCTTGAAATCGGTGTAATCATTCCTTAATATATATTGTGTCCTATAAATATAATTTGTGTTTGGAATAATTTCATTTTAGGTTGTGACATCACTAAGCCATTTTGTTTTATAATATTATAAAATTTTTCTAAATGTGAAAAGTGTTGATTTAGAGAATCCGGATAAATTAGGATATCATCAATATATACTATTGAGAAATTTAAATAGGATTTAAGATATCATTCATTATGTTTTGAAATTTTGAATTTTTTAATAAAAAAGAAATTTCAAAATTAGAATCTAAAAGATTAATTAAAAAATCAAAATCTTCATGGCTATGTTATGTGTTTTATGCAATGAATGTTGCAGAATTAGAAAGAGGAGCGGGAAGGTTAAATAAAGTTCTTGAATTGATAAAGTATCCAATACCAAATAAAAGAGATTTATTAATAAAATTACACAATGCAAAAATATTTTCCAAATTTGATATAAAATCATGAATCTGGCATATTTAAAATAGTGAAAAATATAGATATAAAACTGGGTTCAATGTACCATTCGGTCATTATGAATGGAAGGTAATACTCATGTCATGCATGTCACAAGCCTTTACCCTTAATCCCATCTAAATCGTTTGAGACCCCAGGAACCTTACACTAATTCAATGTCAAGCCTATACAAATTTGTCTCTTAGTGGGCATGTTAATTAATTAAATCGTTAATGCAATATTAGTTTATATTATGCCTCACTATGGCTGTAAATCAAATACCGTAAAAATAATATACATACAGTGCAGTTGCCTGCATTTCAAAGATATGCATTTGTATAAAACATACTATTATGCACTGTAGATTTATACAAATAACTAGGGAAAATACCCAATAGTTTTATAGCATTTACCAGAAACACAAGTGTAATATCATCGTATCCTATATAGGTGAATTGTGAGAAGTCATATGTGGATATATAGGCTCCAGTTTTATAACATAAGTACCTAACGCTTATCCTTTTTCAAAGAATAGCCCATGTGGTGTGGGTAGATGTTTCATTAACCGGTTCTGAACTTGGGTCATTACAAATAGTATCAGAGCCGACCTAGGACCATGATTGTGTGACATAGTGGGTGTGCACATGCATTGTCTACCAGGACTAATCTTGGATTTGAGAGGCTACTTAGCCTAAGGCAAAATAGTCCAATTAAAGATGTTACTTGGTTTGGGGAACCAAGTAATCCAACTAACCTCAACGAGGACGTTGGGTACATAAGAAGGGGGTTGAGTTTATAACAGCCTCATATCCCACATGGGTGAATTGTGGGAATCCTTATGTGAATATATAGGCTCAAGTTTCATAACTCAAGCACCTAGCGCTTATCCTTTTTCCAAAGAATAACCCATATAGTGTAGGTAGCTGTAAACGCTAAATACTTACGTTTTGGAACTGGAGTGCATATATCCATATATGACTTCTCACAATTCACCCATATAGGACATGAGGGTGTTATAAACTCTCACCCTTATCTATCCAACATCCTCGTTGGGGTCAGCCGGATTACTTGGTTTCCCGAACCGAGTAACCTCTTTAATCGGGTTACTTAGCCAGGGGCTAAGCAGCCTCTCAAATCCAGGATCAATCCCGATAGACGATGCATGTACACACCCACTATGTCATACCATTATAATACCAGGTTAGCTCTGATACTATTTGTAATAACTTAAGTTCAGAACCGGTCAACAAAACATCTGCTCACACCACATGGGCTATTCCTTTGAAAAGGATAAGCGATATATGCTTATGTTCTGAAATTGGAGTCTATATATCCACATAAGGTTTCCCATAATTTATCCATGTGGGATATGGCGGTGTTATAACAAGTTTCATATACAAATATATATTATACACAAAAGTGACATACATATGCTAAACATTGAGAATCCTGAGATCCAATCCTACCTAATTCATACTAAAAAAAAAATCACTACAATGTCCAGGTGTCCCCTACTTCTTGCCTCTGTACAATAATGGCCAAAAAGTTAGTATTCCAAGTAATTAGGAACCTGCAAAGAAGAAACATAATAACAATATATCATAGTAATTAACTTATGTACACATGGCACCAAAATACCAATATATCCTAGTAATTAACTTTTAATTTTAATGGTTGTTAGCTCTAGATATACTAGTATCTGCACACAAAACACATAAAGGATGTAAGAACCAAAGGTTCCCAGTAAGGGTCATAAGTCTGCAAGAAAAACATTCATATATGACCATGCATATTATCTATAAAAATATTAATATATGTCTCATGTACTTGAGCTCAAATCATAGTACTAGGAATTCCTATTATTGGCCAATCATTAGGGGAGTAGCTAATTGCCACAAATCATTTGTTTATTTGTCCTACAATTGACAATTCTAACTTGTCCATGCAAATATTACTTTTAAAGCATCTTAGTCTTTGCTGATATCTCTTATTTTATGCACATGAGCTAACTATTTACATATTTAATGCATGCGTTAGTGCTAGCATTGTAAGATTTTATGATTGGTTAAAGACACCTCCCCCTCTTAGGTCCACCCAAGCCTTAGCCCATCATGGTAACCTTAGGTGTTTTAGGTTCTTAAACTATCATACTCATCATAACTATACCCTTTTAAGGTCATTGTTACTTGCACACACAGGCTTATCCAAATGTACATTAACACTTCATATGAGCTTCATAGTTTGGTGTTCTACCAAACTCAACTATACAAGCTTCTTAAATAGCCATCAATAATCAAATCATATCCTTGTTAAATTTATCAATAATTCAACTACTTGATATATAAGTATCATAGCCGAATTTATTTAACACATAAGCATACAATTAAATAACTTTTACCTTAGATAATTTAGTTTGCAAGCTCAATGTACTTAGCCTTTTGTCTCGATTTCAAACCAAAATTAAGACTCCTCTTAATAGCTTATGCTTAAGACCTATTTTGATCATTTTAACACATGGGAACAGCCCCTAAATCAAGCCTAAATAATCCAGGTTTTTCTGTCTTAATCTTGCCTAGCTTGTGTTTCATTCCCGTTTTAATGGCACAACCGTCGCCCAACTCTTGTTCCTTTATTTTTTAGACCTTTTATACTAGTTTAAATGCAAGACTACTTCAACCCACAGCCAATTAAACCTGTGGGATAAATCAGTTTATTCTTGAAATTAACTAAAACTACAATAATCATCAAAATCTCACCTTAAAGCACACTTACAATTTCTATGGTTAATAAACGTACAAATAAATGTTCTCTTGATTTTTAGCTTTTATACACTAAATCATAAGCAAGATAACAACATCCACAACTAATTCAAACAACTAGAACCAATAGTTCCCAACTGGAACAGTATTAAAATTGAACTCTCACCTCAATGCATTTTATTCGGTTTTTATTATAAAGTCACTGCCCATCTCTTGTTTTCTCACTTCCTGGCCCTTAAATACCAGTTAATAAGTAAGGAAACAACATTAATAGGCCACCAAGATTACTGAAACACGAAATCATGGTTGAGAACAAAAGTGCCGAATCTTACATTGCTTCAAAGGTCCTGGTTCCAGTTGCTCCAAAATTTGAACCTAAATCCTATTGATCTTGATACTTAATTCGATTGGATGAGTTATTTGGGAGCTTCAAGTTGATGTGCACAGAGTTTCTGAAGAAGAGAGGGAAGTTTCGGTGGCTGAAAGTGAAGGAGAGACACAAGATGGCGTCAATAAGCTATCATCGCTTCTTGTGTATCATGAATAAAGTGACACGCACCTGGTGCCTTCTGTGGTTAATTTTCAAACTTGTGCACCATTATCATTATGCCATATAATAAAAAATTTAGTACCAAATTTAGCATTTAGTCGCGTTAGATTCCTTCACAGAATTAATTGCACTCCTAGTCCCTAGCTTCCAGGAACCTGCAATTTAGTCTCCTAATCTCCAGTAATCACACTTAAACCACCCATGGACAATCTAAGAGCCAGTTCGTCTGAGATTTTTAAACGTTTAAGCCGGATAGATTTTTTAAAGTCAAAAAGTGTGGACCACTTTACTTTCTTTCTCTCCTTTTCTTCTTTCTTCATTTTAACCTTTCTCTCACTCGTTTTTTACCCCTCTCCCTTGTCTTGTCAAATTTTATATTATGTCTTTTTCATATTTTTTGTCTCTCTCTCCTCATTTCTTTTTTTGCTGCATTTTTTTTCTCTCTCCTTTCTGTTTTTGCTACGTTTTTTTTTCTCTCTCTCCTTTCTTTTTTTGCTGCATTTTTTGTTTTTTTTTTCTCTCTCTCTTTCCTTTATTCTTCTATTGCATTTTTTTCTTTTCTTTTTTTCGCTCTCTCTCTCACATGCCGCTGGCTTCTGCTCAGCTTTTACATTTTCTTTCCCCTCTCTTTCGCCTTTCCTTATGCTTCTTTTTTTCGTGCACTCTCACACTCTCTTTCTCTCTCGTGCTTCTGCTCATTTGTTTCAATTTCTTTCCTTTCTCTTTCTCATGCTGATGGACCTTTTTTTGGCTTTATATATTTCGGTCAAACTTGTTTCTAATAGTAGCAAATTTTGTTATTTTTTGTATATAATATTTCTTTCACATAATTGTGCATTTGTTTGGTTTTTCCAATGGTCCTATTTTTTTTCTTGTATTTTCACATATATTTTTTAATTCATCGACTTGAGCCATTTTTAGCAATTAGGGTCGGGAATTTGAACATGTTATTTTATGGGCAACTCCATGTTGGTCTGAGTATCAATAAAGATAATATACCAGACCCCTACCCTACACTCCTCCCACCCGATCGAATACGTACATTTCGTTCCCTCAATCTTTGATTCAGACCCCGACCATTCAACCTTTCACTTCGTCTGCCAAAAAATCTTGTAATCCTTCCTACGATGCTATCCCGTGTCTCCTCATGTATCGCAATTTCATCGAAGGCGTCCGTATCTGGATTGTTGGCCTCCCGTGTGTAATTTCCATATCGAGCCTCGTCGAACTCCGGGTCATACACATCTCTCATTCATATATAATTATAAATGGCACAACATGTTATAACGATTCGAGTTTGCAACTCGGGACCGAAATGGTTCATTCCACGCAGTGTGGCCCATTTCATCTTAGCGTGCCTAATTATTCTTTCAACTACATTTCGCATGCTGTAATGTGCAAAATTGAATTGTTCTCTTGCTTCTTCTGGCGCTCTTCCTCCAAAATCAGTGTGATGGTAATTAACCCCACGATAAAGGGCAAGAAAACCCTCCATGTTTGCATATCCTGAGTCCACTAGATAGTAATGACCTACAAAAGACATTATGTATAAGGATAGACCATTCACAGTGCAACATGCTATGTGAACCGGATATATCAGGAGCAATACACATGTGAATACCTTCTCGTGCATTCGGGAACCGTGAGCCAGGAATGTTCCTGGCATCTCGTAGAACCTGGCTATCATGAACGGCCCCGGGCGTCTCCGCATAAACATGGGTAAATTGCATATTAAAATCGCATGCGACTAACACGTTTTGGCTTGTGTGCCCAATGCGGCCGCGGTACACTCGTTGATCTTCTCTGCTGTATATTCCAAACACATATGTTCCATCAATAGCACCTATAGCATTATTGAACGCACCTTCCCATGCGCCCCTCACTTCTGAAACAGGTGTCAAAAATGTTGGGTCAGGCGGTTGAATTATGAGCTCGGTAAGACCAAGGATTGAATCCAAAACTAGCCTGAACCATCGCAATATTGTATTCGTCGAATGTGGAAACACCTGCCGAACGTCATCATATTTCCAGCCATGGGCGCACACGGTCAAAAACATAGCCAAACCTTCATAAGCTAAAACATTTCTTCCATCACGCAAGTTGTGATTCATTGTAAGATTGTCCAATAAATCCCAAAAACAATCTACGCTCATCCGAAATTGACTTCAAAATTCATGAGGACGAGACATCAGGCGTAGAAGGTATTGTGTACCGGTCCAAACTGGGGTCGATTCGACATTATTAGAATTGGAGTTTGATGCCAGATTTCCGGACAAGACATTTGCCCCGGTAAGACATCTAAAATGGTGGAGATGTTTTCGTTGAAGCAGACTCGGGTTGTGTATTGAATAGAATATTCGTTCCGAGGAATCAACTTCAGAAGTTGGCGGCACCTCCCATGGAATATCTATTCCACAATTGCAGAAGCCCATATCCATTATGCTTATCGTCCCCAACCAATAGTACCTGACACAAAGGTAATCATAACTTATACGTCAAGAGATTGAATGACATGTGCATACGAGGGCGAGTTTTCTTAATATGGAAAGGATAATCCAATATCTTAAAAGCATGCATGACGATCATGAATGCCCATAAAGTGCTGCAACAACAAACACATAAAAGTCCAAATCAGTCCAAAAGTACATAAACTAAATGGGACAACGGTCCACAACAAACTCATCCATAAATTTCTGAAGAACTGAATCAGCGTCCACACAGAAATCCTTTGGCTCTTGCTTCCTCAATAATTGGATGGAGTAACGCAACACGAAATTCCTTGTCCGGCGACCCTACTAACAACTCCCATAACCACGCCATCTAACCAATGCACAAATTGGCTACAACCTAATTTGGGCTTCCTGATTCAAATCCAGAGAGCTCCGCAATAAGTCTCATGCATGAACTGATACTCAAGTCTTGCAGTCGTGCACATGAGGTGGCAGAATATGACCCAAGATCTGCTCTGCTCTCTCGCAACATTTCAAGGACCTCCTGTTGGACGTCTGGAGACATGGTCCCAACACCGGACTTGCGCCGCTTGCTTCCACTACTACTATGCGCCCTATGAACTGCATATCCTGCCACAGCTGGAGGAATGTGAGCAGGCAACGGATTCCCTTGCTCCTGGGGAGATACACGGGCATCAATATCTGCAGGTGAATGGGAAAAAGCTCTTGCTCGACTACTACCAGCCACTGGTGGTGTGTTGAACCCGAAAAATGAATGACGCTACCTATGATCAGGGCTATGTTGTGGCACCTGAGTGAAATGTGCTGCCCGCTTGGATGCCCTAAGGTCCCGAGGTGATAAATGTGACTGATCCGGGACATGAAAAGTGGGCGAACCAGGAGGCGATGCAGCTGGATTCTGAGATCCAGTGCCACGTTGCGGGGGAGTTGCGGAGACTGGATGTGTAATAACCCTAGAAATTAAGTAAAATAAAATTACCAAATTACCCTAAATAAATAAATAAATAAATATAATAAGTAAATAAAATAAATAAATAAAAATAAATTAATTAACATTTTATCCTCAATGGTATTTTTGTAATTTTACCTATCAAATTAGAAAATCAATATAAAATTAAGAATCTTAATCCTTAGATGATTCCTTTTGTGGTTATTAAGTCAAATTCAAAACCGGAAGCCCAAAGTCATTTTCTTTAGGCTAGGGGCATTTTTTTCATTTACAACCGAGCATCGGATGGAAAATCTTGGAGCACCATTGGATTCTTCTCGAAAAAATGAGTCAAGATAAATTTACCTTACTCAATTCTGAATTCGTTTGCTTAGGTTTCCCAAAATTTAGCCAACGCACGTGTGAGGTTTAAACCGGGTTCGTGCTACCGCTACATAGGATTATTTTTATTTTTCTCCCTAACCCTAATTTCATTGTTATAAAACACCAGCCGCAAAACACCTACCAGCTTTTTTAGAACTGTAAATGAAAAATTACCCGGCCATCATTAACTTTTATTATATTATTATTTACCTTGCCCTAGCTTCTATTTGGCGTGGAATAGAAACTCGCCTCACAGAAACTCGCCTCACAGAAACTCGCCTTAGACCTTTTTCAACATTCGGCTCTCCTCCCATTCACAGTTACGATCGGCCATTGGCAAAAATTTCATAGCTTAAATCACAACAAAGCCGCCGACGACCATTCAATTATCTCCTCACATGTTCTTGTCTTCGATTATTCCTTCATCAAATCTATGTAAGTTATCCCTCAATGATTTGATTCTTGGTTATTCAAAAATACTAGAAAATTAATTTAATTCCATATTTTACCTAAATTTATTAGATTGAGGAGAAACCTTATTGGAACACAAAAAAAATATCCTATACGCACCGGCGATTCTGAATTCATTTGTATAAGTCTAAATTATTCTATATCACTCTTTTAATTTTTTTTCCAGCACCTAAAGGCCTTATGTCCTTTCAGTAAATCTTTGGTAGATTATCGTTAATCCAAGTTTTGGGTTTTCCCACTCGTTTTCGGTGCAATCTTGTCCATACTTGGTTCTAAGCCCCGGTAAGCCACCGTAGCCTCTTTCAAAAAATTATTTTTGGCTACCAATTTTGAATATTACAGCCATCATAATTCTCTTTTCCTTGCTGTCCATGTTGTTACAAAGGGTAAATCCTTACTTGAAGGTTTGGTGCTTCTTTGGACTCCCGGAGCGTAAGAGATCTCGAAAACACATCGGTAACTGAAATAAAACTTTTTTTCCTTCCAAGATCAATTTTTACAACCATTAAATGAGCTTATAAGTTAGTGTATGGCCGTTGTAATTTTTAGGATCAATATCAAGAAGGCTCCCGGAACGATCCCGAATAGCCACAAGGCCACCGAAGACACCCTGAGACCCGATTTGCCCACTAGGTAAAATTTTGGCGTAGATGTTAAGAACATGAACTTTCCAAGTACCATTTAGGAAAATTTATAAATTTTAGCATATTTTCTAATTTTCTACCTTACTAACATTTTGTAGGACCGTCCTAGGAAAATCGCCTTCTTTCGTCGTATTATTCCGAACTAGGTAAGGGGGAAGAGTGGGTTAGTTCTCGTGGGCCTTCTTAGGCCCAAAATAAGCTTCAACCCGAATAATAAATTCTAAATAAACAATTGGGCTAAACAAAATCTTTAAATGCATGGGTAACATGGGTTAGGTAATTAATTAGTTTACCTAGAATTTTATTTTATTTTATTTTAGTTCTCTTCCATTGAGATGTAATTTTGGTTGGTTGGTTGGTTGGTTGTATGGTTGTAATGATGTGATGTATGATGTATGATGTATGTTTGGCGCTAGTATCATACTAGGACCGCTTGTAACAAGAATTAAATTAGAAGTATGTTAGGACCGTTTAAATAAACACCGCTAGTACCATGTTTAGGGCCGACAAGCTTACTAGCAACATGATGAGATTGGAAGCAACCGTTAGGGGCATGTTAGGGCCGTAATAAATTATTATAAGCCGATAGATAAAGGATTAAGAGCGTAAATGCTAAATGACAAATTTAAAAAGAATTCACGAGAAATGAGATGAACATTTATCACAAATACACTTAAAATATATTATTGATTGTCATGACATCATGTAACACTAAACTAAGATAACTCGATAAAAGAAATAGGATGCACTAGAATCATGGCATTCTACTAAAAAGTGCTAAAATAAAATGAGCTACGGTCATGCATCAATTGATTGTTGCATATGATTGATGTTTGTCATACATAAGATTGCATTAAGTAAAAGATTTAAAGAGTAAGATAAAATACGAGGCATGCAAGGTTGGTGACGAACCATATCTACATGACCTAACAAGCAGTAAATTTAGACGAGAGGTTCAGAACGGACAATTCGATCCCGAGAGGCATGTTAGGATGGCAGCGGACCGTCCATAGTCATGACCCGATATTGACACGGAGTATGGAGATATGATTTGTGCACTGTCAGACCATAGCTGGCGAGGGACCATGCTTATGGCTGGTATCACGAGAGGCTCTACCTCGGTGTAGGTATCCCGAGAGGCTCTGGCTTGGTCGCATCCCTAGTAGCACTGGCTAAACGTTATCCCGAGAGTGGGTGATGTACACACTCACCACCCTAGGTTCGTCCGACGGCATTTAAGTATTGGATTAAATGATTGATCAATAAGTTATTATTTAATCGGTAAAAGGAATTATGCATATACATGGTAGTTCAAGCATGCTAGTAGGACTTTGATTTTGTTGTTATGATGTTGAATGGAATTGTTCTTTAATTAAATTGCTACAACTTAAAGTTTATTATTCGTTGTTGTTTGTTACGGGAATATTAGGACCCACGTGATGAGCCTGATACTTCCCCCTTACTGAGCAAGTGGTGCTCACCCCTCCTCTTAACATGTTTTTCTTAGGTGAGTACTATGAGGAGACAGAGTACACTAAACCATATAACGAGGTTCAAGATGTGAAGCAGACTGCGTGAGGGTACGTTGTAACCCCTCGGAAGTAGAATTGGCTGGGACTGGATTTCAACTTTATGTTATTCGATTTGTAAAGAAACATTGGGTTTGTTTAAATTGACACATTATGCGCATATTAGTTTTCCTGGGATTTTCACTTAACTACTTTGATTTCATTTAATACTCTCATTGTTTGGAAAATAATTTAGATAAAATGTTTTACCTCATATTTCTTAAATTATTTTTAATTAAATGCTTTATAATTTTGGGAATTTAAGATATCTTTTAAATTTAAGGTTTATAAAATTGGGGGCGTAACATTTTGGTATCAGAGCCAAATTCGAGGAAGGCAGCAACCTCACTCAGTAAGTATGCTTCTTGTTTGTTTGCTAAGTTAAAGACCTTGGATAGGTTTTGAAAAGTTTCCATAATTGAGCATAATATATTAGCAAGTTTATAAACAAAAAGTTAACAACTTAGCTTACAATAAAGGGACTCGTAAAATAAAATACCAATTAATTTAACGTCTAAAATGATATAGGAGTTACCTAGAGCCTCACCTAGTGTTATAAGTTAAAAGTTACTTCCAAAGTTGTTTAACTACGTTGGACTAAACCTTTTCATTTTTAGGTCATAGACCCACAAGAATACCCTGCCTTGGGTCTTGGGCGAGGCGCACAGGATGAGCCGCCAACTCGTGGTCGAGGACGACCCCCACGAGGTCAAGGTCAAAATGCTCAAGTGCCTGGACAGGACATGCTGAATCGTGGGCAACAAGCCCAGAATCTTGGTCAACAGGCCAATGATGATCCATTGTGTCAAACAGTTATTGCCTTAGGCCAATACTTTTAGAATTTGAATGAGCGGGAGCAGCAGCCTCATGCCCCTGCCAAATGTCAGCATAGGGCCGACCTACTTGAACAGTTCAAAAGGCTAACTGGTGAGTATACTGGTGGGGTTAACCCTACCAAAGCTGAGGAGTGGATCAAGGCTTCGAAGAGGACACTTACAGCTTTGAGAATTCCAGAAGAGGACAAGGTGGACTTAGCTACCTTTAGCTTGGTTGAGAAGGCCCAAACATGGTGAGAGGCCACTCGACCAGGGGTTCTGAGAACTGAGGGTGGATATATCACTTGGGAGACATTCGTGCATACTTTCTATGGTCAATACTTCTCTGAGGCCATGAGGGACAGAAAAGAGCAGGAGTTTCTTGCACTGGTACAGGGGACCATGACAGTAGATTAGTACACAGCTAGATTTAATGCCTTGGCCCGCTATGCTGAGCACATTGTGGCACATGAACCAAGGAAAATCAAGAGGTATGTTAATGGTTTGCGTGACAAGCTGGCAGATAGGCTGATTATGCAAGACATTGATACCTTTGAGAAGGCAGTATCCTTAGCTCAATGGGGTGAGGCAAGGATGCGAGATAAACAACTATCTAGACCACTTAACACGAGTCGGAGTCGTATGCCATCATGACCTACACATGCAGGCAGTTTCCGTCCTATACCACGACCAATGCTTGCCCAGGGGCGAGGACATTTTGGCAGAGGTCAGCCAATCGATAGCAGAGCTACCCGACTACAGCTTAATGGGACAAGAGGGCCTACAGTGCGACCGGTTTTTCAGGGCCAATGAGGGCCTAGATGTCAGACTTGTCATTTCTTTCACCCAATTGGAAGGCGGTGTGTGACCTGTTTCTATTGCCAGGAGATAGGGCATCTATCCAGGCAATGTCCTAAGAGGGATGCTCCACTAGTAGCACACGTTCCACCAGCAGCACCGGCAGGACCACCAATAAAGAAACCTCGTGTGGCAGGACGTGTTTACGCAATGACAGCTGATGGCCTGGGGCCTCATCGTTTTGAGTCATGATGACTGTTGAGGAGACTTCTAGGAGGAAGAATGCCTGGAAGGTGGGTAGCCTCAAGGAGAGTACCTGAAAAGCTGGTAAACAGGGTTAGGAGGCCCCAGGAGTGTTTTTCCGGGGGGGGAGCCTCCGACGCCCAAGTCAGTGGTGGCCGGAAAAAGGAGGAAGTCACTAGCTCAAAGAGAAGGCAGAAAAGTCTCGCCTGGTATTTTCTCAGAGTGTGGGAGCTGTATCTCCGGCCTACCAACCTCCTGTCAAGTATTTATTTCCTGTATATATAGGAATACCTAGCCCGTTCAGATCATGACACGTGTGCGGTTGGATGCTCCTGAACTTCTGGGCGTAGGGGACAGATAGTTGGTAACCAGCTCGCCTCGAGCCTTGTGCTGAGACGGGCCATGATGTGATTCTGATGGCGTCTGCGCGTCAGGGCGGCTTTTTACGTCTGTGGTGGGACGTGTCAGAGGCTTCCTTAAATGCTTCCATAAATGCTCCTGCCGTACTCCCGAGGTCCCTGGGCGAGGTCGTCCTCTAGTTCGGACAGAGCCTCTTCGGGAAGCATACCCTCAGTTCGGGGGTTCCCAGTTCCAGGGAGTTCCGCCTTCGGGGATATCATGTTCGGGCAGCAATGTCTGGTGCCACTTTTCCGAAGGCGCGCTGTTCACAACTTTGGGGGGCGAATGGAGTCCTCAAGTTTTACTGGCGTGCCGAGGCTCGGAGCTCTCCGGCTATCTCCCGAGGTGCATGATTCCACCTGTTCCCGGGAAGCGCCAGTTCTTCTGGCCATTGTTGTGGCAGGGTGTTCAGCCAGATTGAGGCGATAGCCTTTGGCTATCACATGCCCCCCTCTGGAAAGCCGAAGTGAAGACTTCGGTTTGCATCTCTTTCCGAGGTTGTCGTTAGGAGTCTTGTTTGGAAGCATAACCTGTTCCGAGGTCGCACCTTTTGCCCAAGGATCTGGGCTGTTCGGCCTTGGCCTATTCTTTGGTGTCTCCGAGGCAAAGCCTGTACCGAAGATACACTTCTTGCCCAAAAGTCATGGGCTGTTCAGCCATAACCTGTCTCTTGGTGTCCTCGAGGTGGCCTGCTTTTTATTTCTGCAGGTCTGATGGCCAAGCATGTCAGACTGAGCGGCGCGTCTTCACTTTTCAGGGATCAAACGACGTGTCCCAATCAGGAGGTGTGTCCCGGTTTTCCAGGGACGTTTGGGGAGGCACGTCCCCTATTTCTGCGCAGCGGTTGACACGCGGCTTCTTGCCATTGGAAGAGAGACGCGTCATTTACAGAGGGCGCGCCTTTTCGGGTGCAGTGGGCAGTTACGGCGACGGTTCGCCTCCAATGGGTACTTATGATTTCTTTTCGGCTACCCACCTTTGGCCTATAAATAGCCCATCCTATCATAAGTCCCACTTACTGTTTTTCTGCTCTCATTCTGCTTTGCCCTCTGTTCTTGCGTTTTATCTTGCTTTCTGTGGCGGAGCTTCTTTAATCAGAGCTTTTCCTACCAACTTGCACGACGGCATCCTCAGGCAAATCTTTTGGTGGGTTTTGATTTCCAGAGTACTCTGATTCCTCTGTTTTTCTGAGTTTTTCTGGAAAACTGTTGTTGTTTTTTCCAAACTCGTCTTCTGAGTTTTTTCTGGAAACTATTTTCTTTTCCATCTCAAACTCTTTTTCATGTCTACGATGCCTGTTCCTGAGAGCTGGAAACCTCTTCTGGCCCATCCTTGCTGTACCACCCCCGAAAAACTAGAGAGGTGGAAGAAAAAATTCTTTCTTCCCTCTTACGCTGTGACCAGGCTGCCTCGCTCTAGCCATTTTGCTTTTTCAAACAGCGGCGACGAGGTTACCGTCTTCCGAGCCCAACTGAAGGCCGGTCTTCGGTATCCTCCCCCGAAGGTGGTTTGCGAATTCTGCCAATTCCATGGCATTGCTGTGAACCAGCTTCCCCCGAACGCGTACTGCTATTTTAACGCCTTCCTCTGCATGTGTGGCGTGTTCGGGATAGAGCCCCACTTCATCATTTTCATGCAGTATTACAAGCTCTACGTGGTCCCGAAGGGTGGCTTCTATTTCCTGCTGCCTCGGAAATCCGGGAGCAAAAAATTCACCTTCACCTTCGACACGAAGGATAGCTAGCGGGGGTGGCAGCCTAAGTTCTTTTTCCTGAAGGTGGATAAGAACTGGTCTGGTGTCCCGACCAGATGGGCTCAGGGAGTGCTGAACGCAGACGTCGTTGATCCGAGGATGCTGCTGACCCCACCGTTGGCTTCCGTGTTCACGGATTTCAACGCCCGCATTCGGGCAGTCGCTGACTGGGCTCCCGAGGTCTCTCCTCGTGCTCTTTACCCCTTTCCTATCAACTGGAGGTTGATGACCGAAGAAGTCCTTCGGGAGCTGAAGGTGGTTAAGGAGCACGTGACTGACCTCAATATGCCCGCTCCCGCCATCGCCGGGAAGGATTCCTGGCTGGTCAAGCTCCTTAAGGGGGAGACTTCTTTCGAATCTTTTGCCGAAAGTGAGTAATCTTCCACCCCTTTATACTTTTTTCCTCGGACTTACGCTGATATTTCTTCTCTTTTTCAGAGATGGGCGATGGGGCTGCCGCCTATTACAAGGCCCTCTTTTCTGGCCAAGTGGAGAAGGGGGAGCAGACAAAGAAGGCGGCTTCCCGAAGAAGGAAGACGACAGGGGCGGGGCCCTCGGCGAAGTGAGCTAGGAAGGCTATCCAGCCTCCTCAGCCAGGGCTTTCGGAAGAAGAAGCTGGCGAAGAGGCTGGTCTTGTTGAAATTCCACCGGCCGAGGTCCCCGCTACTTCCGCCGAGGTGCCTCCTCTCGACCTCGAGGCCCCCAGAAACACTGTAGTGGTAGAAGTACCCACTGCCGAGGAGCGGTACCGGCAGAAGGGTAAGGGTCTTTCTTCCGAGGGGCCCGAGGATCCCGAGGACACTGTTTCCGAGGTTCCTCCAGGTATGCCTTCAGGCGAAGTTCAGCTCCTTTGTTTTTCGTGAATTTTTCTTCTGCTCCTAACTTCCTTCTCACTTTCAGGGGAGCCTCTTACTGCTGGCTGGAGGGCCATTCATGAGAGGAAACGGGCCCTGCGCGATGCCACAATCCCTGAGGGGAAGATCCCCTTGGAGCCCTTTTGGACAATCACGGAGGATATGAATTTGTTCTCCGACGATTGTCCGAAGATGACAAAGGAGATTTGGAAGGGGATGACCACTGACGCCTCCTTCCGGGCCATTGCGGCGGCTCACCCGAGGGATCTTACCCTCGCCGCAAAATTCACCGAGCACGCTGCTCAGGTATAGTCTTTACACTCTTTTTCCTCAATTTTCTAAGTGTTTAGACTTGTACTAACTTGGACTTTTGCCTTGCACCAGTGTACTCCAGCAGCTGGCAGCGGATTGTTCTCAGCAAATCGCCGCCGTTCGGGAGGAGTTCTCGAAGAAGAGAGAGGAACTTGAAAAGGACTCCTCCCGGAAGATTGCCGACCTCGGTGATCAAGTAAAGGGGCTGCTCGCCGCCAACAGAGATCTTGTCAAGGACAAGCCTGTTTCTGACAGTCTTGCGGCGAGGTTGACGGATGAGAACAACGCTCTCCGAGCCGAGGTCGAGGCTCTGAAGAAGGGGTCCGAAGAGACGCTGGGGATAAGCGAGCTGGAGGAGGAGATTGCTGAGCTGAGGGACGACCTCAACGTCCTTGGCGTTCAAAAACATACTTCTGATCAGATGGCCAAGGTCGCCTTTCAGGACGGCTTCTGCCTTGCTCGACACCAAGTCCTGCAGAGGTTCCCAGATTTGGACCTCTCTTTTCTAGAGGGCCTAAATATTCCTGAGGGACCTCGGTGGCAGTGGTCCAAGGTCGAGCATCTGAAGCTTCCTGCTCTTCGTCCGCCCGGCTCTCCCTAGTTTGCTTTAGGGCTCCTCTCATTTTTCTCCTTTGTGCTCCTTCTTTGGGCACTTCTTTTGTAAGGCGATTTGCTCTAAATGAACAATCTTTTGGCTAAGTCCTTTCTTGCAAGTTTCTTCATTTCCACTGTCCCGAACACGTTTGCTTAAGAGACTTTCAGAGAACCTGCAACCAAAGAAACTTTTTACCTTCCTTTGTCCCGAGCGTGCTCGCTCAAGAAACTTTCTGGAAAGTTTGTAAAAATTTGGCTAAGTCTTTTGCAGGCTTTTTGTTCCCTTTTATCCCGAACATGTTCGCTCAAGGGACTTCGGAAAACCTTCAGCCAAATTTTTCTGTCTTCCTATTGTCCCGAGCATATCTGCTCAAGGGACTTAGGAAAATTTTCACAAGATTGCTCATTTCCCTTTTTCCCGAGCACGTTCGCTCAAGGGTGTTCGGAAATTACCTCTGCTTTTGTTTTGGCGTGTACTTTTGCGAGATTCTTGCTTTCCCTTTTTCCCGAGCATGTTCGCTCAAGGGTGTTCGGAAAATTTTCTCTGCACTGATTATGCCGAGTACTTTTGCAAGATTCTTGTTTCCCATTTTTCCCGAGCATAGTGGCTCAAGGGACTTCGGGAAGTCACATCTACTTTTTTCGTGGCAAGCACCTTCGCGGAATTTTGTCCTGGACAATTTGGTATACTTAAAAATTTTCTCAAGACCATTCTTCTCCGGACCATCCTGTACTTAGAATATTTCTTGTACAATATATCTCTTCCGCTCAACCTTAGGCGTAGAATTTTTTCAAGGCGTCTGAATGCCAAGTGTTTTTCAATTCTACGCCTTCGGCGTCGCCAAGCTTGTACACGCCTTTTCGTACTTCGGCGAGAACCAGATAAGGTCCTTCCCAATTTGCGCGAAGTACTCTATGAGATGGCCTTCGGGGTGCAAAGTCGGCCTTTCGGAGAACGAGGTCTCCTTTTTTGATTTCTTTTGGCCTGGCTTTTAAGTTGATAGCCGCGGCCACTCTTTGCTGGAAAGCTTTTCTTCTCAGCTCGGCTATTTTTCTGTGTTCGGCCACAAGGTCAAGCTTAGTTCTCAGACCGAGGTCGTTTCCGCCTTCATCAAATACTTGCACCCGTATTGAAGGCTGAACTATCTCTATTGGGATGATGGCCTCTGTTCCGAAGACGAGTGAGAAGGGAGTTTCCCCTGTGGCTCTTCGTGGCGTCGTTCGGTAGCTCCACAATACACTTTGGAGTTCTCCTGGCCATTTCCCCTTGGCTTCCCCAAGTCTCTTTTTCAGGCCATCTTTTATGGTCCTGTTTGATACTTCCACCTGCCCATTGCTTTGGGGGTGAGCTACTGGGGCGAAGTGCATCTTTATTCCGAGGTCGCTGATGAATTCCTGGAATCTTTTGTCTATGAACTGGGATCCATTATCAGCTACTAGTACCCTCGGTATGCCAAATCTGCATACGATGTTCTTCCATACGAACTTCTGCACTTCTTTTGCCGAGATAGTTGCTAGTGGTTCTGCCTCTACCCACTTTGAGAAATAGTCCACTGCTACCACGCAGAATTTCACGCCTCCGGGCGCTGCGGGGAGTGGCCCAATAAGGTCTATACCCCAGACTGCGAAGGGCCAAGGATAGTCTGCCGACGTTACCATTTCCGAGGGTATCCTCTGGATTTTTGCATGTCTCTGGCAACTACCGCACTTCTGGACGAACTGCCTTGCGTCTTTTCTCAGGGTAGGCCAGAAGTATCCTTGGCAGAGTATCACTGCTGCAAGGGCATCAGTTCCAATGTGCGAGCCGCACATGCCTTCGTGAACTTCTTCGAGGACCATCTCAGTATCCTCTTCGCCCACACACCTCTGCAGCGGATTTGCATATCCTTGCCGATATAACTCTTCACCAATCAGGAAGAATCTTCCGGCGCGTCTTCGCAGTCTTGCAGCATTGCCAGCGTCTTCGGGAAGCTCATTCTCTGTGAGGTATCTCTTTATGGGGTCCTTCCACCCTGTTCCCGAGGTCGTTACGCTTAGCACGGAGATGCTTGGATGGTCTAGCACCTCGGTGTATGTTTTGGACTTCGCTAAGCAATCTGCCTCAGTATTATTCCGCCGGGGTACATTTTCGATCCGCACGGCGTCAAACTCTTGGATGAGTTTTGTTACCAGCTCGTGGTATCTTGCCAAGATTGGGTCCTTCGCCCCATAATCTCCTGCCGTCTGCCGAACTACCAGCTGGGAATCGCTGTGAGCCCTTAAGTTTCTCACGCCAATCTTTCTGGCCAAGCGTAATCCCGCTATGAGGGCTTCATACTCAGCCACATTATTGGTGACGTTGAAGCTGAACTTGATAGCCTTCATCACCTCTAGGCCTTCGGGTCCTCTGATAACTATTCCAGCTCCCTGGTGTTCGGACCCCGAGGCTCCGTCAACATGCAAGGTCCATTCTGGCTCACCCTCTTTCGGATCTGAGTGGTTCTCCTCAGTGGTGGGTATTTCGGTGATAAAATCTACCAATGCTTGGGCTTTTATGGCCTTCCGAGGCTCATACGTGATTTCGTGTTCGCCAAGCTCTATGCACCACTTGGAGAGCCTTCCCGAATGATCCACTCTCTTCATAACATCCCGTAGTGGGAGACTACTTCGGACGATGATGGGGTGAGCCTGGAAATATGGTCGCAGTCTTCTTCCTGCAAGCACCAAGGCGTATATAGCTTTTTGAAGCAAAGGGTACCTGACTTCGGCGCCATGCAGGGACTTGCTGACGTAGTAGACCGGCCATTGTTTCGGCCCTTCTTCTTTCACCAGGACCGAGCTCACGGCCTTTTCTGTGACGGCGAGGTACAGTACGAGGGGTTCTCCCTCCCGAGGTTGTCGCAGAGTCGGCAGGCTGGCCAGGTAGACTTTGAGTTCTTCCCAGGCCTTTTGGCAATCTTCGTCCCAAGGGTGATTGTTTCGTCCGAGGTTGCCTTCCATCTTTGCTGCCTTTGTGAGGACTTTGAAGAAAGGTCTACACCTATCTCCGTACCTGAAAATAAACCTGCTCAGAGAGGTTATTCTTCCGGTTAGTCTCTACACGTCTTTGACTGTGGCAGGAGTTCAGAACTCAAGCAGAGCCTTAATCTTCTCAGGATTGGCGTCGATGCCTCTTTCGGATACCATGTACCCAAGGAATTTTCCCGAGGTCACGCCGAAGATACACTTCTCAGGATTAAGGCGAATCCCGAAGGCTCTGAGCTTTTGGAAGGTTTCCTCCAAATCTGTAACGTGGTAGCCGGGCAGCTTGCTTTTGACTATCATATCATCAACATATACCTCCATGTTTCTCCCCATTTGGTTCTTGAAGACCTTGTTCATCAGTCTCTGGTAGGTGGCTCCTGCATTTTTTAGCCCGAAGGGCATTCTGACATAGCAGTATGTTCCTCCCTCGGTGATGAAGGCAGTTTTCTCTTCATCTTCGGGGTCCATCCTTATCTGATGGTAGCCGCTGAAGGCATCTAGGAAGCTCAGGAGCCCGTATTCGGCCGTTGAATCTACCAGTTGATCTATTGGGGGGAGGGGAAATGAGTCTTTCGGGCAAGCATCGTTCAAGTTTCTGAAATCAATGCACATCCGGAGTTTGCTGCTGCCTTCTTTTGTGGCGATGACCACGTTGCTTAACCATTCGGGGTATTTTACCTCCCTGATAACTTCAGCATCCAATAGGCGCTGGACTTCGGTTTTCACGAAGTTGCTTTTGTGGGCTGAGATGCTTCGTTTCTTTTGCCTGATAGGTTTTGCTTCCGGGCTTACTTTGAGGCTGTGCTGTATTATGCCAGGGTTCACACCTGGCATGTCTTTCGGTGAGTAGGCAAACAGATCTTTATTTTTTAGCAGAAAGGATACAAGATTTTCCTTATCACCTTTGGCCAAGCTCTTCCCTATTCGGGTAGATTGTCCTGGGACAAGATCTACTGCTTCCGTTTCTGCTTCTGCGGGATCTCCTTCTTTGCCTTTCTCCCGTGCCTTTGCCTCCACTGTTTGTGCAGAGTTGTTTGCCGGAGCCTTTCGTGCTTTTACAAACATCTTTCTTACCTCGGCTTGGTCGATGAAGACCTCTGCATCTCCGTCCTTGGTGGCGAATGTGACAGTCAAGTACTTCACATCGGGGCGAATGTGCAGGTTCCCCTGAGTCTGCCTTCCAAGGATGGCGTTGTACGAAGACGGGACGTCCATGACGATGAATCTTGCCATTGTGGACGCGTACAACTCAGCTGCTCCGTCTACCGAAGTGCCTTTCATCATCAAGGGGAGGTCGATCCATCCGAGGACGGGTAGTTCAGATGGCCCGACGCCGAAGGTGGGCGTGGTGACAGGTTTAAGCTCACTGCTGGAGATGCCCAAACTCGGCAGTAAGTGCGAGAATAGGACGTCAGCATTTGAGCCATCATCAAGCAACACTCTCTTGACGTCCCAGTTCCCTATTCTCGCCATTACCAGCAGCGGGTCGTCGTGGGGGAAGACGATGGTGGAGCCATCTTTGCGAGCCAGTTTCTTTGATAGACTTTGATACTCCATAACTGCAATTTCTCTGGCCTTCCGCTTTCTTTCCGAGGATGGGAGCCCCGTGGTGATGGTTTGGATGACCCCTACTGGAGGTGGAAGACGCCTTTTTGGACTTCTGTTTCTCCGCCTGTCGGAGTCATAGTCCTCGTTTTCGGCCCTCTCTTCCTCCTCTTTTCTGCCTTTTGGGGAGGGCATCCGCAGGTATTTGCGAAGTTGGCCCTGTTTGATCAGCGACTCTATGTACTTCTTCAGCTGGAAGCAGTCTTCGGTGTCATGACCGTGGTCGCGATGAAACTGGCAGAACTTCTTGGTATTCTTCTTATTATCGGCGGCCATGGCCTTTGGCCTCCGAATCTGCGTCCCTTGCCTTTCCAGCGCCATGAGAATGTTGGTCCGTGTCGTGCTCAAGGGCGTGAAACTTTGAGGTTTCCTTCCTCGCATTCGCCGTGGTCGGCCTGTGTGTTCAGAAAGATGCCGAGCTTGCTGACTGGACCCTTCGGCGCGGTGATGATCAGACTTCGGCCCTGCCATTCTCAATTCCTCGGCTGTCATGTGCTGCTCTGCCCTTCGGTAAAATTCACCGAGGGTCTCCGGGGGGTCCTTCGAGAACTCGTAGAACAGCTGTGAGTCACGCCGAAGGCCCCGTGTCATAGCGAGGATGCGGATTTCGGCCCGGAAGTCCGGGACGCTGAGTGCTTCCCTGTTGAATCGTTCGACATAGTCTCGGATTGTCTCTCCGTTTCTCTGCTCTATGTCGAACATCTGCACAGGCATTTTGGCCGTTGGCCTGCTCCCAATGAACTGCTGGGTGAAGGCTGTGGACAACTCCTGGAACTCAGTAATAGTCCCTGGGGGCAAGGAATTGTACCATGCTGTTGCTGGGCCCGTGAGGGTGACTTCGAAGCATTTGCACATGGTAGCGTCATCAGCTCCGTGCATTATCATGCTCCGTCTGTACTTCGTCAGATGGGCCTGTGGATCAGTCCGGCCATCATAGATCTCCAGCCTAGGCACTCTGAAGTCGCCTGGCATAGCTGCCTCAACGACGGCGCGAATAAACGGAGAGCCATCTTCGCATAATGCCCCCGACAGCCTGTCCCAAACGGGTTTTCTGGTCACTTGCTTCTCCACTCTGTCCAGCCGTGCCAATATCCTTTCCATAAGCGCAGTGGCGCTAGGACCAGTTTCACGGGAGGGAGATCGACGGCGCCTTTTCGGGGAGCGAGTTCGGCGCGGAGGGGTCAGGGACCTTGCCTCGGGCAACGAACTGCTTCGCTGTGAGACTCTCGGTCGCTTGGACCCGGTTTGTCCCACAGGCCGTTTCCCGAGGGCTATATCTTCTGTGGATGATTCTCCGCGAGGATCTCCACTTTCTGAACTGCGGTGTGTAGACTTAGGGCTTCTCTCCCGAGGGCGTGTTGATGATGAGGGTTTCTGGGCCTGTGACTGCTGTGGCCATCTTCGGTCAATCTGCTGAGTCATTTTAACAACGACCAAGCGCTGAAAATCCCTCAAGAAGCTCATGGTAATTACCAGAGGGCGGTCTTCCTCGGGCGTAGAAGTCTCTAGGAGTGTCTGCTCAGCGGCCGGTTGTATCTCAGGCGCGGACGAGGACCTTGGGAGTGCCTTGTCCTTAGAACGCCGAGTCTCAACGACGGCGATTTGCGAGCGGGTTCCCACAGACGGCGCCAAATGATGGCCTGGGGCCTCATCGTTTTGAGTCATGATGACTGTTGAGGAGACTTCTAGGAGGAAGAACGCCTGGAAGGTGGGTAGCCTCAAGGAGAGTACCTGAAAAGCTGGTAAACAGGGTTAGGAGGCCCCCGGAGTGTTTTTCCGGGGGGGGAGCCTCCGACGCCCAAGTCAGTGGTGGCCGGAAAAAGGAGGAAGTCACTAGCTCAAAGAGAAAGGCAGAAAAGTCTCGCCTGGTATTTTCTCAGAGTGTGGGAGCTGTATCTCCGGCCTACCAACCTCCTGTCAAGTATTTATTTCCTGTATATATAGGAATACCTAGCCCGTTCAGATCATGACACGTGTGCGGTCGGATGCTCCTGAACTTCTGGGCGTAGGGGACAGATAGTTGGTAACCAGCTCGCCTCGAGCCTTGTGCTGAGACGGGCCATGATGTGATTCTGATGGCGTCTGCGCGTCAGGGCGGCTTTTTACGTCTGTGGTGGGACGTGTCAGAGGCTTCCTTAAATGCTTCCATAAATGCTCCTGCCGTACTCCCGAGGTCCCTGGGCGAGGTCGTCCTCTAGTTCGGACAGAGCCTCTTCGGGAAGCATACCCTCAGTTCGGGGGTTCCCAGTTCCAGGGAGTTCTGCCTTCGGGGATATCATGTTCGGGCAGCAATGTCTGGTGCCACTTTTCCGAAGGCGCGCTGTTCACAACCTTGGGGGGCGAATGGAGTCCTCAAGTTTTACTGGCGTGCCGAGGCTCGAAGCTCTCCGGCTATCTCCCGAGGTGCATGATTCCACCTGTTCCCGGGAAGCGCCAGTTCTTCTGGCCATTGTTGTGGCAGGGTGTTCGGCCAGATTGAGGCGATAGCCTTTGGCTATCAATAGCCGAGGAGGCAGAGGATGCTCCAGGTGTGGTGCAAGGTACGCTGTTATTTATAGCTTTTAATTATAGCCTTTAATTTCAAGTTCATGGTTGTGGCATGCTTAGGTTAATGATTGTTTGAATTGATCGTAGGTACTTTTTTTATTTCTGGGTCCCCTGCTAGAGTTCTTATAGACTCGGGGTCCACACATTCTTTCATATCTCCTAGACTAGCAAATCAGTTAGGCATGCCTGTTAAAGAGCTTCCCTTTATACTAGTGGTTTCTACACCATCAGACACTAGTATGAGTTCTACTCGTGTATTTCATCTTGCTCGATTTCTGTCGGAGGACGCGATTTAGACTCTGACCTCTTTGTGCTTGGGATATCTGAATTTGATTGTATTTTGGGCATGGATTGGCTACATCGCCACCATGCTAAAGTGGATTGCTATCAAAAGCTAGTTACCTTCTCCTTGCCTAATGGGTCAGAAGTGCAATTTGTTGGGGATAAAAAGAGCTTCACTCCAATCTTAATTTCTAGCTTGCAAGCTAATAGATATCTCCGTCAAGGTGGTGTTGGCTATTTGGCTTATGTGCAGACAGAGTCAGAGAAGCTTGAATCAGTAGCTGGTATTCCCATTATGGAAGAATTTCTAGAAGTGTTTCCAGAGGAGTTACCTGGAATGCCACATAGCCGGGATGTTGACTTCACCATTGATTTATTGCCAGGGACGGCTCCTATCTCTCAAGCACCTTATCGAATGGCTCCATCAGAAATGGCGGAACTAAAAAGTCAATTACAGGAACTTCTCGAAAAGGGGTTCATACGTCCAAGTACCTCACCTTGGGGTGCTCCTGTTTTATTCGTGAAGAAGAATGATGGCAGCTTGAGGATGTGCATCGATTATCGACAGCTGAATTTGGTGACGATAAAGAATAGGTACCCTTTACCTCAGATTGATGACCTGTTTGATCAGCTGAGGGGATCATCAATGTTCTCCAAGATCGATTTGAGGTCTGGGTACTATCAACTGAAAATCAAATAGGGAGATGTGTCAAAGACAGCATTCAGGACTCGTTGTGGGCATTATGAGTTTTTAGTGATGCCCTTCGGGTTAACGAATGCACCCGCAGCTTTCAGGGGCCTAATGAATAGGGTGTTCCAACCATACTTAGATCAGTTTGTCATCATTTTCATAGATGATATTCTGATTTACTCACCATATGCTGAAAGCCATAGAGAACATTTGAGGATTGCACTTCAGACGTTGAATGAGCATAAGCTGTATGCAAAGCTGAGTAAGTGCGAGTTTTGGTTAGACAGTGTCACCTTTTTAGGCCATGTGGTAACTAAGGAAGGAATTTCAGTGGATCCTAGTAAGGTTGAAGCTGTGGTGAACTGGCAACAACCGAAGACCGTGTCTGAGATTCGGAGTTTCTTAGGCTTGGCTGGGTATTATAGACATTTTGTAGAAAGTTATTCAAAGCTGGCACGCCCTTTGACCCAACTGACTAAGAAGGATCAGCCATTCCAGTGGACCGAGCAGTGCGAGAATAATTTTCAGAAGTTGAAGAAGCGGTTAGTCTCTGCACCTGTTCTTACTCTTCCTGATGGGCGAAGTCATTTTGCAGTTTATACAGATGCATCACATCAAGGGCTTGGCTGTGTATTAATGTAGTCGGGAAAGGTGATCGCTTATGGGTCTAGGCAATTGAAGCCTCATGAGCTTAATTACCCAACTCATGATCTGGAGTTGGCAGCTGTCATACATGCATTAAAGCTTTGGCGACATTATTTGTATGGAGAAGAGTTTGAGGTCTTCACTGATCACAAAAGCCTACAGTATCTATTGTCACATAGGGAACTCAATAATCGATAGCGTCGTTGGGTTGAATATCTCTCTGATTATAATTGCACTATTCAGTATCACCCAGGTAAAGTTAACCTAGTGGTTGATGCTTTGAGTAGAAAAATGGGTGCTAAACTGAATGCTATGGTGGTTTCTGAGTGGAAACTACTAGAGGAGTTTAGTCATATGGGCTTAGGTGTTCAAGTGAAGGGACCCCAGGTTCTCATGGCCAGTTTGCATATGGAGCCTACACTTGTGGCAAGGGTCAAGGAGGCGCAAAAGAAGGATCCACAATGTCAAGAATGGTCAATTCGAGGGCAAAAAAGATTCAGTGTGGATGTGGATGGTGCCCTAAAATTTAAAAATAGAATTGTTGTTCCCCTGTAACGACCCAAGTCCAGAACCGGTCAACGAAACACCTGCCCACACCACATGGGCTATCCTTTGGAAAAAGGATAAGCGCTAGGTGCTTATGTTCTGGAGCTGGAGCCTATATATCCACATAAGGTTTCCCACAATTCACTCATGTGGGATATGGGGGTGTTACAAACTCCCCCCCTTATGTACCCAACGTCCCCGTTGGGGTCAATCGGATTACTTGGTTCCTTGGACCAAGTAACCTCTCTAATCGGACTACTTAGCCCTTGGCCAAGTAGCCTCTCGAATCCAGGATCAGTCCCGGTAGACGATGCATGTGCATACCCACTATGCCACACCATCGTGGTCCCGGGTCGGCTCTGATACCATCTGTAACAACCCAAGTCCAAAACCGGTCAACGAAACACCTGCCCACACCACATGGGCTATCCTTTGGAAAAAGGATAAGCGCTAGGTGCTTATGTTCTGGAGCTGGAGCCTATATATCCACATAAGGTTCCCTAGAAATTAAGGAAAAGAAAATTAACAAATTATCGTAAAAAAAAAAAAAAGTAATAAATAAATAAATAAAAATTAATTAACATTTTGTCCTCAAAGGGTATTTTCGTAATTTTACCTATCAATTTAGAAAATCAATATAAAATTAAGAATCTTGATTCTTAGATGATTCCTTTAGTGGTTATTAAGTCAAATTCCAAACCGGAAGCTCAAAGTCATTTTCTTTAGGCTAGGGGCATTTTTGTCATTTACAACCAAGCATCGGATGAAAAATCTGATAGCACCATTGGATTCTTCTCGCAAAAATGAGTCAAGAGAAATTTGTCTCACTCAATTCTGAATCCGTTTGCTTAGATTTCCAAAAATTTAGCCTACACGCGTGTATGGTTTAAACCGGGTTCGTGCTTTTGTTGTATATAATAATTTCCCAACTAACCCTAATTTTTATTCTAAAAAGTTTCAGCCGCATGCCTCCTTGGAATTTTGTTTGTTAAGAAAAAAAAAACAATTTAATTTAATTTACCTACTTATCTATATTTTCCTTATTTTAAAAACCTTCATTATTATCCTAATATAACTACAACTCTTTTTTTTTTAATTTAATATTCTTTTCCCCGTATCTCTCCTAGGTCAAAACAAAATTCCAATTCGGCACCAAAGCTTGCTGCCGCCTCTTGTCTTTTTCTCCTTCAACAACTTTCCACCGCCACAAAACAAAAATTGGAACTTGGGAAAAATGCCATTCACAATCTTTTGGTTCGCTTCGCGACGGTTGTTCATCTACGCTTATTTCTCCATCAAACCGTGTAAGTCCAGCCATTCATGCTTTGATTCTTGGCTCTTCCAAACTATTGGAATATTAATTTAATTCCATATTTTACCTAGATTTATTAGATTGAGGAGAAACCCTATTGGAACACAAAAACGATCCTACACACACCGGCGATTCCGAATTCATTTGTGTAAGTCTAAATTATTCTATATCCCTCTTTTAATTTTTTTTTCCAGCACCTAAAGGCCTTATATATTTGCTTTAAATATTTGGTAGATTATTATTAATCCAAGTTTTGGGTTTTTCCACTCATTTCCAGTGCGATCTTGTCCATACTTGGTTCTAAGCCCAGGTAAGCCACCGTAGTCTTTTTAAAATTCTTTTGGCTGTTAATTTCAAATCTTACAGCCCTAACAATTATCTCATCTTTGCTGTCCATGTTGTTATAAAGGGTTAGAAAATCCTTACTTGAAGGTTTGGCGCTTCGTTGGACTCCCGGAGCATCAGAGATCCCGAAAACACATCGGTAACCAAAATAAAATTTTTTTCCTTCCAAGATCAATTTTTACAGCCATTAAATGAGCTTATAAGTTAGTGTATGGCTGCTGTAATTTTTAAGATTAATATCAAGAAGGCTCCCGGCACGATCCTGAATAGGCACAAGGCCACCAAAGACGCCCCGAGCCCCTTTTTGCCCACTAGGTAAAATTTCGGCCTAGTTGTTAAGAACATGAACCTTCCAAATACCATTTAGGAAAATTTCTAAATTTTAGCACATTTTCTAATTTTCTACCTTACTAACATTTTGTAGGACCGTCCTAGGAAGTCGCCCCTTTCGCCGTATTATTCCGAACTAGGTAAGGGGGAAGAGCGGGTTAGTTCTCGTGGGCCCTCTTAGGCCCAAAATAAGCATCAACCCGAATAATAAATTTTAAGTAAACAATTGGGCTAAATAAAATCTTTAAATGCGTGGGCAACATGGGTAGGGTAATTAATTAGTTTTCTAGAATTTTATTTTATTTTATTTTATTTCTCTTCCTTTGAGATGTAATTTTGGTTGGTTGGTTGTATGGTTGTAATGATTTGATGTATGATGTATGTTTGGCGCTAGTATCATATTAGGACCGCTTATAACAAGAATTAAATTAGAAATATGTTAGGACCGCCTAAATAAACACCGCTAGTAGCATGTTTAGGGCCGGCGAGACAAACACCGCTAGTACCATGTTTAGGGCCGACAAGCTCATTAGCAACATGATAAGATTGGAAGGAACCGTTAGTGGCGTGTTAGGGCCGTAATAAATTATTATAAGCCGATAGATAAAGGATTAGGAGCGTAAATACTAAATGACCAATTTAGAAAGAATTCACGAGAAATGAGATGAACATTTATCACAAATACACTTAAAAGATATCACTGATTGTCATGACATCATGTAACACTAAACTAAGATAACATGATAGAAGAAATAGGATGCACTAAAATCATGGCATTATACTAAAAAGAGCTAAAGTAAAATGAGCTACGGTTATGCATCAATTGGTTGTTGCATATGATTGATGTTTGTCATATACAAGATTGCATTAAGTAAAAGATTTGAAGAGTAAGATAAAATACGAGTCATGCAAGGTTGGTGATGAACCATATCTACATGACCTAATAAGCCGTAAATTTAGACGAGAGGTTCGGAACGGACGATTCGAACCTGAGAGGCATGTTAGGGTGGCGGCAGACCGTCCCTAGTCATGACCCGATATTGACACGGAGTATGGAGATATGATTTGTGCGCTGTCAGACCATAGCTGGCGAGGGACCATGCTTATGGCTGTTATCACGAGAGGCTCTACCTCGGCGTAGGTATCCCGAGAGGCTCTGGCTTGGTGGCATCCCTAGTGGCACTGCCTAAGAGTTATCCCGAGAGTGAGTGATGTACACACTCACCACCCTAGGTTCGTCCGACGGCAATTAAGTATTGGATTAAGTGATCGATCAAGAAGATATTATTTAATTGGTAAAAAGAATTATGCATATGCATGGTAGTTCAAGCATGCTAGTAGGATTTTGATTTTGTTGTTATGATGTTGTATGGAATTGTTCTTTAAGTAAATTGCTACAGCTTAAAGTTTATTATTCGTTGTTGTTTGTTACGGGAATATTAGGACCCACGTGATGGGCCTGATACTTCCCTCTTACTGAGCAAGTTGTGCTCATCCCTCCTTTTAACATGTTTTTCTAGGTGAGTACTATGAGGAGACAGAGTACATTGAACCATATAACGAGGTTCAAGATGTGGAGCAGACTGAGTGAGAGTATGCTGTAGCCCCTCGAAAGTAGAACTGGCTGGGACTGAGTTTTAACTTTGTGTTATTTGATTTATAAAGAAACATATGGTTTGTTTAAATTGGCACCTTATCCGCATATTAGTTTTCCTGGGATTGTCACTTAACTACTCTGATTTCGTTTAATACTCTTATTGTTTGGAAAATAATTTAAAATAAAATGTTTTACCTCACATTTCTTAAATTATTTTAATAAAATGCTTTATTATTCTCGGAATTTAAGATATCTTTTAAAATTAAGGTTTATAAAATTGGGGGCGTTACATCCCCAAAGTAGTGAGGTGAAGTATGATGTTTTATCGGCGGCACATGCATCTCGGTTGACCATCCACCCGGGGGGCACCAAGATGTACCATGATTTGAAGAAAAGCTTTTGGTGGAGTGGTATGAAGAAGGATATTGCAGAGTTTGTATCTAGATGTCTAATTTGTCAAAAGGTCAAAGTAGAACACCAGAGACCTGGAGGACTATTATAGCCATTAGAGATTCCTCAATGAAAGTGGGATGACATTGCAATGGATTTCATAGTCGGGCTACCTGCCACTCGTCGTAGACATGATGCAATATGGGTTATAGTTGATCGGTTAACCAAGTCAGCCCACTTTTTGGCAATCCAAAAGACTTGGCCTGTAGCTAGATTAGCTGAATTATACATATCTGAGATAGTTCGTCTTCATGGAGTACCGAGGAGCATTGTTTCTGATAGGGATCCACGATTCACATCACAGTTTTGGCAGGCTTTACAAGAACAGTTGGGCACTGTGACATTAATGAGCACCGCTTATCATCCACAGACAGATGGGCAGTCGGAGAGGACTATACAAACTATTGAGGATATGCTTAGAGCTTGTGCACTGGATTACAAGAACTCATGGGATAATGACCTGCCATTAGTGGAGTTTGCTTATAATAATAGCTATCACTCCAGCATTCAGATGGCCCCATATGAGGCTTTGTATGGACGTAGTTGTCGTACTCCGATGTGTTGGGAAGAAGTGGGCGACAGGCATTTATTAGGATCAGATTTGGTACAACAAACTTCAGATAAGGTTAAAATAATCAAACAACAATTGGTAGCGGCTCAAGATAGGCAGCGGAGTTATGCAAACCAGAGGCGTCGTCCCTTGAAATTTTCTGTTGGTGATCATGTGTTCCTAAAGGTGTCACCGACCAAGGGAGTTCAACGCTTTGGAGTGAAAGGAAAGTTAGCCCGCGCTTTGTTGGACCTTTTGAAGTTTTAGAACGGGTTGGAGAGGTGGCTTATAGAGTAGCTTTACCACCTAACTTGGCTAGAATTCATAACGTGTTCCATGTGAGTAATATTCGAAAGTATCGGCCAGATCCAGCACATGTTATTCCGTGGGAGCCGTTGCAGTTACGCGAGGATTTGACTTACGTCAAGGAGCCTTTGGCCATTGTGGATCGTAGAGAAAAGGTTCTGCGCAACAAAGTCATTCAACTGATAAAGGTCATTTGGAATAATCATGGAGAGCAAGAAGCAAGTTGTGAAGGTGAGGATGAGCTTCGAAAGAAGTATCCACAGCTTTAAGGTACTTCTCAACACCCTTTTTCAAATTTGGGGACAAATTTATTTTAAGGGGAAGATGCTGTAATAACCCTAGAAATTAAGTAAAATAAAATTACCAAATTACCCTAAATAAATAAATAAATAAAAATAATAAGTAAATAAAATAAATAAATAAAAATAAATTAATTAACATTTTATCCTCAAGGGTGTTTTTGTAATTTTACCTATCAAATTAGAAAATCAATATAAAATTAAGAATCTTAATCCTTAGATGATTCCTTTTGTGGTTATTAAGTCAAATTCAAAACTGGAAGCTCAAAGTCATTTTCTTTAGGCTAGGGGCATTTTTGTCATTTACAACCGAGCATCGGATAGAAAATCTGGGAGCACTATTGGATTCTTCTCGAAAAAATGAGTCAAGAGAAATTTACCTCACTCAATTCTGAATTCGTTTGCTTAGGTTTCCCAAAATTTAGCCAACGCACGTGTGGGGTTTAAACCGGATTCGTGCTACCGCTACATAGGATTATTTTTATTTTTCTCCCTAACCCTAATTTCATTCTTATAAAACACCAGCCGCAAAACACCTACCAGCTTTTTTAGAACTGTAAAAGAAAAAAAGAATTGCCAATTTAGTTTTCCTAATTAATTACCCGGCCATCATTACCTTTTATTATATTATTATTTACCTTGCCCTAGCTTCTATTTGGCGTGGAATAGAAACTCGCCTCACAGAAACTCGCCTCAGACCTTTTTCAACATTCGGCTCTCCTCCCATTCACGGTTACGATCGGCCACTGGCGAAAATTTCATAGCTTAATCACAACAAAGCTGCCGACAACCATTCGATTATCTCCTCACATGTTCTTGTCCTTCATCAAATCTATGTAAGTTATCCCTCAATGCTTTGATTCTTGGTTATTCAAAAATACTATAACGTTAATTTAATTCCATATTTTGTCTAGATTTATTATATTGAGGAGAAACCCTATTGGAACACAAAAAAAAAGATCCTACACGCACCGGCGATTCCGAATTCATTTGTGTAAGTCTAAATTATTCTATATCACTCTTTTAATTTTTTTTTTCCAGCACCTAAAGGCCTTATGTCTTTTCAGTAAATCTTTGGTAGATTATCATTAATCCAAGTTTTGGGTTTTCCCACTCATTTCCGGTGCAATCTTGCCTATACTTGGTTCTAAGCCCGGTAAGCCACCGTAGCCTCTTTCAAAAAATTATTTTTGGCTGCCAATTTTGAATATTACAGCCATCATAATTCTCTTTTCCTTGCTGTCCATGTTGTTACAAAGGGTAAATCCTTACTTGAAGGTTTGGTGCTTCTTTGGACTCCCGGAGTGTAAGAGATCTCGAAAACACATCGGTAACCGAAATAAAACTTTTTTTCCTTCCAAGATCAATTTTTACAACCATTAAATGAGCTTATAAGTTAGTGTATGGCCGCTGTAATTTTTAGGATCAGTATCAAGAAGGCTCCCGGAACGATCCCAAATAGGCACAAGGCCACCGAAGACACCCTGAGACCTGATTTGCCTACTAGGTAAAATTTTGGCGTAGATTGTAAGAACATGAACTTTCCAAGTACCATTTAGGAAAATTTCTAAATTTTAGCATATTTTCTAATTTTCTACCTTACTAACATTTTGTAGGACCGTCCTAGGAAAATCGCCCTCTTTCGTCGTATTATTCCGAACTAGGTAAGGGGGAAGAGTGGGTTAGTTCTCGTGGGCCTTCTTAGGCCCAAAATAAGCTTCAACCCGAATAATAAATTCTAAATAAACAATTGGGCTAAACAAAATCTTTAAATGCATGGGTAACATGGGTTAGGTAATTAATTAGTTTTCCTAGAATTTTATTTTATTTTATTTTAGTTCTCTTCCATTGAGATGTAATTTTGGTTGATTGGTTGGTTGTATGGTTGTAATGATGTGATGTATGATGTATGATGTATGTTTGGTGCTAGTATCATACTAGGACCGCTTGTAACAAGAATTAAATTAGAAGTATGTTAGGACCGTTTAAATAAACACCGCTAGTACCATGTTTAGGGCCGACAAGCTTACTAGCAACATGATGAGATTGGAAGCAACCGTTAGGGGCATGTTAGGGCCGTAATAAATTATTATAAGCCGATAGATAAAGGATTATGAGTGTAAATGCTAAATGACAAATTTAAAAAGAATTCACAAGAAATGAGATGAACATTTATCGCAAATACACTTAAAAGATATTATTGATTGTCATGACATCATGTAACACTAAACTAAGATAACTCGATAAAAGAAATATGATGCACTAGAATCATGGCATTCTACTAAAAAGTGCTAAAATAAAATGAGCTACGGTCATGCATCAATTGATTGTTGCATATGATTGATGTTTGTCATACATAAGATTGCATTAAGTAAAAGATTTAAAGAGTAAGATAAAATACGAGGCATGCAAGGTTGGTGACGAACCATATCTACATGACCTAACAAGCCGTAAATTTAGACGAGAGGTTCGGAACGGACAATTCGATCCCGAGAGGCATGTTAGGGTGGCGGCGGACCGTCCATAGTCATGACCCGATATTGACACGGAGTATGGAGATATGATTTGTGCGCTGTCAGACCATAGCTGGCGAGGGACCATGCTTATGGCTGGTATCACGAGAGGCTCTACCTTGGCGTAGGTATCCCGAGAGGCTCTGGCTTGGTCGCATCCCTAGTGGCGCTGCCTAGGAGTTATCCTGAGAGTGGGTGAGGTACACAGTCACCACCCTAGGTTCGTCCGACAGCATTTAAGTATTGGATTAAATGATCGATCAATAAGTTATTATTTAATCGGTAAAAGGAATTATGCATATACATGGTAGTTCAAGCATGCTAGTAGGACTTTGATTTTGTTGTTATGATGTTGTATGGAATTGTTCTTTAATTAAATTGTTACAGCTTAAAGTTTATTATTCGTTGTTGTTTGTTACGGGAATATTAGGACCCACGTGATGGGCCTGATACTTCCCCCTTACTGAGCAAGTGGTGCTCACCCCTCCTCTTAACATGTTTTTCTTAGGTGAGTACTATGAGGAGACAGAGTACACTGAACCATATAACGAGATTCAAGATGTGGAGCAGACTGAGTGAGGGTACGCTATAGCCCCTTGGTAGTAGAACTGGCTGGGACTGGATTTTAACTTTGTGTTATTTGATTTCTAAAGAAACATATGGTTTGTTTAAATTGACACATTATGCGCATAGTAGTTTTCCTGGGATTTTCACTTAACTACTTTGATTTCATTTAATACTCTCATTGTTTGGAAAATAATTTAAATAAAATGTTTTACCTCATATTTCTTAAATTATTTTTAATTAAATGCTTTATAATTTTGGGAATTTAAGATATCTTTTAAAATTAAGGTTTATAAAATTGGGGGCATAACAGGATGGATAGGAGGCTGAGATGAAACGCCGCGGTTCGAATAATCACGATAATCTCCAAACATGGTCAGAAGATCATCCCAACATGGGATCTGCCCATCACGCAATAACTTCGCCTCGGGGTAAACCTACGTCAACATAGACGCGTATTAGTACATAATTTCCATATCGTTGAACAACATATAATCTATTATATGGAAAGGGTTAAACTTATTGACAACATATCAAAAGCGTATCGAAATGGTAGCCTCCCACCATTCAGGGTCAGTAGAAACATATCTGGTAACGGGATCAAAACTAATACCGGTTGACGTGGTGACAATTGATTTCCAAATGCGAAATTACCTCTTCAAAGTATGCCATTTGTTGGTAACTTGTTGTTTCTTCCAAGGTCGACTCGTCAACAGCTGAAGATCATGCATGATTTTTGCCCATCCAGATTTTGTTGGAGTATGGCCTTCAACATAACCTTCTCAAATAAAACTAGCAGCAATCAAACATAACACTCGGGTGGAATGGAAATCCCACCCAGCACGAGACGTGGGCATCGACGAGAATAAATGCTATCTATCATAAGCAGTGCCAGAATCCGATGATTCATTATCCATAACTAGATGCTGCAAGAACTATAACAGGAGATACCAATGCAAACAATGCTTCCACGAACCGCAATACTATGCAAAGGGTCAAAATTCATACATAAGGAACAGATGATATCTTAATAAATTGCAAGCCCAGTTTATCAATTAAAACATAGAACTAACAGAGATTCATCAGCCAAGATGAAAAAAAGTTAAGTATTAAATTCGAGGGCTGGCATACCCAGAATAGTGACACTAACGAAGTAGCTGCGTAATGTCACAGTCCAATGGATTGAAAAATACGATTCAGGGGAACTGCCGTTTGCTCAATGAAAGATGAACACCGATTTTGGACGTGAGTTCTCCTTTATACTCGTGCAGGAACAAAATGGGAATCAACGTACGGGCTTGTTATCATATTCATTTTGAAATAATATTGGCATCATCATATAGGTGCAAGAAAAAATCGCAGTTCATATACGAAGCTCGTGAGTAAGAGAGTGAGTGTGTGTTTGAGCAAAGAGAAGAAACCAAACTCGCTCACCATGTGCAAACAAAGAATGGAAAGAGGAAGATATAACAAACGTACCAATTGCAGATCGTCGGCCCATTGGAGCAGGTACAGAGTTCCCTTAGGAGAAATTATGCGATTTTGAAGTTTCCGGCCACGACAACGAAGATGCTGTGGACTGAGGGCCAATAGAGATTCAAAACAACAGAGAGAGGAGTTTGGGAGAGCTAAAGGAAAGAAATAAGACAATAACAACTGGACGATTGATTGAGGAATTTGACATAAATTACAGTGGCTCAGCGTGAGAAAGAGAGAGAGAAAAAGAGGAAAGAAACTGAAATAGATAAGCAGAAGATAGTAGCACATGAGAGAAAGTGCGAGAAAGAGAGAAAGAGTGAGTGAGATTGCATGAAAAAAAGAAGCATAAGGAAAGGCGAGAGATAGAGGAAATAAAATGTAAAAGTTGAGCAGAAGCCAGTGGCATATGAGAGAGAGAGAAAGAGGGGGGGCAGAGAGAGAATGACAAAAGACAAAAAACGCAGCAGAAAAAGAAAGGAGAGAGAGAGAAAAAAAAAACAAAAAACCCAGCAAAAAAAGAAAGGAGAGAGAGAGAGAGACAAAAAAAAAAAGCAAAAAACACAGCAAAAAAAAGAAAGGAGAGAGAGAGAAAAAAAAACAAAAAACAAAAAACGCAGCATTTAAAAAAGGAGGAGAGAAAAAAAAACATGAAAAAGAAATAATATAAAATTCGACAAGACATGGGAGAGGGGTGAAAAAACGAGTGAGAGAAAGGTGAAAATGAAGAAAAAAGAAAATGAGGGAGAGATAAAGCAAAACGGCCCACATTTTGTTACTTTCAAAAATCTATCCAGCTTAAACGTTTAAAAATCTCAGACGAACTGGCTCTAAGTCAATCCTGAATTTCATGATAATAGATTAGAAATCATGAAAAACAGTGATACCTCAAATTCAATATTTTCTCATACTCTATCCAACCGTGCAATAAAAATTGGTCACTATATGAAATAACCAAAATGCCCCTTTTGGTCCGGCTTGCTTAAATGATCAAGTTTATCTCTTTTAAGCTACTAGACCATCTAATACTGAGACTTGACTTGCAAATAAATTATCTAAAACATCAACTTATTAAATTAACTAATTGCCTGGTAATTTGAATTTCCTGTAATTACCTTGCAAATTAGACCTATAGCTCCGATGGCTGTCACATTGCATCTCTTAAACACATGATAATTGAAATATCTAATCCTAATATGAATAATGGTTTGACTACCACTTGAACCATGCCTATATGCATAGATTTATATTTTCTTTTGTGTTCATTAATAGCTACTAGAGATAGTAATCTAATAGTTTCATGATCATTATTTTTAGGAATGGATTATTCTATTTGTTTAATTGAATAATCAGCATTAAATTCAAAACTTCCCATTCCGTATATTGTTTTAGGGTCTTGCTTAGGATTTGACCAATTATGAAGTTGATTTTCTATTTTGAGCAATACTAACTTCTGTTATATTAACACTTTCATCTTGTCTCTCTATTGGAAATTGAGGGTTTGAATCTGTATTACAAAATAGCTTCGCTAATCTATTCATATTAGTTTATCGATTATTAGCTTATTATATTTATTTAATTATTTTAGAAATTTATATAATAATAATAATAATAATAATAATAACAATAATAATAATAATAATAATAATAATAATAATAATATTATTATTATTATTATTATTATTATTATTATTATTATTATTATTATTATTATTATTATTTTAGAAAGTTATGTAATATTTTAAAATATTTTTTACAAATAATAATTATAAGTATAATAATATTAATATATGTTTATATATATTTATATAATATATATCATTTTTATCATATTTATTTTACAATTTTAAAAAGTAAATTTGTATTTTGAAAATATTTTGTTATAAATAATACTCCATTCGTCCCATATTCTTTGCACCATTTATTTTTAAGCAATTAATCTATGATTTTTTATTTTTAATATTTTAATATATAAATGAAGAAATTTTATATAAGAATGATAAATCAAGATATATAATTTCTAAATATATTTTAAAAATTATTTTTTGAACAAATACTAGTATGAATAAATTCAAGTCAAACTAAGCAAAAAAGTCAAATGATGTAAAGAATATAGGACGGATGGAGTAATAATAATAATAATAATGTACATACTTATGAACATATTAATACATATAAATATGTCATATTATGTATTTATGATAATATATTAGTATAATATATAATGTATCATAAGAATCATATATTTGGGAGATTCATAATATATAATATATCATCTAATATAGTATAGCATCTACTATATATAATAATAATAATAATAATAATAATAATAATAATAATAATAATGTACATACTTATGAACATATTAATACATATAAATACGTCATAATATATATTTATCATAATATATTAATATAATGTATAATGTATCATAAATATGTATATGTGTGTGTGTGTGTGTATGACATCACTGGTGACGTTGATTCTATTATTGTCGATTGAGTACTTATCTTCTTTATTATTGATCTTTTTCTTCCTTTAGTAGACTAAATGACCTTTCTTCAGAAGAGTGTCTTTGCGTACCACTTGTTTGTTGGTATGGAGTTTCATATGTCCGCCAAGAGCTTGTCCTAACAAAAAAGATCATATTGCATTTTGAATATTGATGACTCTGTGCTGAATGATGGTTATGTATTATCATTAAAGTGGTTGTAACAGTATATATTTCTTGCATGGCTTTTCTAGAGAACATTTTGAGATGTTTGTTCCGATGTTCTTAAAAGATGAGTAATTTATAGTTGTAACTTGTCTCTTGTTTTGGCAGCAGTCCTGGTGTCTATCTTTTTTTTATTAGATGAGAAAATCTTATAGACGTTATCCTTCTATTATTCATCTTTCTGTCATATTGATTCTTTACTTGAAGTAAATGGTTTGTTGATAAAAGTTTTGAGCAAATATTTGGTCTTGTAACTCCTTAGAAATTGTCCATAATTCTAGAATTATAAATCTCCTTTGAAATTAGCATATGGATCTTGAGCGAACTCCATATTGTAACAATCTTCATAATGAGAATTGATGAATACTCATAAGTGTATTATTGTTAAGGGTTTAAATTATTATTATACACTTTTGAGTATAATTAATTTCTCTATTCTAAGCATTTTTTTCATCTGGTTACTATTCACTGAGTCACTATTCATCAATCATTATTCATATGCATATTTTACTGTTCATATACATTTTCACTATTCATTAATATTAATTTTTTTTTTTACGTATGTAAAATTATCACTTGGCGACCCTTTACGAGAAAAATTATATTTGAAGCTATAAATGTTGGAACTGAGTGATTCCAAATTCAACTGAAAGCCAACATATAGATCTTCAATCTACTTTATTCCGAGAGCTAGTTTGATCATTTTCATTGCTGAACTCTGATTATAGATGAGACCATTCGTTTTTTTGTGTGCTGAAGAGCAGTTTCAGTAGAAAAATCATAACTTGAGCTACATATGTCCGATGTGAATGAGCAAGCTATCAATTCGAATCTAAAGAAGAGATGTACAAATCTTGTGCTTTGAGAAAGAGTTAATTTGATGTGTACAGTAGTCAAAAAATTAAAAGAAGTTGCACCCCGCCATTGTTGATTTGTATTTACTTATATTTCACTATTCTATTTTACCATTTCACCCACCCCCAAAACTCTATAAATAAGCACCTTGGGGGGAGGGTGAAGGGATGCCATTTCTTAGGCCTCATTTGTATTCTTGTATCATCTTTAGCTTTTCCTCTTTAGTTTTGTTCTAGTTTTCAATACCGAAACTTTGTCCAAGTGTTTTCTCGTTCTTGTTCTTCTTTTGATCTTTTAATCTATGTTCATTTCATCTTTCTACATGATTGTTTACTTTTATTATGGCTAACTAATCTTTCTTTTGCGAAGGTGAAAGGATAAAGCTTTTAGTATAAAGGTTTTGATTGATTTGAATGGATCACAACGTTAACGGTATTTTCTTTCTTAATCTATTTAACTTCCCTCCTTGTTAAGTGGGAGTCTTAATTCATCATACTCAATCATTGACACAAAAGCTACTTAATTCCCTCTATAGAACATGGCTCTACTGGCTATATTGGAATCTTGAGTTATTGTAGATAAAAGTTAAAAGTTGACATGATAGATACTTGAACCCATTAGCAAGTGTTAAGCATTTTAAGATTAATAAAAGTTAATACTAATTAAATTTCCTGATTGAGACTTCCTTTATGTGTGGATCCCAATTGAGTGGTAAGATGGGCTAAAATTAATCATAACCAATATACTTAAAGTGGATCCCTTAACCTTAGCTATTTTATTTGAATTTAAATTTTTAATCAACACTTGTTCACACCTTTCATGAAAACCTTCTTTATTAAAGATCTTTAATTTGTATTTCTTAATTCACTTTCCTATGGTTCGACACTGGGACTCTAAAGATTTTATTACTTGCGACAACCTACACTTGGGTTATAACTGCTAGAGTGCAGCAAAAACCTAGTTGTTTTGAGGAGGTGGAAGACATATCATTTTTTTTTTGTTTGAGTTCGAATCAAATTAAAAGGCTAGTTCATTGATGATTTTTTTGTATTCAGACTTTAAAGAAGTGAAAGCCAGCTATCCTTGAATTTTTGACTTATTAGTAAAAAAAGTAAGGTGGTCATTATTCATTGGTGTTTTTTGAATCATTGCATTGGTGGGTCTAATTTTGAGCCATTGTATGATAGTCTTTTAACTGGCTTTAGTCATAGGAAAACCATCCCGCCAGTTAATTTTGAATTCTCTTGATAATTGAGATGTTCCAATATCATCTTTATTAATAATGAAAGTTCATGAAACTATCCAAGGAATGCTGAAGGTTATAAAGTAATTCATAATTGATCATATTGTTTAATCGTGTTTGGGTACTTCCTTAAATATTCAATAAATCCAAGTTTAATTTATTGAGGTAAAGCTTCTCGGATAAAACCAAATGAATCCCACCAAAACCAGAACCAAGTTGAAAAATTATGAGATAAGTTTTTATTAAAAGAGAAAAACCAAGAATGAGTGTATTTGCGAACATAAAAAGCATTATACCAAGCTGTAATATAATCATAATATGTATAAGACAGTGGTTTTGAGTTAACTGAAAACTTCTTACAAGACCAAATTGGTTGTTGAAAATTAGATGGGTTTAAAATCTTTAAAATTCTGCATTTTGAATAAGAGATCTTTGAAGAGTCATTATTATCAAAAGTATGAGTAATTTCAACCGAATCAATATCAATCAAAACTTGTTCATAAAATGGTTGTGTTTTGAAATGATGTTTTGGTTGATACATCATATCGTCTGGAAAAACTTTTTTAAGAATTTGACCAAAGTTATTTTGAACTGTTGTATGCTAAGTAAGGAAGTACTCAGGTTCCATAATCAGTATAAATAAATGATTAGTCTTTGTATAATAGGCAGGAGACCTTTTAGTCAAATATGGTGATTTAATAATCTTTTTTGAATCACTTTTGGCTGCCTCTAAATAATTGGAAGGTGAAGCTTTTGAATCATCGGATTTTTGCACCAAAGATGCAAAAGAATTCTTATTCAATTTATTTTGATTAGGAGTAGTTTGATTTGTATTCATTGCTTCCTGCATTTGCCTTACAAAAATTCACGAGATAAAAAATCAGGAAGATTATTTGAAGTTCCTTTAATATGTTTTATTTCAAAATCGAAATTACTCAATAAAGCTTGCCATTGGACAAATATTTGTTTTGATATTAAATTTTTAACATCCTTCTCTAATATTTTTTTAGCACACTTACAATCTTTTCTTAATAATTTTTTTTTTAGGTATAAATCATCTTCAAATTTTAATATACATAATACTATTAAAAGAATTTCCTTTTTGATAGTTGAATAATTTAATTGAACATTATTCCAAAATCCTGAATGGAATCATATTAGATTTTCTTGAAAACTATTTAGAAGTTTTTGTTTAAGAATTCCACCATAGCCGATATCAGAAGCATCTGTTTCAACAATTAAAAAGGCATTGGGATTAAGAAGACTTAAATAGGGAAGAAATTTTATTTTTTATTTTATTATATTAACAATTGTCGTGTGTTCTTCTGTTCATGCTGAAGGTTTCTTTCTTAATATTTGATATAATGGTTTGCAAATTATTCTTATATCTTTAAAAAAATCTGATATATAATTTAAACATCCTAAAAATCTTTGTAATTGATTTTTATCTTTAATTTCATTAGGAAATTTAGAAGCGAACTTTAATGATCTTGATATAGGGGCTATCATTCCTTGATTTATATTATGTCCAAAAAATCTAATTTGTGTTTGAAATGATTTTGTCTTTGTTTGAGAAACTACAAATCCATTAACTTTAATTACATTATAAAATTTTTCTAGATATAAAAAATGTTGATTCAAGGATTCAGAATAGATTAAAACATCATCAATATATACTATAGAGAAATTTTGAATAAGATTTAAATTTTCATTCATAATATTTTGAAATTCTGATGGAACATTTTTTAATCAAAATGGCATAACTTTCTATTCATAATATCTGAATGGAACATTAAATCCTGTTTTATATATGTCCTTCTCATTATTTTGAATTTGCCAAAATCCTGATTTCATATGAAATTTTGAAAATATTTTAGCATTATGCAATTTTTTAAGTAAATCTCGTTTATTTGGTATAGGGTGTCTTATTGATTCTAAAACTTTATTTAATAGTTTATAGTTATAACTAATTGATGGGCACCTCTTTCTAATTCAGCAGCATTCATTACATAAAAGGTAGAGAAAACCTTGGTGATTTTGATTTCTGAATTATTCCCTTTGTTTCTAGTTCTGAAATTTCCTTTATACAAAGTTTTTCTAACTTTTTATTCATATGAATTGCTCTAGATTTAGTTGGTATTTGTTTTTCATCAAATCCTTTTATATATGATAGACTTATTATATGCTTTTTTCTATTCCGAAAAACGTTTGGAACATGTGCAAAAATATCCTGAAAAAATTGATTTTCAATTTGTTTTATCCTTTCTTTAATGTCTGAATTATTTAATTTTCCTTCTAAATGTAAAAAAAAATTGATTTATTGTTTAAGGAATTTATAATGATTTTCTTTGCTTTGTATCATGTTTATTGTTTGAATATATGAATTTTGTAGTATTTTAATACTTTTTGGTTGAACAGAAAAGACAAAAGGAAATATTAATTCTCTTCCTAGAACATTAGATTTTATTTTGAAAAGTATTATGTTAAAAGGATATAGTGAAGTAATAAAGGGAGTTCTAAGAACTGTTTTAGTGTTAAGATTTTTAACTAAAATGAAAGGCATTTTGAAGCATATTTCATTATTGCATACCTTAACATTACTTATTTTATATTTAACATTTAGTTTTGAACTATTAGTAAAATGTAGTTCTTCAATGGTTTTTTCATAATATTTAGTGGGAATTAATCCTCTTTGATTACAATTTTGATTTGCATCTATATCTACTAATGCTATTGCTTTAACATGATATTCATTATTTATTATTAAGTTTATAGAAACGTACCATTTATGGTAATGTATTTTTCATATTATATTTATGAACTCATCATTTTGTTCTTGAATTTTTATTCCTTTATTTTTTTGTTTTAGCTTATGAACTTAAAACAGTTTGGACTTCAAATTCTTATTTTTTTGTTTAAAAGTTTTATTTTATTCTTTTAATTCTTTAATTTATTGTTTTTATTATTTTTACTTCATTATGAAGATCTTATAGAGTTGGAGTTTTTTCTTTTTTAAGTCTTTCTAGGATTTCTGATGATTCATAATTTTTCTAATGATTCTTTCCCTATTTTTTGGGTTTTTCAATTTTTTAAGATTAACTCAAAAACTTTTTGTTTATTAGAAGAACTTGTGTTTATACATTGACATTTTTCTAATCTACAATCTTCGATTTCAGAGTATTATTCTACCTCTTCTTTTCAGAAGTACTGCAAAGTTAATTAATTTCTGGAGTTTCAGAATGAATACTTGATCTTTCTTGGCATGATTCAGATTCATATTCTAATAATAAAGCTTGGCTTGATTCAGATTCGGATTCTAATAATAAAAGATTAATCTTTTTTCTTTTAATTATTTTGATATGTATAAGTTATTTATTTTATTTTTTATTTTGCATTTATTTTTATAATGTCCTACTCTTTTGCATTTATAAGAAACAGGGCCTTTGTTTTAAAATTATTTTTATTTATTTTTCTTTTATATGGTTTATTGTTTTTTGAATAGTTTTCCTTTTTATAATTTAATTTTTTATCATTTCTTTTGAACTTTTTTTCTGCCTTAAATAGAGAGCTATTATTTTCTCATATCCATATTGAGCATAGAAACTTCTTAATTTTTTGTTTCCTTGGGCATATTCATTTTAATTTTTAATTTTTAATTTCATATCATTACAAAAACTTAATCATTCTAGATTAAAATAACTGATTATTTGTCCATAAGATATATTATTATATGGTATCTCTTGATTATTTTTATTTATTATTATTGTCTTTACTTTTTTTGCAAATAATTTTAGTAATCCGGCTATGAATCTTTCTTTCTATATTGATGAATTACAATCATCTCTTAAATATAATTTTGTTAAAAATACATCTTTGTACCATTGAAAATTGTGTAATTTTGCGTATCATAAATTAGTCAATGATTAAGGATTTCTTTGCTGAAGTTGGTTTGGGTCTCCTATAAATTTTTTTATAATTCTTAATATTAATGTATTGACTACATCTGGAATATTTGTTCTAATTCTTTGACCATTCTCTTTTTTTATGATTTCTTTAGTTTGACTTAATAATTCTATTTTCATGTAAACCATGACCCCACCGTCCTTTTAATTGTTCAGTGAAGCGGAACTTTCTACAATACTCACCCCTGAAAAGGGGATACCCATGCCCCCAAATCTTAATCGTTGATCTTGGTTTGCGAGAGAAAAGAGAAACGGGCTGACTGGGGTAACAGGTGAGGGAGAGAAAAGAAAAAAAAGTGATAAAAAATTTTAAAATGCAATAAATATTTCTAAAAAGTAAAAAAAAAATGGTAAAACAAAAATTTTCTTAAAAAGCGATTAAATGTAAAAAAAAACTGATAAACGTTAAAAAATTGGTAAATATTTTTAAAAAAGCTATTAAAAACCCGAAAAAGTGATAAATAATTCTAAAATACAATAAATAATTTTAAAAAATGATTAAATAAAAAAAGTGATAAAAATTTAAAAAGTGAAATATTTTTAAAAACAAGCGATTAAACTAAAAAAAGCATATAAATATAAAAAAATTGATTAAATACAAAAAAAAAAGGCAAATAAATTTTCTCAAGTCACTATTAAATACAAAAAAAGCAAATTTCGCTTTGTTTCTAATTTTATTCACTTTTTTTGATTTTATCACTTTTTTTAATTTTATCGCTTTTTTTGTTTTCCAAATGCTTTTTTAAATTTTTTTATCATTTTTTCATATTTAATAATATTTTTTATATTTGATCGCTTTTCAAAAATTTTTTTTTCACTTTCCCAATTAGTAATCGCTATGTTTTCTAATCTTAATCACTTTTTATTAAAACTATTTTTTTATTTTTAATCACTTTTACTTATTTTTAATAGATTTTTTATTATTTTATCACTTTTTTTAGGGTTTTTATTTAATCACTTTTTGTAGTTTTAATCGCTTTTTATTTATTTAATTGATTTTCTAAAAAAATGTTTGCTTTTTTTAGTTTTCTTATCACTTTTTTTATTTAATCAATTTTTTAAATTATTTATTGCATTTTAAAATTATTTATCACTTTTTCAGTTTTTATTTGCCTTTTAAAAATATTTACCAATTTCTTCACATTTATCACATTTTCTTTATTTTATCTCTTTTTTATACATTTAATCACCTTTTTTTACAATTTTATCATTTTTTTTTTTTTACATTTAATCGCTTTTTGTTACATTTTATCGCTGAAGTTACCTTTGTTATGATCGGATCACTTTGAAGGTAACCTAAAAATGTGACCGGGTCACCTCAAAGGTACCTTCCCTGTGACCGGGTCATACTGAAGGTAACCTAAAAATGTGACCGGGTCACCTCGAAGGTATCTTCGTTGTGAGTCTTGTGATCGGGTCACTTTGAAGGTAACCTAAAAATGTGACCGGGTCACATGGAAGGTACCTTCGTTGTGACCGGGTCAGGTTGAAGGTAACTTAAAAATGTGACCGGGTCACATTGAAGGTACCTTCGTTGTAACCGGGTCACTTTGAAAGTAACCTAAAAATGTGACTGGGTCACATGGAATGTACCTTCGTTGTGACCGGGTCACATTGAAGATAACCTAAAAATGTGACGCAATCACCTCGAAGGTACCATCATTGTGACCGGGTCACATTGAAAGTAACCTAAAAATGTGACCTGGTTACCTTGAAGGTGCCTTTGTTGTGACCGGATCACTTTGAAGGTAACCTAAAAATGTGACTGGGCCACCTTGAAAGTACCTTTGTTGTGACCGGGTCACAATGAAGGTAACCTAAAAATGTAATTGGGTCACATTGAAGGTACATTCGTTGTGACCGGGTCACGTTGAAGGTAACCTAAAAATGTGACCGGGTCACATGGAAGGTACCTACCAGGTCAGGTTGAAGGTAACCTAAAAATGTGACCAGGTCACATTGAAGGTACCTTTCGTTGTGACCGGGTCACTTTGAAGGTAACCTAAAAATGTGACCGGTCACATGGAAGGTACCTTCGTTGTGACCGGGTCACGTTGAAGGTAACTTAAAAATGTGACCCAATCACCTTGAAGGTACCTTCGTTGTGACCAGGTCACTTTGAAGGTAACCTAAAAATGTGACTGGGTCACCTCGAAGGTACCTTCATTGTGACCGGGTCACTTTGGAGTTAACCTAAAAATGTGACCGGGTCACTTTCAAGGTAACCTAAAAATGTGACTGGGTTACCTCGAAAGTACATTCGCTGTGACCGGGTCACATTGAAGGTAACCTAAAAATGTGACCGGGTCACATTGAAGGTACCTTCATTGTGACCGGGTGACTTTGAAGGTAACCTAAAAATGTGACTGGGTCACATTGAAGGTACCTTCGTTGTGATCGGGTCACTTTGAAGGTGGTCATATTTTTAGGTTACCTTTGCTGTGACCGGGTCACTTTAAAGGTTATCTTCAAAGTGACCCGGTCACAACGAAGGTATCTTCAACGTGACCCGGTCATATTTTTAGGTTACTTTCAAAGTGACTCGGTTATAACGAAGGTACCTTCGATGTGACCCAGTCACATTTTTAGGTTACCTCAAATGTGACTCGGTCACAGCGAAGGTACCTTCGAGGTGACCTGATCACATTTTTAGGTTACGTTCAATGTGACCAGGTCACAACGAAGGTAACTTCAACGATAAAATGTAAGAAAAAGTGATTAAATGTAAAAAAAAGTGATAAAATTTTAAAAAAAATTGATTAAATGTCTAAAAAAGTGATAAAATAAAGAAAATGTGATAAATGTTAAAAAATTGGTAAATATTTTTAAAAGGAAAATAAAAACTGAAAAAGTGATAAATAATTTAAAATACAATAAATAATTTTAAAAATTGATTAAATAAAAAAAGTGATAAAAAAACTAAAAAAAGCAAACATTTTTTAAGAAAATCAATTAAATAAATAAAAATAGATTAAAACTACAAAAAGTGATTAAATAAAAACCCTAAAGAAAAGCCATAAAATAAAAAAAAACTATTAAAAATAAGAAAAAGTGATTAAAAATAAAAAAATAGTTTTAAAAAAAGTGATTAAGATTAGAAAACATAGCGATTACTAATTGGGAAAGTGAAAAAAAAAATTTTGAACAGCGATCAAATATAAAAAATGTTATTAAATATGAAAAAAAAGTGATAAAAAATTTAAAAAAGCATTTGGGAAAAGAAAAGCGTTTGGAAAAAAAAAAGCGATAAAACATTAAAAAAAAGTGATTAAAATTAAAAAAAAGTGAATAAAATTAGAAACAAAGAAAAATTTACTTTTTTGTATTTAATATGTGACTTGAGAAATTTTATTTTATTTTTTTTGTATTTAATCAATTTTTTTATATTTATTTTATTTTTTAAAAAAATATTTCACTTTTTTAATTTTTATATCTTTCTTTTTTATTTAATCATTTTTTAAAATTATTTATTGCATTTTAGAATTGTTTATCAATTTTTCTATTTTTAATAGCTTTTTAAAAATATTTACCAATTTTTTAACATTTATCACTTTTTTTTTTACATTTAATCGCTTTTTAAAAAAAATTTTGTTTTTAATTTTTTTTTTTTACTTTTTAGAAATATTTATTACATTTTAAAATTTTTTATCACTTTTTTTTCTTTTCCCTCCCTCACCTGTTACCCCAGTCAGCCTGTTTCTCTTTTCTCTCGCAAACCAAGATCAACGGTCAAGATTGGGGGGGGGGCATGGGTACCCCATTTTCGAGGGTGGGTATTGTAGAAAGTTCCCAGTGAAGCCTGCTATTAATAACTTGGCAGATTGAGGATTAGTTTTTCCTTGAGATTTAGCAGTTGCGCACATTGTCATTTCTTATAATATGTTAGCTATTTGGTACTCAGTACATCCATCAATATTCCATTCTACTATTCCATTTCCATCATAATCTACCGAATTACCGTATGGTTCTTCATATTGAATATCTGGGGGGAGTTGACGTAGGGTAATAATTCTTTGTTATTTGATATCTTTTGGTTTCCATCCCTTTTATTTTATTAATTGAGTTTAGTTCATTATTAAATTGTTCTTCAATTTCTTTTGTATTATTTTTTGTTATCATATTGATTGAATTAGATGTTAAGGGTTCTTTTTTTATGTCTAATTTTTTTAGTTGTCTTCTAATAATTTCTATTAATTTTTCTTCTGTGCTACTAAGTTTTATATTAGCATCTAATTCAAAGGATTTGAATAAGGGTTGATATAGTTTAGTATTTTCTTTATTGTTTTTTTCTTAATTATTATTCTTTATTTCTGTATTTTTTTTATTCTTGGTTCATTCTTTCTAACTGTTTTGATTTTGTCATTAAGTATTGAACTGTATATTGTTCATGTTTACTTAGGTGTGTTATTTCATTTATACTTATATTATCTATTTTTTTATTATACTCTATCTAATTGGTCTGCTATAGTAATCAAACTTTGATTAGTATAATTGTTTTGACATTTTAAATTATTTATATCTCTCTTTTGAGGAACTTCTTCTTCTGACTCTTGTATACTGTGTTTAAATGGTGCCGCTATTACATAAGTATCTTTTGTAGATATGAGATAAGGTTGTTTTGGGCGATGAATAAACAAAATTTTTTTTATCCATTGTGGTCCATAATTTGGCTGCATCATTTATGGGGTTTATATTAGAAAAAGGAAAATCAATATCATTTCTTAAGTAATAAATTTGAAACCATGTAAAAAATGGAACATTTACTTTTAATGTTTTCATTTCTTCATACCATAATTCTCTTATTTGAATTCTTTGTGGGCTATTAAAATTAATTAAAAACCACTCTTTTTTTATATCATCATTATTATCAAAATAATTTTTTTTAAACTTTCTTTATCTATTTCAAAGTTAGTAATCATATTGATTGCATAATAGAATTCCATTTGAGATTGAGTTGGAGACATGCATGGAGAATGATTTTTATTTTGTACTTCCTAAGCTTATTGGATATTTTCATGATTTAAAGATTCTTGCATATTATATATTCCTTGAGGAATTCTTTCTGAAAAATTGACTTGTAACAAATCAGCAGGACTTTGTTTAGTTTTCTGTGACTCAATTTCATAAGAATATATATTGTTTTTAGGAATTATTATAGGAGTATTAAATTTTGGTATTATTGGATCTAGAGGGAATTTTTGTAAACTTGGTCATCTTATTAATTTTGGCCTTTCTATATCTATACTTCTTCTTGAAGTACTTGTTGAAGGTAAAGAATTTTCATATTAACCAAACCAAATCAAGTTTGAGGAAAATAATTTGAAAAATCTATAACAGATCTATCAACTTGCTTATAAATGAAAGCAGATTAAGACATATTTTCTAAGGGTTGATGTGAGATAATGTTGTCTAAATCCCAAACACGACCTAACATAACTCTAAATATATAAACCCCCATAACCTAACATTCTCATCTACCTCTAATCTCTCATCTGCTTCTCTCACGGTCCTTTCACTTCTCTCGCTTCTCTCACTGTCCCTCCACCATTCACATCTCCCTTCGTCGGTCGCATCTCCTCTTTGATTGCCCGTTCTCCTCCTCGTCATTCGCTGCTGATCTATACCATTCATCATCTGTTGGTCTGATCACCCTCCGATCACCCTTTGCCTCTTTGTCCACCGCCTGTTGGTCTGCGTCGCCTATTGGTCCGCCTCATTTGTTCGTTCGCCTCTTTTATTCTCCTAGTTTTCTCGCTCCCATTCTCCTAGTTTTCCTGCTCCCATTCTCCTCGTCCTCCTCACTCTCCAAGCACCCATTCTCCTCGCATGCCTTGCTTTTTGACCGCCGTTTGATATAATTTATTTCCAATTAGATCTGATTTTTGTGATCTTGGATTTGTATTTTTTATTTGATTTTGGATTTGATTTCAAATCAGATCTGATTGTTGGATTAGATCGAGTTATTGGATATAATAGATCAAATTGGTAAAGTTATTGGATCTGAAATATATCTAACTTTGATTTTGAATTTTATTCATTTCAATTTTTTATTGTTTTGAATTTTTGTGATTTTATTGATTATAATACATAAAACATGTAGATAAATGTGAGAATATCATTATAAAAAAAGCACAGTAATTTGGATTTTATTTTGTGTTTGTTGTGATTTTGTGATTAAGGATTGATTTTTTTATTTTGGGAATTTTTGTGATTTTGAATTTTTTGAATTTTCTATAAATAGAAATATAATTTTATGAACTTTTTTTTTAGATTTTGTGAATTTTAACTATGTGGAAAACATAATTTTAGTATGCATATTTTTGTAATAATATAAATTATAAGTTTTTAAAATATATTTTTAGTAAATAACATAAAATATAATTTAGTAATAATATAAAATATTGTATCAAGGTTTTAATTTAATTTTTGTGAATATAAAGTACTAAATATGTTTTTAGTAAACACAAAATATAAATTTTGTAATTGTATAAATATATTTTTTCAGGTGTTTAGTATATATATATATATATATATATATATATATATATATATATATATTAAAACACGTTTCCAACAGCCTGGCCGTTGGAAATTTCCATTGGCTTGAGCCATTAGAAAGGTTCCATCGACCTGGGTTGAAAATAGTTCAGCTGTTGGAAATATTTCTGTGAAGATAGGCTACTGGAAATTTTTAAAACCTCATATTCCAACGTAAAGACTGTTGGAAATATCCACAATCAATCCTTGAGTGGGCTATATGAGCCCTCTTATCTCCTTAGATATACTTTCTTATTCTTACATTTGTTTCAAGTAAATAAAAACTTTTTTTTTTATTAACTTTTATTCTTTTTTTTTTGTGTGTAGAATCAATGTTATTCAAAAGTCAACTATTCATGACATTATTATCAACTTTGATAACAATTTTTTCAAAAAGTAACTAAATTTTGTCTTTTATCCATTCATAATTTATAAAAAGTAAAACTAACAAAAAAATATACAATTTCCTTTTACATTTCAATAAACCTGAGAATTTTCTTTTCAGATTTATTGAAATGTTGAGTTTCAATTAATGTAAAATTTGAATAAAAAGTTCTCAACATCTAAAATAAACACTTTTAACCATTTATTTCTATATTTGAATGATAAAATGGAGAACTTATGAGAAATCGAAACCTAGACTAATATATTTCCTCATTTCCAACACAAGTTAATTCAAATGTGAAGTCAAATTCGACTTAACACTGCTCATCATTTGTTAATTTGAAAGGGTAAATTACTAAATCCCCCCGATATTTTAGTCTAACCTACACTTTGCCCCCTCTATTTTAAAAACCTACCCTTTACCCCTACTTTATTTATAGTGTTTGACAATAACTTCTGAAACTCTAAATTAAATTATCTAATAACCACATTTCAGTATTTTTAAGATTTTTTATATTTTTTTCATAGCTAACTAACATTTAAAAAATACTGATATGTATTTATAAGAAGAAAAATGTATTTATAGAAAAGAAAAATTGATAATTTAAAATGTCTATTAATTATAAAAAAATATTAAGGAGACCAAAATTATTAGAATATGATTATCATATAATTTAAATTATGGTTTTAGAAGTTGTTATCAGACAATATAAAAGAATCAGGGGTAAAGTGTAGGTTTTTAAAAATAAATGGGTAAACTGTAGGTTAGAGTAAACCTCAGGGGGGTAATTTTAACTTTCTCAATTTTAAAAGAGCATGTGTGTAAATTTCATAACATAGAAGGGCATCAAAGTAATTTTACCGCACCCACTTGCCCCTATAATCAGAATAAAATTACAAAACGCCCACTCCCCAGCCATTGCAGCACAAAAGGCGAGGGTCGGAAGAGAAATTAAGCGGAATTCAGATACTCTCAGTTTTCATTTTCGCGTTTCTCCTAAATTTCCTTTCCCTCTCCTCCCGTCCCGCGTGAATCCATTTTCGTTTTCCGCCGAAAAATTTAAAAGAAAAGAAGAAAAAAAAAAAGAAAACTACGAGACTCGCGCTTGCAAGAATTTCATCTACGACACCAAGTAAGCTCTCTCTAGCTCGTCATCACTCCTCGCATCTGTTGGTTTTTTTTTGGGTTTCTAGGGTTGCAAGTTTTTTTTCTTCTCCATGAAAATTCCTCAAAACCTTGAATTTGAACCTCGAAAATGAGTGGGTTCAGATTCGTGTAGGTGCTTGTAAGGTTGTTGGGGTTGTCCTATACGTGCTCGGTGAGTTGGGCTGTTTGAAGTTTGATTTTTCTTATGGCATGTGGGGTTTTCTGTTGGATTATTTTTGTTTTGGTGGGCGTTTCGGGGGCTTAGGTTCTGTTACTTGCCTAGGGTTTTAGGCGGGCTCTGGTTTTCTGTTTTTTCCTCTTGCTTGCTGGTGTTGGGAAGTTCTGTTTTTGTTCGCTGATTCTCTTAGGTTTTAATGAGTTCGTTAGTACGATGGCATGGAACGTTCAAATGGGGTTATGATGATGGTTACAGATCTAGAGACTAATCTTGACTGAACTCGTTCTCATTGATATGGTTATCGCTAGCTTCTGCTGTACTACCAAATCATTGCTAACTTGTTTCTTATTTATAGTGAGCATCAGGAGAAGTTAATAGTGATGCTCTTTCAATAGGTTTTCGGAAGTAATATTCTTTTCCTTAGAAATAAAGCATAGATTGAATCGCATTACTGTAGCTTTCGGTAGTTATTTTGAATCCATTGTTACAAGTGTGAAAATAAATTGAACACCTTTGGATCAAAATATACATCTGTAGCTTGATAGTACAGGTTTGTGGGAACGTTGGTGGTATAATACCTGAACGTCAGCTGCTTGGGCACATTAAGCAGACAGGGTGCTAGTAAAACAACTGTACACACAAGGCAATTCTTATGTTTAAATGGTTTTTTTTTTTCTTTTATGTGGGGTTACCACTCCTTGTTGTTGGGTTTATAATGTCTTCAGTGATGGGAATTATAATGTAGTATCATGTAGTTTAGCTAATGGAAAATTTTCATATGAATGTTGCTGTTTATAACAAATTGATGATCGTCAAGACTCAATCTTTTTCCCTGTTTGATGGTCCACAAGTAGTTGAACTTATTCACTTCATGAAAATATTGCAGGGTCTGTGTATGGTTGAGAAGTCAGATGCTTCTACGCTGCTGTGGGGACTTCTGGATGAATACTGCAGCAGTGTCTTTTTGTCAAAGAAGAAACGTTGAAGCTGTGTTCTCTTGTTTGACTGCTGTGATATAGTCAAGCAATTACTTGTGCTTTTATTGAATGCAAGTTGAAACTGGGTGAGTCAGGTTCCAGCGTTCTGCATCAGTAATGGAATGCAATAAGGATGAGGCCGTCAGGGCAAAGGAAATTGCAGAGAGAAAGATGCAAATTAGGGACTTTGAAGGGGCTCGTAAAGTTGTTCTGAGGGCCCAGCGGCTTTATAGTGGTCTGGAGAATATAATGCAGATGTTGCTGGTCTGTGATGTGCATTGTGCTTCTGAAAAGAAAATATCAAATGAGTCAGATTGGTATGGCATACTACAGGTTGAGCCAACAGCTGATGAAACTTCAATCAGGAAGCAATATAGAAAGTCTGCTCTGCTGCTTCATCCTGATAAAAATAAATTCCCTGGTGCAGAAGCTGCTTTTAAGCTTGTTGTAGAAGCTCAGAGGGTGCTTTTGGATCGTGGTAAACGCTCAGTATTTGACATGAAGTTGAAAGCAAGTAGGTTTGCATCAGCTACAGTCAAGCAACCTCAGCAGCCAGCACCAAAGCCAACTTGGCATCCACATGGTGGTCAAAATAATTTACGTGCTAACTCTGCAGGTTGGAATCCTGGAGAATATGTGAAACAGAAGCCAACTCATCAAGGTGCTTCCAGTGGTATGCAGACTTTTTGGACAAAGTGTCCCCATTGTGCTGTTAGATATCAGTATTACATGGATATTCTCCAAAAACCTGTCTGCTGTTCCACATGCACTAAGACCTTTATTGCACTTGCTGAACTAACTAATTTGAATCAGACAAGACCCTCTCAGCAAAGAGCTACACAGGGTGCTGCTGTGGCGGAAGGTGGATTTCAAGGGCACTCTGGGGTTGAGAATCCAAAAGTGCAAGTTTCTTCAAAGGGAACTGCTAGACCTGAGGTCAGAGCAGAGAAGGTCAATGGTAAGAGAAAAAGAACTCAATCAGAGGATTCTAGTGAGAGTATTGACACAGAAAGTAGTAGTGACTCTGAAGAGGAATTCAAGGCTAATGATAAGGGTGATATTCTCTCTGGACAGAATATTGGATCTCATGCAGATCAGAATCTGCGGAGATCTGGTAGGCATAAGCAGCAAGTCTCTTACAGGGAGAACATGAGTGATGATGAGGACTTGAGCAACCATCCAAGAAAGGCAAAAGGTAGCAGATCATCATTTACAGAAGAAGTCAGTGATGATGATACATTAAAAGAAGAGACTTGTGAAATGAAAAATCAAGCTGAGCAGCAAAAAGTTTCTGTTTGTGCAAAAGTGATGCCTTGTAACAGCAAGGAACCTGAGAAGAAAAGTGGCACAAAAACTGAGGGAGGGATTGATCCTAAAATCTCTGAAACTTGCTCAGGTGTTGAAAAGAAAGTCTCTGAGGCTGATGATGCTTCATCAGATTCAAGCTTAAAAAATGCAGAAGATGCTGAGGAAGGAGAGCCTTACGAATGCCCAGAAGCAGAGTTTAATGACTTCGAAAAGGTCAAAAGGGAAGGGTGTTTTGCTGCAGGGCAGATTTGGGCTATTTATGATAATGTGGATGCCATGCCTAGGTTCTATGCTAGGATAAAAAAAGTCTTCTCCCTGGGATTTAAGCTGCAAATAACATGGCTGGAACCCGAAAATGAGGCTGAAGATGATGCTTTTCCAATTTCCTGTGGTAATTTCAGAGCTGGTGAGACCGAAACTACTGACAGCAATCTTATGTTTTCCCATCTGGCAAGCTGGGAAAAAGGAAGTGGTAAAAATATGTACAGGATTTTTCCTAGAAAGGGAGAAACTTGGGCTCTGTTCAAGGACTGGGACATTAAGTTGAAACCAAACACAAAGACTAACAAGAAGTACAAATATGAATTTGTTGAAGTCTTGTCTGATTATGCAGAGGATGAAGCTATTCATGTTGCTTACTTGGCTAAGGTGAAAGGGTTTGTCAGTGTTTTCTATCGAGTTGTCAAGGATGGGGTAGATGAAGTACAAATAGCATGCAATCAACTATTCAGATTTGCTCACCACGTTCCATCATATAAACTGACTGGGGAAGAGCGGGAGGGAGTACCAAAGGGCTCATTTGAGCTTGATCCTGCTTCTCTGCCAGCCAATCTTGAAGAAGTCACTGTCCATGAGGACTTGAAAGGGGAGAGTATTGGTGGAAATGTAAGGAATTCAGATTTCGTTTCTTCAAACAAACAGAAAGAATCAGATGAAAGCACACACATGAACAAGCATGGACAAAAGGAGGATAATGAGGATGATGAATGTGATTCCAGTATTGCCATCCCTGAACCAGAATTCTACAACTTTGATGCAGATAAGTCCCCAGAGAAATTTGAAGTTGGTCAGATCTGGGCTATGTACGGAGATGAGGATGCGATGCCCAAGTACTATGTTGAAATTAAGAAAGTTGAGGCTGAACCAGATTTCAAATTGCACATTAGATGGCTTTCTGTGTGTTTCAATCCCAACATTATCCAGTGGCAGGATGAAGATATGCCCTCTTGCTGTGGCACATTTAAATTGAAGGGCAGAAAAACGGAGTTTGATTCCACTAGTTATTTTTCACATCAGATGAAAGCAGTACAGGCTGGTAACAAAGATGAGTATGAGATCTTCCCTCGTAAAGGTGAAGTCTGGGCTTTGTATAGAAATTGGAATGCTGGAATTAAGTGTTCTGACTTGGATAAGTGCGAGTATGAGATAGTGGAGATTCTAGAGAGAACTGATCGCTACACAAAAGTTCTACTTCTGGAGCACGTTAACAACTTCAGATCAGTTTTCAGGCCCCAAGTAAAGGGGATTTCAAATCTGATGAGAAATATTCGTTTGGCGGAGATGCTTAGGTTCTCCCATCAGATACCTGCTTTCCAGTTGACCAATGAGAGAGATGGTAGCTTACAAGGCTTCTGGGAACTCGATCCTGCAGCACTGCCAACATACTATTTTAAAGTCGAGTCTTAACGGTGAGGTTTTTAACTGCTGTTGCCATTGCATCAGTGTATACCATGTTGCTCGGTGAAACTTCGTAACTTAGTTATGCTTGAGTTTAGGTGCATGGAATAGAATGTATCTGTGGCTAGTGTTCAGTGAAGGTTCCACATCTCAGGAAGAGATTTCAGTTTTTGTTGCCTGGTGGTTCTATTTTGGGTTGCGGCTTCTCTAGCCTCTCCACAGGATGCTGTGGATTAGTTGGCAGTGAGGAGGACCGTTGTTTTTTATTTTTCCTCTCGTAGTTAGTGCTTATAGGAGTAAGCTTGCCCTTCCAACAAGTCTACAAGCCACTGGGGACAAAATGAACCCTTTACCCCTCCTAATCTAATGCTTTTCAAATTTTAGTGGAAGCAAGTTGCGAATACAGGACTGGCATCTGACCTCAGCTATAGAAATTATCTATGCTTTTGAAACTTTATGTCCATCATATTCAATCCTCTCTCTGGATTTATGGATTTGTCTGGATCGAACGTCCCCTTTTCGTTTAGCTGTCTTGCATGCCATTGGTCTGCCCTGAGCATTGATGTTGGTTCATCTGCATTGACATTTTCTTTTTTGGTCTCCTGGAACCTAGAACTAGAAAGATGAGTTCATACTGAATGACCAACTTGAGCACGTCGCATTGAATTGTGATTTCTCAATGGCTTATCTTTGTGTAAAGTTAAGGAAACACGTTCTTCTCCAAAATGCGTTTTAAGGTGAATGAGTTGAGCTCAATGTTCTTCAAGTTGGAAGTGTTTAGCCTTTATCTCAAATTTTAATGCATGGTCTTCATGTTCTAAAACGTCATTTTATCTTAATGGTATTTTCTTAAATGATAGTTTTTATTAGAAATGCTTTTAACTATTTTACGTTATAAATCTGAATACAACTACCAATGTTGATGCCTACTGATCCCAGAAAAACCAAAAAACACACATGCATGGGTAAATTTCATGTGCAAGTAAAATTACATTTGATATAAATTGCATTACAAATTTAAACATTTTGGGGGATTTGATACAAAGATTTTGGGTCAACACTCTTCTGTGTTTCACTTGCATGATTCTGTGGTTAATGCTTTGAGATTTATAGTGGAGATGAGTTGCAAACGATTTCTTAGCACAAACTTCGGACTTGGATTTGGTGGAGATGTAAGCAACTTTCTTGCACTCATCATCTGCAGGCTTGGATTTGGTGCAAACATGAATTCTTAGGCTTAAGTTGGACTTGAGCTTCGGGGATACTTCAACGCTTTTCCTTGGATTTGGAGTTGGACTCGGACTTATGGTGTTTCTTCCCACTTTCCTCGGATGGGGAGGGGGTGGTTTAGTGGTTCTCGTACTTTATGTTGCTTTCCTTGACCTTTGGGCTTTTTATAGCACAAAAACATGTTTTTCATGTTCTTCGCCACTTTTACTGAAATTGAACTTGGACTTAGAATTTAACTTAATCTCACATACACTTTCAAAGAAAATGAAAAGAACATTCGAGAATATTATCTAATTAGTTTGATGTACTATGGCTGGTGTACCGAGTACCAACTTCGGTAATACTATAACAAGTTCAACAAAAAACACAACGCAAAAATATAGCTTTTCAACAAACATCAATGATCAAGGGTCAAAATAATAACCCTTTATTTCTTATAACAAAAAAAGCATAATAGCACTAAAGAGTATCCTAATAAATGTCCCATGACATTAGTGTATATTCTCTTTTTTATCCAATGGCAGACTTTTTACAATAGCCAATTGATTTTGATCTTTTGATCACAGCTAGTTTAAGGCTTTGAGCTTTTTTGAATGGTGAGTTTAGATATCTCATCCAATTTTTCATGCAATCTAGTGGCTTGAAACTTTTTCTTATAATAATATAAATATGTTTGTAAAGTTTCAATTATTGTCTTCATGACTTCACAATATTAGATAGTATAATGTTTCTAGCCTTTATTTTTTTAAGGCGTTGGTGTAGCTGAAGAACATGGAGTTTGTACACTTTTCCTTTTGTTGTGTATAGATACACAAGTTGGACTACCTAGATGCAAGTAGGGGTGATCGTTTGGTTTTTTCGGTTAAAACCAAACCGAAATTTTTCGGTTTTCGGTTTTTTATTATAACAAACCGAATTAACCGAATAGAAGGATAGAACCGAAGTAAAACTGAATCGAATTTTTTAGTTCGGTTCGGTTTCAACCCGAAATAACTGAAATACTAATTCTGATTTTCTGCTTTAGTGAATAAAATGTAAACTTTAGTATTTGTGTGCCTTGTTAGACTATTTAAAGAGAAATAGAGGATCTGTTTGGGGTTTAGCCAAGAGTTACATCAGTTCGGTCATCGGCGTGACCAGACGTCTTCTCCTTGGCCGGCACCAGCGTTTTCTCATCGGAGTCTTCTCGGTTTAGGAGTAGAGGGCTGACGGCGAGGGTGAGGATGGAAGTGAGGTCTGATGGCGGGGGAGAGGGTGTCGGGGAGTGGAGGGAGAGGGCGCCGGGGAGTGGAGGCCTGGAGGGCAAGGGCAGATGGAGGGGGCTAGGGCAAAGGCGAGGTCAGATGGCAGGGGCAAAGGGGGAGGGGATTGGAGGGCGAATGCAGGCGGCGGGGGCGAGGGCGGAGGCGAGGCCATAGGCGGTAGTACGGAGTCGAGCGATGGGCGAAGCCGCGGAGGAGGATGAACTTGTGATGACGAAACCCCAAAACAACCATCAATCTTCTATCTACCTTCCAATCAAACCCTCCTCCTTTTAAATCTATCATCTGGCCCACCAAAACCTCAAATATGACATAAAGAAATTTCGGTTTTTTCGGTTAACGAAATAACAGACACTCATAACCGAAATTGAACCGAAACCGATATTCTCTCTATTCGGTTTAAACCAAAACCGAACCGAAAAACCGAATTAACCAAACCAAATTTCCATTTTTTTTTTGTTTTAACCGAATAGTGATCACCCTTAGATGCAAGTTCTCGAATTCTTCAATAATACATACTTCACTAGCATTTTTAGAATTTTCCACACTGTCCTTTATGTTTTCTTTAGTTGCCAATATAATTTTTCACTTCTGTCTAGAAGCTTGCACCCAATTTGTTTCAACTTAAGTCAATTTACTTTAAAATGACTTATTTTTATTCTTATGTTTTTTTTACCTGAAACTAATTTTAATTAAATGTTAATATTATGCAGTTGCAATAGTCCATTGAAAATACAATTTTTATAATTTCACTAATTTTTTATGAAATTTTCTAGTTTAAGGCATTAAAAAGAAAAAATTCATAAAAATTTAACAACATTATGAAAATTTACTTTTAAATGGATTATTGTATTTACATAACATTGGCTTCCAAATAAAATTGGTTTCAGACAAAAAAATATGTAAAAGTAAAAATAAGTCAATTGACTTAAGTTAAAACGAATTAGCCTTTGATATTTTGCTATCAAATTCATTATGTCATCCCAACTAGGAATAAACCTTAAGTGAAAAAATGCAGCACCTTTGTTGTGACTATAAAAATATTCAAGCAATGAAAATTATATATCAATTTAGAAGGATAAAATTTTTTATTGAAATATCTTTCATTTAGATAGCCGTAGGAGTTAAAAGAAAAAAAAAAAGCAAAGCGCACTAAAGCTTTATTTAAGACAACACCCCATGAATTGATTGATTCGAGATCCACATTCCCGGGGAGGAAGCCACTGTATGGAAAATCTTTCTGCCTCTCTATAGGTCTGGATTCTCTCGTCGGGAGTCACTTTGAAAGTCTTATCTAAACTTTCTTGATTGAATATGATTAAGGAAGACAATTCGGTGGATGAAATCTATAATTCATGGATATCTGCCCATAATGGGTGAGTAAACAGATAAAATACCGGCGATTGGGTGAACATGGGTAGTAAATCATATTTGTCTGACGGGTAAGGGCGGGTGGTAAGTAAGGGTATCTATTACAGTTAAATTCGACCCAGATAATCGCGAAACCCGCGAGTTTAAATTTCTTATTTGTTAATTATAATAGGATGCAACACCTACACTTAACTAATATTTTATGCTAATTCTCATTTAATATTTTCTTGTATGTATGTTATGATTTTGTGTATTATGATTTTGTTGTATAATTGAACAGTGGCTTTTTGTATGTATTTTTTATATTTTATTTTCGTGAACTTTAAGAAACACAGTTTAAATCGCAGGTTACTAGTCGGTACAGATTACCTGTGGGTCATTGATGCAGGTGAAAATTTTCAATTGTTTGCACATACCCGCAAAGTCACAAGTATTAAAAAAACTACGGGCATGAATGGTGAATAGAGGGTATTCGTGCCTGATTCTTCCCGTTTGTCATCCCTAAATATGCTAAAGCCTATAAAATAACAAGCTACTATCATTTCTTCATTATAGATTGAGACTATCAAACAAAGATTGAAGCCCAAAGGAGGATAACCACATAAAATCATTGCCAATATTAACTGAACAATGACTGACTACAAGGTTTTTTTCCCTCACCAATTAGGTTACTCCAAAGACTACTAAAAACCAGTGGCGGAACCAAAATTTTTGGTTCAGGGGGCGAGCCCGAAGGAGAGTCGACCAAACTCTGAGGAGAGGGACGGCATCGAGGCGGGGCAAACCTAGAGATTGAGACTAATTCGTATTAATTCAAATATTAGGGTGAAACTCGACAAGGTAAAAAATTTGGAGGACTAATAGTGCATTTAGGCCATGTTAGAATATCTGTTTAAGGCTAGAGGGAATAATTACTCATTTGGTCACTGTTTTTTTTAGTGCCTACCTCCCTGCCCCCCATCTTCATATTCTTCTATTATTTCTGGGGGGTAAAAATGCATTTCAAGTCCCTAATTTCTCTTGAATTAACCAATTAAGTAACTATATTTAAATTTTTTCAAAATTTTCCACGGGGGGGGGGGGGGGGGGGGGAGGGGGCAGCGGCACCCCCCTGCCCCTTAATAGGTCCGCCCCTGCTAAAAACCAAAGGTTATGAAAGAGTCACTCTTGGAGTATGCATCACAGTTGATTCTCGAACAAGAACAATGCTTAGGCATTCACCTTTAGGTCAGATGATTGATCTATTAGCTTAATCCACCACGTCAGTGGGTGCGGAAGCTTACTCAAGACGAGACCAAACAAAGGACTTTATTCAATCGACAAATATGGGATGAATCAAAATCTTGGGCTTTACTTTAAGAGAGAGGGGGATCTCATGTTTAAAGATGGATTAGCAGGTTCTGAAGAACACTAGCTTTCTAGGGTAAGGAAAGCGCTTCTCGGCACACAGGAGCACCAGATCTGTTCGAAGGAGAAAAAGGGATACCACCTAAGTCAATAAGATAATAAAGATATGTCAGTCAAGGAATCCAAAGAGTGAAGAGAGTGAGGTTTAAGCCACTAGTGGCTAAGATTAAGTAAATTAAGTGAAGTTTGCTGGGATTCTTTCTCATATATAATCTATATTGTTGGAACTTTCATCCACGAATAGAACTTCACCTTATTTGATTAGTAAAGTTGCTTTTAAGCTTTCAAACTGCCTCTTACATTGCAACGAACGGACCAGCATGCTTCAAGCTCAGCCGGGAATTCAAGAAAAAGAACCTTTTTTTAGCTCTAAAAAAAAAAGCAAAGGAAAAAGAGAAGAGATAATTACAACAAATAGAACAAAGAGAATAATTATACCAAAAAAACAATTCTAAATCAAAATGAAAGACTTATCTAAATATATCTCTTCATGCATTTTTATTACTTACAAGAATCATACAGCTCACCTTTTGAATGAAAACCACTTATATTGAGAATGTCACCAACAGTTCCATAATACTTCTTCTACATCTTAATTTTGTATCTAAAATTATCAGGAAGAATAGTCATGTTATATTTAGATGATAGTGTAGATGCATCAATCATAATAGTAAGAGTTTCCCGGTTACCATTAGCCTTATTCTCCAAACCTCGTTAATCTCCTACAATATTAGCTAAAATGCGATGTACATCCAAATTCCAAGAAAAATAACTTTGCCTCAGATTATTTTTATTTTTGAGTTTCCTCTGTTTTTTAGCGTGCTTCCCTATTAATAATTTTCTTGCTCGCAATTACCTAAACCCATTAAAACAAAAGCAGGCCTAAACAAACAAATAGTTATTTATAAAGACAACCAACATGAAAAACAATATTATCAAACAAACATATAGTTATTTGTAGAGAGAAACAAAACCAAAAAACATACTGTCAGTAAACTTGACATATTATCAAACAGAGGATAAAGATCTTACTGCCAAATTATAAGAACCTGTATTACATATTTATGATCGTGGTTCACGCATGGGCGTTTGGTCTAGTGGTATGATTCTCGCTTTGGGTGCGAGAGGTCCCGAGTTCGATTCTCGGAACGCCCCTCTCTCTTTCCTTTTCATGTCCCATTTGTATGATACACGAAGTTCTTTTGTGGCCGTTCTCTAAATTTTCCCTCCAAATTTTGGTGCCAAATTTTTCCCTCTCCTTGGACCAAAACCCTAACCCCACGTTCCCTTTTGTCAATTCTCGCTGCCTAACCTTCATTTCTCACCTGTCCTTTTTTTATTTCTTCATCTGGGGTTTCACTTCAATTGTCTCAAGTTTTTTGCCTTCCGAATCCGATAAACCACTCTGTTGTTGGATGCATTGACCTTAATGGGTTCCCTCGGGGAGGCTGATGGCAACAGGAATTCCGTCGGCGCTGTTCCAAGTTTGGGTTTTTCCCTTGCTGATGAGACCCAGCTTTTCCATTCTCAACGGTCACCTCCTTCATCTTCTGGTAAAGTACTTCAGCTCTCCGCTCTTAATGTTCTTTTGTTTGTTTCATTTACGATACTTCTCTTGTGGGCGTGTCTAGTTTGGTTGCTACACTGGAGAATTTGAATTCTCAAACTTTAATTTTGCGTCCCAGTATGTTATTCAGCTCTGGTTTAGGGTTTTGTGATGGATTGGTTGTGATGAACAGTTTGTACTTGTTACCAAAAAACCAGGTGACAACGTGAAATCTGGTGGTGGGTATGAATTGCTGTTTGAACAATGCACACAACCCATTTATGATGATTCGCTTGTTGGAGATGCCAATGAAACCCAAGTTGTAGACATGATCGAGGAGACTCAAGTTTTTGAGATTGATGCCGAAACCCAGTTTTTGGATGATCCAGATTGTTGTGTCAACATTGGGACACAGGTGCTGGATGAGTTTGAAGACGAGGTTGTTCTTGACAGCGATAGTGATAGAACTGATGTAACTCAAGTTGTGTCTGATACTGATGAACTCTCTGATGATGAGAGTGGAAGGAAAGGCTGTATCCAATCACGGGGAAATGAGAAGATTCAGCAAATACGACATCTTTGTGAAAATGACAAGGGATCAATGGAGCAATCGATTTCCTTAGGTTCTGGAAGAAGAAGCTCAGGTAAACCATCACGAAATCTTCTGGATATTTGAACTTCTAGCCACTAGTTCATGTGATAAGCAATACAGGGGAATGACCTTTATTTCTATGAAATTCCATGTAAGTTTCCAATGCAATGCCATTATTTTTATCTTGTGAATTGAAGTGATTGAAGTTGTAGGTCTTGAGCTTGGTCAGAAAAAAAGAAAACGAAAAAAACAGCTCTAGGTCTTGAGAGCCTTTTGCACCTATCTGAACTGGAAGGTCAAAGTTAACCATGAAACCAAACCACACACTTCTTCCTTTGTTTTTTGGTTTCCCCATAAGGCAATGATTTTCTGAAGGAAACAAGACACTGCTAAAAGACTAATTGCAAGCTAAATAATGAAAAGTCTCAGCTAATTCACTCTGACAATAATAGTAGAGTTTATAGAAATCCAAAAAATATGAGCTTTAAACTATTATTACTTCTACTGACAGGGACTTTGGTGCCTTCAAAAGCCCTCCTGTTTCATTCAAAGCAAACTGTCCCAAAAATAGATGCAGGGGGTCAAAGAAAAAACTTCTCTCTTCTTATCTGCAGTAATTCAAGCAAGGCCAGGTTTCTTGTTCAGCATGACTCAGTTAACAGCTCTACGTGAAACTCTTTTCCAAGAACAGTATAGGACAGAATGATGAATGGACTCTGCCTCATGCCTTTTATTTTTCATGTAGGCATTAGGCTACTTGTTATTCAGCTACTTGGAAGAGCTTTTGAACATCTAGTTTTAGCTTATTTTTTCACATTACTCTTCACGTTCAACATTCTTATAGATCATTGTGTGTAGTCCTTGCATCTGGCTATTGATATTCTTCTTTTTTGTCAGAATCTTCCAGGAGTTTTACCTCAATTCGCACAGCAGCCTTGCGGTCCTCTGCTCTTGCATCACGCAATATAGATCTAAAGGAAACCAAGGGTGATTCCGGTCCCATCCTTACAGAGGTCCAATTTTCTGACAAGAGCACAATTCACAGTAATGAGCGAAATCCAGAAGCTGGTGTGGATGTCAACCAGAATCATGATATGGGGACATATGATGGTAACTTGAAGGAAATAAAGAGCAGGAGCAATGAAAGAACTGGGTGTCAAGCTGCCAGAAAGCTCTTTGATGAGAAATCCTCTGCTGAAAATGGAGTTTTTTGTGCCATGGATAATGAAGATGCAAGAGAATACTTTCTTGAGGTTTCCTCTGGCATTCCATACACCAGTATAAGTTATGTGAGCTCCCAAGAACCAGCAGACTTATCACAAGCCAATGCACTTAATTTTGTGGAGAGCTTCCTGAATGAAAACTTGTCAGAGTATGAGATTGAAATTGACCATAGGAAGAGAATAGGGAGAAAACCAAAACCTGTTTCAGGTGCAAAAGGGATACAAAATTTGGCCAAGACAGTTGCTACTAAATACACTTCTGGAGAAACAAGGATTTTTGACTGGGATGATAGCCATGAGGATGAGGGAGGGGGTGATTTTTTCGTTAGAAAGAAGGAAGAATTGTTCTCTGAAGGAGTCCAGGCAAGGAAGTCTTCTACTGAACTTCGGAATTCCAAAGGGAGGGGACAAAGCAAAAGTTCATGTGAACGATCAAATAAGGATGTTAAGAGAATGGTTAATTCTGACTCCAAATTAATGTTCCGTATGTCAAAAGAGGATGGAAGTACAATGCAAGCATCTGGAATCAGTTACAAAAGGAATCTTTTTAAGGAATTCCATGAGCAGGGCAAGGTGAATTCCTCAACCACTGACAAGAGAGATTCACCAGACATGCTAGATGTTGGTTTAGATACTCAAATGGCTGCTGAAGCTATGGAAGCCTTAATCAATGGGAAAGAAGTTGAGAACAAAAACGCTAATGATGCCCACCAAGATGTCAGAACTAATTTCAGGGCATCCCTTGGAGTTAGAACCAGAAGCAAATTATCTTCTGAACAGCGCACGTCAGTGAAGAGGAAATTTGGCTCTGATGATTGTACTCCTATGCCATCAAAAAGGACAAACAAGCATTATCATGAAGAGTCTTTGGTCTTGCTTCGTTCCAAGAATGTTATGGAATGTGATGCAGAACTACAGAAGCAAGAAAAGACCAGTGCTAAGTCAAATGCCAATGAACACAAAGATATTACTGATGGGAAGAAAGAGAATGAAGTTCCTTCTAACAGTGCTGCACAAGGCAAGAATGATGTAGCTCTGGAAAGAAGTTGGCCACATGAGTCCAAAAGTTGCAGAACCAGAAGATCATTAGGATGCAGCTCTAGGAAAGAAGAAAAGGTGCTGGAAGTTCATCCTGTAATACCTGTTGCTCGAAGAACGAGGCTGTCATTGTTGACCAATCTGGTAAGTGCTGACCATATACCTGCTGACTCCAGAGAAGGTGCTAACCATGTGGCAGTGGTTGATTCCACAGACAAAGAGGATAATCGTAGAAGTCTTCGGCGTTCTAAGCAGCCCGATGGTAAAGGGGAACTTTCTAGCCTTGTTCTGAATGAAATTGGAGAGGTGAAAAACGTCAAATTAAGACAAAAAGATAGAGCAGATGCTAGGGATTTTAGTTGTGGTACACTGAGCTGCTCCAGAAAAAGACAATCCCGTTATAAATCATTAGTTGACATTAGCAAATCCAAGCCATCTATCCTACGTGAAGACAAGGGACAGCCAGCCTATGGGCTTAGGTCTAGAGGCAAAGCCAGCATCATCTGTATTGATTCAAGCATGCAGAAAGCAAGATCATCTGTATGCACTTCTTCCAGTTTGGCTTCTGTAGATGCAAATTCAGAGGGCAAGCTGTCATTGCAAGATGTGGAGAATCAACAGCAGGTGGTTGTTGCTCTTCCTTGCGGTTCTGTTGTTTCAAGTGGGAGTACATGTACCAATTTTGTCAGCAGTAAAGCATTGCAGCACACTGAAAGGAGTCCACCACTTTCTTCAACTGTCAATGAAAGTGTAATAGCAAGTACAAACTGCGATAGAACACCTAAGGAGAAATCTGGACCATCTTTACCATGTTATACCCCTGTTGACAATGTGACACCTACTAAATCAATATCACCAATCTGTATGGGTGATGAATATTTTAAACAGTCATGCAAGAAGAATCTATCGCAATTATCCTTCACAAGAGAATTACAAAGTTTAAACTCTATGGACCATGAACCTACATCTCCATTGAAGGATACAAGGAGAAGGGATTTGACACAAATTCGAATCTTGTTTAGCCAACACTTGGATGATGATATAATTAAACAGCAAAGAAAGGTAACAGTTTCATTTTTTTTTTCATATGTTGTATAAGACATGTTCCAACTAAGCCTTATATTTTGGATTTTATTTTTCAGATCCTAGCCTGCCTAGGCATGTTTGAAGTTTCCTCAATACTGGATGCAACGCATTTCATAACTGATAAGTTTGTCCGGACCAGGAACTTGTTAGAGGCAATGGCTTCTGGGAAACCAATTGTGACAGACTATTGGCTTGAAAGCATTGGACAAATCAATACTCTTGTTGATGAGGAGGCTTTTATCCTAAGAGACATCAAAAAAGAAAAGGAGTTTGGGTTTTGCATGCCAGTTTCTTTGGCAAAAGCGCGGAAACACCCACTGTTGCAAGTAGATTTTTCTATTTATCTCTCTTGCTTTATAACTTTTTCTCTTCTGGAGGTTTATGTTTATATTCATGCAGGGTCGCAAAGTATTGATAACCCCAAATACGAAGCCGGGTAAAGATATTATTTCTGGTTTGGCAAAGGCAGTACAAGGCCAGGTACTGTTTTCTGCTTGAGAACTCTTTACAAGACTAGCATATGGAAGAAAGGTGTTATGCTGGGAACTTTTAAACCAGAAGTGTGTTATTGGCCCCATCCTTTGCTCCAGTTGATAGTGGATTGCATGATTTTGCTTAGTACTTTTACATCCTTCTACCCCATCATTTTTCTTTTTCTCCATCCTCTAATTGAATGTCTATTATGTTCGAAAAAAAAAGCATGGTAATGTTAGCACGCCGATTAAACTTCTTTGACAGCTGTTGTCAATGTGTAGTCTGGTCACCCCTTTCCGTTGATTCTGCTAAAATTTATCTTGCTTTTCTCTTTAATGACTTCTGGCATTTTGTACTCCAGGTGGTAGAGAGACTTGGCAGATCTGCTCTTTGCAATGATAAAGTTTCAGATGACTTGTTGATTCTGTCTTGTGAAGTTGATTATGCCATCTGTCTCCCATTTCTTGAAAAAGGTTGAGCTACTGACTGTTGCCTCACAGCTGATTTACAATGTACGGACTTCCATGAGAATTTTCTCTTGGCTCTTTGTGCTTGCAGGTGCCTCAGTATACAGCTCTGAGCTACTACTGAATGGAATAGTTACTCAGAAGCTGGAGTTTGATAGGTTGGTAAAATTTATGGATGATTTCCCTTTATATGTAGTATTTTAAAGAGAGAAGCATTATCATCATATTTGTTAATGGGAGAAAAAGTTGTGAGGTAATGCCAATTGTCTTTTCTCAAACATTGATTCTGTTGGAAATCTTATTGCAAGAGTAGTTATGGTCAACAACACAAGCAAATGCAATCGTTTTTGAAGTGTGGAGAAGGGGAAAACAAGAGAATCAAGTCAACGGCAGTCATTCAATTTATTGGCACTTATTTTGATAAGAAAAGCAAATCCATCTTTCTATCCAGAAGTTATGGAAGTGTTTCAGAATGAAGATTATGATACTTGCCTGACATTGCTCATTTCTATTTGTGTTACTGTTATGTGTTACCAAAATAACAAAAATGGTGACCCTGAGAGATTGGTAGATAACTCACAAAAAATTATTTGCTCCATAGACCAATTTTACAGTTGTTTTAGGAGAGGATCAGTGTTTCTGGGATGGTGTTTGCTGACTTCATTTCTGCTGAAATAAGAAATTAATGGCTGACGGTTCTGTTAATGCAGGTATAGTCTTTTTTCCGGACATGTCAGGAGAACACGCTCCACCATATGGCTGAGGAAGAATGATAAATTCCTTCCTGTCAGGAAAGGAAAGGATAGATAAATTGTTCTAATGTTGAACGTTTATTTCCAATGCATCGGCACAGACAGTTGCCAGCCAAATTGCATCTGCCGCCGTCATCTCTTCTGTGTACATGTCCTGTAAATTTGCTAGGATTGTATTGTGTATACAAGTTCATATATTCTCATTTCAGCATCTCCTGGCAGAAATGATGTTAGAATTACTCTGTAACATTGCCTATTACAGCCTTTCTGCTGATCATCTGAGTTGTTCCTTGTGCATTTAACATGATCTTCTCTTGGGCCATTGTTCGCCATAAATTGTAATTTTTTATACCTATTTCAGGTTAATTTTATTATAATTAAGTAATTTATTATACTCATTTGTTTAGTTTTTATTTTATGCCTTTGGCTTTTTAAATATCCGAGGTTCAAGGCACTCCTCCTAGTCCCTATGCCCCCACTTCTTACATTTGCCACACTGATGAGGCCACCACTCATAAATAACAGCTTGGTTTCATGATCTCCATTTGGTTTCCGCAGAAAAACCTTGTCAACCACTTCGTCCTTTCGCTTAATATCCACGAGAACTAGGGCAAAAGATTGACGCTTACGATTCACTGTAGCTGTGTCTGCTAATAAAGGCTTTCCAATTTTATAAATGATACAGCTCATGATATTTGGATTCCAATATTGCAGCTTGAGATTAGGCAAATGGACCCATACCGGAAGCACTTCAAAGAGGTCACGATCCAGTTTCAAATCAGCCTCCCATTTCCTCAGCAACAACGGTTTACGAAACACAAAATTCATTGGCCGTCTAAGATTTTCATCAGGTCATCATGCGAATGGAAGTGAAATAGGCAGGGGCGTAGCCAGGATTATAGAGTAGGGGGGGCGGGGGGGCTGGCCTAGTGGCCCGCCGCTGGCGGTTACCGATCGCGTTCGTGATTTCACTTCACCCGTCGGAGCCTTCCTTCACTTACTGGAATCGGAATGGAAAATCAGATCAGCTTCAGCGGCGAAGAGCGAAGACGCCGAGGGGCGGAGGGGGCTGGCCGGCCCGCTGGCGATTGCCGAGTGAATCCCGTGCGCGTCGCACAACGGAGTCTTCTACCTGACTGCCTCACAAATCGCAAGCGATATTCGCAATTTGCAACAACAGGGGAGCTCTGGACTGAAACTAAAAAGGAAAGGCCAAAATACATCTTCAGCCCTTAAACTCGGATGATCAGGACACTTAGCCCCTTGGACTTCAACTCGGAGCAACTCAGCCCCTGAACTTGGTTAAACGGGTCAGTCAACCCCTTTGACCCACACGTGCCGTCACGTGATCGTTGTCTTTAACGCCGTTTGCCTCATCTGCGTCTCGACATGTTTTCTGCAGAATCCAACTCGTCTTCCTCCGTCGTTGGAACCTGCCATATGGGAGGACACGATGAGGCCATGCGAAGGGTGAAGGGCAGCGAAGGGCGAAGGGTGAAGGAAGAAGGGTGGTGAAGGCTGAAGGGCAAAGGCTGGCGAACGGTGAAGAGCAACAGACTGCGAAGGGCGAACGGCGAAGGTCGGGGGACGGCGAAGGGCTGTGAAGGACGAAGGATGGCGAAGGGTGAAGGGCGAAGGGCGAAGGGCGTTTGACGGCGAGGGGCAAAGGACTAAAGGCGGGGAACGGCGAAGGTCGGCGGACGGCGGACAGCGAATTGATGGTAGTAGTGCTAATTGAAGTAGAGAAGATTGTGAAACACGGTGCCCTTTACCTGGGGATTTCTGGGCGTAGCATTTAAGAAGGATTAGAATAGGGCAGAGAAGTCCCGAGGAAGACAATGAGTGTTTTGTAATGTTTATAAAATTAGGATAGTTTAGGAAGAAATCAGAAAGTTTAGGAGATGTTATATAATTTTATTTCTGTTGTTATCTGTAGAAAATAATTATAAATTTACTCCTTGTTGTTTATATTTAATTATAGTTCTAACTCTAAGGATTTATTTGTGCCACCAAACTTAGGAGAACAAACGTTGTTGTACTTATTGAAATCACGTGACCGTAGGTGATGGTTAAGGGGGCTAACTGACATACTTTAACCAAATTTGGGGGCTGAGTTAGCCCGAGTTGAAGTCCAGGGGGCTAAGTGTCCTAGTCATCCGAGTTTGAGGGCTGAAGTTGTATTTTGGCCAAAGGTAAATAAAAGAAACGCACCGGATCGTTAAAATCATTTTTAAAAAAGGGTTAAACCATCTAAAAGTCCTCCATTAATTTTGAAACTTACATATAGGTACCTAACTTTAATTTTCCTACAATTATATCACATATACTACCTATTCCATATATTTTTTTCAAATTCTAGGGGGGGCGGCTGCCACCCCCGTCCCTTCATAGATACGCCCATGGAAATAGGAACAAACCTGTTTGGATTTTTGTGACCATCGGTGTCAACACCGTCTTCCACTGTGATCGAACATGTTATCCAGCGATACCTCAGTGCCAATAACAGTTCCCACCAAAGTAAGCCTCCACACTCGCTGCCTCCCCGCTCAATCTCTTCATCAGAAAGATTAATAGCTTCAGAATCTGCATCGGATTCGCAAAACTGGAGCTCAAAATGGGCTGGTTGACGAACATTCAGATAGGCAGGGCCTTGAATCAATTAATCCTCAACAACTTGTGCCCAAGTCTTATTTGAGATTTTACCCGGAGAATCAGGCGAAGTACCCTTTGATCCGATGTTGTCCGTCTGGCTTTCATCACCAGATCCTGACGAACCTGGTTCGCTTTCCATCCTCGGCATAGCTGGTGAATGTTCCTCCACTTTGCGCCCCCCACGGCCTCTTCCACCAGCTGACCGATGGTGGCGGCCCATATCCCCACCCCAAGGATTCAAAGAGGCCAAAGCCAAGAACCCTTGTAACTAGAGGGAAGGCAGATCTCTCTCTAGAAACCGGATGGCAATCTTTTGTTAAGAAACATATTAAAGTAAACTATATAGATACATTTTTAGTTCACTATATAGAAAGTAAAAGGTGTAACTAGAAATTAGAAGTTGCCTCTTTTAGTTCACTGAAATAACTTGTTTGTAATATCATGATACACTTTAAGGCTTTTTTTTAAAGTTACTTTTTTTTTTCCTGAAAGTATGCATGTAGCTTCATTAAGAATTGGTGAATAGAGCCTCTCCTGAGTAGGATGGGAAATGATGAGACCCTATTTCACTTGACTAGAAAAACCTTTCGACAAACAAGACCTCGTATGAGCAACTAAAATTATCAATCTAGGAACATGAATAAAACTACAAGAATTGAATATTATAGATAAAGCGATGATATTATCAATAACAACACCATACGTATACATTGACGGCTTCTTTTAGTTGAGGAGAGTGGATACTGTAACTTGAGAATCCAATTGTATAATGATATTTGATATTTTCTCAATCTCGTGAATGAGTTTCTAGAACACCTTTCCATACTGTTGAAGTCTCCAAGTAGGTAATATCACTTATATACGGTATGATGTGAGAAACAGCAAGTAACACTGTCAACGACAAGTCACGGCATACAATTCCAAGTCCAGCCAAACCAAAAGAAGCAAAAAGGCCTGCATCTACGTTTATGATGATAGAATTTAGCGGTGGTGGTGGTGGAGACCAATGTACAAGGCTAAGTTGCTGAAAAGGTAGTGCAACAGAAGTTAAGCAAAAACCTTCATTGTGCAGCCATGTTTGAACTTTGAACATGGCGTACAATATAGCAGATAGAGTGAAACAAGCGCCGTTCGAAAACACATGTGTTTCTGTTCCACCAAACATATATGCCAACCAATAGAGAGGAAGCAACATAATGGCATTCAACCTCCATGAGAGCACCTTGTCCAATCCGAAAGATAGGCCATACCATATATGTAGAATATCAATCCGTAATTCTTGCAGGCCGAAAGCTCGTAGCAACTTTTGCGTGAAAGGACAAAAAATTAATAAATGCTCAACAGATTCATTAGCAGCCTCACATACTGGACAAAGGCCATTTTCAACAACTTGTTAATGCCATAAATTAACCCCGAGCAGGAAGACGATCAGATACTGCTCGCCACTGGAAATTCTGCAATTCTGGGTATACTAATTTTAATCATTTGGATCATAAGGGTTAAATCATGTGATAGATAACAAAGGAAAAGTAATAAGGTGCCGCGGTCGCGAATTGGAGTCACGAAACAGCAGGGGACGAAATAAGAAACGGAGAGGGAGGAGGCGAACAGGAGGGAGAGAGGGAGAGAGAGATAAGTTGCATCGAGCCACTTGTTTCTTCTTTTTCTCCTCGTCTTACTGCGGATCAGTTGGGTTCAGGGCGAGTTTCCAACGTTCTGTTTCCTTTTCTTTTCTTTTTTCTTTTTGGATTATTGAATTTTATTGTTAAATCTAGGATAGGAGGTTACATTCCTAAGCTAAGACTAATGAAGTAGCCTAGTTAAAATTATTTCAATTAATTGTCTAAGTTTGTGCTTCAATCTATTTCCTTTGCCTTTGGAATAATGAGTGATCATTATAGCAAATTTATCTTAAGAATTTAAATGAAGATCTATGAAAATTTATCTTAAGGATTTAAATGAAGATCTAGGAAAATTTTGATCTACCTATTTATTATGGTTTATTAATTTGATATCTTACACTTAATGAGTTTGATTGATAATGCGAGAGATAGTTAATCAAGCATGTTACAATTGATTGAGAGGGGGTTGTAATACTAGAAGTGATTGTCAACAACTACAAATTTTCTAAGGTAATTTATTGGAAGACCCCAAAGTAAGTGAAACTCAAACCCTAGCTATTTCATAATTAGTTTTCAATCCAATTCATTAGTTTTCTTCCTTAGTTTAGTTTAATATTAATTAATTTTACCCTCATAAAATCTGAACTCGTTCATTTTACTTGTTGAACTCATTAAGCAATTATATACTTGTTCCTTATGAGATTGAGACATTGGTTTGTCTTATGAATTAAAACTTGCCATAACAGACTTGTATACACACAGACTTAGCCCTATTAAGTTTTTTTGTGCTATTGCCAGGATAGGTGTCGTGCCCTAAACTGCCCCTGGCCCATTTGGGCCTGATTTTTTTTTTTTTTTTAAACATGCAGCGGAAGTTTTCATTACACAGAAGGGGCTTTTAAAACTCACTAAGACTTATGGGCACGAACCCCAGGATACTTATCGGTACTAGCTCGTTAAGTTCTTTAATTAAGGTTAAGTTGATGTGCTCTTAGAAACAAGCTAGTGCCTATGTGGATTTCATGTGTTCATTTTCATGGTCTTTACCGAGCTTAGCCAAGAATATGCATGGCAACTAAAACACCAACTTAAGTTTAAAAACTTATTTTCATGCATATGCTTTGCATGCTTATGCGTTTTGGAGTTCACTAGTGCCATAATCACTTAATGCCTTTAAATGCAACTAATGCTTAGGCATGTATTAATTCACATACGTGCATTTAAATTTCTTATTAGCCAAACTTTACACAAGCATCCAATTTCATGCTTTTTCTAAGTTTACTTGCATGTTCTTTACTAAATGAGCATACATAGCCAAACATTGCATGCTTTTAACATAGACATGGGCTTATGGGCCTTTTAGTACTTAACATGCATATGGCCCAAAATTAACCAAGAATAAAATCAAAATTTTTAAGTTCTTATTTAAGCCCAATTTCAACATGCTTTAAATTTCATGAAAACATAACCCATAAATTCATGCATGGGCCTTGGTAAGTCCACCAAGCAATAAAAATACCCGAAAATGTCCAAGTCCATAATACAAGCCCAAAGCCAAGTTTTGGCCAAATTTTAGCTAAGTCCATAATTTGGTCACTAAAGTTAGACCAATAAAAACATGCTTAAAAGCAACCCATAAATTCACAAAGCCATGGAACACAAATTTCCACCTTAATAGACCTTGTTCCCACAATTCTAAAACTTCAAGTTCTGCACAGAAAGTCCACATTTTTTTTTAGCTTGTTTACAAGCAACTTATATACTTAGAATACTTAGAATATTTTGAGCAATACCATACACAAATCCAACCTTAGAATACAGAAAGAGTACTCAAGACTCTTAGCTTGATCTTTCAAGCAAACCTTTACCTACAAAAGTAGAGTAGGGCGGGTGAGTTATAAAACTCAATAAGGATTCCGTGGCATCCAATGCCTAACTTATGACCTCCAAGGCCTAACATATGCCAAGAATGTAATGGCAAATAATCCTTATTCCTACAAAGGAAACATAAAGACAAAGAAAACAAAAAGATACATGCATATAGCAATAATATCATAATCGGGGGTTAGCATGCACAACAAATCAAAGAAGCACACAAACACACGCCACTTAACACTTTGTTCACAGAAGGGCAGCAAGCATCCCTCAAGTTTTAGTTCATTAATTTCATATACTTAATGTTTTCGGAGAGCTCACTTAGCATAGGAATTAAGGTGGCCGCCTTAACTCCTAGCCCATAATGCTTGCTTACTTAACTTAGCTCATGAGCAAAACAGAATTGCCGAAGCAATAACATAACTTAAGCCCTCTTAGGACTCCTAGGATCACATGGTTCTTTGACCATCACCTAGGGGCCCGAATACTCACATAAAAAATCCATGGAGCTATGCCATGCAATAAAGTGAGTATAGGAATCCTTACCCACAACACCGAAAGCTTTATAAGCTTATTTTCCTTCGTTTTCCTTGCTTGTTGACTCTAGAAATTGTTTTCTAGCATAAGAACCAAGATGGGCCGAATTTTATTAGTAACCATAAGATACCAAGAAATCTTGGTGATTAACCCAAATAACACAAAATACCAAGAACACTTGGTGTACACTTACAGAACCTCACAGAAGAGGTAACGCCAATTTATTGTGCTTGATGTTCTTCAAGCTTCTTCTTGATTTCTTGCTTCTAATGAACTTAGAAACTCAATCACACAAAGAGTTCCTTGAGTAGAGCTTAAAACCTCCAAGAAATGGAAATGGCCAAATTTTCCTCCTTGGTTTTCTTTGAATTCTTCATCTGATTCTTGCTCTTTATGGTCTTAGAGCTTGAATTCAACCAAGAATACTTAGTTTTAATTTGAGGAAATGATTATTTCTAGCTATGGACGAATATTTGGATGAGAAAAGAGTTGGAAATGTGTTTGGAATGATGAGACTTGGTATGGAAGAAAATGGAGAGAGAAGGAGAGAGTTTGAGAGCAAATGGCTTTGAATGAGTGGGTTGATTATGTTTTAATGTGTGGGAAGGTAATGGCCAGCCATATGGGAAGGAAAATGAGTGTATAATGTGCTTGGAAGGTGGGAGACAAGATTAAAAGAGATGAAGACTAATTGGAAGACTTTTGGGTAAGTTTGGTAGAAAAAGTCAAAAGTAGGTGAAGAAAGAATCCAAGGTAATGATTAAGGGTGGGAGGTGGATTAAAATAATAGGAAATTAATAATGTGTTTGAAATGAGTGGGAGACAAGATTTAATGGATGGAAGACTAATTGGAAGACTTTTGTGTAAGTTTGGTAGAAAAAGTCAAAAGTATGTGAAGAAAGAATCCAAGGTAATGATTAAGGGTGGGAGGTGGATTAAAATAATAGGATTTTAATAATGTGTTTGAAATGAGTGGGAGACAAGATTTAATGGATGGAAGACTAATTGGAAGACTTTTGTGTAAGTTTGGTAGAAAAAGTCAAAAGTAGGTGAAGAAAGAATCCAAGGTGATGACTAAGGATGGGAGGTGGATTAAAATAATAGGATTTGGAGGAAGGTGACATAAAATATTGGGAATTGGAGGGGCATGGCTGGCTAAGGCATCCAAAGCCATTAAAATGGCATAATTCCCCCTTTAGTCCTCCAACTTTCTAAATTTGGGCAATTGAGCCCAACCACTAAAAATCCCTTTGTTCAATTTAGTCCCTCATCTTTAAAAACCACCATTTTCATTACTATTTCTCTTGGCCTAAGCCAAGCTTATTTTTAAGATGTTCAACACTCAATTATGCACATGCCATATTGTCTTCTCAATTTAATTGAGCTAAATTCCTAATTAAGGAAAAATTCTTATGCTCCAAATCCATTTAACCCGGGACCTAATCACTTTGGATTGTCCGGGCATTACAACACTCCCCTCCTTAAGAAATTTGGTCCTCCAAATTTCCTAGAAGTTTAGGGAAGATATCAGGATAATTCTTAAGCATTTCAGCTTCAACCTCCCATGTGGCCTCCTCCTCAGAATGGTTAGTCCATTGGACTTTTACCATTGATATCCACTTACTTCTGAGCTTCCTAGTGTCCTTTGCCAATACCCGAATTGGTTCTTCTTCATAGGTGAGATCTTGGGTGATGGGAACACTAGTGACATGTACCACTTGTTTATGATCAAATACACACTTCTTCAATAGGCTTACATGGAATGTGTCATGTACATGTCCCAGCTCAGGCGGTAGCTCTAACTTGTAGGCTACATTTCCTACTCTTGCGAGTATTAGGTATGGTCCTACATACCTCGGGGCTAATTTTCCCCGTTTTCCAAACCTCATTACTCCTTTCATAGGAGATACTTTTAACCATACTTGGTCTCCTACCTGGAACTCCAGGTCTCTTCTTTTCTTGAGGTTGGCATATGATTCTTGCCTATTGTTGGCAGTCTTAATCCTTTCCTGGATTTGCTTAATCTTCCCAGTAGTTTCTCTTATGAGTTCTGGGCCAATTTCCAACTTATCACCTGGCTCATGCCAGCAGTGTGGAGTTATGCATCTTCTTCCATAGAGTGCTTCATAAGGTGCCATGCCAATCACTGAGTGATGGCTATTGTTGTATGAAAACTCCACTAAAGGCAAGTGTTTATCCCATTCTCCTTGGAAGTCAATAACACAACACCTTAACATATCTTCCAATGTCTGAATGGTTCTTTCAGTCTGTCCATCCGTTTGAGGATGGTATGCAGAACTAAACTTTAACTTAGTGCCCAAGGCATGGTGTAAGGACTTCCAGAATCTGGAAACAAATCTTGGGTCTCGATCCGAGACAATATCGTCCGGTACACCATGTAGCCTTACTATCTCCTTAACGTATAGTTGGGCTAATTTCTCCAGGGAGTCTGTAAGGTTTATGGGCAAGAAGTGGGCTGCCTTAGTCAATCTATCCACTATGACCCAGATTGTATTACACTTTCTTCGGGTCAGTGGCAAACCCACTACAAAGTCCATGGATATGGATCCCCATTTTCTTTCTGGTATAGGTAAGCTCTGTAATTTTCCACCAGGTCTCTGGTGCTCCACTTTGACTTGTTGACAAGTCATACACTTAGCCACAGAAGCACCAATCTCTTGCTTCATATATGGCCACCAGAAATGGGATTTCAAATCCTTATACATTTTCTGAGCTCCAGGATGCATACTCATCAAACTGGAGTGGGCTTCTTCTAGGATTTGTTGCCTGATTCCATCCTTATTTGGCACATAAATCCTATCCCGGAAATATAATATTCCAGCCTTAAAGGAAAATCCTTGATACAATTTTCCTTGTTTCTGCCCAGAGATCCTGGGAATCTCCTCATCTTGAAGCTGAGCTTCCTGAATTAGGTCTTTCCACTCAGTCCTAATAGTTAAGACCTTTACTTGGTCCATTTCCCACTTATCCCAATCTTGGGCCAACCCAGATAAACTGAGTACCTCTGCCTCGGTAGGCTCTCCAGTGGCTTTGAGTATTCCCGTTGTGGCAACGTGCGGGCGGAGTCGCCAAGCTGTGGCAACGTGCGGGCCGTTTTCGGGAGTCGCCACCAATCAGTTTTCTTAGGTCGATTGGTCACCTTAAAATTGGTCTGCGAGAGTTCGGGGATCGGGAGTACGGTTACGCTAAAACAATATTGTTATAGCGCCCAAAATTGGCACCTTAGTTGATTTTAATTTTGTTTTACTTTGCTTTTAAATAATTTTCAGTTAACTTAGAAATTTTAACTGAATTAGTCGAAATGTGGATTTTTAAGTTAATTTGTATAGAATTTTATACTTCCGAACCATGGACTCTGCCGAGTCATTTGGACACGGAATTTGACGAAATTTTAATCAATTAATCCATATCGTAAATATGGATTTTTATCTTTTTATTTAATTTATTTATTTTAAAAGGTTGATATTTTCTAAACCGTAGATCCTGCCGGATCATCCGGATATGGAAATTATTTTAATTTTTAGTTAATTATTTAATTTTTATGGAATCAATTATTAGTTTAATTATTAATTTGGAAATTTTAGGTTTATTAATAATCTAAAAATTTGATTTTTCTTTCTTTATATTTTCTTTTCTTTTCTTTCTTTTCTTTCTATTTCTTTTCTTTTTACTTTTCTTTTTATTTTCTTGTTTAATGAAAGATCTTTATCATTTATTTTTTTTTTAAGGAACCAAAAATAAATTTTTTTTCAAAGAGTTATATAATTTTTTTAAAAAAAATCTTGATATTCATATATTTTATTTTATGTTTATTCTTTTTATTTGATAAAATATGAACCAAAAAGTAATTATTTAATTAAGACTTTATTTATTTAATAATGAAACCAAAGATTTATATGTATATTATAAAAATAAAAGAAAAGTCTTGATATTTATATTTTGATATAAAGTTTTTTAAAGTAATTATCTAATTTGTAAGTCTAAAAAAATACATCCAATTAATAAGTCTAAAATATTTAATTCTTTTCTATTTATTTTATCTTATATTTTTTTTTTGAAATCATTTGGCTAAGATTTTTGTTTATTTAATAAAGGAATTAAAAAGTTATGTTTTATTTTAAAAGAAATAAGTAAAATACAAAGTCTTAATTTTCATGTATTTTTTTATTAAACAGATTTTGTTTTTTTTATTTTTACTGGATAAAATAAAAAAAAGTAACTATTAAAATTAATTTTATATTTTTTAAAATATTTTATATTCTCCAAACCATTGGATCCTAGCGGATCATTTGGACATGGAGTTTAATTTTTTAATTATTTAATTAATTACTAATTTTAATTATAATTTTATTGAATTTTTATTATTATTTTTATTATTTTTTAATTATCTCTACTTTTAAAGTTATATTTAAAAAGAAATGATTTGTACTTTTTTTGTAATTATTTAAATATGTTTGTTTAATAATTTTAATAAAGGAATAAAAGATTATCTTTTTGTTTTGTTTTGTTTTTTTTTTTTTTAAGAAATAAAAACATATGTTTTAGAAATAACAAAAAGATGATTGGATTTTAAGAAAAGATAAATTTTTTATTAGTCTTAAAAATGAATTTAATTATTCACATAAAAATTTTTTTTAATTTTTTTTATTTGATATTATTATTTTATTTTATTTTATTATTTTTTTTATAATAATTAAAAGTGAAATAAATTTAACTACCAAAAAGACAATTAATTTAAATATTTTTTAACCAATAATTTGGTATATTAGATGCATTATAAGAATTCAAATTAAGCCATTCTAAAATAAAAGGATAACTAAATAAATGATTATAACACAGTCTCAATAGCTTACAGGATGATCTGGCCTGGTTGGAGTCCTAAATGGGATTGACTCTTCTCTCCAGCTTCATTTGCACATTTTATTGAGCACCTTCTGCGCGCTAAATTCTTATAACGCTATTGACCTTCTTTTCCAGTAACAGCAAATGACTTGGCTACGTGGGACTTTTATCGCCCACTTTTCATCAAATTTGAAATTTCATCAGCTCAGAGAATGGTAGATAAAAATCTTGGATGTAACCTAGCCATCTTAACACAATAATTATCAATGTTGTGGTAGCAAAAAGGTACTTCATTTGCATGCATTTTTAACCAGCTAATTTTCCAACTTTAGCTACAACCGAATAAAGCAAGAATTCGTATTGAAAATTTGCATCATAAAAAAAAAATCATTAGTAACAGAATCAGATGCCCATAGGTACTTAGAGTGCTGAGAAGACATGTGTAACATATGCCCTAGTATGTAAAGGTTGCAAAAATTTTGTGAATGTTGTGAGACATTGAAAAGGCCACTTTGATAGTATTCTTAGGGCTCTACAGACCCCTTGACTAAAAAATAAAATAAAATAAATAACTTGAATATCTAAACTCTTTATCTTACTCTGCTTGCTGGCTCTGAAACTGCTCTTTATTCCTTAAATAACGATTTTTGGTTGAATGGGTACCAACAATGGGATGGAAGATGTGGGTGGGAGTTCTTGGTCATGACAATATTTTTTCTAAAATTTTTTTAACACTAGATTCATGTTCTCTACATTTCATTCTTGTTTAGAACCAGCCTTTATTAAATAAAGAGTAAATAAGTCACATAAACAAACAAGAAATTATTCAGAGGCAAAAAATTTATTCCAACATCATTCAGCAGAACTTTAGACAATCACATTTTTCATGTCTTCCAGTTAGTTTCTCAGGACCATATGCAAATTCAACTCATGTGCATATAGACTTTAGAAAACAAGCACACATGCTCTATTAAGCACAAACGCACGCAAACTTAAGTTTCATGGCTAGCCACCAAATACAGTAGAGAACCAAACATTTTTCCAGATGTTTTCCCCATGGCTTAACCAACTCTGCCATACGTAGTGGAGCGCAATCAAGCTTTCTTTGCAGGCTATCATAGTTCAAATATCATATACCATTTGGAACTAAATCACAAGTCATCAAATCAGTAACAACTATGTTATGCTAGCCAATAACTAAAGCAGGGTAACTATGATCTTAATACACCTCTGCCTTCACCATTCTAAGACTTAAAGAGTGAAAACCGAGAAAACCAGTTGCTATGGCAGAGTAACAAATTAAATTTCCATGTCAGAACCAATCCACATAAGAGTAAATTTACCGCAGTAATTAGGGGAAAGGCATTATTTCAGATTGAATGCTGGAAGTTAAAACCAACTGCAAAAATCGGCAAATGAAATTGAAAGTATGAACATAGATCAAGCAAGATTGCAGGCGATCACAGATGCTGTAATCAAATCCAAAAAAAAAAAAGAAATCAGGAATTCCAACCGGAAAAGATGAATGAGAAGAAAAACACCAGAGCGATGGACGATAAAAGGGCATAAGCAGCTCAGAGAGTGTAAAAGATTTCATCCTGTCACCAAATGGAATTGTTGATCTCGTCCCACTAATTGGAAGTCGAAACTCCAGCAAGTCATATCTTGGAATCGTGCAATAGAGTTTCACCAGCGAAGATCTTCCTAATGGTGAAGAAAATGATGCAGCTGGCTTGACTCCCCCAACTTCGGCGTGTCGGCAGCAAGCTCTATTTCGTCTCATCCACCATAACTCAGTGAATTGGATGGTAGCGAAGCTTTGGTGTGGAAGAAGCTTACCAGCAAGTATCGTATCTAACGGCGACGACTTGCTTGGTGATCCAGCTCTGAGCATCGACATTGGAGTTCGCATGGAGGCCGCCAGTAGGAGCATCCAGTCCGACATGGGTTGAATAATACCGACCCGAATTGGTGTACGGATCGGTTCCGGGAGGGTACAAGGTTGTTAAGAAATCTCCGTCTGAAATACTGAGTGAACAATTTGTAGTGCCTGCTGCTGCTGAGATCACTATTTTCGAAGCCAATCTCTGTCGATTTATCTCCTTCTCTGTTCGCAATGTCTGCTGAAGTCGTCGATTCGATGCCGATCTCTATCGATTTCTTTTTTTTTTTTCTGTTCGCGACGGCGATTTCTCTCATTCTCCGGTCGTGATCCCGATTTCTTTCCTTCTCCGTTCACGAGGCTAAAGTCATCGATTCCAAAACCGATCTCAGATGCTGTATCGATCTCGCTGTGATGCGCCTTTCCGCCATGTAGTCTCCCAAATCGGTGATCGCAGCTTGCTGCAATCGTCTTCAGAGATGTTGCCGCGGCATTGGAGGGGGAGAAAAAAAATAATAAAGCTGTAAAGGGAGAGGAGAGTTCCGATTGAGAGTGAGAGAGAAGGTGAATTGTTGTTTTTTTAGATTTGGCAGAGATGAGAGTCAGATTAGAGAGGGCGTGAGAAACAGAGATTGGGAGAAGGAGAGCAGATGAGAGCGAAGGAGAGAGAGAGAGTTCGCGAGAGAAGTGAGAGAGGGAAAGGGAAAAGAAGAGAGAGGGAAGAGAAGTGAGAGAGGGTCAGAGATCAGATGTGTGTGTGTGTCTGTGTGTGTGTTTGAGTCTGTGGGAGAGAGAAGAAAGAGAGAGAAGCGTAGCAGAGAGCTCGCAGAAGGAGAAGCTGAGCCAGCCCCGAGGTAGAGGAGAAAGAAATTTTTTTTTTAAAGAGAGAGCTCTGAGCGTGTCCTCTCTGCATTGAGTGAGAGGGAGAGAATAAATGAAGATTGAGAGTGCGAGAGAAGATAAGGGATAAGGGGAGGGGGAGCCTCTGTCGGCCACCCTCCCCATTTTTTACTATTATTTTTGTTTTTTTCTTCTTTTTCTTTTTAATTAATTAATTAATTAATAATTTTTAATTTAAATTAATTTAGATTTAATTTATTATTATTATTTTCTTCTTCTTCCCCCCCCTTTTTTTTTTTCTTTAACATACAAACTAAAAAAGAATGCCCCTAAAATAATATTACCATTATTACTATTATTATTTTTTTAATTAAGTAATCAATTAATTAACTAATTCAATAAAAAAAAAAAAATTTTAAGTTTTAATTTTTAATTTAATTAATTTTTTATTTTTAAGCCGGACGAAATTGGGTGTCAACACCCGTGTACTTCCTACTGAGAGCATCAGCTACCACATTGGCTTTTCCGGCCGTATACTCGATGACGCACTCAAAATCTTTCAGGTACTCAAGCCATCTTCTTTGCCTCATGTTCAGGTCCTTTTGTGTAAACAGGTACCTTAGACTCTTGTGGTCTGTGAAGACTTGGAATCTGCCTCCAAGTAGGTAGTGCCTCCATTGCTTCAGAGCAAAGATCACTGCCGCTAATTCCAGATCATGAACTGGATAATTCTTCTCATGAGGCCTTAATTGTCTTGATCCATAGGCTATTGCTTGCTTCCCTTGCATTAAGACACAGCCCAGCCCAACTCGAGAAGCATCCGTGTAAACTATATACTCCTTAGTAGGGTCTGGTAGAACCAGTATTGGGGCTGTAGTCAATCTTTCCTTAAGTTCTCGGAAGCTAGCCTCGCATTGCTCACTCCACTCAAACTTTTGGTCCTTTCTTGTCAATTGAGTGAGCGGAGCTGCTAGTACAGAAAATTTAGGCACAAATCTCCTGTAATAGCCAGCAAGTCCCAAGAAGCTTCTTATGTCCCTCACAGTCTGAGGTTGCTTCCATTCCAAGACAGCTTTAATTTTCTCGGGATCAACAGCTAAACCATGCTCATTGATTACATGTCCGAGAAATCCAATTTCTTTAGCCCAGAATTGGCACTTACTTAATTTGCCATATAGTTCATGTTCCTTTAACAGGCTTAGCACCACTCTTAGGTGCTCCTTATGGGCTTCTTCATCCTTTGAGTACACCAATATGTCATCAATAAATACCACAACAAAGTGGTCTAAATGAGCTTTAAACACTCTTTGCATGAGGTCCATAAAAAAGGCTGGTGCATTTGTGAGCCCAAATGGCATCACTGTGTACTCAAAGTGACCATATCTGGTCCTGAAAGCTGTCTTTGGGACATCTTCTTCCCTGACTTTCAGCTGGAAGTATCCAGATCTGAGGTCTATTTTGGAAAAGACCTTAGCTCCCTTTAACTGATCAAATAGATCCTCGATCCTTGGGAGGGGGTACTTATTCTTAATGGTCAGTGCATTGAGCTTCCTGTAATCAATGCACAACCTAAGGGTTCCATCTTTCTTCTTCACAAAAAGTACAGGTGCTCCCCAAGGAGATGTACTTGGCCTTATGAAACCTTTCTCAAGCAACTCATCCAGTTGCTTCTTTAGTTCCATCATTTCAGGAATAGCCATCCTGTATGGAGCAATAGATGCTGGTGCAGCTCCTGGCACTAATTTGATCTCAAACTCAACCTCTCTTGCAGGAGGGAGTCCTGGGAGATCAGTGGGGAACACTTCAGGGAATTCTCTTACTATGGGTATTTTACCCAGCTCTATTTCTACTTCTGTTCCATTTAACCCTAGGTATTCACCTTTTATTAATAAGGGTTTGTGTTCCACCACTTTTAAATGAAAATCTGGGACTAACCCAAAAGATTTTTTCAAAGATTGAGGTTTGTGCCCAGGCAGATAAAGTTGCCTGGCATGGCAGTCTATAACCACCCGATTGGCACTAAGCCAGTTCATTCCTAGGATGATGTCATATCCATTAGTATCCAAGACCATCAGGTCGGCTCTAAGCTCTAGTTCACCTAGCTTAAGCATGCAATCTTTTACCATATGGTATGTTATCATAACCTCATTCCCGGCAGTTTTAACCAGGTACATTTTATCTGTATTGCATACTTCTAGGTTTATATCTTTGACTAGCTTAGAGGATACTATAGATAAGGATGCTCCAGTATCGAACAAAACTGATACTTCATAACCATTTATGAAAATGGTACCTTTCAGAGTCTTCCTGACCAGCTTAGCCTGGTTTATTTCTTCCTCATCCTCCCCAGCTGTGTTGACCTCTGGGTCCTCTCGTGCTTTCGTCGTTGTCTCAATCTGGAATATTCTTCCAGTAGCCTGAGGTTGTCCCTTCCTGGCCTTATCTTGGTCCTTTCTTTGTGGGGGTGGAGGCATATTGGGCCTCTTTATGGGCAATTGCTTCTGTGCCCATCTGTTATTAAACCCTCCTGGGGTCCTCTGATCTTCTCCCCTGACAGGACAGTCTTTTACCCAGTGATCCTGGGCACCACATTTAAGGCATCCGGAAGTGAGCCTATAACATGGCTTCTGGCCATGGAATTTTCCACATGTCTCACATTGTGGTCCATAGGGGGATGCGGTCTTCTCTCTTTTGTTACCCTTTCTTGGCTCATATGCCAATCTTTCTCTGCCTCTCTTCTTAGAGGATTTTTGCATCCCACTAGTACTTCCAGGGCCATTCATGGCTTGCCCCCTGAATTCTTGCTCCAGGGCCATAGCCCTCTGTACAATGTCATAGTATTTGTGGGCTCCTACTGCTTTGAGTATTTGCCTCAGTTCTGGCCTAAGTCCCCGAAGGAACCTCTTGGCCTTAAGGTTCTCTCGATCATCGTATTGTGGTGCGTACCGTATGAGGTTACTGAACCTCTGTTCGTATTCCAGTACGGAGAGCTCTTTCTGCTCAAGCAGGTCAAACTCAACCTGTTTCTGGTCTTTTAGTGCTTCACTGAAGTATTGCTGATGAAACACTTGTTTGAATTTGGCCCATCTCATTGCTCTTCTGCTTTGAGCGGGCCACCTAGCATTTTTGCTAGCATAAGTCCGGTGGACTACTCTCCACCACAATTCAGCATTTCCTTCTAGCCTGAATGTTGCCAGTAAGACCTTCTGAGAAGAGGAAACCTCCATTCTCTCAAAGATATTTTCAATTTGGTTTAACCAGAATTCTGCTTCATCTGGGTTACAGCTTCCTTTAAATGTTGGTGGTTTTAGGGCAAGGAACCCTTCTAGTTGGCCTTCTCTTAAGCCTCCACTATTATCCATATTGGGCCTCCCTCTTTGGGCCCTTACTGTTCCAGTGGTGACAGTGAGTTGGGCAAGCCCATCAATATCTTCTATGTCCAGCTCTTCTGCATCTGGACTTTCTTCTTCTTCTTCCCTCAGTTCTTGTCTAATCTCAGATCTTATCCTTCTAGCTCTTGGGTTTCTCCTTTCCTCATCCTCATCATCACCATTTTCACTGGCTTGATCATCGAGTATAGGTTCTTTTCCTGGCCTCCTTCTTATTGGTGGCTCTCTTTGTTGCCCAGTAGGCTCTGGGACTTGGGCTTGACCCCTTGCCAGAATTTGCATGCTAGCTGCTAATTGGGCCATATTGGCCTGCATAGCTTCCATCATTGCTTCCATTCTTGCCTCTCTTCTTTCTTGGGCATCAATGCTAGGCCCAGTAACATTAGCCCTTATGAGCTCAGAAGGCCTGACTTGGGCCTCTGGCACAAAGCCAGCATTTTCATTCCCCTGATGGGAAGTTTCATTTTCATTTCGGCCTCGGTTCGTATTTCTGGTTCTCATCCTGGAATTAACAACAAGCAAGGCACACAATTGCTCAATATTCATAAATATTCATTAGTGGACTTAACCTATGTGGGAACAAGTCTATACTAAGAATCATAGACCAAAACTTTGGTCCTTAAGAGCAACTGTGCTCTGATACCAAGCTGTCGTGCCCTAAACTGCCCCTGGCCCATTTGGGCCTGATTTTTTTTTTTTTTTAAACATGCAGCGGAAGTTTTCATTACACAGAAGGGGCTTTTAAAACTCACTAAGACTTATGGGCACGAACCTCAGGATACTTATCGGTACTAGCTCGTTAAGTTCTTTAATTAAGGTTAAGTTGATGTGCTCTCAGAAACAAGCTAGTGCCTATGTGGATTTCATGTGTTCATTTTCATGGTCTTTACCGAGCTTAGCCAAGAATATGCATGGCAACTAAAACACCAACTTAAGTTTAAAAACTTATTTTCATGCATATGCTTTGCATGCTTATGCGTTTTGGAGTTCACTAGTGCACATAATCACTTAATGCCTTTAAATGCAACTAATGCTTAGGCATGTATTAATTCACATACGTGCATTTAAATTTCTTATTAGCCAAACTTTACACAAGCATCCAATTTCATGCTTTTTCTAAGTTTACTTGCATGTTCTTTACTAAATGAGCATACATAGCCAAACATTGCATGCTTTTAACATAGACATGGGCTTATGGGCCTTTTAGTACTTAACATGCATATGGCCCAAAATTAACCAAGAATAAAATCAAAATTTTTAAGTTCTTATTTAAGCCCAATTTCAACATGCTTCAAATTTCATGAAAACATAACCCATAAATTCATGCATGGGCCTTGGTAAGTCCACCAAGCAATAAAAATACCCGAAAATGTCCAAGTCCATAATACAAGCCCAAAGCCAAGTTTTGGCCAAATTTTAGCTAAGTCCATAATTTGGTCACTAAAGTTAGACCAACAAAAACATGCTTAAAAGCAACCCATAAATTCACAAAGCCATGGAACACAAATTTCCACCTTAATAGACCTTGTTCCCACAATTCTAAAACTTCAAGTCCTGCACAGAAAGTCCACATTTTTTTTTTAGCTTGTTTACAAGCAACTTATATACTTAGAATACTTAGAATATTTTGAGCAATACCATACACAAATCCAACCTTAGAATACAGAAAGAGTACTCAAGACTCTTAGCTTGATCTTTCAAGCAAACCTTTACCTACAAAAGTAGAGTAGGGCGGGTGAGTTATAAAACTCAATAAGGATTCCGTGGCATCCAATGCCTAACTTATGACCTCCAAGGCCTAACATATGCCAAGAATGTAATGGCAAATAATCCTTATTCCTACAAAGGAAACATAAAGACAAAGAAAACAAAAAGATACATGCATATAGCAATAATATCATAATCGGGGGTTAGCATGCACAACAAATCAAAGAAGCACACAAACACACGCCACTTAACACTTTGTTCACAGAAGGGCAGCAAGCATCCCTCAAGTTTTAGTTCATTAATTTCATATACTTAATGTTTTCGGAGAGCTCACTTAGCATAGGAATTAAGGTGGCCGCCTTAACTCCTAGCCCATAATGCTTGCTTACTTAACTTAGCTCATGAGCAAAACAGAATTGCCGAAGCAATAACATAACTTAAGCCCTCTTAGGACTCCTAGGATCACATGGTTCTTTGACCATCACCTAGGGGCCCGAATACTCACATAAAAAATCCATGGAGCTATGCCATGCAATAAAGTGAGTATAGGAATCCTTACCCACAACACCGAAAGCTTTATAAGCTTATTTTCCTTCGTTTTCCTTGCTTGTTGACTCTAGAAATTGTTTTCTAGCATAAGAACCAAGATGGGCCGAATTTTATTAGTAACCATAAGATACCAAGAAATCTTGGTGATTAACCCAAATAACACAAAATACCAAGAACACTTGGTGTACACTTACAGAACCTCACAGAAGAGGTAACGCCAATTTATTGTGCTTGATGTTCTTCAAGCTTCTTCTTGATTTCTTGCTTCTAATGAACTTAGAAACTCAATCACACAAAGAGTTCCTTGAGTAGAGCTTAAAACCTCCAAGAAATGGAAATGGCCAAATTTTCCTCCTTGGTTTTCTTTGAATTCTTCATCTGATTCTTGCTCTTTATGGTCTTAGAGCTTGAATTCAACCAAGAATACTTGGTTTTAATTTGAGGAAATGATTATTTCTAGCTATGGACGAATATTTGGATGAGAAAAGAGTTGGAAATGTGTTTGGAATGATGAGACTTGGTATGGAAGAAAATGGAGAGAGAAGGAGAGAGTTTGAGAGCAAATGGCTTTGAATGAGTGGGTTAATTATGTTTTAATGTGTGGGAAGGTAATGGCCAGCCATATGGGAAGGAAAATGAGTGTATAATGTGCTTGGAAGGTGGGAGACAAGATTAAAAGAGATGAAGACTAATTGGAAGACTTTTGGGTAAGTTTGGTAGAAAAAGTCAAAAGTAGGTGAAGAAAGAATCCAAGGTAATGATTAAGGGTAGGAGGTGGATTAAAATAATAGGAAATTAATAATGTGTTTGAAATGAGTGGGAGACAAGATTTAATGGATGGAAGACTAATTGGAAGACTTTTGTGTAAGTTTGGTAGAAAAAGTCAAAAGTATGTGAAGAAAGAATCCAAGGTAATGATTAAGGGTGGGAGGTGGATTAAAATAATAGGATTTTAATAATGTGTTTGAAATGAGTGGGAGACAAGATTTAATGGATGGAAGACTAATTGGAAGACTTTTGTGTAAGTTTGGTAGAAAAAGTCAAAAGTAGGTGAAGAAAGAATCCAAGGTGATGACTAAGGATGGGAGGTGGATTAAAATAATAGGATTTGGAGGAAGGTGACATAAAATATTGGGAATTGGAGGGGCATGGCTGGCTAAGGCATCCAAAGCCATTAAAATGGCATAATTCCCCCTTTAGTCCTCCAACTTTCTAAATTTGGGCAATTGAGCCCAACCACTAAAAATCCCTTTGTTCAATTTAGTCCCTCATCTTTAAAAACCACCATTTTCATTACTATTTCTCTTGGCCTAAGCCAAGCTTATTTTTAAGATGTTCAACACTCAATTATGCACATGCCATATTGTCTTCTCAATTTAATTGAGCTAAATTCCTAATTAAGGAAAAATTCTTATGCTCCAAATCCATTTAACCCGGGACCTAATCACTTTGGATTGTCCGGGCATTACAATAGGCCATATTTGATTGTTTATTTTTTTTTCTATTTTATTTGGTTTATTTCCTTTATTTGGTTTGTTTCCTTTTTGTAGGCTTACCGTGGTAGTTATTTTTCCTTAGAATATGAACCTTCGTGATTCAAAAAGTTGAAAAATCACTAGTTTGATTCCTTTTTGAGCCCGAAATTGCAAAAAAATTGTTTAGCAAACAGAACACAGAGAAGAGAAGAGAAGAGATAGATGAAACTTGATATGTGCACGAGGTAAATTTTGATATACTAGGGAAATACAATTGTAATAATTAGTATAGAGATGTATCTATTTATTTTGATTTATCGATTTGATAACTTATGCTTAATGAGTTTGATTAATCGTATGAGAGATCGAAAGATAATCATATGTTAATCGGGTACCTTACAAATGCTCGAGAGAGGGAGAGTTGTAACAGTAGAAGTGTTGTAAGTAATATAAATTTGCCCAATTAATTAATTGAAAGATCCTTAGCTAGGTGAAATAAAAAAATTGCTTTTATTCCTTGGTATAGTTTAATACTATTAATTAATTTTATTTCATAAAATATCAACTCATTTATTATTATTTTTTTTTGTAAATAATGAAATATAGATTTCTGGGATTGATATCCCAAGAATTAAAACTTGTTCCAACTGACTTTGCACTTGCATTAGCCCTATCAGCCATCAGGTTCGAATTTTGATCAAGCAAGTTAAGCCCGCTTTCAAGTTGTTTGTTGGTTCATTCAGAAGCTTCATTGACGAAGTTGATAACTTGAGCGTATTTGGCTTCAATGATAAATACGAGTTTCCTTAGAAGGTCTGGGGAATAAACCTTCAGTTAATATCTATTTCCGTATAGCTACAATAACAATTAATAGGTGCATGCTTGTTCATTGTTTGTAACCTAATTCATCTTTGTTTCATCAATTACTCTCCCTGGCTCGAAAAGAACCATATTTTCAAAATGCTACTAAGAAATCATTAATGTATGTATGCTACTAAGAAATCATTAATGTATCACATTTATGTCAATAAAGGACTAAAAATTGTACACACAGACACACTAAAACACTATAGATCTATTGTGCAATGAGTTTCGGCTGAAAATGAACAATAATGACCCAATTTATGAAAGTATCACGAAAAGAGAAAAAAGTTAAATTCTGGCCATCAGTTCTGACACTTTAATTTACTAGTTGTCAAATTTTCCTGTCTACCATTAGGCCCCTCCAATTTGGCAGAATTTAAGTTCCTACGCTATTGTTTTTTGTCCTTATGGTCCAAACTTCGCTTTCTTATGGTCGGCCTCCGAAAAATGAGCTGCCAATTCACCTGGTGTATAGTGTATACTAAATATGACTTAATTTATTCTAAATTTTTGTATTGATATTATTGTTCTAGTATCCAAAATGTTATACACAAAGCCCGTTTTCTCCCCTACTTTTTTCGGTCAAGACTGAAGTACAAGAATTGAGAGTTCATCTAACTTGCACAACAATTAAGAATTCCTTGTAGTGATGAAACTTTGAAACTGTTCCTTGAAATCCAAGGATCAATTTTGCCTTTCCCCTTCCCTTTCATGGATAAAAAAAACTGCTTCATGATTTTCATGCGGGGTGACGATTCTGAGCAGCCTGAAGTCTCCGAATCCAATACCTCAGAAGCAAAAAATTAAGTGTGACAGTCGTTCCATAACCCAAAACAACAGACACTAGTATTGCACCGACGGCATTCATGTGAGCCTGCAGAAAAATTTCCACAAGTAAAATCCTTAAGTAAGGTGGGTTTGCTGAGACTGATTTTTTTGTATATTTATATATCATCTCTCACCAGATTATAAAGCAGGTGGGTAATGATGGCTGCCAGAGCAAATTCAAGGGCCACAAATGCCCACACATGCTGCTTCATTGCTGCAATTTTCATTGGAGTAACAACTGTCAGCATTTTAGAAAAGAGTCATTAGAACATGATGAAAGATTTGTTGTGCTCATCAAAGCCAACTTATCTCCTACTGTGATAAACCCATAAGAACTATATTACATATGAATTGATGGATGATGGAGATCATGCCACATGAGACTTAATTCATCTTTGTAGTTCTTTAAAAGGTGTTCACAATCTATGAGTATATACATGGGTTGATTACTCATAAAAGATTGCACATATAACATTACTATATGAGATAGAGTGATTTGCCTCAATCACTGGAATATTGATTCCTAATGTGTATGTGGATATTTATGGAGATAAATATTTGAACAGGACCAAATCAATTACTCTTAGACCTTCAACTGTTGAGAAAGAGTAAATGTTATTTATTCCGTAGACTTGAGAATAATATGAATTTAAATGTATACTTTATGTGATTTTGATATGTCAACCAATGATGCCTACTATAGGATATACTTGGACATGTTGGATCACATAAATGTAACATGTTAAGTTCATGATTATTCAACATAGAATTCATCGCTCTTGAAATAAGAGTGAATATTGTGGAGTAAGTCTCTTGGTTTTTCGGATTAAGAAATCCACGTGGTCGATTTAGAAAAATATTGTTTTGGAAATATTATTTTCTATATATAAAATTATATATATGGTATATATAGATTTTATAAATGTTTTTCTAAATTGTTTAAAGTCCGAATAAACTTGAAGAGACGTGCACATATTTAATTCCGTATTGACAGTACCACGTTTTGGATATGGTTGGTCTAGTCCGGATTATGTGCAAAAATATTGGACGGTGAACAGAATAGAATAAAATGGGTACTTGTGAATTGTCTCTGAAATCCTGGGAGATTTTATAAGGTCGTACAAAATGTTGTACTGACTTGTAAACAATAAATTAGTTGGGACTAATTTGACAGGATTAAGAGATCCCAAGGGTCCCACGCCACATTCTGAACTCTACCCGGTTTAACTTCTAAGAGAAGTTGTACTTTAGCTTCTGTGAGAAGCTATGTACTTAACTTCTGAGAGAAGTTGTACTTTAGCTTATAAGAGAAGCTATGTACTTAACTTCTAAGAGAAGTTGTACTTTAGCTTCTGAGAGAAGCTACTGTACTTTTTGCCTATAAAAGGAGTGGTTGTGCATTATTGAACGAGAGAGATAATTAGTCCAGAAACAATAATAGCACAAACACTCATATAGTGCAACCGGAAGAGAAGGAATTCGAGCGTGTTAAGCTTGGAGAATTCTGCATTTGTGGAATTTCGAAAACAAGGTACCCGTGTGATTATTTCTGCAATCCGATCCTGGTGCATGCTAATTTAATAGCGTGAAACTCGTTCGGATTCCCAACACATGAGAAGCACATGAGTCTGATGAGGGTTCGGTTCGTACCTAGCAAGGTTGCAAGTGTGCATGACAGAAGCCCCAATGCAAGTGCAAATGGAAATATGATCACAATAGAATGTTGATCCATTTTCATGTTTTGTATCTACCAAAATTATAAGCCAACCGGTGAGTTGGTTTGGTTGAAACAATTTCCAGTATTCCTAGAGTTTAGACCATCTGAAGAATCAGTTTCATGTGTGTTGAGGAAATTTCAGTTTCTGGTGCGAGTGTTGCTTGTGGGAAAGAATGGTCCTTTTAAGCCTCACATATACTGATATATTCAAATGATAATGGTCCTTTTAGGCCTCACATATACTGATATATTCAAATGATGTCATACAGACCAATACCTGCTCGAGGAAGAAGAAATAACAAACGGTGCTAAGCAAGACAAACACAGCAAAATCCTTCCAAGCCCTGAATATTTCAAATATTGTGTATATATAACTTACAATGAGGAGCTAAATTTAAGCGAACCAAAACTAATGCCAGCTGCGTAATGGGAAGATGTTACCCTTTAGGTTGTGACTGCAGTATCTGTTGGGAGTCCAGTATGCTGTCTGTTTGAGGAACACTGGGAACACGTAGCAGAGTAACCGGTAAGTTATGAACCTCTTGCCCACACACATCACAGTTTTTGTTTCCTTTTGTGCTAAACCACTTAACAGCACATTCTTTATGAATTAGCCTGAGAGCACCTTTGCAGCTGCATTGCATTTGCAGCATGTTTCCCTCTTCACATGCCTCAAAACAAATTCTGCATACGGCCTCCTCTTCAGGAATCTCTTCATCGTCTGTTTTTTCTCTGCCAGAAGCTTTTCGACCGGCTGCAGCAATAAGCAATAGTACTATTTACCATGATATTTATGAAGCAAATACTTGAAATTTTGATAAGATGTTACTCATCCCATTTGAAGAAACAGCGGGCACAAAGTTGTATCTAAAGCAATAAACTTAACTAGAAATGATACAAGTCAAACAAATTTGGGTGGCTCTATGATTTCAAAATCCAAAGACCAAGTCTTGCACGTACCATCACTATTGTCTGTGGTGGAACCTTTTTCATGTGCACGGGAAGAAGATGCAGATCTTATTACAAGAATGTTCTTTGAGGGTGCTGACACCTTGGGACTGCAGCTTGCGGTGCTTCTTTCTGCATAAATTTACCAAAGCCAACTCAGAAGTTGTCTAAAATGTTGTTCCTTGGAGCGTAGAGAACTGGTTGTTTGAAGAAAGGGATTCTACCCATCCCAGGAGAAGAGGTCATTTAGATGCTTTCCATTATTTCTTAAAAAATTTATTATCTTACTTGGATAAAAAAGGCAAGTTTGACAGGAACTTACATTCGATATTGGTAGTTTGCCAGCGCTGCTTCGGGAAGAAGGCAAAGGAAAAAGGCGGGGCAAGCTGAGTGTAGATGTATTAGGTGCAGATGTGCTTCTTCTCCAGGAAAACATTGAGACCTAATGAGTTGAAGCAGGATTTTGTGGACCTTCCTTGTATCCGAAGTAAGGAGAGGGCTTTCACCGACATCAATCTTGGCAGCTTTTCTTCTTGTAGGAACCTTGAGACTGAAGTAATGAACACTTGCCACTAGTTTTATGGGACTGTTTGCAATCCTTCGATTCCTTAAGTGTTTTGTTCTTTTTAGTTTGTTTTTTTTCCTTTTTCCTGGGTCTCCTCTTCCAAGGAAATGACAATGGCGAAATGAAATGCTAGGTTCTAGTTCACACCATTGGCTGCTGACATGGTCATAGCTTACATTTATGATTTAACCAACTCCTCATTTTCAGGTCACTCCTCAAAGAGGGCTTGGTGGTCAACAAACGGGCGGAAATTTTGTTTAATTTTTGTTCTTTTACATTTCTAACTAGGTATTTTTGTGTCCAACCATATATTACCAGTTGGTTAGAATTTAAGTACAAATCGTAATAGTATATTTGTTTGTCTACCCCAAAGGAATGCAGTTATAGCGAATTTTTTTGTCAATTTTAATCTAGTGTTGTTGTTTTTCACTTCTTTTGAATTTAACAAATAAGTCTTTTTCAATTTATTGAAGAGGATTTCTTTCTTTTGTTTTTCTTTTTGTACGTTAGAGAAAAAGACTCAATTATTAAAGAGGATTTCTTTCTTTGTTCCAAAGTCAGGACATGTACCTGACTCAACTATCAAATCTAATTTATGTGTGTTTGCACCTGTAGATCTTAAAATCTCAATATTCTATAGTATAAAGTAAAACCTCAAATCTTGTAATATATGTGGAATCTCAATAGGATTCCTAAAATCTTTAGGAGTCTTTAAGGTTTATGACTCTACACTGCTAGATTTCCTAACCTTTACCTATCTTTGACTCTTAAAACCAGCAATCCAGAAGAAATTCGTTTATTTTACTTTTCATAAGCACAAACGTTCCTAGTAGAGCACTTAGAGCATCTCCAACAGCTTCCCCATTTTACAGTTTTTCTTCATTTTAGAGAATATGAAACCATTTTTCACTCCAACAGTTTTCCCATCCTATTCTCTAAAATGGGGAATGGGATGAAAGAGAAGATCTCATTCCCTATTTCTGCAGAAACTCCAAAAATTTTTGGGGAATGAAAAATAACATTTTCTCTTTCTCGTAAAGGTTGTCCCATTTATTATTCACAACAATTAATTCATAATTTTATTTTCCTCAAAATTTCTTATAGAAATATAAACTTTTTATATGAAAATGGTATCTTAAAAACTTTATTTTATAAATTTATTTTTTTAAAAAAATATATATAGTACAAATTAATATGAATATTTTTAAGTCAGACTTTAGTTAAAAAAGTTAAAATAGTCATTTTTTGTGAAACAAAGGCAGTAAATTTTTATATTTTGCACAATATTTAATTATCAACAATTATTTCATATATTTTTTTTTCAAAATTTCTTATAGAATTATAATTTTTTTATGAAAATTGAAACCAAAGACTATTTTATAAACATAATTTTTAAAAATTTTTATAATATAAATTAATATAATATATTTAAGTCAAATTTTAGTAAAAATTGTAAAAGAGTCATTCTTTGTAAAACAGAAAGAGTAATTTTTTAAAATTTTTAATAATATTTAATTATACAATAATTAATCTAGTCATTAATTTGAATTTACTTTAAATCCATAATATTTAATTACTGTATAATAAATACAAAATTCTATAAAATAGGGAAACTGTTGGAGTTGGAGCAAAAAAATTATAGAGATTTTATTTTTTACTTTCCCATCTTATAGAAATTTTAGGGAAGCTGTTGGAGATGCCTTAGGAAGTGTAAATAATCTCATGGTTGCCTTCTCCGCACTGGCTTGTACACTCTTCTTTTCTGACTGTTCATCCTCCCTGTAACAAGAGGGCACTTCTAAACAAATACCAATCCCATTGATAGGAGCAAGAAAAAAAATTGAGGGGCAACTTTTTGTCCCAGACAAAGATTTTTCTTTCTGAACATACCTCTGCCAGCATGTCTTGCATTTTTGACAACCTGGGGTACGAAAACCCCTGTTCCATTGCTGGTTCTCCACACATGAACAAGCCAAGAGGGAACTGAAGTGCCTCCCCAGGAATCGAAATGGCTTCCAGGTTGAGGTTGCATCGCAGAGGAGATCAATTTGTTTGTTAATCTGTTGATGGGCTCTTTTCTCTTTCTAGTAACTGGGCAATCTTCTTCCTCCTCCTCATCATCTTCTGTCAAGAGCAGGATCTGTCTCTTAAGCTCCGCATAGAAAACATCATCATCTTCCTCGAACCCTTCGTGTCCTGCCTTCATGGCTGTAATCTGTTGGAAGCTGCGTGTGATGATCTCCATGAGTGAATGGAATCCAGGAATTGCTGATGAACCGGGGAAGGGGTTGCCGTATTTTTATGGGGGAAAAGGGGATGCAAGGTGCTTTGTTTAGGGTCAACCTTCCACGTGAATTCAGTTTTCTGAACGGTTGACTGAAGCCAGTTGACCGAGGGGAGTTATTGTCTTCATTTTTGTACGTTACTTGATGTCTGTTGCAGACCCGAAAGGAAGAGAGAATAACACAAATGGTAGTATCCATTGACCTATTTAGCATCATATTATAAAGAGTGTCTATTGTATAAGCCGGGTGTATATCATACACAAATCCTATATAATACAAGAAGATATAATATAACCCAGAATGTATAAAAAAAAACAAAAGCACCACTAGACAGCCTAATCTATATAAAATTATAAAAAATGTCATCAAATATTTATAGATATTGTGAAATGTAAAATTTGAAAAAAACATCGAACCGTCACTCTGCTCTCAGAAAAACCCTTTCCAGTTGCCATTTTCATTCTCCGGTTGCAATTCCAATGTCGCGATTCTAGTTTCCGTTCCTGTTTCTGTTAAGCGATTTCGGCAATTTCTTCTACTCCAGTTTTTGTTTGGAGGTTCCAGCAATTTTTTCTGCTCTAATTTCTATTTGGAGGTTTCGACGATTTCTTTTGCTCTAGTTTCTGTTCTGTGATTTCTTTCTCTGGTGCAATTTCCGACTAAAAATGTCAGATTCAAGTGACAATTAGGTGCTAGCAAAGAAACTGTAAGTATGATTTCTTCATTTACGATGTAAAGATGAAATCAGATCATGAAACACGAACCTATATAGCTTTATTTGCGATGTAGAGACAAAATCAAATCTTTGAAGAGGAAGAACACCAAAACTGAAAAAGAAACTAAAAGATACAAGAAGAAAAAAATTGAAGGAAAAACACATGAGAAGAAGATAAGAAAATTTGAAAGTTAGATATCATTATTGGATGTCTTATTCAATTATTTATAAATGTTCTGTACATAGCTAGTTGTTCATATATGTTCATTCTTCATTGATGTTTGTTCTTTTTGTGTTTCCACATGTTCGTGTATTTTTTGCATTGAGTTTTTGTATGTTCTATTATGTTTTTTATATGTTTATTTTTGTCTTTCAATATGTTTATTTGTTTATTGCTGTATGTTCAATATTCTGTTATCTTATGTTCTTAGTTACTGTATTTGTATATGCTCTTAGTTCGTAGTTCCTGTACTTCTTCATTTGCCTTGACTTCATTTTCTGTATGTTTTGTTCTATTTTTCAATATATTCAATATTCTATTATCTTATGTTTTAGTTCTTGTATTTCATTTGTCTTGTTTGGAATTTCTGTATGCTTTGTTCTGTCTTTTTGTATGTTGATTTTGGTTTTCTCCTTTACTTGCTGTATGTTCTTTACTTTACAGCAGTTTGTTCATATATGTTCATTTGTACATTGTCGTGTGTTCTTTACTTCATAAAGTTTTTGTATGTTCTGTTCTGTTTTCTATATGTTTATTTTGTCTTTTAATTTGTTTATTTTTTCATTGCTGTATGTTCAATATTATGTTATCTTATGTTCTTAGTTCCTGTATTTCATTTGTCTTCCATTCATTTACTGTATGTTCTGTTCTATTTTTCTAAATGTTGATTTTGTCTTCCAATATTGTTTATTTTTTCATTGATGTATGTTTAATATTATGTTATCTCATGTTCTTAGTTCCTGTATTTCATTTGTTTTTTTATTCAAACTTCATATACTTTATGTTATTTCCTCCTGCAGCCAATTTCCTATTGTCAGATGCTCTACTTCAAAACTAAGTGAAGTAATGCAAGTAATTGCTGACAATGAGAATAAAAAGCAAACTATTGTTGATATGAGATTTGAGAGCTTTTTTCACTTACAACCCATAATAGTTAGAAAGGAATTGCTGTAGTTCTTGATTGTTGCTTTTGATTGCAATTCACTAACACTTTGCGTTCCAAACAAGAAGGAGTTAAAATAGAAACAAAGGATGACTTTCTAATATTTGGTATCCCATTTGGAGAAAATGAAGTTCATACATATAACTTTGGCCTACCTGATTCCGATGAATTTGTACAATGGAAACAACAGTTTGGAGAGAAACCATCACATCCACTAACTGTAACACAACCATTACTTCAAAATAAAAAAGCCGGGGACAACTTCAAGCGGAATTTTGTTGTCTTCGTCACAACATATCTCATTGCACCACTCACAACTCCAACAGAATGCAACTGGAAAGTTCTAAAGTTAGAAGTTGATTTGTTAGCTGTAAAAAGCTTCAATTGGTGTGAGTTCATGTTAGCTAATATGGTTGTGGCAATTAAGAGGTACAGGCTTGGAAAGACAAAGAATAATATTGGAGGATGTGTGTTGTTACTATAGGTAATCCAACATTTGTACATATCATGTATGTTCTTTTTTGTTTTTGAATGTTTTGTTTTGTTTTTATGTATGTTCATTTATTCTTGGTACAATAACATTTGAAATATTTTTTTGTTCCAGCTACTATACCTTGATGGATTCTGAATGAAAGACAAATTCACTATTGAAAGGCAAATCTCAAGAATTGATGGATGGAATAATCAAATCATTTATAAAAGGCTAAAGTAAGAAAAGTTAGCCGGCGATTTTGGTTTGGGAAAGGTATAAGTTTCTGTTTCCTTTTCTTGATTCATGGTATGCTTTGTTCTTGATTGATTCCTGTCTTTTGTTTGTTCTGACAATCATTTTTTGTATATTCAACATTCTTTTTTATTTTATGTTCTTTTTCTGTTTTTATATGTTCAATGGTATATGTTTATTTTTTCATTCATGTTCAATATTCTATTATCTTATTTGTTTTTGCATTGAGTTTCTATTGTTCTTTTCTGTTTTCTATATGTTCATTTTGGCTTTCAATATGTTATTTCCCCATGATGTATGTTCAATATTTCTGTATGTTTTGTTATGCTTTCTATACGATCAATTTGATTTTTAATATGTTTATTTTTTTCATTGATGTATGTTACATGTTTTGTAATCTTATGTTCTATAGGTTTCTGAAGACCCTCTTAGATCACAAGTAAAACACAACAGACATCCAATGAAAATGAGAAAGCAGGAAGAAAAGGAATAGGAACAATCTAATCAGGAAAGTCACATGCATCGTGCTGATGAATTTGAAGAACTTATAGATGGTGTCTTACAAACTGCTAAGGTAGCAGCCAATGCAAACAAAGTATTGTCCGAAAAAATGAACAAAGCATGTAATAAATTTCCATTAGAAACAACAAAGATTGCTGAATACGCTGGTATCAGTGCACCAACAGATGAAAACCAGCCAGACATACATTTAAACACCATCTATCCTTGAGCACATAGATGAGTTGACCTGATTGTGGATAATCGCAAAGGAATGATGGCAAGGAAAATGCCTTCAACAGCTTGATCCTCAGATTCTAAAGGAACTAGCTTCTCTAAGAAAAGGTAACATAAGTGCCTTTCCATTTGTTGATGAAGTTGATAGTGTGAATCCTGAAAGTATGAATGATAATCCTGCTAGGCAGCAACAAGGTTAAATAATCATACATTACTTTGTTGTACCTTGCTTTTATGTTCGCTTTGTTATATTATATGTTTATTAGTTAATTCATGTATATTATCTTTAACACAGAGGAACAACAATAAATGAACATGATGCTGCTGAAAATGACGTTGATGCTGAAAAACAAAATGATATTTTTAATAAGAACAAATAAGGCTAGATAATTTCATATGTTATTTTTAAATTTTCTTTCTTTTATCTATGTCTGTTAATCTTGAGTTTCATATGTTATTAGACTGAAAAACAAGCATGAACTATTCATATACATTTATTGTACTGTCAATGTATAGTAAATATATTCATATATGATTTTTTTTTATTCCTCCCTATTCAGACGAACCAGCAAAACAATAGGATACGTGTCCCAGATTTTTTCAGAACGAACAAGGTTAAGTAAATATATTTCTTCTATTCTTTGCTCCTGTGTCTTTTTCTCTATCTATTCTTATCTCAACAAAGTAAGATAAACTTATGTATTATGTGTTTGTTCTTATGTGTTCATTTATGAATCATTGCATTACACTTTGTTTTGTTTTTCATTTGTTTATTTAGTCTTGTATTTCCTGTATGTTTTGTTTTCATTTCTTTTTCATTCTTTATACAGAAGTACGACAAAAATTCAGGATTTTTTTCACTTGTAATCAGTACAAACAGGGTAAGATAATCATATACATTTTGTATGAAATCCTATATGTTTATTTATTGTTTCTTATCTGTTCTCTTATACTTTCTTATTTATTCATTTAAATAGGTCAACCAAGAAATAACAGAGAGAGCTGCCTCCATGCATATGAAGACATGCCAGAGTTTTCACTGAGAATTAAGTCACCTAAACTAGAAAAACCTGAGTCACCAGTATCAAAGCTAATAATAGAGCTTCCTCTTCTTTGGCCCCTACTGCTGCAACTGAACTTTTTCATTTTGGAAAAGATATTAGCTTTGTGCACAATGAATTTATCAAGGAATCTGCTATAAAAGCAACAATTGAACAACTGACAGATGAAGAAATTAAGGCTGCTGTTATTATAACAAAAAATGATATTGAACTGCCGTATGAATATTCAACTTCATATTATATGTAACACGTAAATAAGAATGATGACTAACTTATTTAATATGTAGGTTAATTTTGGTTAAGATTGGTGGTGTATCACTTCCTCGGGACTTCCTCCTGACCATGACTGGCTCTACATAGAGATGAAAAAGGGCCGGGCCGAGCCCGAGCCCATTAGGCTCGAGTTCAACCCTTTTGCTGTTCGATACTATCCGAGTTTGAGCTCGAATTGCTCGAGCCCAGATTTTTAGGCCCGAGCTCTGCTCGAGACGAGCTCGAGCTCAGCCCGAAGGCTTGCTAAGCTTGAATGATACATACAAATATTTAGTCTCAAAATTATAAATTAGATGAAATATGAGGACCAGATCTGTAATTTCTTACAAAGACAATAATAGAAGTGAAAATTACAGATCCTATCCCAAACTTTCTAATTCTTTGGCCTTTTTACCCTAATTTCATAAACTTTACAAATTAGCCATCTTCTTCCTCAAGACATGCAGAAAACACGATTCAAGTTGTAACAATTGATAAATGAAAAAAATCACTCTACCAATGGTATTTCCCAAACCTAATAACAAACATCAACACTCAAACATTGCAAATCTAGCGCAATAATCATTCAAAACATAAGGAAAATGAAAAACAAAAATTGAACAAAAAAGACAAAAAAAATAGATACGAAAAACCTAAAGAAAAACTTAGATACCAGGTGGAACTGATAATCTCGGCCTCCGGCATCAACGTCGGCGTTGGTGTCAGCTTCAAGTGCCTCGATTGTAGCTGCCAAACGTTGGACGGTTCAAGCCCACTACTCTTTGGTGCAACGATGACACCCCAGTGTTGGTCCCTCGTCAGTGCGACGCAATCGTTGTTGGCTGGTGGAGTTCAGCCACAGTTGGCTGGTGTGTGGCAGCGTGGGAGAGGGTTTTGATCACTAGTATGTCAATATGGTATCTGGTAAGAGTAGGTGAACGGATACGTAGGCTGGCTGAAGGGAAAAGACTAAGGGGGTGGGCTAGGGGGTAAGTATAAGGCTGGTTTCAGTTTCTAAGGCTGAAGGGTTAACGGGCTAGACCATAAGAAGGCCCAAGATAAGAGTCAAAATATAGGGCCTACCAAACCCGTGAGTCTAAAGGGCCGAATAGTATCAGGCTCGAGCTCGGCTCGAAATAAACTTGAGCTCAATTTTCGGCTCTAGCTCGAAAAAAGTTGACTCGAAAAACCCTTACTCGAACTCGAGCTCAAGCTACCCGAACAAAGCCCAGCCCCTTTTCACCCGTAGTTCTACATATGTTAAGACACAAGTTGTAAATGCATGGACATCACTGCTTAATTTGAAAGAAAATCAGAATAAGAATCCACAAAGAGTTTTCATTACCCCTCTGTTGTCAGTAATTCCCTAAAAAAGCTTTAGAATACATTTTTTTGTACCTAGCCTATTTGTTCTTTTTTTATCCACTGATTGTTCTTTTTGAATTGCTGTACAATTTTTTTCCTCAAAGTATAATGTCATGACTAGCTTGAACAATTGCAAAAATACCAAGCAAAAGAAAGAAAAAAGAGTGATAATTCAGAAAATGAGGGAAGCGGGGGCTGAAACTATTCAAAATTTGGTAGCAAGCTAGTATCTTCACCCTCTGAATCGGTATAATCAGGTAAGCAAAATATTGGCTTATCATCATGTAATTTGTCTTTGTTTGGAATTTCATTTGTCTTGTTCGGAATTTTTATATGCTTTGTTCTATTTTTCAATCTATTCCATTGTTCTATGATTTTATCTTTATTGATTTATGTTCATTCTTATGTTATTTTATGTTCTTAATTCCTGTATTGCATTTGTCTTGTTGTCATTTTATGAATGATATGTTATGTTTCGTATATGTTCTTTTCCTGCCTTTATATATTCAATATTTGAGTTTCTATCTGTTCTTTTTCAGATCATTGTTCTCGTCATCCAACATCAACATTTATTTGCTTTTGTATTTGATATTGAAAGGGAAGTTATTAATTCAATGGACAATCTGTCTACTAACAAAAAAAGATACAACATAGTTAGAGATGCTTTCATAAGTTATAGAAAATAAAAATTTCAGAAGCCGTAAAAAGGACTGTCTAACACATTGTTTTTTTTTTTTTACAGAAACTAATATTCAATGTATATTTCCAATAGAATAGTTTGTACCTCAAAAAGCATATAGCTGAATTTGAAAATTCATATGTACAGCTAAAGTGAAAAGCTGATATGTTAAGGGCTAAAAAAAATTGAATATTTGAAAAATGTTATTGACTATACAGTCTTTTTAATGAGGCACATGGAACTTTACCATGGAAGACAACTTAAGTCAGATCTAGGGTCAACAGATGTCATGAAGATCCACCATATAAAGATCTATGCAGAGATATTTCTTTTACAATATAATACTCAAAGAAATGTAGTGCTTAATGCTATTGCAAACAACTACTAACTGTAACTACAGATTTGCTTTTCTCAAATTGTATATATATGTTCATTTTGTCATTTTTTCCCTCTTTATACACCTGAGACAAAAGTATACGTAATGAACATGTTTGCAACTGAAAAAGAATATATACTTTTGTTAGATCAAACATATGCATTCAATCCTTTGCCTTAATTCTTTGCAATCATTTCTATATATTCTGTTCTGTTTTTCTATATGTCTATTTACTTTCCATAATTTTGACTTTAATACGTTGAGGCAAAAGTATACATAGTGAACATGTTCGCAATTGAAAAAGAACATATACTTTTGTTAGATTAAACATATGCGCCCAATCCTTTGCCTTAATTATTGTTTGCAATTATTGTCTGTATGTTCTATTTTGTTTTTTATATGTTCATTTTCATTTTCTATATGTTCTTTTTAGGATTTTATCTTTAATATCTATGAGAATCTAAAAATGAACATGTATATACAAAGGCAAAAATATATCCTAATGCCAAAAGCAACACATCCAAATATAAACTCTAAAACATTGTATAATGTATAGTTTGTAAAATGTATACATCTTTTCAATTTCTTTTCCCTATGTTACATTCATATAGAATAAAACAAAACATATATTTTTGAATAAATCGACAAATGCTCTAGTCATGAATAAAGGAACATATATGAATAAATCTATTTCTTTATTTTCTTTTACTATTTTTCAACATAACTCTGAATCCGTTTCTTGCTCCAGCCTTTTTTCTTGACAGATAATGAGTTTTGCAACCCACCATCATCAACTGTAGAAACACAACTGCTGCTGACTTCTTTTTCTGAGTTCACAGGCAAACAACCTTTAACCCTTTTGCTCAAATCTGTCACAAACTGTTCACATATTTGTCTTGCCTCTTTAGTATCTTGACATAAAATAATAACTTGATATATTTCCTTCATTACTTTATTCTTTAAAACATGCTAATAAACTTATCACTACTTTCAACTCGAGTAGCATTAAAACACTTGTTTTCTCTGGTATTCTTTGTCCACCTTCTAACAACATACGAATCAAGAATTGCAGTAACATTTCTCATATTAAAAATTCTTAGTATATGAGAACAAAACTAGCCCATTTCTTCAAAGTGCTTATAAGAACAATTTACCTTGATAGAATCACACTTTGTTAAAGATACCAAGTAATAATGGCCTTCTGAATCTTGATTTGATACTTTATACTTGAAAACGCCATCAACTTCACTTACCAAAATATAATATGCAAAGGAACCTATATCCAATTCATCCTCAAACTCTTTGTAAATACGAAATGTATAAACCTTAACAGCATACTTCAAGAATGCACAACAAAACTTCACAGTTAATAAACCTCGGTTACGAAAATCTTCACCAACCTCAGCATCTCTCCATTCTCTAATTCTCTGCTTAATAGAGTGAAACATTGACAAAAGTGAAGTCTAGTTGCTGTATATCTCATTCAAAATATGATTTGTACTTTCACTTTTCTGTGTTGACAATATTTTTACATACAGAAACAAACACAATAAGGAACATACATTTTGTAAAAAATGAACATGAAGATACGCACCAATGAACTTATAACAAAAAATAAAAATCTATAGACCAACAACAAACATCAGACAGTAAATGAACATAAAAGAAAGAAGAACGAACATACAAACTAACACATGAACACATAGCATACACACATAAATGATACAGTATACAAAAAATTGCTAAATGAATAAACATCAAAGCACTAAGGAACATACATAAATATACAAATAAACATCTAGAAGTACCTATTGAAAACACATCTCTGCAGTAGGCAGGGCATCAGCTATCCCTTAATGCAAATATACCCTCCATCCATCCGTTGCCTTCTAACCTAAAAGTCTCAATCAAATTTGACCATTTGTCAATAAACTCTTAAACAGTAATACAACCATAAAAACACCTAGTCAAAGCTTTGGCAAAATTTTTATTGCTGTTCAGTAACCATCCCAAATGTTTCCTTACATTATGTGAAATATGTCATAGGCACAACCTATGCTTTGCACAAGCTAAATGCTTTTCAACATCCCACATAATTATAGGGCCTTGATCTATCATAAATGTTGATGGTTGTATGCCTCCCATGCTGTCCAAAAAATGATCAAATAGCCATCCACATGTCTTCTTCTCCTCGTTAACAAAAAATGACAAGCAAAAATCACTATTTTCCGATGATTATTCTCCCCAACAAATGGAGCACATATAAACCCATACATATTAGTTCTATACGTTGTATCAAAAACTACAACATCACTAAAAATTTGATAATCCTTATACATGTGTGAATCCCTCCAAATAAAACTACCTAACCTACCATCAACAACTTGATATTCATGATAAAAGTTTCCATCATAACCACTTCTTTCCTTGAAACAATTCACAAGTGACTGGGCATTAGCGCTCCCTATTTGGTTTGATTTCTCTCGATTGAAAAAGTTATATAAATCTCACTTTGTGAATCCAACAGATTCACTTCCCCCATATTCTTGATACATAATTCTAAATGAATCAATCGCTCGAATGCCTATTCGTATGAAGGACAACAACTTGTTTTTCTTACTCTCATCTATATATCTTGCACCATGTAATAAATGACTCTAATGTTATGATATAAATAGATGACTATGCCGCCTATCATGTCTATCACATCTCCAAATTCTAGTAGCATCAACTTTAAACCGAACAAATGCTTTACAATTTCTTCGGAAGCTTGCTCTCTCATGACTCCTTTCACTCCCATAACCGTGTTTTTCACTAGCACAAGAATAGCAAAACTCTCTCCCACAAAGAGAACCATCAGCCTTCCAACATAACTTACTCTTCCTCACATCAAAACCATGACTAAGTGCAAGTTTCTTGTAATAATCATAAGCTAGATCCTCACAACAAAATCCATACCAGCGATATCAACGCTCTTGATTCCATTCTCTTTTAAATGTGACAAAAGCATAAGAACATAAAATACCAGTAAAAAGAACATATACTTATACACAAACAAACATATAGTACTACGTAAAAGAATACAAGGAACATAAAAAGAACATTCATTTCTCAAGAATCGAACATATATAAAGGAATATACATTCTGTTATAAACACATGGTTATGAACAAATGAACATACATTTCTGATTAATGAGCATAAGAAAATGAATAAATGGACATACAGACATCTGCCAAACAACATTATGAATGTTCAAAAATATATCAAACACATTATGAATAAACTAATGAACATCTCCACATTGAGAATAAAACATAAGAATACTTCAAAAGAAACATATTATACCTCCAACTACAATCCCACAAGATAAAGCCAATGACTCGAACAACAAATTCAAATCACTGTCATCTACAACTGCAACCAAAGATTCAATATCGACACTAAAGTCTAAACTACTGGAAATCACTCTAGTAAAAAAAGAAAAAGTAAATTATGTTCAATCACAACATACGAAATAAAATTGAAACTTCAACCCAAGAAAGAAGAAATCATATATTCAACCTTCACTTAACAATGAATTTGCACTTTGCAGAATATCTGATGGAGGAACATTCAAATCAAAATCAACAACACGATCCATTGAATAGAAAAAGCACCAAAATCAAGCTTGAAAATACTTCCTCTATTCTATATTTTTTGCACTATTTACTTTTTAGCAATTAATCTATGATTTTTTATTTTCAACATTTTAGTATATAAATGAAGAACTTTTATATAAGAATGATAAAACTAGACATATATAGCCAATTCGTTTCGTCTAAAGTCAACTGACTTTTTTTAACTTTTTCATCTTTTTTACGTGAAACCAATTTCATTTGAAAGTTAATGTTATGTAGATGCAATAATCAATTTGAAAGTAAATTTTTAGGATGTTGTTAAATTTTTATGAATTTTTCTTTTTTAAGACTTGAAACTAGAAAAATTCATAAAAAATTAGTAAGATTATAAAAATTATATTTTTAATTGATTATTGTAGCTACATAATCTTGGCTTTTAATTAAAATTAGTTTCAAGTAAAAAAGATGTAAAAATAAAAAAAAAAAGTCATTTTGTAGTCAATTGGCTAAAGTTGAAACGAATTGGGTGATAGTTTCTAAATATATTGTTTAAATTTTTTTTTGAACAATTACTAATATGAATAAATTCAAGTCAAACTAAACAAAAAAATCAAATTGTGCAAAAAATATGAAACAAAGAGAGTATAAAAAAAGATTGAAAAAATAATTAATGTCAATCAAATACCAAAAAACACAAGAATCATGGAAGAAGAACATAAAACAAATACCTCCGATCTCTCCACCGGCAAGCTCCAATTTCAAATCTCAAAACACAAGAACTGTCATTGAATAAAAATGCTCTATGAGAAGTCGTGGCCGAACAAAAATCAGAGAAGATCGAGCTAAACTTGGAAGAGCAGAAACGCAACTACTAGTAATGGAAACGAAATTGTAAAAATCAATGGGACAGTTGCTGAAAAAATGGGTTTAAATAGGGGCAAAAACGTAATTTCAGGAATTTGTTTTAAAAGTACCTCATGTCTAGGTGTACAGATGAATTGGGTGCACGTAAAAATTTTCCTATTATAAAACTCGGTTTTGGAACGAGTTAGCATTGGTTCATTTTGTTTGTTTTGTTTTCTTTCTTTTCTCTTTATTATTATTATTATTATTATTATTTTGTAATATCTACGATAGCCATATTGTGTCGGATTAACTTGGATCGAGTTTGGCGTACCCGATGGCCTTTAAAATTTGGCGTCTTCATCCACCGAACGGGAGCAGCTCAAGTGTTTAGTGCTCTCCGGCAGGCACGGACAGGTACGGGAAATTTGCTCTGGAGTCGATTCCTGAATTTTATTTCCACATCCAGTGCCAATTTCTATGGGTCTGATTTCTTTTGAAACCCTGTGTTTGAGAGTTGCTTTTTGCCAAAAATCGTGCGGTTTTTGTCTGAGAACAATGGTCGATCATGTTGTTTTTGTGTGAGAACAATGATGTTCGAGCATCTGTCTAGGTTTCTTATGCTGCAATAAAATAGGAAGTCAAACCAAATAAGAAGTTATAATTGGCATAGAAGCTTCCAAATTGTGAAGTACAAAAAATAAATCAGTTTTCCAAAATGTACCGCTTAGCACATGGATGATGCAAATTATAACTCCTGCTTTAGCTTCTGGTAATAAAAAAAGGACAGGTTGAAATAGCTTTCCCAGAAAAGAGTTGTTTCAGAAGGTTGGCCAACTTCTTCTTGTTCTTCTTCTTTTATTTTATTCATCAACACAGGGACCACGGTTGTTAATGGCTGTCCAATGAGTTGTAATTTCTTGGTTGCTCATTCACAATCAAAATGCACATCATGAAACTGTAATCCAATAACGAGTAAAAAAAAACAAGAAAAAGACAAGATGTTATCATTAACTTGTTTGTGGTATAGATGCTATTCTGAGATTTTTCTCAGTACAATAAACATTGACATTTGTACGCTTAACTAGAAACTAGTTTTGTGTTTAGTAACTTGGAGAAGACATTATCTGTAAAGCCTCTCGTTTCTGCCCAAGAATGTTGAATACTGTTGCAGCAATATGAGCTGGTGTCAGACCTGCTTGAGCCAACTGGTCAGCTGGTGATCCGTGTTCTATATATCGATCAGGAAGAACGAGTGGCCTCCACTGCAGAAAAGAGAAAGCAGTAGGGGATTTTTACCTAAGGGCAAACAACTTGAGCCTCAAGCAACCGCAGCTGATAGTTTTATTAACGGTTTTTAACTTTGTATCAAATTTATACCTTAACAGTGCCATCAAGAAGACCATCCAGGGCAAGGAACTGTGCTACATGAGAACCAAAGCCTCCGATGGAACCTTCTTCAACTGTTATCAAGCACTCATGGGATTTCGCCAGTTTCCGAACCAAAGCATGATCCAATGGCTTACAGAATCTTGCATCTGCAACTGTGATCCGCAGGCCATGTGTTTCCAGTAAAGCCGCAGCAGTTAGGCAACTCTGAACAGCTGTGCCATAGCCGAGCAACGCTATTCTCTCCCCTTCAATCAGCATTCTGCCTTTCCCAATCTGTCACGAGTAATTAGAGAACATTTCTGTTAATTTGAGAGTACTTTCTAAGTTCATTTGTTGAAGGAATCAATGTACATATATAAAGCAAATTGATTGTTTATCACCTCGAGAGGAGTCCCTTTCTCTCCGGTAGGCAACTGAACCCCCACCCCATTCCCTCTAGGGTACCGGAAACAACTGGGACGGTCATTTATTGCAGCAGCAGTGGCAACCATGTGAAAGAGCTCTGCCTCATCAGCAGGAGCCATAACCACCATGTTTGGAAGGCATGCCATAAATGTGACATCAAAAGCACCACAATGTGTTGGGCCATCTGCACCAACCAAACCAGCTCTGTCCATTGCAAATCTTACAGGCAACTTCTGTAAATCGACATCATGGACTACCTATCACATAACCAAGAGAACTCATTAGATTGGGAAACAGGATACATCAATGCCCTAAAATACTCTGTAATACTTGATCATAAAAGTCCAAAATTGAAATCGGCGATTTGTCTTGCCTGATCATAAGCCCTCTGCATGAAAGATGAATAAATAGCACAAAAAGGTTTTAGACCTTCACAGGCCAGGCCTGCAGCAAAAGTAACAGCATGCTGTTCCGCAATTCCAACATCAAAACATCTTGTAGGGAACCGACGAAGGAATAGGTTCAATCCTGTTCCACCACCCATGGCAGCATGAATTGCAACAATGTCCTTGTCCACCTCCGCTTCTGCAATCAGAGCCTCCGCAAAGTATGTGGTATAAGACTGCGTCTTGGCACTAGCTTTGAACTGTTTTCCAGTTGCTGGATCAAACTTTGTCACTCCTAGAACATGAGAGGCCCAGATTCATTGATTATTTTCCTTTAAATGGACGCCAAATACATACCCAAAGGCAATAGAATAAACTGAAAATGGAGGAACAATGTTCTCAGAGATTACCATGGTACTTGTCTGCAGCTTTCTCTGCATAGGGGTACCCTCGACCTTTCTCGGTAACAACATGGATCAAGACTGGACCAGTTGTTTTCGTGCTCTTAACTTCTTTTAGAATTGACACTAGATCATCTATGTTATGACCATCAACTGGACCAATATAGTACAGTCCGAGCTCTTCAAAAAGTGTTGATCCAGAACCACTGATCATTCCACGAGCATACTCATCCACCTTTGCAGCTATTTCATGCACAGGACCAGGAAGCTGCTTGGTAACTCCCTGTAAACGTATCCAACGAAAAAAAACCAGATTATTTCCAACTCATTTTGTTCCTCTAGAAGAAACAATGATCAGTTCTTCATTTCATTAAATACTTACCTTTGCAACCTCTCTTAGTTCTCTAAGCGGTCTGTTAGATTGCAACCGACTGAGAGCACTACTTAATGCACCCACAGGTGGTATAGGTCCATCTAAGGTGGCAGTAGGCAATGAAACCTGCTTGTTGTCATTAAGGACAACAATCATATCAGAGTCCAGGTATCCAGCATTGTTCAAGGCTTCATAAGCCTGCCCTGCTGTCATGGCACCATCACCTATGACAGCTACAACATTATTCTTCCTCCCCTTTAGATCCCTCCCCACAGCCATGCCTGCAAACAAGAAACCATGCAACAGTTAAAACGCAAAGGCTGAGAAAAAGAAGGTCCCTTTTACATGCAGGATTGGAAATGAAAAATATACTGTAACAATTAAAGTTGCTGGTTGGGAAAATGGGAGGTGACAGCAAGGACATATATCACCTGAGAAATGCATAAAGTAAATAAAACACAAAACTCATTTCCCCTTTCAATTCCTAAGGCACAAAAAGTATTCTTGTTCCCACTTTTTATATGTTCCGAAGTTTTCTGGTTTTGTCACAGTAAAAAGTTAACAACTTTTTATGCTAATTTGGGGAAGATTTGATACAAACAAGCAAATGAGAAATTCTTAGGTAACTTCAAACATGAGAGTTTAAGTATTGGGTGGCAGTTTAATGATTATTTTAGATAGAACTTCATAATATTGCACAACTACATAGAAAACATAGCAGGTTATTACCCAAGCCTGCCGAGATAGTGGTTGAGCTGTGACCGGCGCCAAAGCAATCATACTCACTCTCGGATCGTTTTGTAAATCCGGAAAGTCCATCTGTCTGCCTAAGGGTGATCATCTTTTCTCTTCTCCCAGTCAAGATTTTATGGGGGTAAGACTGCAAAATTCGAAAAAACAAAAATATATCAAAAAATATGTCCATTCACCCAACATGCAACAATAGAAAATTAGTAGCAAAAAATGAGGAATAAACCTGATGACCAACATCCCAAAGTATCCTATCTTGAGGGGCATTAAAGACATAATGAAGTGCAACAGTTAGCTCAACAACACCAAGGCTTGATCCTAAATGACCTCCAGTTCTGGACACGTTAAAGATCACATCAGACCTCAGCTCGTCTGCTAGCTGCTTCAGCTCCTGTGTCAAGGAATAGGATCATGCAGCTCTTTAGAAAACATTCCACAAGAAGAATGGAATTTCTAAATACATTCAGATTGTAACTCATAGTTATAAATAGTAGGAAAGCTGGTTTCTTGGTCCTACTTCTTTACCTTAATTGACAGGTTTTTCATGTGAATTGGATAGTTTACTGTGTCCAGCAGGGGAGTTGGTGGCTTCTGGGGTTGGCATTCTCCTCTCTCTGATAGTGATGCACAAACCACACGTTGCCTTTTTCTTACTTGTGCCTAACCATAACGAAGCAAAACCATCCATCGACCAACCACATTTATTTTCAATCTAAGAATCGGGTGCAAAAGAGATCAACTTCAAATGAAAAGCGGATGAAAGAATTTCAGATAAAGAAAAAAAAAACAGATAAAACAGCCCCCCCCCCCCCCCCCTGGTTCTCTCTCTCTTAAAAAAAAAAATAAATAAACTCTCGGAATCAAGAAAAACTGAGAAACCCAGTTTACGTTTCTAACCCCTTACATTGGATGGGTTAGCGTAAAATAGAGAGATTGTGTCCAGTTGCTGACCTGATTGAACTTGTGCAAAGATTGGGAGAGCAGATCTGTTCCAGGGAGAAAATGAGACGATGGACAAGTACATTTCTGAGCATCTGAAGCTGCTGCGTGATTGGCAGGTCCAAGAAACGAAAATGCAGAGAGAGCCATTGAAGGATTAGATTAGATAAAAGATAAGCAACTTAACAATCTTCCAACCCGCTAGTAAATTACTAGCTTTAATCAGGAGTGGCCCAGGAGAGGAGAGCAATGGCCGTTCAAAATGGAAACATGTCTTGTCCACTGTGCTTAGTGCGAGTGATGGATTGGTGGGGGAAGCGAAGTGAGAGAAGCAACTGGAAAGTGATTTGGGACAAGATCAAACGCAGCTGATCAAATTTGGAGCTTCAAAGGTTCTGTTTCTGCGACTGTTGCTTACAAAAATAATTACTTGTTGCAACCATTTGCAGAAAGTAATGTAATGGTGCAATGTTTCGGGATGGAGCTGAGCTGGCGAAGTCAGGCATTGCTCTCATTTGGCCACGTTGGCGGAAATCGTATGTGGATAGATAGGTAGTTTGATAATGCGATAATTATGTATCCATTCACAGCACTTTTCTTTTTTACAAAAAATGCTTCATTTATGAATTTTTTTTTTATGTCGGATGATTATATTCCTACGTCCAACCGGTTATGTTAGATGTCTTATCAATATTTTATCTATCACTTTTCAGATAAATAATTTTTATATTCATATCTTATTTATTTTTAGACGGATTATATCGGATAAAACTCATTCATCCATCATACTTATGCAACTATAATATTTGGAATATTTCAATAAAGAATATCACATCAAGAATTTTTATGATGTAAAATTTTTATCAGTGCGCATCAGAAAAAAAATGCAATGAAGACCATCTATAGGAGAAATAATAGTCTTAAGAAACGTGGAAGAGGAATTAAAGTAGAGTCCTCCACTCCTCCTCTTATTCTAAAAACAAAATAACAAATCCAAAGAGTCTCTCCACAAATCTCTGGCGGTATTTCCATTTTAATCCCTCTATCCCAAAAAAGAATGATAAGTATTTGCTTATGAGCTTTCCAAAAAAAGATGAATTGTTTCCCAAAAGTTTTTAACATTTAATTTACCTTATTACTCTCATTTAAATTATCTTAAAATAAAATAAAAAAAATTATTTTTGAATCTTTATTTAAACTTTCACTTCACAAAATTCAAAAAAAAAAATTAAATTTTAGCTTGGTAAATAAAACAATATAAATTATACACATCTTAACCTCTATGTTCAAATAAACTCATCATCCAAAATGAAATGGAAGGAGTACAAGACTATTAAAGGATAATTAGGACGGATGCATGATGAATAGGTGAAAGCCCAAAAATGAATTAACACACAGTTTGTTTTAACTTAAGCCAATTGATTTTAAAATAGTTTATTTTTATTCTTACATCCTTTTTACCTGAAACTAATTTTAATTAAAAGCTAATATTATGTAGTTATAATAATCCATTGAAAATGCAATTTTTGTAATCTTATTAAATTTTTATAAATTTTTCTAGTTTAAGGCATTAAAAAATAAAAATTTAACAAAATCATGAAAATTTATTTTTAAATGGATTATTGCATCTACATAATATTGGCTTTCAAATGAAATTGGTTTAAGGTAAAAAAAATACAAAAGTAAAAATAAGTCAATTGACTTAAGTTAAAACAAATTGGCCTTAAATTTTTTAGGAAATTGTATGTAGCAACCCTTGGCATGGGAAAACTAGAACCATTTATATCTATCATTTTTAATTAGCTCTGTATGTGTGGGTCAAATGTGGGGCAGGTGAACCCCAAACCACATCTTACCTGAATTGGCAGGTAAAAAAAAAAAATTCACATTCGTCACAAAATCTATTGAAAAGAAAAATCGACTCAACAAGATAGGATACAACCAGATCCCTGTTGAGCCGGATGTCCATTGAAATCCCTAGTTTCATTTTAACAAAAAATGAGTTAAACAACATATTATAAACCAACAATGACATAAATCTCTAAAATGAACAACAGGAATATAAAACTAACCACTAAAGCTCCTTATTCCTATGACACTAAAGGAAATTATGCTAAACCTTTTATGTAAATCAAAATAAATCTAGAATTAGATAATACACAAATGATTGGAACAAAACTCACATAAAGAATGTCCAAATATGTCAAAACAAATATTAACCAAAATAAATCTGGAATTAGATAACTCACAAATGATTGGAACAAAACTCATATAAAGAATGTTCAAAAATGTCAAAACGAATAATAGATGATCCAATCAAATAAAAGTCAGATTAACCCCTAATAGTAAATCAATCAACATAAAGTCTAATATAATGAAAAGATAAAAAAAAAAATCTATGATATCATCACTTGATCAATTATTTGAAAATATATCACTATCAATGCCTGCATTTTTCACCATCCAGCCTCCTCTTGACCCACTAACTCAAGTTTGTCCGTGATAGAGCATTGAAAAAATCAAACAATGCTCATGCTAATGGTGATAAATGAATTTTGTGAAGGAAAAAGAGAAAGAAGAAACAGAGGAAAAGAGATGAGAGCAGTTGATTGGATGGAATAAAGACAATAAATGAACCGATCAGATTTGAATTTAAAACCAACCTGGTTGGAGGCACTGAGAAAAGATGAGGAAGGTAATGCAAAGGAAACATATGGAGAGTGACGCCTAGGATTTTGCGTGCTATCAGTATTCACAACTTGTTAATTACGATTCCATCATTTTCAAATTTAATTGGGCTTTATTTTCTTGGAAAAATTACAATTACTCTCCTAAGGATTATTTTACCCTACAGTTTGTCTTCTTTACTTTTTAAAACCTATATTTTGCCTCCTAGTTTTTTTATACTATCCAATAACAATTTCTAAAACTGTAATTAAAACGGTACAATAATCATCTTCTAGTAATGTTGGTCTCTCTAATAATTTTTTTTATAGTTAATGGACATTTTAAATTATCAATTTTTTTTTTCTGTAAATGCGTTTTTCTTTCTATAAATGTATTTTTCTTCCTGTAAATGCATATTATTATTCTTTAAAGATCGGTTAGCTATAAAAAAATATTGAAATTACTTGAATATAGTTATGAGACAGTTTAATTTAGAGTTTCAAAAGTTGTTGTCGGACAATATAAATAAAGTATGGGTAAATGTAGGTTTTTGAAGATAGAGAGATAAAATGTAAGTTAAATCAAATCACAGAAGGGGCTTTTGTAATTTACCCTTTTTTAGGAAGTTTTAAAACATTTTATACTTTGTTTAAAATAAGAAATATCATTTACCATCTTCGTTTTTTCTCCAAAAATGCTATATAAAAAAAAAGACTTCTAAAACTACGTGAAAAGTCAAAAGAATTAATACAAACCAGAGTCAGTATATACTACTGCTGTTTCATTAATCATGCATAATCCGATTTTTCCTTAGTATGTATCAGTACCAAAATTCCATATGATATATTAACATGTTTTTGCACAACAAATTAATGGCCAGCTCATTTTGGGGGGAATGCAAGCCTTTTTACGTTTTATTCACCATATACGCACATGGCGGTGTTCCTAAACTCATCATTTCATGTAACTATCCTCTGATTTCATTGTTATTACAATTCGCCCATCGTTTCTCTTTTCATCCACCCGCTACCGGTAACTCGCACAGCCTACTCGCCCATTGTTTCTCTCTTCCCTCCACCCCCTATTGGCCACTCACGGACCGGTGTGAGAAGGCAAGGGACGCAAGAATCTGCTCGGATCGAAGTTTATAGCAGAGCAGAAGGAGAACATGCGGAGGTCTGGGAGAAGGCAAAGACACAACAAATTTTTGTGAAATCCAATTGAAATTTTGAACCCCTCTTCGGTTTTAGAGAGAAATTGACGAAGGATGAGCCTCATTGAGCATGGAATTGCCATGATGGGGTGGTTGGAATTGTAGTGGTAGGTCTTCAAAAGTGGTGCTGATTTCAAATAGGCGTAGCACAAATTCGGCATGGACAACGGCGGAGCCAAAAAAAATTGTTGTAGGACAAATGATAATTTTTTTATAATATATAGCTGTAAATTTTAAAATTTATAGAATCAAGTTAGTTGTAAATTTTATTAAAGATATAATACTAAATATGTAATTTTACCAAAATTCAGTACGGGCAATTGCCCACTCGTGTGAACGTGGCTCCACCACTGGGCATGGTATAGCACAGATTCGGCGGAGCAGGGACATGGCGGAGCACATATTCGGTGGACCAGGGGCATGGCGGGTCATCGAGTTCAGGCGAGAAGCGTGCCTACAGTCGTGTGCAAGAGTGGAGGCCGTGGAGGGCGACTGTGTGGAGTAGGGGCATGGCGGACCACAGATTTATCGCCCGGCGTACCCTTCCGTAGGCTGAGTTTCAGGCGACAGTCACAAAAACTGTCTCAAACTGCTCAGCTCGGGGAAGCTTCAGTGGCAGGGGTAGTAATATCCCTGAAAAATATGCTCACTGTCAGCCAACCTTACTTTCTACTTTCAGTCCCACATTAGACTGATTGGAATTGTAAATTAAGTAAAAAATCATGGCAAGAAAATACTATATGGATTTTATTTATTTCCATATATTTTCATTATTATTATTATTTTTATACTTGAAAGTATTTATAAGTAAGGTTTCGACTTTCGATGAACTTTAAAGGAAGTGAAAAAGGGTAGGGGTAGGACGTGCCTTCAACCCGGACGAGGGACGAGAAGGCCTAACGTCCCTAGGACAAAGGACATTTATTTCTATCAAGATTCTAAAGACGGAAAAATTAGTGTTCTTTTCATAATTAAGTGGTAGAGGTGACCAAAATAAGTTGTAAAAACGATAAAATGATTCACTTTCTCCCTATAATATTTGTAACTTCTTGAAATTTTTAAATTAAATTTAACCGGTTTCTTCTTATGTTAATTGCTGTCATTTTTTTTTTTTTTTGAAAAATACTAACGAGAAACTGAAATATTTGATCTAACATTTACACCTAAATTTCTTATGCTTATGATGAGATGGAAACCTATAGTATTATTGTTATTATTTTTATGGAGTTTTGAAATACTCATCCCATCTCACATTCTTTAATCAATTTCACTTTTTTGGCTTAACTTTGACTCTTGAATTTATTCATGTTATTATTTGTTAGGAAGGTTATATATTTATATATATATCATTTATCATTTATGTAAAACTTTTATATCTATATATTAAGATATTGAGATTAAAAAATATATAAATTAATTACTGTAAATAATAAATTGTATAAAGAATTTGGAACTAATAAAATACATTATAGTGATAGGTATGTACTATGACAAGGTTAACCATAGCTAGTTGGGTTCACATAGTTAGCTTCAGATTTTTTTGCTTTTGACATGTATACGAGAGAGCTGTGATATAGTTGATGACGATGATAGAAATGTCATATTTATCATATTATTATTATCATGATAAAATTGTTAGACTGGAAATATTAAATTGGAGGTAGAGACTAATTACCAACTTGCAGTCCAAGCCCTCTCTTTTGCCTCTTTTCTAAACCTGCACTAACGTCTTTAATACTAGATAGGTTCCTAATGTAGTATCTTCATCCAGATTGAATCAAGGGTGTATTCTGGGAAGTGAATTGAGCAGTGGATGAGCTTAATGGACTCAACATGCTTGCTGATTGAACTTTTGTAACTTTCGATAGGCCCTACGAATCTCAGCGGTGTTTTGGAGTTATATAAACTTGGCCAATTATGTATTAAGAGCATCATTTGTTTCTGTCGGTTCAGAGGGCGTTACAGCCCTCAACTCTGTTTATTAATGTTGGCTATGTGCATACTACTACTTTTTTATTATTATTAATATCATTCTCCCTTTTCTACCAACAAAAAAAAAAAAGATAAATTTGGTACCATACTATTGCCTTAGTATAGCAAATAGGGAACTGGCAATTTTTCCCCTAAAGCTTTCTATCTTTTTCTCTTGAAATTATAACATTTAACTTCCTAAATAAGTCTAAAACTTTGCAACTGTGTCTGCAGTTAGCTTGCACACTTTCTGTTGTGTGATTGATCAAGAGAAAAACAAAAATCATAATAACTGTCTAACATCATTTTTTCTTCAAATTTTAATTTAAACTGTTTAGTAACTATATTTCAATAAAATTAAATTGTGTAACGATTTTTTACAGTTAAGAAATAATTTAAATTCATCCTTTTCCCTCTAATTTTTTTACCCATTCTTTAATTGTCCTCTAATAAATTTAAGACTAACTGTTAACATCTTATAAAAGCACTAGGTTGATTTGAAATAGTGAAAAATTTAGGCCTAATTCATTTTGGGTTAATAAAAACCCATTAATGTGTTATTGGTTTAGGGCGGGGCCTTGGGTGAATAAATGTTTCTAAGCGCCCCAATAGTTGGCTTTATTTACAGCCCAAACCAGGCTACTTGTCTTGACTGTCCCACCATCCCAAGTCCCAACACAGCTGAACCTTTTCCTCCGCCACAGCCATTGCTTTTTTTTTCTTGGAAACCTCCCACCTCTTCCACCACCACCTTTGTTCTTTGGCTTTTGGGAGCCCCAGAGGAAATCTTGTGCTGACAAACATGAAGCTAAAATGACTAGAAATTTTTGAATCCTAGCCTAAAAATCTGAGAGTTGATAGATTTCTCACCGTCTGAAAGTTCTGGTGACCATTGATTCGATTAAAGCCTGCCTAATTAATTGTCGTCACCTGTACTGCGAGCCTCCTCCAATCAATTTCGATCATCACCCCAACCACAGCATCGTTGCCCCGATTTGGATGAGATTGTGCCATAAATTGGTGGTGGAGATCGAGGCATCGCCAGAGCACTATTGGGCGTCATCATCGCTAGAGCACTATTAGTCATCGCCGTCGCCGTCGCCGTTGCACTGTTGGTGGAGATTGGGCTATCGCAGAAGCAGTTCGAAGAGGATGGAAATGAACGCTGATGGAGATTGGGCCATCGCCGAAGCATTGTTGGGCGGTGGGATGGAGTTGGAACTCATGAATGGTCACATATATATCGATTCGTAGACAAAAGGCGAAAGGAACACTTGACAAAGATCGCTAGTAGTTTTTACTTGTAGCGTCAGTTTTCATCAAGAAATTACAGAAGGCTAGTAAAGGATCGCAAATAATATAAAGTTCAGTGGCAATAAGAAGACTAAACTATTGGTCCACACTGCGCACATGCTACGGCCAAAAAACACGTTAATGCTCTTTGGTTAATCTCCACTGAAGAACAAAAATCAAAACACATGCCAAGTTTTAATACTAGAAATGTCATTTCACCAGCAAACAAGTAGAATCTTATGAAGTGAAATCCCCAACTTCATAGGCCTCGTTTGGGAACAGCTTTTGTCATCAGCGTTAGAGTTTTGGATAAATTATTTAATGGTTGAGATGAAAACGCTGAAGCTAAAAGTTAAAAACTACCCTTGGATAGCCTTTTCAAATTTCTAACGCTAATCGCTGACGCTAATGCCAAACAGGGCCACTCGAATTTGTAATATTCAGCATTTTTTTGTCACTCGCCGTCCGGTATTACACCTAAAGTCTGTCTGACAACAGTTCCACTTCTATCCAAAAGTGATTTTAAATTTTTACTGAAAGACAGCAATATCGTATTTTTTTCATTTTAATTAACTTATTTTTACTTTTTTTTTTGGTCAAAAATCAATCTAATTTAAAAATTAATATTATGTATATGTAATAATTCATTTGAAAGTAAATTTTCATAATGTTGCTAAATTTTTATAAATTTTTCTTTTTTAATGCCTTAAACTAGAAAAATTTATAAGAAAAATTAATAAGATTACAAAAATTATATTTTCAATTAATTATTGTAGTTATATAGTATTAACTTTTAATTAAATTTAGTTCCACGTGAAAAAGATATAAAAAAAATAAGCTATTTTAAAGTCAATTTACTTAAATTAAAACAAATTATGTGTAAATTACCTTTTTGTGAAATTGATCCTTATGAAATACCCATGTCAACAATATAATTCACCGAGCAAAATTAAGACGTCGCTGCAAATGAACAAAACTGTAGCACTCACGTGAAAGAGCATTGTGCCCCGAACATGGGTGGAAGACGATTGCTTAAAGAAAAAAAAAAAAAGAGCATGGTGCCCTGAACATGGGTGGAAGACGATTGCTTTTAAAAAAGAAAAAACTATCTGGTATCTGATTGATTTTGTCTTCATTAAAAATTTTCAACACAGAGAAAAGCAGCTAAGAGAATTGATTCCGAGCACCACACTGGCTTTGTGCAGTACAAGCAACAGTGTTCCTAAAATTCCCACTAATCTCGCCAACTACACAATTGCTAAAAATTCCATTCTGCAGATGAAATATACTTTCCATCCAAGTTATTACCACCCACAACCCAAAAACAGGGACCAATATCGTCAAGGGCAACCAGCAGGAGAGATTATCAAAGCAAGGCGGTAATTTAATAAGTTAAGGTGACACCGAGGTTGAAAGTTGTGAACAAACACATGCCAACTATGGGCACCAACTAACAAAACAAAGATGTTTGAGAGAACATGAAGATTATGGGCAGTAAGCGAGTGTTCTTACTTCATCTTCTGTTCTGTGAAAAGCACATGACGATTCACCCGAGGATCATATTTTCGGAATTCTAGTTTCTCCGCAATTTTCTTGGTACTCTTCCTCTTGACATAAAAGAACCCTGTCCCAGCAGCAGAGACTAGACGAATGAACATGAAGGTCTTCTTCTTCTTGTCACCCATCACCTAAAATGACATGGAGAAACAAACAATAAACCCATAAAATATCTCTTGGAGGAATCGATCGTATACCAGTGCAATAACCAATCCGCTCACATAACCGTAGTATCGTTTGCTTCAGCAACCAGTTAAAAACGATGGCGGATACGTAATGCAACTGAAAGTAGAAATATATGCTACCATCGATATAGAACAAAACACCCATGACCACAACAAAGTTTTAACTCAAAAACACTCTTGAATATGTACTTGTTCCCCCACCATCCTACTTTCTGGTTTTGTGTACATGCTTTCCCCCTTTCTTCTTCCAGGTTAAGTGAAATCCATTCAAAACACCAATTAATTAGCACTGAGAAGCCCTGGTTTCAGTCAAAATTTATGCTCGTGCCCCAACTCCAGTATTTTGAACTGGACTCCTGCTAAAATAAAAACCTGAACAAAGACAATTGTAGGTATGGGACACTTGTTGCATCAAGTACAGCTAAACAAGATAAAACTATGCGTGATCCAGAAATGGGTTTTGAAGGGTGGAACAGGAGTAACATAGATCTAAATCTAACAGAAAGAAGTAAGAATTTAGCTAGGAGCAAAACCATTAGACAAAACTGGGCAGGAATCCCTAGCTTAGCTTATTCCTCACATTTCCAAAATCAAAAGAAAATAAACGAAATAAGTAGAACCCAACTGGAATCTGATGGACCGTTCTACTTACTTTTCGGCCAGTTTAGCTCTGATTCTGAAGCAGGCGAAGTGAGGTTTAACGGACAGGAGGTCAGGGGGCACAGCAGGCAGCCGAGAATAATTTTCGAGGGTTTTGGTTGGAGATGCTGGATCAGTGGGAAAGGACATAAATACCCTCGCGATTTAAAGCCTTGCATCTGGTTCCAAATCCAGTACCAATACGTTCTCTTTCCAGGCCCAGCAAGGCGGCCTGCTTTACTTCCTGGTCCGTTTCTCTGTCAGGAAACAAACTGAAAACGAGACTCGGCCAGGCCGAAATCTCCGACTCCGATCAAGTGATCGATGGCGAGCGCAGTGGAGGCGGCGGTGGATCCGATCCCAACTTCGGCGGTGCTGACGGCGTCGGCGAAGCACATTGAGGTAAGATGCCAGCCGGAGAACGTGGAGTTCATCAAGTGCAAGAAGAAGGACCCAAATCCCGAGAAGTGCCTGGATAAGGGTCAGCAGGTCACTCGCTGCGTCCTAGGCCTGTAAGCGTATCTACACTTTGCGCCTGAATTAATTTCTCGCATATTTCGATCCTCCCTTCCCATGCGATTGAAACTTGCCTGAAATTGAAATGGAAGGTTCTTCAATCTTACGATTCTGTGACTGCGCCCGTTTAATGTTCGAAATTTACTTCAAATGATATTAGATAAAAATTTGTCACTTAATAATACAAGATTCCGGAGCCATTTGTCATTGGAGTATCTTGATATTTTGTACACTCTAGTGCTCAAATTAACTCTTAGTTAGGCCAACAAACGGTTACTAGTGGTAGAGCAAGCAGCTCTGTCTTAGGGCAATTTACTAGCAACGTCGAAGCTTTAAAGCCCTGGCTTCTGGGAGCTCTGCAAAACTATGAAAGAAGAATGGGGTAACTGATTCTGAACATGTTAGAGACTGAAGATGACCTTGATTCATGTATGACCTGCTGGGCAAATGATCTCTTTGCACCATGCTGCCTTGAGCTGTTGATTTCATCAAGAAGCTAAGCGTATCATAAATTGTTGGTCTCCCACTGTGGCCAATGTCTGACTCATCCTTATACACACGACTCCTTACTGCAAAACTAGGAAAACTGAAGGTAGAGTTGAATATATTCTGTCGGTTATCTTTTGAATCTATAGATGCTTGCCGTTTGCAGGTTAAGGGATCTTCATCAGAGGTGCACGAACAAGATGGACGCTTATGTTGGTTGCATGTATCATAACACCAATGAATTCGACTTCTGTCGCAAGGAGCAGCACACATTTGAGAAAGCATGCCCCCTGGAGTGATTGCCTAATGATCATGTTATGACTACCAGGCTGGGAATAAGTTGTTGCATTCCATGTATTCGAACGGAATTACTTCTGCTTCTGCATCACCGTTACACCCATGTATTTGTTAACAGGTTCCAATATGGCTGGCTGTTGAAGAATCACAGGAAACAACAATATTGTCCCTGACAAAAATCTATTGTGACCTCCAGAAAGAAGCTCAAAATAAAACAGGAAGTAGAATTCGTACAGGCAACTGCTTCATCGCAAGATTATCCATGAGGAAGTAAAAACATACCACCATTTTTTCGAAATACTATTAACTGTTAGAACATCAGCCCATATCTCACTAGCTAAGCTACTGATTACATTGTTCTCAGAAACCACAGAAACAGCAACCTGGGAAAGCTACTGTACTCCACACTCATTGGCGAGGACTGCACAATAAGCAAGTAAACAATTATTTCAACAATTTATCGCCAATGAAAACATAATCATGACCATCTACTGACGAGCTGAACTCACCATCGAATGGAATACAGCAATATTCAACTGGAAAAAGTAAAGCAATAGCAAAGAACAATTACCTAAATGATCGTGATTGAGACCTTGACGGGCTGCGCACATCACCTTTTGGACTCCCTAAATAGCTTTTTCCATTGTCTTTGCCCTTGCTATGCCGGCCGTTCTCCAAAGGACCAGGAGACCTTTTTCTTGATCTGTACTCCCTCTCGGCATGTGGTGAAATGGAACGAGAGACAGATACAGACTGCTTGCGTGGAGAATAATCATCTTTTGCTCCATGGTCCCCTGATACAGACCTAGATCGCCTGGGAGAACCATGGTCATCTCTCTGTTCATCATCCTGTGATACGGATCTGGATCGCCTAGGAGAATGATACTGATCTCTAGCCCTCCGTTCTCTGCATTATTACAACACAAATAAGTTATTAAGTACTAACTACAAAAACAGAACATATGAAGTCCGCAGAGAACAAAATCATAACCGCCCCAGGTCATACTGAATACAGTTTTAGGGGGGAAAAGGTAAATTCTAAAGAAACAAAGACATGAATCATCATGAGACATATTCTCCACCAACAACATTCATATGAATTGTCAAATATTACCTGCACCTTTCATTTGTATCTGAACAAAATTATAACACTGGATCCAAAAACTGACAGTTCAATAATGTTGTACTGGTTGATCAGCATCCGAATAGCTCTCTTTGCCCCAACTCTAAACCTCAAATTATCTTTTTCTTTGACAATGCCAACAAATCTCAACCAGAAAAAACTTTGACTGGCTTCCATTGTTTGAGGATGGTTCTTTCTTTCACCAAATATATGCTCTTATGTTCTTTATTAACTGGATAGTATATGCAAAAGAAAATATCAAACTTAACAAATCTACTAAAACAAATTATGAACAGAAAAGGGAAAAGTTATGCAATGGTACCCTGCAACACTAATAATCTCATGTGAACTTTATCCAAGACAGTTCACAGGCTTCACAAAACAAGATTCTGAGCTACAAATTGCACATGCAATTATAGGTGCAGACTGGCGAAGTGGAAGTATGGATATTGCTTATGGAAGCAGTAACAGAAAGGTAATCTGTTCCCCATCAATTTTAACATCTCTTTTTCTCTTAACCTTATTAATCGACAAGTCTTTAAGTCCCTCTTTTCACTTTACTATCTGCATACACAAGGCCGACAACAGGTATAATTTAATTAACTAGACAGAAAATATTGAATCATTAAAAGACACAAAATACAAGGCAATCATCAAATCATATGTAGCAAAGTACAAGAGGAAGAACTAACGTCTTGTTGTCCATCATTCCACATCACTTTCCCATTCCAAAGATGGCATTTTTATGGGTTTATTTTTATCTGTACATTTATTTATTAACAATCCCTACAAATGAAAAGTAGTTACTATATTATACTCCAGTTTCGGCCTCCTATCAACAGGTAGAGAGAATTGACAACATAGCATTTTTTTTATCTTGCAACCAAGGAAGAGGAGTTACATATACAAGTATCATGCACATGCATCTCCGCCTAAAACAAACACTTATAATTAAGAATAGGGAAGGAAATGAAGACACTAAGAAAGAAAGGCAACAACCTCAGGATGTAGAGAAAGAAGAGATTCAGAAGAAGCATCAATAAACTCCAGGACACCAAAGAATGTCCAGAAAGAGCTAATAATCACTCAAAAGGAAGTAGCTAAAGGACTAAGTTATGAAATCCAAACCTTGAATCATGCCTAGGAGGAGATTGTGAGGGGGAATAAGCTGTTATCAAGAAAAGAAAAATGAATACACAAATTGTAGAAAGAAAAGGGATTAAGTTTCAAAACAAAAACCATATTTCCAAAGATTTCTGATTCTAAAGATTACGTGGAGGAAAAATTTTAAAAACACATGCAATACTAAAAGCTCAGAACTTACAGTGATATCGACGCCTTGGCGACCTTGATGCCGTTCTCCTTCTATGACCTCCATGTCGACCACTTCATATAAGCAATAGATTGGTCATTGACAAAGTAAGGCAATGTCACAATAACAAAGCTTATCACTGTTGAGAACAAAGATGCGGCAAACTCACCTTACACGGGTAGTCATGCGCATTTCTTGAGGAGTTTTTCTGTTCTCCTCAGCAAAAACAATTCTGATTTCACGTCCACCAATGACTTCATGATTCATCCGCTCTTTTGCTTCAGCTGCATCATCAGCATAGCGGAACTTTACAAACCCAAAACCTCGTGGCTCCCTGTAAAGAATAATAAGGTGAAAACATGACAGCTGATATTTAGAACCTCATCTCTCTTTTTCCAGTATGACACATCAGTTGGTCAGCAAGATGCTTGAACTCAATCAAACTGGAGTGGAGATGACTGAACATTTGAGTTTTGACTTTATCAGATCACGTACACCAGCATATAAACTTATGTGTAAAACATCAAAACATCAAATATCTTAAACTCTAACAATCTTTTGGTGAAGCTAGTATGTAGTTAAACCAACCTTCATGTTTACAGTTGATAACATGTTTCAAAAAGTTGCAAGAACACACTTATATGATTCTTGTAAAGCACAAGGATACATAAGGCAGATGAAACTATTCAGGAAATCACTAACCTTTCATAAGCTTTTTTTATTCATTCTACAGTTCACATAACTCTGAGTTCCCTCTTAATGCTGTCCCCAAATATCATAAAGCGTCCTTAACACTGTCCAGATAAAACCATTGGTCCATGTACAATACATAGTCAATCAATCAAAGCCTTAATCCCAATAGTCGTGATTGGCTACCCAAATCCTTATCCCCATTTTAGGCAACCTCCTGTGAAGCACGTAGAGAGCAACTATTTTCCCTCTTTTTAATTGTATCACCATTACACATTATTCCATTGCATCACAAGCAGCGGATGCCCCAGCTACAATATGCACAGCATGTTTGTTCATAAATAAGACAAGTTTCAACGCCGATTGTTAGCCTGCAAAAATCTTCATTTTCTATCTGGGCTAGGGGTTGGCTAAGCTAAGATAGGTGGATCTAAGTAAAATATACAATGAATAACCCCTAACATTTTTTTGGATTTGTCAAGATCCAAAAAGCAAGCAAATCATGTGTGAATAATCAGAAGAGCAGAGGTTTGAGCTTTCTCTGTCACAGGTACGAATATGAACCAGCAAAGGGAATAGTGACACGAGGATGAGGAATAAGGAAATGAAACATAAACGAATAAACGGAGAAAAGAAAGGAGACCGTACCCAGTGTAATAATTCTTGGGCAGATAGACATCCTTGACGGGACCAAACCGCTCGAACGGAATCCTAAGGTCCTCTGGCCTGCATACGACATCGAAATTCATTAGAAAATCGAAACTAACAAATAGTACATTACATGTAAATCAATAGAAACCGTTCGAAGAAACCCAATAACTCCAACCCATCATCTGACCTTGCATCGAGAGGCAGATTGCGAATGAGGAGTCCAGAGGGGGCAGGAGAACGACGGTCCCGGTATGAGCGGCTGTCTCGATAACGGTCGTCGTCGTAGCGCCTTTTGCCGCGAGGAGGCGTTCTGCTACGGCGGCGAGGGCTGTAGCTTCTGCTCCGGCTGCGGTATCTGGGCATTTTGGCTCAGACGGAATTGTGTCTCCCCGGAGCAGCGAGAATTTGAATAGAGCGAACGAGCGCAAAACCCTAGCGCCACAGCGTGTTTGGGAAGTTTTTGGAGGGAGGATTGAGGAAGAGGAATTTGGGGATATTTTGGGGGACAACGATTACGAGAAGGGACTGAAAAGCCGAAGTAGAGGATCTTACCTGGGCTTCGGCTTGCTGAAAAAGTGGCCCTCTTACGAGCAGTTTTGGGCCTGCTGAACTGCCATCTCATTTTCTTACTAGCCATTTCGGTCATTTCGGGTTTGCTCTTTCTGCCGAAGCCCGGGCTTTCGTTTCTTTTCCCCCGTTATTTGATGACCAAACAAAAGTACTAATGAAAAAGAATATGCCGTTTAAAAACAAAAGCATATTCAAAAATAAATTTTTTAAACAGAAGCATGAAATTCCAAAATAAATTTGAATTCAAGTGAGATACATTCAAAGAATATAGTTGGTGTGCCTCATGAATAAGCCTCATCAAGGACGGATCCATATTGTAGGGTATAAGATCACTGGACCTAGGGGCATATTATTATAGGAACGGGGGATGACAGCTGCCCCTAGAATTTTGGAAAAAAATATGGGGTAGGTAATATATGTAATATGATTGTAGAAACAATAAAGCTGGGTACCTATGTGTAAGTTCTAAGATTAATGGGGGACTTTTATGTATTTTAACCTTTTTTAATATCTTTAACCAATCCAACATGTTTATTTGCTCTTTTCAATTTCACAAAGCCTCATCCGCCCTGCCCCTGATTTTGCGATTTGTTGCGAAACTTCTTTGTCACTTTGTGGAAGTGGCATGGCTGGGTGATCGTCAATTCGCTATCTTCCTTCACCTTTCAATAGCAGCCACCCTCCCCCCTAAAATCCAATTCGCTCTCTGCCTGTCTCTAGTCTCTTACACTCTTCGGCTAATCTGAGTTTTCAAGTAAGTGAAGCAGCTTGTCTTGTCTCCACTGTTATTGTTGATTTTGTTTAATTGACTTGGTTTTCTGAAAAAAAGACTTGATTGTTGTTGTGTTAGAGTTTCTGAGTATCTATTATGTATGAGAACTAAAAAAGTGTTGATTGTTGTTGAGTTAGAGCTTCTGAATATATTACTTGGTACAAAAAAATGATTAGGTGTTGAATTGTTCTAAGTGACTTGAAATTTTTTTAGGAGGAAAAATTTGCTATTGCTTGTTGATAAAAAAAAATCATTCAATTTAGTTGATATTAAAAAATATTTACAAATTACAAATCATTCCATTTGATATTTACTCTTCCTATGCCAACTATTACTACAGAACATGTTTTTTTAGTTATGAAAATTGTGAAGACTAGATTGAAAAATAAGATGGACAATGATTCTATTGCAGATAATCTCTTTTTGTATATTGAAAAAGATATTGCAGAGACTTTCAGTTTAAATTTAATACTTGATGATTTTAAAGATTTTGAAAGAGCGTCGTATTAGACTTTGAGTTATAAACTCTTGAATTGAACTTAATTATTGTAGAGTTTTAGATTTCATGAGTGTATATGTATTACTATTTTATGTTTTCTATTGTTGATTATAAATTTATACATATTAATAATTCATTCATGTCTTCACTCTCGGCCCCGCCCCCTTAGTCGAGAATCCTGGCTACACCCCTGATTAGACCCTATTGTAATTTATGAGAGAAGCTTACTAATATTATAAAATAATTCAAATAATTTTTTAAATATAAAATATAATTAAGACTAAAAATAAAAAAAACTAAATAATTTACTTCCACTTCTAGTTTTTATACGTACAAATTATAAAAAACTCTTCCCAATTTTTACTTGACTAATGTGAAACCTATTCCCCTAGCCATCTCACTTAATTTCACCCCTTCCCAATCTCCCTTATCTTTTCTTTACTTCTTATTTTGTTCTCATCCCTTGATTTTCCCTTGTCCCTCTCTATCTCTTCCCACATTTAATTTCATTCCTCTCCCTTGTCTTATCCCCGCTTTTTACCTCCCTAAATTGTTAATTATCTCAGTGCGTGCTCTGGATCTCCTTTATCTCATCCCCAGTGCATGTATCTCAAGTATCAAAATGTGCAGTTGATTTTCTTATTCTTAGAGCATCTTTAGTTATTTTCTTCAATGTTGAATTATTTTGCTAAAAATTAATAAGAAATTAACTGTATATAACAGGTTTTATGGAGAGGTATTTTAAAAAATTAAATCCAAGTCAAACATCATAACAAACACAACCTACTTCAAGATTTATAAACTAATCATCCAAGACACATGGCTCTGGTTCTAATTTTTGTTCACAACGAAAGCCCTTGGAGCACAAAAGGTTGATTTAAATACTATCCCCGTTAATCATGCAGAAAGACTTGATATTGAAAGCTATTATCCTAATGAACGAAATAAAGTTAAAAGGACTTATCTCTTAAGAGGTCTTTGTCAACCTCATGCTCATGATTTTCTGAAAAAGGACACTGGTGGTACGAATTCAATTCTATGTAGTATAACAGGTATCCATATTGGCTAGAATATAATATAAAAAAAATGTTGTATTCTACCTATGTTGTTATTTATTTAAATATAAAATTAGAAGTCAAGTTGGATCAGATGTTTTTATTAATTGAGGGTTTAATATATGGAATAAGATGGATTGATTGGAAGTCCATGTTGGAATGTGTAGTAGTGCACATAATGTGTCTGTTGAGAAGTGTTAGAATTTAATAAAACAAACTCAATCTATCCAATCTGTATTTGATAAACAATCAGACCAGGCCAAAAAAGACTATAGAACTCGCTTAAATGCTTTTGTTGATTATGTAAGATTTTTGTTGAAATAATAGTTATCTTTTCGTGGCATTATGAACATGAATTTTCAAGAAATGGAGGAATTTTTTGAAACTTTTACATTTTTTTGTAGAACGAAGTGATAAGGTACATGTTACATAATGCTCCTGGGAATTAACTGCTCTTTCAATTAAAAATGAAATTGTATGTGCTAGTACGGTGAAAACTACATAAGCAATTATTAAAGATCTTAATTTGGAAATTTTGGTTGATGAATTACATGATATATCAACTCAAGAACAAATGGTTATTCCTTTATGTTATGTCGATATAAGATAATTTATCATAAAGCGACTCATTAGATTTGTAATATGATAGGAAAGTTAAATGGTTTAAAAACTTTGATTATGAGAGAAACTAAATCTGTATATTATATTCATTGTTTTGCCCTATTAATTGTAACTAACGCTTATTTTTGTTGCGAAGAATTATTTTGATATTAATGATTTTTTGACTTGGCCACCCGTTTGTTGAATGTGATTTAGGCATAATATAAATGATAAGATAAATTGAGAAAAAAAAAACAAGCAAAAATGGTTATTTCATCTTTTAATTCATGGTGAACTTGAAAGTCACAGAAGACTAAATCAATAAATTAGCATTAAAAAACTAGGTGACACTCATTGGAGATCTCTTTATAGATCACTTGTAAGTGTTTTCACGTTATTTACTTCTATTATTGATGTACTTGAAAACATAAAAAATGGTGCAAGATACCAAGATTAATGAGCAAAAACACATCGATTGATAGAGCAACTAGAATCTTTTGATTTTCTTTCATCTTGTATTTAATGTTGACAATATTATGAGCCATAAATGAATTAAATTTCACATTACATAAGAAATATCAAGATATTGTAAACGTCATAACACATGTTAAAATGGCCAATGAGAGAATGCAAAAAATCAGAAACAATGGTTGAGAAATTTTTTTTTTGTTGATCTTTGTACATTTTGTGTAAAATTTGATATTTATATACCAAATATGAATGATATATCTATTTGAGGAAGACACCGTAAGACATTTGGATTATTAAATTTGCACCATTATGAAGTTGATTTATTCAATAAAGTGTTAGATATGCAATATTGTAAACTTGATAGTCATTTCAATAAGGTTAATACGGAGTTGCTTAAGTCATTTGGATTCATTCAGTGCATTTGATCAAAGAAAGTTGTTGATGATGGCTGAATTTTATCCATAGAAATTTTATTCTACTGAGCTTATAATACTTAAAAATCAGTTTTCTAACTATATTGTTGATATGCTTGGAGATGATGGATTCAACAATTTTAAAGGAATAAATGATCTTTTTAAGAGAATAATGAAAAGTAAGAAGTACATGATTTATCTACATGTTTATTTGCTTCTTAAGTTGGCACTAATTTTGCTAGTTATTACAGTGACCATCAAGCAAGTCATTTTCCACAATGAAGTTGATAAAAATAAAGTTGTGAAATAAGATGAGTGATGGGTGGTTAGATGATTGCTTGATTACTTATATTGTATTTGATATCATTAGTAATGATGAGACCATAAAATACTTAAAAAAAAAAAAGCTTGATCGAGGTGAGTTGTAAACTTTGTTTATAGTTTATGGATGATTAGACAAATATTTCTTTGTATTTAGATGTTTAATTTTATGGCAAATTCATAGCTTTAATGTGCCCCATTGTAAAAAATTTATAGATCTATCACTGAGCCTCATTTACTCCCTGGAATTGTAGTTGGAATTTGAAATTCATTTGCTGAAAATTTTGAAAATTGTTTTTGCCAACACTTACACTTAATACAAGTAACTTTTATCCCACTCAACTGCAAAAATTGATTTCTACAATAACCTCATAGTTCACCAAAATAATGAAAATGTCATTGACAAGATTGTTATGCTTATGGTTGAGAACGATGATGAATGAGCTAGAGATCAAGGATAGATGTAGTCACTTGGTGGACAAGATTGGCAAATGATCAGGTAGATGGAGGCATTGCCAATTGGCATCCTATTTCGGCTACATCTAATGAGCTACGCCCTCAACTTTCAAAAATGAGATAAGCTGAACTGATGATGGATGTTAATGCTTAGCTTTTTCATTAGGCTTTTTGCCATGCCTGAGAGGATTATGGTAGGAGTTTATTTCAATGATCTGTCAGGTCTTAAGATAGCTTTATGGTGTCATTCAAGCTTAGTTGTGTTTTTGCCCTAGGAGAGGGTGAACTTGCATTAAGCTGACATTGTCCAAGGTGGGCAACAGAGCTTAGGAGACATTGCGTAGGGTGAGGCATGTAAGCTCAATGGTGCAAGATGCAAAGTTAAGTTTAGTTGAATTTGGTTTAGTAGGTACATTGACATCTAAAATAATAACAAGTAATATTGACGGGAAGTAGAAATTGGCCAAACATTCGTTGACCCATTCAACGTATTCAACTAGCAAGCTAAATATCGCTAAAAGTTACTCAAACTAGATGTTAAACATTGCAAATACTTCTAAATTGAATGATAGCTCAAAGCTTTGCGATGTTCAAAAATTGGCAAAGTTATGGTGTTACAACTATTTACGTATTTTTTGGTATAATACTTACTATAGAAACAAATAAACCATAATAAGAAAAATGCTTTGTTTATTCTTATATACTTATCTAGACCATCAAATAGTAGTGTAGATTCCTAAAATTCAATAAGTCATGCCATTTGATGGCCCGAATAAGTCTGTCACAACGACGAACTATTTTCTTCTCTTTTTTTTTTTTTTCCAACACAGGTTGCTGGAAAGGTTAGCTGCAAAACTTGAAGTGCAGTACTAGCATGCATTGATATATTTAATAGAAATTACATAAAAGATGATTTCTCCGTTTGAATTTGTCTGCAGCAATTTCCGTTTCATCATATTGCCCCCATGGAATCCCCAGAGTCTGCGGCAGCCATCGATGCTGGGGCGACCTTTCCCCAAAAAAAATCCCCTATTATTGGAGCATCAGCACGTACATGTCGTCATCATCATCTCAAAGCCTTCACCCTCACAGCGCCACGCGCTCCTCACACTCCCCGCGCGTTCGGATCTCACTCCCTAACCCTATCATGTCGCCATAATGATCACACCACATATTAAATACCCAACCCAAAGCTTTGCGTAAAAAGAATTACTATTATAGTATATATATATAAAGGCATAATATTTAGTAAAAGATTAAAAAATTCAAAACGACTTCGCTTCGAGTCGTTACTTCCACATTACTCTCCGATTCACCCAACCGCAATCAAGGAAGCGTAGCTTCTGTTCTCCGTCACCCAACCGCTCTCAACCACCGTCTCACCCGTCCTCTTGACTTCATCCCTTCCCTAGGGTTTCCTTTTTCTTTGCTATTGCTTCGCAATTTCGGTATGCAGCGAGGTTCCTCGTCTTCGCCGCAGTCTCAACCTCCCCGGCACCGGCAATCGCCGATGGACTTCCAACTTCCTCTCGCCGATACTGATCCGGCCACCTCCTCCTCTCTCTGGGACTGGGGAGATCTCCTTGACTTCGCCGGTGACGATCGTTTCCAGCTCTCCTTTGGCGCGGACGACTTCGCGCCTCATTCGCCTCTGCCTCCCTTTGAAGACGAGCCGGATGGTCCGGTTGTCGATCGGGTCCGGAAGCGAGACCCGAGGATGACCTGCTCCAACTTCCTCGCTGGTCGGGTACCATGTGCTTGCCCCGAGGTTGACGAGAAGCTTGAGGAGGAGGAGGCGGCCAAGATCGGGGCACCGTCCAAGAAGCGAGCTCGGACCCTGCGGGGTGTGGCGGGAAAGGCCCGGTGCCAGGTTCCGGAGTGTGGTGCGGATATTAGTGAGCTTAAAGGATATCATCGAAGGCATAGAGTTTGCCTCCGGTGCGCCAATGCTACGGCTGTGGTTCTAGATGGTCAAACCAAGAGATATTGCCAGCAGTGCGGCAAGTATGCTGTGTTCCAGTGTTTCATTCCTCCTTAGATTGATCTTTATTCATGTTCCGTGATTTGGTTGAAGCTTTTTTTTTTTTCATGCATTTGGAACGATTGAAGTTGCTAACTTGGTAATTAGTGAAGCTGCTTTCCTGTCAAATGTAGCTGGTTTCTGCGTTGGTTTAGTTCTTATTTCGCTCGCTTCCCGGGTTTAACTCCTTGATTGCTGGAAACTACTGGGCAGGTTTCATGTGTTGTCAGATTTTGACGAGGGTAAAAGGAGTTGTAGGAGAAAATTAGAACGTCATAACAACAGGCGGAGAAGAAAGGCCACTGGTTCTTCTAAAGCTGCAGCTGACAAGGAAGCTTCGGGGATCTTGCGTTTGGAAGAGGTGGACCACGATAATGACTCTGGAAAAGGTTTTGTAACTAAATTGTTCAGCATACTTAATGTGCTTTCTCCTGTCATAATTCTTTATGTTAGAAGCTGCAAACTGTTTGTTTAGATATATTTGTGTTGTAGATGATATATCCTCTGGCAACCATAAAGAAGCATCCGTTGAGTCTGAAGATGGACATTTTTCTGCCCTTGCCTCGGTCCCTATGACACAGAATGTTACTAGTGATAACACTGGTTCTGGCGATGCTGATTGCAATGGAGGCAATGATGATTTTAAGTTTCCAGTTTCTCCTTCTCATTGTTACAGTAAGACAGCTTACTCATCCATGGTAGGTCGTCTTTAAATTCCAAAGTTGCTGCAAGGTGCATTCTTGTTTTTCTTGATCATGCTGATGACATATTCTTTTGATCCTGCAGTGTCCTACAGGTCGCATCTCATTTAAGCTTTATGACTGGAATCCAGCAGAATTCCCAAGAAGACTACGGCACCAAGTATTTCAAATATCATTTTTACAGTTTAGTATATTCTTTTGGCTCCAAGCTTTCTCGTGCTTGGATAATTGGCTGATCGATATTTGGATAACGTACTTACAGATATTCCAGTGGTTGGCCAATATGCCAGTTGAGCTAGAGGGCTACATCCGGCCTGGCTGTACAATCTTGACAGTTTTCATTTCAATGCCAAAGGGTATGTGGATGAAGGTAATCAAGTAATTTGATAAAATCTTGTTCAATGATAGGATAACGTGAGCTTTTCTTTTTTAAATGTTTTAACATGCATGATGCAATCCCAGCAAGACAAAAATTCGTTCTTTTTTGATAGGTTTGCTGCAATGCTGTCATTGTTTTTATTTGGTCTGTAGAATTGTAGATTTACTTGCTTTTGCAGCAGATGATCTCATTCCCTTACATCCTTCAAAGCCAATAACAGAATTTTCACATCATAAGTGATCTGGGAGCTTAAGGTCAAAATTCTGTTAGTGCATGCCTCAATATGTGTATTTCTGAGGAAATACCATGTCAAGCAAATGCAGAAAGATCAATGACTCCTCTAGTGCAGATGGTGATAAAGTTCTGTTGGATGTCCCCCCCCCCCCCCCCCCCCCCAAAAAAAACCACACACACACCAAGAAGAGAAAAGTAAAAGTACAAGTCCAATATGATTTTCCTTTGGAAAAATCTGTATGTCACAGATGACAGCCATCACAGAGACGGCTCAGATTCGTCCGTGACATAATCACGACCCTTTTACTTTTTATTTCCAGTTGAAAACCCATTTGCCTGTCCTGCAATTCTGCTGTTCAGCTTCCAGAATTTGACAGAAGCTTCAGAGGAACTTAGCTTAAGATTTTTCTTTATTGCTGGTCAGGTATCAGAACATCCATTGCCCTATTTGGATAACTTTGTTCATTCACCTGGAAGGTTACTCTATGGAAGAGGATTCATGACAGTTTATTTGAACAATATGATTTTTCGCACTATGAAAGGTGAGGTGCTAGACAGAATTGCTTTTCAATGCTTTTAAAATGCTCATACTTGATCATAAAACTTGAAGATCGCGTTGCCATTCTTCTATAATTTATTTTTCTTTATTCTATTCAATTTTTGTTTGCATGGGAAGCATGACCAAAGGGGGAGGGGGACTTTAACCCTGTTAGGCTTAATGAATAACTAAGCAATTAGCAAATTACTGGTAAGAAAAAAGTGCCCTTCACGAATAGCATGGTATTTTGTTAACATCTGTGGTTTTGCGCACTTTTGGCTTGGGCTAAGTCCTGAACAGTAGTAAGACAAGGGTAAGAACCTTACAGTGGAACTGCAAATATATTCGGTGGAAGAGTTCCCATGGAAAAAATTGACTGCTAGAACTGTGGTCTTTCATTTTTGTTGATCACTTACTTTTAGACATTGAATACTTATCTATGTCAGATATCCTTGTCAATATCAGATTTTTTATTGATGTCTGTAGATGGGACTTCCCTGAAGAGAATAAACATGGAGTTGAAGGTCCCAAAACTTCATTTTGTTTATCCTTCACTTTTTGAGGCTGGAAAGCCCATGGAGTTTGTTGCTTGCGGAAGCAATTTGCTACAGTCCAAATTCCGGTATGTTGGGAACACCTGTGCTAGTTTGCTATATGATCTTGTGTTGATCTGTAATATGAAACCTAAGGAAGGAAGATGGTCCTCATCTCAGGTTTCTAGTATCTTTTGCTGGAAAGTATTTGGCATATGATCTTTGTTCTGCATCAACACATCTTGGAACTAAGAAGGATTATCCTGGCCATGAACATCAGCTATATAAGTTACGTGTACCCCACACTGAACCAAACATCTTTGGTCCAGCATTTATTGAGGTAATCCTGAGAACACTGCCAACTTGACATTTATGATTCTACCAATTATTGCTCCCGGTATGCAATTGCCTGCTAATCTGCCCATTAGTTTGTATACATCCTTGGAAATTTTCTTTTTTTTTTTTACTAGAGATTCAAGACCTGTGTTTGTGCGGTAGATGAGTCAAGTGAAAGGTAAAACAAATTGCAAGACACGAGATCAGGCTGTAGTTTCCAATAAAGCTCCAATATTTTCTTGGTCTTTTTTTTTTTTTTTTGCCGAGAAACATAAGGAAATTTGTTATTGTCTGAAAGAGAGGAAATTTTACCTTTTACGTGACTAATTTGAAAAAGAGTAAATCTTTTGTATTTTTCTATAGTAGATTAATATCATCTGAAATGTTCTTTGTAGGTTGAGAACACGTCTGGATTGTCAAACTTCATTCCTGTTTTAATTGGAGACGCAGAAATTTGCTCTGAAATGGAGACAATACAGCAGAAGTTTAATGTGTTAATCTTTCCGGACAAATCAAATATAGCAAGTAATGGGTGCCTCTCTGCGAAATGTGAGGCAACAACTTTAACCCAAATGGCATTTTCGGATTTTGTATTAGATGTGGCGTGGTTACTGAAGGAGCCTACAATGGAGCACGTTCAAGAGATTCTGATCTCCACCCAAATTCAAAGAATGAATTCTTTATTGAGTTTCCTGGTAGAAAATGAGGCCACCGCCATTTTGAAGAAGCTGTTGCCCAATTTGAAGACAACAATAGAAAAGACATGTTTAAATGGGGCACTTAATGGGACATATGGTGTACATATGCAATTGTTTCAGAAGTACATGGATGATGCCACAGACATCCTTCATAGGAAACTTCACGGAAGTGCAAGTTCAAGTTTGTTGTCAGAATTCATTGTGCCAGAAAGAGAGTGCTGCCAAGCCGGCCCAGAGACTAACTATATGTCATTAGTTCCTCCCCTCTATCAGGTGAGGACTAAGATAAATTCCAAGTTTTTGTTTTTTTTCTTCTTATGTATCTGCTTCTTTCTCCGTGTTATGTTGTTTGCTCAGAATCATACAGGGAGATATGAAGAAGACCAAAAAAAAAAAAAAGGAACCGGTTCTGCTCTAACCAACATTATAGTGGCACCAGCCCTACAGTGCAGGAACACACACACACACACACACAGACAGGGAGAGAGAGAGAGAGTCATGCGTCTGTGCATGACACACAGCTTTTTCCTTCTTTGTTTTTTGAGAAGATTATTTTAATTGTTCAGCGAATGGGGGAATTCGTTTCCGAATCAATGCATGAGAGCATACGGAAGTAGATTGAATGGTGAAAAATTTTTATATTTTGCTTATCAAGTTAGATTTATCTGTTTGGTACTTCGGATAACTTGTTATTTTACTTGCAGGGCATGCAGAATAAACCAAGAGGAGAGTTGGGAGGACTAATCACATCAACTAGTGCAGATTCAAGTGTAATTGTCCCTCTTCTTAACAAAGAAGTGGTCATGGATGTAAAGGTTAGCAAGGATTGGTCTAGAAAAACATGTAGCCCCATATTCCCTCCTACAGTGATGAGATCTCGCCCTGCCATATTAATAGTTGCTACTGCTGCTGTATGTTTTGGAGCGTGTGCAGTCTACCTTCATCCCCAGAAGATTGGGGACTTTGCGGTAGCATTAAGCAGTTGTTTACTCAACAAGTCTTAGGTTGAGATTAATATAACCCTGTAACTGTACAAGTTCACCTCGTATGTACATAATTTGAGGAGGTTAGCGGCGTCAACCTGTCAGCGTTCCTTGTATCAAGCTGAGAAGTGGCCGGATGGGAAGCGAAGTCTGTATTTGACGGGGATCATTAGATTACATGTGAGTTTTGGTCCTCCGGAGTGCTCCATTTGGATTAACATTGTATTTCTAGTTTTGCCTTTTGCTGACCGCCTCCTCTTGAGGTTCATTTCTTCGATCCGTTCATCCTCTCGCAAGTGTATTTGTTTTTCACTAATTTGGATTTAGGCCTGTAGTGCTGAGATTTGTATTGATATAGGAACCTTTTTGTTTTAAATAATTCATTAGTAATAATGTATTGTTTTTGCTTTTACTGATTTTTTTTCATATTATTGTAGTCAGTCATATTTCAAGTGTGGAATTTTGTTCCAGAGCTTGTCGCAATGGCCTTCTCTCGCAGTATGTATAGTTCAAAAAATGGTTTGCTCATGATCATATCGGGTCAATTCTTTTTAGATCTAAATTAATGTAGTATTGTGCATTATTCCTATATGAAGTAATTATTTATCCAAATTATCCAAGCAAATAATTTTAGAATATCTCAATTTGGTTTACATCAAAATTAATATAGTATTGTGTGTTGTTCTTTCATGAAATAATTATATATCCAAATAATCTAAAAAGTAATTTTAGAACCGGCAAAAATATCAAATTTGCCACTAATGTTTTAGGTTAAAAGTGGATATGCCACTATAGTTTTAATTTTTTTTTTGCTCAATCTACTATTAATGTTATAAAATGGGCTGAATATGCCACTGAAGTTTCAAATTAAGATTGGATATGCCATTGGCCATTAAATATTTAACAGAAAATGTTAAAAAACTAACGAAAAATGTTAAAAATAACAAGTTTTGAAAGTTTAGGGTGATAATGTAAATTTTAATAAATTTCAAAGACTTTTTGTAATTAGACTCTTTCTCTCTCTCAAATGTCAGTAGGAGATTAGACAGCAGAGACAGAGGGAGGGTGGCAATGGGGTTAGGACACTGGTAACAGAGACAGTAACAAGGCTGAAACGCTGATAGCAGATATCAGATCCCATTTTTTGGTAAAAATCTCAAAGGTCCTAATATGTTTTTAAAGATGCATAATAATCCCAAAATTTCAAAACCTGTCTTTTTTTTTACATTTTTAGTTATTTTCTAATAGGCAGTAACATATTCGAACCATTTTAAAACATTAGTGGGAGATTAGGAAAAAAAAAACTATAGTAGCATATTCGCTCTCTACCCAAAACATTAGTGGCAAATTTGATATTTTTATTTTTTAGAATCTATTATACACTAAAGCGGAAGAGGCACGTCTACTGATGACAACTGTCATGTTGATGTGGGGCTAATGATGGGTTGGGTTCCTGTTGTTTGTGTTGTGGTGCGTCTAGGCATTAGATTTGGTTTAAGTTCAGTTTCAACCCTGTATAAGCACATCTCACATAGTTGTGTAAGGTGTTTTCGTCCTTTGTGCTTCTAGATGTTGTGTCAGATTTATATCTATAGAGTTTTCGTGCTTTATGCTCTTGGACACTGTGTCAGCTTTTTGACAGGAAAAATTTGTTTCCGTTTTTTTTCTTACATAAATTGGGTCATTATTTTCTTGCCTTATTTGTTTTTGTTTTTTGTTTCTCCCCCAGTGACATGTGTTGCCTTGATATGCACTGTTGGGTTTACGTGCTTGCTTGTGAACATTGCAAATGATACATGGATGGGGGGGAGGCCTTGCATGGGATAAGGGATAGTTTCATCTACCACCTATTCATTTTAACATTATTCAGACATAATTACTCTATTCTCCCGCTATGTATATATATCTACCCCAGGTCAACAGACAAAGAACACATGCATCTCTGTTTTCGGCTCTTTTCATCTCCACGATTTAACTTCCACTAGCACTTTATTATGAGAGAAATCTCAAATATTATAATAAATTATTTAATGTGAGAATTTTTTAATAATTTGAAGTATATTTGCAACTTGACGCTTTAGCACAATGCCCAATTCTCAGAATCAAGAGTCTTATTTGACTCAAACCATGACAAAGATAAAAGTAGGCGTAATCATAGTTTGGGTTGGTTCAGGTTTCTAGTGGAACCGAACCAACCTAAAATATACTTAGTTCAAAAAACTTCCTCTGCTGGATGTTGCTATTGGAATTTGTTGTTGTAGTGATTTGGGATCTGGCCGCGAGATTTTGCTTTCTTGTTCTATTCAGTTGGTAGCTTGCTGACAGTTGTAATGGAAAGAGGAAACGAAGAATAAGTGTGAGGTTATATTTGAAGAAGGTTAGTCACTAAGAAAAGGTTCCTTTGGAGTACAACTTATATTTTTCGGCAGCTATTCTTTGATTGTTACTCCATTTATTGTTCATCTACAGATGCTGTCTTTGAGGTCTCTGATATTACTTTTCTGTAAATGGGAAAAAGGTGTAGATTAGATGTTATATTTCTTTTAAGTATGGTTGTTGTGGGAGTAGCTCAGGTGTTGCCACCTGTATTTTTGTTGAAGATTTAATGATGATGTTAGTCCCCTGCTTTGCACTCCGTGATGACTTTGTCCCTTTCATCTACTATGTTTGCCAAGCACTTCCAATAGGGAAAGGACACGTGTACAGCACATTGAGATTGAATTTGGGAAGTCAGCTTCAAGTCTTATTTTGCTTCTGTTTCCATCCCAGGACTTGGCAAACTTGCTACAATAGGCTTTTGCTAACTCGCCTCTTCTCCCTCCTGTTTCATCCATTTCTTCATCCTAGGGGTAAACATGGCTTGAGTTGATTCGAATTTATAGTAGAACCGAATCAATCTAAAATGACCCCAGTTTCAAAATTTTTTAACCTAACCCGAGAATTAAGAATTGAACAAAACCGAGAACTGAACAGAATCAGAACCATGGTTCTGGTTCTCGAGTTTTTCAGTTTATACCATATACATATAATAACACTAAAATTCAATAAAATTGCATCCATAACCAGTTTATGAAATATTCAACATAATATACAATTAAATTAACATTTAAATACATGTACTTAGACACATTCAAAAGAGTTAAAAATGTTGTTATTACCAAAATGATTTAAAAGAGTTGCTTGTGGAATACCTTTCATCTCAACCAGTTTACTTTCCTCTAGTAATTCATACATTGATATAATATTTAACGTGGAAAATTGAGCCTTTAAGACTATATTTTTTAGTATCAAAATTTAAAATATGTTGATGTCAAAAATTTCTAGTTTTGCATGGCTCATAAATGAAAAAATATGAAGATTGTGTCATAGAGAGTAGTCTGGAGTAGAGATATCGAAAAAAAATGACCAATGAGTAGTCAGTTTAGGAAATGAAGTGATTCAAGTGAATATGAAGAAATTTTGTAAATGATCATATAACTTTCATGTTATTTTAATTTGGGACATCAGTTTAAGGATTTAATATAAAAATACAAGATAACCATCATAATTCTTCATATATATATATATATATATATATATATATGTAGGTATGTATGTATGTATATGGATATATTAGTAATACTATAATTTTTACTTCATTTGTCTCAAATTCTTTACACCATTTACTTTTCAGTAATTAATCTATGATTTTTTATTTTCAATATTTTAGCATATAAATGAAAAACTTTTATATATGAATGATAAATCAAGACCTATAGTTTCTAAATATATATTTTTAATTTTTTTTTCTAACAAATAGTAATATAAATAAATTCAACTCAAACTAGCCAAACAAGCAAATGGAGTAAAAAAAAGTGGAACTAATGGAGTATTAAATAATTATATGTAGCTCCTATTCGGTTTCATCTCGAGTTGGTTCTACATAAAACTAGAACTAATAAAAAAACCGTCGGTTCTCTTATATATGGAACTAACCTACTAACCATAATCCATTTTTACCTAACCCAATGGAGGTGGTTTAGGTTTACCCAACCCATGCTACCCATACTTCTTCCTACATGGTTCATCCTGGAATACTGCAACTTGCACTCAGCTTGCAATGGTTTTTTTTTTCATCTTTTCCTTTCTTGTCTACTGTTTATTGTGGAGGTTATTGAATCCAAGAAAAGTTTGGGGTGTGGTAAGCTCTTACCCACATGTTTTTTAGACAAATGCAGGCCTAGGTAGTTATACTATCATTTCTTGCTCATTTTTTGCTCTATTGTAGAAATTGTTCACATTCGTCTGTACTATGTAACCGTGGGACTTCCCATCTAGCTCGCTGCTTTAATTCCTCCGTATCAGGCGGTGGGTTTAAGCATTATGTTCATTATTAATTGCATGCTTTTACCAGCTGGGCATTCTTATCTTTTTACTTGCCTATGTGTCCATATTCCGTTATATGTGTCATAGTTTATGATTGTTCTATGTGGCAGTGAAGCGTGGTGGGGGTGGCACGTGGAAATCTCATTTGCTCTTCATCTCCCTCTCCTTTCTCCATCTTCTGCTTATTGTTCCTTCTCTACCTATATAAGTAGTTAACCCTGTGCACGATGACAACCACAGACCTACTCTTGCCTTTTCCCACCAGCGAGTTACTACTTAATCTTAGTCTATCATACACCATTATTGTCGTTCACTTCTTCCTCTCCATACTTTGTCATTCACTTATGCCTCTTTATACTTTGTTTCCATCTATGTAGTTCAATTTTGTTAATGAGGTTATACTTTCTTCGATTTTTTTTTGTCTAGGGTATGTAATATTCGATTTCAGTAGAAGGGTGTGGCTAAGAATTAGTCCACGTTTTAGGAAGGTTAGCTTCCTTTTTTTTTTTTTTTCCCTTGCTGACTTTGCCCATGTTGCCATTACTTTACATATTTCACATGGTGTTCTTTACGTGTAAAAACATAATATTGCAGATATGAAGTTACACAATTTTTATTGTAGAAATTAGTTGATATCAAGTATGGAGCTCAATTGTTTGTCGCTGAAAACAATTAATCCTTGACGAATTATGTTGTAGGATGTCATTAACTAAACTGATGTATAGAAATGAAGTTCCCATTGATGGTTATTTTTGTGCACCAGTTCTCCAATATCTGCCATCTAAACAACAAATTTCAAAACTGTTAATTATTTATGGTCATGCAAAATTGAATATCAATAGCACGAAAAAAGAGGCAACATTGCTATCAATTTAAAATTTGTGCAGATTTTTTGGTATTCAATTGAAATATTTTTACTGCCCTAATAATGATTGTTGGTAGCGATTATACAATCATGCATGCATTGTATTGGAAACTGCCTATAAGGAACTTCAGAGTGCGTACCAACAATCCATGCAATTGTTAGAAGGAGAAATGAATGATATTGCATTTGAAATTCACCAATTAAATGTGGAGATTACGAAGTTATACGACGCCTTGGCAAAGGAACCTTATCTTATACATATACGATTACTATATGTTTACATTCAAATTTTTCTCAGGTTTAAGCTAAACACTACCGTCCAAACAATACAGTAAAAACGACATTCATTATTTTTGGTTGAACAAATCAACTACTCATTAAAATTCCAGCTATCCAGCTTGCAAGTAGTCCCCTCTTCGATAGATACACACTGCATCATCAAATTAAGAACAAAATGGGACTCACACGTGTATTCCAAGTAACCCCTACCACACAAAAAGCTTTGAAACGAATAGCGCTAGCTTCAAAATACTAAAAATATTTGACCCGTTAGCTTTAACCTATCCCCCCCAATCATCAGCGGCTTGCAAATGGCCATACGCTGCACATTGCTCTACAAGGTCCCCCGTCACAGAGAAAGAAACTCTCACAAATCCCAATAACCAGCAGGGAGATAGAAATTTGAAGAAGAAAGAATAAGATACACATGTTTGAATTTCTTATATACACAAAATTTGCTTGATTTGATACACACTTTTTCCTTTCACTATCAGTAAAATGATATACGCCTCCTGGCGCATGATACGAAAGACAGAAAAAAATAAGATATGCACATGTTTGAATTTCTTATATACACAAAATTTGCTTGATTTGATACACACTTTTTCCTTTTACTATCAGTAAAATGATATACGCCTCCTGGCGCATGATACGAAAGACAGAAAAAAATAAGATATGCACATGGAACACCCTTTCACTGCTTCCAAATTAATAGTTTCCTATTACTATACTAATTTGACACTCCATTTCTCACACCAAATTCTGCAGTAGCAACATTTGAAGAAACTACATCTAAAGATTGAGCAAGAAAGGAAGAACTATCTGAAGCCAAGACATGAGGAAGAGAACATGAAACCCAACACTATACTCATGTGCAATCCATTTTGTACTGAACAATGACTTCATGTATTAGATTCCCCCACTGTTCTTTTGGCTCATGTATATTGTAATATAAAACCAAGAAATATATCATTTTGTCGTTAGACGAAGCAATATATGCTATTTCATGACCACAAATATTTTCAACAAATAATCACAGCGCGGGCTAATGCCTAGTATACATTAAAGCACAAGTTAGTGATGTGATAGGGACACATGCCCATTGTTTAGAGGGCTAAACTCAATTTCAGTCCTCATATTTTGTTTCTGTTTTACTTAGATGCCTAAGATTTTCAAAACTTGTAGTTATGTCATATCTACAACCTTGACACGTGTTTTGCAGTATTGGGGATAATGTCAAAAAAAGGCCTTAACATGTTTTGTTGCCTCATTAGGACTCCAAAAGATTTTAAAGTTGCAATTACATCCCTATGTAAAGACCTAAGGTATTTGATGTTTTTCTGTTGCCGGATAACTCTCTTCCAGTTTATATCTTTGGTATATAAGGTGAATTAAAATCAGCCTATTAACTGATGGCAACACGTTAAGTTTTAAGATTTGGCATGGACTTGCATAGAAGGAGAAAAAATTTACAGGGGAACAAGACATTGAACTTTTATTTTTTGAAATAATCCCAATGGAAGACCATAACAACATTTCTTTTTGTTGCATTTAGACTCACAAGCATTTCAAAGTTGCAGTTTATGGTCATTGTTTCATGTGTTACAATATATAGTTTGATGTACTTTGCTGAAAAGATTAACAACAACAACAATAATAATAAGAAAAAAGAGTAATTTTTTTTGCCCAATGTTCAATGAGCTCTAATCTAATTGCAATTTAATGCAAAAAAGAATATAGAAGATTAATAAAAAAAATTAAGCTCAAGAAAGAAGAACAAAGACTTTGAAACCCAAATTTGAATGCACTTTACTTGATTTTAATTGTAGCCATAACTACGTATGTTTTAGTTTCTATAACTTTTGTTTTTAGGCCTCATGTACTCATACATAAGATTATAATTTTAATAGGGGGCAATATTCTTTGTAAGATTTATATGTAGGAATTAAATTACTCTTATTTAAAGCAATATTTTTCATTACTCTTATATTCATATTCATATTTTGCATTACTGGCCTTTGTCGCAGTAGGTGAGTACTTTTTTTTGATTAATTTTTCTTTTTTAGGTTGGAGAAGTTAAAAATTAATAAAAAAAATGTTATATAGTTTTTACAAAAATATTTTAAGATTTGCTTTTTAGACTTCTCAAAGTATAATAAATTGATAATTTAGGGAAATAATAAGAATAATGCATAATAATTTATTAATTTTAATGCAAGACGGTGATATATGCGAAGTGTTTACTGGCCTTTGTCGCAGTAGGATATCATTTTCTGTAATCGGAAATTAGTAGTAACTTTATGCAAATAGCAAAAGATATATGTGTGCAGTATAATAATACTAATTGTAATAAAACCAAAGTCTTCCCAAAAAGATTAAAAGATTTTTTCTTGTTTGCTGGAGATTCAAGATTAATTCTCAATCTCAGTCTCAGGACTTCTTCTCATATTACAACAAAAGTATAGTACCAGCAGTAGTTCTTCCCTTGGAAAATAGGAAAATGTCCCGTTATAGGTTTCGCAGCAGTAAAATCAGCCACTATCAGTGGCGGAACAACGTAGGGAGCAGTGGTGCTGCCGCCCCTGAAACGTTTGAAATTTCGAAAATGTAAGGTACTAAGTTGGTCATAGTGTAAGAAGTTAAGGACAATTTTGATTTTTTTCCCTAGAACTGAATCAACTGATGGAAGAATATTAAAAGGTCAAATAGCGCCAGCAGTCCTAATCTTTACTTTAAGCTGCAAATTCGTTTCATAACCTCTTTATCATTGCATATCCATCCTGAACGTTTGTCTGATTTGCTTCTCTCACAACGTCACACCGTTTGACTGTCTCTCTCTCTCTCCTCTACTTTACTTCAGTGATTATTACTAAAAAAATAAATTATTTTACTAATTTTTATTTATAATAGATATTATTTGAATACTATATTACACCTAATAATTATTTAAATATTTTTTCATAAAAATATTTTTTATAAATAATTATTTAAATAATATTTTTCTCATAGGTTTTGGCTATCATACGTCTTACCCCCACCTAGCCCCAAACACAAAAACCTAGTTCCGCCAATGGCCACAATATTCTTTTCGCACTTAAGTTATAATACTTTCCCATGAGCGGACATCCACTCGTAATATTACACCCAATTCGTTTTAACTTAAGTCAATTGACTTATTTTTATTTTTATACTTTTTTTTTGCCTAAAACCAATTTTATTAAAAATTCAATATTATGTAGATGTAATAATCCATTTGAAAGTAAATTTTTATGAATTTTTCTTTTTTAATTCCTTAAACTAGAAAAATTCATAAAAAATTAGTAAGATTACAAAAATTGTATTTTAAATGGATTATTGCAACTACATAATATTGAATTTTAATTAAAATTAGTTTTGAATAAAAAAATATAAGAATAAAATAAATAATTTTAAAGTCAATTGACTTAAGTTTAAATGAATTGGATGTTAGAATACTCATGGAAAGTTTCAAGTGCACCCTTACCTTTGTCTAGCACCCATAACCTCCATCAAAGCTGCCTTTTGGGTCACAAATTAATCAAGATCTTGACTTAAACTGGTGGGTAAATAATATCCGTGGTTCTTAATTTTCAATATTATTTTATTCTCCCTCCTAACCTGGAAGTTGCTTGTAGTAGGTTCATAACATGAAAAAATAAAAACATATTCATGCTTTTCTTGATAGAAAACGTTAATTGTGACAAAAATGACACATCAACATAGGATTATAGGGCTAATGATATTTTTCGTCCTTAGTATTTTTTTTCTATGTTAATTGGGACATTAACATCTATTTTGTCTCACTTAAAATTCATATTTTTTTTGTTAGAAATGTTTTTTATTCCAAACTTTAATTGAATAATATTAAAAAATTATGAATTGAATGGTAAAAACATGATAGTTAATCTCTAATCATTTTTAAAATTATAATAAGCTCCCAAAACAATTCAACAAATACTAATAATGTTTGGTTTTTATTAGGGACAGATCTAAAATTGTTTTTCTCTGGGTCCATATAAAATTATTTTTTTATATAGAACATACTCATAAAAATTGAAATTTTAATTTAATATCAATGTTCTTATAAAAAAATAATTTTAATTATTTGTTTTCTATTTCATTTTTCTCATTTTTCATATTAATGATATCATTTGTTTAGTTTCCATGGGATTCATATAAAAGTTACTTAGTATTTTCTAAAAAAAATTGCAATTTTTAGTGGGTTTGTGGACCCCCAATAATATATATGAATTTATCCATGTTTTTTTATATGTCTCACAGATAAATAAAATTGTGAACTAGATGTATTTTGGAGAAAAAGGTTAAACAAATTAAAAAATTAGTATGTATAAATCATTCTTTAATTACCCTTATTTAAGAAATTAGTACTTCTTTACTCAATAAGACTCAATAAGTATAATTAATCAACAATTATAATTAAAAATATTTTAGAAATAAATGAGAAAAACTAGTTTTAACTCCTGAAAATTGTCCATTTGTCTTATAGACCTTAAAAATTATACATCAATGATGCATCCACCATCTTCAGGTTTGCCACACTCTCGTCCTTATTCGAACCACAACCCAGTGTGCAAGTTAAAGAAAAATAGGCAAGTTTCATAAAGTATGGACAAAGAACAATAACCCCATGGTTGGACTAACTGATTTTCATTTTAATTGAGGAAATCATGCTTTTAGGAAAATATGGTTTTTGAATTTTTTTTAGAACCTTAACATGATTTGACTAAATCAAAGTGTGTAAGGTGAAATTGGGCGGTGCAAGTTACAACAAGAAGACTATTGGCTCTTTAGTAACATCCCCCTGGCCTGTGGCTACTTGCTCCTGTGCGGTTGGAGGGGAATAAACAATTGTGACCCCCAGCTGCATCAGAGCAAGTGGCAGTAGGCTATGGGGAAGGTACAAAATGGGCCATTGATCCTTGGGCTGGCACTGCTCAAGGCGATGGTTGCCTATGATGCCAAAGGAGCCCGAAAATAAGAGAGGTGGAGGAGATGGTGACCATATTGATAAATGGAAAGTTTTAGCATTTTTTGGGTAGAGATCAAGTTTTCACACATTGAAAACTATGATTTTTCTATTTTTTATAGGAAATTTGTTTTTAATTATGCTTTATTAACCTTTACTAAATAAACAATTATTTGACTATATAAGGTTCAATTAAATAATGATAAAAACTAATTTTTTAGTCACTTAACCATTTTAGTGAAGACATTTAATTAACCATTTATTTGTCTTTGAAACCTAGAAAAAATTACAATTATAACTATTCAATTAATTATTCTAAAATTTATTACAATATCTAAAAATTTTATTCGTGGATTATTAAATTTTATGTGAATTATTAGTTCATAATATTTTTCAACTAATAGTTTGGAATAATTTTTTTAACCCAAAAAAAATCATAATTATAATCATTCAATTAACAATTCTAAAGTTTATTACAATATCTAAAAAGGTTAAGGACAAAATGTGTTAATTTCCCTACAATCCTATGTTGATGTAGCATTTTCTATTACTATTAATGTTTTCCATTAAGTAAAAAGCAAAAATGGAACCTTTTTATACAGGTTAAGAACCTACTACAAGCTTTTTTAAAGCTCAAAGATGAGAAGGGTGTAGGGTTTCAAGAGCTAAATAGCGCAGTGGAATTAACCGAAACCCGTCAAGGGATTCAGGTGAAATAAGATAAATCAGGTGTTCAAAATTTTTTTACTTAATAGGTTAAAGTTTTTTACTCAATTGTTGAGTCGAATTACAAATCTTGAGTAATTGACGTCTTCAAGCTCTATGATATTCACACAAATCTCTTGGATCACCATGCTTCCTCCAAGTTCTGGCAGAAGTGTTCATTTTATGCCCACATTATCAACTTGTGTCCTCCAAGGAAAAACAAGAGAGAAGTGCAGTTGGAGATTTTCAGAACCTTTTCTGATTTTCATTCTAGGGAGGCAGCCGAGAAATAACACTATATAACATATATATAATGAAAAAAACTCTCAAGCCTAATAGGTTTCATAACCCTAATCTGATTAGGTATAATTTTGGACTTAACAATGGTTCAATTATTGGGAAAATAATTAATTCGAAATTATCATGAAACCAAAACCAAACAATTTGACCCGTGCACTCAAATAATCCAATTGGCTTTAAGTGTGCAACCCTATAGGCTTATATCACATTTATGATCATAAACAATGAGCAGTATCTAACAACACATCAATGCTACCTAAGTAACAAAATAGTTGGTGATTTGGCTAAATCTCCATGGTCATTATTCATATATATCATCATTCTTTTTGTCCAAGAATATCAAGACCGAGTACAAGATATGAAATGCGTTACTCTTGTATAACCCAATTTTAGGTTTTTTTGATTTTTAAGTAAACTGACTTAAACTGATGACATTGATATCCTATATCAACTCATCTGAGCATGACCATGTATTTCCTCACCCGAAGATATTACTCTCGTAATATAGAAATGACAAATTCCATCTTGATCATATAAATCCCTCCGCATGATATGTGACATAGCCAATGGCCACCTTTATGTTCACTTAGTTATGAGCAATAAGGAAAGTATCAAAGCATGTGACTTACATGTAGGAAACCTTGATGACCTGGGGTCAAATGATTACATATACTATGATCACTATAAGAATCACTTATGACACCCATATAATGATCCATGTAACATTCTTATAATGGGTTGATCCAGTACACAAGTTCTCTAGCTGTACCCATATGTAGATTACATATCTCATATTAGTCACCACATATGCTCGTTTTTATGTATTATTGTAATCCACTCCACAATAATATTAGACCAAAGACATTTAAGAATACTATTATTATAGGTTTATAATTATATTTGATTATATTACATAGAAACAAATAACAAACACAAGTATTAGAATAATACCTCAATAAAATATCATGACTCAATGGACAAAACACAATCATTTCATAATTGGCTTTTGAGCATAACATTAACAAAAGGAATAATAATCGGAGGTTAGGAAACACAGATGTAACTTACCTTAAACTTGAAATAAATGTGTGGTACATTCATTTTTTTCTTCATTTTTTAATATAGACGAGGGGTAAGAAGATGGTAAACCGCAACCTTAAACTATTTTGGGTAAGATTTCAGCAAGAGCTTGTCATACTAGCTGTTGCAAGTTTAATTTGATGCTCTTCTTAACCATTGTAAGTCGTCATCCACATTTCTTAGTAAAATAAAAAATGAGAGATATTTCTTGAACAATGGAGATGAGAAAAGGAAATTGAAGAGCTTAAGAGGTTGAAGTGACCGATTGGCTAGAAAAATATGGTAAACGACACATGTAATGAATAGATATTGTTAGTGCTACTTGCAGTTTAGGAGCAATACCCTACGCCGTCAGCACTATTAATTTCTTAATGCCATAATCCTGACCTACCATGAATTTGCTTCAAATGCAGAGATCCAATTCACCTCTAAGATGTGTTGCCCATTCGATGAGAACTGTAGCACCACCAACAAACATGGTTTTAGGGAAAGCAAAAGGGCGCAAGGAGAAAAAAGAGGAAGATGGTATATTTTAGACAAAAACTTATTTAGTAGGTTAATTAGGCAAAACCATATACCTTAATGGTATATTTGCTACTTTCTAAGAAGCTCTTCACATAATATCCTATTAGATTATGAAGTATTCTTTCAATTACTCAGTATAGTAGCTAATTTATCACCTATTTATAACTCTAGAGAAAAATCTCTACCATTTAAAAATACTAATTATAGAGTTAATGATAAAGAGACTATAATGACGGATCTCCATTATGGCAAAAACTATAGTTACAATGTCTACATATCTTAAGTAGAATATTACGACTCTGGTTTCAAGTGGCATAATTTCTCTATTTTAAATTATACTCATCTTTTTACGAACTGCTATTGGCCCTTTTATTCTCATAATCCTTCTATCATAAAATTAAAAGTTAACTTTCTTCACTTTTAGTTTCCCACACTGCTCCTACTCAAGTTGGGCTATGGAGAACTCGGTTAGATTCTTTCCTTAAGAAAAATTACAGTGTCATGAATCACAACCATCACAGATAAATTTGAAATGTCCGTTGTTGTGAGCTCCACACGAGACAAATAACAATGGACAGCTTAGATCTGTCTGGGCAAAAATAATGAATAAACCACTAACGTTTTGGACCCAGCTCGAATCGGCAACTAATGTTTTTTTTCGGCCAAATAAATTACTGACGTTATTAAAAATAGCCAAATAAACCATCAACGTTATTGAAATAGGCCAATTTACCCACTCGACTCTTGAAATATTACAAAACTCCATCATTAACTTTTTAAAATTAACTAAATAGGTCCACTTGGTTTAAAACAATTCAAATAGGCTACCTTTATCATTTATAAAATTTCATAATCACCTTCCACAATTACATTTTTTGGGCACAGTCTTTTCATTGCTACTTCTAGCTCCTTCAAAATGTACCATTTTCGTTGCCCAAGATAAAATGCCTTTAGCCTCACACTGCCACTTCCGAATGATGTCTCATTCATATTAGTATTTAACGCAAGATTAAGGTACAATATAAGGCAGAGTAAAAGGATGAACATCGTTGTCACTATCAACAAGTTCAGGAGAATCTCAATTGCTACTCACAAACGGAGTCCAAAGATTGACACCGGCTTAAAAAAGGTGGTATAAAAGTCAGATTAATAAACTTTATAGGCGTTAGAGCAAAAGTATAAAATGTAGGGACTAAACTTGGTATTTTATGCTAAAATTCCGTTAGACTTAACAGAAAAAGTTACGAGAGTGGCCGATTTGAGCCGACTCAGAAACGTCAGTGGTTTATTTGGCCCAAAAAAAACCTTAGTGGGTGAATCGGCCAGCACAAAAACGTTAGTGGTTTATTCGTTATTTTTGCCGATCTGTCTGCCATGGCTATCATTTGTGGCTTAATTACGGTCCTTCAGGGATGAAACGTGTCAGTTGTACGCCACGGCTGCTGTGTTTCGTAAAAGAAATGGAAAAGGAAAAAACAACAAGTCGGCTGATGTTCTCTCTGGCTTCACTGCTCACGCAATTGATGAGCAAGGCCCTCTGTCCAGTGAATCGTCCAACTCTAATCTAATCTCCCTCCCAGTCACCTTCTCAGTTGGCCAAAACCCAAAAGGTGACTTTTTAACTGATTCTCTCCTGTTCTTCATTACTGAATCAACCCAATCAAATCACCAAGGGATTGGAAATTTCATTTCTCCACTCTTTATCAGGTCAGCCTCCTTTTAAAGTTTTCATTTTCTTTGTTTCCAACGCCCCAAAATCGAACTTCCAGAATTGGGGTTTGATTTGAACTTGGTTTTATGCATGTTTTTCTCCCAAATCAAATAGCTAACTCCGACCATGAACTTCCATTTCTTTGCTTCCTGCCTTTGATTTTATTATCTTGTCGGAGCTTCTGTTTTTATCGCCATGTGAAATGGATTCCACTAATTTGTTGTGACTAGTTGCTTTTCTGAAGACCCTTATTAGCGATGCAATTTACATTTAAACAATTCTAAACTTGCAGGGCTTGCATTGGCCACAAGAGAATTACGGTACCCTGTTTATGATTAAGGTTTCAGAATCGATGCATATTGGTCAATTTTGAGTTGGTTTTAAGCTGGTACTGCACACAATGAGTAGCATTAGGAAAGTTCGTAATCAATGTGATGAAGGAGATGCTGCTGGCGGATCCTCTGCAAGCCCCCGCCCTACTGACAACGCTGGTTATCTTGACCATGACATTGCTCATCTCACAAGGCTTAGATCAGGGCCCCATGAACTTCTGGGCCGATCTTTATCTGGTAAGGTGAAATTGCCGGTTTCGACTTTGAAGATGTTAGTTGGTCGAGAAGGAAATTGCACAGGGAGAGGTAGATTCTCATTGGCAGACAGTTGCCATGTTTTAAGCCGATACTTGCCGGTCCATGGTCCCTGCCGGGTTGATAGGATGAAAAGTCGAGCTTATGTGTCTCAGTTTTCAGCGGATGGCTCTCTATTTGTTGCTGGATTCCAGGTCTTATCTCATCTTCACTTGAATTTGGATGAAATAATGATTTTTGTTGAAACAATCCTCTTTGTACCCCAAGATTTTTTGTATTGACCTGCGTTCAGTTTAGTAACTTTATTCATATAATAGCATGTAAATCTCCAAATAGGGAAGTCAAATCCGAATATACAATGTGGATAACGGATGGAAAATACAAAAGGATATCATAGCAAAAAGCTTGAGATGGACAATTACAGATACGTCTCTGTCACCAGATCAACGGTTTCTTGTAAGTATTTTGCTTTCTTATTTTTCTGATTTTCTGCAGTGGTGTGAGAAAGTCTGAAAGGGAATTACATTAGTGCTAGGTGGGTTAGAGTTTTTCAGGGTAGTGTTGCTACGGTGTGTGCATTTTCATTTCCCCCTTGCCTTTTGGCTCACAAATCAAATTAAAACATAGTATCTCCTAGTTAATACCTTGGTGATCCTTAAACATTAGTACTACTACCTGCTGAATTTGTTTTGTTTAAATATCTTTGTAAAGGATTGTGGCTATGCTTTATGTTGTGCCAGTTACTCCCGTTAATGACTGATAATCTAGCTGAATATTTTAGTGTTTTTTTTTTTGTTGCCATATTCATTCACTTGAATATTTTTGTCTCAGGTCTATTCAAGTTTATCCCCGATTGTGCATATAGTAGATGTTGGATCTGCTGCAACAGAGTCAGTTGCTAATGTCACGGTACTGTTCAGCATTTTGTGTTGTGAATTCAATGTTTTGTTTCATCATAGAAGGTGAGGTTCTAAGGGCTTCTTCTTCTCTATGGTGTCCTTGGTAAAGAATGAGGGGAAACAAAAGAATAGATTATTTTCCGTTTTTTCTTGTGTAGAAAAATATGTAAATCTTGCTCCATTCAAGTACCTAGCTTCTGCGGTTCAGCTCATAAGCCTTAAAGTCCAGTCCTATGAACTCCCTGATTTGCTACGTGATTGAATATATGCAAGCCATTTGTTTCTCCAGCATTTCAGTTTGATGAGGTCTGTTCACTATGTCAGTTCTTGCCCTTTTCTATCCGGGACTTTTTCTTGCTTTCAGGAAATTCATGATGGTTTGAATTTTTCTATCTATTCCATGGATGAAGATGATGATCAAGATTTTGGGATCTTCTCTGTAAAATTTTCTACTGATGGAAGAGAACTTGTTGCTGCCACAAATGATGATGCAATATATGTTTATGATCTTGTGGCAAACAGGCGTACTCTTCGGATACCAGCTCATGAGGTAGGGAAACTCAATTTTATGTTGAGTCAATGTAATGTCTTTCTCTTCAACTATGAGACTTGGAACAAAATGCAATTTCTGTACAAACGTCGCCTCCCTTTTCTACAATTAAGTATCAAATTAGTAGCAGAAACTTGGGAACTTGTGAATGTTTACTCTTAAAACTGAAAGTTAATGCTTCTTATTGAGGCTATTCTGTTAAGCAAAAACCAAAAACCATTGGCGACAACCCCCTCTGGTAATTCAATTTTTGAAATGGGTGGGGAGGTAATCTCCACTCTACAAGTATAAATCATGAGCTCCACTTATTCATTTAAGCCAACTTCATTAATCTGTTTGTATACTTAATTTCACTGTTTACCACCTTGAGTTTGAGGGTACGTTAGAGATATTGAGAGTAATTGGTGTCGCTTGACCATGATTGAGAGTGATTAGCGGACAGTAATTGATTAGGTTATTCCTCCATTGAATCTATTTTTACCTTTTCCAGAGATTAGCGTTCATTTTCATGTGTTTCTCTAGTGTAAATTAGTGGTCGTACTATATTATTATGGAGCAACAGGCATGGTTTTGTCCTACAAATCAATTTTCTGCTCTATTATTTTTGTTTGTTTTGGACGGACATGATGTAAGTTAAACCTACAAAGTTCTGTACCTACTCAAGTTAGATTTTTAACCAAACAAGTAGCTATTTTTTTCCCTTTCAACCAATGTATATGGTAACTTGGAACTTTTGCCATCTATAAGTTGTTTTGATTTAGAAGTCAATTTTTTTTCTCTGCACGATGGTTTGTTATGGCAAATATGAAGTATTTAATTCTTGTTCCTTAGAAACATAATTATTGACAACTATTGTTTGGAGGGTTAATCAACCACTTGGAGATTATGGGTTAGATGGTTCACTAGATAACAATTAAGAAGAATTGCATTTATATTCATACCCCTCAGCCCACCTGCTGTACCTCTTCATTCATATCTAACAACCTCACTCCTTATGCTTTCACATTCTATGCATTCCTTTGTTCATTTATGTACTGGCTATTTGAGTTTGATTATTCTATTTTCAGCATGAAGAGCATATTTGAACGTATACATTCTTAACAAATTTATTTGATTTATAGTTTCACAAATTCTGACTTTTGAGATACTAAAGTCTCTTTGTGAGCAATTCTTGCAGTCTGATGTTAACACTGTATGCTTTGCTGATGAAAGTGGGCATCTCATGTACTCTGGAAGTGATGATGACCTCTGTAAGGTTAGTTTTTTCATCTTCTTCTGTAGGTTTTGGGATTCAAGACTGCTAACATTTTTCTTTTCTTGGCAATTGGCATCTGGTGTCGCCCCATCTGCTTCCCTAAGCCTCTTATTGATTTATGCAGGTGTGGGATAGGCGTTGCTTTGTCATTAATGGAAAAGCAGCTGGAGTCTTAAACGGGCATTTAGAAGGCATTACATTCATTGACAGCCATGGAGACGGGCGCTATTTGATTTCAAATGCAAAAGATCAGACAACCAAACTCTGGGATATACGAAAGATGTCTTCATCAGCCAGAGGGCAAGTTTCAGATCACCTCTCACACTCTTCTCTTTGTAGTTATGTTTGTGTGGTTGTCATCTACTAAAGCAAAGGTTTCAATCTCCATCCCCCCTTAGCCTTGCTCATTGTCTTAGGGAAAAGGGCATCCATATATTTGCCATTCATAACTTAAAATGAAACATATGTAACAGTACTAATTATTGAATATACTCTCTCTATTGCTATGCGCAAAGCTGTAACTGTTGTAAGCTAGTCAATGCTTCTGAGCTATAGTCTACTCATTTGCAAATTCTGTTTCCTTTTCATAGTTGTGTATCCTATCATCTTGTAGTTTAGGCAAAAGTAGCTTCTCGTTTCTTGAGCTGTGAATGTGTATAACCCTCTTCAAAGTACCCTGTACAAATCCTGTTCTTCTATTTGTTACTTTTTGGTCTGAACTCAAGTCTCTCCCATTTCATGGCTTTTTATCTTGGTGAATTTGCTCAATTCCTATTCCTCAATTGTTCCCTATGTATTCCTGTATCATTCCATATGCGGTTAGCATTTCATATGAAGGTATATCTGCTGAGCTGTCGGATTCATGTGCAATCAGAATAACTGATTTTTCTTTTGTTCTCCACGTTTGTTTGCTGTCATAGCTGACTGTATCTTATGGTGTATATTGAACTTGTTACATTTAGATACTGATTCTTATCCCTGCAACCAGTTATTCAAGGAGAAGAAGTCTGGACTGGGATTACAGACGGATGGATTACCCAGCCTATGTCAGGAAAAGAAAGCATCCCCATGATCAGTCGCTTGCTACATACAAAGGCCACTCCATATTGCGCACTTTGATTCGTTGTTACTTCTCTCCATTATATAGGTAAAGTAACCATCAGAGATGATATTGCTATGCAGTTTTTAAGTGACCAAGTTTGATTGTTTCTATGGAGAATTATCCAATTCAATCAAAAAAATAGTTGATTTCTTTTTCAAGGATGTTTTCTAATTTCTAACATTCTTTGTATGATAGTAGAAGCATTCCACCAGATAAATAGTGCTGTTTCAACGTCTAACTTGTACATTTGAGCTGTCACCATGACCTTAGAGATCCTAGCCTGATGCTATTCACTCATAACTTGAAAATAGTTACATTGGATGAGCTTTTGCATTCGATTCAGATTAAATATTGGATTATTGAATGCAATATTTTCATTTTTAGTGATTAATAACTCAACTTATATACCAATTGAAACTTTACACTTTAAGAAGTCAATAAGTATTTTTGAAATATTTTTTTTAGAAAAGTAAGTGTTTTTATTTATTTATTTTTTATTGAGATGGGTGCTGGAAAAATTCATAGAAGGATCAATTTCTTTCTAAAAAAATTTTGTTCAAGTGATTATTAGGTGGATAGAACATTAGGTTTTAAATGACATTGATTTTGGACAAAAAAATGAGAATAATGCATTATTTAATCCGTAAAAACTTTTCTTTTGTTTATTTGGTTGCTCATATTTCACTCTAAGTCACTCTTGACAGAAGCAAATCTTGTGTCAAAATTCTGAGCGGGTAATTTGACTGAGATTTGAAAATTTTGTTGATTTCTGTCCCCAATACTTCCCCAATACTTTTGGTATGCAACTTCTTTAGTAAGCATGACAATCTAGTTTATATGGTGAACATTTTTGCAGATTTTATGCCTCTGATTTTGTGAATTGCTTGTTGCAGCACTGGTCAGAAGTTCATATACACTGGCTCAACCGATGGTAGTGTTTATATCTATGATCTGGTAATTGTTGAGTTCTTAACTTGCTCATAATGATCAAGTGGGCAAATGAAACTATTTGTGACAATTTGTTGGGGCGACTGAGACCTTGCTTATTCCTTAGGGCTGCTTTTTGGCTGTAAAAATTACCTGGATTTCCTGTGATGTCGTGTTGCTTGTTAGTTTGGCTTCTACTGTTCTGGAACTGTACCACTTGGGAAAAAATGCTTTCAGAAGTAGTATATTCTTGTAGCAATGAAATCTTGCATGTTTAATTATATCTAACCATGTTCATTGTTACTTTATAGTTGCCCAGATGAAATAAGCTGTATTATACTGTCTATACTGTAGGTCAGTGGAGCTCAAGTTGCCAGACTTGAAGGTCATGAAAACTTGGTACGGGATTGTAATTGGCACCCCTATTATCCGATGATTGTCAGTTCTTCTTGGGATGGCCGTATTGCTCGATGGGAATTCCCTGGACCAGATTTTCCCTGAAGTTGTTAAGGTTTTTGTTGCACTTCACCTTGAATGTCTTACCGGTATTTAGAGTAGTCTTTAATAGATATAATGTTCACTTGGTGCTGGAAGTGCGAGATTGCATGCTTCCTTTTGTTATCACAGTCAAAATGTAGACGAAAAATAACGGCTTAAATTATTTTGTTTATTTTGTACAACACTTTCATGTAACTACAAAACCACAGAAGAATAAGAGATCATGTAGGGGATGGGCTTTCATTAACATGAAAAAGTTTAAGGCGTTCACTGAGTCTGAACGTGAAGATTATGGGATTTCTTCAACACTTTGCATTAGAATATGCTGAAACAGCTGCTGCTGTCCACTTCTTCTGAGCAGGCAAGAGACAGGCCCAAAAGATGTGGATTGACCTGTGTGCTTCGCATCTTCATCATGGAATTGTTTAATCAGCAGGTGAAGATAGAGATTAATGGTTTGGTGATTTGCTCACCTTCTCATTCTTTATTCTTATTGTCTTAGCTGATGGACGACATTTTCCTTATTTATTTATGACTTCAAATGCAACGAAATGTAACATGTCAGCTAGGAACGCTTGTGCTCCTGGTTAGGACCATGCCAAGCATGCTGGCAAGAGGCAACAACCTTGCCTGATGCTGCATTGGATTTGTCGTCCTTTTTGATGTTCTTGTTTTAGTATGCTTCGATAAGATATACAGAATTGTCATATTGTCATGGATCCTTTGTTCTGTGCATTTCCCCCGCCCCCCTTAGATATATTTTTGTCACTTGAACTTTTGAAAAACAACCATGTAAAAGAAACTGAAATTTGAGCGGAGGGTTTGATGGAGCTCAGCAAGAAGACAACAAAATTGATTTCAAATACAGAAATCTAGCTTCATCTTCAAAGAAGCAGCAAGAAAAACGCAAGCTCCTTAACTAGTTTAATCTGTTTTGGCAAAGATCAGCAATAGAACTGACAGCCTGATAGCTAATGACAAGGACAACAACTAGAGCTTGGATAAAAACCAAAGCCTTAGAAGCTCATTTCCAGCACTGGTACCGGCACACCGGCCGCCACAATTTGCTGCTCCAGCTGCAAATGAAGTGAACAGAAATTTCATCAGGCAGGAGGGCAAAACAAAAGAAAGAACTTGTAGTTGTAGGCAAGAAAATGGCTCACCCTGAACATGGTTTCGAGCTTGTTCTTCAGGAGGAAATACTCATGCTTCACTTGTTGCAGGCATCTCACACACCTGAGATTAATTTTTACGTAAATGTCTCGTGTACTAGGAAGAGGAAAATCCCAAACTCAGCGGAGGAGGAGAAGAATGTTTCGGCGGAAAGGAAGTAATTACTCACCCGTCTAAGTTCTGCTCCTCACAGGAGCCGCGGAAAGCCATGCAGGCAGATTTAACTCTCTGTGCACCTACGCTGTCCATCATTCCACAAACCAGTTCTTGTCAAAACACAAGGAAAATGCCAACTTTCACTTGTACTTATTGATTCTTTTCTTTTCCAAACTTGGAACTTCAAGTCTTTTTCCCCTTTACATGTTTTGAGTAACAGAATTTTCTGACACTGAAATTGGGAGATTAAGTGGAAATCACCTGGCGCTGCTGCCTTTGAACTGATGAACATATGCATCAACTTTTTTGAAGTCCACATTTTGCTCGTCTCTATAATAACAGAACCAAAGAGAATCAAATACCCAATCACATACACCTAAATTAGTAAGGTCTTAGCTCACCTTCTTGGTTGCTTTTCCTAAAAGAAATCCCACAAATTAAGCAAACATGACTTAGGATAAGCAAAAATATAAACGAAAGAAGAACGGGGAGGTGGAATGGGACTCTTACAGAATGGAGGTAAGTTCACTGAGAAGCTTTTCAGAATCTTCAAAGAAGACGGAGACAATTTCAACCACAAACTCTGGGTTACTCTCATCTTGCAACTGCTGAAGCTGCAAGAACTGACTGTCCAGGAAGCCCTTCTTTCACCAACCACCAAAAAAAAAAGAAAAGAAAAGAAAAGATCAAACCTTTGAACAAAACAAAAGAAACCCAGAAGGAAAGTTTTCGAGTTTACCTCGAAAAACAAGGATTTCATGTAATCAACCAAGCTTCTCTGCATCTGAGCCACCTCCATAGCTTCCCCCTTCTAGCCAATCAGAGGCACAGCAACGCAATGAGCTAGAACCAAGAAGAGGTGGGGAGAGGACGGGGGGTTTTAATTCTAGATCTGAAGTAAAATATTGCAGGATTCTGAGCAAAGCAATATTTTTTTTAAAGGATAAAAAAAGGAGGGGGTTGACGATGAGAAAATAACACGTTTGAAGAGATTAGGTCGAATTGAATGAATGGGAGGCGAATCCAAAAACTTTTCTTGCGATGCCAGTTCACAAAGCAAACCTGCTTTTTTAACCTTTTGCTCTTTGGCTTCATGCTTTTTCTCTAATGATTTAGAGCTTTTCTCTAAGTATCAATAATTCACAGAATCAGAGAATCTTATCATGGTCGGCAATCCCCAGCTCTTGTACTATTTCTTGTTCAGATCAGTCTTCTCATACCCGGATTCACCCATCTTTAGTTCTTGTCTTTTGTGGGGGTTTTTTGTTTTTAAAAAAACTTTCTTTAATTCATTTCTGCCTCCCGTCTGCACCAAGTCTTCTTTCTAGTCCCTACTCAGCCCAGATCGCTCCTAAAAGTTACACATGCTTGGACGACCAAAATTTTCAAATCACTCATGCGTAATGAGCGGACATTTTTCAAGAAAATGGTTGTTTCCTGTGTAAAATAGTAATTTTTCTGTCTCATAATAGATAAATGAAAATACTGGAACACTGTTAATGAGCACCATCAACATTTCACACCTATTTCAATTTATGTATTCGCCCATATCCATGCTTCAAATTTTCAAATCTTACCAAAAATCATTGTTTCTGTTATATGACAATGGGAAAAAAAATAAATATATAAATAAATAAAATTTGATAGTTTTTCATACTTAACTCATCAACCAAAAAAATCATGAAAAGGTAATAAAGTCAACAAACCGTCTCTCTTTCTCTCTTTTTGTGAATTGTTTAATATTGCTTTTTTAGGAGAAAGAATTTCTTGATTTTTGTTGATAATAGCCAATTTCTCATCTAAAGAGACCATTTTTTAGAACTTTGTCTTCTATCGAGATTGCCCTTGAAGCCAACCATAAATAATTTGCTCCTTATAACGAACAATTAGAGAATTCTTAGTGGTTTCTTTAAATATGTATTGTGAATTTTTAATTTTGTCTTGCTCCGAATCCATCATAACCCACTTGATCAAGCTGATGATCTCTTAACTTAAGGGAGCTTTGCGTTGGGCTGGATTGATTAAAGAGAGAAAAGGATACAATCGGGAAAAGAAAAAATAATTTTAAATTGGTACAAATGTTCAAATAAAAATAGTCCAACACTGGTAGTATTTGACGGTATTTCATTTTGGTGGTGCACGTAGCAATACTAATAGATAAAATGCTTCTTTGGATACAGAGATTAATGTGTATATAATTTTTGTTATTTTTTTTTATTTTGCCCATGAAACTAAAATTTTTTTTTTTGAATTTTGTGTAGTGAGAGATTGAGTAATAATTAAAATTTTTTTTTTGGTTTTGTTCAGTGAGATATTGAGTGAAGATTAAAAAAAAATTATTGAATTTTGTGTAGTGAGAGTTTAAATATGGGTAAAAAGGTAAACTGATTTTTTAAAAGTTTTTATAAGAGAAAATATTTTAACTTTTTTAGAATATATAAAAAAATATTTTCTTTTTATTTACATTGAGACGAAGGGAATATTACGAGTCATTAGAGGGTAAGAAAGGCAAATTTAATACTATTATTATTTGTGTTTGACGACATTAACAATTAATATGGTTAATGAGGAACATATTCTTTTTATAATGATTTTAGAGCTTTTCTCCGAGTATCAATAATTCACAGAACCATAGAATCTTATCACAGTCGGCAATCCCCAGCCCCTGTACTGTTTCTTTTTCACATCAGTCTTCTCATCCCCGGTCCGCATTCGCCCAGAGTTCTGGTCTTTTGCGGGTTTTTTTTTTAAACTTCCTTTAATTCATTTTTGCCTCCGTCCGCACCAAGTCTTCTTTCTGGTCCCTAGACTCCCTGCTCAGCCCAGAATTACAGATGGGGGGACAATCAAAATTTTAAAATCACTCATGCGTAATGAGCGGGCATTTTTAAAGAAAACGGCTGTTTTCTATATAAAATAGTATTACAAGTCATTAAAGCATAAGAAAGACAAATTTACTACTATTATTATTTGTGTTTCAGGACATTAACAATTAATATGGTTAATGGAGAACATATTCTTTTTATAACTAGAATATTCTGTTAAATGATTTCTGTGAAATAACACATGTATCTCATTTACACTTAATCTAATTAACCAACTAACCATTTTTGTATGAAATCCATGAGGAAGTACTTTGAAATGATGTGTTTTTGAATTTTTGTCTCTTTCGATCAAATCAATCAATCAAAGTTGATCCTTTATTTTTGGTAAATAATCAGAATTGATTAGCTTTAGCAATTGGCATATAAGTTACCTAACATGTCAAAGAACAATAGCGATAAAGTGAAAGCCGTAGTATAAAAAAATATTATATTTTAAAATTTAAGTAAGTAAAAATGTTATAAAATTAAAAGTGAAAATAATAATTAAGAGCGGGAGCGTAAGAGTGCAGTAGCAGCAATTAAAATAAAAGAATTATGTTATTTAGATTGATACCATTCTAACAAAAAAAAAAAAAAGGATAAAAAGTAGCAAGGATGTGGCACTGGCAGGAGTTTGGGCCAATTAAGCCCAATTTCGGTTGACAAATCATTTTGGGTTGGGGTTTCAAAGTCAACAGCTACCCTCGAAACCTTCGAGTTGAGCAGCGGAAGCGGCAGGTAAAGAGATGCTGGCAGAAATGCAAAGCTCTTTGGTCTGCAACTGAGTTATTGCGACGAGTGCTTGCCACTGCATCCAACTCACATTTCCATGCCAGTGTCAGTGCCCAATTAAATTGCCACAAAATCTCTCAGTTTTGGGTTGCAAAAGTGCAGCGAAATAGAGTCTTTTAAATAAGTTATTTTTTCTACAAGCCTTTTTAATGGTAGTCGCAAATTTTCTCTCAAATGAAGAAGTTGGTAGCATATATATATACGTAAAATAACAATAGCCGATAGCTGCTATTAATTTGTCTCGAAACACAAATATTAGTAACAAATTTGTCCTTTTTCCTTGTCAAAGTTAAAAGAAGATCTTTCACAAAAATAAAAGAGTAAAGGACTGGAAGAGACATGTTGAATCATTATAGGCTAATAAAAATCCCTTCAACAACATTCAAAGTTCAAACTATTTCCCGGACTTCTTTAATTACGTAAACATAGAGATTTGTCATTTGGGCTAAACATATTCAAGAAAATATATTTTTAAATCAATATCCAAGCCTTCAATTGCACAATCCTAAAGAGATTTTGAAAAAGCATTCAAGTATAGAACCTTTCTCTAAAAGTTATGAGCATTTGGTCTATTGATATTTCTGTATAGCTTTTTGGTCGGGTAGGTGTATAGCCAATAAATTAATAGAGAATCCTTATCAATTTCCCTTTTGAAAATTGCTCTTTTTACATAGCCATGGAAATGGAATACAAATATATCGCATCTAAACCTAAATGAGCCGCAGACTAGTTGGGAATTTATCCTCCACTCCACTCCAAACTTTATGCTTTTCGTTGAAAAATTACAAGATAATTGTTGGCATCTAAAACTACCAGTCATTTAATCAAGCAAGTTGTTTATAAAATTGAAGGTTATGATTTATTTGTGACTACATGCCCAAGATGATAACATTTTCAAAATTACTACCGTAAAATGAAATAAGTCAAATGGTGGAAGTATATATACCTCCAAAGATCCTTTCATTTTTATTTTGGTGCACAAATGCTGATAAAAAAGAGAGACAGAAAAAAAAAAAAAGAGTTTACGGGAAACATAAGACAACTCCACGTTGATGGAAGAAGCAGATGGTGCCCAAATCCAGTACGAATTAAGTGACCCTTTTTTTGTGATGTTACAGGTTTTTGTTATGGAAGATTGTTTCGTTTGTTACAGGTTTTAGCAGGTATGAGGTATGGAAGACTCGTGCATTGCAGTGGTCATATAATGTCACAACTTTAAATAAAATAATAATAATAAAAAATAATAAAAATAATTTGGGGGCCAAGAGAGAAAATGTAAAAACTTTAGGCATTAAGAATTTAATAATTGATTGAGGAAAAGTTAAGGAAAAAAAAGTCTTATTTCACTAAAAAAATAAATAAACAATGGTGACCAATATTTTAGTTTAGAAAAAAAAAAAAAGAACCAAGAGATTAAACAAAAACACTATAATTTATTAAACTCAGGATCTAATATAAAAAACGGAAATAATATAGGGACTGGAAATGTGTTTCATAAAAAAGAAAAGTGAAATTAGGAGAATAGCAAGATCGACCCTCAAAAAGATATTTTCATTCAAAAATTTCACCAACCTTCCAAAAGAAGCAATCCAACCCAACATAAAAAAAGAAAAAAAGAAAAGGACAGGCAACAGAGCGGGTCACAACCCAGCCCAACACCGAAGGGCAAAAGCAAAAAGAAACTATAGTTTATTGTAGGTAAAACGGTGGTTAAAATATAGAGAGTTTTTTTAGGCGCACTTTGTAGCAAACATTTTTTATATAAATTTTGACATTAAAACAAATGCCGATAATAAATAATTAAAAAATTCTCATTCATAAATGAATGTTAATCAATTAAATTTTGCTTCATTTTAATTTTGGGTTGGGTTTTCTTTATGATATGTTCTTATTATTAAAATGATTAATTGTGATCAAAACATAATTCTATAAAATATAACACTACATGTGTTTCGAAATGATAAATATTTTTTGTCATCAAAAAATAATTCACTAAAAAGTTTCATCTCTTATTAATTTCAATTTCAATTTTTAATATCGATAAGAAATTTATTTAGTAAAATTCACTCAAAAGCTTTAGAGTTTAATAAAGTAATTTGATCCATCGATCCATAATTGTTAAAATTGAAAATGAATATGAAACTTAACATTGTACATGTTTTGAAATGATAGATAAAATTTTTCATTAAAAATCAATTCACTAAAAAATTTTATCTCCTATTAACTGAAATTTTAATTTTTAATATTCTTTATGAATTTATTTAGAAAAATCCATCTTCAATTTATTTATCTTTTTTTAACCTTTATTAAGTCAATTATTAAAACCTTAATGTCAAAAGTTATGTCTTCAAACTAAAGAAATAAACCATGATTACCAAGATTTTGCTTTAGAAAACAATAAATAAAAAAAATTAGAGATAAAGAGAACAAATTATGCTCACCAATGTCTTTTCTTAGAAAATAGTACATAAAACAACAACAAAAAAAAGCCTGGGATGAAGGGAGCAAATAGAAGAGGTAGACTAATAGTTATAAAATTTGGGGACCAAAATATAACACTGATGTAAATTCGAGCCTAAAATGGAAGCATTAGAAAGTTAGGGACTGAAACCGTGTTTTCACCGAAACAACACATGAAACAGATTGAAAGCGTAAAATTGCAACACAGATCCTCATGAAATTCAGTGACTTGAAAAAAGAGGATCAAACTATAAAAAAAGCAAATCGTATCCGGAAAAACAAAAAAAAACGACGACCGCAAAAAAAAAAAAAAAAAACTGATAAGGGGCAAAACGGTAAAGGCACTGTTTTTACTGTTCATTTGAACAGTACCCGAACACGGGTTTTAGTAGACAGTATAATTCGTCATTATGCTGTAGTGTTTTTTATGGCTGTCTCTTGGTTGTATTTTTGTGGTTCCTCGCTCCTCTCAAATATGCTATTGCTAGTGCCAGGCACATAAACTGATGGCTAGGCAGCAATGTGATATGTCCTGAACCAAGCCCCATGTTTAGTCATTTCTGGGTTTGCACCTCTTCGGGTAGATTAGGTTTTGCTTTCGTTATTTTTGGATATGTGAGTGCTTACACTAGCCACCATTATTGCAATATATAATATGTTTTGTTTATCATGTTGTTGTTGGTTTTTGTTAGATAAGAAAGTCTTTGATATCTGGTTATCACATGGATCATGTAGGTTGTACTGCAACCAAGTAGGTGCTGGGCACATTCTAATGGTTCATTTGGTTGAGGGCAAGCAGAATCCTTTTCCGGAATCCTTTGATCTATTTGGTTTGATTTATTAATTTTGTAGTGGTTAGAAAGACAAGCTGATGCTTGAATTTGGCTTATGTATTGACCATGTCTAAACTTTGGATTTGGGATCAAGTTGGCTCCAGTCTCAGGTAAGATGAGATGATGGGTTGCAATGCATCCATTTGGATAACCTGGCAGAGATCGCTAATTCTTTTCTCATTTGGAGATAATCTATTATTAATAGCTGTATTTGAAATAACTCTTGGACTTTTAACAAATAAAAGAAGGATGATGGAGCTTTCATCCTCAACATGTCATTGAAATTGGTCCTCCCAATGCTTGTTCAAAGAATGTTGCTTCTTTTGGTTTCTAGAACTAGAAACACTGGCAACCGGCCACATATATCAGCAACATTTGTAAGTTATTACAATGTAATGGAGGCACCATTGAAGCACTTATTTCCGGTTGTTACACTTAATTCCATTGGTTAAAATGCAACCTGTGATTGCCCGAAATATAAGAGGCAGTGTTGCCCAAAAGAACAACAGAGTTTTATTAACTCAATCATGGAGGCTTCTTCTAGCTAGGGCTGATGGGGGACTACTAGTCCAATCTATTGATCTCACCTCCCTTTTACACTGCTTTGCTATAGAATCAGCTCAAAGACTGGAGCATGTAGAGACTACATTAATTTTACAAGAGAAGAAACGATCCCTAATTCTCTGTATGTCAGCTATGAATCTGATAGGATCAATCCACCAAAAGATGCTTTTCTATTCACGGCATTAAGAAGCACCTTACAGTTTCAACTTCAATTTCATAAGTCCTAAATTATCTATCTTGACGTTGATTCTCATTTGCTGCCTAATATTAACACACTTTCAGGCAAAATGGGGTGCCTGGAAAGAAAAATTGTAACCTTACTTCCTAAAGCATTTGCAGCTTATTCTGGTAAGTTTAAGGAGGCTATGGAAGAAGCAAAGAACAAAGGATTCGAACCTTGCAATATTAGTTTTATTTGGGCTGTTAATGTGTTCGAGAAAATCCGACCTGTAGCGGGAGTTACATATCTTCAGAAAATGGGATTTGAGCAACTGTAACCCTTGCAATTTTGAGAGGCTATAATGCTGCTAACCTGTAACCCTTAAACTCAATAGATCATCACTGGATGGATGGGTTTTGAGCAACTGAAAATGATACTACGACATTCCTGTGATGTTCACTACTGGTTCTTTTGTCAGATGCTTTAGGTTCCATAAGAATTACAATTCCAGGATGTTTAGCCCTTATTTCCTATCGTCGTTACTGGCCAGTTAAATTGTAGGTTCAATGCGAAAAGTTTAGTTCTCCGACTTCAGGAACATCTTCGTGGGTTTTCTTAGTTGATGGAGAGTGAATTTGTTTCCCCACTGTGTATTTATATTTCCCGATTACACAGATTTGACATTCTGTACAATCCTGTATATGTCCTTTAATTTGTAACATCCTGCTTATGGAGTTGTTGTCAACAGGCTACTTTTGGCTATATTTGTCATGCGATATAAGAAAAAAAGAATTTAAGCGGAAGCTGGGAGAAAGAAAATGGAGAATAATGGATATGACCTGCTGATGCTGGATTAAACCAGTTCACATATAACTTGGGAGACCTCCAATTCTGTGTTTTCCGAAGGCGAACAAACAAAAACTAATATAGTACAGATGTTCATTCACTCTTTTATACTGCTTTGGTTCCTATGTTCTTTGTGTCTTTCTGAAGTTCTCTGTTTCTACATCTGTCGGTTTCTCATGTAAATCAATCTCATCTTTATCACTGGAGTCTAGAGGACTCTCCATTTGAATGCTCATCTCATTCAGGTACTCAGTCGAATTGTAGTCTCCATCATCTACTTCATCTAGTAAACTGGAGTAACTCCTCGGTTGCGATAAATTCTGCTGTTCTTTCATCATTTCCAAAGTGGCTGGGTCACCCTTTAGCATCTCTAGAGCCTGCTTATTTGCAGGTCAGAGCCAATCCGTTGATTAGAGTTGTATTTCTTTTTAATCTGGTTTTGTCTTGATATCTATAGTACTACAGGTATACAGGTAAAAGACATGCCTGTTTCATTTGGGGCCGTTGTATAGCAGAGTGATTTATGCACATGGAAGCTGTGAAGACAGCAAGGTTGAGCTGTTCCGGGTCATAGTTATTTCCAAGAGCTGGATCAACGAGCTCCTTGATGTTGTTGTTTTGGATTAAAGGTTTGGCCTGAAAGGTAGTTGTTCACAGCAACTTAAGGAAAGCTGGGCTTTCGTAGGACAATTCGGGTAGCAAATCGCAGGAATACATACCCACATAACAAGGCTTTGCTGTGAATTGTCTATAGCTTGCCTCCCGGTGATGAGCTCTAGTAGAAGCACTCCATAAGCATATACATCTGTCTTTTCATCGACGATTCCATGCATGAAGAACTCGGGAGGAAGATAACTGCCTCAGAAAATTGAATCAAGAGACTATAGTTGATACATGAAATGAGCGAATCAGTGTAGGATTAATTGGAAAAGATTGTCTGCTGAATTGCATGTACCCGATTGTTCCTTCTATTTGTGAAACAATGTGATGAGTCCATTGATCTGGCAACCACTTCGCTAGCCCGAAATCAGAAATCTGATCAAGGTTTAGAAGTTGAGTGCCGGGGAGGCGCATTTAATGGCAAAACACAGTCCATCTCTTGCGTTTTCAGATAACTTAGCATGCAAGGTACATTACCTGGGCATCGAAGTCCTCGGTGAGCAATATATTAGAGGCCTTGATATCTTTATGTATGATTCTCCTTTGACACCCTTCATGGAGATATTTGAGGCCCTTGGCTGTCCCGATTGCAACCTTGAATCTTATTTCCCAGCTCAGCCTCTCCTTTCGCCCTACATAGAATCAAGAAACAGTGTATTCCTTGGCTGAAAAGGAGATTGCCATAGAGATTGATTTTAAGTGACTTGTGAAACAAGAAAGAGACCATAAAGCATTGAAGACAGACTCCCGTGTGGAGAAAGTTGAAGAATAAGGTGCATTCCTCCCTCAACCCCATAACCAATTAGCTTGGCAATATTAGGATGATCAACATGAGCAATGATCCCAAGCTCAGACAAGTAATCCACCGTCATTTCTTCTGCAGAACCTTTCGTCAGCTTCTTAATCGCGACGAATCGCCCATCTTGCAGCTCTCCCTTGTAAACCTCTGCATAGCCTCCTTGCCCGATCAAGTTTTCTGCACAAAGAGACACAGAACGGGAAGCCAAAATCGTTGTTAGAGAATGTGGCATGCAATTGGAGGAGAAGGGAAAATTAGACAAGTATATACCTTGGCTGAAATTGTTGGTTGCCTTCTGGAGCTCAGAGAGAGGGAAATTCTTCCAAGAGGATTTGAGGTGGCACAAATTGGCATCCAGGGAAGAGGATATTTCTGGCCGGACTGTTTTGGCCTTCTTCTTAGTACTGGCTTTCTTGGAGCCACCCTTGGATGGGCCCGGAAACCGCACTGGCTTGGTGACAAAGCGAATGAAACCGCCCCATGGACCATGTTCGCTGTCGGAGTCGGATGAAGTGCTGGTCTCAGAATCCCCATGAGGTCCCCCTGGCGATTCATCTTCTCCTAACAGGGACGGTGTTGCTGCCACCCCCGATTGGCGATCTCCGGAGGGGCTCAATGGTCCGGACTCTTAACGTTATACACAATAAAACAATGAAAAGGCATGAGAAATCCAAACGTAGCGAAGAGCAGGAAGGTGGTAAGGAGGCAAACATATATAACATTTCTTGTTCGCCTACCAAGTGATTGAAAGGAATCAGAAGAGGCAGGTTCTGGTATTGCCACAACAGGCGAATCCACCTTCTCTTTCTCATGTTTGGCTTTGGCATTGTCGCAAGAACCATGGCTGCGGACATATGGCACATGCCCACGAACCGAGGACATTATTACGTTGAAAGAAAACATTCATTATAATTGTATTAAACTGCAATTAATTAGATGTTGATCAAGTGTCGTTGGATATGATTAATCAGCGGAGCCCGGAAGAAGAAGAAGAAGGAGGAGGAGGAGGTTCAGGGACATGTTCCATGGAAATGTGAGACAGAGTGGCGGTCCAAGGGAAACAAGAGACGGACCAAGGCCGAAGTTGCGGTTGGCAGCGTTTCCAGTTTCTGCTTTCTCATAATAATTTTTTCATACCTCAATTAAGTGCCCCTGATTCGGCCTTTTTTCTTGTCTTTTATTCTTTTTGCCTTTTTTTGGCTCAACTGATTCACCAACTACGACGTACAAAAACTGTTTAGTTTATAAGGATGTACAAGGTTTAAATCTATTGATGTTCATCCATCCATAAAATATGGGGAAAAAAAAAAAAGAAAAAAAAGGACCATCCGTCATCTGTGTCTTCTCATCATATTGATGCATTGTATTTGACATTTTAAAACTGAACCAAAAAATAATGGAGCTTGTGATTGTTATTAAGAAATCCGTGATTCAATCCTCATTCCCTCTTAACTTGCCACCTATATACCTAAAGAAATTGTCTATTCAAGTGAATACATAAGGGTTTAAATGTGATCATTTCATTTTTAATGGTTTGCGGAGTCTATATAGATAATCAGATTTATATTGAAATTTCCCTCCCACATAGTATGTATTTTTTTTTTTCAAATACACCCTAATATCTGATAGTTATATTGCTCTACGACTAAAGCCACCGGTCCTCATTTATGGGAGAAGCTCCCCCAAAAACATATTTCTCCATTCACAAAGCATGTATATGAGACCTTGCATAAGGGAGGAGGAGCTCTCCACCACTTCACTTTCCATATCAATTATATTGCTGACACATGCCGCCAACCTCTTTAAGAATTCTCAAAATCCTTGGAAAATAAGATTGCTTGAGAGTAACATTTTAGAAAGTAATAATTCACAACTTTTAAAGACTACAATTTGTCGGCATCAATAATAGTTGAGAAAATAATTCCTTAGATTTTTTATGTTCGTTAATTTAGTGAGTATACTTCAAGGACAATAGGTACAATTTAGCCAAAGAGTTTTTTTTAATGAAATAGCCATAGCCCATAGTTACAATCTAATTATATATATATAAAGCAGAATACTCTTTAAGTCTTGTTTAGTCTTTTCCTCAATTGCTAACCTTACCAATTGACCTATGTCCATTTTAAACTCTATTTTATTTTCACCCAAACTATATCTACTTGGAAAAAATGAAAATCCCAAATTACCCTTCATTAAAAGTAACGAAATAATTAACACCATTAAATCAATTATTTAATTGGACTGTGTAGAGGTCCCCATTACAATTCACTGTTTGAGTTGCAGCGACATAATGATCTGCTTCCATACCATTTGTACGTCTCCATATCTTGATCATACGTGCAGCATGAGAAACATGCCAAAATATGCATACTATGTTCATCATAGGTCCATCATCACTCATAACCCGAAGCACTATTCTTCAATTTCTGGATCTCCTTCAAGACACTTGACGGGAAAGGTAAGGCCAATATTCCACTATGCTTTTATAACAATTTATAATAAAATATAGATCAAACAATTTGTCTGAATCACATTCTCTGCCACGGATAAACTAGCCTTGCATCACTCTTCCCACTTGCAAATTTTGCAAAATCATCAGACATGGTTTGTGCTTAAAATAATCTGTTTTATTTTTCCATTTCATAAAAATTGTGATCAAAATCATCATCTGAACATGCTTTTATTTTATGTTGAAACCATTATTTACGTTGAATGTAAATTTTGATAAATAAATAGAAACCAAACAAATTGAACAAACCAAAAAACTTTTTTGTCAGCTCCGAAGGCGAAGGGAAGATGATATCCTAGCATGCACAGAGGAAAGCTCAATGTTCAAACACAGAGAAAATGAGGTTAAAGTTGCAAAAGAAATATGACACAAATAAGAAGATCGCAGAAATCACATCGGGATTCTATGGTTTCAAATGCTTTCATGGAAAAAAAGGAATTACGAATTTTATGGTAGAGAGTTGTGGATTGACAAAAAAAAACCTAGATCTAAAAGATTTTGAAACTTCTGGAAAAAGACATAGTGAACAGTGGACGGAAACAACATCAGCAGGGAAGCCTAAGCATCTGACACCGTGCCATTGAAGAAAATAAGGAAAATACTAGGTCATGCGTGGCTGCAAGAAATCGTCTTCGCAATGATCAACCAGGATGATGATACCACTGTAAAGGTAGATAGGAGAAACAAGAAAAAAAAATCAGGACAGAGTTGTAGATCGTTATAAAGGAAACCTTGATCTGAAAGATTTTAAGACTTCAAGGAAAAAAATGCCATAGATGAAGGCCACAAACCTCATCAGCCAGATGGAGCCTAATAAACTGGTCGATGGAAATATTGACCAAGGCGTCGCAGTTGAAGATCTGGAGAAACCTAGATAATGACCTCTGAGGATGCCAGAAACTTTATCGGCTGAGAGAGTCTTAGCTTCTGGCACGGTGGCACTTATGAATATCAGGAAAATTTTCCAGAATCTGACCAAGAATGGCTATAAGAAATCATATTTGCGGCGGCTGTCACTACTCCTCCTAAAAGCTAGAGAGAAGCATGAGAAAGAAAAATTTAGAGTGAAATGAGAAATTAGGAAAGATTTTTCGGGTGTATATAAGTCATCATGTAATTACGTTTTTGTCCTTAAATTCAACAATAATAATAGTCTTTTAATTTCTTGCTTTTACTGATTAGTTCATGAGATTTGGAAAAAAGAATGATTGTGTACACTTAGACATTTCCTTTTGAAAAAGATAATTACTGTATGCTAGTATCTTTAAAATATAAATTTTTTGTATGCATAAAATATAAAGCTCAAACATTCTGGTACCGTAAAATTTAAAAAGTGTTTTAGATTGTAATAAAAAATATATATTATATATTTATTAATTATTAATCTATGTATACATATATTGTAAATACTGAACATCAATGGCTATAAATCAAATAACAAAAAACACAACAAATTTATCATGTCTTCAATGTAGGGCGTTACTCTTTTTTATGCTTTTCTTCAACTGGGCCCTTTTGTATTTAACAGATATAGCTTCGATCCAAATAAATTTTTTTGACCTATTGGGTCATTCTATCTAAATCTACATTTTAGTATTTTCGTTTTAGATATAATATATAAGTATTGTTTCAATAATAAAGAAGATAATATTTCGCAACACGGCCTAAAATGTTTTACATTAAACTAGGACTAGGCCCATGTATTTCGACCCATATTGGGCCGACTTCATTTTGAATTTTTATATTTTCTATCTTCGTTTTTAAGGGCAATGATAAAAAAAATATATTACTTGCTAAAAATACAAATGCACATGACATTCCAGGGGAAAACACACTACATATCACAATTTAGATACGTTGAATTCCTTCCTACATTTCTTGCTAGCTCGCATTTTTTTTATCATTTTATTTTTTGGGCTATTCGGGCCGAAACCCAACAATTGGGTTAAGAATCCTTTCGTTTATAAATCTTTGCTATATGAGCCAAACTAATATTAAGAATAAGACACCTTAACTTTTATTTTCAAGTAAAAATTATTATTGGAAAAATGAATTTATAAACCATAGTTATACTCAATATTACCATACATTAATTGGTTATAAATAAAAAATTCTTTAATTACGGCAACTTATTCCGGCTCATAATGGACCCAATACACTTTAAATTTTTTACAAGCTTTAATTTTTTTACCTTTTAACATTTTCGTCATTTGTGTACAATTTATACCGGCCAAGGCCCTATCCGTTGTTATCAGTTTTTTTTATTTAAGTGGGCCCATTATTCTTTTAACCTTTGGCCTATATTATACTTAAATATTTTAAAGAATATTTTATTCGTAAATAATAAAAAGAACAATTTTGACCCATATATATTTTTAAACAAAAAGGTTTGACGCAAAGTTCTTTAAAAAATTTACTATTCACAGCAATTAATATATAATTTATTATTTTCAACTTTTTAGAGTATAAATGAAAAATCTTTATATATAAATAATAAATAGAGACTTATAATTTCTAAATATATTTTTAAAATTTTTTTAATAAATAATAATATGAATAAATTAAAGTCAAATTTAAGTAAAAAAATGTAATATTTCAAAAAATATGAGATGGAGATAGTAATATTTAATTTATTTGGGCCTCCCAAGCGGAAACACAAGCAATTGGGTCAACACTCCTTTCCTCTTACAAATCTGGCCCATTGTACTTTTTTTAAAAAAATGTTTGATTTATTTTTTTTTTCAGAAAAAAAGTAATATGGGCCCAACTAATATTAAAAATAAGAATGGGACTTAACTTTTATTTTCAGTTTTTAGTATTATTATGTAATAAACAAATTGTTGGGGTATTTTATCATTACATATTTGAATTGTTGGTTTTATTGTAATATGTTTTATAGCAATATCTTTTATAAAATTTTAATATTTATACATTTGGGGAGTTCACTATCACTTGGAATCCCCCTTGAAAATGTTGGATATATAAATTAGTACTTTTTTATTCAAGTTGATTCAAGTTGAGTGAATTTTCAACTTTATGTTAGGTTAGACTAAGTTTATTTATGTTTGAGACAGAATAAGTCAAGTTATTTTCACATTTTACCAGATTTTTTTTTCATATTTCAAAAGAACTTTGAACCGTTAATTCAAATTTTTATCTAACTTTAGGTTGATCCATCATCTTAGTTATCATAAAAAAAATTAGTGAACTTGATAATATAATATAATAATGGATTTTTTAATATATAATATAAGTTTGTTCGAATTTTTTTGTTATTAGTTGTGCTAAATTATTGTATGTCACTATAACTTATGGATAAAGTCTCATTAACAAATCTTTTATAGTAGATGTACAAGTATTTATCACTTTTTTTTATCAATTTAAAAATGTAAACTCCAATTCTAACATTCTTATTATTTAATTTTTACTTTTAATTTTTTCACTCCAACTTTTTAAATCCTTTGACAATGCAATGTTAAAGACTTTAACTCAATTAACTGGGTCTTATCTAAGCTTAAGTACCCATTGGACTTTTTATGGTCATAACTTTTTGGTCAATTTCATAACGGTATAATATAGTGGGTTTTTTTTTCATATATAATATAAGTTTTTTCTGATTTTTTGTTATTATTTGTTCAAAATTATTATATATTATCATGAATGAAAAAAAAGCCATCACTTAAAAAGCTTTTTCAGTAAATTTATATTGTTCTTATTAAGTTATACTACCTCCGTCCCAAATTAGATGAAACATTTGACTGGGTACGGAGTTTAAGGTGTATGTAATTTGTGTTAATTTTTTATGTAGTAAAAGTTTAAATAATGATTAAAAAAGAAAAGATTCTTTTTTGGGTTTTATGCAGTGAGAGATTGAGTGGATATTAAAAAAAAAGTATTTACTGGGTTTTGTGTAAAAAGATTATTTAATTGTTTACACTTTTCCAAAAGTGGAAACGTTTCAACCTTTTTGGGATTTCCCAAAAAAGAATATGTTTCAAGTAAACTGGGACGGAGGTAGTATTATTTAGGCAGATTGATGACATGAAAACATTTTTTTATCCATTATTATATATGCACCAATGATATGCAAGGAAATTACAAAACCTCATAAAGTGGTGGAAAAAAGGTTTATGAGCAGGTAATCAAGTTAGAGATGTATTTGTGGCCAAATTGACCTCAATTAGACTTAACTTGGTCATGGGTTGACAAGGATAGGCCAAAACAAACCTACTCAATTGCAGGACAAACTTGACCTCAAGGCATGCTTAAGCTAGGTTTCAAATTGGGGTCGGGCAAAGTCGGATACTAAGCTAATGAACTTGGCCTAATATTAACAAAACATTACATAATGAAATGTTTGTAACTTTTTTTTTTCAAAAGTTTAGTTACATTTTCTTGTGATAATTATATGACATATCATGTCTTGCTTTATATTTCCAAGATTTTATTAGAACACTTTTTTATTTTAACTTTTTTACTTCTGTGGCAACGTCAAGTATTTAAACTAGTTAGTTTGAAAAAGAAATGAGTTTTGAGTTTAAAGAAAGCGTTCATGTAGTCAGTGTTTTGGTTTTATACATGGCGCAAAGTCTGATTCTAAAACTTGTGGTTCCAATCCTAGTGAGTTTTTAAAAAAAATATTTGGAAGATAAAATTTTTTTCCATTTTTCCGTTAAAATTTTTTGGATTTTTCCGCAAAATTTGATGACAGAGGCTTGAAGGAAAAAAGTTTTTTTTTTGCTACTCCGAATTGTTTACATTGTAAGTTTAGGGTTTAAAGATTATGAAAGGGGAAGTGGTGTCTAGAACCCGGGCTGCTGTAGGTGTGGCAAACCAAAACCAAACCATTCCATTAGATGTTTAGGGACAGAAAAAAGTATTATTAGATATCTTAATTAGGTAAATGGAAAGAAACAACAAAGCCAAAGATATCCAAAACAAAAAAATGTTATCAAACTTGGTTCAATTTGTGTTACCATTTAATGTAAATATAGCAAAATATGTTTTCATTTTATATTGGAAGATTTTATTGATCATCTAATTTAAATATTGATCTAAGGTATAAATCTAATTTCACCATAAACTAATGAATTAAATCCAACAAAGTAGTTAAACTAGTATAAGGGCCAGTTGAAACATGAAAGTCGAACATTTAATGTAAATATAGCAAAATATGTTTTCATTTTATATTGGAAGATTTTATTGATCATCTAATTTAAATATTGATCTAAGGTATAAATCTAATTTCACCATAAATTAATGAATTAAATCCAACAAAGTAGTTAAACTAGTATAAGGGCCAGTTGAAACATGAAAGTTGAACATTTAATGTAAATATAGCAAAATATGTTTTCATTTTATATTGGAAGATTTTATTGATCATCTAATTTAAATATAAATCTAATTTCACCATAAACTAACGAATTAAATCCAACAAAGTAGTTAAACTAGTATAAGGGCTAGTTGAAACATTAAAGTCGAACATTTAAAGTCGCTTACAGTTTTTCAATGTAAAAATATTCTTATACTAGAAATATAAATGAACTCCGAAAGGAAATTATTGTCATGCATTAGGCTAAAAAACATGTTATGTTAGTAAAAGAAATAAACTGATGGATTATAAGGTTGTTCTAAATTTTGTTGGTTAGGTGAGATGTGTGGTTTCTCGTGTGAAGCTAAGACTGTGCTAGGAAGTTTCAAGCCTGTTAAATGTCGTTTGTGCCCTCCAAAAACAAAAAAGAAGACATTTTCACGACTGGGTCCACACCTGAAATAATTCTCTAACTCCTTCCTAGAAATCCTAAAAACCGACAACTAACTTTCTTATCACCAACTCCGTCACTAAAACAGATGAAAAAAACCGCACGTAAGAAACGTCGTTAGAACTCCCCGTTACAACAGCATTTGCAGTAGGGCCCACAAACGTCAACACTGGTTAACCATCGCCATTCGCCACCCCACGGTCCCCACCCAACGCGTCGCGTACTCGGACCTGGCAAACGTCGCTACGACGAAACCGCCCCTGAACTCACCTCCTACATATGATATATCCCTCCATTCTCTCAGCCACGGTAGAGATTAGGAAAAAAAATAGGAGAAAGAATTCGAATCTTCTTCTTCACGTCGGCAACAACGAGAAGAAAAGAAGATTTAGAAGAATAAATTTAAGGCTCCACAACTTCCTTTCATATCCTCCACCTCTGTCCTCCTCCGAAGTTTTTATTTGTTGGGACATCATGGCCACCGAGGCATTCCGTCCGCAGGATTGTTTGATCGACCGGATCAGGGTTCCTCCGGCGGCTTGCCCTCGCCGGAGATACGGCGGCAATGCCCAAGACAAAAATAACGATTGTAACGGCAGGTTTAACCGGAGGCCAGTTCGTTCGGAACAAAGGAAGCGGTTCGGGTCGACCCAGGTGGATCGCTCGGTCTCCAGGAGGTCGAGGTCCGTCAACGACTTGAAATCGGTGAGGAACAATATGATGATGGAGAGAGTGACCATCTTGAGGCGAGGCGAGTCGCTGGATTGGACGATCCAGGAGAGAAAAGCCGGTCTGATTGCGTCGGGTCCGGGTCCGGAAATGGCCTCGAGACAGAGCCGGATTAGGGATGTCACGTCCGACGTTTATGCCGGATCGGCCTTCGTGGTTTCTCCGGCGCCAAGCTCGCTTCCGCTGCCGTCGTTTTCTAAGAAGAAACAGATATCGGTGGATGACTTGGCGACTCGAGACCTCCGGCGATTGCTCGGGCTCAATCTCTGAGATGAGCAAACATCAAGCGACCGTTCGGCTTTATTAATTTCCCAGGTCTTTAGTTCCCGTGGGTTTTTTTTTTTTCTTGTCCAAACGGGGACAGATCTGCAAGTCGGTGGAAGATATGGGGCGGATTACGCAAAATCTGGTTTGGTTATCCATGGGCAGGGGTTGGTCCATCCGTAATTTATATTAGGAGTGCAGAATGAAGAAAAGGATAGAGATGAGGGGCTAGAATGTAAAAATTAGGGAATTACCAATCAGTATTTGGATAATTTGTTGTTATGAATTGTAAGGCAGATATGTAGTATCTTTCCATGAAATAAGATAAGTTAGAGAAAGTCCAGCAGCTTTCTAACTCATCCCTCGGTTAGAATTGAGAAAATTACAAAACCCTCTAAAGTATAGGAAAACCTACAATTTGGTCCTCCCTGTTTTAAATACCTACAGTTACCCATTCAAAAGTTAACTCTGTTATTCACCGTTACCACAAAAAAAAAAGGAAAATATCTAACTTTTCCATTCTAGCTTTCATTTCATTGTTCATCCGCCGACTGCAACTTCATGGCCTCTAACACTATCGATCTCAGTTACCCAATTCATCAATTTTGAACTCTGTGTTTCAATTTGGGTTTTGGGTTTTGTTCAAGCTAGGTCTGATGATTTCAAACACCCGATGGTCTGTCGTCCCTCCGTGACTGTTGTTACCCAACCCACTCTCGCCACCACCCTCACCCATGATTGTCGAGCCTATTGCTAAGCCATCCTCGTCTGTTTGAAGAAGTTCAAGCAGGTCGTCTTCCTCCATGGCTTCGATGAGCAGTGGTGATTTGTCCAAATCTAGCCCATCCGATGAGCAGTGGCGATTCGATGACCAGAGGGAAAGAGAGGCGATCTGGAGAAGGCGACTTGAGGTGATTTGGTGAGGCGATCTAGAGAATGTGATTCAATGCGATTTGGTGAGGCAATCTGAAGAACGTGATTTAAGGTTAGAGAAACGGGAGAATGAGAGCCACTTGAGGCTGGAGAACGCTACCTCAACCAACGGTGGTGTGGCGAAGATGGCGATCATGGCTCGACAGCCAGATGGCAAGGCGATCTTGGGTGTCGCCTGCGAGAAGCTCTTCGTCTCTACAGTGGCCGATCCATTTTTTATTCCATTTCCTATTGTTTCGATTCAATTTCCTTTTTTTTTTAATTTGATTTCCTCTTTTTTTTTTTTTTATTATGGGTTTTGATTTTGTCTATTTTATTTGATTATGATCTGATTCTGGGTTTTTGATTTGATTTCGTCTTTGATTTGATTTTTATTTTGCCAGTGAGTGAGAACCCAGGTGATGAAGGGAATAGAGTTAGGGAGAAGGAGTAGAGTGAGAGGGATGGAAGTTGGGGGTCGAAGTTATCAAACAAAGAAAGTTAGGATAGTAAAATACAATTTTTTTTTTGTTTTAACGATCCTTAACGATGTTACTTTGCATGGGGTAACTGTAGATATTTGAAACATGAAGGACCAAACTGTTGGTTTTTCTATACCTCAGGGGTTTTTTGTAATTTTCTCTTTAGAATTTGTGGATTTCCGTAATGCCTTATATTCTTAATTAGCCCCTGAACTATAATACATATGATACTTTGGCCCTTAACTTCAATATGTCTTTTGGGATTATAGGTTATAGTATGAGACAATGAGGTTTTCGCTCTCTAGCCCAAGCTATGTGATCTTCCAAGGGGCAGCTGGGCCCAATTTTCAAAGTTTAAAGGCTTTTGGGAAACTTAGTTCAGCGGCCGAAAGGTCCAAATGTTATAGTTTAGGGGTCAATAGGGGATGTAACCAAACAACAATCTAGAGGTAAGCTTTTCATTTATGTACTGTTTCAATAGTTCTTTTTCATGGAATCTTTGTAGCAATCACCTCTGTATTATCCTATCCCATAATCTGGTTCATAATATTGTGACTGATGTCCCCAGCTGTTAGTTACCTTCACTAGCATAAGGGAATATCACCCGGGCTCAAATCTCACCCCACTTGTTTTGCACTATACAATGTCATTTGTTTTGATTCGGTTACTTTCTGAGTCATGAATAAGTTAGCACTTGCTTTCTTAAATGTTATATAAATACTTTCTTTAAATTCTCTACTTATATATTTGATTTTGAGTATCAAAATAATACTTCATCTGTTTCGTAAAAACAGATAATTTTACTGTTCATAGTAATTAATTTATTATTTAATTTTTTTAAGATTTATTATAAAAATATGAAAAATTTTATATGAAAGTGAAACTTTAAATATTATAATTTCTAAATATTATTTTTTAAGAATTTTTTCGATACATATTAATATAAATATGTTCAAGTCAAATTTCAATAAAAAAATGTAAAACAGTCAATTAATACGAAATGTAGAGAATAATAATGATGATGTTGGTTAACTCACATCTATCGCCTAAACTATCACAAATTTGATCTTTTGATCACTGAACTAAAATAATTCCAAAATCCCCAAATTATCAAAATTGTGCCCAATTGTCTCTAGATAATTAAATATGTATGGCGGCGATCATTGCCATGAATAAGTGGGTTTTGCGTAGCTTGGAGTGGGGAATAAAAACTCCATTAATGTTTTTATAGTGCAATTTTACTACATAATTGAATCCCTCTCCTTAAATTTCAAGCAAATTTTTTTTTTCATTAAAGTTAGAAACACTGTTTTGGGGTAAATATGACCAGGCCATGGTTATGAAGCAAGGCTTTAGAATTTAGATTGGAAGCTACTTCGAAGTGACACCATTTATGGCAATCAAGGGAATATATAATTGGACACAACTTTGATACTTTAGCAGTTACTTGAGAATTGATTTTAGTTCATAGCCCAAAAAGTCATATTTTGTGATTGTTCAATGGCCAGGATTTAAGTTGGAAGTTGTTACTCCACCAAAGTTTTGGCACTTTTTCTAATTCTTTGTGTACCAAAATGTTTGTCTCCTTTAATTATTTATAGATTTTTCAATTTTTTTTATTCCCCCTTAATTGCTAATATATGTGAAAGTAGGAAGGAAAAAATGTACAAATTTAGACTGGATTTCAAGCTTTTGATTTGATTGAAACTTACTTATAAGATTTGCATTATTAGACATAATTTTGGGGGGTATTATCCAAGATTAATGCAATAATGTCTGAATTTTCAAAAGAATATAAAAATAATTGTGTTATTTGCCAATAATGATATTGGAAAAGAATATACAACATATATGCTTATATCTCCCAATGTTGGTACTTTTCACAAAAAAAAAAAAAAATTGAACAATGACAAATATATTCAAATATATGGAGTACATATTTATGTGTTGTGGCAAAGAGATCCCATAAACTCAATTAATTTAGAAAATTGTTTGTTCTTAATTATAATGAATTTGCTTGAGCAGATGAGTTGATCGGGAGATATTCTCCCCAGATTGACTTTGTGCTTCTAAAGTACTGTTGGTTTGGAAGTATCTTTCTCTTGAATTGTCTGCACATAATTAATCAAGTCTAGCCCTAACTATTAACTCCTCGTCAAATACCTATCACAACAAATCTCGTTAGTCAAATCTAATTTCGAAGAGTGAAGGCAAAACCCAAGTATAAAATATTCCCATTCTCCCTAAATTAATGACGACGGATCAAGTTCCGTAGCAGCAACCCCTTCCATATTTTATAACTTCTCATTCCCAGTTCCTCCCTTACACTTATATAGAGATGCAAAACTGTACTACCAAAACAAATCCTTGTACATATTCTACAATAACAACCAAAGAAACAGGAAGAAGACGAAGAATAAAGCGAAGATGGAGAAACAAGGGCAGCAGCTGAAGTCGAGTAGCAAGATAGAGAAGACGAACGAAGTTTTAGGCAACCTAATCAAGCTCCTCCCGACAGGAACAGTGTTCTTGTTCCAGTTCCTGAACCCTGTCTTGACCAATAACGGCCAGTGCCACCGCTTCAACCGCCTCCTCACCACCGCCCTTGTCAGCTTTTCCGCCTTCTCCTGCGCCTTCTCCTGCTTCACCGACGGCTACAAAGGCACCGACGGGCTCATCCACTACGGCCTCGTCACCGTCTCCGGCCTCTGGCCCCACCCATTCTCTGGCCACATCAACATGTCGCGTTACCGGCTGACGTTGGCTGATTTCGTCCACGCCACGTACTCGGTTGTGGTGTTCGCCGTCGTCGCTCTTCTGGACTCCAACACCGTCGGCTGCTTCTATCCGGCGCTTGTGTCTTCCCAGAGGCTTCTTACGAAGATCTTGCCGCCGGTTGTCGGCGTCATTACCGGGTTGGTGTTCATGGCTTTCCCCAACAAGCGCCATGGGATTGGTTATCCCGCGAGTAGTTTTAAGGGGCAGGTGGCGGGCTCGGGTGAGGACGACCCTTCTTCGTCGTTAGCATGAGCACTACTAGTGCTTATTTGTGCATCCTGAAATATTATTCATCCTGATCATGAAAAAGCTGTTATAACTCACTTCTTTTTATGAACCCAAATTAAAATGAATAACACAATTATTTTCGACAAGATATATATAATACCGAAGTTACCTTATTTAAAGATAATATCCAATCTACTGTTGGGTGTTAGTTGCTTTGATACCTAAGAGACCTACGACTAAAGATAAGTTTACTGGTCAAAGAGTTGTGTGTTCATTGAAAATACTTCGATGCTTAAGTTAGAATAATCGCTAAGCAATTTATGTGTAAGAATGATAATAATATGAGGAGATAACAGTTCGCCACTAAGAGGTGGTGAAAAGCTTACGTATATATTTGAATGAGGGAGTGGGAGATCTACTACTATTGATAGCATAGTAAGGAATACAAAATACTTATTGTCCCAAACTCTGTGTGCCTTAACCCTAACCTTTATATCTTATCTTTTACATAATTGATGGCTTCTATTTCATACAAAAAATCTTGACATAACTTCAGCACTAAAAGCTAGAAATTAATGCCACTAATAAATTATATTGACTTGTAAAAAAGGGGAGGAGATCAAGCTGCAGGATCTGCAATTATAAATTCAAAATTAAGATCAATGAGAGTGAAGCAAATAGCTAGAGTGGCGAACCTCATTGCAACAGCATTAATTTTACCTCAATATAGTTAAAGTCTTGGTCCAGTGGTTAAGACTTGTGATTGTTATTAATAAATTCAAGGTTCAATATACTACTCTTTCAATGGCCTATCTTCTATGTAAAAAAAAAATAATTTTACCCTTTTCTATAGAACTTTAGATTTCGACCAAATAGATATGAGGAAAGTCAAGAAAGTAACTAAACTGAAAAAAGTTGACATTGATTGGTGAGCTTAGCATTTCATAACAAATTCAGTGGTAAAATTGAGATTTATGCCAACAATGTAGTGGCGGGCAAAGCTCAAGCAAAGAATTATCTATTCATTAAGAAAAAAACAAAAAGAAAGAAGAAATCACGAAGCAATTATGATAACTTGGTTCATCTCTCACAGAAAAAACAAAGCGAATGAAACCGCCCCATATGTTCGCTGTCGGAGTCGGATGAAGTGCTGGTCTCAGAATCCCAATGAGGTCCCCCTGGCAATTCATCTTCTCCTAACAGGGACGGTGTTGCTGCTACCCCCGAGTGACGATCTCCGGAGGGGCTCAATGGTCCGGACTCTTAACGTTATACACAATAAAACAATGAAAAGGCATGAGAAATCCAAGCGTAGCGAAGAGCAGGAAGGTTGCAAGGAGGTAAACATATATAACATTTCTTGTTCGCCTACCAAGTGATTGAAAGGAATCAGAAGAGGCAGGTTCTGGTATTGCCACAACAGGCGAATCCACCTTCTCTTTCTCATGTTTGGCTTTGGCATTGTCGCAAGAACCATGGCTGCAGACATATGGCACATGCCCACGAACCGAGGACATTATTACGTTGAAAGAAAACATTCATTATAATTGTATTAAACTGCAATTAATTAGATGTTGATCAAGTGTCGTTGGATATGATTAATCAGCGGAACCCGGAAGAAGAAGAAGGAGGAGGAGGAGGTTCAGGGACATGTTCCATGGAAATGTGAGACAGAGTGGCGGTCCAAGGGAAACAAGAGACAGGGACCAAGGCCGAAGTTGCGGTTGGCAGCGTTTCCAGTTTCTGCTTTCTCATAATAATTTCTTCATACCTCTATTAAGTGCTCCTGATTCGGCCTTTTTTTTGTCTTGTCTTTTATCCTTTTTGCCTTTTGTTGGCTCAACTGATTCACCAACTACGACGTATAAAAACTGTTTTGTTTATGAGGATATACAAGGTTTAAATCTATTGATGTTCATCCATTCATAAAATATAGGGAAAAACAATAAGAAAAAAAGGACCATCCGTTACCCATAGGATGATCAGTATTCGGTTAAAAAAAAACTGAAAAATTGAAATAACTTGAAATTTTGATTTGATTAATTCGGTAATTCGGTTTGATTTCGGTTAAAATTAAATAACAAAATTTTCGGTTTTGATTTTGGAATTCAGTTACCGAATTAACAGAAATTTTTTATACAATTTTTTTTTTAAATTTTTTCATGAACAATAAAGCTACCAAGTAACCCAAATTAGTTTGAATTCTTATTTTCTTTCTTTTCATGAACAATGAATCTTCTATATTGAATGAAATTTAAAAAGAAAAACATCTCATATAGAATTTCATTTTCATTTTTGTGGTTAATTCAATTTGAACCGAACCGAACTAAAATATTTCGGTTCAGTTTAAATTCGATTTTATAGACTAATTCGGTTAATTCGGTTTCTTATCATCAAAAACCAAAAAATGAATAATTCAATTCAATTTAAATAAAAAAACCGAATAATCACCCATAATCACCCGTGTCTTCTCATTATCTATATGAATTGTATTTGACATTTTAAAACTAAATCATAAAATAATGGAGCTTGTGATTGTAACTAAGACATCCATGATTCAATCCCTCACTCCCTCTTAACTTGTCACCTATATACCTAAAACTATAACTATAACTGGAAATTGTCTACTCAAGTGAATATGTGTTGACTTTTTCTTTTTCCCCCCATGTGGTGCGCATCTCTTCCCCTTTTTCCCTTATTTTTTTATTCTTTCTCTTTCCTATTTCCTTGTTTTTTTATCTCTTGTTGGTCCAACTTGGCCTGTGGTGCATTGCAGCAAAATTTAAAATTTGGTGAAAAGGAGGCTGGGGCAGTGCCGAATTTGGCTTGAAGAAACGCGTTGTTTTTTATTTATTTATTTATAAGTAGTCACTCGTTCCCTCTTTTAGAGCTATCCCCGTAGGCGGTAGCTCGCTTAAAATTTGTAAAGAGTAAAAGAAAATTGTAAAAGAGAAATTTATTTTTAGGAAGTGACAAGATAATGAGATAATTTTTTTGGGTGTTTGAAAAATACTTGAGTGTCATTATTTTGGGTTTATCTCATACTTTTAGAATTTTTTTCTGGAGAAGACTCTTTCTATGTAAGTATACTATTTTTATAGTGGAAGAAAATCTGAAAGTTTGTTCCGTGAACATAGTCCTAAATGATGGGTGAACCACAAAAATTTTATGATGCCATTTTTACTAATTATCTTACATTCGAAGTCTTATGCTCCTGAGCAGACTGTGAGTATATCAAAATATTATCAATGAAGACTTCAATAAACTGATCTAAGAACGGTCTAAAAATCCTATTCATGGCTTCCATGAATACTGTCGGCGCATTGGTCACATTGAACAACATAATTGTATACTCGTAGTGCCCGTATCTTGTCCTGAAGGCAATCTTCGGGATATCTTTCTCCTTAACTCTGATCTGGAAGTATCCAGATCGGAGGTCAATCCTAGAGAACACCTTCACTCCCCTCAGTCTGTCAAACAGATTATTGATCCTAGGAAGCAGATACTTGTTCTTGACTGTTACTGCATTCAACTTTATATAGTCGATGCATAGTCTCAAAGTTCCATCCTTCTTTTTCACAAACAACACCAGGGCTCCCCATGGTTATACATTATACCTTATAAAGCCTTTCTCTTGTAGCTCATCTAGCTGCTTCTTCAACTTATCCATTTTAGGCACTAACATTCGGTAAGAAGGTATTAAAATTGGTTCTGCTCCAGGTTGGAGGTGAATGGAAAATTCAGTGTCCCTCTTGGGTGGTAACCCAGGCAACTCCACTGGAAACACCTCAGGAAACTGATTAGCGATAAGAATTTCCCTAAGTTCTTTACGGCCACCCCATTCAAAACATGATATTCCTCTTCATTGACTATGGGGATGGAATCCATAAGTCTAAGGTGCAAACTCTTAGCGCTCGATGCTAACCCTCATGTACAAGTCACTTTAGCTCTTTGAGCATCAGTAATGTTAACTGAATGACTAGCATAGTCAATTTACACCTTATGCTTGCTTAGCCAATCCATTCCCAACATTAGGTCATAAGACCTCATGTCTATAACCTATTACTCATAAGAGAAGTTATGGTTATCTAACTGCAAGGGATACCTAGTAACTAACTAATTGGTCACAATAAAACTCATCCCTACAGTTCTTATAAGTTTTAACTCGCTAGAGATTTCACGCTGCAATTTAAGTCTATCTACCAAGGCAGACGATATCACAAAAAGAGTAGCTCTAGTATCAAGAAGTATTTTCACACTACCATTCTGGAATGTAAAGTTACCTCAAATGGCGGTTGGCTCTTTGGTCACTTGATTAGCCAAGGCGAAGACCCTTGGCTTAACTACTGCTACGGCCACACTAGGTCAATTTCCTATGGCAAGAGGTGCAGGGGGTAGATTTCAAGGCAAACCCGGCAAGGGCTGAGCTTGTGGGCATTCCCTAGCCCAATGACCACTCCGACCGCAGTTATTACAAACATTAGTTCCTAAAGTGCATGGCTTCATGCCATGGAACCATCTACAGTTAGGGCACAAGCCCCCTTTTTTCCTCTTGAAAGGACCTTGGCTTTCGGCCATCTTTCTTACCATAGGACGTTTCCCAACACTTTTCCTTAGGTTGGATGGTCTAACCTGTTGGAATTCTTGGCACACCAAGATCCTTTTAAGATAGGATTTGAGCTCATTGAGCTAACTCTAGTTTGAACAGCTATCTAAGGCAGCTAAAAGTAGCTCCCTTTAGCTCAAGTCAGCTCACTTCAGCTATAAGTAGCTCAAAGTAGTTGGACTTCAGCTCAAGTCAGCTCACTTCAGCTTCTGGTAGCTGAATGTAGCTGGACTTCAGCTCAAGTCAGCTCACTTCAGCTATGAGTAGCTCAAGTAGCAGGACTTCAGCTTAAGTTAGCTCAAGTCAGCTCACTTCAGCTTTTGGTAGCTGAATGTAGCTGGACTTCAGTTCACTTCAGCTGAGAGTAGCTAACTCCAGCTCAAGGTCAGTTCAGGGAACTATACCTTAGTTCATGGAGCTTGATTAGAGCTCAGATGAGCTCAATGGTGCATGAGTAGCATAGTGAGCTAGCTTTGTGCCAGCTCACCTTGCTTTTAGCTCAAAACCACAAAGAGACACATCTTTTGTGTAAAAGTATATCTCTTCATCAAAAGAGATGACTATTGGCTAAAAGAACATGTCTTTTCATCCAAAGGAAGTGTTCATTGAGTGAAAAGACATGTATATTCGGCCATGAGGGTGGTTGGGGTGGTTATTGCACCAAGAGTGATGTCTTATGACTTCAAGGGACATGTATATTCGGCCATAAGGTAGTTATGGGGTGGTTATAGGCCAAAGGAAGTGTTCCTTGGCTAAAAGACATATATTTTCGCCACCATACATGACCTTTGGCCAAAGGAAGTGTTCTTTGGCTTAAAAGACACATTTCTTGGTGTAAAGGTGTGCCTTTTGGTCATCTATAAATAGCCTTTAGAGGCCAGCCATTTTAAGCACGAATTTGCACTCCATTTGCTCCATTTTCTTTAAAGAAAATTGTTCTCTTCCTATTTCCTTTAGAGGCCGAAATATTAAACACTTCTTGAGAGCATTGTGGGTGGATTTACATAGAAATTGTTCATCTCTATTTCAAGCTTCAAGGCGCTCCTTTAAGATCAAGTTCTCCCTCAAGTTTTTTCGCTAAAGATAACCAAGAAGAAATGTGCACATCTTTTCTTGGTTTAGTAGCATGTTAGGTTTCATTTTCGTATATTCTTAGTAGCATGCTAGGATTTATTTAACACAACTTGTATGTGATCTTGATATGTTATATAATATGTTATGCATGCCTATATCTATGTTGAATTCAAATGAACAAATATGCATGTGGCATATACATGAGTAGATAACATAAAAATATGTTATCATAAGATCATAAGATCCTGAAATCTTCATAACCTCCACCCTCTTGCTCTGAATTCTTGAGTCTTCATTCTCTATCTCTAATTCCAATGCCTTCTGAACCACTTGGCGATAGCTTTAAATGTCCACTATCGCCATATACCTATGAAGAATGGGCTTAAGGCATTGGAAGAATTTCTTGGCCTTCAATTCATCATTACCGATCATATAAGGAGCATATCGAATGAGTGAGTTGTACCATTGCTCATACTCCCTCACAGATATATCTCCTTAAGTGATATTCTCAAACTAAATCCTCTTCTGATCCTAGGCAGCGTCACTAATGTATTTTTGTTGAAACTGATCTCAAAGTCCGACCACTTGAGCACCTTTTTCTTGTGCTCCGGTCAATTGCCATTGCTTTCTTTTAGCATTTCCAATACATCATCCCTACATAAGTTAGCCCTCATTCTAAGAAAGAAAGGTACCAAGGCCATTCTCTGCTCTGACTCATAGCCTCCACAAGTAAAAAGTCAATTCATGCTGGACAACCAATCCTCTGCCCTTTCGGGGTCGCCTAACCCATTAAAACTTGGTGGGTCAACCGTCTTGAACTTCTCAAGTAACCTCATTTGATGTGGAGTTTCTCCCCTCCTTGAAGATGCTTCATTTGAATTGACTCAAGAATGATAAAATTATTTTGATAAGTTAATTGGCCTTATGACATCTTCTCCGATCATGCAACCCCTAGACTGGTCTTTGCTTTTTGAGGCAATGTGTGATGCTAGTGATTATACAGTTGGTGTTGTTCTAGGACATAGAAAGGAAGGTAAACCATATCTAATTTATTATGCAAGTAGAACTTTAAATAGTACACAAATAAACTATACTTTGACTGATAAAGCACTACTTGGAGTAATATTTACATTGGATAAATTTCACTCTTATCTAATTGGTTCAACAACCATTGTTTACATCGACCATTCTGCTGTGAAGTACCTAATGTCAAAGCAAGATGTCAAACTAAGGCTGATACGCTGGATCTTATTACTTCAAGAGTCCAACATTATGATCAAGGATAAGAAAGGCACTGAAAATGTTTTCGCTGACCATTTGTCAAGGCTGACAATGGATTCATCAACTGAAGCTACAAATATAAATAATTGTTTTATTGATGAATTTTTATTTTCAATTTCTACAGTACCTTGATTTGCTAACATTGTCAATTTTCTGGTGATAGGACAAATGCCAACCCATTGCAATGTCCAAGATAATAAAAAAAAAAGTTCCTACTTGAGGCAAAATTTTTTTATTGGGATAACCTTTATCTTTTTAAATACTTCTCTGATCAGATATTCCAGAGATGCATACTCGAGGATAAAGTAAAAAAGTGTCATTGAATTTTGTCATTCAGAAGCATGCGGAGGAAGTTTTTTATTAAAAAAAACAGCTACAAAGATTTTATAGTCTGGATTTTACTAGCCCTTTTTATTCAAAGATATACATGCATTCTGTAAAGCCTATGAAAATTGTCAAAAGCTAGGGTCAATTTCAAAAAGAGACATACTCTTATCCTTGTGATTAAAATTTTTTATTACTAGGGGATAGATTTCATGGGACAATTTTCACCATCATTTGGATTCATGTATATTTTAATGGCAATGAATTATGTTTCAAAAAATGGGTAAAGACAGTTCCATGTCAAAATAATGATCACAAAACTATGCTTAAATTTTTGAAGGAAAATATTTTAAGTCGATTTGGAATTCCTCGAGCCATATTAAATGATGGGGGAACACATTTTTGGAATAGACCATATGAATATTTATTGAACAAATATGGTATCACACATAAGGTTGTTACCTTTTATCACCCATAAACAAGTGGACAAGCAGAACTAGCAAATAGGGAGATAAAACAGATCCTTGAAAAGACAATCAACCCAAATCAAAAGGATTGGTCTTTGAAACTAATTGATGTACTTTGGGCTTATCACACTGCTTTTAAAATATCACTGGATATGTCTTCTTGTAGGTTAGTTTATGGAAAATCTTGTTATTTACTAGTGGAACTTGAACATAAAGTTTACTGGGCTATTAAAGCTTTCAATTCAAATCTCGATGATGCTAGTGTTTTGCACAGGTTGCAACTAAATGAGTTTGAGGAGTTGAAAAATGATGTATATGGGAATTAAAAAATATATAAAGCTAAAACCAAAACTTTTCATAACAAAACAATGTTAAGAAAAACACTTAAGGCTGGTAAAAAGGTTTTACTTTATAACTCTCAACTTCACATATTTCTAGGAAAGATGAGATCTAAATAGAGTGGAACTTTTTTTGTGAAACATGACTATCCTTATGGGGGCTATCGACATTGAAAATCTTAAAAATAGTAATGTCTTTAAAGTAAATGGACAAATAATTAAACCATTTTTGAAGAATTTTGATTTACAGGAAGAAGTTGTTTATCTCAGTGATCCTCACAATGATCAAGGTAAGTAAATGTTAATATATCTTCTCTTCTTAGATAGTTTTTTTTTTTAGTTCTATTTCTTTTTTTTTTCTTATTTTCCTGGTTAAGTGACGAACATGGTACTCCATGGCTCTCAAGTTGATTATCTCAGTTTCCTATAATAATTGATTTTTTTCTCTCCCTCTCTCAATTTTCTTCTCAATAATGGATTCTGTTCCTTCTACTTTACGAAAATACTTTCCCTCTCTATCAATAAATGTTCTTAAAAAGATTTACCAAGCTAGATGCAAAAGATTAAGAATTTTGATGTACAAAGGCATTCCTAAATATGTACATTGGTTAATTGAAGCTAAAGTTCGTTTGGCTGGTGAATCCCATATGCATTTGTGTTCTACATGTCTAGCTTAAGCAAAAACTCTTATGCCAAAAAGCAAAGAGCGAAAAGATTACGGGTCTAACACAAATGTGGTCGATAAACTTGTAATACTAGATATCATTTTTTAGAGAATGTGTCTGATAATTTTGAAGATAAAATACAATTCAGTAAGAATGACTTGAGTAAGGATTTTTTAGATAATATCTGATTGACTCTTAAGACGCATTCTTGTGGATTAGTGAAAAATAAACTTGTTGGTTTATGAAGTATTTTTCGTAAAGAACGAGAGCGTTACAGTCTTAGAAATATAACTTTAAAAGACTCTGTTTGCCAGTTTGTAAGAAAACTGGATGGGAAGCAAATCCCCGACTCATAGAAGGCATTAAATTCGTTATTAGACGTAAAACTAAAGGAGGATGTGAGCTACAATCACAACTACTGCACATACATGCTGTTATTTTTAAAAATTTTCATTTTCTTCTGAAAATAATTTACCTACTCTTGCAAGTGTTATTATTGCATTATCTTTTTATCTATTTATTTTGGTTTAAGTTATTTCAGGTTTTTCATTTTCAATAACTATCATTTCAAGTAACTTTTTCTTTACTTTATCTATCTATATTTTGATATTGGGGACAATGACTTAATTTGGTTAGGGAGAGGAATAGTTGACATTTGATTTTTTTTTCTTTTAGAGTAGTTTTTCTCATGCTAATATTAAAACCATTAGACAAAATCCTTAGTTTATGATGGCTGAGTAAAGAGTAATTTTACTCTTGAGATGCATCTTATTTTGTATGATAGGCATAACATTTTTTTTTTGCAAGCATAAATAGTTGCACATAGGAACATTTAATATGAATTTAAGTTGTTTGTTTGTATTTAAGAACCCAATTCATGAAAATATCATCATTGGATGGATATCTTGTAAACTTGAAATGGCTGTTAATTTTTTAAAGTAGTTAAAGTATGTTGTTTGTTACCTAAGAAAAATAAATAATCTAGTGAGTACTTTGGGCCCTTAGTATTTATTAGGATGTGTGAATTTTTTTGTTGAAAGTGCTTACTTTGTGTTTTGAGCTAGACTTTGCTTTGATGGGTGGTCTTAAGGACCCATGCGCCCCCACTCTTTGTGTCTAAATTTAAGGAAGAAGATGACATTTTAGGGCTAACCACTTATCAAAAAGCTAACATTGTCCATCATCCTTTAATGAGCCCCTTTAAGTTTTATAGCCTTATTCTTTGTTTGAACCTTGCATGTTTAACCACTTCCACTTCATTTGATCCTTTATTGTCCTTGGAACTAGTAATATTTATGTGATTATGGGCATTCGAGGATTAAAATGAATGAGTTATTTTCAGTAAAATTAAGAAGAAATGTGTAGGTGTACTTTAGAATATATTGGGTTACCTTTTGTTAAAATTGACATAATGAAAGGTTTGGAGTGAGTTTAGCTTGAATCATAAAATTGAATGCATATAATTGGATGGTTGAGTTTTAAACAAAATTTTGATTTGTTATTTCTTGGAGAAAAAGGTAAAAGATGACTATAAGAAAAAGCCCTTGCAAAATGAAGTAAAAAAAAAAAAGAAAAGAAAAAAAAGTGTTAAATTCAAATCTCAACCATATTTTCTCTAAACTCATGTATTGATATGAAATTGTGTCTTGGATAGGATAGACTAGAGTTGATTTAGGAGACTTTGGGTATTTAGTATTTTAGGTGCCCATATTTATTGTTGATTACATTACTTGTTTTCTTAAGCTCTACCATTAAAAAAGAATTCATCCGATTCCCACTTTCACTAAACCCAACCCTATTACAACCTTATATAAAAATCATTGAACTTACATTTACATGCAATCCCTTTTGGGAATTTAGTAGGGATAAGGTTAGATCCTCTTGCAAGCTCCAGATTAAGAAATACAAAGTAAGCCTTTAACAAACTCACCTTAAAATGAATGCAAATACTTAGGAAATGATCCTCTTTATTTGGTAATAGAAACTTAACTTTTTCTCCTTTCATTAATTACTCTCCAGTTAAGTTTATAAGTATTATATATTCATAGTGTGGTGTGCCGTGAGTTGTTAGATTGTGTATTTTGTCTATTTTCCTTATTTTTTTTAGGTTGCACTTGTTAGGGAGTAGCAAGAACCTGATTAGGGAGTGTGATGAATATTCATAAGTGTATAACTATTGAGGATTTAAATCATCATTATACACTTTAAGTATGATTCATTTCTCTTATTTGAGCAGTCTTTCCACCGGGTTACTATTCTTCTATATTTACTGTTCATACAGGTTACTATTCATATATAAGTTAGTATTCATATGCGGTTACCATTCATCCGTATTAAATAATTAATTATTATTTTTATGTGGGTAGATAAAATCATGATATCTTATAATTCTTAGACCAATTATCGGGACCTTAAACATCTACAATTTTTAGTTCGTCATCCAAACTAATTGAGAGATAGAGGATGCCAAAATTTAGATCATAAACAGAATTAGTTTTGGCATTTCCACACTTGGTGATTCTTCACGAGAAAAATTATATCTGGAGTTGTAGATGCCAAAATTGAGTGATTCCAAATTTATCGAAAAGCCAACGCATAGATCTTCAACTCTAGTCACATGCTGAGAACTAGTTTGTTCATTTTCATTGTTAAAATTTGGTTATAAATGAGACCATTTGTTCTATCATGTGCTGAAAAGCAATTTCCGTAGAAAAATCATAACTTGAGCTACAAACATTGGATTTGAATAGTCAAGCTATTATTTTGAAGTTAAAAAAGAGATCTACAAATCTTATGTTTTGAGAAAGAGCTAAATCGATGTGTATGGTAGTTAAAAAATTAAAAGAAGTTAGAACCACCTTTGTTGAATTGTATTCACCTACCAGTTATTATTCTAGCCCACCATTCACTATTTCACCTACCCCAAAACTCTATAAATAGTTAGCCTGGGGGGAGGACGAATTTAATCTTGTTCTTAGGCCATTTTAGAGTTCTTGTATCATAATTAGTTTTTCTTCTTTGATTCCATTCTTGTTTTCAATCTAGAAGCTCTGTTCAATGTGTTTTATTTTTATTCTTCATTTGATCTTTCAATCTATATTTATTTCATCTTTATATATATTGTTTACTCTCATCATTGCTAACTAATCTTTCTTTTGCTAAAATGAAAGGATAAAAATTTTGGAATAAAGGTTATGACTGATTTGAATGGATCGTAACGTTAACGGTATTTACTTTTTAATCAATTTAACCACCCTCATTGTTAAATGGGAGTCTTGATTCATCATAGTCGATCATTGGCACAAAAGCTACTTGATTTCCTTTATAGAACATGGCTTTGGCGGCTATATTGGAATTTCGAGTTATTGTGGTCAAAGGTTAGCATGATAGATACTTAAATACATTAGCAAGTATTGTCATTATAAAATTAATGAAAGTTAATACTAACTGATGTCTAACATTTCTTGAATTTGATTATTAAATTCCCTGATTGGGACCTCGTTTATTTGTGGATCCTAATTGAGTGGCAAGACGGGCTAAAATTAATCATAACTGATATACTAAAAGTGAATCTTCTAACCTTAACTATTTCTTTGAATTTTAATTTTAATTTATACTTGTTCACACCATACACCAAAACGTTCTTTGTTAAAAATCTATAATTTATATTTCTTAATTCACTTCCCTGTGATTCAACACTCAGACTCCCGAGATTTTATTACTTGCAGCAACTAGCATGGCCTAGCTGGGCTTAGGCCTCGGCTAGCTAAGCCTAGGCACAGCCTTGGATCGGGCTGCTGCAGGGCCTGTGCCTGAGCCATTTTTTTTAAAAAATATTTAATTAGTTTTACATTACTATTTTTTTTAAAGAGGAAAACATCACCATCAGACTATATTTTATTAATTGAAAACCAAATGACATTGAAAAAAACTAGAATGTGTAATATATGAGGAAACGACAAAATGTTCCAATAGTTATCATATATAACTGCTAGTAATCCTTATTAGATAGGGTCTCATCGTCAAAACTAAAGTAGCACTATGCCAATCATGGTTGCACCAACATGCCTTTTATATGACAGTTATGTCCGTTTAATCGGTTTTCCTATTTTCCTAAAACTAAAACTTATTTCGATCACAACGGTTGATTGCATGCACACAGGCGCTATCTTTTCCCTGCAAAACTTGCACATTTTGGACCTCACACCCTTCTTAAAGTGAAATGTGAATTCTGGCTAAGCCAAAGGTGGCCTTCCCCTAAATTTTACAACTTGGATATGGATGCCTTTGTCGGCCAGACGATTTTCTTACGGAAAAAAGACTCATTTCCGGTGCTGCGGTAAGAAGTCCACCACACCCTTGCCATTTTCTTTTTCTCTTGATTCCTTTTGTGATAAAGTAATAGTATAGATGAAGAAGAAATTTGGAAAAAAGATTGTGGATATTGTTGTGAGAAAGTATAGGAAATGATCTTTCTATTTAAAGAAGATGTCCTTTTTTAGACAAAAAAAGCCCTAAAAAACTAGTTGTTACTAGTTGTTGGAGTAGGCAAAATGATAATTTGAGATTAAAAAGTAAATTGGAGCCGTTGAAGGGTTTTAATGTGTAATTTACCCATTCTTTAACAGAATTTGAAGTTTTCCGTTTAAGTTAACCCGAACCGGCCTAGCCCGGGCTCCATTGCAGGCTACTTTAAGCAAGGCCCACGCAACACTCCCTTCTCCCTATTCCTATAACTGGCCCACCTCCTCTTGTGTCTCTCCCTGAACTAGGCCAAGCTGTGCCTTGACCAGACTAAGTCAGGTTTGACCTTGAGCTGGGCTCAAATTGGGCCTGGTTGGCCCATCACACTGAACACCTGATGCATTGTCATCGTCGAAGAATTCACCTGCAGGTTCGGATTTCCACTTGTCTTTTATGTCAAGCTTCCGCAGTGAGATATATTAGCAAGCAAAACGCATTGCAATAAGGGGAGCTTCACATGGCTTTGTTATGTATAGAATAGTATCTACTGTTCTAAGAGTTCTAGCCAATAAGCTTAATTGCGGCTTTCCTCTGTTGGCAATTACTGATTTTTCCCTTGTTCTTTTTTAATTTTTTGGGTTAATTTTTTAACATTATGATTTGAATTTTCTGCCATGGAAGGAGCCATTTTGTTTCCTCATTTTTTTTGCCAATTTCTTTGATTTCTTTGATCTTAATTAGTCGTTTACCTGAAGATTTTGTATTCTCTGGTTCAGCAAAAGTTAATATAATTAATGAATAATGATGTGGAGTTTTGCATAAATTGGAACTTTGGAAGCAACTTCTTGGAAAAGGCATGAATAAATGCCCGGTGAATCGCAGATATTTTTTACTTGTGGCTTCTAGTTCCAGGCTTCTAGCTAGTAAGGGATCCTGTTACCGTAAAATAAATCAAATCCCCGGATGGCCGATAGGGTATCAGAAAAGAGGAAGAATGTGTTGGATTGGTCTGAGCTTAGCCATGATCATCTGGTCGAGATCGCCCGCCGAATCGATCGATTCAAGGATTTTGCAGCCTTTTGCAGGGCCTGCAGGTCGTGGAGATCAGCAGCAACGATGGATAATTTCCGGGGCCAACCATTGCTAACCCCTTTCTTTCTGCTTCTCTGCCAACACGTCGTGCCCCATCAACGCTTTCTTTACAATCTCTCCTCCCGCCAACCCTGTGACATCAATGTCCAAGGACGAAGCCGCGGCGCCCGTTTCTTTGCTTCGCAGGGGTGGCTCGTGGAGGTAGACGGCCTTCAACTCCAGCTCCGAAATCCCTTCCACGGCGCCACGATTCAGCTTCCCGACTTCCGCTGGGCCCGATGCTATGGAGATATCCAGAGGTTCATCCACTCAACGGCTGCATCTCCTCCAATCCCTCTTTCACATTCGACTACACCGTCATCGTTACGGGGAGTCTATATGGAAGCGGCACATATAAGGCCTTTGTGTGGCGGCCAGGGCATGGTAACGTCCCCGGATGTAACCATCCCGGTTGGTTGCCCACAATGTTAGAATTACCCAAGAGAGATTTTATTTTGTCCAGGGAGGTGGTCTATGTCAGGGGAAAGTGCGTGACTCTCGATAAGAATGGCTTTATTCTGGCTGCAGATTGCTCCAGCATAGATTTGGTGGCCAAACTCCCGGAAGAGTTATTGGTCCATGGCGCTCTTGGAATACGCGACGAGAAGCATTTGCTGGAATCGGAGAGGGGATTGTTGGTGATTGTACACCGGGTGGGGTTGTTAGGACCAGGGGGATTATTCCAAATTTTTGAGTTGGACTGGGAAACTAAGCAGTGGAAAGAGGTGATAGATTTGCGAGAGGGCTTTGTTTTTTAGCAAACATTCGTCAGCCACTTTTTTAGATAGCAACGGATTCAAAGCAAATAGCATATACTTCACATTTGGCTCAATGAAGGAGAAGATGGGAATCTATGACCTGGCCACAAAGTCCTACGAGTTTCCTATTGAATTCCAACCTTCTGATGCCCATTGTTTACGAGCTCTCTGGATTTTTCAGACTAAGATGGAACTTTCAGTTAAGCCAGATGCTGAGAATATATAGACGATAACCGCTGCTTGGTTGTCCAATTTAAGCTTTGTATTGGGAGTGTTTATTGTTCATTTATTTTGGAAAAAATTCATTGTTTTACTTGCTTCAAGTTTCTGGAACTTTGTGAACCCTTTGTGTGCAAGTTTTTCTTTAATTTGTTATCTCATGCTTAAGTGAAGAAGAATGTGTGTATCGTTACTTGCTATTAGATTGACAAGAATGAAAATATTATAATCTTCTAATGCTTGAAGTGATTCTGTAATGGGGTTGCATTTGCGTACACTACTAGAAAAACCGCATTTAGCGACGACTGGCCGTCGCTAAACATGATATAGCGATGGCACACCGTCGCTAAAACGCCCGTCTCTAATTCACTCGCTGCTAATTTTATAGCGACAACTAAACGTCGCAAAACAGGCCATCACAAATTTTCCAGTAACGGTGTCTGCCGGCGCGTTAGCGACGCGTAGCCATCGCTACTTAGTGACACGTAACTGTCGCTAGTTAGTGCTAGTTAGTGACGCATAGCCATCGCTAGTTAGTGACGCGTAACCGTCGCTAGTTAGTGACGCGTAGCCATCACTAGTTAGTGACGCATAGACGTTGCTAGTTAGTGACGCGTAGCCGTCACTAATTAGTGATGCATAACCGTCGCTAGTTAGTGCCAGTTAGTGACGCGTAGCTGTCGTTAGTTAGTGACGCATAACCGTCGCAAGTTAGTGCCAGTTAGTGATGCGTAGCCGTCGCTAGTTAGTGCCAATTAGTGATGCGTAGCCGTCGTTAGTTAGTGATGCGTAGCCGTCGCTAGTTAGTGACGCTTAACCGTCGCTAGTTAGTGATAGTTAGTGACGCGTGGCCTTCGCTAATTAGTGACGCGTAGCCGTCGCTAATAACTAGTAAAAATTTCAAAATTGTACCAACGCCAAAAAAATCCTTATCATTAAAAAGGATAAAAAATTGGTGCTGACAAATAAGGTAGCCCTTACATAGAATCCAAAAAGGAAACAAGGTTTTCTTTGGCTGAGCCAGACTTTCTTTTGCTCCATCTTAAATCATAATACCCTCATCACTATATAACACCATTCATAGAGATTTTCCTGCTCTACAAAGTGTTTGCACACTGCATGGTGTCCGCAAAATACTTTTTCCATAAGCAAATGATAGTAGCAGGATACAACAAAGCTTTAATTGATCAGACAACACATGCTGCCAGAAATCTACAGGCAGGTAAAGCAACAGCAAGGAAACCTGAATTAATAGCACCAAGAGAGCTGATGGAAGGAGCTCTGCCCTGAAGGAAGAGAAAAACTGATTCATTAGGAACAAGAAAGACAGCACTTCAAAACTCTTCACTCTTCAACCAGCTGTTGCTGCATTAGTCCCTACAAAGAGAGCAAACATCAAATCAAGAGTTGTACAACCCAGATCAGCCTACTCTGATAACTTAACTAGACATATAATTGCACTTTTTATAACAAAAAAAGTTTATTAAGGAATGTGGGCGCCAAGAGGACGCCCAAAGATTACAAAGAAATATGATATGATGTTTCAGCCAATTCAACCTCACTAACAAATTCCTAGTAAGCTGAAAAAAGTATTGTATTTTGCTGTGTATTCACTAACAAACAGACATTGAGGAGATTGAAAAGCATGGGCAAATAAAACAGTGCCACGAACTAGATTACAGTTAAACAAAAGAGGTTCTCCAAGATTCATTAAATCTAGCAACTAGCCTTAAATGAGATCACCCAGGCTCCAGATATGAAGCAATCTAAATATTTGCGGAAAATCTACTGAAGCTAGGCAAATAAGCAGACACTTTGCCAAATACAAATCAAATTCTTAATAACAGAAGCAATCACATTCAACAGTTCACCAGCACACAATGCTGTAGCTGGAATCAAAATTCATTACGAGAATCAACCACATCAAGCAACAAACAGTGATCCACTATGATTCACCAACATTCTGAACCTTAAGAACATTTGAGGAAGCAAAAAATTCACCTTTCCTTCTTTTGGTGGTAGAAGAGTTACCAACTGACCCCAAATTTCCAACTCCACAGGCAGGAGGCTCCTTAGCTAAGGAGTTTTGATAAGCCAGACACTGCAAAGGGCCAAGTTCACAGCCACCAAACTCTTCTGCATTTAAAGTCGACCCTTCCCCTGATTTACCATCAGCTGTAGGGTGATGGCAGTAGAGCTGATCATTGCACTGCACGTTGCAAGCACTCATCATGTAAGCTCCATTGAGATTCATAGGATTCACACCAAGATTAGGAGATTTCTGATAAGGAAACGAGCCAATCTCCCCTTCAATTCTTCCTCGAATGTCCACAAGCAAACATTTGAGCCTTGCAACCTCGGCTTCCAATGCAGCCTGACCTTGCAGCCTCTTCAACAGTTGCTGGTTCACAGCCCTCAGTTTCACAACCTCATCCTTTAAAGAAGCGGCCCTGGCCTTAACCTTCTCCCTGTACTCCCAATCCATATGAAAATTAGGTTCAAAATAAAGTGTAACCAGCAGCCAATTTCAACCAGGTTAGCTAAACTGCCACAAGAATCATGTTCTGCACACAGCTTTAAGGCTCGTTCAAATAGGGACAATTCTACTATGAATAAAACCTTCAAATAGAAGCAATAAATTACAACTTGTAATTGTGTCTTGCATAGAACTAATAGTCTTAACCGTCGATCAAACAAAAGCTACTTAACCCTCATCACTGAAATAGATGCACAATTCACAGAAATAGATCTATATAGCCCTTAAATGGAAGCATCCAACTCCAAGTAGATCTACAGTTTGCAGAAAGAAATGTGAGACCCCTTTTGGGTTTTCCGATCTGACATAAAGAGAAGTAGTGCATTTACATGACGAACAAACATATCACGATCTCCAGAGGAACCGCCAGGGAACACGGAGAAATTGCCGAAGCAATTCGCAAAATAAACGGCAAAGCCATTATCAAATTGCAACAACCGATAAATTCATAGATAGAAAAAGGCAAAGCCATAATCAAATCGTGACAACAAAAAAAATCATATATATAAAAAGCAAAGACAATTGCATCGCGACAATCGAAAAAAATCTTAGACGTAAAACCAAGAACGGATGGAGATCAGAGTAACGATCGATAAGAACTTAATCTTTGTCGGAACCCACTTGGTTAATAGGCGAAGCCATCGCGTAACCAAACAGGCGAAGCCAAACACGAATCGGCAAAACCACAAAGAAATTGCTGAAGAAAGAAGGAAGAAAAGAGAACGATGATGGGTAGAAGAAATCTTCAGAAACGGTGGCCGAAACCAATTGAGTTCATGAAGTTCCGAAACCAAAGTTCAGAAACGTTGAAATGGTGCAGCATAGAAACTTTGACGACTTAAATCTAGAAATAAAACGCTAGCGACGAATTACCGTTGCTTAAAACTAGCGACTTCTGGTCGTCGCTAGTTCTTAACATATTATAACATATTATCTATTTCTAGTAACATTAGGCCACAATGAAATGATAAAATATTAAAAAATGGTTAAGTCTTATGTGCCAATAAATCAATTCAAATGAATTTAATTTTCATTAAATAGATTTTTTGTTAATTACTTAAAAAATATTAAGAGATTTGTAATCCAAATTAATCAAATTAAAATTTATAATTATACAATTAAACAAGTGGCATATAAAAGGATAAGTGATTTTGCTGAGGTAAAATAAAAAATAAGTAAAATAAAGATCAAATAATGGCAAACTAGCGAAGCTATCAGTTGCTAATTATTAGCGATTGCTAATAATGGCAAAAATTATTTGAAATTCAAGAGATTTTCACTTTTATTTTTTCTTTCCTAAAAAAATAATTGCGATAATAATTTTTTTTAACATAAATTATAATCAATATTTTTTCCATAAACACAGAGATCCATTGATCTATATATCTGAATAAAAAAAATCCTAAGAGTTGGAACTGATCTATATTAGTGACGGCTTAAAGTCGCTAATTTAGCGACTTTAAGCCGTCACTAATGTTAGCGACGAATAGCCGTCACTAAATTAGCGACTTTAAGCCGTCACTAAAATTTAGTGACGCATAACCGTCACTAATGTTAGCGACGAATAGTCATTACTAAATTAGCAACTTTAAGCCGTCACTAAAATTTAGTGACGCATAACCGTCACTAAATTAGCGACGGTAAGCCGTCACTAACGTTAGTGACGCATAACCGCACTAAATTAGGGACTTTAAGCCGTCAATAACTTTAGTGACGCATAACCATCACTTATTTAGCGAAGATAACCAACCACAAACTTTAGTGACGTTTAACATTCACTAAATTTGCAATGGTAAATTGTCACGTAGAGCCCGGTGAAACTTTAGCGACGGATATCAGTCCCTACATAGCAGCAACAAACTAATTGGGTTGAAAAGTCTGCAGAAGTTAAACTACGTGTCATGATATTTAGCACATGCGCATGCATTCGTTGTGTATTAATATTTTTGTTTTATTATTCTATTTTTTTAAATAAAATTGTTTGTTGTAATGGTAAATATACAACAACTTGTTGGATAGAAGGATCTCAATAACGTAAATAAAATTCGTATAATCTTAAAATTGTTTCGTGAGGAAAAAAATATCTACGCTCTAAATACATTTGTATTATATTAACTGAAATAATTTATGTTGTGTGAGAATTTGAGACGTTACACAATTTTCAGTTATAATATTTACATTTTTCTGGTAGTGTATTCAAAAGCAATTATTTATGTTCAATGAGATAACAATTTATCATAAAAAATGATAGCCACATGAGGACCCAAACTTTTTTTTTTATATTTTTTTTAGTTTAGCGACGGCCAACCGTCACTAAATTAGCGACGGTACGCAGTCGCTAATTTTAGCGACGGTCAACCGTCATTAAATTAGTGACGGTACGCCGTCGCTAACTTTAGCGACACATACCCGTCACTAATTTAGCGACGGTAAACCGTCACTAAAATTTAGCGACTAACAGCCGTCGCTAAAGTCTCACCGGAATATTACCGACTATTTTTTGCCGTCACTAATTTGTTAGTGTTGTGCGCAAAAGCCAATCATGAGATGATTGTATTTTTTGCACATTGAGTCATGATATTTTATTAAGGCATTAATCCAGCAATTATGTTTGTTGTTTTGTTTCTGCGTACACTACTAAAAATCCCTTTATTTCCAACTGCCCTTATTTCCAATGGTCAAGCAGTTGAAAATTTCCAACTGCCAAAACCGTTGGAATGAGGAGAAAAGAAGTTTTAGAGTATTAAATTTACATAATATATATAATATTTCCAACGGTTGAAGTCGTTGGAAAATGGGGGAAATATGGATTTTTTTGGTAAATTATATAAATTTAGATAATATATAATATTTCCAACGGCTAAAACCGTTGGAAAATGTAAAAATATGGATTTTTTTGGTAAATTATATAAATTTAGATAATACATAATATTTCCAATGGCTAAAACCGTTGGAAAATGGGAAAAATATGGATTTTTTTGGTAAATTATATAAATTTAGATAATATATAATATTTCAAACGGCTAAAACCGTTGGATAATGGGAAAAATATAGATTTTTTGCGTAAATTATATAAATTTAGATAATATATAATCTTTCCAACGGCTTCGGCCCTTGGACAATGTGGGAAGTATGGATTTTTTGGTAAATTATATAAATGTAGACATATATAATATTTAGCCGTTGGAAGGAGGGGAAAAAGGATTTTTCTGGTAAATTATATAAACTTAGATAATATCATATTTCCAACAGCTAAAACCGTTGGAAAATGGGATAAATGTGGATTTTTTTGGGTAAATTATATAAATTTGGATAAAATATAATATTTCCAACGGCTTCAGCCGTTGGAACACAGGGAATATGGATTTTTTTGGTAAATTATATAAATGTAGATATATATAATATTTCCAACGGCTTTAGCCGTTGGAAAAGGAATAAAAAGATTTTCTTGTAAATTATATAAATTTACATAATATATCATATTTCCAACGGCTTCAGCCATTGGAAAATGGACAAAATATGGATCTTTTTGGGTAAATTATATAAATTTAGATATATATAATATTTCCAACGGCTTCAGCCGTTGGAAAATATATAATTATAATTAATTTGTTTTTTTGTGTTATGGTATATTTTACACTTCTGTTTTACACTTTTCTAACGGCTAAAACCGTTGGAATAAATGTGGAATCTTTTTTTTTTAAGTATTTCCAACGACTTTAGCCGTTGGAAATAAATATAAAGTTTTTTTTTATTTTCGCCACTCTTCCAACGGCTAAAGGTGTTGGAAATTCATTAAACAAAATGCATCAGTTTGAAAAATGATTAAATTAAAACTCCCCCCCCAGCACGGTCGTCTTCCTCGATCCCAGCTCGTCTCTCTCCTCGTCTCTTTCCTCCTGCGTTCCCGGAAATCACACGCATACACAGCACGTTGGTTTCTTCGATTAAGGGGTTAATCAAGTGCGTCAAGGTTAGTTTAACGTGGATCTGGTAGGATTTTGCTTGATCTGTACGTACTTTGTTTTTATTTTGAATTTTTTTCATTATTTTCGCCGGATTTGCGTAGTGGATTTTTTGTTGATATTGTGTTGATGTTTTGTTTGTTTTAGCTGATTGGAAGCTATTTGGAGGGATTTGAAGGAATCAAACTGTGGGATTTGAGGTTAGTTCGTTACCATCCGTTTTTTTAAATTTTTTTCACAAATAATAGTTAAAATTCGGATTAATTTCATGGTATTTTTGTCTGAAATAGTGAAATATTTGTGATTTGTAGTTGTTGATGGTTGGATGTGAAGTATTTGGGTTACCCATTATAATTTAACATTTATGTGAATTTTCTCACCGTTTTTCTTAATTTCGGGATTAAGTTACAATTAGAAAATAATTAGTTTTAAGTAAATTGTTTAGGTTGTATATTTATGTGTGAAATTAGTTGGTATAATTAAAAATATTTAATAATTAGTTTTAAGTAAATTGCTTATACGTAGTATATTTATGTGTAAAATTAGTTTGTACATTTAAAAATAATAAATAATTAATTGGGCTTAAATTGTTTAGGTTGTATATTTATGTGTGAAATTAGTTAGTATAATAAAAAATTGTTACTAATTAGTTGTAACTAAATTGTTTACTCATGCAGCCCATGTTGATATCACACAGACTCCGGAGTTAACTGAACAAGTACAGCGAGTCGTAGCGGAGCAAACTGCACAACAAGCATCACAGTATGAGCGGAAGCTAGAGCGTCTGAAGAGGAGACAACGAGCTAAGCTTGAGTACATATGTAAGTCAATTGGCATTCCCCCGCCCGCGCCTCCTGCAGATGATGATGACGACTCGGGATCGGATTAAGACTATATCAGGTATATCATGCTAGTATGTGTATTTCTTAACAAACAAACAGTTAGTTGGAGAATGAACCATATCATTTCTACTATATATGCTTTTATGTGGATTTATAAGTACATTTATATCATGATGTATTCATTTAAATTGTATATGTTTTTATGTCGTTTTATATATATTGTTATGTAATTGTACTACAAAATTTGACTACAAATGATATAATTAGCTAGAGTATAACATCTTAAAGTTTAAAGCAAACATTCAATTTGAATGCACAGCGCAATCAATAAATAAATAATTCCAAACGGAAAGTAAATATCCAATTGGTTTTCAACTGCCCAGACTCATTTCCAACAGGCTCAGCAGTTGGAAATTTTCCAACTGCCCAGACTCATTTCCAACAGGCTCAGCAGTTGGAAAATTTTCCAACTGCCCAGACTCATTTCCAACGGCCTCAGCAGTTGGAAAATTTCCAACTGCCCAGGCTCATTTCTAACTGCCTGAGTAGTTGGAAATGTTTCCAACGGCTGAGACAGTTGGAACAAAAAAAAAAAAAAATACTACAGCCGTTGGAAATTCTCCAATTGCTTATTTTCCAACGGCTGGCAGTTGGAAGTTCCAACTGCTAAAACCTGGGCCGTTGGAAGTAAAACTTCCAACGAACGGATTTCCAACTGTGCCATTTCCAATTGCCAGCCGTTGGAAACATAACATTTCCAACGGCCAGCAGTTGGAAATGGCAGTTGGAAATTTTGCTCTTTTTAGTAGTGGTAACTTAACAAACATAATTGTAACCCTAGAATAATGATATTCTTAAACATCCCTGGTCTAGTATTATTGTGGAGCGGGTTGCAATAATACATAACAACTAGCATATGTGGAGACTAATATGAGATATGTAGTCTACATATGGGTAAAAGTTGGAGAACTTGTGTACTGGACCGACCCACCATGAGAACACTACATGGATTGTTATATGAGTGTCATAAGTGATTCTCAAAGTGATCATGGTATATGTAGTCCTTCGACCTAAGATCATCAAGGTTTCCTACATGTGAGTCACATACTTTGATACTTTCCTTTGTTGCTCGTAACTGAGTGAACTTGAAGGAGGTCATTGGGTATGTCACATATCATGCGGAGGGATTTGTATAATCAAGATGAGATTTTTCCCTCCTATGTAACGGGAGTGATATCTTCGGGCCCCTTGATAGAGTAAGACTTAGAAAAATGCATGGCCATGCTCGGATGAGTTGATATACGATATCAATGTTATCAGTTTAAGTTGGTCTACTCGGTAATCAAGAAACCAAAGATTGGGCTATACAAGAGTGACACATTCCATGTCTCGTGCTTAGTCTTGATATCTTGGACAAAGGGACAATGGCATATATCGATGATGATCATAAAGGTTTAGTCAAATCATCGACAATCTTGTCACTTGGGTAGCTGATAGCCGAAGTGCTATCGCCCTGTCCACTGACTTCGGAGAAAGAGGGAGCCAAACACATGAGGTATACGACCTCGGAAGCCCCATCGTACCAACCTCGGGGAATTACCATATCGCCTCTGCATCGGAGGACGAGTGAACCGACTTCGGAAGAATAAGAACACCCCGAAGAAACAGTATCACCCCGGGTAGAAGTCCTTGTTCGTCCCCCTAAAAGGTAACGTCGGCCGAAGGGACCTCGGAGGAGCAATGGGTGCCACGAAGGAGTCTCTGACATATTCGCCCGTACGCACTAGACGTCGACCTCAAGCACTCTGATAGGCCACTGCAGTCTGCACTCTAACACGCTGCGACACACTTCTCGATAAGCCACTGCCCGAGAAAGCCTACAGGCGGCTGGCCACTCTTCTGGTTAGAGGTACGGGCGGTATCCGTCCATACATGTGTCATAATTCGAGGGGCTCATTTTCTCCTATTTACAGTAGGGGAGTTTTTTGAGGCGGGGGGGCTTCCACCCTTTTTTCTCCTCGAGACATGACGGAAAAACACCTCCGACGAGATTCTTTCCCTTCTGTGCATACCAGAGAAACACTCCCGGCAAGTCTATTTTGTGCTTACTCTTCGTCACCATTTAGAGGCACTGACTTGGGCGTCAGAGGCTCCTCCCCGGAAAACCACTCCGGGGACCTCCTAACCCCTGTTTTCTGCGCGTTTCAGGTTGGACTACTTGGGGACATCCTCGTTTCAGGCTCTTTCCAGCACCGAAAAGCTTTCTCGGCCACCGCTATCCATCACCAGATGGCCCCGCGTGACACTCCTCAGGAGGTCCCTGTTACTCCCGTCGTGGAGCCACGGCGGGAACATCTACGATGGCAACCCAACGCCATCATTTGGCGCCGTCTGTGGGAAACGAACCCACGACCACGTGGTTGAAAACTCAGTGTTCTAAGGACAAAGGTTCCCTGAGGCCCCCGTCCGCGCCGGAGATTCGCCCGGCGGCAGAACAATTAAACGCAGGGACTTCCCATCCCGAGGATGATTCCTCCTCTGGATATCGCTGTGGTTTTCCTGCATAGTTTCCCACACGTCACCGTGGTCGAAGTAGTACAGCGGGTAGACCAAAAATGGTCATGTGCAAATTCGAGCCGAAGTCTCCTCTCTCAATCATTTCGACGAGAGAAGTAATGATGACCCAAGAGTTCAGGAGGAGAAACAAAGAGTAGTGGGGTGACTACCCAAAGGACGTGCTTCCCTGCGGAACATGATGGACGGGAAAAAGCAGGGTCGGTGCTATCCAGACCTCCCCGTCGAAAGAGTTTCGGGCCAGAGAAAAGTTGCTGTTCCTTCGGCAGCAACACCAAATCCACTACCCTGAGAAGACGCCTACGCTTTGATATTAAACAGGAAAAAGGCTATGATCCTACTCCAACGGACACATTACCATCGTCCAAAAATGAGCCGCCCCCGTGCAACGTCAAAGGGAATAGGGTAATCGGGCAAGTGCACCGAACTCCAAAGATATTACATCGCGCACGAGCCCAGAAAAGCAATATAACCCCAGGCGCTAGCAGACTATTGCCGAAATTCCAGAAACAGAAAGAGGGAAATCCAATGAGGACCGAATATAGATGAAATCCAAAAGAAGGAACCCCCAGCCGAAGAAATCCCAGGCGAAAAAAAAAATACGGCGCGAGAACGGTATCTCGGAGGCCCGAGGATAGGGAAGTCACCTGAGTTACCATATTCGGTTAATGAAGTGTTGGACCACCCAAGCTCGGCATTTGCTAAGAATGAAAACATAGGACAAGAGAAGGAAGAACCCCACAAAAAGGCATATCCTAGGAAGCCTGAAAAATATTCATGAAATGGCGGAAAGTACAGAAAATGTTCCAAAGCAGTCTTCCTTGATTAAAGAGGAAGGACATCGGTAGAGAAGCTCAGGCCCGCTATAGAAAAGCATCGGCAGAAAGAGGTGCAGAACAGTGCGCAAAAAAAGAGGTGCGAGCAAAAATGCGTCAAAAAAAGGACAAGAATGGCAAAAAATTAACCAGCACCCAAAAGACTGCCTTCGGAATAAAATACCTGAAAGACTCCCGTCGGAGTGGGTAACTCCGAGAGACTGCCCTCAGCCCTCTACAAAAAAGGACAAATACGGTCCACTGCCAACAGTGCCTGAAGTATAATGCTATGAGAAAGCAGTAAACTACTCCGTTTCGCGAGACAAGACAGAACCCCTACTGATTAAGCTGGCAAAATGTATACAAAAGCCTGCTTAAAGGAACATGACGCACGAAGATGGCATATTATTTCCGGTAGCATAATGGCTTCAGTCCTTAGACGAAGGAGGCCAAAAAGTTCGCCATTAGCCCCGGAGTGGTATGACATTTCGGTCCACTAGCTTAGTTCTGAAGTAACAAGCAAGTGGAGCCCCCGAATAGAATTGTACACGAGGGACTACGGAAAAATTGGGAGAAGCAAAGGGGAGATGGTCCGAAATGGCCGAGAAAATTCCTTATGGGAATAATCAGACAAACTTCCCGAAAAACCATAGGGAGAAAAAACCTTCCTTACTCGCCTGCAAAGACCAGTGCCCACTTGGAGCAATACAGCTACTGAGTGAAGCGCAAGTATTCGGTGGAAGGAAGAACGAGCTCGGGAGGGATGCTCGGTAAAGGAAGAAATAGCCTCGTATTGGGGAACCAAACTCGAACCACTCCTCGAAGCATGAATGAGCTCAGGAGAAGTGTTTTCTCTGTAAAAGGTGGTCGTGAGCGCAAAATTGCGCCAAACGCCAAAAGGAGATCTCGTTCCCCGAAAGGCCAAAACAGAACCCCGAGAACTGCCTCAGGGGAGAACTTCGGCCACTAGGAAAAAAGACCCTGCTTCTCGGTTTGATGACTAAAATCGACCGGTTAGCAAAACATCGAAGGAAGAACGAGCTCGGGAGGGATGCTCGGTAAAGGAAGAAATAGCCTCGTATTGGGGAACCAAACTCGAGCCACTCCCTGAAGATGAATGAGCTCAGGAGAAGTGTTTTCTCCGTAAAAGGTGGCCATGAGTGCAAAATTGTGCCAAACGCCAAAAGGAGATCTATTTCTCCGAAAGGCCAAGACAGAACCCCGAGAACTGCCTCAGGGGAGAACTTCGGCCACTACGAAAAAGGACCTCACTTGTTCCAGGGCGAGGTCCGAAAGAGAGGACTATCAGCTTGGCAGCATCAATGGGAGAAAATTGAGAAATATCCGAGAAGAATTCTATACTTAGAAAAATTTCTCTTTTCTCCTGTACAGGTTACCCGCCGAACAAAGCTTAAGCACACGTGCCCGAAGGATATGATATGTTTTCCTTCTAAAAAAAAAAAAAAGAAGAAAAAGGAGCACGAAGTCCATCAAAGGCAATCAACGAGGACAGACTAGTGTTCGCTTGAAAAGTCTTTGTCAAATCAGGGTGGCCGAGAAAGCAAGATCGGCCAGCAGAAAGGGCATGGATGGGTGTGGCAACGTCGGGATTTCTGGAGTCGCCACCAATCTGTTTCACCTAGGTCGATTGGTCACCTTAAAATTGGTCTGCGAGAGTTCGGGGATTCGGGAGTACGGTTACGTTAAAACAACTTTGTTAAAACGCCTAAAAATTGGTACCTTAGTTGATTTCAATTTTGTTTTGCTTTGCTTTAAAAAAATATTCAGTTAATTTTCGAACTAGAAGTTTTAACTGAATTAATCGGATGTGGATTTTTTAAATTAATACCGGTTTAAAAATCTTTAGTAATTAATTTGTATAAAAATTTGATATTTCCAAACCATGGACTCTGCCGAGTCACCCGGACACGGAAGTTTTAATTCCGAACCATGGATTCTGCCGAGTCACCCGGACACGGAATTTGACGAAATTTTAAATAATTTAATCCATATCGTAAAATATGGATTTTTATCTTTATATTTATTTTTATTCAATTTAAAAAAAATTGATATTTTCCAAACCGTGGATCCTGCCGGATCATCTGGATATAGAAATTAAAATTTTAATTAATTGTTTATTTAATGAATTTTAGTCATAATTTTTATTGGATTTTATTATTATTTTATTATTTTTCTTGAATTTTTAATTATTATTACTTTAATAACATATTTAAAAAAAAACAGAATTGATTTTTTGTTGTATCTTTAGAATTACTCAATTATGATTTTTTAATAATTTTAATAAAAGGTTAATTTTTTTAAAGAAATAAAAATTGATGTTTCAAAATAATGAAGATTTGAAATAATGAAGGATGGGGATTTTTGTTTGAAAAAGATTTTTTTTATAGCCTTAAAAATGAAGAAAGTTAATTATTCACATAAAAACTTCTTTTTTTTTTTCATTTATAATTAGTTATTATTTACTTATTTATTTTATTTATTATTAAATAAGTGAAATAAATTTTTATCATAAAGTAAAATTTTGGCATAAAGGAAAATTAAATAAAGTAAAGTAAAAGGGGATTTTTTTTTAGTTTAGACATCCATAAAAAATGCATAAAATAACACATGTAAATAAATAAAGGGAAAACATATAAAGTAAATAAAGGAATATTAAAGAATAAATAAATAAAGTGGGGCTTTTTGACCATCCACTTTTAAAAATTAAATAACATATTCAAATAAATAAATAAACAAATAAAAAGCACATAAAGTAAATAAAGGAAAGTTAAAGATCAATAAATAGTAAGCAAATAAATAAAGTGGGGCTTTTTGGCCATCCACTAAAAATAAATAAATAGGAGGTATAACCTTCCATGAATTATAATAATAATAATAATAATAAAGATAATAAAAGTTAGTTGTTAGAATTAGTTGTTAATAACAATAATGATAACAATAATAAAAGTTAGTAAAGTTAGTTGGGTTAGTTGTTAACAATAATAACAATAAAAGTTAGTAGAGTTAGTAAATTAGTAAGTTAATAATAATAATAACAACAATAATTAAAGGTTAGTAATAATAACAATAACAAACAAATAAAATGTAAAAGAGAGTTAGTAATTAGTTAATTCTGCAGAAATAAATAAAAGGTTAGTGACTAAAATGAAAGAAAATAAGAAGATTGAAGTGGTAAATAAGGGTTTTACCCAAAAATTAAAATTTTGAATTTGGTTGAAACGGAAACAGAGGTTGGCACGAGGGGCGAGGGAGGCGGACGGCAGCTGGGCGACGGCGGACTAACGGCGGGCAGGCGACGGCGGCAGCATGCCGAAAAGGGGACGACGGCAGGGGAGGCGTGGGGGCGATGGCGGACGGGCAGCGTGCAGGAAAGAGAGAGAGAAGTGAAACGGAAGAAAAGAAAAAACAAACGAAGAAGATGGTCAAAACGTAAGGAAAAATAATTTGGGACTTTCTGGGAAGAGGGAGGAGAGGCTAGGGACTAAGGCTGTAGTTTTTCTCCTTTTTTTAATACGGAGCTCTAAGCTTTCTTTCTATTTTTTTTTCTCTTTCTCTCTGTGTTAACACACAGATTTGGACCCCTATTTATAGGGGAAGGGGTGCTGGACTGTTCATAATTAAAAATTAATTAAATTCAAACTTATCTTTTAATTTGGTAAAATGACAGTTTCAGTCCTTTACGTCTCTCAGACTCTGGATAAGTTCCTGAAGCTTCTGATTTTGATAATTTTGTCATTTTCTGTTAATTGGGGCCAGAACGGTTATGCTGGCCCCAAATTGATGTGACAAACTATCAAATGCTCCTGAAACTTTCAGATTTTATCAATTTTTCCCGAAACTTCTCAATTTTGTCATTTTTACCTCAAACTTTTTAATTTTGTCATTTTTATGGAGTTTTCTTTTTTTCTTTCAAACATACACATATACACACATATATCATTTTAAATCAAATCTTCACAAAAAAAAACAAAAAAATGTATTTTAAACTAATTAACTTAATTAAAATTTTTCAGTAATAATAATAATAATAATAAAAATATATTTTTTTAATTAATTTAAATTTTTTTTTAGTTTAAATTTTTTAATGGTCGGACAAAATTGGGTGTCAACAGCTGCCCCCCTTTGCATGCTTCATGGGACATGATGCAAGCAAAGTCGTTACCAAATTTCGTCCGACTTAGCTAGGCATTGAGAACCTTCTCGCCGCCTAAATCATGAGGTTAAGGAATCTTCCTTGGAACCTCTACGATAAAAACTCTCTTATCGTTGAAGAAAAACTGATGATTGATTGTTTGAGGTTTAAGGAACTCTCCTTAGAACCTCGACGATAGGAACTCTTCTATTGTTGAAAGTTTGAGGTTAAGGGCCCTACCTTAGAACCTCTGCGATAAGAACTCTCTTATCGTTTAAAGAAAAATTGATGATTGATTGTTTGAGGTTTAAGGAATTCTCTTTAGAACCTCGACGATAGGAACCCTCCTATCGTTGAAAGTTTGAGGTTAAGGGTCCTACCTTAGAACCTCTGCGATAAGAACTCTCTTATCGTTTAAAGAAAAATTGATGATTGATTGTTTGAGGTTTAAGGAACTCTCCTTAGAACCTCGACGATAGGAACTCTCCTATCGTTGAAAGTTTGAGGTTAAGGGCCCTACCTTAGAACCTCGACAATAGGAACTCTCCTATCGTTGAAAGTTTGAGGTTAAGGGCCCTACCTTAGAACCTCTGCGATAAGAACTCTCTTATCGTTTAAGAAAAATTGATGATTGATTGTTTGAGGTTTAAGGAATTCTCCTTAGAACCTCGACGATAGGAACTCTCCTATCATTGAAAGTTTGAGGTTAAGGGCCCTACCTTAGAACCTCTGCGATAAGAACTCTCTTATCGTTTAAAGAAAAATTGATGATTGATTGTTTGAGGTTTAAGGAACTCTCCTTAGAACCTCGACGATAGGAACCCTTCTATCGTTGAAAGTTTGAGGTTAAGGGCCCTACCTTAGAACCTCTGCGATAAGAACTCTCTTATCGTTTAAAGAAAAATTGATGATTGATTGTTTGAGGTTTAAGGAACTCTCCTTAGAACCTCGACGATAGGAACTCTTCTATCGTTGAAAGTTTGAGGTTAAGGGTCCTACCTTAGAACCTCTGCGATAAGAACTCTCTTATCGTTTAAAGAAAAATTGATGATTGATTGTTTGAGGTTTAAGGAACTCTCCTTAGAACCTCGACGATAGGAACTCTTCTATCGTTGAAAGTTTGAGGTTAAGGGCCCTACCTTAGAACCTCTGCGATAAGAACTCTCTTATCGTTTAAAGAAAAATTGATGATTGATTGTTTGAGGTTTAAGGAACTCTCCTTAGAACCTCGACGATAGGAACTCTCCTATCGTTGCAAGTTTGAGGTTAAGGGCCCTACCTTAGAACCTCTGCGATAAGAACTCTCTTATCGTTGCAAGATGGACTGATTGATTACGAGGCAAAGGTTCCGTCCTTAGAACCTCGTTGAAATTGAAATTGATTAATTGATTGGTTACGAGGCAAAGGTTCCATCCTTAGAACCTCGTTGAAATTGATTAATTACGAGGCAAAGGCTCCGTCCTTAGAACCTCGTTGAAATTGAAATTGATTGATTACGAGGCAAAGGTTTCGTCCTTAGAACCTCGTTGAAATTGAAATTGATTAATTGATTGGTTACGAGGCAAAGGTTCCGTCCTTAGAACCTCGTTGAAATTGATTAATTACGAGGCAAAGGCTCCGTCCTTAGAACCTCGTTGAAATTGAAATTGATTGATTACGAGGCAAAGGTTCCGTCCTTAGAACCTCGTTGAAATTAAAATTGATTGTGGAGAAAAACTCTTTCCTCCTTTTTAAGTACCTCAGACAATCGAAGTTGAAATGTTCTATTCGGAAGTGTGAATTTTCATAATAGGCGAGTGCAAAAATTTAAACTTCGATAAGATGAGTGAATCTTGATGATGACAATAACACTGACAAATTATGTAAAGGGAACGGATGTTTGGAATCAATATCCAAGGTTCATCTAATATTTTCTTCAGTAAATATAGATTCCCTTGTGAGATATGTCATCCAAATAAGGTTAAAGCTTAACTACCCCAAAATGTTATGCCTAGTAGACCTAATAGGATGCGTCTCAAGAGTAATAAAAATTACTCTTTATTCAGCCGTTCCAACCTAAAGGCATTGTCCCATGGTTTTAATATCAGTATGGACGAAATTATCTTATAAGATAAAGAAATTCCCTGAAAAGAAAAATTGAAACACGAAAGAAAATGCTGATAATTAAAACGAAAGGACAAGAAAAACGGATCAGATCGCTTCTTCTTCCACAATACTTCAACAGGCCGGGTAAAGGACAATTATGGGACGGAACTGGTTGGGAAAGACTGTTGTGGCCAGTCTATTTTGATCATCGCTGGATCTGGTTCAGGAACAAAAGCTTGCATTTTATTTAGCAATTCTTCAGCAGTTGTTGCGGACATTATGATTCGTCGTGCCACCTCAGGGATAAACTTCTGCTTCACAGAACGATTCATAAAAGATAATAGACCTGCGAAGAAATAGTTAACATTTAACAGCCCAATGGGTTTTTGATGCAAATTAAGTTGGGCCATGGAAGCGATTTGGAAGACTTCTCCTAATGTGCCAAAGCCACCTGGTAGAGCGATAAAAGCATCAGCATTAAAAAGCATTTGTAACAAGCGCTATTGCAGATTTTTAACCACTAGCTCTTCTCCAATCGTGCCCCCAGAAACCGATTTCAGAGATGTAGGGATAATACCCAGAACCTGGCTTCCTCCTAAAGATGCTGCTGATGCTACAGCTCCCATTAATCCGACACTACCTCCTCCATAAACTAAATGTATTTTTCGCTCAGCTAATACTCTACCCAAATGGTTGGCTGCCTTTAAATACTCTTCATCTTTTCCAGGAAAAGCCCCAGAAAATACACAAATACTTCGGGATTTACGAGTTGGGGTTTTCTCCATTCCTATCCTTACCCTTGTGAGAAAAGAGGATATATTTATAGAGATGAAGAGATAAGGCAATAATTTTATTTTCAAGAATGGATACATTATTGCCAGCTATTCACAGTAGTCACGAGTATGACTCTGGTCAGGTATGGGTACACTATCGTTAAAAGAGGAGGAAAATTTTCAAAATAGCTGCTAGCATGTACAGTAGTCACTACTGTAGCTTACATCAGGAGTAGGTACGTGATTGTTGGAAGAGAAGGAAAATTTTAAAAGTGGCAGCTATATACAGTAGTCATAACTGTATCTCATGTCAGGAGTGGGTACATTATTGGGAGGATAATTTCAAAAGCGACAGCTAGTATGTACAGAAATCGTGACTTTAGTCCACGTCTTCCACTGATTTTGCATCCAGTAACGGCTTCAATGCCTTCTATGAATCGGCGATTTGCATCCCATCTAGTTTTCTCACGAACTGGCAAACTGGGTCGTTTAAAGTCAGATTCCCAAGACTATAACGATCTCGTTCTTTTTGGAGAATTATCCATAATCCAACAATCTCAAATTGCACTATTCCACAAGAATGCACTTCAAGAACCTCTCGGATATCTTCCAGAGATTCCTTACGCAAGCCATTCTTAATGAATCTTATTCTATCATTACGATTTCTGGTGATCACTCCTGGAGAACGACATTTATTGCCGCAAATCCACCATCCACAATTATGACAAACGCCTAGCCTCTTTGCTCTTCTTTTTTTGGCATAAGCGCTTTTACCAAAGCCGGGCATACGGGGAAAGAACGCTTCTGGAACTTCACCAGCTGAACGAACCTTAGCTTCGATTAGCCACCGCACATTATCAGGAATGCCTTTGTGCATAAATACTCTGAATCGTTCACATCTAGCTTGATAAATCTTTTTAAGAACATTTATTGGGAAGGAAGGAAAATACTTTCGTAGGGTGGAAAGAGAAGACTCCATTGATGAAGGAGGTATTTAAGAGAAGAAAGAAATTAGTGATTGTAAGAAATGGAAATAACTAACACATATTTATAGTGATGAAAGGGATAATGTGTTAATTACACTTGCAGAAGCAACTACATTATTATCAAAAGAAAAGACAAATGACAGCTTATATGTACAGCAATCATGACTGTGACTCTCGTCTTCCACTGATTTATGTCCAGTAATGGCTTCAATGCCTTCTATAAGTCGGGGATTTGCTTCCCATCCAGTTTTCTTACAAACTGACAAATAGGGTCGTTTACAGTCAAATTTTGGGGACTGTAACGATCTCGTTCTTTATGGTAAGTCCTCCATAAATCGACTATTTCGTGTTGTACTATTCCACAAGAATGTGCTTCAAGAGTCCCTCGGATATCCCCCAGAGATTCCTTACGCAGACCATTCTTTATGAATTTTCTTTTATCCTCGCGATTTTTGGAGATGTATCCTAGAGAACGATATTTAGTGCCGCAAATCCACCATCCACAATTATGACAGATGCCTAGCCTTATTGCTATTCTCTTTTTGGCATAAGCGCTTTTACCAAAGCCGGGCATACGGGGGAAGAATGCATCTGGAACTTCACCAGCCGACCGAACCTTAGCTTCGATTAGCCACCGCACATTATCAGGAATGCCTTTGTGCATAAATACTCTAAATCGTTCACATCTAGCATGATAGATCTTTTTAAGAACATTTATTGGAAGAGTTGGAAAGTACTTTCGCAGGGTAGAAAAAGTAGAATCAATTGATGAAAGAAGAATTTAATGGATGAGGGAAAGGACTCTGAAACAACCGACTTTGGAAGTTACGGAGTATCGTATCCACTGCTTAATCGGAAAGAAGATCATGCATTTATAGTGATGAAAGGATAACGTGTCGATTACACTTATGGGAGTAAGTACATTATTGTCAAAAGAAAATGTAAATTTTCCAAATATGACAAATTGTATGTACAGTAATTGTGACTGTGGCTCACATCTTCCACTGGCTTTACGTCCAGTAACGGCATTAACGGCTTCTATGAGTCGAGGATTTGCTTGCCATCCAGTTTTCTTACAAGCTGGCAAACAGGGTCGTTTACAGTCAGATTCCCGGGACTGTATCGTTCTCGTTCTTCATGAAAAATGCTCCATAAACCAAGAAGTTCACGTTGCACGGATCCACAAGAATGTGTCTCAAGAGTCAATTGGATATCATCCAACGAGTCCTTACTCAGGCCATTCTTAATGAATCGTATTTTATCTTCTCGATTATCAGAGATCATCCCTAAAGAACGACATTTAGTATTACAAGTCCACCGTCCACATTTATGGCAGACTTGTAACCTTTTCGCTCTTCGCTTTTTGGCATAAGAGCTTTTGCCTATACCAGGCATGTGAGACACAAATGCCTCTGGGATTTCACCTGCCAGACGAACCTTGGCTTCGATTAACCACCGCACATCTTCAGGGATTCCTTTATGCATCAGAACTCTTAATCGTTCACAGCAAACTTGGTAGATCTTTTTTAGAATGTTCATTGGGAGAGAAGGAAAATATTTTCGTAAGACAGAAAGAGTAGGATCCATTTTCTAGAGGGAAGTAAAAGAAAGAAGAGAGGAAAGAACTAGTTATTATGGGCAACTGAGAGAACCGACTTGAGAGTCACGGAGTACCGCATCCGCCGCTTAACCGGAAAAGTAGATCCTACTTCATTTTGATGTGATAGATATTTTTTATCTTAGATATTCCATCGAGCTGACGTCGATCCAGTCCTCGATTATTGAATCCGTTATCCGCTTTTGACAAATTTTCAACAACAATATTTCTTGATGTCTGCCTTATCTTTGACCACAGCTATCTCTTATCTTGGATGCTGCTAAGCTGGCATCAATCCTGTCCTTCCAGGTGTAGCCTCGATTATTGAATCAATTGCCAGGCTTTTGACAATATTGTCTACTTTATCCTTTTTTATATGTGTCTTATCCTTGGCTATAGCTATCTCTTATCTTGGATACTACTAGCTGACGTCAATCCTGTCCTTCCAGGTGTAGTCTCGATTATTGAATCGATTGCCAGGCTTTTGACATACTGTCTACCTTATCCTTGAATTCCTGATGCGGGTTGGTACCGCATATTAGCTGTGTATCCAGTGATAGATTGGTAAGAGCTGATGATATTGAGATCTCAGCTTATACTGCTGTAACTGTGCTGTGAATGTGATTTCCGTTTGGTCTTTGTTATGTAAAAGCCATGTATGCATGAATGCAGAGCATGTGGAATTGATGTTTTTTTTTTTTTATGGATCTAGTTCTTCATGTCTTTGCTTTACTGGATCCTCTTTGTGATGGCTTTCTTGGACTATCATTGAATCTCTTTATGCTTTCCAGGTTTTGTTCGCTGCCTCAAAAGCCCAACTCTTTTCAAAATCCCCTTTCTTTGACTTGTTCTTGAATTTTGGCCTCAATTTCTTTAAAGTTGGCCCGCCTCATAATTTATATCTCTTTCGGGTACTCATCCATTGTCATGGATTTGATACCATCAAAGGCTTTACTTTCAATGTCTGCTTTGCCCCTTTTCTTGTGACCGTGCCGACACTTACTTATCCCCATGTTATAATCTGAATGATTGCTCTTCCTTGAACTTATGTTTTGATCCATAAGACTTGCCCCCTTGTCTATTGAACTTCTTTGTTGGCAGTACTCCTCTTATGCTTCGTAGAGATTACTTTGCCCCCCTGAATATGGTGTTTATGTGGAAAGAGATATCATCTCGCCTTTGATTTAACAGAAGGTCGAGCATTTCTAGACCTTTGTGATGGCACTTGATCGTAAATTTCTCTTACAAGAACCACATCTTATTAAAGAAAGACTCAAGCTATCTCCTCACTTTTAAGTCTACATACATTAATGAATAATGGTTTGGCCTTAAAGAAAAACTTTCATCAATTTGCAAAGCTTGACAAAGTAATTTACGGTCTTTGTTTTTAATTAAAATATCCTGCCATTCTTCCCTTTCCAACTCGAAGACATAAACTGTGCAAGGCAATAAGGTAGAAACATGATTCACAATAATAGCCTTTTAACTGAATGAGGATGATATCGAGAGGTAAATGTTAGGTGTGAGGAAAGTTAAGTTTGAATGTTTTTTTTTTATTTTGTTGCAGTCTTTTAGCTGAATGAGAATGATATTAAGAGGTAAATATTAGGTCTGAGTAAAGTCAAGTTTGAGTGGTGTGAAAGAAGGGTCTTTTAATACTACTCGTGAGCAGTATTAAATAAGGTAGAAACATGATTCACAATGATAGTCTTTTAACTGAATGAGGATGTTCGGTCTGAGGAAAGTTAAGTTTAAGTGGTGTGGAAGAAGAGTCTTTTAATACTACTCGTGAGCAGTATTAAACAAGGTAGAAACATGATTCACAATGATAGTCTTTTAACTGAATGAGGATGTTCGGTTTGAGAAAAGTTAAATTTAAGTGGTGTGGAAGAAGGGTCTTTTAATACTACTCGTGAGCAAATTTGATTATGGTGAAAAACTCAATAGTGATGACCTGAACTTGCCACTCTTTCCAGAAAGTTAGACCTCATCTGTTGCCCCCAAACTATTGTGATCTTTATGCATGCTTGGTTTGAGGGTTGCTTTTGTGTTCTAAACCGCCTTTGTAGGTTTTCAGTCTAGAATCCATAGCTCACTTATTTTGTTTTCTTTCTTTTGCTCTAACTTGAGCCCTTTTTTTTTGTTTTTTTTTTATTTTTTTTTCTTTGTTTCCCTTTCCTTTCTTTTTTTTTTTTGTGAGCTATGGTGATGACATACTTGATAACTCCCTTGAAGTGAGATGACTCAAATGGCCTTGCTTGCTCGTGCTTGTTCTCAGTCCTTTTTTGGTTTTGAATTTCCCCTTGTTGTCTTTTGATGGAAGGGATGAATTTCTCTTTCTTTTTGGAGTTTGTGTTGCAGAGAACTGAGAACCTTTGCTTGTGTTGAGCATTCATGAGAATTGAGAGACCATTGAAGCCATTTAATATGAGAGCTAACTTCTTTGGATTTGGAAGCTAACCCCGGACTTCTTGCAAGGATGTTGATAACCACTGTGAATTCCTTTTGAGGGTTGAGGTGCAACGTTTGAAATCCTTCTTACTAGATTTGGCAGCACTTTCAAGATCACTACTATCAAATTTTCCTTAACTTTTTATTTTTACCCACGAGTAGTATCATTTAGAAAGTAAAATGTGATGGCAATAATGGGTAGTGTAATGGCAAAGAGTGAGAGATAGATGTAAAAATGGAATTTTTTTTTTTGTAGAAAGTGGTAGAATATGTGGACGTAAAAATGGAATTTTAAGTAAAAAGTAATAGAATGCACATATTAAATCTTTTTGTTGGAGAACAAAAAGAATTACCAGGTGTCCATTTAGCAAAGACTACACCCTAGATTCTGGACTAAATCTAGGAGATTTTTACTATTAGATTACTTTTGCAAGCTTTCAAAGATACAAGTTTATTCAAAGAATTCCCTGTTATTCAAAAGTGTGTGTGAACTGTTAGGTCGGGTCTAACTTGGAGCCCTTCCAAAATCAATGTAATTCCAGTTCAAAATCTTCACTTTCAATTATCAATCACATTATGGCCTAGCAACTTGGACTCGACCAACTTGAGTTTCAGTGCCACACAATTATCAGTTGAATGCCCAATTGAACCTTTTTGGTAATCACATTTGGCATTTGGGTCATTCCAACTTGGAAGAAGATGCTACTTGATTTTTTCTACCATTGGTATGGGTGATAGTAGGTTTGTAGCTTGTGGAAATTGAATCGACTTGAGTAGCTTTCTTCCCATAAGTGGTATGTGGTGCTGATAAGGGAGCCTTGAAGATTACAGTTTCAATAGGATATCATTTCGCTCATAACATGAGTGGTAGTAGACCATAGGACTTGGAGATGATGTTTTGGACAGCTTCGCTTCTTTCATTGAAACACCCTCCAATTGAAGAATCAACCAACTTTCCTGTTTTGATTCCAAATTCAATCTTTTTTCCGGATAATACCATATTTGAAAAGCTACTTGAAGTGTTCCCAAATAGTTTTTCATAAAATGGTCTATTTAATGTTTGGATAAACAGGGTGATCAGTTCTCTTTCTATCATAGATATTTCTCCACCTTTGTGCATATTCCTTAAAGGTCTCTTGTTCATTCTTCTCCATATTCTGGAAAGTTCGGCGATCTGGGGCCAAGTCCATCACATGCTTGTAACTTCTGATAAAAGCTTGGGCGAGATCATTCCATGTTCTAATGTTCTTTGGGCCTTGACTTAGATACCATTGTAGTGTTGACTTTGTAGGACTTTCTTGAAAAAGTGCTATCCACACATTCTCGTCTTTTAAGAGTGGTTGTACTTTTCATAGAAATAGTGTAATGTGAGTAATGGGACAACTCGTTCCAACGTATTTCACAAAGTCTGGCATCTTAAACTCTGAAGGAATCACAACGTCTGGCATCAAGCAAAGATCATTCACCGAAAGAGATCCAAATACAGTGCCTCCTTTAATGGCCCGAAGTGTCTTTTCTATGGTCTCGAGTTTTTGAGTATCCTAATCTTCTTTAAATAGGGGGCTTCTTTTCTTAAAAAATTGGATAGTGCCTTAGATGAGTGTTATCAGATGGGCCTGGGTCGTGAAAGGGTTTCTCTTGAATTGAGACCTGTTGTTGAGTGAATCTGGGAGGACAGGTTAGATCTTGTGGTTCTTTGATAAGAACTTGAGTTGCTTTTCCCTTAATCAACTCCATTAGTTGTTTCATTTGTTCTGTCATGTTTTCCATCTTGGACTCAATATCTGTGAGACGACCTTCGGCTTGCTGTGCCATTAGTCTTGTTTGGAGCCGAGTTGGATATTGGTGTTGAGATCCAATTTTACCTTTTTAAAGTGAGATTCATTTTATTAGACTTTACATGTATATGATTGATGCAATGGATGCATGTAATACATAATGAGATTATGTTTTTATCAAAATTTATATGCACGTGATTGATGTAATGGAATGCATGCAATGAGATTATTTTTATCAGATTTTATATGCATGTGATTAATATAATGCATGCGATGAGTGAGTTTGATTATCCACTATCGTGGAACTTTAAAACTTTTAGTTGTCATTATAAAGACCAAAAAGTTAGCATAATTTGATGCGTGGTTTTGATGCATGAAGAATAATTGCACAAGAAAGATAAGGTTATTAATAAGTTAAATAGCAATTAACAACTCATGAAGTATTATGGATAAACAAGTTAAAACCATACGAAGAAAAGTGTAGAGTAACAGCACAGCATAACAAGGATATGCTTATGGCGTTGGTAAAATGGTAGAAATTCTATGGTCAGTTCTATGGTTAAGTGGGGAGTTCTATATGCATAAGGTGGCTTATCAAAAAGGCAAGGGATAGTTCCCGAATCCCGTCACTAAATTATAGTGACAGCCCGATTCCTTACCCTCTAGGGTTTATGTAAGGAATGGATTAATTCGAGTCGTAGCTTTTCGTGGGCCCATGTAGAGACTAACCATCTCAGAAGGCAATACACTACTTTGCTACTTTGAAACCGGTGAAGGCTTGGAGACCATGGCCTCACAAGGACAACAACACCAATTCCGCTTAGAAAGAATTGTGTTCGATTTGAGGAAGCTCGGGTATAGAGCTTCATATTGTGAATGCATTATGCATATTTAGAATAAGTAAATATAACATATAAATCCACATAAAAATAAACAAAACAGAACAAAATAAATCAACTTTTAGGCTTGACTCACTAACCAGGATTCCCCAGCGGAGTCGCCAAGCTGTGGCAACGTCGGGATTTTTGGAGTCGCCACCAATCTGTTTCACCTAGGTCGATTGGTCACCTTAAAATTGGTCTGCGAGAGTTCGGGGATTCGGGAGTACGGTTACGTTAAAACAACTTTGTTAAAACGCCAAAAAATTGGGACCTTAGTTGATTTCAATTTTGTTTTGCTTTGCTTTAAAAAAATATTCAGTTAATTTTCAAACTATAAATTTTAACTGAATTAATCGGATGTGGATTTTTTAAATTAATACCGGTTTAAAAATCTTTAGTAATTAATTTGTATAAAAATTTGATATTTCCGAACCATGGACTCTGCCGAGTCACCCGGACACGGAAGTTTTAATTCCGAACCATGGACTCTGCCGAGTCACCCGGGCACGGAATTTGACAAAATTTTAAATAATTTAATCCATATCGTAAAATATGGATTTTTATCTTTATATTTATTTTTATTCAATTTAAAAAAAATTGATATTTTCCAAACCGTGGATCCTGCCGGATCATCCGGATATGGAAATTAAATTTTTAATTAATTGTTTATTTAATGAATTTTAGTCATAATTTTTATTGGATTTTATTATTTTTCTTGAATTTCTAATTATTATTACTTTAAAAATATATTTAAAAAAAACAGAATTGATTTTTTATTGTATCTTTAGAATTATTCAATTATGATTTTTTAATAATTTTAATAAAAGGTTACTTTTTTTAAAGAAATAAAAATTGATGTTTCAAAATAATGAAGATTTGAAATAATGAAGGATGGGGATTTTTGTTTGAATTTTTTTTTTGATAGCCTTAAAAATGAAGAAAGTTAATTATTCACATAAAAACTTATCTTTTTTTTCATTTGATAATTAGTTATTATTTACTTATTTATTTTATTTATTATTAAATAAGTGAAATAAATTTTTATCATAAAGTAAAATTTTGGCATAAAGGAAAATTAAATAAAGTAAAGTAAAAGGGGATTTTTTTTTAGTTTAGACATCCATAAAAAATGCATAAAATAACACATGTAAATAAATAAAGGGAAAACATATAAAGTAAATAAAGGAATATTAAAGAATAAATAAATAAAGTGGGGCTTTTTGACCATCCACTTTTAAAAATTAAATAACATATTCAAATAAATAAATAAACAAATAAAAAGCACATAAAGTAAATAAAGGAAAGTTAAAGATCAATAAATTGTAAGCAAATAAATAAAGTGGGGCTTTTCGGCCATCCAATAAAAATAAATAAATAGGAGGTATAACCTTCCATGAATTATAATAATAATAATAATAATAAAGATAATAAAAGTTAGTTGTTAGAATTAGTTGTTAATAACAATAATGATAACAATAATAAAAGTTAGTAAAGTTAGTTGGGTTAGTTGTTAACAATAATAACAATAAAAGTTAGTAAAGTTAGTGATGGCCAGGGGGCTCATCGTTTATAGTCATGGTGACTGGTGGAGAGACTTCTGGGAGGAAGAACGCCTGGTGGAACGGATAGCCCCAAGGAGAGTGCCTGAAAGCTCAGAAACAAAGGGTTAGGAGGCCCCCGGAGTGTTTTTCCGGGGGGGGGGGAGCCTCCGACGCCCAAGTCAGTGATGGCCGAGAAAAGGCAGAGGAAATAGCACAAAGGGCTAAAGAGTCTCGCCTGGTAGTTTTCTCAGAGTGTGGGAGCTGTGTCTGGCCAACCAACCAGCCTCCTGCCAAGTATTAATTCCTGGTATTTATAGGAGTGCCTAGCCCGTTCAGATCACGACACGTGTTCGGTCGGATGTTCCCTGAGTTTCTGGGCGTAGGAGACAGATAACTGGTAGCAGGTTGTCCTGAGCCACGTGCTGAGACGGGCCATGATGTGATTCTGATGGTGTCCGTATGTCAGAGTGCCTATTCAGGCGACTTTATGACGTCTGTGAAAGGACGTGTCAGAGGCTTCCTTAAATGCTTCCATAAATGCTCCTGCCGTACTCTCGAGGTCCCTGGGTGAGGTCGTCCTCTAGTTCGGACAGAGCTTCTTCGGGAAACAAGCCCTTAGTTCGGGGGTTCCCAGTTTCAGGGAGTTCTGCCTTCGGGGATATCATGTTCTGCTCGCTATGTCTGGTGCCGCTTTTCCGAAGGCGACATGTTCACAACCTTGGGGGGCGAATAGTGTCCTCGGGGTTTCCTGGCGTGCCGGGCTCGGAGCTCTTCGGCTATCTCCCGAGGTGCCTGATTGCACCTTTTCTCGGGTAGCGCCAGCTTCTTCTGGCCATCATTGTGGCAGGGAGTTCGGCCAGATAGAGGCGATAGCGTTTGGCTATCACATGCCCCCCTTTGGAAAGCCGAAGTGAAGACTTCGGTTTTGCATCTCTTTCCGAGGTTGTGTATGGGAGTTTCTTTGGAAGCTTAACCTATTCCGAGGATGCGCCTTTCGCCCGAAGATCATGGGCTCTTCGGCCTTGGCCTGTTCTTTGGTGTCTTCGAGGTGAAGCCTGTGCCGAAGATACACCTCTTGCCCGAAGGTCATGGGCTGTTCGGCCATAGCCTATTTCTTGGCGTCCTCGAGGTGGCCTGCTCTTTGTTTCTGCAGGTCTGTTTGGCCAAGCGTGTCAGTCTGAGCGGCGCATCCCAGTTTTCCAGGGATGTCAGAAGACGTGTCCCAGCTTTCAAGGGACGTTTGGAGGACGTGTCCCCCATTTTCGCGCAGCGGTTGACACGTGGCGCTTTGCCATTGGAGGAGAGTCGCGTCGGTTACAGAGGGCGCGCCTTTTCAGGTGTAGAGAGCAGTTACGACAACGGTTCGCCTCCAAAGGGTACTTATGACGATGTTTCGGTTACCCATCTCTGGCTTATAAATAGCCCACTCCATCATAAGTTCCTTTTGCTTTCTCTTCTGCTCTTCTCTCTGCTTTGCCCCTGTTCTTGCACTTTCTTGCTTTCTGTGGCGGAGCTACCTTAATCAGAGCTTTTTTCAGCCAGCTTTCACGACGGCGTCCTCAGATTTTGGCAAATCTTTCGGTGGGTTTTTGTTTTTCAGAGCGCTTTGATCCCTGTGTTCTTTTGAGTTTTTCTCTGGAAACTGTTTTCTTCCATTTTCAAACTCGTTTTTATGTCAAAAATGCCCATTCCTGAGAGCTAGCAGCCTCTTTTAGCCCATCCTTGTTGCACCACCCCTGAAAAGTTAGAGAGGTGGAAGAAAAAATTCTTTCTTCCCTCTTACGCCATTACTAGGCTGCCTCGTTCTAGCCATTATGCTTTTTCAAACCACAGTAAGGAGGTTACCGTTTTCCGAGCCCAGTTGAAGGCGGGTCTTCGGTATCCTCCCCCGAAGATGGTGTGCGAGTTCTGCAAATTTCATGGCATTGCTGTGAACCAGCTTCCCCCGAACTCGTTCTGCTATTTTAACGCCTACCTCTGCATGTGTGGCGTCTTCGGGATAGAACCCAATTTCAGAATCTTTATGCAGTATTACAAGCTCTCTGTGGTCCCGAAGGGTGGTTTCTATTTCATGCTACCTCGGGGATCCGGGAGCAAGAAATTCATGTTCACCTTCGCCACTAAAGATAGCTGGCGGGGGTGGCAACAAAAGTTTTTCTTCATGAAGATGGACGAGGCCTGGTCGTACGTTCCGACCAAATGGGCTCAGGGAACACTGGATGTGGACGTTGCTGATCCGAGGATGCTGCTGACCCCAGAGTTAGCTCCCTTGTTCGCGGATTTCGACGCCCGCATTCGGGCTGTCTCTGACTAGGATCCCGAGGTCGTTCCGCTCACCCTTTACCCTTTTCCAATCAACTGGAGGTTGATGACCGAAGAGGTCCTTCGGGAGCTAAAGGTGGTAAAGGAGCACGAGACTGACCTCGAGATGCCAGCTCCTGCCATCGCCGGGAAGGATTCCTGGTTGGTCAAGCTTCTTAAGGAGGAAACTTCTTTCGAAGCGCTTGCCGAAAGTGAGTTATCTTCTACTCCTTTACTGTTCTTTCCTCGGACTTACGCTGATGTTTCTCTCCTTTTTCAGAGATGGGCGACGCGACTGCCGCCTATTACAAGTCCCTTTTCACCGGCCAAGTGGAGAAGGGCGATCAGACGAACAAGGCGTCTTCCCGAAGGCGGAAGTCTACTGGCGCGGGACCTTCGAGGAAACGGGCAAAGAGAGCTGCCCAGGCTCCTTTAGAGGAAAATCCCCAGGAGACTGCCGAGGAGACTGGGGCAGCCGAGATTCCGGAGTCCGAGGCTGCTGCTTCCGAGGTCCCTTCAACCGACGTCCCTCCTCCGAGTCCTACCGCGTCACAGGCCCTCCTTGATGTAGTGGTAGAAGTACCTTCTGCCGAGGAGCGGCGCAAGCAGAAGGGCAAGGGCATTTCGGCCGAGGACTCCGAGGACGATGTTGTCGAGGTTCCGCCAGGTTTGTTTCCAGACAAAGTGTACTTCCTTTGTTTTCTCTGGATTGGCTTCTTTGTCTTTAATCTCCTTCTCATCCTTATCACGCAGGGGAGTTGACTACCCCTGGCTGGGTGGCCGATCATGCTCGGAAATGAGCTCTTCGGGATGCCAAAATCCCGCAAGGGAAGATACCCAAGGAGCCTTTTTGGACGTTCACGGAGGACATGAATATGTACTCCGAGGACGCTCCTCAAATGGCTAAGGAAATTTCGAAGGGGGTGCTCACCGAGGCCTCCTTCAAGGCTATAGCGGCGGCCCACCCGGGGGATAACACCCTCGCCGCAAAGATCACCGAGCATGCTGCTCAAGTATATCCTTCACAGCTCTTTCCCTTCAATTTTTTCCTAAGTGTTTGGCTCTTACTGACCTTGCGTCTATTTTTTGCAGCTGATGGGGTAGACCGCCTTTCTCCAAGTTCGGGTGGCTAGGGAGGTTGCTTTTCGAACTTCGGCCACTCGAACCATGAATGAGACGAGGACCGCGCTCGCGGAGTCGGTCGCTAAAAACCAGCAGCTGAAAGAGGCTACTGAGAAAGAAGTAGCTGCCCTTCGGGAGGAGTTCCGGAAGGAAAAAGAAGAACTTCAAAAGGACTCTTCCAGGAAGATCGCTGACCTCGGTGACCAAAGAAAGGGGATGCTCGCCGCCAACGAAGATCTTCTCCGGCACAAGGCTGGTTCTGACGGCCGTATAGTGTCGTTGACGTGTGAGAATAACGCTCTCCGGGCCGAGGTCGAGTCGTTGAAGAAGGAGCCGAAGGGGGAGGAGCAGATAAAGGCGCTGGAGGAGGAGGTCGAGGATCTGAAGGACGAGCTTGACGACCTCGAGCTTGAGAAGAACAAGTCTGATCAGATGAGCAAGGTCGTGTTCCAGGACGGCTTCTGCCTTGCTCGGCACCAGGTTCTCCAGAGGTTCCCAGATCTGGACCTCTCTTTTTTAGAGGGTCTGAACATTCCTGGGGGACCTCGGTGGAAATGGTCCAAGGTCGAACATCTAAAACTTCCTCCTTCAATTCCAGCGCCGAAGGTGATGGAAAAGGGCGGGCAGACGAGTGGCTCTCGGGACGCCGCGAACCCTTAGCCAATTTTAGGGCCCCTTTTCCTTCCCTTCTATTTTGTAATACTTCTTCGGGCAGTTCTTTATTTTAAAGCAGCTTTGCTCTTAATGAGGATTTTTTGGCTAAGTCTTTTCTTGTAAGTTTCATCATTTCCATTATCCCGAACACGTTCGCTCAAGAGACTTCGGAAAACCTGCGATTAAAGAAACTTTTTTACCTTCCTTTGTCCCGAGTGCGCTTGCTCGTAAGACTTTCTGGAAGGCCTGAAAAAAATTTGACTAAGTCTTTTTGCAGGCTTTTGCATTTCCAATTTACCCCGAATATGATTGCTCAAGGGACTTCGGAAACCTTCAGTCAAATTTTTTGTTTTTCCAGTTGTCCCGAGCATGTTTGCTCAAGGGACTTCGGAAAACCTTTCGCGAGATTTTTCACTTCCCATTTTCCCGAGCATGTTCGTTCAAGGGAGTTCGGAAAATTATCTCTACGCTGGCTATGGCGAGTACTTCTGCGAGATTTTTGTTTTCCATCCTTCCCGAGCGTGATGGCTCAAGGGACTTCGGAAAGTCATATCTATGCTTTATCATGGCGAGCACCTTTGCGGAATTCTGTTTTGCATAATTTCTGTACACTTAAGAATTTTTCTCAAGGCCATTCTGTACAACATAACTCCTCCGCTCAACCTTAAGCGTAGAATTTTTTGAAGGCGTCTGAATGCCAAGTGTTCTTCAATTCTACGCCTTCGGCGTCACCAGGCTTGTACACGGCTTTTTGTACTTCGTCGAGAACCAGATAGGGTCCTTCTCAATTTGCGCGAAGTACACCATGGGATGGCCTTCGGGGTGCGAAGTCGGCCTTTCGGAGAACGAGGTCTCCCTTCTTGATTTCTTTTGGCCTGGCCCGTAAGTTTACAGCCGCGGTCACTCTTTGCTGAAAAGCTTTTCTTTTCAGCCCGGCTATTTCTCTGTGTTCGGCCACAAGATCGAGATTGGTTCTCAGGCCGAGGTCATTACCACCTTCATCAAATACTTGCACCCGTACTGAAGGTTGAACTATCTCTAGTGGGATAATGGCCTCTGTTCCGAAGACGAGTGAGAAAGGAGTCTTCCCTGTGGCTCTTCGGGGCGTCGTTTGGTAGCTCCATAATACACTTTGGAGTTCTCCTGGCCATTTCCCTTTGGCTTCCCCTAGTCTCCTTTTCAGGCCATCTTTTATGGTCCTGTTCGATACTTCCACCTGCCCGTTGCTTTGGGGGTGAGCTACTGGGGCGAAGTGCATCTTTATTCCGAGGTCGCTGATGGATTCTTGGAATCCTTTGTCTGTGAACTGGGATCCATTATCAGCTACTAGTACCCTCGGTATGCCAAATCTGCATACGATGTTCTTCCATAGGAACTTCTGCACTTCTTTTGCCGAGATAGTTGCTAGTGGTTCTGCCTCCACCCACTTTGAGAAATAGTCCACTGCTACAACTCAGAATTTTACGCCTCCGGGTGCTGTGGGGAGTGGCCCAATAAGGTCTATACCCCAGACTGCGAAGGGCCAAGGATAGTCTGCCGAAGTTACCATTTCCGAGGGTGTCCCTCTGGATTTTCGCGTGTCTCTGGCAGCTACCACATTTCCGGACGGACTGTCTTGCGTCCTTTCTCAGGGTAGGCCAGAAATATCCTTGGCGGAGTATCATTGCTGCCAGGGCATCAGTTCCAATGTGTGAACCACACATGCCTTCGTGAACTTCTTCAAGGACCATTTTAGTATCCTTTTCATCCACACATCTTTGCAGCGGATTCGCATATCCCTACCGATATAACTCTTCACTAATCAGGAAGAATCTTCCGGAGCGTCTTCGTAGTCTTGCAGCATCGTTGGGGTCTTCGGGGAGCAAATTCTCTGCTAGGTATCTTTTTATTGGGTCTTTTTATCCTGTTCCCGAGTTCGTCATGCTCAGCACTGAGATGCTCGGATGGTCTAGCACCTCGGTATATGTTTTCGACTTCGCCAATCAATCTGCCTCAGTGTTATTCTGCCGAGGTACATTTTCGATCCGCACGGCGTCAAACTCTTGGATGAGCTTTACTACTAGCTCATGATATTTTTGCCAAGATTGGGTCCTTCGCCCCATAATCTCCTGGCGTCTGTCGAACTACCAGCTGGGAATCGCTGTGAGCCTTTAAGTTTCTCACGCCAATCTTTCTGGCCAAGCGCAATCCCGCTATGAGGGCTTCGGGGCCCCTGATAATACGCCTTGAGCTTTTATGGCCTTCCGAGGCTCATACGTAATTTTGTGTTCGTCCAGCTTTATGCACGACTTGGAGAGCCTTCCCGAACGATCGCAGCCTTCTCCCTGCAAGCACCAAGGCGTATATAGCTTTTTGAAGCAAAGGGTACCTGACTTCGGCGCTATGTAGGGACTTGCTGACACAGTAGACCGGCCATTGCTTTGACCCTTCTTCCTTCACGAGGACCGAGCTCACAGCTTTTTCTGTGACGGCGAGGTACAGTACGAGGGGCTCTCCCTCCCGAGGTTGTCGCAGAGTCGGCAGGCTGGCCAGGTAGACTTTGAGTTCTTCCCAAGCCTTTTGGCAATCTTCATCCCAAGGATGATCATTTCTTCCGAGGTCGCCTTCCATTTTTGTTGCCTTTGTGAGGACTTTGGAGAAAGGTCTACACCTATCTTCGTACCTGGAAATAAACCTGCTCAGAGAGGTTGTTCTTCCGGTGAGTCTCTGCGCATCTTTGACTGTGGCAGGAGTTCGGGACTCAAGCAGAGCCTTAATCTTCTCGGGGTTAGCATCGATGCCTCTTTCGGATACCATGTACCCAAGGAATTTTCCCGATGTCACCCCGAAGATGCACTTCTCAGGATTAAGGCGGATCCCGAAGGCTTTGAGCTTTTGGAAGGTTTCTTCTAAATCCGCAATGTGATAGCCAGGCAGCTTGTTCTTGACTATCATATTATCAACATACGCCTCCATGTTTCTCCCCATTTGGTCTTTGAAGACCTTGTTCATCAGCCTCTGGTAGGTGGCTCCTGCATTTTTGAGCCCGAATGGCATCCTGATATAGCAGTATGTTCTTCCCTCGGTGATGAAGGCAGTCTTCTCTTCATCTTCGGGGTCCATCCTTATCTGATGGTAGCCACTGAAGGCGTTTAGGAAACTTAGGAGCCCATATTCAGCAGTTGAATCTACCAGTTGATCTATTGGCGGTAAAGGGTATGAGTCTTTCGGGCAAGCATCGTTCAAGTTTCTGAAGTCGATGCACATCCGGAGTTTGCTGCTACCTTCTTTTGTGGCGATGACCACGTTGCTTAACCACTCGGAGTACTTGACCTCCCTGATAACTTCAGCATCTAGGAGACGCTGGACTTCGGTTTTGACAAAGTTGCTTTTGTGGGCTAAGATGCTTCATTTCTTTTGCCGGACAGGCCTTGCTTCCGGACTTACTTTGAGGCTATGCTGTATTATGCCAGGGTTCACCCCCAGCATATCTTTTGGCGAGTAGGCAAACAGATCTTTATTTTCCAGCAGAAAGGATACAAGTTTTTCCTTGTCACCTTCGGCCAAGCTCTTCCCTATTCGGGTAGATTGACCTGGGACAAGCTCTATTGCTTCCGTTTCTGTTTTGGTGAGATCTTCTTCTTTGCCTTTTTCTGGTGCCCTTGCCTCCATCGTTTGCGCGAAGTTGCTTGCTGTAGCTTTTCGCGCTTTTACAAATACCTTGGCTTGGTCTATGAATACCTCTGCATCTCCATCCTTGGTGGCGAATGTGACAGTCAAGTACTTCACATCAGGGCGAATATGCAGATTCCCCATTGTCTGCCTTCCAAGGATGGCATTGTACGAGGACGGGACGTTCATGACGATGAATCTCGCCATTGTGGAGTCGTTCAACTTAGCTGCTCCGTTCACCGAAGTCCCTTTCATCATCAGCGGGAGGTCGATACATCCGAGGACGGGGAGTTCGGGTGGTCCAAGCCAAAAGTGGGCGAGGTGACAGGCTTCAGTTCGCTGCCGGAGATGCCCAAGCTCGGTAGCGGGTGCGAGAATAGGACGTCAGCATTTGAGCCATCATCAAGCAACACTCTTTTGACGTCCCAGTTCCCTGCTCTCGCCATAATCAGTAGCGGATCGCCGTGGGGGAAGACGACGGTGGAGCCATCTTTGCGAGCCAGCTTCTTTGATGGACTTTGATACTCCATGACTGCAATTTCTCTGGCTTCCCGCTTTCTTTCCGAGGATGGGAGCCCCGTGGTGATGGTTTAGATAACCCCTGCTGGAGGTGGAGGGCGCTTTTTTGGACTTCTATTTCTCCGCCTGTCGGAGTCATAGTCCTCATCTTCGGCCCCTTCTTCCTCCATTTTTCTGTCTTTCGGGGATGGCATCCTCAGGTATTTCCGAAGTTGGCCCAGTTTTATCAGTGACTCTATGTACTTCTTCAGCTGGAAACAGTCTTCGGTGTCATGACCGTGGTCGCGATGAAACTGGCAGAACTTCTTTGCATTCTTCTTATTATCGGCGGTCATGGCCCTTGGTCGCCAAATCTGCGTCCCTTGCCTTTCCAGCGCCATGAGAATGTTGGTCCGTGAAGTGCTCAATGGTGTGAAACTTTGAGGTTTCCTTCCTCGCATCCTCCGAGGTCATCCTGCGTATTCGGTAGGATGCCGAGCTTGTTGACTGGACTCTTCGGGGCGGTGGTGATCCGACTTCGGCCCAGCCATTCTTAGTTCTTCAGCGGTCATGTGCTGTTCTGCTCTTCGGTAAAATTCTCCGAGGGTCTCCGGGGGCTCCTTTGAGAACTCGTAGAATAGCTGTGAGTCTCGCCGAAGGCCTCGTGTCATGGTAAGAATGCAGATTTCGGGCCTGAAGTCTGGGACGCTCAGAGCTTCCCTGTTGAATCTTTCGACATAGTCTCGGATGGTTTCTCCATTCCTCTGTTCTATGTCGAACATCTGCACAGGCATCTTCGCCGTAGGTCTGCTCCCAATGAATTGCTGTGTGAAGGCCGTGGACAACTCCTGGAACTCAGTGATGGTCCCTGAAGGCAATGAATTGTACCACGCAGTTGCTGGCCCTGTGAGGGTGACTTCGAAGCACTTGCACATGGTAGCGTCGTCAGCACCGTGTATTATCATGCTGTGTCTGTACTTCGTCAAATGGGCCTGTGGATCAGTACGGCCATCATAAATCTCCAACCGAGGTACTCTGAAGTCACCTGGCATGGCTGCCTCAACAACGGCCTGAATAAATGGCGAGTCATCTTCGCAGCATGTTCCCGAGAGTCTGGCCCAAACGGGTTTTCTGGCTACTTGTTTCTCCACTCTGTCCAGCTGTGCTAGTATCCTCTCCATCAGCACTGTGGCGCTAGGGCCTTCTTCAGGGAATGGAGATCGCCGGCGCCTCTTCGGGGGGTGAGTTCGGCGCTGAGGGGACAAGGACCTCGCCTCAGGCGACGAACTGCTTCGCTGTGAGACTCTCGGTCGCTTGGACCCGGTTTGTCCCACAGGCCGTTTCCCGAGGGCTATATTTTCTGTGGATGATTCTTCGCGAGGGTCTCCACTCCCCGAACTGCGATGTGTAGACTTGGGGCTTTTCTCCCGAGGGCGTGTCGGTGAGGGGGGTCTCTGGGCCTGTGCTTGCTGTGGCCACCTTCGGTCGATCTGCTGGGTCATTTCGGACACGACCGAACGCTGAAAGTCCCTCAAGAAGCTCATGGTGATTACCAGATGACGGTCTTCCTCAGGCGCAGAAGTCCCTGGGAGTGTTTGCTAAGCAGCCGGTTGTATCTCAGGCGCGGACGGGGACTTCGGGAGCCTCTTGTCCTTAGAACGCCGAGTCTCAATGACGGCGATCTCAGAGCGGGTTCCCACAGACGACGCCAAATGATGGCCAGGGGCCTCATCGTTTATAGTCATGGTGACTGGTGGAGAGACTTCTGGGAGGAAGAACGCCTGGTGGAACGGATAGCCCCAAGGAGAGTGCCTGAAAGCTCAGAAACAAAGGGTTAGGAGGCCCCCGGAGCGTTTTTCCGGGGGGGGAGCCTCCGACGCCCAAGTCAGTGATGGCCGAGAAAAGGCAGAGGAAATAGCACAAAGGGCTGAAGAGTCTCGCCTGGTAGTTTTCTCAGAGTGTGGGAGCTGTGTCTGGCCAACCAACCAGCCTCCTGCCAAGTATTAATTCCTGGTATTTATAGGAGTGCCTAGCCCGTTCAGATCACGACACGTGTTCGGTCGGATGTTCCCTGAGTTTCTAGGCGTAGGAGACAGATAACTGGTAGCAGGTTGTCCTGAGCCACGTGCTGAGACGGGCCATGATGTGATTCTGATGGTGTCCGTATGTCAGAGTGCCTATTCAGGCGACTTTATGACGTCTGTGAAAGGACGTGTCAGAGGCTTCCTTAAATGCTTCCATAAATGCTCCTGCCGTACTCCCGAGGTCCCTGGGTGAGGTCGTCCTCTAGTTCGGACAGAGCTTCTTCGGGAAACAAGCCCTCAGTTCGGGGGTTCCCAGTTTCAGGGAGTTCCGCCTTCGGGGATATCATGTTCGGCTCGCTATGTCTGGTGCCGCTTTTCCGAAGGCGACATGTTCACAACCTTGGGGGGCGAGTAGTGTCCTCGGGGTTTCCTGGCGTGCCGGGCTCGGAGCTCTTCGGCTATCTCCCGAGGTGCCTGATCGCACATTTTCTCAGGTAACGCCAGCTTCTTCTGGCCATCATTGTGGCAGGGAGTTCGGCCAGATAGAGGCGATAGCGTTTGGCTATCAGTTAGTAAATTAGTAAGTTAATAATAATAATAACAACAATAATTAAAGGTTAGTAATAATAACAATAACAAACAAATAAAATGTAAAAGAGAGTTAGTAATTAGTTAATTCTGCAGAAATAAATAAAAGGTTAGTGACTAAAATGAAAGCAAATAAGAAGATTGAAGTGGTAAATAAGGGTTTTACCCAAAAATTAAAATTTTGAATTTGGTTGAAACGGAAACAGAGGTTGGCACGAGGGGCGAGGGAGGCGGACGGCAACTGGGCGACGGCGGACTAACGGCGGGCAGGCGACGGCGGCAGCGTGCCGAAATTGGGAGGCGTGGGGGCGATGGCGGACGGGCAGCGTGCAGGAAAGAGAGAGAGAAGTGAAACGGAAGAAAAGAAAAAACAAACGAAGAAGATGGTCAAAACGTAAGGAAAAAAAATTTGGGACTTTCTGGGAAGAGGGAGGAGAGGCTAGGGACTAAGGCTGTAGTTTTTCTCCTTTTTTTAATACGGAGCTCTAAGCTTTCTTTCTATTTTTTTTTTCTCTTTCTCTCTGTGTTAACACACAGATTTGGACCCCTATTTATAGGGGAAGGGGTGCTGGACTATTCATAATTAAAAATTAATTAAATTCAAACTTATATTTTAATTTGGTAAAATGACAGTTTCAGTCCTTTACATCTCTCAGACTCTGGATAAGTTCCTAAAGCTTCTGATTTTGACAATTTTGTCATTTTCTGTTAATTGGGGCCAGAACGGTTATGCTGGCCCCAAATTGATATGACAAACTATCAAATGCTCCTGGAACTTTCAGATTTTGTCAATTTTTCCCAAAACTTCTCAATTTTATCATTTTTACCTCAAACTTTTTAATTTTGTCATTTTTATGGAGTTTTCTTTTTTTCTTTCAAACATACACATATACACACATATATCATTTTAAATCAAATCTTCACAAAACAAAACAAAAAAATGTATTTTAAACTAATTAACTTAATTAAAATTTTTCAGTAATAATAATAATAATAAAAAATATATATTTTTTTAATTAATTTATTTTTTTTTTTTTAGTTTAAATTTTTTAATGGTCGGACAAAATTGGGTGTCAACAATGGGCTTTCCGAAATCCCCTAGGCGAAAGTAGCCAGAGCAACTAGAAAACAAAAATTGCTCAAGTAAGACAGGACGAAGAAATGAAGAAGAGTCCATTAAAGAAGGTCTTTTTGTACAAGAGGAGTACAAGAGAAGCACGAAAACGAAAAAGCCTAGGATGTCTAAGGATCCCCAGTGACGCGAGAAGTTCCGGCTCCCGTGTCTCTAGCCATCGCCTTCGGCGCAAGTAGAGGAATAGGTGGCAGGTTGAGGTGATCAGCTTTCGACCAAGACCACCGTGGACCCTCGGGAATATCCAGGGCCGCAAGAAAGGAGGTGTCGAGGTCCGGGTATCGTTGCAGAAATTGATGACGAGCTAGACAGAAGCCGTCCTGAAAGGACACCTTCGACATTTGGACGGCTTTGTCCTTTTCCACGTCTAGCAAGTCCGCCTCATTCTCAAGACCAGCAACCTCTTTCTTGAGACCCAGGACCTCCTCCTTGAGATCGGCAATCCTCTTCACCAGTCCCTTTACGTTCCTTCTCTTCATCGCACTCCTCCTCAGAAAATAGACCATGGCTTGAAGAGCAGCTTTTTCGGCAAGAGTTTTCTTCAGAAGGGCAGCTTCTTCTTCTTTCTCCTTCTAAATAACCTCATTGGCCGAAGTCAGGCGCACAACCTCCTCGCCAAGGTCCGGCATTTTACTGGAAAAGTCCTTCAAGAGGTCCGATTGGCCTATCAGGAACTCATCCCGGAGCTGAGCCACCTTCTCTCTGGCTAAACGCCTCAACTCGACATTAGCTATGTCTGAGTTAACACAGAAGAGCCTGGCCTTCTCCAATTCACTGTCAGCCCGAGCTCGGGCAAAAGACTGCTCTGCCGCCCAAACTCGGAGGTGCTCACTGTACCCCAAAAGCTATGAAGAAGAAGGAGAAAATCCTCAGTGAAAACATCATAAGGGAAGGCAAAACACTTGGGCAAAAAAGAGAAGGCCAAAAGGATCACCTGAGCGGCGTGCTCAGAAACTCTAGCGGCGAGGATATCCCCAGAAGCACACTCCTCGGCAACTGCCTTAGAAGAAGCCTCGGTAAGAACACCCCTCGCCATCTGGGGAGCCATCTCTTGGCAATCCCTGGAGAACAAGTTCATGTCCTCTGTGAAAGACCAAAACGGCTCCCTCGGAACCTTGTCTTTCGGGAGAAGGGAGTCCCGGAGAGCCCGTCTTCGGGCATGGTCAACCATCCATACTGTGGCCGCTCGGTCCTCTGCAAAATGGAGGGGCGCAAGTCAGGAAGGGCTCCCAGAAAACACAAGTTATGAGGGAGGAGGTGTCAAAAAAGAATCCGACGCAAACCTGGCGCAACCTCGGTACCCTCCTCCACAAAGGCCGGAATATGCTTGCCTTTGTCCTTGCGACGTCTCTCCAGCTTTTTAACAATAGGACTTTCAGGCAAAGAGCCTAAAAGCTCCACCGACGAGATAGGACTTGACGGAGTGAAAAGGGTGACTACTCCGGCCGGCACCTCGGCTATAGCAGTATCAGCCTGAGAAGATGTTGCAGCTACTTCGGAGGGGGCAGCAACCCTGGTGGATATCGGAGTGACATCAACCATGGCGAAGGTTGCAGTAGCATCGGTGGAAGTGGCTATCGCATCGGTTGAGATAGCAATCTTGGTGGAAGTAGCAATAACTTCATCGACCTTCACCACATCCTCCGAAGGTGGAGTAAGGGCCCTCTTCTTTGACTTCTTGGCAGAAGACGGTCCACTCCCAGTAGACTTACGTCTTTTGGAACCATTTTTCTTTACTTGTTCTCCCTTCTCTACCTGACCAAGGAAGAGACTCTTGTAGTAGGCGGCAAAATCGTCAGCCATCTCTGAAAAGGGGGAAAAACATCAGTATGAGTCCGAAAAGGCACTGAAGCTGAAAATGTAAGTCCAAAAACGGTTAGCCAAAAGAAGGAGCTTCGGGAAGAAAGGAAAACGTCAGCAAAAACCAAAAAAATACGACTTCGGGAGGCTGAGAAGTTAACAAAAGTCGAATGATTCCCGAGAAAGGCACTCACGAAAAGCCTTGCCAAAGACAGGATTCCTGGATGCCGTCGTAAATAATGGCCGGAAATAGCTCCGCTGTGCAGACCGTCGCTGAAAGAGATAGAAAAGGCGAGAGAAAACGAGAGCAAGGGCGAGAGCAAAGAAAAAACAAATGAGAACAATGGCAGGAGGAAGCTTATATAGAGCAGGTAAGGGCAACTGAAAAGGCGTCATAACTACTGCGTGGGAATGAAACGTCACCGTAATTACCCTTCCCGCGTAAAAAGACGTGCCATCCCAATTGACGCTTGCCACGTGTCGACCATCGCAAGAAACTAGGGCATGTTTTCTGACATCCTGAAGATTTGGGTGCATCCCCAGATTGACACGCCCAGTTTCAAGGCATAACAGTCCACTAATTTAAGACATAAAAAATAAGATTGGAAGTCTCGAGGACGCCGAAAGGCAGGTGTACGACATCCGCCCGAACAAACTACGCGCTTAAAATGGCGTAGTACCTGCCTTGCAAACAATATAAGCCGGATCCTCTGAAAGTGCTCCTGAAAGGGCTATAAGCCGAAGTTACACTCCGGTTTTCCGAAGAAGGGCATGTGATAGCCGAAGTGCTATCGCCTTGTCCACTGACTTCGGAGAAAGAGGGAGCCAAACACATGAGGTATACGACCTCGGAAGCCCCATCGTACCAACCTCGGGAAATTACCATATCGCCTCTCCATCGGAGGACAAGTGAACCGACTTCGGAAGAATAAGAACACCCTGAAGAAACAGTATCACCCCGGGTAGAGGTCCTTGTTCGTCCCCCTAAAAGGTAATGTCGGCCGAAGGGACCTCGGAGGAGCGATGGGTGACACGAAGGAGTCTCTGACATATTCGCCCGTACGCACTAGACGTCGACCTCAAGCACTCTGACAGGCCACTGCAGTCTGCACTCTGACACGTTGCGACACACTTCTCGATAAGCCACTGCCCGAGAAAGCCTGCAGGCGGCTAGCCACTATTCTGGTCAGAGGTACGGGCAGCATCCGTCCATACACGTGTCAAAATCCGAGGGGCTCATTTTCTCCTATTTACAGTAAGGGAGTTTTTTTAGGCGGGGGGGCTTCCACCCTTTTTTCTCCTCAAGACATGCCGGAAAAACGCCTCCGGCGAGATTCTTTCCCTTCTGTGCATACCAGAGAAACACTCCTGGCAAGTCTATTTTGTGCTTACTCTTCGTCACCATTTAGAAGCACTGACTTGGGCGTTGGAGGCTTCTCCCCGGAAAACCACTCCGGGGACCTCCTAACCCCTGTTTTTTGCGCGTTTCAGGCGGACTACTTGGGGACATCCCTCTTTCAGGCTTTTTCCAGCACCGGAAAGCTTTCTCGGCCACCACTATCCATCACCGGACGGCCCCGCGCGACACTCCTCAGGAGGTCCCTGTTACTCCCGTCGTGGAGCCACGGCGGGAACATCTACGATGGCAACCCAATGCCATCAATAGCGATGATGTGTTGCTAGACACCGCTCATTGTTTATGATCATAAATGTGATTTATGATCATTGCCAACATGGTAAGAGCCTATTGGGTCGCACACATAGAGCTATTTGGATCATTAAAGTGTATGGGCTAATAATTTGGGTTTTGGTTTCACAATAATTCGTATTAATAATGGGCCCAATAGTTGAGCCATTATTAAGCTTGAAATTAAAGCCTAATTGGATTAGGGCTTTGAAACCTATTAGGCCTGGAAGTTGAGTCTCACTATAAATACAACTTCTAGTGAGAAATTCGTAGGTCTCCTTGCCCTAGCCTCCCAGAAGGACAGTCGCACTCTTCTCTTGCAATTCCTTGGAGGACGCACGCTAGCACTACGAGCGCAAGAGAAACGCATCTGCCGAGATGTGGTGGAAGCTGGTGATCCCGAGAGGCTCGTGTGGATACCATAGAGAGCCTGAGCACGTCAACTGTTTAAGTTTTGTGATTCGACTCTACAGTTGAGTGAGAGATCTCAACCGAAAATTAGGTATGAAAATTTTCAAACACCCGGTTTATCCCGTTTCACTTGGATCCTAGAGGGTTTCAGTTAAATTCCGCTGCGCTGTTTGGCTCCCGAAACCCATCAGCTAATTAAACTGTCGCTAAATTCGATTTTTCTTGTAGTGGTAGCTGCAATTCATACAAAACGTTTGTTTCATACATTTCATTACTTTACTGCATGCTATATTGCCGTGTTAATTGCAAGATTTGATTTTTCCTTTTAAGATACAGCTGTTGGTCTAGAAATTGTTCAAGCTTCAACTTATTAACACGGAATTCTGTCGGAAGTATACAGTTTTGGCAGAGAATCATACCTTCGTGGCCGAATTAGATTAAAAATGGGAATGGGAAGAAGAAGAAGAAGAAGAAGAGGAAGAAGAAGAAGAATTATAAAGGGTTGCATTTATACAAGACAAATATGCATAATTTCTGCCCCATTTTTTGGAGCAATTAACAAGGGCGTGCTAATGAAGACTATGCTTGGAGATCATTACTGTTTTCCATTTCCTTCATGGAATAGCCTTTCAACTTTTGAAATCTCTATGTAATATGCTGGTTAATTTCAGGTTCTCTTCTTGCCTCCTGTAGTCATGAATTTTTTGGGAACTGGAGCCAGCTATAGGCCTAATGTTGGATGTGCTGGCACAGTCTAAGCCCTTCCATAATGTTTAGTGAAGGCCAGTATGACTGGTATTATCACAATATTAGAAACAATATTTATCACGGTTTTGGTGTCTTGAGCTGTTCCCCCTTGGCTAGCGAAGTAGATGAGTACTACTTTTTCTTGCATGTCAGTTTCTTTTTCCAAGTTTATAGTCGATCATGATGCGATTTCTTGCGCATATATTCCTTGCTTTTGAGCAAGCTTGACAAAATTACTAGCATGCACAGAGGAAAGCTCAATGTTCAATCACAGAGAAAATGAGGTTAAAGTTGCAAAAGAAATACGACACAAATAAGAAGATCGCAGAAATCACATCGGGATTCTATGGTTTCAAATGCTTTCATAGAAAAAAAGGAATTACGAATTTTATGGTAGAGAGTTGTGGATTGACAAAACAAAAACCTAGATCTAAAAGATTTTGAAACTTCTGGAAAAAGACATAGTGAACGGTGGACGGAAACAACATCGGCAGGGAAGCCTAAGCATCTGACACCGTGCCATTGAAGAAAATAAGGAAAATACTAGGTCATGCGTGGCTGCAAGAAATCGTCTTCGCAATGATCAACCAGGATGATGATACCACTGTAAAGGTAGAGAGGAGAAACAAGAAAAAAAAATCAGGACAGAGTTGTAGATCGTTATAAAGGAAACCTTGATCTGAAAGATTTTAAGACTTCAAGGAAAAAAATGCCATAGATGAAGGCCACAAACCTCATCAGCCAGATGGAGCCTAATAAACTGGTCGATGGAAATATTGACCAAGGCGTCGCAGTTGAAGATCTGGAGAAACCTAGACAATGACCTCTGAGGATGCCAGAAACTTCATCGGCTGAGAGAGTCTTAGCTTCTGGCACGGTGGCACTTATGAATATCAGGAAATTTTCCAGAATCTGACCAAGAATGGCTGTAAGAAATCATATTTGCGGCGGCTGTCACTACTCCTCCTAAAAGCTAGAGAGAAGCATGAGAAAGAAAAATTTAGAGTGAAATGAGAAATTAGGAAAGATTTTTCGGGTGTATATAAGTCATCATGTAATTACGTTTTTGTCCTTAAATTCAACAATAATAATAGTCTTTTAATTTCTTGCTTTTACTGATTAGTACATGAGATTTGGAAAAAAGAATGATTGTGTACACTTAGACATTTCCTTTTGAAAAAGATAATTACTGTATGCTAGTATCTTTAAAATATAATTTTTTTGTATGCATAAAATACAAAGCTCAAACATTCTGGTACCGTAAAATTTAAAAAGTGTTTTAGATTGTAATAAAAAATATATATTATATATTTATTAATTATTAATCTATGTATACATATATTGTAAATACTAAACATCAATGGTTATAGATCAAATAACAAAAAACACAACAAATTTATCATGTCTTCAATGTAGGGCCTTACTCTTTTTTATGCTTTTCTTCAACTGGGCCCTTTTGTATTTAACAAATATAGCTTCGATCCAAATAAATTTTTTTGACCTATTGGGTCATTCTATCTAAATCTACATTTTAGTATTTTCGTTTTAGATATAATATATAAGTATTGTTTTCAATAATAAAGAAGATAATATTTCGCAACACGGCCTAAAATGTTTTCCATTAAACTCGGACTAGGCCTATGTATTTCAACCCATATTGGGCCGACTTCACTTTGAATTTTTATATTTTCTATCTTCGTTTTTCAGGGCAATGATAAAAAAAATATATTAATTGCTAAAAATACAAATGCACATGACATTCCAGGGGAAAACACATTAATAGTCACAATTTAGATACGTTGAATTCCTTCCTACATTTCTTGCTAGCTCGCATTTTTTTTTATCATTTTATTTGTTTGGGCTATTCGGGCCAAAACCCAACAATTGGGTTAAGAATCCTTTCGTTTATAAATCTTTGTTTTTACGTTATTTTTTAGGACTATATGAGCCAAACTAATATTAAAAATAAGACACCTTAACTTTTATTTTCAAGTAAAAATTATTATTGGAAAAATGAATTTATGAACCAGAGTTATATTCAATATTACCATATATTAATTGGTTATAAATAAAAAATTCTTTGATTACGGCTACTTATTCCAGCTCATAATGGACCCAATACACTTTAAATTTTTTACAAGCTTTAATTTTTTTTTCCTTTTTACATTTTCGTCATTTGTGTACAATTTATACTGGCCAAGGCCCTATCCGTTGTTATCATTTTTTTTTATTTAAGTGGGCCCATTATTCTTTTAACCTTTGGCCCATTTTATCATTTTATCTATATTTTAAAGAATATTTTATTCTTAAATAATAAAAATAACAATATTGACCCATATATATTTTTAAACAAAAAGGTTTGACGCAACTTCTTTAAAAAATTTACTATTCATAGCAATTAATATATAATTTATTATTTTCAAAATTTTAGAATATAAATGAAAAACATTTATATATAAATAATAAATAGAGAATTATAATTTCTAAATATATTTTTTTAATTTTTTTTAATAAATAAAAATATGAATAAATTAAAGTCAAACTTAAGTAAAAAAATGTAATATTTAAAAAAATATGAGATGGAAATAGTAATATTTAATTTGTTTGGGCCACCTGAGCAGAAACACAAGCAATTGGGTCAATACTTCTTTCCTCTTACAATCTGGCCCATTGTACTTTTTTTTAAAAAATGTTCGATTTAATTTTTTTTTCAGAAAAAAAAGTTAATATGGGCCCAGCTAATATTAAAAATAAGAAGGGGCCTTAACTTATATTTTCAGTTATTAGTATTATAATGTAATAAACAAATTGTTGGGATATTTTATCATAACATATTTGAATTGTTGATTTTATTGTAATATGTTTTATAGTAATATCTTTTATAAAATTTCAATATTTATACATTTGGGGAACTCAATATCACTTGGAATCCTAGTTGAAAATGTCGGATATATAAATTAGTACTTTTAATTCAAGCTGATTCAAGTTGAGTGAATTTTCAACTTTATGTTAGGTTAGACTAAGTTTATTTATGTTTGAGACAGAATAAGTCAAGTTATTTTCACATTTCACCAGATTTTTTTTTTCATATTTCAAAAGAACTTTAAACTGTTAATTTGAATTTTTATCTAAGTTTAGGTTGATCCATCATCTTAGTTATCATAAAAAAAATTAGTGAACTTAATAATATAATATAATAGTGGATTTTTTAATATATAATATAAGTTTGTTCGATTTTTTTGTTATTAGTTGTGCTAAATTATTTTATGTCACTATAAGTCTATAACTTATGGATAAAGTGTCATCAAAAAATTATCTTTTGTAGTAGACGTACAAGTATTTATCACTTTTTTATCAATTTAAAAATGTAAACTCCAATTCTAACATTCTTATTACTTAATTTTTACTTTTAAATTTTTTAGTCCAACTTTTTTAATCCTTTGACAATGCCATGTTAAAGACTTTAACTCAATTAACTGGGTCTTATCTAAGCTTAAGCACCCATTGGACTTTTTACGGTCATAACTTTTTGGTCAATTTCACAATGGTATAATATAGTGGGTTTTTTTCATATATAATATAAGTTTTTTCTGATTTTTTGTTATTATTTATTCAAAATTATTATATATTATGGTGAATGATGAAAAAGCCATCACTTAGAAAGCTTTTTTAGTAAGTTTATATTGTTCTTATTAATTTATATTATTTAGGTAGATTGTTGAGATGAAAACATTTTTTTATCCATTATTATGCACCGATGATATGCAAGGAAATTACACAACCTCATAAAGTGGTGGAAAAAAGGTTTATGAGCAGGTTATCAAGTTAGAGATGTATTTGTTGCCAAATGGGCCTCAATCAGACTCAACTTGGTCAGCCATAGGTTGACAAGGATAGGCCAAAACAAACCTACTCAATTGCAGGACAAACTTGACCTCAGGGCATGCTCAAGCTAGGTTTCAAATTGGGCTGGGCAAAGTCGGGTACTAAGCTAACAAACTTGGCCTAATATTAACAAAACATTACATAATGAAATGTTTGTAACTTTTTTTTCAAAAGTTTAATTACATTTTATTGTGATAATTATATGACATATCATGTCTTGCTTTATATTTCCAAGATTTTATTAGAACACTTTTTTATTTTAATTTTTTCGTTTCCATGGCAACGTCAGGTATTTAAATTAGTTAGTTTGAAAAAGAAATGAGTTTTGAGTTTAAAGAAAGCGTTCATGTAGTCAGTGTTTTGGTTTTATACATGGCGCAAAGTCTGATTCTAAAACTTGTGGTTCCAATCCTAGTGAGTTTTTAAAAAAAATATTTGGAAGATAAATTTTTTTGGATTTTTCCGTAAAATTTGATGACAAAGGCTTGAAGGAAAAAAGTATTTTTTTTGCTACTCCGAATTGTTTACATTGTAGGTTTAGGGTTTAAAGATTATGAAAGGGGAAGTGGTGTCTAGAACCCCGGCTGCTGCAGGTGTGGCAAACCAAAACCAAACCATTCCATTAGATGTTTAGAGACAAAAAAAAGTAGTATTAGATATCTTAATTAGGTAAATGGATAGAAACAACAAAGCCAAAGATATCTAGGGGTGTAAGTGGTTGGCCCTAACCCGAAACTCGACCCTATTTTTCGGGTTAAAGAGATGAGTAAGGCATATTCGGGTCAACCCGAACCCTACCCGATTAAAAGGTCAAAAATCGGGTTGGTTCAGGTAGAACCCGAATCCAACCCGAACCCGAATAATTGCTATTAAAAAATATTGGCTCTTGGCAAATATAATGTCTAATATGTATCTGTTGGATTAACTTATGACTATTATGTGTTATGAAGTTGTTTTTAGGTTATAAAATGTGCATTTTTAGATTAAATTATAAAGTTGCTTTTAGCTAATGTGTTGGATTCTTGATATATGTGCATGCATTTTTTTTTTACACCTTTCCAAGCTTCAGACCTGACCCGACCCGACCCGACCCAATCCGATTTTTCCCGGGTTAGGGTTGGTTCGGGTTTTAATGTTAAATAGGGTCGGTTCGGGTTTCAAATTTTGGATGGCCAGATTGGTTGCGAATTTCGGGTCCCGACCCTAACCCGAAAATTACACCTCTAAAGATATCCAAAACAAAAAAAATGTTATCAAACTTGGTTCAATTTGGGTTACCGTTTAATGTAAATATAGCAAAATATGTTTTCATTTTATATTGGAAGGTTTTATTGATCATCTAATTTAAATATTGATCTAAGGTATAAATCTAATTTCACCATAAACTAATGAATTAAATCCAACAAAGTGGTTAAACTAGTATAAGAGTCAGTTGAAACATGAAAGTCGAACATTTAAAGTTGCTTACAGTTTTTCAATGTAAAAATATTCTTATACTAGAAATATAAATGAACTCCGAAAGGAAATTATTGTTATGCATTAGGCTAAAAAACATGTTATGTTAGTAAAAAAAATAAACTGATGGATTATAAGGTTGTTCTAAATTTTGTTGGTTAGGTGAGATGTGTGGTTTCTCGTGTGAAGCTAAGACTGCTGTGCTAGGAAGTTTCAAGCCTGGTAAATGTCGTTTGTGCCCTAGAAAAACAAAAGAAGACATTTTCACGACTGGGTCGACACCTAAAATAATTCTCTAACTCCTTCCTAGAAATCCTAAAAACCGACAACTAACTTTCTTATCACCAACTCCGTCACTAAAACAGATGAAAAAAACCGCACGTAAGAAACAACGTTACAACTCCCCGTTACAACAGTATTTGCAGTAGGGCCCACAAACGTCAACACTGGTTAACCATCGCCATTCACCACCCCACGGTCCCCACCCAACGCGTCGCGTACTCGGACCTGGCAAACGTCGCTACGACGAAACCGCCCCTGAACTCACCTTCTACATATGATATATCCCTCCATTCTCTCAGCCACGGTAGAGATTAGGAAACAAAATAGGAGAAAGAATTCGAATCTTCTTCTTCACGTCGGCAACAACAAGAAGAAAAGAAGATTTAGAAGAATAAATTTAAGGCTCCACAACTTCCTTTCATATCCTCCACCTCTGTCCTCCTCCGACGTTTTTATTTGTTGGGACATCATGGCCACCGAGGCATTCATTCCGCAGGATTGTTTGATCGACCGGATCAGGGTTCCTCCGGCGGCTTGCCCTCGCCGGAGATACGGCGGCAATGCCCAAGACAAAAATAACGATTGTAACGGCAGGTTTAACCGGAGGCCAGTTCGTTCGGAACAAAGGAAGCGGTTCGGGTCGACCCAGGTGGATCGCTCGGTCTCCAGGAGGTCGAGGTCCGTCAACGACTTGAAATCGGTGAGGAACAATATGATGATGGAGAGAGTGACCATCTTGAGGCCAGGCGAGTCGCTGGATTGGACGATCCAGGAGAGAAAAGCCGGTCTGATTGCGTCGGGTCCGGGTCCGGAAATGGCCTCGAGACAGAGCCGGATTATGGATGCGAGGTCCGACGTTTATGCCGGATCGGCCTCCGTGGTTTCTCCGGCGCCAAGCTCGCTTCCGCTGCCGTCGTTTTCTAAGAAGAAACAGATATCGGTGGATGACTTGGCGACTCGAGACCTCCGGCGATTGCTTGGGCTCAATCTCTGAGATGAGCATACATCAAGCGACCGTTCGGCTCTATTAATTTCCCAGGTCTTTAGTTCCCGTGGTTTTTTTTTTTCTTGTCCAAACGGGGACAGATCTGCAAGTCGGTGGCGGATATGGGGCGGATTACGCAAAATCTGGTTTGGTTGTCCATGGGCAGGGGTTGGTCCATCCGTAATTTATATGAGGAGTGCAGAATGAAGAAAAGGATAGAGATGAGGGGCTAGAATGTAAAAATTAGGGAATTATCAATCAGTATTTGGGTAATTTGTTGTTATGAATTGTAAGGCAGATATGTAGTATCTTTCCATGAAATAAGATAAGTTAGAGAAAGTCTAGCAGCTTTCTAACTCATCCCTCGGTTAGAATTGGGAAAATTACAAAACCCTCTAAAGTATAGGAAAACCTACAATTTGGTCCTCCCTCTTTTAAATACCTAGTTACCCATCCAAAAGTTAACTCTGTTATTCACCGTTACCACAAAAAAAAGGAAAATATCTGACTTTTCCATCCTAGCTTTCATTTCATTGTTCATCCGCCGACTGCAACTTCATGCCCTCTAACACTAACGATCTCAGTTACCCAATTCATCAATTTTAAACTCTGTGTTTCAATTTGGGTTGTGGGTTTTGTTCAAGCTAGGTCTGATGATTTCAAACACCCGATGGTCTGTCGTCCCTCCGTGACTGTTGTTACCTAACCCACTCTCGCCACCACCCTCACCCATGATTGTCGAGCCCATTGCTAAGCCACCCTCGTCTGTTTGAAGTAGTTCAAGCAGGTCGTCTTCCTCCATGGCTTCGATGAGCAGTGGTGATTTGTCCAAATCTAGCCCATCCGATGAGCAGTGGCGATTCGATGACCAGAGGGAAAGAGAGGCGATCTGGAGAACGCGATTTGAGGTGATTTGGTGAGGCGATCTAGAGAATGTGATTCAATGCGATTTGGTGAGGCAATCTGAAGAACGTGATTTAAGGCTAGAGAAACGGGAGAATGAGAGCCACTTGAGGCTGGAGAACGCTACCTCAACCAACGGTGGTGTGGCGAAGATGGCAATCATGGCTCGACAGCCAGATGGCAAGGCGATCTTGGGTGTCGCCTGCGAGAAGCTCTTCGTTTCTAAAGTGGCCGATCCATTTTTTATTCCATTTCCTATTGTTTCGATTCAATTTCCTTTTGTTTTTAATTTGATTTCCTCTTTTTTTTTATTTTTATTTTTTATTATGGGTTTTGATTTTGTCTATTTTATTTGATTATGATCTGATTCTGGGCTTTTGATTCGATTTCGTCTTTGATTTGATTTTTATTTTGCCAGTGAGTGAGAACCCAGGTGATGAAGGGAATAGAGGTAGGGAGAAGGAGTAGAGTGAGAGGGATGGAAGTTGGGGGGCAAAGTTATCAAACAAAGAAAGTTAGGATAGTAAAATACAATTCTTTTTTTTTTTTTGTTTTAAGGATCCTTAACGATGTTATTTTGCATGGGGTAACTGTAGATATTTGAAACATGAAGGACCAAACTGTTGGTTTTTCTATACCTTAGGGGTTTTTTGTAATTTTCTCTTTAGAATTTGTGGATTTCCGTAATGCCTTATATTCTTAATTAGCCCCTGAACTATAATACATATGATATTTTGGCCCTTAACTTCAATAGGTCTTTTGGATTAATGGATTATAGGTTATAGTATGAAACAATGAGGTTTTCGCTCTCTAGCCCAAGCTATGTGATCTTCCAAGGGGCAGCTGGGCTCAATTTTCAAAGTTTAAAGGCTTTAGGGAAACTTAGTTCAGCAGCCGAAAGGTCCAAATCTTATAGTTTAGGGTCAACAGGGGATGTAACCAAACAGGTAAGCTTTTCATTTATGTATCGTTTCAATCATTCTTTTTCATGTAATCTTTGTAGCAATCACCTTTGTATTATCCTATCCCATAATCTGGTTCATAATATTGTGACTGATGTCCCCGGCTGTTAGCTTCCTTCACTAGCATAAGGGAATATCACCCGGGCTCGAATCTCATCTCACTTATTTCGCACCATACAATGTCATTTGTTTTGATTCGGTTACCTTATGAGTCATGAATAAGTTGGCACTTGCTTTCTTAATGTTATATAAATACTTTCTTTAAATTCTCTACTTATATATTTGATTTTGAGTACCAAAATAATATTTCATCTGTTTCAGAAAAACTGACAATTTTACTATTCACAGTAATTAATTTATAATTTTATTTTTTTAAAATTTATTATAAAAATATAAAAATTTTATATGAAAGTGAAACTTTAACTATTATAATTTCTAAATACCATTTTTAAGAATTTTTTTGATACATATTAATATGAATATGTTCAAGTCAAATTTCAATAAAAAAAGGTAAAATGGTCAATTAATACGAGACGTAGAGAATAATAATGATGATGTTGGTTAACTCACAACTATTGCCTAAACTATCACAAATTTGATCTTTTGATTACTGAACTAAAATAATTCCAAAATCCCCAAATTATCAAAATTGTGCCCAATAGTCTCTAGATAATTAAATATATATGGCGGCGATCATTGCCATGAATAAGTGGGTTTTGGTAGGTTGGAGTGGGGAATAAAAACTCCATTAATGTTTTTATAGTGCAATTTTACTACATAATTGAATCCCTTTCCTTAAATTTCAAGCAATTTTTTTTTCATTAAAGTTAGAAACACTGTTTTGGGGTAAATATGACGAGGCCATGGTTATGAAGCAAGGCTTTAGAATTTAGATTGGAAGCTACTTCGAAGTGACACCATTTATGGCAATCAAGGGAATATATAATTGGACACAACTTTGATACTTTAGCAGTTTCTTGAGAATTGATTTTAGTTCATAGCCCAAAAAGTCATATTTTGTGATTGTTCAATGGCCAGGATTTAAGTTGGAAGTTGTTACTTCACCAAAGTTTTGCCACTTTTTCTAATTCTTTGTAGGGCTGCAACGAACCGAATGAACGCGAACAAGGTATATTCATGTTCATTCGTTTAACTTTAAACGAACACAAACACAAACAATTAAACTTGATGACTACCACCAATTTAAATTAGAACAAGTCTAGCAATAGCCAACAGTACAACAGGTGATGGTGAGATAGATTATGGGTTATGGTAATGGGGTTTAGCTTGGTGCTGTAGCAGGTTCACGCTATGAGGAAAATAACTGATTATGTTTGGGGAAACAAAAACAATATATTAATTTGGGAAAGATTGGAGTATAATAATCATATGAGTGGAGTAGGTAGACGCTAATAAAAATGCATGATCTATAAAACATATATAATAATAAATATACAACTAATATATAAATACACAAATAAATTAATATAAATGAAAAAATAAATAAATGAACATAAACGAACAATAACCGAACGGTTCATGACCATAAATAAACAAATGGGACCTTGTTCGTGTTCGTTTGTTTAACTAATCAAACAGAAAAATATGTTCATATTCGTTCATTTAACTAAATAAACGAACTCTTACCGTACGTTTTGTTTGTTTACATCTCTAATTCTTTGTGTACCAAAATGTTTGTCTCCTTTAATTATTTATAGATTTTTCAATTTTTTTATTCCCCCTTAATAGCTAATATATGTGAAAGTATGAAAGAGAAAATGTACAAATTTAGACTCGATTTCAAGTTTTTTATTTTTGATTGAAACTTACTTATAAGATTTGCATTATTAGAAATAATTTTGGGGGTATTATCCAAGATTAATGCAATAATGTCTGAATCTTCAAAAGAATATAAAAATAATTGTGTTATTTGCCAATAATGATATTGGAAAAGAATATACAACATATATGCTTATATCTCCCGATGTTGATACTTTTGACCAAAAAAAAAAAGTTTGAACAGTGACAAACATATTCAAATATATGGAGTATATATTTGTGTGTTGTGGCAAAGAGATCCGATAAACTCAATTAATTTAGAAAATTGTTTGATCTTAATTATAATGAATTTGCTTGAGCAGATGAGTTGATCCGGAGATATTCTCCCCAGATTGACTTTGTGCTTCTAAAGTACTGTTGGTTGGGAAGTTTCTTTCTCTTGAATTGTCTGCACATAATTAATCAAGTCTAGCCTTAACTATTAACTCCTCGTCAAATACCTATCACTAACAAATCTCGTTAGTCAAATCTAATTTCGAAGAGTGAAGGCAAAACCCAAGTATAAAACATTCCCATTCTCCCTAAATTAATGACGACAGATCAAGTTCCGTAGCAGCAACCCCTTCCATATTTTATAACTTCTCATTCCCAGTTCCTCCCTTACACTTATATAGAGATGCAAAACTGTACTACCAAAACAAATCCTTGTACATATTCTACAATAACAACCAAAGAAACAGGAAGAAGACGAAGAATAAAGTGAAGATGGAGAAACTAGGGCAGCAGCTGAAGTCGAGTAGCAAGATAGAGAAGATGAACGAAGTTTTAGGCAACCTAATCAAGCTCCTCCCGACAGGAACAGTGTTCTTGTTCCAGTTCCTGAACCCTGTCTTGACCAACAACGGCCAGTGCCACCGCTTCAACCGCCTCCTCACCACCGCCCTTGTCAGCTTTTCCGCCTTCTCCTGCGCCTTCTCCTGCTTCACCGACAGCTACAAAGGCACCGACGGGCTCATCCACTACGGCCTCGTCACCGTCTCCGGCCTCTGGCCCCACTCATTCTCTGGCCACATCAACATGTCGCGTTACCGGCTGACGTTGGCTGATTTCGTTCACGCTACGTGCTCGGTTGTGGTGTTCGCCGTCGTCGCTCTTCTGGACTCCAACACCATCGGCTGCTTCTATCCGGCGCTTGTGTCTTCCCAGAGGCTTCTTACGAAGATCTTGCCGCCGGTTGTCGGCGTCATTACCGGGTTGGTGTTCATGGCTTTCCCCAACAAGCGCCATGGGATTGGTTATCCCGCGAGTAGTTTTAAGGGGCAGGTGGCGGGCTCGGGTGAGGACGACCCTTCTTCGTCGTTAGCATGAGCACTACTAGTGCTTATTTGTGCATCCTGAAATATTATTCATCCTGATCATGAAAAAGCTGTTATAACTCACTTCTTTTTATGAACCCAAATTAAAATGAATAACACAATTATTTTCGACAAGATATATATAATACCGAAGTTACCTTATTTAAAGATAATATCCAATCTACTGTTGGGTGTTAGTTGCTTTGATACCTAAGAGACCTACGACTAAAGATAAGTTTACTGGTCAAAGAGTTGTGTGTTCATTGAAAATACTTCGATGCTTAAGTTAGAATAATCGCTAAGCAATTTATGTGTAAGAATGATAATAATATGAGGAGATAACAGTTCGCCACTAAGAGGTGGTGAAAAGCTTACGTATATATTTGAATGAGGGAGTGGGAGATCTACTACTATTGATAGCATAGTAAGGAATACAAAATACTTATTGTCCCAAACTCTGTGTGCCTTAACCCTAACCTTTATATCTTATCTTTTACATAATTGATGGCTTCTATTTCATACAAAAAATCTTGACATAACTTCAGCACTAAAAGCTAGAAATTAATGCCACTAATAAATTATATTGACTTGTAAAAAAGGGGAGGAGATCAAGCTGCAGGATCTGCAATTATAAATTCAAAATTAAGATCAATGAGAGTGAAGCAAATAGCTAGAGTGGCGAACCTCATTGCAACAGCATTAATTTTACCTCAATATAGTTAAAGTCTTGGTCCAGTGGTTAAGACTTGTGATTGTTATTAATAAATTCAAGGTTCAATATACTACTCTTTCAATGGCCTATCTTCTATGTAAAAAAAAAATAATTTTACCCTTTTCTATAGAACTTTAGATTTCGACCAAATAGATATGAGGAAAGTCAAGAAAGTAACTAAACTGAAAAAAGTTGACATTGATTGGTGAGCTTAGCATTTCATAACAAATTCAGTGGTAAAATTGAGATTTATGCCAACAATGTAGTGGCGGGCAAAGCTCAAGCAAAGAATTATCTATTCATTAAGAAAAAAACAAAAAGAAAGAAGAAATCACGAAGCAATTATGATAACTTGGTTCATCTCTCACAGAAAAAACAAAGCGAATGAAACCGCCCCATATGTTCGCTGTCGGAGTCGGATGAAGTGCTGGTCTCAGAATCCCAATGAGGTCCCCCTGGCAATTCATCTTCTCCTAACAGGGACGGTGTTGCTGCTACCCCCGAGTGACGATCTCCGGAGGGGCTCAATGGTCCGGACTCTTAACGTTATACACAATAAAACAATGAAAAGGCATGAGAAATCCAAGCGTAGCGAAGAGCAGGAAGGTTGCAAGGAGGTAAACATATATAACATTTCTTGTTCGCCTACCAAGTGATTGAAAGGAATCAGAAGAGGCAGGTTCTGGTATTGCCACAACAGGCGAATCCACCTTCTCTTTCTCATGTTTGGCTTTGGCATTGTCGCAAGAACCATGGCTGCAGACATATGGCACATGCCCACGAACCGAGGACATTATTACGTTGAAAGAAAACATTCATTATAATTGTATTAAACTGCAATTAATTAGATGTTGATCAAGTGTCGTTGGATATGATTAATCAGCGGAACCCGGAAGAAGAAGAAGGAGGAGGAGGAGGTTCAGGGACATGTTCCATGGAAATGTGAGACAGAGTGGCGGTCCAAGGGAAACAAGAGACAGGGACCAAGGCCGAAGTTGCGGTTGGCAGCGTTTCCAGTTTCTGCTTTCTCATAATAATTTCTTCATACCTCTATTAAGTGCTCCTGATTCGGCCTTTTTTTTGTCTTGTCTTTTATCCTTTTTGCCTTTTGTTGGCTCAACTGATTCACCAACTACGACGTATAAAAACTGTTTTGTTTATGAGGATATACAAGGTTTAAATCTATTGATGTTCATCCATTCATAAAATATAGGGAAAAACAATAAGAAAAAAAGGACCATCCGTTACCCATAGGGATGATCAGTATTCAGTTAAAAAAAAACTGAAAAATTGAAATAACTTGAAATTTTGATTTGATTAATTCGGTAATTCGGTTTGATTTCGGTTAAAATTAAATAACAAAATTTTCGGTTTTGATTTTGGAATTCAGTTACCGAATTAACAGAAATTTTTTATACAATTTTTTTTTTAAATTTTTTCATGAACAATAAAGCTACCAAGTAACCCAAATTAGCTTGAATTCTTATTTTCTTTCTTTCCATGAACAATGAATCTTCTATATTGAATTCTTATTTTCTTTCTTTCCATGAAAAATGAATCTTCTATATTGAATGAAATTTGAAAAGAAAAACATCTCTTATAGAATTTCATTTCCATTTTTTTGGTTAATTCAATTTGAACCGAACCGAACCGAAATATTTCAGTTCGGTTTAAATTCAATTTTATAGACTAATTCCATTAATTCTATTTCTTATCATCAAAAACCAAAAAATGAATAATTCGATTCAATTTAAATTAAAAAAAACTAATAATCACCCATAATCACCCGTGTCTTCTCATTATATATATGAATTGTATTTGGCATTTTAAAACTAAATCATAAAATAATTGAGCTTGTGATTGTAACTAAGACATCCATGATTCAATCCCTCACTCCCTCTTAACTTGTCACCTATATACCTAAAACTATAACAATAACTGGAAATTGTCTACTCAAGTGAGTATGTGTTGACTTTTTCTTGTTCCCCTAATGTGGTGCGCATCTCTTCCCCTTTTTCCTTATTTTTTTATTCTTTCTCTTTCCTATTTCCTTGTTTTTTTATCTCTTGTTGGTCCAACTTGGCTTGTGGTGCATTGCGGCAAAATTTGAAACTTGGTGAAAAGGAGGCTGGGGCAGTGCCGAATTTGGCTTGAAGAAACGCGTTGTTTTTTTTAATAAATAGTCATTCGTTCCCTCTTTTAGAGCTATCCCGGTAGCTAGAGATGGCAATGGGGTGGATCGGGTGCGGATACCCCATATTCACCATCCCCGCCCGCGGTTTTTTTTAATACCCACCAGCTCGCGGATATTCGCTAACGGGTAGAAAATAGTATTCGCGCCCGCAACCTGCGGATAATCCAGTCCGCGGGTAATCCGCGGTTTAGGCTAATTTTGTACATTCCATGAAAGAAACATGAAATATTCATCATGAAGTCATAAATTACACATATGCACTAATCCACATCACATGGAATAAAAGAAAAAACATTCCTTGACACAAATAATATTCATGATCCAATAAAAGTCCATCATTCATAAACAAGCACTCAACGTATTCATAAACAAGCACTCATTCATAAAAGAAAATGTTTTCTTGTGAACAAACACTCAACGTATACAATAACAAAATTCTCACAAGTTTATCTTATTCTGTATAAACAAGAGAAAAAAAAACAAAAACAAAAATCCAGGAGAAGGCATCCAAAAAATTCCAACAGAATTACTTGCAAGGTAAATAATTGAAGGTCTCGATACATGCACATATAAGAGGGAGAAAGGGAAAGGTTCTTCTTTTAAGTTGGCTACTATTGGTGACAATATGAATACAACAGAGACAAACTATAGCAATAGAAGCATAGGATATTTCAGCAAATGTTTGTAAATCTAAAGTAATCTGATGAAATGTATTGATATCAATAAATATAAGCTGCCAAAACTGATATGTTCTTTACTACACTTAAGTTGTCCTTTTGGACTAAAATGATTGCAGGCATAACTGATAGAACTCAAGTTACGTGATTTAATAACAAGCTTCTGAAGTTAGGTAATGTCATTGCAGTTTTAGCTATACTTTAGTGATGCAGAGGAAATTCCTCCTATTTGAAATGGGCTTTAGAACTGATGAAGATCAAACCTGTTCTTCCATACCATCTTTAATCCACAGAAGTACGAAAATGGCCAAATGAAAAAAAATCCTATGCTTGTGTTTCCCGTGTTCAGTAATGAAGATGATTTATTCAATTCAATCAACAAAAAAATCAAGTTCAGAGTAAACAGGGGAGAAACTTAACAGATTTACCTCGTTGGGCTTGTTCTCCTCTCGGATTCGGACTCGGGCGCAAATATTAAATGTCATTGTCGGGCGTTGGGCGGGGCTAGCTAACGATGCGGTACGCGGGTGCCTCCGTGCTTGACAGCCTGAGCTTGATTTCGGCCTTTCAGACACAACGTCGAACGGAGACGGAGAAAGCGAGAAACTGAGTAGCGAGACGTGATGGTGCCGCCGGCGTCGGACGTGAGGACTGAGCAGCTATGCGCGGTCGTGAGCAGCGAGACGTAACAATGATCAGGCGAGGTGAGAGCGAGACTGTGAGACCTCCCAATTTCTGATTCTCGAAAACCTAGCGCCTAATTGGCGAAGTCGTAAAATGAAATGGTGAAGCCGTGCGTGAAGGGCCGCAGTCTCACAGCAGAATCGGCCCAATTTCTGATTCTTAGCTGCTGAACGTGTATTGTAAAGGTGTAAATACCGAATTAGCCATTTAGAATTAAGAGAAGTAACATTTATGTTAAGGGTAAAATTGAAGTTTCAATGTTTCATATCTAGGTGGGTTTTATGGGTATGCGGGCACAGATTTATCCGCGACGGATACCCCCTACCCGTTACTTGCTTGCACCCGCCAGACGAGTGAAATTTTCTACCCATGCCGCGCCCATCACGGGTATTTTCACCCGTTTACCTGTCCGTCACGGGTGGATATCTGCGGTTTGCGATTCTCGCCCGCTCCATTGCCATCCCCACCGGTAGCTCGCTTAAAATTTGTAAAGAGTAAAAGAAAATTGTAAAAGATATATTTATTTTTAGGAAGTGACAAGATAGTGAGATAATTTTTTGGGGTGTTTGGAAAATATTTGAGTGTCATTATTTTTTGTTTATCTCATACTTTTAGAATTTTTATCTGGAGAAGACTCTTTCTATGTAAGTATACTATTTTTATAGTGGAAGAAAATCTCGAAGTTTGTTCCGTGGACATAGTCCTAAATTATTGGTGAACCACGAAAATTTTCTGATGCCATTTTTACTAATTATCTTACATTCGAAGTCTTATGCTCCTGAGCAGACTGTGAGTATATCAAAATATTATCAATGAAGACTTCAATAAACTGATCTAAGAATGGTCTAAAAATCCTATTCATGGCTTCCATGAATATTGTCGGCGCATTGGTCACATTGAACAACATAATTGTATACTCGTAGTGCTCGTATCTTGTCCTGAAGGCAATCTTCGGGATATCTTTCTCCTTAACTCTGATCTGGAAGTATCCAGATCGGAGGTCAATCCTAGAGAACACCTTCATTCCCCTCAGTCTGTCAAACAGATTATTGATCCTAGGAAGCAGATACTTGTTCTTGACTGTTACTGCATTCAACTTTATGTAGTCGATGCATAGTCTCAAAGTTCCATCCTTCTTTTTCACAAACAACACCAGGGCTCCCCATGGTGATACACTATACCTTATAAAGCCTTTCTCTTGTAGCTCATCTAGCTGCTTTTTCAACTTATCCATTTTAGGCACTGACATTCAGTAAGAAAGTATTAAAATTGGTTCTGCTCCAGGTTGGAGGTGAATGGAAAACTCAGTGTCCCTCTTGGGTGGTAACCCAGGCAACTCCACTGGAAACACCTCAGGAAACTGATTAGCGATAAGAATTTCCCTAAGTTCTTTACGGCCACCCCATTCAAAACATGATATTCCTCTTCATTGACTATGGGGATGGAATCCATAAGTCTAAGGTGCAAACTCGTAGCGCTCGATGCTAACCCTCCTGTACAAGTCACTTTAGCTCTTTGAGCATTAGTAATGTCGACTGAGTGACTAGCATAGTCAATTTACACCTTATGCTTGCTTAGCCAATCCATTCCCAACATTAGGTCATAAGACCTCATGTCTATAACCTATTACTCATAAGAGAAGTTATGGTTATCTAACTGCAAGGGATACCTAGTAACTAACTAATTGGTCACAATAAAACTCATCCCTACAGTTCTTATAAGTTTCAACTCACCAGAGATTTCACGCTGCAATTTAAGTCTATCTACCAAGGCAGACGATATCACAGAAAGAGTAGCTCTAGTATTAAGAAGTATTTTCACACTACCATTCTGGAATGTAAAGTTACCTCAAATGGCGGTTGGCTCTTTGGTCACTTGATTAGCCAAGGCGAAGACCCTTGGCTTAACTGATGCTACAGCCACACCAGGTCAATTTCCTATGGCAAGAGGTGCAGGGGGTAGATTTCAAGGCAAATCCGGCAAGGGCTGAGCTTGTGGGCATTCCCTAGCCCAATGACCACTCCGACCGTAGTTATTACAAATGTTAGTTCCTAAAGTGCATGGCTTCATGCCATGGAACCATCTACAATTAGGGCACAAGCCCCCTTTTCTCCTTTTGAAAGGACCTTGGCTTTCGGCCATCTTTCCTACCATAGGACGTTTCCCAACACTTTTTCTTAGGTTGGATGGTCTAACCTCCACCTTCTTGCTCTGAATTCTTGAGTCTTCGTTCTCTATCTCTAATTCCAATGCCTTCTGAACCACTTGGCGATAGCTTTAAATGTCCACTATTGCCATATACCTATGAAGAATGGGCTTAAGGCATTGGAAGAATTTCTTGGCCTTCAATTCATCATTACCGATCATATAAGGAGCATACCGAATGAGTGAGTTGTACCATTGCTCATACTCCCTCACAGATATCTCCCCTTAAGTGAGATTCTCAAACTAAATCCTCTTCTGATCCTAGGCAGCCTCACTAATGTATTTTTGTTGAAACTGATCTCAAAGTCCGACCACTTGAGCACCTTTTTCTTGTGCTCCGGTCGATTGCCATTGCTTTCTTTTAGCATTTCCAATACATCATCCCTACATAAGTTAGCCCCCATTCTAAGAAAGAAAGTTACCAAGGTCATTCTCTGCTCTGACTCATAGCCTCCACAAGTAAAAAGTCAATTCATGCTGGACAACCAATCCTCTGCTCTTTTGGGGTCGCCTAACCCATTAAAACTTGGTGGGTCAACCGTCTTGAACTTCTCAAGTAACCTCATTTGATGTGGAGTTTCTCCTCTCCTTGAAGATGCTTCATTTGAATTGACTCAAGAATGATAAAATTATTTTGATAAGTTAATTGGCCTTCTGACATCTTCTCCGATCATGCAACCCCTAAACTGGTCTTTGCCTTTTGAGGCAATGTGTGATGCTAGTGATTATACAGTTGGTGTTGTTCTAGGACATAGAAAGGAAGGTAAACCATATGTAATTTATTATGCAAGTAGAACTTTAAATAGTACACAAATAAACTACACTTTGACTGATAAAGCACTACTTGCAGTAATATTTGCATTGGATAAATTTCACTCTTATCTAATTGGTTCAACAACCATTGTTTACATCGACCATTCTGCTGTGAGGTACCTAATGTCAAAGCAAGATGTCAAACTAAGGCTGATACGCTGGATCTTATTACTTCAAGAGTCCAACATTGTGATCAAGGATAAGAAAGGCACTGAAAATGTTGTCGCTGACCATTTGTCAAGGCTGATAACGGATTCATCAACTGAAGCTACAAATATAATTAATTTTTTTATTGATGAATTTTTATTTTCAATTTCTACAGTACTTGATTTGTTAACATTGTCAATTTTCTGGTGATAGGACAAATGCCAACCCATTGCAGTGTCCAAGATAAAAAAAAAAAAAAGTTCCTACTTGAGGCAAAAAAATTTTATTGGGATAACCTTTATCTTTTTAAATACTGCTCTGATCAGATATTCCAGAGATGCATACTCGAGGATAAAGTAAAAAGTGTTATTGAATTTTGTCATTCAGAAGCATGCGGAGGAAGTTTTTTATTAAAGAAAATAGCTACAAAGATTTTATAGTCTGGATTTTACTAGCCTTCTTTATTCAAAGATATACATGCATTCTGTAAAACCTATGAAAATTGTCAAAAGCTAGGGTCAATTTCAAAAAGAAACAGACTCCTATCCTTGTGATTAAAATTTTTTATTTCTAGGGGATAGATTTCATGGGACAATTTTCACCATCATTTGGATTCATGTACATTTTAATGGCAATGAATTATGTTTCAAAATGGGTAAAGACAGTTCCATGTCAAAATAATGATCACAAAACTATGCTTAAATTTTTGAAGGAAAATATTTTAAGTTGATTTGGAATTCCTCGAGTCATATTAAATGATGGGGGAACACATTTTTGGAATAGACCATATGAATATTTATTGAACAAATATGGTATCACACATAAGGTTGTCACCTCTTATCACCCATAAACAAGTGGACAAGCAGAACTAGCAAATAGGGAGATAAAACAGATCATTGAAAAGACAATCAACCCAAATCAAAAGGATTGGTCTTTGAAACTAACTGATGTACTTTGGGCTTATTGCACTGCTTTTAAAATATTACTGGATATGTCTTCTTGTAGGTTAGTTTATGGAAAATCTTGTTATTTACTAGTGGAACTTGAACATAAAGTTTACTGGGCTATTAAAGCTTTCAATTCAAATCTCGATGATGCTAGTGTTTTGCACAGGTTGCAACTAAATGAGTTTGAGGAGTTGAAAAATGATGTATATGAGAATTAAAAAATATATAAAGCTAAAACCAAAACTTTTCATAACAAAACAATGTTAAGAAAAACACTTAAGGCTGGTAAAAAGGTTTTACTTTATAACTCTCAACTTCACATATTTCTAGGAAAGATGAGATCTAAATAGAGTGGAACTTTTTTTGCGAAACCTGACTATCCTTATGGGGGCTATCGACATTGAAAATCTTAAAAATAGTAATGTCTTTAAAGTAAATGGACAAATAATTAAACCATTTTTGGAGAATTTTGATTTACAGGAAGAAGTTGTTTATCTCAGTGATCCTCACAATGATCAAGGTAAGTAAATGTTAATATATCTTCTCTTCTTAGATAGTTTTTTTTTTAAGTTCTGTTTCTTTTTTTTTTTTCTTATTTTCCTGGTTAAGTGACGAACATGGTACTCCATGGCTCTCAAGTTGATTATCTCAGTTTCCTATAATAATTGATTTTTTTCTCTCCTTCTCTCAATTTTCTTCTCAATAATGGATTTTGTTCCTTCTACTTTACGAAAATACTTTCCCTCTCTATCAATAAATATTCTTAAAAAGATTTACCAAGCTAGATGCAAAAGATTAAGAGTTTTGATGTACAAAGGCATTCCTAAATATGTACGTTGGTTAATTGAAGCTAAAGTTTGTTTGGCTGACGAATCCCATATGCATTTATGTTCTACATGTCTAGCTTAAGCAAAAACTCTTATGCCAAAAAGTAAAGAGCGAAAAGATTACGGGTCTAACACAAATGTGGTCGATAAACTTGTAATACTAGATATCATTTTTTAGAGAATGTGTCCGATAATTGTGAAGATAAAATACAATTCATTAAGAATGACTTGAGTAAGGATTTTTTAGATAATATTTGATTGACTCTTAAGACGCATTCTTGTGGATTAGTGAAAAATAAACTTGTTTGTTTATGAAGTATTTTTCGTAAAGAACGAGAGCGTTACAGTCTTAGAAATATAACTTTAAAAGACTCTGTTTGCCAGTTTGTAAGAAAACTGGATGGGAAGCAAATCCCCGACTCATAGAAGGCATTAAATTCGTTACTAGACATAAAACTAAATGAGGATGTGAGCTACAATCACAACTACTGCACATACATGCTGTTATTTTTAAAAATTTTCATTTTCCTCTGAAAATAATTTACCTACTCTTGCAAGTGTTATTATTGCATTATATTTTTATCTCTTTATTTTGGTTTAAGTTATTTCAGGTTTTTCATTTTCAATAACTATCATTTCAAGTAACTTTTTCTTTACTCTATCTATCTATATTTTGATATTGGGGACAATGACTTAATTTGGTTAGGGAGAGGAATAGTTGACATTTGATTTTTTTTTTCTTTTAGAGTAGTTTTTCTCATGCTAATATTAAAACCATTAGACAAAATCCTTAGTTTATGATGGCTGAGTAAAGAGTAATTTTACTCTTGAGATGCATCTTATTTTGTATGATAGGCATAACATTTTTTTTTTGCAAGCATAAATAGTTGCACATAGGAACATTTAATATGAATTTAAGTTGTTTGTTTGTATTTAAGAACCCAATTCATGAAAATATCATCATTGGATGGATATCTTGTAAACTTGAAATGGCTGTTAATTTTTTAAAGTAGTTAAAGTATGTTGTTTGTTACCTAAGAAAAATAAATAATCTAGTGAGTACTTTGGGCCCTTAGTATTTATTAGGATGTGTGAATTTTTTTGTTGAAAGTTCTTACTTTGTGTTTTGAGCTAGACTTTGCTTTGATGGGTGGTCTTAAGGACCCATGCGCCCCCACTCTTTGTGTCTAAATTTAAGGAAGAAGATGACATTTTAAGGCTAACCACTTATCAAAAAGCTAACATTGTCCATCATCCTTTAATGAGCCCCTTTAAGTTTTATAGCCTTATTCTTTGTTTGAAGCTTGCATGTTTAACCACTTCCACTTCATTTGATCCTTTATTATCCTTGGAACTAGTAATATTTATGTGATTATGGGCATTCGAGGATTAAAATGAATGAGTTATTTTCAATAAAATTAAGAATAAATGTGTAGGTGTACTTTAGAATATGTTGGGTTACCTTTTGTTAAAGTTGACATAATTAAAGGTTTGGAGTGAGTTTAGCTTGAATCATAAAATTGAATGCATATAATTGGATGGTTGAGTTTTAAACAAAATTTTGATTTGTTTTTTCTTGGAGAAAAAGGTAAAAGATGACTATAAGAAAAAGCCCTTGCAAAATGAAGTAAAAAAAAATATAAAAAAAATAATAGAAAAAAGAAAAGAAAAAAAAAAGTGTTAAATTCAAATCTCAACCATATTTTCTCTAAACTCATGTATTGATATGGAATTGTGTCTTGGAAAGGACAAACTAGAGTTGATTTAAGAGACTTTGGGTATTTAGTATTTTAGGTGCCCATATTTATTGTTGATTACATTACTTGTTTTCTTAAGCTCTACCATTAAAAAAGAATTCATCCGATTCCCACTTTAACTAAACCCAACCCCATTACAACCTTATATAAAAATCATTGGACTTACATTTACATGCAATCCCTTTTGGGAATTTAGTAGGGATGAGGTTAGATCCTCTTGCAAGCTCCAGATTAAGAAATACAAAGTAAGCCTTTAACAAACTCACCTTAAAATGAGTGCAAATACTTAGGAAGTGATCCTCTTTATTTGGTAACAGAAACTTAACTTTTTTTCCTTTCATTAATTACTCTCCAGTTAAGTTTACAAGTATTATATATTCATAGTGTGGTGTGCCGTGAGTTGTTAGATTGTGTGTTTTGTCTATTTTCCTTATTTTTTTTAGGTTGCACTTGTTAGGGACTAGCAAGAACCTGATTAGGGAGTGTGATGAATATTCATAAGTGTATAACTATTGAGGATTTAAATCATCATTATACACTTTAAGTATGATTCATTTCTCTTATTTGAGCAGTCTTTCCACCGGGTTACTATTCTTCTATATTTACTGTTCATACAGGGTTACTATTCATACATAAGTTAGTATTCATATGCGGTTACCATTTATCCATATTAAATAATTAATTATTATTTTTATGTGGGTAGATAAAATCATGATATCTTACAATTCTTAGACCAATGATCGGGACCTTAAACATCTACAATTTTTAGTTCATCGTCCAAACTAATTGAGAGATAGAGGATGCCAAAATTTAGATCATAAACAGAATTAGTTTTGGCATTTCTACACTTGGTGATTCTTCATGAGAAAAATTATATCTGGAGTTGTAGATGCCAAAACTGAGTGATTCCAAATTCATAAAAAAGCCAATGCATAGATCTTCAACTCTAGTCACATGCTGAGAACTAGTTTGTTCATTTTCATTGTCAAAATTTGGTTATAAATGAGACCATTTGTTCTATCATGTGCTGAAAAGCAATTTCCGTAGAAAAATTATAACTTGAGCTACAAACATTGGATTTGAATAGTCAAGCTATTATTTTGAAGTTAAAAAAGAGATCTACAAATCTTATGCTTTGAGAAAGAGCTAAATCGATGTGTATGGTAGTCAAAAAATTAAAAGAAGTTAGAACCACCTTTGTTGAATTGTATTCACCTACCAGTTATTATTCTAGCCCACCATTCATTATTTCACCTACCCCAAAACTCTATAAATAGTTAGCCTGGGGGGAGGACGAAGTTAATCTTGTTCTTAGGCCATTTTAGAGTTCTTATATCATAATTAGTTTTTCTTCTTTGATTCCGTTCTTGTTTTCAATCTAGAAGCTCTGTTCAATGTGTTTTCTTCTTATTCTTCATTTGATCATTCAATCTATATTTATTTCATCTTTATATATATTGTTTACTCTCATCATTGCTAACTAATCTTTCTTTTGCTAAGATGAAAGGGTAAAACTTTTGGAATAAAGGTTATGGTTGATTTGAATGGATCGTAACGTTAACGGTATTTACTTTTTAATCAATTTAACCACCCTCATTGTTAAATGGGAGTCTTGATTCATCATAGTCGATCATTAGCACAAAAGCTACTTGATTTCCTTTATAGAACATGGCTTTGGCGGCTATATTGAAATTTCGAGTTATTGTGGTCAAAGGTTGGCATGATAGATACTTAAATACATTAGCAAGTATTGTCATTATAAAATTAATGAAAGTTAATACTAACTGATGTCTAACATTTTTTGAATTTGATTATTAAATTCCCCGATTTGGACCTCGTTTATGTGTGGATCCCAATTGAGTGGCAAGACGGGCTAAAATTAATCATAACTGATATATTAAAAGTGAATCTTCTAACCTTAACTATTTCTTTGAATTTGAATTTTAATCTATACTTGTTCACACCTTACACCAAAATGTTCTTTGTTAAAAATCTATAATTTATATTTCTTAATTCACTTCCCTGTGGTTCAACACTCAGATTCCTGAGATTTTATTACTTGCAGCAACTAGCATGGCCTAGCTGGGCCTGGGCCTGGGCTAGCTAAGCCTAGGCACAGCCTTGGATCGGGCTGTTGCAGGGCCTGTGCCTGAGCCATTTTTTTTTAAAATATTTAATTAGTTTTACATTACTTTTTTTTTTAAAGAGGAAAACATCACCATCAGACTATATTTTATTAACTGAAAAACCAAATGACATTGAAAAAAACTAGAATGTGTAATATATGAGGAAACGACAAAATGTTCCAATAATTACCATATATAACTGCTAGTAATCCTCATCAGGTAGGGTCTCATCGTCAAAACTAAAGTAGCACTATGCCAATCATGGTTGCACCAACATGCCTTTTATATGACAGTTATGTCCGTTTATTCGGTTTTCCTATTTTCCTAAAACTAAAACTTATTTCGATCACAACAGTTGATTGCATGCACACAGGCGCTATCTTTTCCCTGCAAAACTTGCACATTTTGGACCTCACATCCTTCTTAAAGTGAAATGTGAATTTTGGCTAAGCCAAAGGTGGCCTTCCCCTGAATTTTACAACTTGGATATGGATGCCTTTGTAGGCCAGACGATTTTCTTACGGAAAAAAGACTCATTTTCGGTGCTGCGGTAAGAAGTCCACCACACCCTTGCCATTTTCTTTTTCTCTTGATTCATTTTGTGATAAAGTAATAGTATAGATGAAGAAGAAATTTGGAAAAAAGATTGTGGATATTGTTGTGAGAAAGTATAGGAAATGATCTTTCTATTTAAAGAAGATGTCACTTTTTAGACAAAAAAGCCCTAAAAAACTAGTTGTTATTAGTTGTTGGAGTAGGCAAAATGATAATTTGAGATTAAAAAGTAAATTGGAGCCGTTGAAGGGTTTTAATGTGTAATTTACCCATTCTTTAACAGAATTTGAAGTTTACCGTTTAAGTTAACCCGAACCGGCCTAGCCCGGGCTCCATTGCAGGCTACTCTAAGCAAGGCCCACGCAACACTCTCTTCTCCCTATGCCTATAACTGGCCCACCTCCTCTTGTGTCTCTCCCTGAACTAGGCCAAGCTGTGCCTTGACCAGACTAAGTCAGGTTTGACCTTGAGCTGGGCTCAAATTGGGCCTGGTTGGCCCATCACACTGAACACCTGATTCATTGTCATCGCCGAAGAATTCACCTGCAGGTTCGGATTTCCACCTGTCTTTTATGTCAAGCTTCCGCAGTGAGATATATTAGCAAGCAAAACGCATTGCAATAAGGGGAGCTTCACATGGCTTTGTTCTGTATAGAATAGTATCTACTGTTCTAAGAATTCTAGCCAATAAGCTTAATTGCGGCTTTCCTCTGTTGGCAATTACTGATTTTTTCCTTGTTCTTTTTTAATTTTTTGGGTTAATTTTTTAACATTATGAATTGAATTTTCTGCGATGGAAGGAGCCATTTTGTTTCCTCATTTTTTTTGCCAATTTCTTTGATTTCTTCGATCTTAATTAGTCGTTTACCTGAAGATTTTGTATTCTCTGGTTCAGCAAAAGTTAATATAGTTAATGAATAATGATGTGGAGTTTTTCATAAATTGGAACTTTGGAAGCAACTTCTTGGAAAAGGCATCAGTCTTGAGTTGCTAGTTCAATTTTCTCTTCATGGTGCTTGATATTGAATTGTAAAGATTCAAACTTGGCTGGTAACAGATTTTGATTCAATTGAAGCCGATGGAAAAGTTGTAGAAGCCCTGCAGATTTTGTAGGAATTCTCATAGTGAGGAAATGCATGGGTAGTTGTTGGAGGTCATTGGGCTTAGAATTGATTGTCATTTTGATCAGAAACTCTGTGTAATGTTCACTGAAAGGGTTCCGTTACTGAAGTTACCTACTTGATTGCACGTGACCTACGGCGGCTGGCGGAAGGACTTAAATGCCCGATTTTATCGAGTTCGAGGAGTTATGTCACTTATGTTATGTGATATCTACCTTGTCAACTTTTTAGGGAAACGGGCTCGTTTTGCTCGAGTTCGACGCTGATTCTATTTCTTGGCCAGGATTGTAAAAAGATTTTGACCGAAACCTAACCGGCCTCAGCATATTTGTTTTCGCTAGTAATCCGAATTCCGAAAAGCAAAAGGTACAGAGGCGCCGCATGAATAAATGCCCGGTGAATCGCAGATATTTTTTACTTGTGGCTTCTAGTTCCAGCCTTCTAGCTAGTAAGGGATCCTGTTACCGTAAAATAAATCAAATCCCCGGATGGCCGATAGGGTATCAGAAAAGAGGAAGAAGGTGTTGGATTGGTCCGAGCTTAGCCATGATCATCTGGTCGAGATCGCCCGCCGAATCGATCGATTCAAGGATTTTGTAGCCTTTCGCAGGGCCTGCAGGTCGTGGAGATCAGCCGCAACGATGGATAATTTCCGGGGCCAACCGTTGCTAACCCCTTTCTTTCTGCTTCTCTGCCGACACGTCGTGCCCCATCAACGATTTCTCTACAATCTCTCCTCCCGCCAACCCTGTGACATCAATGTCCAAGGACCAAGCCGCGGCGCCCGTTTCTTCGCTTCGCAGGGGTGGCTCGTGGAGGCAGACGGCCTTCAACTCCAGCTCCGAAATCCCTTCCACGGCGCCACCATTCAGCTTCCCGACTTCCGCTGCGCCCGATGCTATGGAGATATCAAGAGGTTCATCCTCTCAACGGCTGCCATCTCCTCCAATCCCTCTTTCACATCCGACTACACCGTCATCGTTGCGGGGAGTCTATACAGAAGCGACACATATAAGGCCTTTGTGTGGCGGCCAGGGCATGGTAACGTCCCCGGATGTAACCATCCCGGTTGGTTGCCCACAATGTTAGAATTACCCGAGAGAGATTATATTTTGTCCAGGGACGTGGCCTATGTCAGGGGAAAGTGCGTGAATCTCGATAAGAATGGCTCTCTTCTGGCTGCAGATTGCTCCAGCATAGATTTGGTGGCCAAATTGCCGGAAGAGTTATTGGTCCATGGCGCTCTTGGAATATACGACGAGAAGCATTTGCTGGAATCGGAGAGAGGATTGTTGGTGATTATACACCGGGCGGGGTTGTTAGGACCAGGGGGATTATTCCAAATTTTTGAGTTGGACTGGGAAACTAAGCAGTGGAAAGAGGTGATAGATTTGGGAGACAGAGCTTTGTTTTTTAGCAAACATTCGTCAGCCATATTTTTAGATAGCAACGGATTCAAAGCAAATAGCATATACTTCACATTTGGCTCAATGAAGGAGAAGATGGGAATCTATGACCTGGCCACAAAGTCCTACGAGTTTCCTATTGAATTCCAACCTTCTGATGCCCATTGTTTACGAGCTCTCTGGATTTTTCAGACTGAGATGGAACTTTCAGTTAAGCCAGATGCTTAGAATATATAGACGATAACCGCTGCTTGATTGTCCAATTTAAGCTTTGTATTGGGAGTGTTTATTGTTCATTTATTTTGGAAAAAATTCATTGCTTTACTTGCTTCAAGTTTCTGGAACTTTGTGAATATTTGTTATCTCATGCTTAAGTGAAGAAGAACGTGTGTATCGTTACTTGCTATTAGATTGACAAGAATGAAAATATTATAATCTTCTAATGCTTGAAGTGATTCTGCAATGGGGTAGCATTTGCGTAGCTGCAATTCATACAAAACGTTTGTTTCATACATTTCATTACTTTACTGCATGCTATATTGCCGTGTTAATTGCAAGATTTGATTTTTCCTTTTAAGATACAGCTGTTGGTCTAGAAATTGTTCAAGCTTCAACTTATTAACACGGAATTCTGTTGGAAGTATACAGTTTTGGCAGAGAATCATACCTTCGTGGCCGAATTAGATTAAAAGTGGGAATGGGAAGAAGAAGAAGAAGAAGAAGAAGAAGAATTATAAAGGGTTGCATTTATACAAGACAAATATGCATAATTTCTGCCCCATTTTTTGGAGCAATTAACAAGGGCGTGCTAATGAAGACTATGCTTGGAGATCATTACTGTTTTCCATTTCCTTCATGGAATAGCCTTTCAACTTTTGAAATCTCTATGTAATATGCTGGTTAATTTCAGGTTCTCTTCTTGCCTCCTGTGGTCATGAATTTTTTGGGAACTGGAGCCAGCTATAGGCCTAATGTTGGATGTGCTGGCACAGTCTAAGCCCTTCCATAATGTTTAGTGAAGGCCAGTATGACTGGCATTATCAAAATATTAGAAACAATATTTTGTCACGGTTTTGGTGTCTTGAGCTGTTCCCCCTTGGCTAGCGAAGTAGATGAGTACTACTTTTTCTTGCATGTCAGTTTCTTTTTCCAAGTTTATAGTCGATCATGATGCGATTTCTTGCGCATATATTCCTTGCTTTTGAGCAAGCTTGACAAAATTACTAGCAATGTCTTTAAGTTTGATGAAGGGACTTTTGTTTTGACTGTCTTACTTGGGGCAACCACCTGATTAATATGAGATTGTATTGGCCTAACGTAATCATACTTCAAGTTGCAGCTAATTCAAGCGAGAATTGTGTCTGGGGGAGCTTCTTGAAGTGACTAGGTAAAAATCTTTGAACAAGTTTGTTATTTTTGTGACAAGGTATTTACCATTTTTTTTCATCAGTTAAAGCATTTTTTCCCCTTTTTGAAATGTTAGTATAGTCCTGTTACTTTAATTCAATTGTTAAGAGTAGATATAGCTAAGTCCGTATATAGGCAAAGTGAAATACTACTGGTTTCTGGGAAATTTGTGTCCGCCTGTGCATATAAATGATATTTGAACTTCAATACCTCTAGTGCTTCTGTCTCGAGGTTTAGGTACAGACATCAATTCTGTTAGTTGTGAAAGTTGAAGCTAATGACTGATCCAGCTCTAAATCCTCATTTCCAGGACATGTCTGGTAGACTATAACTACATTGTTTTATGACATCATTTGATACAGACCTAGAGGAATAGCATTTTCCGTCTCGTTCTTGTTCAGTTCTCAATCTTTAGTAATTCACCCTGGTTCCCGAGCTTTAACAATTCTTTGTTGATATTGCACATTCTTTTTTCCTTACTTATGGCGGGTTAACCACTTGATGGTCTAGTCTAGTGCTTGTGCTAACACTTGAGAGCATATTGGTTTTCTGCTCCCGCCCCCCTTCAAGTTTTATGGGGTCCATTTGAAACAAAATTTTTTGACTTATTTTTTGTAGAACTTACAAACCGACACAGAACTGTGTGACCGCTAACAACTCTATGACTAGAATGAATCTCATTTTTTCTCGTTTTTTCCATTCTCATTTTAACCCAAATATCTAGATGATTGGTTGCTTGTTCTGAAAGCATCACGTGTTCACTAGCTCTGTGCAATAAACTGAATTGTGCAGTGATATGCTTAGAACTGTGCTTTCAGGAAAACATCGTATCGCTTATTGTTAAACAAGTTATTTGTGAATTATGTTAAAACAATGAGCAGAGAGCCCAAACTTTTGTTGAGTTGGTAAACTTTTGTTGACATAGACCAAATATCTGTGTTCATGTTCGGTTACTAGGGTATTCCATTTGTTCTTATTTTTGCAATTTGTAAAGTGAACATTTGGAACTTTTGTTTTAGATGTGGGGTTTATATTAAGCATCATAAACTATTTCTTTTGGCTTTTGTGTGATTGCCCTTTTTGTCACACCTATGTCCTATGCTTTTATTTCATATGGAATTCGGACACCACTCCTCTATGATGACTGACCTTTGTCCAAGTGCTATTCAAGTGGAGAAGAGTTTCAGATTCCTAAACGTCTGGACTCAACATGAAAATTTTTTTATTTATGTGAACAAAGGGCGGAACAAGGAAGCCGCTGGTTGCTGCCTGTATATCTTGCTTATGAAATTGGAAAAAGTGAAGCAGCTTCTCAAAATCTTTAATAAGGAGATATTTTGAGATGTACACCAGAAGGTAGAAAAAGTGAAGAAAGAGATGGAGATAATTCAACAATCTCTAAATTTGATTCCCTTTAACAGTGATCTCATTCAGCAGGGAAGGGAAAAGAGGACTAGCTTGGTCAAGAGCATGGAGGAGGAAGAAAGCTTCCTGAGATGAAAAGCAGGGCCGACTGGATTAGATTGGGAGATCCAAACTAAGATATATTTTCTCTTCACTAAACACAAAGGGGAACCAAAAAATTATTCAGAGGATACCTAGTGAAGAGGATGTTCTCATCACAGAATGGGACCAGATGGTGACTACATTGTTCAGACCTACAGAAATTCGTTGGTCAATGTAAAATACAGTGCAGTAACCATAGACTTTTTAAGAAGGGAAAATGTCCATGAGCATATGCATCACATGCTACTGAAAGAGGTTATAACTGAAGGGATTAAGGAAGTGTTGTTTGGAATACCAGACACCAAAATACAAGGCCCAGACGGTATGCCCTCCCTCTTCTTTTAAACTTACATGGATATTATCACATCTAATTTGCTTGCTTCTATGAGACAGTTCTTTCATAAAGGTTGTTTGCCACCCAGTTTTAACAATGCCTTGCTTCTTTTGATACCAAAAGAACTCAACGCTACAAAGCTTGCTGATTTCAGACCAGTTGCTTGCTGCAGTGTTGTCTATAAGCTAATATAAAAGATTCTGGTCAACAGATTGAGCACGGTCTTGGATAATTTGGTTGGCCAAAACCAAAGGGCTTCATTAGGATAGGATCATACATATTCTTTTATGTGAAGAGTTAATGAAGGGCTATGGTAGGAAGCATGTAGCTCCTATGCGTTGTTTGAAATTTCAAGTGAGGGTTATGACTCCTTGGAGTGGAATTCATTGAACAAATGTTTCATGTTTTAATTTCATGAAAAATTTATAATTGGGTTATGACATCTATTAGGACTGTCAAATTCTCTGTCTGAATGGGGTACAGTTTGGTTGCGGCCCTCCTCTTCTTTCTGATGGAAGTGCTCGCTAGATACCTGTCCAGATGGCAGATTGAATGAAATAGACTATCAGTTCTGCCCTGCTTTTGCAAAACTGAATATCACTCATCTAGCCTTTGCAGATAATCTCACGCTGTTCAGCAAAGCAAACTTCCGTCTGTTTCCAGCATATTTGGGCGTGATGCAAAGTTTTCTGGATTGCAGTAATGGGGGGTAAAATCTAAATTTGGTCCCTCAACTATTTGGGTTGTTCTAAAGTGATCCCTTAACTCTAAAAGTGACTATTAGAGTCCCTTAACTCAAGCAACGTATCCAATTTGAGTCCCATCCGTTATTTCAGGCACTATTTCTAACGGAAAATGCGTAGGTGGCACTTAATACCCCCTGCTTGGTCCCACAATGCTACGTGGCATACTCTTTCATGACAATAAATAATAAAACTAGGAGTATAATAAATCTTAGACTAGAATTGACAAAATATATAACTTTAGGAACTTAAAGGGCTAATTAACCCAATCTTCTTTAATCTTCTCTTCTCAACGACTGTCACCGCCACCACTTGTCGCCGCCTCGCCGCTCAAACAACGATCTGCAAAATCAAACAAACAAATCAGTTAATTGGACAACAGATCTAATAAATCAACTACAAATTTAGAAAATCACAAAATCAATAGAATCGGTTTTCGAAATCAAAGAGTCAGAGTGGCGATGAGGCGAGCAGATGGGGACGCGAGGTGGGCAAGGAGGCAAGATGCGTCAGGCGCAGGCGGTGAGGCATGGAGGTGAGGAGACAGGGACGCGAGGCAAGGCAAGGAGGCGAGACGTGGACGCGATGAGGAGATTCGGCGTCGGGCGCAGGCGGCGAGGCATGGAGGCGAGGAGACGGGGACGCCAGGCGGGGCGAGGAGGCGAAACGCAAACGTGAGGAGGAGATCCGGTGTCGGGCACAGGTGACGAGGCACGAAGGTTGAGGCGACGAGGCGGCAGAGAGGGAATAAAGGGGGGAGAAGCAGATGAGTGAAAAAAAAAAAGGAGACGAAGTGGCAGAGAGCAATAGGAGCGGCGGGGCAGCGGCCAGTGGTGGCGGCGACAGTCGTTGAGAAGAGAAGATTAAAGAAGATTGGGTTAATTAGCCCTTTAAGTCCCTAAAGTTATATATTTTGTCAATTCTAGTCTAAGATTTATTATACTCCCAGTTTTATTATTTATTGTCATGAAAGAGTATGCCATGTGGCATTGTGGGACCAAGCAAGGGGTATTAAGTGCCACCTACGCATTTTCCGTTAGAAATAGTGCCTGAAATAATGGATGGGACTCAAATTGAATACGTTGCTTGAGTTAAGGGACTCTAATAGTCACTTTTAGAGTTAAGAGACCACTTTAGGACAACCCAAATAGTTGAGGGACCAAATTTAAATTTTACCCCAGTAATGGGGTTAACAATAGATGACAGCAAAAGTTTTGCTGAAGCTACTCAATTCGAGCTTGGAGATTTGCCTATAAAGTATGTCAGAGTCTCTCTTGATTCTAAAAAGTTGTCAATGAAGCACTCTCGGCACTTAATCAATAAGGTCCTTCCAAGAGTGAAATGCTGATCTTCGAAGTTTTTAAACTATGCTGGGTGTTGTCAGTTAATCCAATCAATACTGTTTGCAATCCATGCTTACTGGACGCAAATTTTCCCATTCCCTGGAGACTCTGCTTTCAGAAATTGAAGCAATATTCAGGAACTACTTATGATCAGGGTCAGATCTCAATAAGAAATAGAATTTGGTAGCTTGGAGTGAAATTTGCAAACCCAGAAGCAAGGTGACATCGGCTTACTGAACTTGAGTATATGGAACAAGATGGCTATGTATAAGTTGCTTTGGAGATTACAGAAGATGGTAGATCCCTTTAAGTTAAATGGGTTTATTCAAACTACTTGAAAGGGAATGATATTGATTCTATTGATGGTAGAGAAGCTGATTCATGGATGTGGGAAGAAATCCTAAGCACAAGAAGATACTGCCCAGCAGGAAACACTAGATTCTTGATTGCAAAACTCTGGACGAAGCAGTTTGCAGAAGAGGAGCCTACAAGATGGACCGGAACGATTCAGGACAGCAGGATTATTCCCTAGTGCAGAATGATCTTCTGGCTTACATGTAAAGGGATGCTGAGAACCAAGGATAAGCTGCATTTTTGGGGGTCATTGATACTGAAGACTGCTGTTTTGTCAATTTAGAATCGAAAGTGAGTCACCTGATTTTTCAGTCCAGGTTTTCTACAGAATGTTTGTGAAAGAATTTATTAGACTTGCAAGCAACATTGCTGCGAACACACTTTTAAATACAGGAGAAGCTTCCTGGTGCCATCAATATACTGCTTATGGAGCAAGTGGCAACGGGTTGTTGGGTAAATCTCAGCAGAGAAGCCGGAGGAAATAGTTGAGCAGGTCAAGCACCTTGTCGCAGCAAAGCTGGGGTGCCATCCATGGAAGACTTAGCCCTGTTTAGTTCTAAATTTTTTTTTAAGTATTTTAGAAAATTTTCTAAAAAACGGAAAAAGAAAAGAATTTGTGTTAAGTTGACTAGTTTTGATTTTCAGTTTTCTAAGAAAACAGTTTTCCATTTTATGAATAATTAGAAAACATCTTTTTAGGGTAAATGTCATTTATGGTCCATAACCTTTTGGGAATGTCCTAAATGGGTCCCCAACCTTCATTTTGTCCTATTAAAGTCCCCAATCTCCCTATTTTTGTCCCAATCATGGTCTTCCGTTAATTTCTCAGTTAAATGTGATGGAATTGCAGAGAAAAATGATAACATTCATCCTTCATTTTTTTATTCCCACTCAAATTACTAAGAACCTAATAAATCTAACTCTTGAACCATTATCTCCCTCTTTTAACCTCCCTTACCATGCCCGGCCGCCATCTGTGACCAGTGCCTTCTCTAGCCTCTTTGACCACATCTACGGCATCCATTGCTATTGCTAGCCCCAAAAGGATTGGCCAAATCCGCACCTCTCTTATCCCTCTTCATGCGACTGTCGAAACAACAACGATGATGAATAATCTGTTGCAAGAATGTACAATCTCTTTCAATTGATGAACAAGCAGCAGTTGATGACACCGGTGAACACGGTCCTGAGTCATATGGCACTCGATTTGGGCTCCGATGGTTCCAAATCTCTGCAGCCAACACCCAGGCTCTCGATTTAGGCTCTAATGGTGGTCAGATAGATCACGCGATCTTGAGACATCGATGCAACAATCTAGCTCAAAGAAAACACAAGAGGAACAAATTCAAATAACTCAAATCCGGTTTCTTGGAAGTGAGGGCGAGACACTTCCTTCTGACAATTGAATTAAGAGGCGAGGATTTCCTGAACTTGGACCACAAGCGCAAACTCCGGCAACCCATCGGCGAGACGGTCCTCAGTCCTGATGCTACTCTTCACGAACTCAGCCTGAACCACCTGTGCATCCCTCACGTACTTGCTCACCACTATGCTGGAAACCTTTAACCCCCTGGTGACCAGACTCAGATTGTTCAGAGAAACCTCCGTCTTCGGCGGCATAAACAGCTTATCCAAAGAAATCTCTATACGCGGCTTCTTAGGAATCGAAAAATCTGTGATGGGTATTGGCTCAGTAATGGAGAGAGTCGAGTTCAGGGCAAAGAATAGCGGTGAAGCAGCAGTGAAATTGATGGACAACTTTGGTCTGGGAAGAAGGCTAAGAAATGGAGAAGATTTAGCGATGGGTGACGGGGTGATAGAGGTCGTGGCTAGACACTTCGAATGATGATGCGTGAGGGGTGACGAGGCAATTCACAGAGGGGTGACATGCGACGATGGAGGCAGATAGTCGCCAGCGACATTTAGGAAAGTGAAACCAGGGCGATGCAGGACGGTGGAGGCGGATGGTGGCTGCTAGGTGGGAGAAAGGTGGAGACAGTGATTGAAGAGTTAGATTTATTAGGTTCATGGTGATTTGAGTGGAAAAAAGAAAATGTAGAATGAATTTTTTTATTTTTCCCTGCAATTCCATCATATTTAACTGAGAAATTAACGAAAGGGCTATGATTAGGACAAAAATAGGGAGGTTGGGGACTTTAATAGGACAAAATGAAGGTTGGAGACCCGTTTAGGACATTCCTATAAGGTTAGGGATCATAAGTGACATTTACCCCATATTTTTACTTGTTTTTCATTTTCCAAAAGAGAAGAGTACAAAACAAGTGACTGAACTTTTAGCATTGGACAAATTTGGTTACCGATCTGTTAAGTGGTGCTAAACTCATCATTGAAGACAAAATTTTGTACCAAATTAGGTAGCAGTATTTTGAAATGGTACCAATAACATAACCAGTGTAACTGACGGTGCAAAATTATTGTCAAATGGTAGAATATTTTGTTACAAGATGATTAGGTAGCAATTAAAGGATGATTGCGTGGCAAAAGGACATGTCAAGCAGGTAAAATGACATCGAAATGAAATTGATCTAATTGAGTGAGAATTGGGTTCGATTGACTCCGATTGAGTACCGCGGCTGCTAGTTAGTGTTGAATCGCACCTCCGATGTCGTGAATCACCTTGATTCGCTTGGAAATTTGGTGCATCCATCTCTCTCTCTAATGTTAATCATTCGTGATTCCCAAAAAGCAGTTGATGCAATTCAAGTAGAGATTTGAAGGAAGTTAGACCAAACAAAGGTGCACACTTCCAAAATGTTCTCATCTTCATACAAATTCGCATCAATTTCAAACAAATAGAGATGGGTAACATACCAAAAAGTTTGCATATTATATCAAATTTGTGTTAGTACATAGCTGTACAATTACTCATAAAATTTAAGCAAGGTCAATGGTGCCAGAGGTCTTAAACCTTTACTTTTCATTGCAAATTTGTCTCTAACCTATTAATTGTTGCATATCCATCCTAAACCTTTGTCCGACATTGTAAATTCATCCTTTGACCAAATAGTCAACGTAAGTCAATAACAGAATTGGGAAAAATATGCAACATTTTATAGGTTATGGAGGAATTTACAATACGAAAACAAAGGTTTGGGAACCACTGGCGCCATTGGCTTTTTTTTCTTTTATTTTCCCTCTTCTTCTCCTCTCTCCCATGTTTTGACCAATGCTTTTCTCTCCCCGACCTACCCTTGTGTCTTCATATATCACACCTACCTTTAGTGGTGGCCAATGGGCCGAGTTGACCTGGACCCGATTTGAATCAAACTCGGCTCGGCACGGCCAAACCTGGGCTCGATCCAGCACGAAACAGACTTGGAAGGTGGAAGGGAGCCCAAATTAGGATGACCTGGCCCACTTATGCATTCAACCCGGACCGAATCGGACTAGCCCACGGCTCGGCAGAGCTGGGCTGGGTAGAACATTTTAGGCATTTCGTTGCAAATTTAAAAAAAAAAAAATGGTAAAATTACACCATGCCCTCCTAATGGCTTCAGACCTTTTTTTTACCCCTAGACTTTTTTACCCTCAATCAACAGTCATTAACGGCTAGTTTTTTAGGGTTTTTTGGGCAAAACTAATTTTTTCTTCTCCTATAAATAGCCAACCTCCTTTCCACACTTCCTCATACCAATCTTCTCTTCTCCAATTTCCTACAATCTTTTCTCATTCTCTCTACTATCTCTCTCAAAGTTTGTTAATCTTTCACTAATATTTTCTTAATTACCTCTTAATCATCTCTCTATCTCTTCAATTATTTTTTTACACTAATGGCTTCACGAGGGAAGAACTCCAGCAAGGGAAAGGGTGTTGCCTTCTCTTCATCCAGCACGGGGGTCTGATTATGTTGTTAAGCACAGATCTTAAGTTTTACCTTTCATTTTTTTTCATCAAACGTTTTGTCATTTTCAAGTGTAAGGCATGTTCCTAATTATGTAATTGCCGTTTGGCTTTTTTATTAATAAAATTTGCACCGGCGGTAGTGTTTCTTCTAAAAAATATATATTTCATATAATTACTATCAAATAACGATTGAAAATATATTACAACGCATTTTTTTCTAATACGATTAACTTAGTCCAGCTCGTACCCACCCCGCCCCAGCCTGGGCCTGGGTTGGACCCAGCCTAGGCCCACCCTGCTTTGATGCGGGCCGTGCCCGGGTCCAAAAGACCTGACCCAAGCTGGGCAGGGTTGGCCCACTAGCCACCATTGCCCACCTTCCCTGCCGACTGCTGAGCACCCTCATGGCCCCATCTCATCATCCTTCATTAGATATTTAACTTTAATGTTATTGGTATAAAAGGAGAGTAAGATTGTATTTAAATCAGTACTTTCTTTGCCCATTTTATTTAAATTGGGATGTTTAAAAAATTCATTCTTCTAACAATGAAGTACGATAATTGGTGCTTTTGAGAGAATGTCCTTTGCAGTGGATTTTTTTTAGGGAAAATATCAAGACCCCTCCTGAGGTTTGGTGTAACCTATAGTTGTATCCCATTTTTTAAAAACCTACACTTACCCCCTTTAAAAATTAACTCTACAATAACTATTATCACAAAAAAAAAAAACCTAACTTAACTCTCTTAAACTTCATTCATAGAATCTTTACCCCCTAATTTAAGAAACACATGATTCATAAGCAAAAAAAAAACCTAAGAGATTAAAAGAATCAGATCTAAACATTAACCCTAGACTTAGCAAATTAAATTCATCAACCCATGCCTTCTTCTCCATTTGACCTTCCTCCTATTCACCGCCCCTCTCCCTCCTACCTCATTTTCGTCTGCTCCCTCTTCCTCCATTCTCTTCACCTCCGTCTCCTTTCTCTCTTCTCTACCTTCATCCTCTCTCTTCTCCTCTCCACTCTGCCTTTGTCTCCTTTCTCTCTCGCTAGCCGTTGCCGATTCTTCTCTTTCTTCATGATCCAAATTTGTTTAGATTTGCTGCCTATTCTACTAGCCATCTCTATCGTACTTGCCCTACACTCAATTTTGTCTACCTCTGCGACTGTTCGCGATCCCGATTCTGATTCTGATTTCCAATTCGAGAAAGGAGGATCTCAGAGGCGATAGAGAGAATGAGGAAATTCTAGCATATTCAAACGAGGAGATGTGTGTGTATGTGTGTAATACATTATGATACATATAATGCATTATAATATATATATATATATATATATATATATATGATACATTATATCCCTAAACACAAATTGTAAATCCTAAGCAAGCCCTAAATTAAACCCTAAATATGCAAACATATGTAGTAAATACATTAATATATATATATATATATATATCTGTGTGTGTGTGTGTATTATTATTATTATATGATATAAATATATATCATATGTGATACATTAAGGTACATTATAATATGTGATACATTATATCCCTAAACTGTAATTAAACCCCCTAAAACCCTAAACCTGAATTTTGTACCCTTAAACCCTAAATCCTAATTCTATGTACCTAAACCCAAAACCTAATCTACCATTAACCTTAAACCCTAAATACAAATATCAAACCATAAATTTCAATACCCTAAAACTTAATTATGCCCTTAAACTCTTAAAAAACCTAAATATTAATTTTGTATCCCTAAACTGCACAAAAATTCTCAATTCCAAAACCATAAAAAGCTCCAAATTAACCCAAAATAACCCTAAAACAAATCCCAAATCCTTAATACATAATTAACCATATCTCTAGCTAATTTTATATACTTAAACACTAATTTCAAACCCTAAATCCAAAATAAAAATCTCAAACCCTAAATCAATATCCAATACCCTTAACCCTAGAGATGGTAGTAGGTAGGGTAAAATCCCCAACTTGTGGATAGCCGGCTGACGGGTTGCGTATATTTTGTGAAAATTGCACTTGTCTGCCCGTCATAAATTTTGATTTTACCCTGTGGGTAAACCCGCCACGCCTGCAACCTGCCACGAGTTTCCTTTGTCTATCAATGACTTAATTGTAATTGTTCAAAATAATAAACTACTATGACAAACTAAGTAACTCAAGTTATGAAAGTGTAATTTACCAAACAAAAATAAACATAAACCTTATATAATATAACCCAAATCCTACTTTTTACTACACTGTTGTCAGTCCTCTTTCTTCTTCTGCTTATTTCTCATTATTTGATCGGCTTGAGATTTTCTGGATTTTTGCTTAGGGTTGTTTTTCATGCCAATATTCTTTTCAACCATTAGATTTTTGTTCCAAGGTTTTTGTTTCTTTGGTTTTTAGTGGTGTCTTAGCCGATTGGTATTTGAAGAATAATGGTATGTGTCTTCGTGGATAATTTGCGGGCAGCCCATGACCCGCGGGTGGAGGAAGTGGGTACGGTTTTCCACCCACTAGCCTTGGCGGGTGGGTGATGGATATGGCAAATCCTCACACCAATCCGCCCCATTGCCATCCCTACTAAAAAAAAAATCTCAAACCCTAAACCCTCAAAAAATTCCAATACATATACCCTTTAACTTTAAAAAAAACTACAAACCCTTAAAAACCATAAACCCCTAAATCAACTTAGCCACTGAAATGGCGCCTGTAGTTAAATTGGGCACCTAAAAAACCGATTAAATGGTGACTACAGTCAAATTTAGGAAAATTTACTAACTGAAAACCGACTGCAAAGTTGGTGACCGAAACATTTAGTCGCCCATCAATCAATGAAAAAGAAACATTTTTTTATTTCGATTAAATAGCAAATAACATGTCTAGCAACTGACTTTCAATCATGATTTTCAGTTGCAACCTTGCATATATGTTGTAGTGCCTTAAAATACCACGGTATAATGTGCAATAACATAACAAAATGCAAAAACATTTGTACTGCATACCACTTATTCATTGTAAACTGTATACCACGGTATTTAATTTCATGGTTGTAGGGAATCAAAGTATTGCCCAATCCAGCCTACCAAATATCATGAGAACATACAAACTATATACATCTAAACAAATTCAGAGGGGTCCAAAAATATATACTTACCACGTGTTCTTCCAATTCCCCATAGTTTGCAAAATCCTTAAGTAAAATATTGATAACTTGTATAATCTTTCTTTCAAAGTTAGAACATACAACAATGAAATGTCTTCCCATTAATATAAGGATGAAGATCTCCTTTTAAAAGACAGTTTATAACTGAATTGCTAAAAATGAAAAACTGCAAACATTGATATATTAGGGTAAATTCATCTTGCTTACCAATTGGAAAATGAGGATGTTTACTATTGTATTAGTACTTAGCCATTTTGAAATGATTCTCTCACGTCGTTTAGTGGATTCCTCATTATTTGCCAACACCTTGTTAGTCAATTAGTGCTTGTATTGTATCTGTAGAACACAAGCTGCAGACCCTGCTTTGAGTGTTACTACGCTTATAACCGCTTTGATGATGTTTTCATCTGAAGATCTACTATATTATTCTTTGTCCTGATGAACTTAATTGGAAATGTTAAATCAATTTTCTTACTGACAAGTAGACTGTTCAACACAGTCATCTTGGATAATGTGACCTTCCCTCTCTAGAATTAAGGACCAAATACCATGTATCTACAATACTAATGCCTATCTTTATACTTGGCTTAAGTGTCCTGAAGCTTTTCCGGGATACTACACGGTTCGCATTGTCATTTTACAACATTTCCCTATTATACATGAGTTTATACAATATAGTTAACATAAAGTTTGAACATAGATACCATACAATTAAATAGCACAAACACATGATCTACTTACGAAGCCACTATGTCAGAACACAATGCATAACCCATGAGAATTGCATCTTCGTTAACAAAACAATACTTAGCTTCCTCTTTCACCATTTGCTGTATAAATGGTGATCGAAAGCTGGGAAAATAGCATTTTTTATTCTCTAATTTTTTCAAATTTGTTATATCAATCATATAATTTATCGAGTTGTCAAATGAGTCCTCTAATGTTAAAATTGTTAGCTCTATTAGTTTTATAACTTGTTTGGCTGACGGAAATGTTGACATGGCCAAGAACGGCTCCACAATGGGGCAATAGGGACAATTGCTCCTATTGAACTCTTGAAAACCTTACATTATATATATTCAAAATTGGTAAATATAGATCTTTAGTTATGATTTGCCCCCTCAAATTTTTTGGATTGCATATGATGCCTACACAAACATACACTTAATTGACTAATATATCATTTTGTCCTTCCATAATTGACTAATATATAGCAAATTGAAGACATTACTTATAATTCGACTATAAATATTGCAAGAATATTCTTTTACTTAATATATTTAAATCCTAATATATTTGCTCTTTTTGTAAATTTTATAATTATTATTTAAAAAAAGACATATTTTTCTTGTAGAACTCTAACCACTAAAATATTATACATCACTCTCATAATTATCAGATTGCAAGTCATGCAATTAATTTTCTTTTTATTTTATAAATATATACTTCTCTATTTCTTTTACTTCTTAAAAAATATTTGCAATATGTCAACAATTGATATATATCTTATAAAATACAATATTTTAGAACACATATCAAATGCAATAAGAACAATTCCAATATTAATAGAAAAAACTAAAAAAGAACAAACGAGTCTGTTGATTATGAGTCAATATATTTTCACATAAAAAGAAATATCTATCTATCAAAATAAAAAATATATGTTTTGTATTTATGAATATAATCAATGTGTTTATATGTCATTTAGATATGAATTAAAGCAAAAAAAACCCTCAATACCAATTGTGCTAAAAATATGAAAAAAAATTTAAATAAATGAAGCACAAAACTTGCCCTCACATGATATAATTCCTGGAGCTGCCACTGGATATGGGTTTTAATGTCGTTTATTTTACTGACTAAATTAGCACTTTCCAAACCTTAGTTTACTTACTTGATTTTTTTTTTTTTTTAAATTTGAGGGTTATTAACTCTTAATCACTCCAATCATAATTTTAGGACTCATTTGGTAATTTGACTAATTTTAGGATTCATTTGGTAACTTGAGTAATTTTAGGACTCATTTAAAAAATTTGAAAACGTTATAGTACTGAAAATGATAAAAAAAAAATAGAATTTAAAGCATCAGAATGTCGCAGGAGCGGCGCGGAGAATGTCACAGAAGCGGAGCGGAGCGGAAGGGAAATCGGAAGCCCCTTGACCCCATTCGCCTGGATTTTCCATCCCTCTCACACCACTACGACGATCGAGTACCAACCCCATCAGATCTCGCATCTTTGCATCTCGCCATCAGATCTCCGCATATCAGCATCCCTCTCACAACACCACATCTCCGCCACCGATCTTAATGGAATGAAAGAAGTTTGTTAAATCCATCAGATTTGGTGAATCAGGTGATGGCGAGGATGAACTGACGCGGCAGTGGCAGATCCAGATGCGGAATGGAAACAGTCGATCGGCCAGCTAATCTAGATGCGGAGGCGATGCTCCAACGAGACCTTCTTCCTCAACTGCTTGATGTCTTATCTGTTGCTCGAACGTGGCCCAAACCATTTTGATTTCTTTGATTTCCTTTGGCCATTGGATTATTGGGGAGGAATTTTTGACCCATTGACCCATTGATTTCGCATTTCGATTTGTTTGGTGTTTTTCTTTGTTTGAACCAGACCCATTTCTTACTACTTTTTGTGGCGAAATTTGAATTTTTTTTATAGCAATTAGCATCGGTTTGAGCAACTAGAGCAAGATGTAACAGTTCGGAGAAAGTGTGAATGATGTGAAGTGGGTCTATGTTGGTGGTTTTGAGGGGGTAAAGGGAGAGAGCGTGAGTGATTTGAAGAGGACACGATGATTCCGCTACCGGAGGTGGCGAGCAAAAGGGTGGGAGGGGAACGAAGCAGCGGAGGTAGGAGACAAGGAGAAGGGATGAGAGAAGAATGAGCATGGAGCTCAAATTTTGAAAAGTATTTCAATTAAATAATTAAAGTTTGAAAAGTGTCAGTTTGGTCACTGAAATAAACAGCATTAAGTGTTATGTTGGTACTTTCATCAGTTAAACAAGTTGTAGGATTAATAGAGTTAACAGTTTTAATATTAGAGGACTCATTTGATAAGTCAATGAATTATAAAACTGTTATGAAAAATTTAAAAGACTTAGAGGACCAAAATTGTCCTTGTTCCTCAACCATTGTATGCATGTTTTCCGTATTTTAGCGTTTTAGTAAGGCCAATGAGTTACTATCGGCTGCGGCCTGCACCTTGTAACGTTTTACTAAGCCCAAACCCAAACCGAGTACATCTTTTATATTTTTCATAACCCAAATGTCACCAGTCACAGTGCCATAATGCCATTTAGCCCGATCGCTGGAGGTGACCCAACACTATGGCTTTTAGAGTTTGTCCATCACCATATAGATTTCACAGCTAAATTATTGAGCTACCTCGAAATCCCAATATAGTATCAGATCCACAAGTTTGTTTCTTACTTTTCAGAAGTTGATTGGTGAAGTCTTGTTGATCTCCTAACCCAGATACTATTCATTATGTTTAAAGCATCTACACCAACACTATCTCCTACAACCTTTTTCAGATCATCTAAAGCATCTTACTTGGATCCTTTCTGTGAGTTCAAGTATCTTATTGATTATGAAAAGATTCCTCTTACAGATCTTCCTCTCATCAATCCATATAAGACATTCACTAAGCCGTCATAATCTTTCACAAAGACAATGAAAAGTATTGTCTCTCCATCCCGGAAGCATGTCAAAGAATATTTTCAAGCAACAAAGTTTGATCAACATGCTCTCCCAGCTACCTCCAAAGAATAGTATGTTACACTAGAGATCCCTTCTCATTTTCCCCGACAGTGGATAACATGAAGATACACTCATCTCCATTTTGGAGCTGTTCGACTTGCCCTCACTTATCATGGTAGAAAAGGGTTACCAATTACTGTCAGGCTTGCTCTTCTTAACTCCCATTACAAGAAGTACAAGCATGCTTGCATTGGTACAGTTGAGACCATACTTGATGTTGTTACCATACTTATTACGTTCTTCCCAACTTTTGCATGGCTCTTCAAGACCCACATCTCCTTTCCGCCTTAAGATTCAATTGTAGATCATTGGAGCAAAACAAATCTCTTCTACATTGGCAGCAACTTTGCACTATCAGATGGCATACTGAATTTAGAATCATGCCCTAGATTTTTCTATGCCTAATATCCTACATTTTGGATTACAAGCTATAAGTCTTTTCATCAATAGACAGAACCTATTCAATCAAAATAATCTTTCTTCCCTGATCACGGTGAAGGAAAAACTAAAATATTTTTCTAGAAGGAAGAAGTATCCTCTAAAGCTGATGTTTTCTCAACACTAGCAATTCTGTCTATGATTCAAGAAACACAAGAATACTTCAAGGTTCTTATTGAGTCTTTTAACTCGGAAGGTTCTCCTATCTTTCAATTCCAAGACAACAATGGTCACAAATACTTCGATATTTGTGATTATCCAGACTATTATACCTCTCCTAATGACAAAAAGACTAAACGTAAGTTTAAATTCAAAAAGAAATCATCTCAAGAGCTTCTCCAACAGCGGTATAAAGATGGTGATCCCGAAGTTGGATTGTTAGGTGAACCTTTATTCCTAGAAGGAAAAATCACCACCATCTCTCTCCTTGCTAGAAGAACCATTGGAACTTTCTCCTCCTTCTTCGAAAGTTAAAATGGCCACACATTCTTATTACAAGAAAGCTTTCAAGCAGCTTAGAAAGGTGCAACCTCTTTCTCTTCTAGAGGTCAACATGTTTGAAATCAAGACTAAGGACTTTCCTCCTGTTAAGTTTGAAGATTCTTCTTCATCCATTAAACATGTTTGGAAGGTTCTTCAACCCACTATGATTGATTCAGAAAGATGAAAAAGAGATACATCTGCTGCTGAATAAGTTATGGATTGGAATCAGAAAATATGGTGTATCAAAACAAGGTCTTTAATAGGCTTGAGTAGAATCAAGTCCGATTGAAGTAGAAGATTAACCAAAAAGTTATTGATTCGTTGACTCAATGCCAACAACAAATTAATTATTTACATCAAGAGATTTTAGGATTAATTTCTAGACAAGATAATTTCTTGGCCTAGGAAAGAGAGATTATCCACCTAAAGCAGTATCTTAAATATCTTCAGGAACAACAGAGGCCCAAGATCCCATATCCATTCGCTTTATCATTCATGACAACCAATCCATTTGTCCCTGCATATGGATCGGTTTATTCTCCTCCAGTCTCACTTTATCCAATGGATAATCCGTTTATGACACCACCAGGCTTATATCCTAAAGGCAGACTGAAGTCCCAATTAAAGCCCATTTATCAGGCGCCATATGCTGTTTCTCAGGAGCCAGCCACTACAATATATTCTGAGCCCATTAGGCCTATTACTTCTCAAGATCAAAAGATGAAAAGCCCAGTGACTTAAGAATATGTGCAACAACAAAAAAAGACTTATAATCCTACTATCAAGAGCCATGAACCATCTTATGAAGCATGGACCATTCAGTCCAACCCAATCACTCAGTTCCTTAATTAATAACTTACAATCTAGGATACTTCTGCTATTCTTGCTGCAATACAAGATTTGGATAATAGCTCTTCAAATGAAACTGAAGAATTTGACAATAACTCTCTGTCATCATTTTCCTCTTCAGATCTCCAAGTCTATATGGCTCAAGGGACTACGAGCCAACAACAACAGGCCCAACCAGCTGAATTTACAACTACAGATACCCATACAGGCCATATTCCTCAGGCTTCACAGCCACCTCCGGCTGCTCCACCACCTCTAGAACCACAACCTTATATGGCTATGGATGTTGATGAAGATATTCCTTTTGTGAATATCGGATCATCATAAAATCCTCCATCTCTGCTAATTACATTATCATTAGATGGTGTTCCACTGTGTCAATGGCATGCAAATTTTTTAGACTTTCATGCTTGGTGTTTAACTCAACTACAGAAAGAAGGAGCTACTGAAGCAAAGGTCATTGCTGCCTTTATCACTAGCATGACTGGTATCTTGAAGTCATGGTATCTATGCCTGGGGCAATACCAACAACAAGAATTACTTCAACTCCTTTCATCAGATGTTCTCATCCTCTGACTCCACCAAGAGTTTGCTGGAGAACCCTTTTCTCTTATTGATACTGCACGAGAAGAGTTCTTCAAATGAAATGTTGCCCTTACAAGACCAAAGATCTTGAAAAGCATTTTGAGAATATGCTAAAAAGATACTATCTAATCTGTACTGGATATGAGAGTGATGACAATCTCAAGTGGGCCTATCTGAATTCAATTCCAGATACTATTGGCCAAAAAGCTCTTTGTATCATTCAGCAAAATGGAAGGCCACTGAATTTTTATTCATTTGGCAGACTTCACCAAGTCATTATAGTTGCTCTCAGAAAGTTCTGCAACACATATTCATTTTTCAATGAATTCAACTAGATGCAAAGATTATTTGATAAGGCCTGTCAACAGCCTGAACTATCTATCAAGTGCAAAGACAAGTTTACTTGTCATTGTACTCGAAGAAAGAAGCATCACAGGAGAAAAATCTACTCTCCAGAAAATTCTCACAAATTCTGAAGAAACAAGAAAAGATTTTTCCAATATAAGAAAAACACTAGAAAATTTAAATGGCGCTTTATCTGCAGGCAACATGGTTACTTTGCAAAGAATTTCCTTCAGAAAAATACTAAGTCCAAGAAGAATATGGCTCACACCATCTCTCAAGTCATTGGAGCAGTCCTTTCTAATGATGACATAGAATCCCTATTTTCAGAAACAGATGAAGAATCATCTGCATTATTTGCTATTGAAGCCTATTCTTCTGGTTCTGAAGATGACTCAAACCAAGCCTCCATTTACACAATGCAGATAATGCCTTTTCAAACATCACTCATGTCTGCTCAAATTATTCCGCAGGCAAGGATAAACATCTTACTAAACAATTATGCAAAATCAATTTCGATTATTGCTCTTTTTGATACTGATGCTACAAACACCATCATCAATCCATCACTCCTCCCAGACAAGATGTGGCGACCCTGAAATGAACGTTTCAAAGCTGCAAATGGAATTTTCTATGTGATAGCCGAAGGGCTATCGCCTCTCTCAGTACATACTTCCTGAGGAAAACATGGTCGGGAAGTCTGGCGTCACCCGAAAGAGGCACTATCACTGACCTCGGAAGGAGCAAAGTTAGATACCACGAAGTCTGGACTCCAGGTAAATATGCTAGGCATTTTAAAGGTATCGCCGGCTCCCTCGGGGACCAAGCAAATCGCCTTCGGGGGTAAAGAACCAGCTATTGCAAACAGGAGAGAATTTCCCCGAAGGCGGAACCCTCGAACCAGGGGATTTCCCAAACTACAAAGCATAACTACCGAAGAAGGTCATCCGTACCAAAGAACGACCTCGCCCAGAGGACCTCGGGAGTACAGCATGAGCATTTAAGGAGCCTCTGACATGTCACCCACAGGCGCTACACGCCGCCCCAAACGGCGGTCTGACACGCCGACGCCGTCCAGGTTTTGTCACGACCTGTCTCGACTCAAGGCTCAAGGAGCCTGCAAACGGCTACTTGTCCCCTACGCCCGGAAACACAGAGAACATCCGACCGAACACGTGTCATGATCTGAACGGGCTGGGAACTCCTATAAATACCAAGGAACAGGCCCTGGCAAAGGGATCCTCAATCCGACCATCTCCCCCTGAGAAAATACGAACAGGCAAGGCCACTAAACCTCTTAGTGCTCCCCTTCTTTCACCTCTCAGGACGCTAACTTGGGCGTCGGAGGCTCCTCCCCGGACAAAGATCCCGGGGACCTCCTAACCCTTTTTTGTGACTTTTACAGGCACACTCCCCTGGGAAATCTAGGCTCTGGACATTTTCCCTCTCAGGAAGTCCCTCCCGAAGTCACGATGTCTTCCAACGAAGATGCCGCTGGGCATCATGTGGCGCCATCTGTGGGAATTTACCCTTAGGTCGCCGTTGTTGAAACTCGACGTTCGAAGGACAAGGGACTCCCGAGGTCCCAGTCCGCACCTGAAGCTCAACTGGCTACTGAGCAAACCCTTCCAGGGACTTCCAGGCTTGAGGAAGAGCGTCCTCTGGTCATAACCATGAGCTTTCTACGCAACTTTCAACGTTCTTTTATGGTTGAAATGACACAGCAGATAGACCGAAGGTGGCCACAACAAACTCAGGCCCAAAGGCCTCCCTCGCCTGCACGCCCTTGGGAAGGGAGCCCTAAACCAGTCCATCGTAGTTCGGGACACGGGGACACACGTGAGGAGTCTTCAACAGAAAATATGCCCCTTAGGGCACGGCTTACAGGACGAGCTGGGTCCAAGCGGCCCAAGATCCCACACCGAAGGAGCTCGTCACCTGAGGCGAAGTCCCCATCCATTCAGCGCCGAAGTCACTCCCCGAAGAGGTGCCGGCAATCTCCCTTCCCAGAAGAAGAACCTAGTGCCACGATCCTTATGGAGAAAATATTAGCGAGGTTAGACAGAGTGGAAAAACAAGTAGCGCGCAAGCCGGTATTGGCCAGGCTGTCTAAAACCTTCTGTGGGGATGAGTCCCCGTTCACCCGAACTATAGTAGAGGCAGCCATGCCAGGTGACTTCCGAGTACCTCGGCTGGAAACTTATGATGGCCGGACCGATCCACATGCTCATCTGACCAAGTACAGACGCAACATGATGATGCACGGTGCAGACGATGCTACCTTGTGCAAATGTTTTGAGGTCACCCTCACAGGACCAGCGACTGCGTGGTACAATTCATTGGCTCTAGGAACCATCAGGGAGTTCCAGGAGTTATCTACAGCCTTTACGCAGCAATTCATTGGAAGTTGGCCGACGGCGAAGATGCCTGTCCAGATGTTCGACATAGCGCAAAGAAACGGAGAAACCATCCGCGACTATGTCGAAAGGTTTAACAGAGAAGCCTTGAGTGTCCCAGACTTTCTGCCCGAAATACGCATCCTCGCCATGAAATAGGGCCTTCGGAGGGACTCACAGCTCTTTTACGAATTTTCCAAAGACCCTCCGGACACGCTTGGTGAGTTTTACCGAAGGGCTGAGCAGCACATTCCAGCCGAAGAGCTGAGGATGGCTGGACCAAAGTCCGAGCACACCCGTCCCAAAGGGCCCAGCCACCAAATACGGTGTTCGGCCGACTAGGCAGGCTGACCTCGGAGAATGCGGGGAAGGAAACTCCCAAACTTTACGCCCTTGAACACCACGAGGACCAACATCCTCATGATAATGGAAAGGCAGGGAACCCAGGTCCAGCGGCCAAGGGCCATGACCGCCGATAATAAGAAAAATATGAAGAAGTTCTGCCAGTTTCACCGCGACCACGGCCACGACACCGAAGACTGCTTCCAATTGAAGAAGTACATAGAGTCGCTAATAAAACTGGGCCAACTTCGACGCTATCTGTGAATGCCTTCCCCGAAGGGGAGGAAAGAGGAGGAAGGAAAGGCAGATGACGAAGATTACGACTCCGACAGACGGAGGAACCGAAGTCCGAAGAGGCGCCCTCCACCTCCGGCGGGGATAATACAAACAATCACAACAGGACTCCCATCCTTGGAAAGGAAGAGGAAGGCCAGAGAAATATCAGTCATGGAATATCAGAGCTCGACGAAGAAGTTGGCCCGCAAGGATGGTTCCACCATCGTCTTTCCCCATGATGACCCGCTGTTGGTCATGGTGAGGATAGGAAACTGGGACGTGAAGAGAGTCTTGCTTGACGATGGATCAAACGCAGACGTCCTGTTTTCACATTTGCTGCCGAACTTGGGCATATCCAACAGCGACCTCAAGACCGTCACTTCGCCCACCTTCGGGGTAGGACCATCCGAACTGCCTGTCCTCGGGTGGATCGATCTTCCCCTAATGATGAAAGGGACTTCGGTTGATGGGACAACCGAGTTATTCGCCTCCACAATGACAAGGTTCATTGTTATGGATGTCCCTTCATCATACAACGCCATCCTTAGGAGACAAACACAGGGAAATCTGCACATTCGCCCTGATGTAAGATACTTGACTGTCACTTTTGCCACCAAGGATGGAGATGCGGAAATCTTCATTGATCAGGGCGAAGTAAGGAAGGTGTTCGTCAAAGCGCAAAAAGCTCTAGCAAACAACTTCGCACAAGCTGTAGAGGCAGAGGCTTTAAAGCCAAAAAAGGGCAAGGTAGAAGATTCCGTGAAGGTAGAGATGGAAGAAGTAGAACTTGTCCCAGGCCGAAGTACCCAAATAGGGAAAAATTTGGCCGAAGGTGACAAGAAAAAACTTGTATCCTTTCTACTGATGAATAAAGACTTGTTTGCCTACTCGCCGAAAGATATGCCGGGGGTAAGTCCTCGCGTAGTACAGCACAGCCTTAAAGTAAGTTCTGAAGCAAAACCTGTCCGGTAAAAGAAACGGGGCATCTCGGCCCACAAAAATGACTTCGTCAAAACCGAAGTCCAGCACTTATTGGACGCTTATGTAATCAGGGAGGTCAAGTACCCCGAATGGTTGAGCAATGTGGTTATTCCCACAAAAGAAGGGACCAGTAAGCTCCAGATGTGCATTGACTTCAGAAACTTGAACGATGCTTGCCCAAAGGATTCATACCCTCTCCCCCCAATAGACCGATTGAAAGAATCAACTGCCGAATACAGGCTCCTAACTTTCCTCGACGCTTTCAATGGGTATCATCAAATAAGTATGGACCCCAAAGACGAGGAAAAAACCGCCTTCATCACCGAGGGTGGAACATATTGTTACATCAGGATGCCCTTCGGGCTCAAAAATGCAGGAGCCACTTACCAGAGGTTGATGAGTAAGGTCTTCAGTGACCAAATAGGGAGAAACATGGAAGTCTACGTCGACGACATGATAGTCAAGAGCAAGCTGTCTAACGACTATGTCGCAGATCTAAAGGAAACTTTCCACCAGCTCAGAACCTTCGGGATCCGCCTTAATCCCGAAAAGTGCGTCTTCGGAGTGACCTCGGGAAAGTTTCTTGGGTACATGGTATCAGAAAGAGGCATTGATGCTAACCCGGAAAAAATCAGGGCTCTGCTCGAATTCCGAACTCCCGTCACAATAAAAGATGTACAGAGACTCACTAGAAGGGTAACCTCTCTTAGTAGGTTTATTTCCAGATATGGAGATCGGTGCCGAGCATTTTTCAAAGTCCTCACTAAGGCAGAAAAAAAGGAGGGCAACCTCGGAAGTAACGATCATCCTTGGAACAAAGATTGCCAAAAAGCCTGGGAAGAACTCAAAATCTACTTAGCACGTCTGCCCACTTTGCGACAGCCTCGCGAGGGAGAGCCCCTCGTATTATACCTCGCGTCATAGAAAAAGCAGTAAGCTCGGTCCTCGTGAAAGAGGAAAGGGCCGAAGCAATGGCCGGTCTATTATGTAAGCAAGTCCCTGCACGGCGCCGAAGTCAGGTATCCTTTGCTGCAAAAAGCTATATATGCCTTGGTGCTAGCAGGAAGGAGGCTGCGACCATATTTTCAAGCTCACCCTATCATCGTCCGAAGCAGTCTACCTCTGCGGGATGTCATGAGAAAAGTTGATCATTCAGGAAGGCTCTCCAAATGGTGCATAGAGCTTGGCAAACACGACATTACTTATGAACCTCGGAAAGCCATAAAAGTTCAGGCCCTGGCAGAATTTATTGCCGAAGTGCCCATCGCCAAGGACAGCCATCCGGATCCCAGTGAAGGTGAGCCAGAATGGACTTTGTATGTTGACAAAGCCTCGGGGTCGGAACACCAGGGCGCTGGCGTAATTATCAGAGGTCCCGAAGGTCTACAAGTAATGAAGGCCATCAAGTTCAGCTTCCACGTCACCAACAATGTGGCCGAGTATGAAGCTCTCATAGCAGGATTGCGCCTAGCCAGAAAAATTGGTGTAAGAAACTTAAAAGGCCACAGCGATTCCCAGCTGGTAGTTCGGCAAAAAAGCAGGGGATTATGGGGCGAAGGACCCGACCTTGGCAAAATACCATGAACTGGTAGCAGAGCTCATTCGAGAGTTTGACACCGTACGAATCGAAAACGTACCTTGATGAGATAACGCCGAAGCAGACTGCTTGGCGAAATCAAAAACATGCACCGAGGTGCTAAACCAACCGAGCATCGCAGTGCTGAGCATAGTAACTTCGGGAAGAGGCTGGAAAGACCCAATAAAAAGATATCTCGCAACGAATGCGCTCCCTGAAGAACCCCACGAAGCTGCAAAAGTTCGAAGACACTCCGGTCGATTTTTCCTGATTGGTGAAGAATTATATCGGCAGGGATATGCAAATCCATTGCAGAGGTGTGTTGGCGAAGAGGATACTTAAATGATCCTCGAAGAAGTTCACGACGGTGCTTGTGGTTCGCACGTTGGAATTGACGTCCTCGCAGCAGTAATACTCCGGCAAGGATACTTTTGGCCTACTCTAAGAAATGACACTAGGCAGTTCATCCGGAAATGTGGAAATTGCCAAAGACACGCGAGTATCCAGAGGACACCCTCGGAAATGGTAACTTCGGCTGACTATTCCTGACCCTTCATAGTTTGGGGCATAGACCTCATTAGGCCACTACCAACAGCGCCTGGAGGCGTGAAGTTCTGCGTAGTTGCAGTAGACTATTTCTCTAAATGGGTCGAGGCGGAACCCTTGGCGACTATCTCGGCAAAAGATATACAAAAGTTCGTATGGAAGAACATTGTATGCAGATTTGGTATACCGAAGGTACTAGTAGCCGACAATGGGTCCCAGTTTACAGACAAAGGGTTCCAAGAATTTATCAACAACCTCGGAATAAAAATGCACTTCGCCCCAGTAGCTCACCCCCAAAGCAATGGGCAAGTAAAAGTATCCAACAGGACTATCAAAGATGGTCTGAAAAAGAGACTGGGGGAAGCAAAAGGGAAATGGCCGGGAGAGCTCCCAAGTGTGTTATGGAGCTACCGAACAACACCCCGAAGAGCCACAGGCGAAACACCTTTTTCACTTGTTTTCGGTACAGAGGCTATCATCCCAGTTGAGTTAGTGTAGTCATCGGTTCGAGTGCAAGTGTTCGATGAAAGGGGAAATGACCTCGGCTTGAGAGCCAAGCTTGACCTCGTCAGCGAACACAGAGAAATAGCCGAGCTGAGGAGAAAAGCTTTTCAGCAAAGAGTGGCCGCGGTTATAAACTTGCGCCCCAAGCCAAAAGGAATAAAGAAAGAAGACCTCGTTCTCCGAAAGGCTGAATTTGGACCCCGAAGGCCATCCCACGGGGTACTTCACGCAAATTGGGAAGGACTTTATCTGATACTTGCCGAAGTACGAAAAAGGGTTTACAAGCTCGGCGATGCCGGAGGCATAGAGTTAAAAAATACATACAGAAAAATTTCTAAGTACAAAAGTTCCTTAGCCAAAATTCTTGAGCATAAGTTGTACAAGTCGAAATTTCGCGAAGAAGATCGCCGTATTTTCTGAAGTCTCTTAAGCGAACACGTTCGAAACAATGGAAAATGAAAAATCTTACAAAAAGACTTAGCCTAAATTTTTAAGAAAAAGTCTTTATTGAGATGGATCTGCTTACAAAGAAAAAAGCCCGCCAAAAGTAGAAATATAAAAAAAGAAGGAAAATAAGGCAAAGGACCCTAAAACAAACTAAGGAATCTCGGCGTCTCGGGAGCCACCAACTCCTGCGTCCTTTTCCACCACCTTCGGCGCCGGGAAAGAAAGGGGCAAGTTCCGGTGTTCGATTTTTGACCAAGACCACCGAGGCCCCTCAGGAATGTTTAGGGCCTCCAATAAAGAGAGGTCCAGATATGGGAACCTCTGAAGCACTTGGTGACGAGCGAGGCAGAAGCCGTCTTGAAAACTGACCTTGGTCATTTCGTCGGCTTTCTTCTTCTCGACCGCCAGCTCATCACGTTCCCTCTCCAGATCGGCAATCTCCTTCCTCAGTGCCTTCGTCTTCTTCTTTTTTGGCTCCTTCTTCAAAGACTCGACCTCAGCCTGGAGCTCGGCCTTCTCGGCAAGCACCTTCGCCAGGAGAGCCTCAGAATCTGACTTCTCCTTTTGATACGATTCGTTCGCCGAGGTTAGCTCTGCCACCTTGGCACCAAGGTCAGAAATCTTCTGGGCTGAGTCCTTCAAAAGTTCCTCCTTCTCCTTTGCGAACTCCTCCCAAATGGCAGCGACCTCCATCTTCGCAGCTTAAGCCATCTCCGTGTTCTTGGCGGCTAATTCAAAGCACTTGGCCTTAGATTTTTCTATGAGATCTAAGGCCGAGACTCGGAACACTGCTTCCTTCACCACCCGGACCCTGAGGAGGCCGGTGTACCCCAAAAGCTGCAAAAAAGTAAGAGCAAAAGTTAGTAAGGCAAAAAGTGGGCCAAACACTCAGAAGAAATCAAAGGGAAACAAAACAAAGGCCTGAAGTATACTTGGGCAGCATGCTCGGAAACCTTGGCAGCGAGGGACTCATCGCTCGGGCACGCTTCAGAAATGGCCCTGAAGGAGGCCTCGGTGAGGATCCCCCTGGAAATTTGGTTGGCCATGTACGGGCAGTCGCTGGAGTACAAGTTCATGTCTTCCGTAAACGACCAAAAGGGCTCCCTCGGGATCTTCCCCTTCGGGACATGGGCATCCCGGAGAGCCCGTTTCCGGGCGTGCTCGGCTGCCCAATTCAGGTATAGTAGCTCCCCTGCACGGCAAAGCAAGAAATTTATCAAGACAAGGAACCCTTAAAGAAATAAAGGTACCACAACTTATCTAAGAAAATGAACCTAGCGGCACCTCCGCGACATCATCATCGGAGTCCCGGACCTCCTCGGTAGGAATCTCCTTACCTTTACTCTTACGACGCTCCTCGGCAGAAGGGACTTCCACCAAGGTATCCAGAAGAACCGCCGAGGAAGAGGGACTCCGAGAAGGGGCGGCAGCGGCAACCTCAGCCGGCGGAACAGTAGCAGCAGCATTCGACTCTTCACGCGCCTCCTCGGGAATTTCGGCCTGAGGAGGAGGCACGTCTTTCTTTGCCCGTTTGGCCACGGATGGCCCAGCCTCAGATGATTTCTGCCTTCGGGAGACGGCCTTCTTCGTCTGCTCGCCCTTCTCGGCTTGACTGAGGAAAAGGGACTTGTAGTAGGCAGTGGAGTCATCGCCCATCTCTGAAAAAGAAAGAAAACATCAGTGTGAGTCTAAGGTAAAACTATAAAAGAGCCCTGAGATAACTTACTCTAAAAAAGGGACTCATAAGTGACTTCCCCCCTAAGGAGTTGCACCAACCAAGAGTCTTTCCCAGCGATAGCAGGAGCCGGCATCCCGAGGTCCGTCTTGTGCTCCTTCACCACTCCTAGTTCCCGAAGAACCTCCTCGGTCATCAGTTTCCAATTGATAGGGAAGGGGTAAAGGGAGCGCGAAGGGACCTCGAAATCCCAGTCGGAGACTGCTCGGATCCGTTTGTCGAAGTCCGCAAATATGGGTGCCAACTCAGGAGTCAGCATTATCCTCGAATCAACGACGTCCATCTCCAGCCTTCCCCAAGCCCACTTGGTCGGGACGTGCGACCAGGCCTCTTTCATCTTCAGAAAGAAAAACTTTTGTTGCCACCCTCGCCAGCTATCCTTGGTGGCAAAGGTGAACATATACTTTTTGCTCCCTGATCCCAAAGGTAGCATGAAGTAAAAGCCACCCTTCGGGACCACAAAGAGCTTATAGTACTGCATGAAAAGAATAAAGTGGGGCTCTATTTTGAAAACGCCGCACATACAGAGGAAGGCATTGAAGTAGCAGTACGAGTTTGGCGGAAGCTGATTTACGACAATGCTATGGAATTGGCAAAAGTCGCAAATCATCTTCGGAGGAGGGTACCGAAGTCCGGCCTTCAGTTGGGCTCGGAAAACGGTAACCTCGTCGCCATGGTTCGAAAAGCTAAACTGGTCAGAACGTGGCAACCTTGTAATGGCATACGAGGGAAGAAAGAATTTGGTCTTCCACCTTTCTAATTTTTTAGAAGTGGTGCAGCAAGGGTGAGACAAGAGAGGTTGCCAGCTCTCGGGAATAGGCATGGTCGGCTGAAAAGCGATTTCGGAAAAAGGCCAAAAACGACTTCAGGAAAGCTTAAAAAGCAAAAGACTTTGGAAGTTAAAACCTACCAAATGTTTTGCCAAAATCTGGATTTGAAGACACCGTCGTGAAAGGTTGCTGGAAAAAACTCCGTCAAAAAGGATTGCTGCAAAAAGCAGAAGAAAACGTGAAAGCAGTTGAAAGCAAAAGCAGAAGCAAAAGGAGGTTATGACGGAACAGAGGTATATATAAGCCGAGGAGGGTAGGCGAACCGGCGTCATAAAGTACTCCACAAAGGCGAACAGTCGCCATAACTGCTCATTGCGCGTAAAAAGGCGTGCCTGCTGTATCCGTCGCAGTCCCCGCCAATAACAAGCTGCCACGTGTCAGCCATCGCGCCAAAAGAGGGATACGCTTTCTGACACCCCTAGACCCTGGGCGCCCCGCTCCAGACTGACACGCCTGGTTACAAAACGCGACGTTACACAGCCCTGCAAAAGGAGAGAAGTGGGTGACCTCGAAGACACCAAAGGACGGGCTATAACCGAACAGCCCATGTCTTCGGACAAAAGGTACATCTTCGGCACAGGTATTACACCCGAGGTCCTGAAGGACGCCCTCCGAAAGCAAACAAACCAAAGTTCCCACTTCGGCTTTTCGGAGGGGGGCCTGTGATAGCCGAAGGGCTATCGCCTTTCTCAGTACATACTTCCTGAGGAAAACATGGTCGGGAAGCCTGGCGTCACCCAAAAGAGGCACTATCACTAACCTCGGAAGGAGCGAAGTCAGATACCACGAAGTCTGGACTCCGGCTAAATACGCTAGGCATTTTAAAGGTATCGCCGGCTCCCTCGGGGGACTAAGCGAATCGCCTTCGGGGGTAAAGAACCAGCTATTGCAAACAGGAGAGAATTTCCCCGAAGGCGGAACCCTCGAACTAGGGGATTTCCCAAACTACAAAGCATAACTACCGAAGAAGGTCATCCGTACCAAAGAACGACCTCGCCCAGAGGACCTCGGGAGTACGGCATGAGCATTTAAGAAGCCTCTGACATGTCACCCACAGGCGCTACACGCCGCCCCAAATGGCGATCTGACACACCGACGCCGTCCAAGTCTTGTCACGACCTGTCTCGACTCAAGGCTCAAGGAGCCTGCAAACGGCTACTTGTCCCCTACGCCCGGAAACACAGAGAACATCCGACCGAACACGTGTCATGATCTAAACGGGCTGGGAACTCCTGTAAATACCAAGGAACAGGCCCTGGCAAAAGGATCCCCAATCCGACCCTCTCCCCCTGAGAAAATACAAATAGGCAAGGCCACTAAACCTCTTAGTGCTCCCCTTCTTTCACCTCTCAGGACGCTGACTTGGGCGTCGGAGGCTCCTCCCCGGAAAAAGATCCCGGGGACCTCCTAACCCTTTTTTGCGAGGTTTACAGGCACACTCCCCTGGGAAATCTAGGCTCCAGACGTTCTCCCTCTCAGGAAGTCCCTCCCGAAGTCACGATGTCTTCCAACGAAGATGCCGCTGGGCATCACTATGTCACCAAGATAAGTAAACACCATCTTTCCTGTAAAGTACGTTGTTACTTTCATTTATGATTATGACCATGGCAGAGATATGATTCTTGGGTTTAATATTATCAAGAAGCTTGTAGTGCAAAAATAGAAGACAAAGGTCTTTATCTGCAACTTTTTTTCCTTCCATGGACTTTAACTTCACGGTTACACTCATGTAAAGGAGAAACTTTTTCCTCAACACAAATCTAAGCAGAAAGTGACCTTGTTTATGGCTCAGTTATGCAGATGCTAATACAGCAATCTTGTGTTGAATCTCATGTTGAGTTTGAGTAAAAACATCCTCGACCACTTTGGAAGAATTCAAAGCTCTTTATTGAAATTTCATTCAAGAATAATGAGGATGTCAACCCTACTAAAGCTATCCACTTGGCTATGACTCCAGAAGAGAAGAAAATGACGATCCAAAAGTTATAAGATTTAAAAGCCCAAGGTCTTATAGAGCCCACAACCTCTTTTTAGGCTTGCCAGGCTTTTTATGTGAATAAGCACTTAGAGCAAAAAAGGAAAAAAAACTCAGACTTGTGATAGATTACAAGCCTTTGAATGATTTTTTAACTGACGTAAAATTTCCTTTGCCACACAAGAATACTCTCTTTGCCAATTTAACAAATGCTAAAATCTTATCCAAACTTGACTTAAAGTTAGGATTTTGGCAGTTATCCATTAATCCTCTGGACAAATACAAGATAACCTTATGTATTTCAGATTATCACTATCAATGGACAGTCTTGCTGTTTGGATTAAAGACGGCACCATCCTTATTTTAGAAGGCGATGATCCAGTTCTTCGAGCCAATTCTTCAATTGGCTCTTGTATATATTGATGATATTATTTTATTTTCCCCTTGTACAGGATCACATTTATAGTTGTTACAACAATTCGCTTAGATAGTCAAGGATCATGGCATCATGCTCTCTCAAAGCAAGATACAGATTGGCCAAGCTACTATTGAATTTCTTGGCGTGCAGATTGAAGATAGTAAATATCATCCTCAAACCCATATTTCCACCAAGATTATGGAATTTCTAGATTCAAATCTCACAAAGAAACAAGTTCAGAAGATTCTAAGACTTGTTAATTACATCCGAGAATTCATCCCAAAGCTGCCTACTATCCTCCATCATTTACATGTATATCTTCGCAAGGACTCACCGCCTAGGTCCTCTTGACAACACCAAGCCATCCTTAAGTTGAAAATAGTGGTAAAGAATTTGCCACTTCTCAAGATTCCTGATAAAGGAAAATTGATACTTCAAACAAATACCTCTAATGAATATTGGGAAGTGGTCCTTCTTGAAGAAAAAAATGGAATTTGAAATGTGTGCTGCTGTAATAATGGAGAATTCAAGTGATCAGAAAAGCACTACTACTCTACTTTCAAAGAAATTCCGGCCGTTAAAAAAAGAATTGAAAATTTACAATTTCATCTCATTGGTCACCATTTCACAGTAGACATGGATATGTTGGCATTCCTGCGCATGATTCACTACAAGTAGAAACAGTTGCCTAATGCATTATTGCTTCACTGGCAACAATGATTCATCCGGTTCAGCTTTGATGTAAAGCATATACAGGGTACCTCTAATACACTGGCTGAAATCCTAAGCAGACCAACCAACTCATTCCTCTCTAGAAATGCACTATAAAGAAGAAGATCTCCCACTAACCCAATCTTGCGAACATTATATTATGCCTGATTGTGGCTGTGGATTCATTTGTGATCACTGGAGCAACTCAATGAACTTCATCCAGATAGTGATCCAGATCCAGATGATCTATACTTTTGGCGTTAAAGACAAGATTATGATATTTCGAGCTATAATTCAGAAGACTACCATGTGAATTTACTAGGATGCCATTCGCTGTGAATTCCGTGAATTTTCCCGGTAGCTAGGCTATCTAAATCAAGTTTGTCCTTATCCCCGACAAAGTTTGGTGTGCTACAGTATGTCTGTAAATTATTATTTTCTTTATGACCTGTAACCCGGTTAGTGGTTTATCACTTCCGATTTAAAATTATTAATTCATGACGTAAGCCCTTACATCATCCTGCTTGTTTGTATCCTAAGTCCTCCACCTATATAAGGAGGCCTTTACTCAGTTCTAATATATCCTAGAAGAAATACATAAATCTTCCTAAACATCTTCCTCCTATGTCTCCTCTCACTCTTTCTTTAAATTTCTGGTATGGGAGTAAGGCAGAGTTCTTAATTCTTCAACTTCCTTTGCTATTCAAAGTTTATGATTATTAAGCTTTAAAGGCAAATGATGACTTCAGAGTTGCCACTTAGTGGATCCTCTCTTTAAGTTATCATTCACCCTTAAATCCTAATTCTTATAAACATCGGCCTCGATCCTCAATGGTTTTGCTCGGATAGTCCAGTGATGTTTTTTAAAAATCCTTTCTGGTATATCTTGTTGGCAACTGGTCACATGCCATATAGGAAGTTAGCAATTCTTAACCGAAACCTCATTTACTTGGTTTGGCCTGATGAACAACGCACAGTACTAGAAACATGGTTTTTAGAAAATGGTTTTCAAATCTCAAATGTTTTAAAGCCTGAAGAGTTATGGTTATGTCCTGGAGAATGCCTATTAACCTGGTTGCCTGGGGCCTTGATTGAGATTTGAAGGAAGGCTAAGGCTTATAGGTTGTTGTGTGTTTTCAGACTGTATCAATTCTAAGACTTTCCTGTTGATTTCCATAATCCATTTATGTGGTTCTGCTTATACCATTTTTCTTGTAAACCAGCTTTAGATTTCGCTGTTAAATCACTGAGATGCCTCGGAATCGCACCACTAGGGGTAGTGACTACATCTTTTTGAAGGAATAAACAACAATAATTAACCATGATTCATTTGGTACCAAAATTTATGTTATAATTAATTAATTTAAAATTTTTTCTTTACAAATTTTAAATATTTTGAGTTAATACATTTTAAAATGCATTTGAATTAATAATGAGTTTTTATTTTTCCTTTTTCATCATTCATATCTTTAATATTTGGGTTTTTTACAATTACCTTATTGAACTTTAAGTAATATTACACTTATCCCTTGAGGTTTCGAAATATACATTTACCCCCTGTTTATTTAACGTCGTTAGTCAGTTGTTAGTCAAAATTACAACCAAGCACCTTAAATTTAGTTTGGTTTAGAATTATACCTAAAACTTTTGAAAATTTATAATTTTTCAAAATTGTTCTTCCCCTTCTCATCTATTTACTTCCATTCTTTGTTACCACCATTTCGACACCATTCATCTTCGCCGCTTCCTTGTGTCCTTATCCAACCCTGTCTCCTTCCTCCATCCCCTTATTCACCCGACCTCATCCCTAAAGTCATTTCTCCTTCTCACCTTAACCCATTCAAACTCACCCAAATGGGCCAAATCCACCTCACATGTTCTTCTGTGAATCGATGCAAATCTAAAAAGAAAAGAGGAAGACCAACGCTTTAATATATCCAGCCATTTCAATTTGATTTTTCATCTAAAATTATATTATTTAAATATATAATTAATAATCACTTGAATAATATTTGTAGAAAATAATATATCTAATTAATAATCACTTGAATAATTTTGTAGCCAACTAAGAAAAAGAAAAAAATTAAGAGAAAATAAAAATATTTTATAAAAAGTGTTAAAAAATTATTTTTTTTCAACCTTTTTAAATATAAAGTTTCAATCAATATTATTCAAGTTGAGTGAATAATCTCTATATATTAACATAATTACTAATAACTCATTTGTTAGAATCATTGTCAAACATGTAGCAATATTATTTTGCCTTGTATTTTTATAATAAACTTTTTTTCAACATTTCTCATTTTAATTATTTTATTTTATTTTAAATTCACTACTTGAGGAACTAATTTTTCAGACAAATATAACAGGGCAAATAGCACATTTATCTCCAATACCTATATTCAAAATTTGAGGCAAAAACTTAGAAGCATAAATTATATTTATCACTAATTAATATACATTGGAGACAAATAAAATATTTAACTCCATAAACTCTATTCAAAATTGGAGGCAAATAGTTTACCAAATATTATATTGTTGATAATTAGAATAGGATTGAAGAAATAAAAAAATTAAATAAAAAATTTATCTCTAATAATAAAATTTAAATAATTAGTGGCTGATATTGTATTTTCTACTAATATGAGTAAGAGTGTTTTGCAAACTTCTAGATAATTTGATGAATTTTATAATTTTTTATATTGATATCATTATTATGTATTTATTTTATCACTTTTATATATGAATAAATCTCTTTTCTGGTTATACTTACATAGATGACTTATATAGCTCGTAGTCAAAAAAATAAATTTAAATCTTCGAAACCGAAAAACTTGGCAAAAACAATGCAATTTCTCAAAGCTTGAGGAAGACAGAGTTAAACTTAACCAAGGCTGACCCCCTGGGCATCATATTTGCATTTCTAGATGGCATTGGCCACAACATTGACATCCTCTATGGCGACATTATAGAAATCAAAGTTGAACTCACTGTTGGTGGCCAAAAGCTGGGAGGCGGCATAACTATTGCAGTCTTGACATGTCTGGAGCATCCCACAATCAGTGTTGTAGGTGGTGCTGATTAGGATAGTGGACATGAGGGACATCAAGTCAGTGGCATTGGTTTGGGTAAGTCTCAATGTAACAACCCTAAGGTTGTCGTTGAGAGCCTGAGGAGCGCTGGCAAGGGGGTCAAAGGAGAGAGTATTTGAGCAGAAGGAGAAGTCGTATAAGGAGGCGAGGAGATGCGAAGATGGATTGGTTAATGCAGAAGCGCAGGAGAATGAAAGTGAGAGACAGTGAAGGGAAGGACAATTTTAGAAAATTGTAGATTTCTAAAGTTTTTAGTATAATTGTAAACCAAACTAGATTCAAGGTGACTGGCTGTAATTTTGACTAATGGTTGACTAACGGTGTTAAAAAAGCATGGGCAAGTGTATATTTTCAAACTTCAAGGACGTAAATGCAATATCACCTAAAGTTCAGGGGTAACTATAAAAAACCCTTAATATTTTTCAAGTTTAAGCAGAAAATACAGTACCGAAAGCTCTTTATAGGGAGTGTTTTTTTCTTTTTCTTTTATTTTTGTTTTAGGATTCAATTCATAATTGAATTTTGAATAATAGGTGTTTGAAAAAACGCATTGACAGAGCAGGATGGCCCTCGTGCTATCCGGTCAATCACAAGTCACAGCAAAGGACCAACTTTTCCACCTCCTGTTCCTATCGACTCCAAAGTTTAGGTTACAGTAACGGCCCTCTCTTCTGTCTCAGTCATCTTGTCTTTCATCGATTATAGACTTAATTGTGAAGTCTACTTCTGTTCCATCATGGCTCAATTGACACTGAGACAAACTGTCGATTCGTCGAACACTTTGAGGGCAATGCTTCTGGTTACAAAAGACCCAATTTCGCAACCTATTTAATGGAGGTCTTCCCTTCCCCGCCTCACCCACATTTACACTACCCATACTTGCCCTTTTAACTACAAAACGCATCAAATCAATTCCTCAACAATTAAAAACTGGACACTTTAGTCCCGTTAACCCAGCATTACCTGGTCACATGACATGTTTTCTCTCGGTAACATAATACTATGTCATATGTTTGAACGATTTGAAAATTCGGACCTAAAATCGAACATACCACATCGATATATGTTAATCAAGGCATAAATATCCAGACGTTCCTTAACTTAACTAACTTATATGAATTACTCTTTTATCTTAAATCGAGCTATGTTAGTACTCAAATTTTGCCAATTCATCTTAGGTTAGCACTTAGCATGATCACCCCATATGCCATAACACCATCTCCTTATTTGGATGTTTGGGAATGTTGGGTGGATAAAATATTATCATAGGAAGCATCATGCGCCACAACACTATATTTAATTAATCTTCATGTTTATTTTGAAATATAAAAAAAATAAGAGTTAGTGATTTTATACAAATTCATAAAATAAAGAAGTGAAAATCAACTTATGATTTAATCAAATTATAATAAATCAGGAAAGTTAGCGGGCTTTCTAGCGCTACTTTAAAATAAAAACCCAAATACTCTCTCTAAAAATAAAAGGCCTAAATATTATGTAGATATTCTTTCTAGAGTAAAGTTATGTAGATATTATGTACACGAAAATTTTACATGGAATTAGATTTTTATTTGTTAACTATGACTTTTACACTTAATTTGCATTTGATAAAGTTAAATTCATCTCAATATCTTTTTGTTTTTGGAAGGGTGAAATATTTTGCTAATCCCTACCATTTTCTTTATTGTGTATTTCAGTCCCTAAAGCTGTTAAATATTTGAAAAAGGCTGACGGCGTTAAGCTAGCCATCGAAAACTTTTTTTTTATTGGATAATAATCAGAAGTATTGGGAATTTTTAAGTTATGGAAAAGCCCCTTCTTACACAGGTGGACCAAGGTTAGACTGGTATTTACGGTGCCAAATAAATGGAGGGCGCTTCCACTTCTACATCATTTTCTTGTTTCAGTCTGTGAGGTAAGTAGTGTCTGGAAGCCGCTCCTTGCTGTCTCATGGGTGCCGAAGCCGCCGTTGTCGTCACTGGCGACCGTTTCCGGCAGCCATTAACCTTCCATCTGACCCAAAACTGTGTGCGGGGGGGGGGGGGGGGGGGAACCACCGCAGTGAGATGGGTGCGGACAGGGGCAGCGGATTGTAAGGGAGCATGCATAATGCGAATGAATGTAAACGAGGCTGCCCCTCTCAACCTATATAACGTTATTTGTGTTCTCGCCCATTCTACTTTTCTTTATTTTTTTTTTCTACTTCCACTCCATTTAGCTGGGCTTGAATTTGTTTTTCTAATTCACGGTTCTGATATTTTCATTCGTCCAGCTCCACGGCAGTTTCCTCTTTGCACTCTCGTTTCTGCCAGGTATTCAATTTCGCCATGGATATCCTCCTGTGTTTGTTCTCCTTCCTTCTTACCTGTATTTTATTATGCGGCCGTTACCGAATCTTTTTTTTTTCTCTCCAGATTTTTGCAGGTTCTTAAATCAGTTAATTCTTTGTTTCGCCTCTACTATGTTTCGTCTCTATTTCTTTGTTTCTATTGATTGACTTACTGTTCTTCTACTATTTTCTCAGGATTTTCTTGTATTACCAAATGAATTGTTGTGCTTTCATTTTTGCCACAATTGTTTGCTATTCTCACACCAAGATGCACTGTCTATGGCATTCTTTTCCTGATTAGTTTTTTTGCCCGTCCAATAAGTTTCTTGGGTGGACTCTACATGTGAGGCTCTGAGTTTGATTTGTCTCGTATCATGTGTTGATTATATCAAAGATACGTTGCTCATTGCAATGATTCTTCTTGTTTGCACTACTTTTTTTTTGCTGCTTTGTTTTGCAAGGGCTTGTCACTTATCGAGGATTGACGATAATTTGCTGACAGAGTTCTACTTTTTTGTTTTACCGAATGAATCGTTGTGCTGTCTTGTTTGCCACAATTGTCTGCTATTCTCTCACCAAGATGCACTGTCTATGGCATTCTTTTCTTGATTAGTTTTTTTGCCTGTTGAAGAAGTTTCTTGGGTGAACTCTACATGTGAGGCTCTGACTTGGATTTGATTGGTATCATGTATTGATTATATCAAAGATACGTTGCTCATTGCAATGATTCCTCTTGTTTGCACTACTTTTTTTTCTACTTTGTTTTGCAAGGGCTTGTCACTTATCAAGGATTGACGATAATCCGCTGACAGATTTCTACTATCTTGTTTTATCGAATGAATCATTGTGCTGTCTTGTTTGCCACAATTGTCTGCTATTCTCTCATCAAGATGCACTGTCTATGGCATTCTTTTTTTTATTAATTTTTTTACATGTTCAAGAAGTTTCTTGGGTGAACTTTACATGTGAGGCTCTGAGTTTGATTTGACAGGTAACATGTGTTGATTATATCAATGATACGTTGCTGATTATACTGATTCCTCCTCTTTGCTTTACTTTTTTTGCTGCTTTGTTTTGCAAGGGCTTGTCAGTTATAGAGCATTGGTGATAATCTGCTGAAAGATTTCAACTTTCTTGTTTTACCGAATGAATCGTTGTGCTATCTTGTTTGTCACAATTGTCTGCTCTTCTTTCACCAAGATGCACTCTCTATAGCATTCTTTTCCTGATTAGTTTTTTTGCCTGATCAAGAAATTTCTTGGGTGAACTCTACGTGTAAGGCTCTGAATTGGATTTGACGGTATCATGTGTTGATTATATCAAAGATACGTTGCCCATTGCAATGATTCTTCTTGTTTGCCCTCTTTTTGTTGCTATTTTGTTTTGTAAGGGCTTGTCACTTATCGAGGATTGATGATAATCTGCTAACAGATTTTTAATTTCTTGTTTTACCGAATGAATCATTGTGCTGTCTTGTTTGCCATAATTGACTGCTACTCTTCCACCAAGATGCACTGTCTATGACATTCTTTTCTTGAAAAGTTTTTTTCCCTATTTAAGAAGTTTCTTGGGTGAACTCCACATATGAGGTTCTAAGTTGGATTTGACTGGTATCATGTGTTGATTATATCAAACATATGTTGCTCATTGCAATAATTCTTCTTGTTTGCTATACTTTTTTTGCTGCTTTGTTTTGTAAGGGCTTGTCACTTATCGAGGATTGATGATAATCTGCTGACAGATTTCAACTTTCTTGTTTTACCGAATGAATCGTTGTGCTATCTTGTTTGCCACAATTGTCCACTATTCTCTCACCAAGATGCACTGTCTACGGCATTCTTTTCCTGATTAGTTATTTTGCCTGTTCAAGAAGTTTTTTGGGTTAAGTCCATGTGTGAGGCTCTGAGTTGAATTTGACTGGTATCATGTGTTGATTATATGAAAGATACATTACTCATTGTAATGATTCTTCTTATTTGCTCTACTTTTTTTTGCTGCTTTGTTTTGCAAGGGCTTGTCACTTATCGAGGATTGATGATAATCTGCTGAAAGATTTCTACTTTTTTTTTTTACCGAACGAATCGTTGTGCTGTCTTGTTTGCCACAATTGTCTGCTACTCTCTCACCAAGATGCACTGTCTATGGCATTCTTTTCCTAATTAGTTATTTTGCCTGTTCAAGAAGTTTCTTGGGTGAAGTCTACGTGTGAGGCTCTGAGTTGAATTTGACTGGTATCATATGTTGATTATATCAAAGATACGTTACTTATTGTAATGATTCTTCTTGTTTGTTCTACTTTTTTTGCTACTTTGTTTTGCAAGGGTTGTCACTTATCGAGGATTGATGATAATCTGCTGACAGATTTCTAATTTCTTGTTTTACCGAACGAATCATTATACTGTCTTGTTTGCCACATTTGTCTGCTACTCTCTCACCAAGATGCACTGTCTATGGCATTCTTTTCCTGAATAGTTATTTTCCCTGTTCAAGAAGTTTCTTGGGTGAACTCTACATGTGAGGCTCTCAATTGGATTTGACTGGTATTATGTATTGATTATATCAAAGATACGTTGCTCATTACAATGATTCTTCTTGTTTGCTATACTTTTTTTGCTGCTTTGTTTTGCAAGGGCTTGTCACTTGTTGAGGATTGATGATAATCTGCTGACAGATTTCTACTTTTTTTTTTACCGAATGAATCCTTGTGCTGTCTTGTTTGCCACAATTGTCTTCTATTCTCTCTCCAAAATGCACTGTCTATGGTATTCTTTTCCTAATTAGTTTTTTTTGCGCGTTCAAGAAGTTTCTTGGGCGAACTCTACATGTGAGGCTCTGAGTTAGATTTGACCAGTATCATGTGTTGATTATATCCCATATACATTGCTCATTGTAATGATTCTTCTTGCGTGCTCTACTTATTTTGCTGCTTTGTTTTGTAAGGGCTTGTCACTTATCGAGGATTGATGATATTCTGCTAACAAATTTCTAATTTCTTGTTTTATCGAATGAATCATTGTGCTGTCTTGTTTACCACAATTGTGTGCTATTCTCTCACCAAGATGCATTGTCTATGGTGTTATTTTCCTGATTAGTTTTTTTGCCTGTTCAAGAAGTTTCTTGGGTGAACTCTAGATTGTAAGGCTCTAAGTTAGATTTGACTGGTATCATGTGTTGATTATATCAAAGATACGTTGCTCATTGCAACAATTCTTCTTGTTTGCTCTACTTTTTTGCTGCTTTATTTTGCAAGGGCTTGTCACTTATGAAGGATTGATGATAATCTCCTGACAAATTTCTACTTTCTAGTTTTACCGAATGAATCGTTGTGCTGTCTTGTTTGCCACAATTATCTGCTCCTCTCCCACCTATATGCACTGTCTATGAAATTCCTTTTCTGATTAGTTTTTTTGCCTGTGCAAGAAGTTTTTTAGGTGAACTCTACGTGTGGAACTCTGAGTTTGGTTTGACTAGAATCATGTGTTGATAATATCAATGATACATTGCTCATTGCAAAAATTCTTCTTGTTTGCTCTACTTCTTTTGCTGCTTTGTTTTGCAAGGGCTTGTCACTTATTGAGGATTGATGATAATCTTCTGACAGATTTCTAATTTTTTGTTTTACCGAATGAATCGTTGTGCTGTCTTGTTCGCCACAATTGTCTGCTATTATCTCACCAAGATGCACTATCTATGGCATTCTTTTCTTGATTAGTTTTTTTGCGTGTTCAAGAAGTTTCTTGGGTGAGCTCTACATGTGAGGCTCTGTGTTGGATTTGACTGGAATCATGTATTGGTTATAACAAAGATACGTTGCTCATTGCAATGATTCATCTTGTTTGCTCCACTTTTTTTGCTGCTTTGTTTTGCAAGGGCTTGTCACTTATCGAGGATTGATGATAATCTGCTGACAGATTTTTACTTTCTTGTTTTACCGAATGAATAGTTGTGCTGTCTTGTTTGCCACAATTGTCTGCTATTCTCTCACCAAGATGCACTCTCTATGGCATTTTTTTCCTGATTAGTTTGTTTGCCTGTTCAACAAATTTCTTATGTAAACTCTACATGTGAGGCACTGAGTTGGATTTGACTGGTATCATGTGTTGATTATATCAATGATACATTGCTAATTGCAATGATCCTTCTTGTTTGCCCTCATTTTTTTGCCGCTTTTTTCGTAAGGGCTTATCACTTATCGAGGATTGATGATAATCTGCTGTCAGATTTCTAATTTCTTGTGTTACCGAATGAATCATTGTGCTGTCTTGTTTGCCACAATTGTTTGCTACTCTCTCACCAAGATGCACTATCTATGGCATTCTTTTCCTAAATAGTTTTTTTTCCCTGTTCAGGAAGTTTTTTGGGTGAACTCTACATGTGGGGCTCTGAGTTTGACTGGTTTCATGTGTTGATTATATCGAAGATACATTGCTCATTGCAATGATTCTTCTTGTTTGCTACACTTTTTTTGTTGCTTTGTTTTGCAAGGGCTTGTCACTTATCGAGGATTGATGATAATCTGCTGACAGGTTTCTGCTTTTTTATTTTACCGAATGAATCATTGTGGTGTCTTGTTCGCCACAATTGTCTGCTATTCTCTCTCTAAGATGCATTGTCTACGGCATTCTATTCCTAATTCGTTTTTTGCCTGTTCAAGAAGTTTCTTGGGTAAACTCTACATGAGAGACTCTGCGTTAGATTTGACTGGCATCATGTGTTGATTATATCCCACATACGTTGCTCATTGCAATGATTCTTCTTGTTTGCTATACTTTTTTTCTTTCTTCATTTTGTAAGGGCTAGTCACTTATCGAGGATTGATGATATTCTGCTGACAAATTTGTAATTTCTTGTTTTACCGAATGAATCATTGTGCCGTCTTGTTTGCCACAATTATCTGCTATTCTCTCACCAAGATCACTGTCTATGGCGTTCTTTTCCTGATTAGTTTTTTTGCCTGTTCAAGAAGTTTATTCGGTGAACTCTACATGTGAAGCTCTGACTTGTATTTGACTGGTATCATCTGTTGATCATATCAAAGATACGTTGCTCATTGCAACAATTCTTCTTGTTTGCTCTACGATTTTTTTTGCTTTATTTTGCAGGGGCTTGTCACTTATCGAGGATTGATGATAATCTCCTGATAGATTTCTACTTTCTTGTTTTACCGAATGAATCGTTGTGCTATCTTGATTGCCACAATTGTCTGCTACTTTCCCGCCAAGATGCGCTGTCTATGGAATTCTTTTTCTGATTAGTTTTTTTGCTTGTGCAAAAAGTTCCTTGGGTGAACTCTATGTGTAAAGCTCTAAGTTCAATTTGACTGGTATCATGTGTTGAATGTATGAAACATACGTTGCTCATTGTAAAAATTCTTCTTGTTTGCTCTGCTTTTTTTGCTGCTTCATTTTGCAAGGGCTTGTCCCTTATCGAGGATTGATGATATTCTGCTGACAAATTTCTAATTTCTTGTTTTATCGAATGAATCATTATGCTGTCTTCTTTGGCACAATTGTTTGCTATTCTCTCACCAAGATGCATTGTCTATGGCGTTATTTTCCTGATTAATTTTTTTGCCTCTTCAAGAAGTTTTTTGGGTGAACTTTACATGTGAGGCTCTGAGTTGGATTTGACTGGTATCATGTGTTGATTATATCAAAGATACATTGCTCATTGTAACAATTCTTCTTGTTTGCTCTACTTTTTTTGTTGCTTTGCTTTGCAAGGGCTTGTCACTTATCGAGGATTGATGATAATCTCCTGACGCATTTCTACTTTCTAGTTTTACCGAATGAATCATTATGCTGTCTTATTTGCCACAATTGTCTGCTATTCTCTGTCCAAGATGCATTGTCTACGGCATTCTTTTCCTGATTAGTTTTTTCCCTATTCAGGAAGTTTCTTGCGTGAACTCTACGTGTGAGACTTTGAGTTAGATTTGACAGGCATCATGTGTTGATTATATCCCACATACATTGCTCATTGCAATGATTCTTCTTGTTTGCTCTACCTTTTTTGCTGCTTTGTTTTATAAGCGCTAGTCAGTTATCGAGGATTGATGATATTCTGCTGACAAATTTCTAATTTCTTCTTTTACCAAATGAATCATTGTGCTGTCTTGTTTGCCACAATTGTCTGCTATTCTCTCACGAAGATCACAGTCTATGGCATTCTTTTCCTTATTAGTTTTTTTGCCTGTTAAAGAAGTTTCTTCGATAAACTCTACATGTGAGGCTCTGAATTGGATTTGACTGGTATCATGTGTTGATTATATCAAAGATACGTTGCTCATTGCAACAATTCTTCTTGTTTGCTCTACGATTTTTGCTGCTTTGTTTTGCAAGGGCTTTTCACTTATCGAGGATTGATGATAATCTCCTGATAGATTTCTACTTTTTGTTTTACCAAATGAATCGTTGTGCTATCTTGTTTGCCACAATTGTCTGCTACTCTCCCGCCAAGATGCACTGTCTATGGAATTCTTTTTCTGATTAGTTTTTTTGCTTGTGCAAGAAGTTTCTTAGGTGAACTCTATATGTGAAGCTTTGAGTTTGATTTGACTGGTATCATGTGTTGATTATATGAAAGATATGTTGCTCATTGTAAAAATTCTTCTTGTTTGCTCTACTTTTTTGGCTGCTTTGTTCTGTAAGGGCTTGTCACTAATCGAGGATTGATGATAATCTTCTAACAGATTTCTAATTTCTTGTTTTACCGAATGAATCGTTGTGCTGTCTTGTTTGCCGCAATTGTCTGCTATTTTCTCACCAAGATGCACCGTCTATGGCATTCTGTTCCTGATTAGTTTTTTTGCCTGTTCAAGAAGTTTCTTGGGTGAACTATACATGTGGGGCTCTGAGTTGGATTTGACTGGTATCATGTGTTGATTATATCAAAGATACACTGATCATTCCAATGATTCTTCTTGTTTGCTATTCTCTCACCAAGATTTCTATTTTCTTGTTTTACCGACTGAATCGTTGTGCTGTCTTGTTTGCCACAATTGTCTGTTATTCTCTCACCAAGATGCACTATCTATGACATTCTTTTCCTGATTAGTTTTTTTGCTTGTTCAAGAAGTTTCTTGGGTGAACTCTATGTGTGAGGCTCTGAGTTGGATTTGACTGGTATCATGTCTTGATTATATCAATGATACGTTACTCATTGTAAGGATTCTTCTTGTTTGCTCTACTTTTTTTGCTACTTTGTTTTGCAGGGCCTTGTCACGTATCGAGGATTGATGATAATCTGCTGACAGATTTCTACTTTCTTGTTTTACTGAATGAATTGTGGTGTTGTCTTATTTGCCACAATTGTCTGCTACTCTCTCACCAAGATGCACTGTCTATGGCATTGTTTTCCTGACTAGTTTTTTTGCCTGTTCAAGAAGTTTCTTGGGTATACTCTACATGTGACGCTCTGAGTTAAATTTGACTGGTATTATGCGTTGATTATATCAAAGATACGTTCCTCATTGCAATGATTCTTCCTGTTTGCTCTACTTTTTTTGCTGCTTTGTTTTGCAAGGGCTTGTCATTTATCGAGGATTAATGATAATCTAATGATAGATTTCTACTTTCTTGTTTTACTGAATGAATCGTTGTGCTGTCTTCTTCGCCACAATTGTCTGCTATTCTCTCACCAAGATGCACCATCTAGGGCATTCTTTTCCTGATTAGTTTTTTTTCCTGTTCAAGAAGTTTCTTGGGTGAACTCTACATGTGAGGCTCTAAGTTGGATTTGAGTGGTATCATTTGTTGATTATATCCAAGATATGTTGCTCATTGCAATGATTCTTCTTGTTTGCTCTACTTTTTTTGTTGTTTTGTTTTGCAATGGCTTGTCTCTTATCGAGGATTGATAATAATCTGCTAATAAATTTCTACTTTCTTGTTTTACCGAATGAATTGTTGTGCTGTCTTGTTTTCCACAATTGTCTGCTATTCTATCACCAAGATGCACTGTTTATGGCATTAGTTTCCTGATTAGTGTTTTTGCCTGTTCAAGAAGTTTTTTGGGTGAACTCTACGTGTGAGGCTCTGAGTTGGATTTGATTGGCATCATGTGTTGATTATATGAAAGATACGTTGCTCATTGCAATGATTCTTCTTGTTTGCTCTACTTTTTTTTGTTGTTTTTTTTTTGCAAGGGCTTGTCACTTATCGAGGATTAATGATAATCTGCAGAAAGATTTCTGCTTTCTTGTTTTACTGAATGAATCATTGTTCTGTCTTGTTTGCCACAATTGTCTGCTATACCCTCACCAAGATGCACTGTCTAAGGCATTCTTTTCCTCATTAGTTTTTTTGCCAGTGCAAGAAGTTTCTTAGGTGAACTCTACATGTGAGGCTCTAAGTTGGATTTGACTGGTGTTATGTGTTGATTATATCCAAGATACGTTGCTCATTGTAATGATTCTTCTTGTTTGCCCTACTTTTTTTGCTGCTTTGTTTTACAAGGGCTTGTCACTTATCGAGGATTGATGATAATCTGCTGACAGATTTCTAGTTTCTTGTTTTATTGAATGAATCGTTGTGCTGTCTTGTTTGCCATAATTGTCTACTATTCTCTCACCAAGATGCACTGTCTATGGCATTCTTTTCCTGATTAGATTTTTTGCCTGTTCAAGAAGATTCTTGGGTGAACTCTACCTGTGAGAATTTGAGTTGGATTTGACTGGTTTTATGTGTTGATTATATCAAAGATACGTTACACATTGCAATGATTCTTCTAGTTTGCTCTACTTTTTTTGCTACTTTGTTTTTGTCGTGCCCTAAACTGCCCCTGGCCCATTTGGGCCTGATTTTTTTTTTTTTTAAAACATGCAGCGGAAGTTTTCATTACACAGAAGGGGCTTTTAAAACTTGCATGTTCTTTACTAAGTGAGCATACATAGCCAAACATTGCATGCTTTTAACATAGACATGGGCTTATGGGCCTTTTAGTACTTAACATGCATATGGCCCAAAATTAACCAAGAATAAAATCAAATTTTTTTTAAGTTCTTATTTAAGCCCAAAACGTACATTTAAGCCCAATTTCAACATGCTTCAAGTTTCATGAAAACATAACCCATAAATTCATGCATGGGCCTTGGTAAGTCCACCAAGCAATAAAATACCCAAAAATGTCCAAGTCCATAATACAAGCCCAAAGCCAAGTTTGGCCAAATTTTAGCTAAGTCCATAATTTGGTCACTAAAGTTAGACCAACAAAAACATGCTTAAAAGCAAGCCATAAATCCACAAAGCCATGGAACACAAATTTCCACCTTAATAGACCTTGTTCCCACAATTCTAAGACTTCAAGTCCTGCACAGAAAGTCCACATTTTTTTTTTTTAGCTTGTTTACAAGCAACTTATATACTTAGAATACTTAGAATATTTTGAGCAATACCATACACAAATCCAACCTTAGAATACAGAAAGAGTACTTAAGACTCTTAGCTTGATCTTTCAAGCAAACCTTTACCTACAAAAGTAGAGTAGGGCGGGTGAGTTATAAAAGTCAATAAGGATTCCGTGGCATCCAATGCCTAACTTATGGCCTCCAAGGCCTAACATATGCCAAGAATGTAATGGCAAAATAATCCTTATTCCTGCAAAGGAAACATAAAAACAAAGAAAACAAAAAGATACATGCATATAGCAATAATATCATAATCGGGGGTTAGCATGCACAACAAATCAAAAAAGCACACAAACACACGCCACTTAACACTTTGTTCACAGAAGGGCAGCAAGCATCCCTCAAGTTTTAATTCATTAATTTCATATACTTAATGTTTTCGGAGAGCTCACTTAGCATAGGAATTAAGGTGGCCGCCTTAACTCCTAGCCCATAATGCTTGCTTACTTAACTTAGCTCATGAGCAAAACAGAATTGCCGAAGCAATAACATAACTTAAGCCCTCTTAGCACTCCTAGGATCACATGGTTCTTTGACCATCACCTAGGGGCCCGAATACTCACACAAAAATCCATGGAACTATGCCATGCAATGAAGTGAGTATAGGAATCCTTACCCACAACACCGAAAGCTTTAGAAGCTTATTTTCCTTCGTTTTCCTTGCTTGTTGACTCTAGAAATTGTTTTCTAGCATAAGAACCAAGATGGGCCGAATTTTATTAGTAACCATAAGATACCAAGAACTCTTGGTGATTAACTCAAATAATACAAAATACCAAGAACACTTGGTGTACACTTACAGAACCTCACAGAAGAGGTAAGGCCAATTTCTTGTGCTTGATGTTCTTCAAGCTTCTTCTTGATTTCTTGCTTCCAATGAACTTAGAAACTCAATCACACAAAGATTTCCTTGAGTAGAGCTTAAAACCTCCAAGAAATGGAAATGGCCGAATTTTCCTCCTTGGTTTTCTTTGAATTCTTCACCTGATTCTTGCTTTTTATGGTCTTAGAGCTTGAATTCAACCAAGAATATTTGGTTTTAATTTGAGAAATGATTATTTCTGGCTATGGACGAATATTTAGATGAGGAAAAGAGTTGGAAATGTGTTTGGAATGGTGAGACTTGGTATGGAAGAAAATGGAGAGAGAAGGAGAGAGTTTGAGAGCAAATGGCTTTGAATGAGTGGGTTGATTATGCTTTAATGTGTGGGAAGGTGATGGCCAGCCATATGGGAAGGAAAATGAGTGTATAATGTGCTTGGAAGGTGGGAGACAAGATTAAAAGAGATGAAGACTAATTGGAAGACTTTTGGGTAAGTTTGGTAGAAAAAGTCAAAAGTAGGTGAAGAAAGAATCCAAGGTAATGATTAAGGGTGGGAGGTGGATTAAAATAATAGGAAATTAATAATGTGTTTGAAATGAGTGGGAGACAAGATTTAATGGATGGAAGACTAATTGGAAGACTTTTGTGTAAGTTTGGTAGAAAAAGTCAAAAGTAGGTGAAGAAAGAATCCAAGGTAATGATTAAGGGTGGGAGGTGGATTAAAATAATAGGATTTGGAGGAAGGTGACATAAAATATTGGGAATTGGAGGGGCATGGCTGGCTAAGGCATCCAAAGCCATTAAAATGGCATAATTCCCCCTTTAGTCCTCCAACTTTCTAAATTTGGGCAATTGAGCCCAACCACTAAAAATCCCTTTGTTCAATTTAGTCCCTCATCTTTAAAAACCACCATTTTCATTACTATTTCTCTTGGCCTAAGCCAAGCTTATTTTTAAGATGTTCAACACTCAATTATGCACATGCCATATTGTCTTCTCAATTTAATTGAGCTAAATTCCTAATTAAGGAAAAATTCTTATGCTCCAAATCCATTTAACCCGGGACCTAATCACTTTGGATTGTCCGGGCATTACAGTTTTGCAAGGGCTAGTCACTTATTGAGGATTGATGATAATCTGCTAACATATTTCTAATTTGTTGTTTTCCTGTATGAATTGTTGTGCTGTCTTGTTTGCCACATTTGTCTGCTATTCTCTTACCAAGATGCACTATCTGTGGCATTCTTTTCTTGATTAGTTTTTTTGCCTGTTCAAGAAGTTTCTTTGGTGAACTCTACATGTGAGGCTCTGAGTTGGATTTGTTACCACCTTCACAAAATGGAAAATTACAGCATAAAGACTTAAACTTATATGCTTTAATTTTCACCATAGTGTATGAATTGTGAAGTGTTAAGTATTCAATATACATTCCTTAAATGAGAAAAACATTGATAGCTTGGTCCTTAAGAAAGTATTGGTATATTGCCTGATTTTCAAGTAACCTATGGACTAAATTGTAAGGTTACAAAGATTGGGTACTTAATTGCACAAATTTCTAAATATGGCTATGGAAAGAACATGGATGGAATTATGAAGAAAGGATATGGGTGGAATTATGAAGAAAGAACATGGAAGGAATTAAATATATTGTTAGGGGCCAAAGTGCTCAAAGAGGCAAAGTTTGCCATTTATGGCATAATGACAACTAAGGTGCTTAAGTGTCCTAGATTTTTCTAAGGTGAAAATGACTGTTGACCAAGGTTAAAAGAGGTCAAAATATGTCATTTTCCCATAAAAAATGGCTAGAAATAATCTGTTCAAGTGTTGGCCAAAGTTTCAAAAAATTTGCATGTATGCCACCAAGGTCAAAATGATGTATAAATAAAGAAAAATCTTCATTTCATTGGCATTTTCCCTAAATTTCAGTTTCCAGCAGCTAAGAACTCTTCCTTAACCTTTTCCACCATCCTCCATAGCCACCATACCTTAAGAAATCAAGAGAAAGCAAGAGAAAGCAAAGAAGACATCAAAGAGTGCAAGAAAACCTATTTTTGGTTCTATTAAGGTTCATCAAATTTCCAGCAAAAGGTAAGGGTTTTATCTGGGTTTCATGGTTGTTTATTGTTCAATACAAATTCCCAAACATCCATGAACCTAAGACCCTAAGCTTGGAAGAGAGCCAAGAGCTTGATGAACCAAGTTTAGGTTAAGGGGGAAATTGCACCAAGGGTTTCAACCCTATAGCTTTGGTGCTTTGTTATGGCAGTGAAATTCAACGTTTCTAGAGCCCAAGTTAGTACTAACTAAGACCTAATGACCTCTTAAGACCAAGCAATAGCTTGAGGAGGGCTGCCATAGTGAGTTCTTAATGTTTAATTGAATGATTATGGACGAACCTTAATGTGTTATTGCTGCCAGCATTTCATATGTTTGTTGCTGTGTTTGTTAGTGCATTTGGATGTGTATATTTGCGTGTTTGTATTGTATTTTTGTGTTTTAGTGTCTTTGGATTTCAGGTATATGGCTGGAGTTTGAAGATTTTATTGATAAGCCCTTACTAAGTTTCATTCAAGAAACTTACCCCATTTTTTTCCATTTCAGAAGCACCTGAAAGTGAACATTCAAATTAATAGTTTTCATTTTAATTTCTCTGTGAAATTTCAGGTACATGAACTTCCATATGTCTAGTTACGATCAGAAAATTTTAGTGATTTTAGGAGCACATTTGGTATTTTTAATGGTGGTGCTTATTGTGTTGTGCAGCAGCTGTCCAGCATCCTGTTTCTGGAGTCCATTATATTTCAGGCACTCCTGTAACTTAGGGTGTGTATTTAACTGAGTTAAGACCATTTTTTAGTGCATGTATGCATGTACATATAGTGTATGTAAAATGAGACAAGTATGTGAACATTTGAGTAATGTTTTGGCTATGTATGTGATGTGGCGTAAAGCTGCCTAAGTGTGAATGATAGGCTGCTTACTTATAAATTCTGTTTTGGCCACATAAAGTTACTAGATGCAAGTGAATGTAATTCTTATGTGTATTGGACATGTATGGGATAGCCTTGGAGGGATTTTCCCTTGTGAATGAAGTGTTTGCATGGTTTGGAAAAATTATATGGGCAAAATGGTCCAAAAGTTGCCAGAATTTTGACTATGGACCTAAAGTTTAATATCTCCCTGCGTAGAATGAATCTTGGTATGAAATTTTGATCACAGTTAGAGAACATCTAGAGGGTTAACTAGGCTTTGGAATTTCCGGATTTAGAGCCCTTTAGCCAAAGATATGACATTGAAAAATCGGCTGAGTTACTGTTCATTTGGTTAGAATTTTGTAACCAACTTAAAAAAATCCATAACTTGGTCCATATGTAGGCTATTGATGTAAAACAAAATTCCTTGGTTTTCTCCAAGTCTCTACTTGATAATGGAGCAAATAAAATAGGGGGTATGTGGCTAGAATGATACAGTTTATTAGTGGAAGTTACAGGTGCAGTAGCAGGTCACTAAAACTTAACAAGATTGCCTAATGTGTACAAGCCAAAACTAAGACTTGTGCTAGTGTTTTCCTTTTTAGCTGCCGTGGTGTGCATGAAATGTGAATATGTGTGTGATGGTTGGACCAATATGCATGTGTTTACATAGTGCCCAAGAGGGCCACTTGGGTATGCACACTAAGGGTAGTGTTCTGATGGCCTACAGAACATTATCAATCCTAGGAGTTTAAATACATAGTTTTGGCACCATAACTGGACTACCCCGGAGTGGGTAACAGGATTTGACTGAAATCATGTGTTGATTATATCAAAGATACGTTGCTCAGTGCAATGATTCTTCTTGTTTGCTCTATTTTTTTTGCTGTTTTATTTTGTAAAGGCTTGTCACTTATCGAGGATTGATGATAATTTGCTGACAGATTTCTACTTTTTTGTTTTACCGAATGAATAGTTGTGTAGTCTTGTTTGCCACAATTGTCTGCTATTCTCTCACCAAGATGCACTATCTATTGCATTCTTTTCCTGATTAGTTTTTTTGCCTGTTCAAGAAGTTTCCTGAGTGAACTCTTCATGTGAGGCTCTGAGTTGGATTTGACTGGTATCATCTGTTAATTATATCCAAGATACGTTGCTCATTGCAATGATTCTTCTTGTTTGCTCTACTTTTTTTGCTGCTTTGTTTTGCAATGGCTTGTCACTTATCGAGGATTGATGATAATCTACTGACAGATTTCTACTTTCTTGTTTTACCGAATAAATCATTGTGCTGTCATGTTTTCCACAATTGTCTGCTATTCTCTCACCAAGATGCACTGTCTATGGCATTCTTTTCCTGATTAGTGTTTTTGCCTGTTCAAGAAGTTTCTTGGGTGAACTCAACGTGTGAGGCTCTGAGTTGGATTTGATTGGTATCATGTGTTGATTATATTGAACATACGTTGCTCATTGCAATGATTCTTCTTATTTGCTCCACTTTTTTTGCTGCTTTGTTTTGCAAGGGATTGTCACTTATCGAGGATTGATGATAATCTACTGACAGATTTCTACTTTCTTGTTTTACCGAATGACTTGTGGTGCTGTCTTGTTTACCACAATTGTTTGCTATTCTCCCACCAAGATGCACTGTCTATGACCTTCTTTTCCTGATTAGTTTTTTTGTCTGCTCAAGAAGTTTCTTGGGTGAACTCTACATGTGAGGCTCTGAATTGGATTTGACTGGTATCATGTATTGATTATATCCAAGATACGTTGCTCATTGTAATTATTCTTCTTGTTTGCTCTACTTTTTTTGCTGTTTTGTTTCGCAAGGGCTTGTCACTTATTGAGGATTGATGATAATCTGCTGACAGATTTCTAGTTTCCTATTTTACCGAATGAATCGTTGTGCTGTCTTGTTTGCCACAATTGTCTGCTATTCTCTCACCAAGATGCACTGTCTATGGCCTTCTTTTCCTGATTAGTTTTTTTGCCTGTTTAAGAAGTTTCTTGGGTGAACTCTACCTGTGAGGCCCTGCGTTGGATTTGAATGGAATCATGTGTTGATTATATCCAACATACGTTGCTCATTGCAATGATTCTTCTTGTTTGCTCTACCTTTTTTGCTGCTTTGTTTTGCAAGGGCTAGTCACTTATTGAGGATTGATGATAATCTGCCGAAAGCTTTTTAATTTCTTGTTTTCCTGAATGAATTGTTGTGCTGTCTTGTTTGCCACAATTTTCTGCTATTCTCTCACCAAGATGCACTGTCTATTGCATTCTTTTCTTGATTAGTTTTTTTGCTTGTTCAAGAATTTTCTTGGGTGAACTGTACATGTGAGGCTCTGAGTTGGATTTGACTGGAATCATGTGTTGATTATATCAAAGATACGTTGCTCAGTGCGATGATTCTTCTTGTTTGCTCTACTTTTTTTGCTGCTTTATTTTGCAAGGGCTTGTTACGTATCGAGGATTGATGATAATCTGCTGACAGATTTCTACTTTCTTGTTTTACCGAATGAATCATCGTCCTATCTTGTTCGCCACAATTGTCTGCTATTCTCTCACCAATATGCACTGTCTACTGCATTCTTTTCCTGATTAGTTTTCTTGCCTGTTCAAGAAGTTTCTTGGGTGAACTCTACACATGAGGCTCGGAGTTGGATTTAACTGGTATCATGTGTTGATTATATCCAAGATACGTTGCTCATTGCAATGATTCTTCTTGTTTGCCCTCATTTTTGTGCTGCTTTGTTTTGCATTGGCTTTCCACTTATCTAGGATTGATGATAATCTGCTGATAGATTTCTACTTTCCTGTTTTATTGAATGAATCGTCGTGCCGTCTTATTTTCCACAGTTATTTACTATTCTCTCACCAAGATGCGCTGTCTATGGCATTCTTTGCCTGATTAGTTTTTTTTGCCGGTTCAAGAAGTTTCTTGGGTGAACTCTACCTGTGATGCTCTGAGTTGGATTTGACTTGTATCATGTTTTGATTATATCAAAGATACGTTGCTCATTGCAATGATTCTTCTTGTTTGCTATATTTTTTTTGCTGCTTTGTTTTGCAAGGGCTTGTCACTTGTTGAGGATTGATGATAATCTGCTGACATTTTTTTAATTTCTTGTTTTACCTAATGAAATGTGCTGCTGTCTTGTTTGCCTCAATTGTCTGCTATTCTCTTACCAAGATGCACTGTCTATGACTTTCTTTTCGTGATTAGTTTTTTTGCCTATTCAAGAAGTTTCTTGGGTGAACTCTACATGTGAGGCTCTGAGTTGGATTTGACTGGTATCATGTGTTGATTATATCAAAGATACGTTGCTAATTACACTGATTCTTCTTGTTTGCTTTACATTTTTTGCTGCTTTGTTTTCCAAGGGCTTGTCAATTATAGAGCATTGATGATAATCTGCTGACAGTTTTCTACTTTCTTGTTTTACCGAATGAATCGTTGTCCTATCTTGTTCGCTACAATTGTCTGCTATTCTCTCACCAAGATGCACTGTTTATGGCATTCTTTTCCTGATTAGTTTTTTTGCCTATTCAAGAAGTTTCTTACGTGAACTCTATATGTGAGGCTCTGAGTTGGATTTGACTGGTATCATGTGTTGATTATATCCAAGATACGTTGCTCATTGCAATGATTCTTCTTGTTTTCTCTACTTTTTTTGCTGCTTTGTTTTGCAATGGCTTGTCTCTTATTGAGGATTGATGATAATCTGCTGACAGATTTCTACTTTTTTGTTTTACCGAATGAATCGTTGTGCTGTCTTGTTTTCCACAATTGTCTGCTATTCTCTCACAAAGATGCACTTTTTATGGCATTCTTTTCCTGATTGGTTTTTTTGCTTGTTCAAGAAGTTTCTTGGGTGAACTCTACGTGTGAGGCTCTGAGTTGGATTTGACTGGTATCACGTGTTGATTATATCAAAGATACGTTGCTCATTGCAATGATTCTTCTTGTTTGCTCTACTTTTTTGTTGCTTTGTTTTGCAAGGGCTTGTCACTTATCGAGGATTGATGATAATCTGCTGACAGATTTCTACTTTCTTGTTTTACCGACTGAATCGTTGTGCTATCTTGTTTGCCACAATTGTCTGCTATTCTCTCACCAAGATGCACTATCTATGACATTCTTTTCCTGATTAGTTTTTTTGCTTGTTCAATAAGTTTCTTGGGTGAACTCTATGTGTGAGGCTTTGAGTTGGATTTGACTGGTATCATGTGTTGATTATATCAAAGATACGTTGCTCATTGCAATGATTCTTCTTGTTTTCTCTACTTTTTTTGCTGTTTTATTTTGCAAGGGCTTGTCATTTATCGAGGATTGATGATAATCTGATGACAGATTTCTACATTCTTGTTTTACCGAATGAATTGTTGTACTGTCTTGTTTGCTACAATTGTCTGGTATTCTCTCACTAAGATGCACTGTCTACGACATTCTTTTCCTCATTAGGTTTTTTGCCTGTCCAAGAAGTTTCTTGGGTGAACCTTACATGTAAGGGTCTGAGTTGGATTTGACTGCTATCATGTGTTGATTATATCCAAGGTACGTTGCTCATTGCAATGATTCTTGTTGTTTGCTCTACTTTTTTTGCTGCTTTGTTTTGCAATGGCTTGTCACTTATCGAGGATTGATGATAATCTGCTGACAGATTTCTACTTTCTTGTTTTACCGAATGAATCATTGTGCTGTCTTGTTTGCCACAATTGTCTGCTATTCTCTTACCAAGATGCACTGTCTATGGCATTCTTTTCCTGATTAGTTTTTTTGCTTGTTCAAGAAGTTTCTTGGATGAACTCTACACGTGAGGCTCTGAGTTGGATTTGACTGGTATCATGTCTTGATTATATCAATGATATGTTACTCATTGTAAGGATTCTTCTTGTTTGCCCTACTTTTTTTGTTGCTTTGTTTTGCAAGGGCTTGTCACTTATCGAGGGTTGATGATAATCTGCTGACATATTTCTACTTTCTTGTTTTACCAAATGAATCATTGTGCTGTCTTGGTTGCCATAATTGTCTGCTATTCTCTTACCAAGGTGCACTGTCTATGGCATTCTTTTCCTGATTAGTTTTTTTGCCTATTCAAGAAGTTTCTTAAGTGAACTCTACCTGTGAAGCTCTAAGTTGGATTTGACTGGTATCATGTGTTGATTATATCAAATATACATTGCTAATTGCAATTATTCTTCTTGTTTGCTCTACTTTTTTTGCTGCTATGTTTTGCAAGGGCTTGCCACTTATCAAGGATTGATGATAATTTGTTGACAGATTTCTACTTCCTTGTTTTACCGACTGAATCGTTGTGCTGTCTTGTTTGCCACAATTGTCTGCTATTCTCTCACCAAGATGCACTGTCTATGACATTCTTTTACTGATTAGTTTTTTTGCCCGTTCAAGGAGTTTCTTTGGTGAACTCTACGTGTAAGGCTCTGAGTTGGATTTTACTGGTATCATGTGTTGATTATATCAAAGATACGTTGCTCATTGCAATGATTCTTCTTGTTTGCTCTACTTGTTTTGCTGCTTTGTTTTGCAAGGGCTTGTCACTTATCAAGGATTGATGATAATCTGCTAATAGATTTCTACTTTCTTGTTTTACCAAATGAATCATTGTGCTGTCTTGTTTGCAACCATTGTCTGCTATTCTCTCACCAAGATGGACTGTCTATGGCATTCTTTTCCTGATTTATTTTTTTCCCGTTCAAGAAGTTTCTTGGGTGAACTCTACATGGGAGGCTCTGAGTTGGATGTGACTGGTATCATGTGTTAATTATATCAAAGATACGTTGCTCATTGTAGTGATTCTTCTTGTTTGCTCTACTTTTTTTGCTGCTTTGTTTTGCAAGGGCTTGTCATTTATCGAGGATTGATGATAATTCGTTGACAGATTTCTACTTCTGTACTTTTCTCCACTACTTTGCCTTAAATATTTTGGTGTTTACAATGCTTTACATAACTGTTTAATGATTGTAATATTTTCTTTTCACAGATGGATGCTCCCTTGCCACATTATTTCATCAAGACGAATCATTATCAGATTGGGCGAAATTCTTCTGTACATGATGTCATTCAATTGCTTAGTTGTGAGTTTAGAGGTATATTGTTTGAAGGTTCTTTTATGGGGGAAGGTAATGATATTCAGTTTCTTGCAAGCCTTCTAGAGAGGATGGATGCGGCGTTCATTGGGGACAATTTGCCTGTTGTGATTGCTTTTAAGGGGAATTTTTCTTCTGCATTGTCATTAACGAGTGAATCTGTTTTGCTGTCAACTAATTTTAATATTCCATTGCCTTCTCTTTCTACACTGAGGAGGAGAGTTTTAATAGCAATGAATCCAGCTGCTGCGTATGATGTGGATATGTTGCTAGAAATTGGTGAATATTATGTGTTGACTACTCAAAGCTGTTTAAGGGCTTTGCATTGCGGTGCTGGGTTTAATCCAGCGCTAGCTTGGGCATATGGGTTTCAGCTGGTTGTGGTGTGTTCTGAAGTATTCTGTTTTTTTTGGTAACAGAATGTGACTAATGTTCATTTTCGTACATGGATTGTGTCTTTTAGTGTGACTGATGTTGATTTGTTTTGTTGTAGGATGACCAGAGATCTTTGAGTATGTTTGATGGGAGTTCTGGTTTTCTCAAAAAACCAAATTTGTTGGTAAGATCATATCCTACATATAACCCGGACATCATTTTGACTCCTTTTGAGCTGCTAAATTTTACTAAATTGCGGTTGTTCATTAAAGTTGTCAATGGCTATGGGTGGAGGCCTGCTAATAGTGCATATGTTGATGAGGGTTTGTATATATGGGTCAGGATTGTAGGTGTAAGGCCAGATACAGTGGCGTATGTGACTGATGCAGAGCTCTCGTGGTTCCCATTTCGGTCTAAGACTTTTATATTCAATCTGGTTCTTCCTGAAGTTGCTGTATGTGAAATCAAAGTCTTCAATTTTAGGGCTGCTAGAGGTGAATTGATTGGTAGCGCCTGTATTCATGTGTCTCAGTTACTAGACATGGCTGTAATACCACTGGTTGGAGGATGATCATTGGTGATGGGCGTTCATATGTAGTATGCTTAGAACTTTAGTTTTTGGATTGTGCTTGGTTTATGGAAGACATATTCATGTACAAAAAGCCTTGTGCAGGAGAGAGTTTGAAAAATGTTCTCTTTTAGAAATTTGTTTTTGAACTCAACGTTACTATAAAACATGTGATGAAACAATATACAATGAGTTGAGAACCACTTCTACCTTTGGAATTTGTTTCTAAATTTAACATTGCTTTACATTTCTCAGTTTCATGTTATGTATTGGCAGGCAAAGCTATTTTGCAAAGGAAAGGTTGAAAGGGTGTAAGATGGGTAACTGTGCTTGGATGATATTAAGCTCATATGCTTTTAGCCATTTGATAAATATTATATTGGTTGTGCTGCTTGTTTTGTTATAATAATTTAGGTTGTCTATAAGGCGAGATTGAGGAGTAAGATTGATTATTATCAACACAAATGACAAAACAATGATATAGCTTCAAAGGCTTGGTAGATTGTAATCACATTAACTATAATATATATAATTAAGCATAATCTAGTTTGACTTGGCATTTTCCATATTTAGGAGTAAAATTAAAGGGTACATGGAAAAAAAAAGGAAAAAACAGTAAGATAAAAAGAATGTTATTATACTTGGATAAATATCCTATGCACTCTCTGTTGGTGAAAAAAATTTCCACCGTCAGTTTTATTTGAAAACTTGTAGTATCTACTTAAACTCTTCAATGGGTTTGGTAGTTGTTTAAAAATTTTAACTTTGAACCTAAATATCACTTTGACGATTCAAACGCAAAGTAAAAACAACAACAAAACAAAAAACAAAGCAAGAAAGAACAACAACAACAACAACAACACCAAAAACAAATCAAATCCAGTAATAAAACTTTTTGCTAAAGTATTTTGTTGTCTAGCCTGCTTAGACGAAATAGTTACTAATTTATATACCTAGCATTGCTACAAAATTTAAAAAAAGTCAAGTAAAAAAAATCAATAATTCCTTAGCAATATTGAAATTCTCATAAAATCTTATGATTGAAAAATTTGAAACAAAATATGTTGTAGAAATATAACTCTATATGTAAATATTTTACTATTAAGAAAAATTTGGGACATGATATGGAGTATAATTATCAAAATAAAGTATAATTAAAATTTTGAAAAGGATTACAAAAATTTTCTTATGTAATGTTTTACTAACTTGATATCAAGTTTGCTCAATCTAGAACCTAATTTTGCCGAGCCTAAGGTTTAGCTTAACTTGAGCTTCATATAAGGTTAAAGCTCATCCCATGATTATATTAGTTGGTCCAGGGCTCTTCTCTCATTGGCCCATAGCTGGTCAGACTAAGTTTGGTTAGAGCCAGTTTTGCAGTACATTTCTAACCTGAACTACCTACTAAACTACTATTACTCATGTTTTTTCCATCACTTCTACTAGGTTATGTAATTAGACGTAGCCACTGGAACAAAAAAATTTGAAATAGAAAATATTATAGTAATTGGTAAGAATATAATTCAATGTGGTAAATGTTTTACAATTAAAAATACACCATACATATATGTCATATAACACAAAAAAAAATAATAAAACTTTCATGGTGTATTGGTTTATTAACATTAGGGCATTCACTATCATATAATAACTTAGAACACATGTTGCTTAATCGTTCCGAAATTATCAGGTGTTGCATCAATCGTCCTCAAACTATTTAATTATTCTTATCTTGTCTTGTCATCCAACGCATCATTAATGATGAATCGAAAAGTGGTGCCATATCAGTAGCCACGACATTTTTTCATCAATTCTTAATAGTTGTGATGGACGACATGATGATTAAACAACATTAAATATAGTTTAGGGACCATTAAATAATATTTGCTAGTTTTAGGACAATTAAACAATATTGGTATAGTTTAAGAACAACTGGTGTTATTTACCCAAAATTATATTATCTATAAAAACACCAACTATATTATACTTCCGTCAAATTCACAAATAAGTTATGACCATGAAAATTAATCTAATAGGTGCATGAGCTTAGATAAAATCCAATTAATCGAGTTAAAGTTCTTTAATATGACGTTGCCACAAAATTAAAAAATTTGGGGTAAAAAAATATTTTGTATTTTGAGAAAAATAAAATTTTAAAAAATGAAGAATAAGAATGTTATAATTGGCATTTAAATTTTTTAAATCACTTAAAAAATGATAAATACTTGTATATCTACTGAACAAGATTTGTTACTTTTAATGATACACAATTATTTACCACACCTAACAACAAAGAAAAAATTGGAACAAACTTGTATTATATATAAAAGAAATCCACTATTATAATGCACTATCAAATTTCACTAATTCTTTTTATCATAATCATGCTAATGGATCATCCTAAATTTTGATAAACAATTTAAAAATAATTTAAAATTATGGTGAAATGTGAATATAACCTTACTTATACTTGCCCTAACATAAATAAACTTAATCTAACCTACCACAAAGTTAAAATCCACTTAACCTAAATTAACTTGAAGAAAAATAGTATTCTTATTTATGCCTCATTAGAATCGTGAAATCATGTGTAGATTAAATTTGAACTTTAGCCTACATACAAAATTATCACAACAATAACTTTTTACCACTAATACCAGATTAAGTAATTTCCATGTGCATCATAATCATACAGTGGTAGGAAGGGCAACGTATTCATCCTATTAACCTAATTAAATAATATAAATTAATATGCTTGAAAATGACCAATTCAAAAAACTTTTTAATTGCACTTTTTTTCTTTTATTCATTGTAATATACAATAATTTGACACAAATAATAAAAAAATGAAAAGAAAATTGTGTTATATAATATTAAAAAAATCCCCCCTAGTATGATTAATCTTGCCCTTTTAAAGAAGTTAGACTAACTGTTTACAAATTTTTAACATACAAACAAAACATCATAGTATCCTACTATATAACAAACATAAATTGGAGGCTTAATTCACATGGAAATTTTTTTAAAAAATAATTGAAATCAATTATTATATTTAAATGTCTAATCATGTGGAAGAATACATTTTTAAAATACAAGTACTAATCTGTAAGATTTTGAATCATTTTGGATTCAGTATGCAGTGGCTTTTCAGAAAGAATTAGAATGAGTGTAATTGTTGTCAAATGCATAACTAATTTATACTAAGCCCTATGGATATTTGTGAAATCTTTCCAGATGGCTCATTTCTCACTACCTCCTTTTTCTAAAATTGTTTTCTTTTCCAGCTCTCCATTTTCTATAGAGTTAGGAGTCACTACTGTCTCGGCTTTATGGAGGCGACTTTCTAAAGGCCCTATATGGCACTTTCTGGGTTTTTTTCATAAGTTAATAAATGCCACAGCTATCATATGGTTCTTTTTCCCACCAGTCAGATTCTCAGGTTTCTTTCGGGGCCGATGATGGTTTTGGCCACTGTCTGCAGCCTGTTTCTAGTTTTTTGTTTTTCAATATTTTTAACTATGGTTGTCTCTTTTATGTTTGTGCCAACTAGATTTTTATGCTTTACTTGGCGAATTAAGTTTCTGGCCACCACACTATCTGCAGCTTGTCTCTAGTTTTTTTTTCAATATTTTTAACTATGGTTGTCTCTTTTATGTTTGTGCCGGCTAGATTTGTATGCTTTACTTGGCGAATTAAGTTTCTGGCCACCACTTATGGTGTTTTTTTCCTAGAATCTCAAACTTTCTTTATATTTGGATTTATTTTTATATGATGTACATATGCTCCAATAGAATCATAATCAAAATTATGCATGTTTTATGATTCACTTGTGTTTAAAAACTTTTGAAACCTACAACTATCTATGAGATTTTTTATTTCCCAAATCTTTGCTATATTCACCTTGGCCACTAAATTTGTAGGCTTTGTTGGCTGATGGTGTATCCGATTACCTTAACTTCCCGTAAATGAAATTGTGACATATGTTTTTTTTTGTTTTTTAGCAACTAGACCGATGCCAAATATGATAAAATTTGGCATATTTTTTTATCTACAAAGAAGAAAAAATGGAGATCTGGTGTTATTTCACTTTTACGACTATTGATCTATTTGATTTAAAGTTTTTTTTTGTTATGCTGCAAAAAAGTTGCGGACTATAGTTCTCCCATTTTAAATGTTGAAGGCATCAAATTAGAGAGTCATTTATGCTAAGAATGCATGTATAACATTTTGAAACAAGCACTTGATCTATACGTAATCAAATGTTGTTTGATGCTAATTGTATTTTATTCATTTATATATTGTTATGCCTTATTTGATTAAAGGGTAATGCTTGTTGACTTTTATCTAATATTATGTTTGGCAACTAAAAATAAATGGAATTATGGCTATAATTTGGCTTTTAATCTAATTATTGATCAAAAAATCCTTAAATTTGGGTGTTGGTTTGAGATTTCTATAATTGCATTATTTTTACGAAATTGTTAATCAATTTTCAAGTAATGCATTTATTTTGAAATAATCATACAATTCAAAAATAAAAAAAAAACAATTCATAATTGATTGACGTTAACCTTAATTTTGGCTGTAAAATGGATTTTATGTAATATAATATATGACATACAAAATTTATTGATGTAAATTACGTTCTGATTTGGCTAGTCATTTTGTTCCGGGAATAATTGGTTTTTATATGGGAAAATGTAATTCAATGACGTAAAACTCCAAAACTGCTTTCAAGATGCAGAGAAATCAAATATACTGTTTAATTAAAATATTCTAACACTCGTTAAGAGTTTTGTTAAGTTTAATAAAGGGGTAATAGGAATAATACTTTTATGAAGGAACTATTGCGTTGTACTGAAAAAAAAAAAAAAGACTAATGGTAGTTGTAGAGGAGCTGAATTAAGGGAATTACTATATCCTCTCTTAATTATGTCCTGCTTTATATATATGTATATAATTACTTTAAATATCCGACATTACCACAAGATTAAAAAAAATAAAAGACCAAAACATATCAATAATTAAGTTACTTATGGAGAAGACATATGAAAAGTAATAAGTAAAAAAAAATGAGAAATAATAGTCTAGTTTGTCTACAGTGGTTCCTAGAAATTGGTAATCCATGAAATATGATGCTATGTGAACTAAATACAATTGCTAATTGTGTAATTAAACAAATAATATAGCTATTTTGAGAATATTTCAAGTATTAGTTTTTTTATATATATCAGCCACCAAATACATGTCAATGAAATCACTTACAATATTAGATTTGTTAAAAAAATAAAAAATAACATGATAAATGTTTTAATCCTGGTAAAAGATCTTTTTTTGAGATAAATGTTGTCAAAAATTAAATGGGAATGTAGATTTAGAATTTTTAATTAAAACATCTGCATTGACTTATTCTTTCTCTAGCATTCATTTTCCACTAAAAAATAGTCTTATTTTCTAGGGAAAAAACACTCCAACTTAGGCTCTCAATATATTTATGGGAAAGTTATAAATATAATAATAATAATAATAATAATAATAATAATAATAATGCATTAGATTTTAATATAACAATATTAAAAATTTCAAGATTTTTTTAAAAAATAATTACATTTTAGTACATGACTAATTAAAATGCCTATCTTCCATTAGATTTTTAAAACAAAAATTAGTTTTTAAAAAAGTAATCAATTGTTCAACCTTTTACTATATTCATCAGGTGTAAGATTCAATTGTATGGGGAACTATTGTAATGATTTTTTTTGAAGAAAAAATGAACACTGCACTATTAATAAATTTATAGTTAAATAAGCCAAAATTAGTTATTAATATGTTTTGTTAAAATATTTGATTAATACATATTTGTTAATACATATTTGGTTAAGCCTAATTAGGATATCTAATAGCTTGCGGAGCTCAAGTTTAAGGTTTTACTACTTTTTTGTATATACATATGAAACAAAAAGTACTTAATTGAGTGGGAAAAAATTGTCAAACATAATGTACTGGTGTTAAGTTATATAATCATTTTTTTTAGTCGCCGTTCCCGCTCTAATTTTTACAATTTCTTTAATTAAATTTTAAAAGTAATGCTTTTCTACTATTGCTCCAGCTCCCAACTCCTACTTTTTGGACACCTTGTTTAACTTAGATTGTCTTAAATAGGAAACCAATTAATTTGTTGGGGCCGATTGTCAAATATAATGTATTGGGCCCAAAGTTACATAATTATTTTTTTTATCACCGCTCTCGCTCTTAATTACTCCTCCCGTCCCAATTTATTTGAAACGTATTCTTTTTTGGGAAGTCTCAAAAGGTTGAAACGTTTCATCTTTTGGAAAAGTTTAAACAATTAAATTATCATTTTATAGAAAACCCAATAAAGACTCTTTTTTTAATCTCCACTCAATCTCTCACTGCACAAAACCCAAAAAAGAATCTTTTCTTTTTTAATCATTATTTAAACTTTTACTACATAAAAAAATAACACAAATTACATACACCTTAATCTCCGTGCCCAGATAAATGTTTCAACTAAAATGGGACGGAGGTAGTACTATTTTTGCTCTCATTTTTACAACTTTTTTACTTACTTAAATTCTAAAAGTGACATTTCCTACTCTAGGTTTGCCTCATGCTTCTGAGACGCCTTTTGTAACTTAGATTGGGCCCAAATGGGTAACTAATTAATTTGTTGGGTCTGATTGTCAAATATAATGCATTGGGTACTAAGTTACATAATTATTCTCTTTTTGGTCACCATTTTTGCTCTTGTTTTTACAACTTTTTTTCTCAAATTTTAAAAGTGATACTCCCTCCGTCCCAAAAGTTTTGCTCCATTTGTTTTTGGCAATTAATCTAAGATTTTTTATTTTCAACATTTTAATATATAAATAAAAAATCTTTGAATATGATGATAATTCAATATATGTAGTTTCTAAATATATTTTTTTTTATTTTTTAACAAACAATAATATGAATAAAATTAAATCAAAATACAACAAAAAATCAAATATATCAAAACTTCTAGGACGGAGGGAGTAATTTTTTGTTGTCGTTCTTGCTCCTGCTCACCACTCTTGCTTTCGAAATGCTTCTGTAACTTAGATAGGGCATAAATGGGCAACCAATTTATTTGTTAGGACCGATTGTTAAACATAATGAATTGAGCCAAGTTATATATTAATCCTTCTATTTTTGGTCCCCACTCCTACTCTCGCTCTCAACTACTGCTCCCGCTTTCATTTTTACAACTTTTTTACTTATTTAAATTTAAAAGTGATACTTTCCTATTTTTGCCCCTGCTCCCTGCTACTACTTTTGAGACACTTTGTGTAAGTTAGATCGGTTCTAAATGTGTAACCAATTAATTTGTTTCACTCAATTGTCAAACATAATGCACTGGGTACTAAGTTGCATAATTGTTCTATTTTAGGTCACCACATTTGCTCTTAATTGTCGCTTGTGCTCTCATTTTTGTAACTTTTTACTTATGTTTTAAAAGTGACACTTTCCTACTCTGGCTTTTGCTCCATTCTTTTACTTGCGGGATACTTTGTGTAACTTAGATTAGGCCCAAATGGCTAACCAATTAATTTGTTGGGCCTGATTATCAAACATAATGTACATAATCCTACTCTTTTGGATTACTGTCCCCACTCCAGTTCTCGCGCTCCCATTTCCATTCTCAACTGTCATTCTTACTATTATTTGTACAATATTTTTACCTACTTAAAATTTAAAAGTGACGCTTTTCTACTCTCGCTCATATTCCTATTTTTTGGACATTTTGTGTAATTAGTTTGGTCTCAAATAAGTAACCAATTAATTTGTTTAAATAATTTTTTTAAAATAAATTAAAATACTTTGTATTTTTTCTTTCATGAAGGTTTTTTGTGTTCTTTCATTTTTTAAACTTAACAGTTTATACACACACACACACACACACACACATATAGTCCAAGAGAGACATTAGTTCATAATTAACTGTATTTCAATTCTTTCAAAGTATTATGAAAATTAGGAAATTTGGATTAAAAATGTAGACTTTAAAATGAAATTGTAGCATTTCAATCCCAGAGTATTGAAGGGCTACAAACAATCACACGGAAGAGTGTTATTAACCAGTTTTAAAACTTGAGATTTGCTGTGACAAATTCAAAAAACTGTATGGAATGTTGGTAGTAAATCTCAAAGGTTCACTACTAAAACTTGAATTAACCCATGTACTCAGCTTATAAAATTTGTGAGATGCTTTTAAAATATATTTGGTTTGCCGAAAAAACACTTCTTTCTTCCTTCTATGTGAAGGAACCTCTGCATCTCTCTTGTTTGAGTCATCTCTCTATCTTTCTTTGTTGCCATCAGGATTCACTTTCTTCTGTACTAATTCCATTACTTTCTTTCTTTGTTTTTTGCAATTTTTGTCTTTAAATGGCTCATTGTTTTTTGCTTTATTTTGTTTGCAACTTTTATCTTTTTTAATGCGCTTAGTAGGTTCAAGACCAATGTTTCAAGATCTGGCCTTAAGAGTTCTAGATTTTTTTTTTCAAGCTTTTCATTATTTTTTCATATTTGCAGGTTTTTTTACATACTTTCAAAATTTGGGCTTATAAGTTATTCATGTTGTTCCTCGTGGTGAAAATCGATACAATAAAATAAAATGAATTAAAGATAACAATCTAAAATAAAAATAATATCACCGATGATACAAAAGATTTTGAGCTGAGGCGTGGAGCTGCCCACTTTCTTTTGGACGTTTCATACCACACCGGTGCAACGGCCTCGGGTCACGCCGCCCTTAGGATACAACAGCCCAACTTTATTGTTGCAGTTCTACTCACACTTGCACTATGGTAGAACAAAGCTCCACTCACACCTTTATTTACTTATGGACTTAAAGTGAAAACTATCTTTGTGGAAAAAAACTGAATAATAGGAGAGGGGAAGAAGCCAATAGTATATCTAAATTCGAATGAACAGGAGATATATATATAGACTATGAAAGCATACGTTAGATATAAGTAATTGTAATTTTAGCCGTTGTAAATAAAACGTAGCCGTTAAGGAAAATTAATTAGCCTAAATGTTTAGCCCCAGGTTGACTAGGAGAAAAAGTGAACGTTTAAGTTTTAAAGTCCCAAACGGCTAAAAAAATAATTTATTGAAATAATTCCTAACATTTCCCTCTCCATTTCAATAAAAAACTAAAATAATATATATTTGGGTAAAGACAGTTTATTATGCTTAATAAAGGTGGTGATACCTTGAACCTTTACTTAGTGAGCCGGCTTCTTTGTTCCATGACCAATAGTGGTACTACCTTGAACTATGGTCACTTGCGGACACAAGTTCACCTAACACACATAATAAACCAGGTGTCCATTGAGCTTATAAGCCTGCACTATTGATGGCCATGTGCAAATCTTGATTTTTTTCATGAACGATTTTAGTAGTAGCCCACAGAGCGGCCTCACTCCAATGCTCATATAGGTGAAAATCCGTCAATGATGCTCCTGTAACTTTGACACCCCACTCAATAAAAAGCTACAGATTCTCATTAAGAGCAAACACTCAACCATCAATCATTACAGGATAGATGCATCCACATCATAGGGATGAGTCGAGAAAAATAGTGCATCTCTTAACGACTTCACTATGATTTGTTTTTCCCATTCAAAACCCAAGCCTCAGGATCTCTGATTTTTGGGTTGGGTATCCTAATAGGAAGCTCCATTCAATTTGGGCTTCAATCCCATCCCCCTCGATGTAATCCATACCTTGTCTCTTGCAAGAGATTTTGTTAGCGGATCTGCAATATTTTCACATGATTTCACATAGTCCACATTAACAACTCCATCAGTCATATAGGATCTCACAGTACTGTATTTTCTTCGAATAGGTCTGGATTTTCCATTATAACAACGGTTATTCACTGTATGTATTGCAGCAGTATTGTCACAATGTATTAAAATAGGAGGTACCGGTTTTTCCCATAAAGGGATTTCAAATAAGAGATCTCTGAGCCAACTAGCTTCCTCACATGTAGAGGCTAGAGCAATTAATTCTGCCTCCATCATGAACTTTGCTATTATTTGCTGTTTTTTAGATTTCCAGCACATCGCACCACCTGCTAAAGTAAAGACATATCCTGTAACAGATAAAGAATCACTTGACAAAGTATTCCAATCAGCATCACAATGGCCCTCCAGTACAGCAGAATATCTTTGAAAAAATAAACCATAATTTTTTGTATATCTCAAATATCCCATTAAGTGATCAAAAGCTCTCCAATGACCCATATTTGGTTTACTAGTAAATCTCCCAAGTATGTCCACTGCATATGAAATATCAGGTCTAGTACAATCTGTAAGATAGCGCAAACTACCAGTTATACTAGCATATAAAGTTTGATTAACAACACTTTCATCATGCATAGTAGGCAACAATTTTATACCATTTGACATAGGAGTTAACACTGGTTTTGTACTTGCATAACCAAACTTACTCAAAATTTTATCAATATAGTGAAATTGATCTATGAAAATACCATCATCACACCTTGTAATTTTCATGCCAAGAATAACATTTGCCTCCCCTAAGTCTTTCATGTCAAAATGTTGTTGCAATTTATTTTTTATAAGATCAATCACATGCATAGATGAGCTGAAAATGAGTAAATCATCAACATACAAACACATAATGGCATGACAATTATCAAATGACTTAAAGTAAATACATTTATCACATTCACTAGACTTGAAGCCATTATCTATCATGCAAGAATCAAATTTTTCATGCCATTGTTTAGGAGCTTGTTTTAAACCATAAAGGGACTTTTTAAGTTTACAAACTTTGTGCTCTTGGCCAGTCACAACAAAACCTTCAGGTTGATCCATATAGATTTCTTCTTCTAAATCTCCATTTAGAAAAACAGTTTTGACATCCATTTGATGAATGAAAAGTTTATAAAGAGATGCAACAGCAATCAAAAGTCTAATGGATGTTATTTTGGAAACAGGAGAATAAGTATCAAAGAAATCAAATTCTTTTTTTTGTTTAAAACCTTTAGCAACAAGTCTTGCTTTATATTTATCTATAGAGCCATCCGGTTTAAATTTTTTCCGAAGAACCCATTTACAACCAATTGTTTTAGAACCAGAAGGTAAATCAACTAATTTCCAAGTATTATTTGAAATTAAAGAATCCATTTCCTCATTAATAGCTTTTTTCCAAAAAATAGATTCTTGTGATTCTAAAGCCTTTTTGAAAGAAATTGATTTGTCATTTACATTATAAACAAAAAAGTCAGGACCAAAATCCTTCTCAACTTTAGTTCGTTTGCTTTTTCATAACTCGAATTCCAAATTTTCTTGACTTTCCAAATTGGTAGTAGAAGTACTCAAAACTGGTTCTAAATTGTTTCTTTTTTCAATATCATGTTTTTCTTTTTTCTTGAAAGGAAATTTATCTTCGTGGAAAATGGCATCAACCGACTCAATGATAACATTGTTTTCAAGATCCAAAAAATGATAAGCCTTGGTTTTTTGTGCATAGCCAAGAAAAGCACAAGTTGTTGCTCTAGCTCCTAATTTTGGTCTTTTTGGATCATTTAACCGCACATAAGCCAGGCAACCCCAAACTCTAAAATAATCCAAATTTGGTTTGTAACCTTTCCACAATTCAAAAGGAGTAATATTTATTTTCTTACCTGGAACGCGATTCAAAATATAACAAGCAGTCAAAACAGCTTCTCCCCACAAATTAGAAGGAGCACTAGAACTAACAAGCATGACATTAGTTAAACCAATCAAAATTCTATTTTTGCGCTCGGCAACACCATTAGAAGCAGGAGAATATGGAGGAGTTGTTTCATGAATAATGCCCAAATTTTGAATAAAGATTTCAAAGTTATTGGAACCATATTCCATGCCTCTATCACTCCGAAATCTCTTGATTTTCCTCCCAAATTGATTTTCAATTTCATGTATAAAGACTTGAAATTTTTCAAGAGCATCACTTTTTTGTTTAATCAAATAAACATGTGTATTTTGAAAAATCATCAATAAAAGTGATGAAATATCTATTGCCTCCACGAGTCAAAATTCCTTCAAATTCACATATATTAGTGTGAATTAATTCTAGTAATTTAGTTTTCCTCTCTACACTTTGAAAAGGCTTTCTTGTAATTTTTGTTAGACTACATGATTCACATTTTTCAAAATTAGAAGTGACTTTGGGTATTAAACCAAGAAAGCTCATGTTTTTCACATATTTTTCATTTATGTGACATAAACATGTATGCCAAAAATTAGCAAAAGAAAGCATGTAAACAGAACTAGTAGATGCTTTATTCATTTCAATATTGAGGTTAAACATGCCATCACTAGCATACCCTTTACCCACAAAAATACCATTCTTAGAGAGTACATAGGAATCAGATTCATACAATTGTCTAAAACTAGCCTTACCAAGTAGAAAACCGGAAACCAAGTTTTTTCTCAAGGTTGGAATAAACAAGACTTCCTTGAGAATAAGAGTCTTACCAGAAGTGAAGTTCAATTGAACATCACCTTGTCCCGGAGCCTTAATGATATTGCCATCTCCAAGTCTGATTTCCTTTTCCACTTCAAACTTAGTATAAGTTTTGAACCAAGATCGATCTTTGCAAACATGCCTAGATGCGCTAGAATCAATCCACCACCCTTCTTTGTCACCAACCATATTGATCTCAGTCAACATGGCCACAAACGGCTCATCATCATCTACTATGTTGATTTGTGGCATAGTTGCAGTTTTGCGAAATTTGCATACTTTGGCGAGGTGACCTGGTTTGCCGCAAACAAAGCATTCACGATTTGGATCTTGTCTCATTGGTAATACTTGGTTCCTGCTCCTTGGATTTTGTGTGCCAAAAAATTGCTTCCTGAAAGGCTTTTTCACAAAAGTCTTCTTGGGTTTCAAGTGAGCATTATACTTCAAATTATGACCTCTTGGTACCTTGTCAATGTAGGTAGTAAAATTTACCTTGGCTCCAACATTACCATTATTGAAATTGGCTCCTATGGCATCTTGGTTTCTAGCCTCCTCTTCTACTCGAACACGAGTGATAAGGCTTTCGATTGACATCTCCTTTTGTTTGTGACACATGGCTTTTTGGAATTCCTTCCAAGAGAGCGGTAGTTTGTCGATGACTGCAATCACTAGAAGATCATCTCCAATCTTTACTCCTTCGGATCTCAGTTCGTGAGTAATGAGGCTAAAATCTTTGATTTGTTTCACTACAGATAGGTTGTCCACCATTTGATAGCGGAGCCATCGACTTCCAGCATATAGTTTTGCACCAGCCTCCTCAGTATCATATTTTTTCTGCAAAGCTTTCCAAATCTTTCTGGTACTATTATAAGAATTTTCATAATAGTCATAGAAATCGTCAGAGAGACAATTCAACAAGGCATAACGGCAATCAAATTCATCCCTCTCATATTTTGAAATCCTTTCAAGATGCATTTTTTTCTCATAATCACTCATATCATCGGTAGATATTTTGTGGGGTTTTTTCTCAGAAACCACATAGCCAAAATCAAACATTTTCAAGTAGTATAAAACTTTTCCCTTCCATCTCTTAAAATGTTCGCCATTAAACTTGAAAGGCAAATTGAGTTCATTTGAAAGCTTGATCGGTCTTTCACCACGAGATTGATTCATTTTTTCTTTAAAAATCGAAACGTCCAAAAATTGTTGTTCCTCGTGGTGAAAATCGATACAATAAAATAAAATGAATTAAAGATAACAATCTAAAATAAAAATAATATCACCGATGATACAAAAGATTTTGAGATGAGGCGTGGAGCTGCCCACTTTCTTTTGGATGTTTCGTACCACACCGGTGCAACGGCCTCGGGTCACGCCGCCCTCAGGAGACAACAACCCAACTTTATTGTTGCAGTTCTACTCACACTTGCACTATGGTAGAACAAAGCTCCACTCACACCTTTCTTTACCCAATATTATTATGGACTTAAAGTGAAAACTATCTTTGTGGAGAAAAACTGAATAATAGGAAAGGGGAAGAAGCCAATAGCATATCTAAATCCGAATGAACAGGAGATATATATATAGACTATGAAAGAAAACGTTAGATATAAGTAATTGTAATTTTAGCCGTTGTAAATAAAACGTAGCCGTTAAAGGAAAATTAATTAGCCTAAACGTTTAGCACCAGGTTGACTAGGAGAAAAAGCGAACGTTTAAGTTTTAAAGTCCCAAACGGCTAAAAAATTAATTTATTGAAATAATTCCTAACAATTCATTTTTCTTATTTTTTTTTTGTTAACCTCTTATGTTAGTTTTAAGAAATTTATAATTTTGACCGATCTTTTTAGCTATGGCCTTACGAGGTTTTCATTTACCTTTTTTTTTTTTCTAATTTAAAAATTTACCTTAAAAATTTGATTGTGTTTATGACCTAACTTAATAAACTTAGATTTGTGATTTTTTAAGTTAACTGTTAAGTTTAGATTGTATTTTTCAGCCCATGTTCATTCGGTTTCTCTTATTTACTGATATTTTTCTATTGACCGAGATCAGATCTGTTCATATTCGGCCTCTACCTTTACAGTTGCTAGCATTTATGTGCTATTCATTTTTTCTTTTTTAAACTTTTATTTTATTTTTTTTTTCTATAAACCTATCTTTGCCTTCATTTACATTTGTGTTTTTTTGTTAAAATGTGTTATCTTTTGACATTTGAATGTGTTTATGGTTAGTCAGATATAGCAATTATTTAGTTAACTGTGTAAGTTTGGCTATATCTTTTTCCTTATCTTTATTTAATGGCCAATTAGGTCTAGAGACACTGAGACAGACACCAGATCTGTTCATATCTATCCTCAATCTGTTCAACTCTAGGTTTATGTGTTCTTAATTAGTCAAAGGATGATAGCAGAAACAAATCATGCATCAGACTAAATCTTTTGTTCTCAAAATTGTCTATTTCTATACTACCATATTAGAGTGTTGTATTTTAATTAGATTATGCATTGGTATGTTAACTAGATCTAGCCTTTGATAAATTGAAGAGAACACTAAAATTAAAAAAATCAACAAACTCATATTTTTGGAGGATACCCGGGAAGATGTCTTAAAATAATTCAACCTACGTTATGAATGAAAATATATAACGTAAACTAATAAGATCCCACATTTGTTAATATGAAGTAGAGATGAATTACAATATACTGCATACCAGTTATGATTCTGTTGATGTATACTATTTCTACAACTAAAAAAAAAAAAAGTAAACAGAATTGAGTTAGTATGCCAATTTGATAAAATGATATTCATTTTCTAGATGCTAGGGGAAACCAAAATTGAAGAACAAATCTGACAAATTGCAAAAGGTGGCCAATGTATGGATTATATAGCAAGTGCAACCAAACTATTGAATATAAATTTTATAATTTGTGTGAGATTTATTCCTTAATTTGTGCCCCATTTGTTTCTTAATTTTGGTAGAATTATAAATAGATTATTAGCTTTTTCAACTGTCCGAAAACATATCGTAAGAATTACTGCCATTATTGGCAATTTTACCAAAATAGGTTAATTTTGTGGAAATTGTTCCTTAATCTTGCTCAAATTATAAATGGGCAGTTTGTAATTGCTTACACATTTTCATTTTGATTGCTTCGACAAATTTGGCAACAATTTGAAGTTGAGAGAAATGTAAGGTATAATTTTGAGCTAAATTGATTTTGAATAATTCGCTAGTTTGACGTTTTCATTCATTTACTTCCCTTCATTAAAATATTTAATTTAATTGACTTTTACAAAACCTTCCATATATTATAACTACCGTTTAATTGTCAGCTGTTTCACAAGAATTGCTACTGCTATCATTGGCAATTTGATAATTAGCTTTTTACTAATAATTGATTGAGTAGTAATTGACAATGTAATTAAGTACATTCCATTAATATTGCCTCTAATTTGAATTGTCATTCCTTAATTCCCTGGCAACAAAAAATGGTTATTAAGAACTTAAGGTTGAAGAAAAGTATTTAACAGTGTTAAGAATTCTATTAGTTTTAATGAATACTAATTTTAGCCCCGTTTGACATTAGCGTCAACGATTAACGTTAGAATTTTAAAAAAATTATCCAATGGTAGCTTTTAACTTCAGCATTTTCATCATAACCGTTAAATAAATTATCCAAAACTCTAATGTTTATTATAAAAATTGTTCCCAAATGGGACATTTGTATTTTAAGTTTTCATCTAACAATACACAGTTTTTAAAAAAATACAAAAAACTAAAAACTGGACATGTGGCAATCAGGAAAGATTTCAATTAAGAAAGATTAAAATCTCCCTAGAGATTATCTTGCTTTATATATATATATATATATATATATATATATATATATATATATATATATATATATATATATATATATATAATTAGATTAGATAGATAACGGCATTGCACCACGTTTTTCTAGTTTGAGTTAATTACAATTTGACCCTTGAGATTTAAGTAGTATTACATTTTACCCCTTATTGTTTTAGAAATATACACTTTGCCCACTGTTTTTTTAACACTGTTTAACACCAATTTTTAAAATCTAAATTTAAATTTGTAGCGACGTGTTTTTGGAAGTCGCCACCAATCGGTTTTACCTAGGTCGATTGGACACTTAAAAAATGGTTTGCGAAAGTTCAAAGGGTTCGAAAGTACGGTTATGTTAAAATAATTTTATTCTAGCGCCCAAAATTGGCACCTTAGTTTGATTTAAGTTTTGTTTTGCTTGCTTTTAATTTGATTAATTAATTTTCCAAACCATGAGTTCTAATTGAACTATCCGAATATGGATTCATAAACCTTACTACTTGATTTTTATTTATTTTATGAAAATTTTGATATTTCCAAACCATGGACTCTACTGAGTACCTAGATGAGGAATCTAATGAATTTAATTTTTTTATTTATCATTTAAATATTTTAATTAATTACCGATCCAAACCATAAATCCTATCAAATCACCCTGATTTTTAGGAGTCGCCACCAATCAGTTTACCTAGGTCGATTGGATACCTAAAAAATGGCATGGAGAGATTCTAAGATTGTGAGTCGGTTACGCTAAAATAACCCTATTAAAGCGCCCGGGAATTAGTACCATGAGATTCAGTTTTATCTTTTCCTAACCATTTATTTCTTGATTTAATCTTTGATTTAAAGTGATTTTATTTAATTTTTAATTCCAAATCGGGGATCTTATTAGACCAACCGAATATGGAATAAACAATCTGTCTCGGGATTTTATCAAACCACCGAGAACAGATATCCTGAAAAATAAATGTCAAGTACTAAAAATATAAAAAGAGTTATCTTCATTTGATTTCTTGCTAATGTCTAGATAATGAGGAAAATAAATAAAATCTAAGCAATTAAAGAACTGATTATTATTTATTCTAAGACACATTATGAGATCCTAAAACCAAATTGCATAATCCTAAAATTAGTTAATAAAAATAAAAGATGACTGAGGTAATTTAAGAAAATAAAATAGAATAAACAAAAAACATACTAGGTGAAATTAATGACTAAATTTAATGGGTGCCCAAAACAAACAAACAAAAAAAGAAACAAAGAAAAACAAAAAAAATAAATAAATAAATAAATAAAAGCTTGCTGTCAGTGATTGATCTACAAAACAGAAGAACGTTAGTGACTTTTATGAATGAAATAAAAAGATGAAGGGTTAAGGAGGGGTTTTACCAAAAGTGAATGGTGTTGGGTCGGTTCTGGGTTTGAAAACGGGTCGCGACGGGCTCGTCCTTCGCTTCGGTGGTTGGACGAGGAGCAGCTGGCGGCGGGAGGAGTACCGGTACTGAGGCGACGGCGTCTGGAGCGGCTGGGTAGGCGACGCTGGCAGCGGTGGGCGACGGCGGGACGCGACGCCTCGAGCGAGAGATAACTCCGCGACGAGGGCGGACGCGCCTGGGGCCGGCGATGGCCACGGACGGCGGCTAGCGGCGACGGAAAGGGGGCGATGCTAACGGCAGTGGCGGCTGGAGGCAGGAACGTGGACGGGGAAGGGAAAAGAGGAGACCGGAGGTTGACGGCGGTACAGGGAAAAGGTTTAGGTTTTCTGGGAAGAAGGGAGGAGAGGCAGGGGTTCAAGGCTGCTGTTTTTCCTTTTTTTCGAGACTAGAGCTTAGGGCCTCCAATTTCCTCCCTTTTCTCTTGAAATCTGAGCCATATTTTATACTAGTGTGGGCTTAAAACGTGATTGACACTGCTTTTTAGAGTTTAAAATCTATCCAAATCAAATTTGAAGAAGTTTAGTCCAATTAGAGTGAAATTACTAGTTTCAGTCCAATAAAACTCCCAATCTGCCTATTCTGCCCTAAATTCTGTGCGAATGTCAATTTGACCCAAAACTATCATGAATTGTCAGATTAGCCCAAAACTTTGCAAAAGCCACAGATTTTTCCTGAAATTCCCTAAAATCGCCAGATTTGGCTCAAACTCTCTAAAATTGACAGATTTACCACAAACCTTTGAATTTTGCTCAAAACTTCCTAAAAATCGCCTGTTTTCTCCCAAACTTTTTCTTTTTGCCCAAATTAACCCCATAAGACTTTTAAGACTCCAAATTAGTGCCTAACTAAATTAATTCCTATCTCTACCTTAAATGATCCAAAAAATCAGAAATTACCTAAAAAGACTAAAATGTCCCCATAAAAAATCAAAATGCATCTAAACAAATTTTCCTAATCTAAAACTTAGACAAAAGTCAGTGCCCGGACAAAATTGGGTGTCAACACACCCGCATATGGATATTAAATTTATTTATATTATTTCAAAAAAAATTTAAATAATTATTCAAACCATTGATTCTATTAGATCACCTGGTTATAGATTTCAAAATTTTTTAACAGAAGGTGTAGGAGGCTCAACCTTTCCATAAAAAAAAAATAATAATAGAAAGTGAAAATGTAGGAGGCTTGACCTTCCATTTAATATAAATAAAAATTCAAGAATAATAATAAAAGTAAAAGGTTGGTGACTCAAAATTCCAAATAAAAAATAAATAAATAAAATATGGGAGGCTTGGCCATCCACATAACATAAATAATAAAAATAAAATAAAATGTAAAAGTAATAGAAAATAAATAAGGTGGGAGGTTTGGCCATCTACATAACAGAAATAATAAAAATAAAATAAAATAAAAAAATAATAGAAAATAAATAAGGTGGGAGGCTTGGCTATCCACATAACATAAATAAAAATAGGAGGTTTAACCTTCTATTTAACAACAATAGAAAAAAAAAATTAATAAAAGAAATGCTGTCAGTGATGAATCTGCAAAAACTAAGAAAGTTAGCGACTCAAACAAACAAAATAAAATGAACGAAGGACTAAATGAGGGTTATACCACAATGAGAGCCAGGCGAGTTTGGGGCGGGTCGGATCACGGGTTTCTGCCGGATCCTTTTCGATTCTCCGTCCTCCGGCTATGTCGCAGCAAACGGCAATCGGGGCTTGGATGAGGCGGCGGCGACGACCTCAGGGGCAGGGGAACGGAGGCCGGAAAACGTCGGAGGCTTGGGGAGTGGAGAGAAGTCGCGGCGGGCTCCCTTCAGCTTGGCACGAACCGCTTCGGGAGACGGCTGGGGCGGCTGCGAGGCTGGCGGCGACGCGGAGGGGGGACAGCTGTCCAGGGTCGGCAGCGTCGGCTGGCGGTGGCTGGAACGTCGGCGTGTGGCTGGAGGCTGGAGACTCGGCAGCAGCTGGGGGAAGGGTAGAATTTCTGGGGATGAAGGAGGAGAGATCAGGGACTGAAGGCCATAGTTTCCTCTTTTTCAGCTAGGAGCTAGGATTTGCAAATTTCATCTCCTCTTTTCTCTCAATTGTTGATCCCATATTTATAATTGGTGCCTCATGCGTGATTAATGGGTTCACAAAGTAAAAAACGAAGCAAATATTGAATTTGGAGTGATTTGATCAAAATTCTAATCTAGGTCTAAAAGAATTCTTGACCTGCTGATTCAGGCTCAGACTTCATGCGAATTCTCAATTTCATCCATTATTTCTCTAATCTTTCAATCGAGCCCGAGACTTTATTTATCAAATTAGCCCAAAACTCTGCAAAAATAGCCAGATTTCCCTAAAATTTTAGGATTTTGTCAGATTTACCCTAAACTTTTCAATTTTGACAGATTAACCTCAGACTTTCAAATTTTGCTCAAAGCCTTTTAAGAATCCCCAGTTACTTCCCAAACTTTCCTTTATGCCTAAATTGACCTTACGAAACTCTTTGGAATCCAAATTAGTGCCTAAACTAAATTAATTCCTATTTTTACCCTAAATAAACATTTTATACTCCTGAAATCAGTATCAGATAAAAAGACCAAATTGCCCCCTAAAATAAAATGTACCATAAAATGTTTTCCCTTACTTAAAACTAAACAAAAAGTTAGTACCTGGACAAAATTAGGTGTCAAAAAAATTGTACAGTAATAATCTTTCAGTAATTTCAGTCTGTATAATACCTTTTTTAAATTTAATGGATATTTTAAATTATTAGTTTTTTTCCCATTCTATAACTATAAAACAATATTTTTAAGCAGGTAAAGTACCTGGTAGAGGTAAAATGTGTATTTTTTAAATAAGATTGGGCAAATTGTTTTATCACTTAAATCTCAACAGACAAATTGTAACTAATGCTTTTCTTTTTGCCGACTAGACCTATATGAAAGACAAATAAAAAAGGGTACTAGAACAAAACTAGGAGATGCACCAGGAATTTGGAACTATACACCTGCAACTTGCGTCTCCATTATTTCCTCCTCTGTAAACGACCACAATTTTTCATCACCTAATCCAAAATTTAGTTCAAAATTCATGTCTTTTTAGATGCTCAGATTATGGGTGATCACTATTCGGGTCAAACTGAAAAAATCGAAAAACTGAAAAATTTTAAAAATTCAGTTCGGTTATTTCGGTATTTAGGTGGAAACCGAATAGAGGCAATTTCGGTTTCGGTTCGGTTTCGGTTTTATAAGTCGGTTATTTCGGTTACCGAAATAACCAAATTAAATAATTTGGGCTTTAGCCCATTTTTCGTTTCCTATTTGATGTTGGGCCATAATACCTTACCCAGGCCAGCTACCTCTACGGCCTTACCCGGTTACTCATCCTCTTTGGGCCTTTGGCCGTTTACCCCTTCGAATGTCATTGATCGTCGATCACGGGATTCACTCACCACCAGGCACCAGCCCTTCTGCAGTTCTGCCCTTGGCCTTTGCGAGTTAAGCTTGAGCCGCAGCGCTCATCTGATTCTGATCGTCTCGCCGTCGACTCTCGGACTCTCGGTCGCACGTAGCTCGCTCGTCTCCACTCTCCCACTCCACGCCGGCAATCAGTCAATCACTGAATCGGTGATTCCCTTCCCTTCCCCTTGCGTTACCGACTACCGCCGCTGCTTACTCGCCCCAGGGCCCAGGTAGCTCCCAGCCCCCGCTCGTCGGTGTCGGCCTCAGCTCTGCTGCTTTGCTCGTCCGGCTGTCCCAGTCCTCACGGCGTCAGGTAAAATTTTAGCTTGGATTTTTTATTTTTATTTTATTTTCATTTTTTTGTGAGTTCGGTTAATATTTGCACATTGAGTATCATCAATTGTCAATGTTTAGAACTTGGTTGTGTAAGTTTTCTCTCTCAGAACTTTTAAAGTAAGTATTACCTCATTACTAAACTTGTTTTTTTTTTTTCAATTCATAACTCTAAATAATCAATATTCCTATCATCAGGTCCACAAATTATGTGGACAAATTTTTTGAGGTCAGATGCCATGTAATATTAGGTTGCTAATATACTTGTTGCTTACTGGAGATATGTTGATTACTGTATATTCTTGCTTATGCCATTGTCATGTACATACAGGCTATTGATGTTAAAATACAAAATGGATATGATCTTAAAAATCAGAAGTAGAACGTACATTATTCTCATGGGGAATTCGTTTCAAATTTTCAAATAATCGGTCGGATCTGTGCATGCTATGCCAATGATGCCATGGCTTGGCAATTGAGTGCCTTTTTTCTTTTTTAGGTAATGATTGGCGACAGTTTGCACAAGTTTTAGTGGGGGATCACTTATTAGTCATTCCCCTCCAGTCCACAGTTTTGTTTTGAAAAAATAAAAGAAGAAAAAAAATTGGGATGGAAAAAGAAAGAAAATGATATTTATAGTCTGATGTTAAGCTCGTGCTATATTTTTGGTTTCCTAGTCTTCACGCTCTGGTAGATTTCAACAGGAATTGCTGAAGTTGTCTCTGATGTATATCATCATAGTGTTGATTAAATGCTAACTTAAATTTTGTTGCTTTACTGGGTATCTCTAAATTGATTCTGCAATGTCTCACTTCTGGGAAAGAGGTATACTAAGTGATAATCTCAAAGAAATGTTTAAAAGCAAGTACAGACTTTATCATAGTTTAACAAGATTAGATGTCGACAAATGAAACAATTTCTAAGTGTCGCTCCCTACTTTCATATTCTTCATCCTGGAAAAAACAAAGATAGCTGCTATCTTGAGCCACTTACGTTTTTCATTATTTTTTTTCTTGATCTGGAAGTGTTAAGACATATCGAGAGTGATTGGGTGAGTGACTCTCCAGCCAAAAGGAAAAAAAAAGAGTTGGGTGAGTGACTCTCTGGTTGGTTGTACTTAAGTTATTGGTGGGTGTTAAGGGTAAATTAGGGGCAATGATAGGAAAAGTTGATCAAATTCACTGTTATTTGTTGCCTTTGTTTATGTAGTTAAATACCTAATTTGTACTCAAATTAGCAGAAAAAAGTTATTCTTGTTATAGTTCTACAACTCTCATCACTCTATCATTTCTGCTCCATTTCTTATATTTTATGATAAGAATATTTTAAGTGAGTGACTATTTCTTTTCTTTTGTTTCTCAGAATAGAATAGAAGGGACAGTTGAAAGGATGGATCAGGGAAATAATGACGAAGCTTATGATATTGAGATTGATGTTAGGCTCGTGATAAGAACATGAGCTTAGAAATTGTAATTGTAGGAACAGGAAGGCAACTGATACATTAATGAGAAAATGAAAAGATTTCATGCCTAATTGCTTATGTTTAATTGAATTAGGCAATGGCACTGTTGTTTATCTTTGCTATTTATTCTTTCTCACTCACAAATGTCAAAACTGAGTTAAGCAGCAGCCACAAGTTGAGTATAGTCACCAACTTGTTTGTGACGAGAAAGTTTTCAGGATTGCCTATTTGCCTTATCTTCTTCTTAATTAGTTTTCCTGATCAGTTTTTCTAAGTTTATTCAATGATTAAATATATATATTTAGGTTTCTGGGAGTAGGACTAAGCTGGAAATGGGTATGGCAGGCTCAAGGAGAAAAGAGGGTTCCTTAGGCTCATCATCATCAATTCACCATCATCAGGTGTGACTCCAGCATTTAGTAGCAACTGGTTTCAGACTTTTAGTTTCTTGGCTGGCTCACTTTGAACATTGACTTCCAGCCAATGATTAGTTGTTATATGTTAGCAGTGTTATATTAGAAATCGGATGTTTACTGTTAAGTACTATGTATTTGTTGTCTAGTTGTCTACTTGAATTTAGGATTTTATCAGTTGCACAGCAAAATGTTCCCTGACTTGAATTTAGGAATCAAGATTTTATCAGTACTATGTATTTGTTGTCTAGTTGTCTACTTGGAACGTTTTTTTTCCAAATTGTATCCATGTTGCATGAACAGCAGGTTTTTTCGGTTAATTCGGTTGGAACCGAACCGAACTGAATTATTTCGATTCGGTTTCCCCATCAATTTGGTTATTTCGGTTTGTTACTATCTAAAACCAAAACCGAATAAAACCGATTATTTTGGTTTCGGTTTAAACCGAAATAACCGAATGCTCACCCCTAGCTCAGATTTCCATTTTATGTGTATAATTTTCAAAGTAATCTTCAGCCAATCGCTACAGAACCAGTTATTTATTTTTCTTTTCCTTCTTACTTAACTAGTACAAAAAAATTTTTGGCGAAAACTGCCGAACAAGTTTCTTGTTGCGGCTTGAAGAAGTTGACCCAAGGTTTTTATTTTTCTTTTACATAAGAGATGCAATGTAAACTTAACTGTAAATTATTAAAACTTAATACCATTGAACTAAAAATGCTAACAGGATAATAGAATTTTCCAAATAAAACTGATGGGAAAATTTTTTATCCATTGCCGATGGATAAACTAAAAATGATAACAAGATAATAGAAGTTTCCAAATAAAAATGATGGATTTGGAAAAAATTTTATCCATCGCCAATAAATAGGGTATTTACTCATTATATTATTGCACAAGTTGGAGATTCCAAATACTTCATGATAAAGGGTAACTCTTAGATGAGGGATAACAGTGGGTAGGATAAGAAATAGGGTTAGGGTTGGAGAAAGTGAAAAATATTAATTAACAAAATTTATTGTATATTTAATCCTCTATTCTCTAATTAGTTTATATATCTGGCATCGACGCAAGATTCAAAATTGTATAAACACTACAAGGGAAAAGCCATTTAGCGACGGTTAGCCTTCGCTAAACATAAATTAGCGATGGCAAAACGTCACTAAAAGGTTCGTTGTTTATTCACTTGCCGCTAATTTTTAGCGACGACTAGCGTCACTAATTAGCGACAGCTAAATGTCGCTAAAAAGACCGTCACAAATTTTTCGGCATTGGTTTCTGCTGGCACGTTAGCGACATTTTGCCGTCGCTAGTTAGTGACACGTAGCCGTCGCTAGTTTAGTGACGCATAGCCGTCGCTAGTTAGTGTAGTTAGTGACGCATTACCGTCACTAGTTAGTGACATGTAGTCGTCGCTAGTTTAGTAACGCATAGCCATCGCTAGTTAGTGTTGTTAATGACGCATTACCATCGTTAGTTAGTGACGAGTGGCCGTCGCTAGTTAGCGATATTTTGCCGTCGCTAGTTTAGTGACGCATAGCCGTCGCTAGTTAGTGTAGTTAGTGACGCATTACCGTCGCTAGTTAGTGACATGTAGTCGTCGCTAGTTTAGTGATGCATAGTCATCGCTAGTTTAATGACGCATAGCTGTCGCTAGTTAGTGACGCATAGCCGTTGCTAGTTAGTGTAGTTAGTGACGCATTACCATCATTAGTTAGTGACGAGTGGCCGTCACTAGTTAGTGACGTATAGCCATCGCTAGTTAGTGACGCATAATCGTTGCTAGTTAGTGACGTGTAGCCATCGCTAGTTAGTGACGCATATCTGTTGCTAAAATGACCGCTAAAACTTTCATCCCTGTAGCAGCCGCTAATTCCATCATATGCATCCCTACGAATTTAGGTATGTCATGGTCAACTATTTAATCAGCAAACCTCAACTATACATGTCCATTCAATACAACCCAAACAAAAAAGTAGTTCCTAGTAATCCAAAGTTATGTTATACACTTCCAAAAATCATAAACATAACACTTGATATTTAGAATGCATACAGTGTCACAATGTATTTTGTCGTACGTACAATCTTAATAATTATAGTCAAACAAGTTCATGGGATATAATACTACTATAATGACAACCAGTTTTATAACGATCAGTACCTAACCATCAGACTGTGGTGCAGCTGGTGGAGTCTTCCCAATTGTTTGCCATAATGAAGCCATCTGATCCTGGTGTCTGTGCTCCATCTGTGCTAACTGATCCTGATATTGACTCTCCATCTGTGCAGTATGCCTATCCATGTCCTCTTGTACCTGTGACTGCAACTGGCTTATTATCTGCAAGACTCTCTCCTTTACCCGACGGTCAACCTCATTCTGGAATTGGGATGTTTGAGTGAATAAGATTGGTGCACTAGACCCATCCTCGTAGTATGAACGACGACGACGACCAAGTACCAAATGACTCTCTGAACCCATTCCTGGGATACACCCCTTATTTTTCCCAACAGCAATCTTTGCAAAGAGCAATGCCTCATCAAACTCAGCTTTACCGTCTGAACACTGTGTTATTTTCTCTACCTCTGCAAGATATTAAGCCTGTATAATGCTCCATGTTAATCAAGTAACCAACAGTAGTATATGGTTAAGAATTTTTTAAGCACCATCTACTAGGTCGTTCATACTTACCTCAAAATTTTCCATCTTCTTATTCACCTTCTTTCCATCTTTCTTTGTGTAGCGCTTGTTCCATGGTTTGAAGAAGCTGGGATCCCTTTTTTCCGGATCTACCTCCTTCTGCAAGGTAATAAGCAGGCATAATTTGTTAGTTACATACTTATTGTGAAAAATCATAATTAACTCTAAATTTTTTTTCTTACCATTTTCAGCTTATATCCTAAAACTGAGACTCTACCTCCAGCATAATTTGTCATTTCTTCACCAGATGCACATCTAATCTGGCTCATCCTAGATGACATATCCTTGAAATCAGGTGAATCCCACCAAGCTTCAAGTGCCTCTAATGTCTCTGTCGTCATCCAGTTCGCTTTTTCTTTTCGATTTGTCAGATCTTTCTTTCGTTTTATTTTTTCATATGCTTGCATCAAGCTTCTCTTTCCCAATTTGCAGAAAATGGCAAATATGCGATTATGATCAACTGGATTCCACGAACATTTTGTCTGAAAATGTTCAACAAAGTCAATTAAAGTTTTATGTTATATAATAATTTCAATAATTTTTAATCAATTTTGAACCTGGAAGACGCTAAACCATTGGTCAACAGCACCGGGTTTGGCAGCTTCCTCCCATGACCTATATGGTCCATGAAAATGCCCATTGATGCAATGAGCAATGTGGTCCTGCGCAGCGTATGGAACGAAGCTACACAATGAAAACATATATCAATATTGTCAATAAGCAGTGCATAAAGAAACAAATAAGTTAATAAAAGGAGGTTTAATAATTGCCATTACCATGTTTCAGAATAAGGTGATATATGAATACGTCGGAAGACCATGGCCACAGATACGTCGAGGCTCAAAGATTGCATGCCACCATCCAAGGAGTCTGGTTGATCAGAGGACTTGTGGGAGTGACCTCGAGGCAATCTGCTCTCAGTTGGCGTACCACCACGCCGACTTGAGTGCGATGATCTTGAGCCTCCACGCTCCAATGAGACACCCGTCTTTGGTACAATCGTATCGGCGGGAGGTGATGGTCCATGTATATGTCGAGTAATATCGACAATCGTATGCCTCGATGGTGGCTTCCCTCCACTACTGCTCGTTGCTCTAAGGCTAATAGCATTTGCAAAGTCTTTCACCAGTCTCTTTTTTTGTAGTCCCCACCTCTTATACTGGTTTGGTGGGGTACCCCCACCGTCTTCTTTTTCAGCCATTTGCACAATACTGAAACAAACATTACAAGAAGAAAAATTGTCGGTATATTAAGAATTGTTCTGCTACATACTGGTTCTTCACATCGTGTCTATTATAACAAACTTATCTTGAATACATAAATTAAAAACATTACAACATGCAATCTAGTTTGAACTACAATGTTAAACATCATCAGTATCATGTTCGTCATCTTCGGTTTCTGACTCATCGAGTTCAACATCACTTTCTTCATCGTCCTCCGTGCTTTTTGTGTCTTCATCCTCCGTCTGATCTTCTCCCATCACAGCATTAGTGTGACCCAGCTCCTCATCAATAGTCTCATCCACATTTATATCACCTAGATTGGCAATTGACTCATCATGAATCACTTGTGCAACCTGCTTCCCAACTGCATCTTGAAAAGCATCAGTATCTTCTGTTATTTCATAATTTACAATACGTCTTCACTTTATCTTAAGCACTGCCCACCAACCAACCTTCTCTTTTGACTTACTTGGGTAAGGGGTGTAATACACTTGATTCGCTTGTGATGCAAGGATAAATGGATCATACTTCGGGTACCTCCGGTTGCACAGTACTTCAACAAGTTTATACTATTTATGAATGCGAGTCCCACATTCCGGTGTCGTGTCAAACCAGTCACACCTAAATAAGACAACATTCTTATGAGGCATGCCCGGGTACTCTAGTTGAATGATTTCTTGAACTATTCCATAGAAATTAGTCTCAACATTATTGGTTGATCTAATGCATTTTATGCACACGCCACTGTTATATGTTGATTTCCTTTCACCCCATGCAACAGTCCAGAACTTGTATCCATTTACGAAAAATACAGGCCAGCATTCCACTCGACATGAAGGGCCATAGGCTACATCCCATAGCATTTGACTTACTTCGCCATTAGCCTTGATACTAACCTACAGGAAGTAAAATAATGTTGTGAGAGTCATGATGCTACTTTATAGTGATATCAGAGTAACAAGACTTACATAATTTTGTAGCCATGTTGGGAAATCTTTCTCAATTCTCTCATCAACTTCTAAGTCAGATATGTTTGGTGCCATCAGATGCAAGAACTGGACAAACTTTCTGTTCTCAACTCACAAGGTGACGTGGTAGACATTAGTTTTTTGGTAAACAAATAAAGATAACTTATCAAAATTATATGCATTTACTATGTACGTGATATATGGTTTTATCTCATCACAGTTGAGAAGGATATACAATGTCACAGCTTGCAACTCTATATCATTCAAGTACCGATACTTTGACAGTCCATATGGACGTCCAGGATATGTGAATATTTTCCGCAATGTTGCATCTTGTGGAATTGGGCCACCATCATCATTCCTTGGGACCCTAGTACCCATTCGGGGAATATGGGACTTAAAATAGTAAGAGCAAAAAGTTGATGTCTCCTCGATCAAGTAGGCATTGCATATCGACCCTTCAACACGGGCCTTATTCGATACTTTATGCTTAAGATTCCCTAAACACCTGCTTATTACAAAGCATGTTATTGCTTATAGAAACTGAACCAATATTGATGTAATTAAATTAAAGTGTACCGTTCAAATGGATATATCCAACGATACTGAACAGGTCCACCAATTAATGCTTCATATGCCAAGTGGACAAGTAAATGTTCCATACAGTTGAAGAGCCGGTGGAAAAATCCTCTCTAACTTGCATAGTATAATTGGGATACTACTTTGAAGTGCCTGAAGATCATCAACATATAATTCAGGCAAGCAAAAATCCCGGAAGAATTGGCTCAATTCAGTTAATGGTTTCCATATGTTCTCTGGGAGTGCCTGAAACACTAGAGGAACTAAGCGTTGCATAAATACATGACAATCATGACTTTTCATGCCAAACATTCTTGTGGAGCTATTGTCGATACACCTGCTGAAGTTTGACGCTTACCCATCTGGAAGTTTGAGGGACTGTACCCACATTAACACATCAGACCTTTGCGATGCGGTCAGTGTGAATGTCGCCTTAGGTTTGAATACACGCCCACCTTCTAAGTCTATCACATTCAATTCGGGACGCTTACATAGTATCTGCATATCTCTACGTGCCTTGACATTGTCTTTTATTTTATTCTTCATATCCATGACAGTATTAAATATATTGTCAAAGACATTCTTTTCAATATGCATGATATCAAGGTTGTGTCGGAGGAGGTTGGTTCTCCAATAAGGTAATTTCCAAAAGATGCTACGCTTTGTCCAATTGTGTGTTTCCCCGTAACCTGGCATCTTGCATATGTTACCAGTTTCAATGACTGATGGCAACTGATACACACGAGACCAAATTTCTTCCCTTGTTACGCGCTCGGGAGGGTCGGACTTCTCCAGTTTTCCCTTTCTAAAAGAAACTTTATTTCTTCTATATGGGTGTTCAATATCCAAGAACTAACGATGGCAGTCAAAAAATGATGTTTTACGGCCGTGCTACAGTGTAAATGCCTTTGACTTTTCCATGCATATGGGACAAGAAAGTCTCCCATGCGTCATCCACCCGGATAACTTGCCATAGGCTGGGAAGTCACTAATGGTTTACATCAGTGCCACTCGAAGGTGAAAGTTTTGCTTAAGTGACACGTCCCATGTTTCAACTTCGTCATCCCATAAAAGATTTAACTCTTCTATTAACGGTTGTAGATAAACATCTATTTTCTACCTTGAACTACGTGGTCCTGGTATCATGGAGGTTAGGAACATATATGGACACTTCATACACATCCATGGTGGAAGGTTATATGGAGTGACTATCATAGGCCAGCAAGAGTACTGTCTACCAGAGGATCCAAAAGGATTGAACCCATCAGAAGACAGTCCAAGTCGAACATTTCGAGGTTCTGCTGTAAACCAAGGGTATGTCCTATCAAAATGCCTTCATGCTTCAGCATCAAAAGGATGTTTGAGTACATTTTTGGAAAGGGCATGTACCTTATGCCATCGCATGTGCTCTGCTGTAGTAGGTGATGCATATAGTCGTTGAAGTCTAGGTATTAGTGGGAGGTGATGCATGGTCTTCAATGCTCGATCTTTCCCCACGTTTTCATTTCTTGGCTTATAATGTGGAGTATGACAGAATTTGCAACTACTGGCATCTTGGTCAACTTTCCAATACAGCATGCAATCATTTACACAAACATTAATTTTTATATGAGAAAGTCCCAAACGGGATACCAACTTCTTCATTTCGTACCATGTACTCGGCATCTTGCTCTTTCCTAGAAGTATGAGTGGTTTTATGTATGCTTTGGTTCAGTATCTATAGGAATTTTGGTACTTCCGTATCTGCTGTTTATTTCATATTTTCTGCTTTCCTGGTTCTGTCAATCTATTATTTGCATAGTTTGAATCTAGTCAATTAAAGTTGATACATCCAACATGTTCCTTTCATGAATGATAGGTAACTGCAGTGAGCATGCAGAATGTTTTAATTGGTGAAGATCTCAATGGCTGTGCCTTTGTTTGTGGATTATTGAGCTTGTTGGACAAGTTGTCTTGTGAGCTTGCCTTGTATATTCTTCAATCATATCAAAGTAAGTTGCCACAAAAATAATATATATTATATCATTGGAAGTTGTCTTTTTGATTTGATCACATGACACTTAACCTTAGTTATCTCATTCTCGCTTTGTCCTACTCATTAGTATGAGGAAAAAAAAATTTCTAGAGACAGGGTACACTTAGAACTCATTATTTAGCAAAGAGTAGAGCTGTTTGAGAACTTTAAACAGCTAGCTTCGTCCCAGGTTGTTAGGACTAAAAACTATTAAAAGAGTAAAACATTTTGCTTAGCAGTTTGCCGCCTAGGTTGTTAGTACTTGGCCACTTTTTAGTTATATGATCATTAATTAGATCTTTGGGATTCACTTACTAGGGATTCAATGAATAGCATGCAAGGGAAACAAGTAAAAATACAAGATAGAAGCACATTCATCATTGTGTTTCACATTTAAGTACTTTTGATTTTTCCTTATCTGTTAATTGGTGAGTTTGATTTGTTACCAATGCAGGCATATCACCAAGTTTGCAAGAGAAAAGTTAAAAAAATTACTGCTTCTCAGTTCCAAGATACGGTTTAGGTTTGGTTCCGGCATTCTGTTCACTGCTTGGGGTGGTTATTACTTACACCATGAAACTACATACTCCATCTCCCAAAGCTTTGATGGAACGCTGCTGGCATGATATCTGGAGACTGCAGGGATGCTGCTAACTTCACAGATTACTACGATATGACAACTTTAGGGTATTCAGTGGAAGGAATCAGCATGTTATGCAAATTCTTCTCATGTACAGATAGGCGATCAACCTGGAATCCGGCTGCCAAACTCAGCCAATTTATTCACACATTTTTGTTTTTTTAGAATTTATCGTTGTTGTAAGCTCCAGGAAAATGGATCTCAAGAATCATTATGATAATGGAACATGACTGGAAAGTTTGGTTCAATTCCGAATTGTTGAGGGCAGTGAACTCACAAGAAACCCAACATTTTGGCTTATGTGACTTGCAGATTTATTTATGCTTAAAAGTTTAGGAAGACGAGATCTAAACTGAAGTATATGAATGGAGACTTGTAATTTATGGCCTAATTTAGACTTTGTTGATGCATGCAACTGATCTTATTTACAGTAGCTGAAGACCTGTACAATGACAGGTTGTTGGGCTACTTTGACTCAAGTTTGACTTTGATTTTGGAATGGAGTTATGGTTTGATATTTTGAAAGAAAGTTTATGAACATATTGAGGAGTTATCTGCAAGTTTTAAGACCATTTAAAGAAATGGACCTTAAAATCTGGAGTCCAAGTGCAAGCTTCTAACTGTTTGAACCTAAAATTTAAAGTGGAGATTAAAATGACCATTTCAAGTGCAAGCTTCTAACTCTTTCAAGTGGAGCTTAAAATGACTCAAGTGGGGCTATCTACTAAAATTCTTAGATTCAAATGAGTTTCATAATAAGAATAAATCATGGCTACAAGACCATATTGAGACAATGAGTGCGGAAATGAAAGGAGGACATCGAAATCCAAAAGAAGTGAATGAGTTGAAATCTTGAATGACAGATTTGTTAAACAGAAATTTGGAGACCATATGTAGGGCTTTTGAAGTTGATATACATGACTGATGTCTATGTTATGTTATATTATACATAGAATATGTTGGAAGCAAGAATTTGACTTCTAAATTGAGGTCTAAATTGCTGCAAGAATTTATGAAGTTGTCCATGGAAATTTGAAGAAAGAGGAATAAATCTGGATGCAATTTGGTGACTGCCAGGAAGGAAAGTCAGCATGTGAGCTTAATTGAGCAAGTTTGACCCAACTATTGACTTTGAGCTTAGAAAGGATTTTGAACCTGATTTTTTGGAAGTATGCTGTAATTGTAAATTAGAACTTGTTGAGCACTTTTTGTGTGGAAAATATGATAGTTTGATGATATTGTTCAACTGAAATCAAAATTGGTTATTTTAAGCTTTTTTTCAAGGAGTGTAAGGATCATATCATGATATGGGCTACCTAGATGAGATCTCTGCTACTGAATAAGTTCCATATGAGTACATATATAGATATAGAAACTTTGGTTTAGGTTGGAGTACTAGAACTTAAAATGAACGCTTCAATTAGAGGCTAAGGCTATTGAAAACTGCAAAAAAAAAAAAAAAAGGGAATACTTCAAACTTTTGGATGCAGGTTTCGCAAATGGCACATTGCAACTGATACAAGTCATAAATGACATGCCAATACTCTAGGGGACCTCAATCCCTAGAAGTTTAAGAAGGAGTATTGTATGTAGATTATGAAGAGAATTATAGTAAAAATTGTGTTACGGCTAAGGTTTGACCAAGTCTTTGGCTTTGAGTTAGGCGTATCAAACAAAGCTGGAAATTTGCATTAAAAACCAAGCCAATAATTAAAACTTGTTGGGATAAGGAACTTGGAAATGAGAGAGCATGATGAGCTATTAACTATGATATATATGTGAAGAACAGTGAATGGTATACAAACAGAAATTAAACAAATATGCAGCCAGCCATGGAAACATATAGAAGTAAATCAAGAGGGTTCATTATATGAGAATCTCAACCAACCAAACAAATGAGAAAAACTCTAAATGACTTATACATCAACCCCAAATGTACAAGTCCCACCTAAACTGATGTACAAGGAAAGAAGATCATGATAGGTTTCTAAGGCCAAGGGCTATATTCAAAGAAATTCTATGACAACGGGCAGAATTGCTAATAGATCAATTTATTGTCAAGGAAATTATGCCTTTAAGGGCTGAATTATAGTTGTTGTTTAACCAAGGGACTAAATTGTAAAAATGAGGAAAAGTGTACTAAATTATTTAGTAGGTTTATTGACAAGACTAAAAGTATGTACAAAGTCTCCATTCACAAAGACCTGGAGCTCTATGTGTCCACCTCAAAAAACTGAAACTTAATAAGGGCTAAAATGAAAACCTGAGTTTAGGCCATTTTGTTTGTAGTGCAAGCAAGCGAATCAGGGAAACAAAGCATGAGCTATCTCAAGCAGAACATGTTTACCAATCTTTTTGGACACCTCCTTCTGAATTCAGCTTCAGCCCAATATTTTCAACAAACTGATTGAGGCTCTTGATATCTCTCAACTGAGATTCTAGCCAAACTTCCTGAAATTGTACTCGGTTTAGGCCGTCAACCATTCACAAGAGTCCATGCAGCATACTCACTTTCCCTGCATTCAAGAGAGGGGTCCAAACATAAATAAATAAATTGAAGTTGTGATTATAATTGTATATTAATGTGTCCAGGTGATATCATCAGAACAATACAAAATTCATAATCCTAAGTTCCTAAGTTCCTTTTAGTTAGGAAGCAAAGTATTTTAATACCTTGGCAATTGTTGGAATTAAGAGTAAGAGGGTTATCCCATGTTAAGGATCCCACACAACTGGCAGTAGCGGCATGTTTATTCCCAGCGAGGCAAACTGTTCTGTACTTTTGGATGACCTCCTGAACGAGCAAATGATGAATTTGAAAAAGACTGAGAAGACATAGCAACAGATATTCGAACAAAAAGAAAATCACAACAGACTGTACAAATCAGAAAGAATGTACAGCAGACACTATATGCATATCAATTGGCAATTTGTGCAAGAACATATCTTTTCACCTTTTTTTCTGAAACCCTTTATTCACATTCAAGCTAAATGCATTACGTTGGCACCCATTCAACTCAATAATGCCAATTGTCTATAATACCAATCAATGGTAGATGTAAGGTATAGATGGTTTTCGTAGAATTTATTTGACAGAAAGATTAAACGTAACACAATTTCTTGTTGTTTCTTTCGCTAAAAAATTTGTGTTTAATAATTCCTGTCTCTTTTATTTCACCTTTACCATGAAATGATCATCACAGCTAAGAAATAAACTGACTGTTTATCCCAAAGAACAAAGAAGAACTCATAACTAAAAGAATATGAAAACCAATTCTAAAAGAATCAATTCAGCAAGTTGAGCCAAAAGAACATTAAACTATTGCAGCAAAAATTAGTCAACAGCAAATGCTGAAAGAATAAATAACTACCAATAAATAAAAAACAGACAGCTAATAACAAGCCCAGCTTTAACTTTACCCCAATATAGTATCATCTCACTTACAAAAGTAATACTCTTGGTCAAAAATCATGAATTTGAAAAAGTAGCTAGCCAGTTGAGTTTCTTCAAAAACTTGAAAACGATATAAGCTAACATATACGTTAACGTCAAGGGCGTACTTTTCCAGCCATAACTTACAGTCGGCAGCCTTTTAATAATAGGCCTTATATTGTCCTTATATTTCCTTAAAGACCTGGAGAGCCCTAGATTTAGACATCTTAGGTTGGTTCAAACCTAAAACACGTTAATGCCATGATGTTTCTTTTCTATTCTTTTCCTTTTATTTTTTGTTTCGATAGTAATAGGAATAGAATTTTATATACGACCTGTTTGTATTTAAACTTTATCTGATCAAAGTTTGTATTAGAAATTTTCACATTTGTACAATTCTTTTTAGTTGAAGCATTTCTCATTTAAATTGCATATTGGACTAGAGTCACAAACATACATTGTTTATATATACTGAAATATTTATCAAATGTATAACGCAGCAATATATTCTTAAAACGCTTTAACTTTAGAGGTGATAGAAAAAATCATATGCATGACCAGATTGGGGACTCCCGAATACAAACAAATGAATAAGCTAGTAGGTCTAACAAGATGCCTTTCATTACTATGGTCCTTTCACACCCTACAATTGCACAGGTGAGAAACAAAGATAAAATGTCAAGTCATGGAGTGAAGCCAGCAAATGTCAAAACGTAAACTATGAGAAAACAATTGGCAGTATCACAGAGGACAAACAGAGGAGAAACAAAAAATAAGAAGCGTCGGAAATGACATCCATATAAACTAAAACCAATGGCTTCAAATCCATATGGAAATTAACAATGTCAGAAATGAACAACATCAGACTTACTACTGTAGCCAAGTTCAAATCGTGAAGCAAGAATGGATGAATCGCCAGTCGTCGCTCCTACTGCGGTGATTACAGCGTCAACAACAACAAGGCTATGTCCGAAACTACCATAGAAGAAAAAGAAAATCAAAATGCAACGTAAATGAAACCCTAAAAAGAACTAATGATTTGAGCCCAAAATTCTATTTCAAGTGAAACTGAGAGATATTTACCTGAAATAGAAATGATTTGAACTATGATTCCAAGTTTCAACATAATCGTGCCGGGTGGAGAGGACTGATCGTAGATTGGGAAGCAGAGAAGGGATTTCTATCACCGTATTTCGAAGTATGGACAGTGCGTCTCGCGTAAGTGAGAAAGGCTGAGGAAGGTGAGCTGGGGAAATTTAATTTGCAGTAGCGACACTGTACCCTCGCAACAAATAGCGACGGGAAAAATGTTGCTTAATACTAGCGACGTGTGGCCTTCGCTATATCATTGTAATAAATTTAGGCTAAATTAGATCCCAATATATTATAAAATGGCTAAGCCTCTTGTGCCAATAAATGTATTCAAATTAATTTAATTTTAATTAACATGATTTGTTGTTAAATTACCTAAAATTTCGTAAAAGACTTTAGCTCAGTAAATAGCAAAAAAATTCTAATTACCCAAGTTATAATTTGTAAACGCTAAATTTAACAAGCTACTCACATATAACGAAACAAAATTGTGAAAAAATTAACATAAACAATAACTAAATCAAATTTAACATAAACAATAATATTATGTTTATTGATCAAGAATTTAATATTGCTAAGGAATGGAAAAAATCAATTGAAATTCAAGAGATTTTCACTTCTCTTTTTTCTTTTCTAGAAAAATAATTGAGATAGATAATTTTGTTAACCTAAATTATAATCTATATTTTTTTCCATAAACACATAGATCCATTGATCCATATATCTGACTTAAAAAAATCCTAAGTGTTGGAACTGATCTATACGAGTGAGGGTTGCGTGTAGAAAAATCTACTTGATACATAGTGAAGGCCAATAGGATTTTAGCGAGGGCAAATCGTCACTAAATTTGCCTTTGCTAAATTAGCGAGGGTAACCCGTCACTAGCACTACATAAAATTTAGTGATGACTAGCCTTCGCTAAATTAGCAAGGGCAAGGCGTCACTAAATTTAGTGACGGTTAAGGGCAAGGCGTCACTAAATTTAGTGACGGTCTAACCGTCACTAAATTTAGTGACGCCTAACCATCACTAAATTAGTGAGGGCAAACCATCTAATTTAGTGACGGTTAGCCTTTACTAAATTAGCGAGGGTAAGGCATCACTAAATTTAGTGACGCCTAACCGTCGCTAAATTAGTAAGGGCAAGCCATCACTAACACTATCTCTAATTTAATGACGGTTAGCCTTCACTAAATTAGCGAGGGCAAAGTGTCACTAAATTTAGTGACGCCTAATCGTCGCTAAATTAGTGAGGGCTACCTGTCACTAAATTAGCGACGGTAAGCCTTCACTAACTATGACCATAATTTTGTTACGGATAGCTTTCGCTAACTTAATGAGGGCAAACCATTCCTATAAGTTACTGATAGGTAACCATCATTCTTAAAACTTTATTATTTCATTTTATGAAAAATAACTGAGTTAGTTAATAAATCTTTTAACCATAAATCAAAATTTAGTCTAAATTATAGTTTTTTTTACACACACATGGATACATCGATCCATACATTTTCATTAAAAAGTAAACTGAAAGCAATTAAAATTTATCATTATCAAAACAAATGAAAAAAAAAAAAGAGAATGAAAAATCTCATAAAAAAGCCAGTCATAATTAGTCATCGCTAGTCTTTGGAATATTACCAAGGACAAGCTGTATGTAATTTTTGAACCGCTCACTAAAATTAGCGACGGCTAATAGTCACTAACTTAGCGAACGCAAGTAGTCACTAACTTAGCGAACGCAAGTAGTCGCTAAATTTAGCGACGGCAAGTTAGCGACTGTCAACTGTCACTAAACTTTTACCGGACTTTTAGTGACTGTTTGCTGTCGCTAATTTGCGACTGTTTTTAGCCGTCGCTAATTAAACCGTCGCTAAATGAGGTTTTCCTAGTAGTGAAAGTACCACAAAATAATATAAATTTAAAATTGGTGTTCTTTTTGAAGCTAGAGTTCCAACTCAATTACCAAAAACTTTTCCTAAAACCGTGACTATAATCCCTAATCTTCCCAAACCAAATCCCTTATCTAATTTGAAGCTAAGATATTTGATCTTTCTTGAGGCATCTAACCCAATACCAATTGTTAATAGGTGGAGACAACTACCCACGATATAAAGTCTTAAAAACCCCTTCATTAGATTGCGTGGATTAGATAGTCTTTTTATTCCTTTTAATGTTCATCACCATGAACCATCTAGGTTTAATCTTTGTAAACCCTGTACAACCGTATTCCAACTCCAAGCTATCGTCATGCATCTTAAATGCTCACCCAAATTCAAATAATAAGACACTCACAATTAAAAAAAACACAAAAAAGAGTGAATTATCTGAAATGGTTGAATGCTAGAGGAACTATCAATAAATTGGATGCTAACTACAAGGTCTTTTAGGATTTGTCTAAAAGGACATTCACGAGAAAAAGCCTCTTCCATGATGCACTCACCTATGAAAATATCAATTAATTGGTAATGATAACATAATGGTTCCTAGCGCAATGACATTCGGTGCCTATAGAAAAAATGATCATATTCATGTTGCCAACCAACTCTTGCTAAATGGAAGCTTATGCTTGGTGTTAAAGATCTAAACGGACCCAACCCCATGTTGAGTAATATTGAATCACATGATGTAAAAATATAAAATGAATGATTTGATTCGCTAATAAATCTTTTCTTGTTGTTAACTAATAGTGTTAACCATATAGCGTCCCACGATTGAAAATTCTTTTCAAAAGTATCACTATTTGCAACTGAAGTGTTGACTTTTTATGTGAATTTTAATGTCAAATAAGATCCCAATTCATCCCAAAGGCCCTTGAGTTTGGTGTAGTAAACAGAGATAGAAAGGGATCCTTGGTGACATTTCACAATTTTCTGTCGAATTTGGTAGATTCTCTATTCATTCCCTTGAGAAAATTTGTCATCGAGGTCATTCTAAACTGCTGCCGCTGTATCAGAGAAGATCGCACTGCGAGCTATGTCGGGCTGGATGGAATGGAGAATCCATGTTATCACCAGATCAGTGCAACGTTGCCACAACGAGAATCTTGTGTCAGTTGTTGGTGGTGCCTTCACGGATCCGTCGACTAAACCAAGCTTGTTTTTTGCGCTGAGGCTGAGACCCATAGAGCGACTCCATTCGCCATAGTTGCGTTCGTCCAGTAGCATGTTAACCAGGGTGATTCCTGGTGTGTCTGAATGGTGCAAGACTAGAGGATCAGGTAGTGAAATTTCCTTCCCCTCCGTGCCTTGAATTGGTTCAACCATGTTGGTTGATGGGGGTTTGTTTTTGGGTGGCGGAAGGTATTGAACTGAAGGCACCAGAATTGGTGCTCTGATACCATAAACAAATTGATATAGGAAAGTATGTGTGTATTGCTTGTTCATTGGCTGTACAAATTTTCCATTATATAGCAGTAAGCAGAGAACTATTTTAGGAATACAATTATGTACAGAATCATAATCCTACAATTTCTCTATTCTAATTGCTGATTAAGTGCTTGATCCACAATTTTCTCCATCATGTGTTTGAATTCCAATCATAAATGAACTAGTTTCATAACTTGTCTAACGAACGGGATAATACTTCATATTAAAACACATATTTTAATTCATGTGAAGTAAAGAAAGTAGACATTAAATTTAAAGAAGAAAATGTAACGTGTTCGATATTAAAAATTGTGTAAAATGATATAAAACTCACATGTAATGAGGATCTATTTTTTGGAATTTAGCAGCAACATTACATTCTTCTAGAAGTTTGATCCTAATGAAATTAAAAGTGTGGATTAAATGTTCAGTAGTTCAAATGGTAAACAATTTTTAGATTTGAAATGTGTTTGTTTAATGACATAAAACATTTTTAGATATGAAATGTGTAGTTACCATTCATATGTCACAATCATGTGGCATGCAAACTCAAGAAATAAATCTGAAGCGTGAGAAGGTAGAAGACAGTTCTAAAGGTCCAACTTATGATAAGATTGAGTTAGGAAAATTAAGAGTGAAATATACGTGGTAAGAAGAAGGAAACATGATTTAAATATAATACTTATAAAATGAAAGCAATCTCGACCTCAGTAGTTGATGAGTCGACGAAGCATGTCGTTTCAACATATGTGTAATTTGAAATACTTGGCTCATTGGAATATGAAAAGGAATGTGAGTTATTTTAAATGAATATTATATTAATACCATATAGATGTTAAGTAGGGGGAATAACATACCTATGCATGGTCTAAACTGCCATAATTGCTGGAGGGGCTTTGCTGGGCAACTGATCCAAGGATCGTGTAAAAGAACTTGACACATACATGCTTCAGAATGATGGTGAACTTGAATTGGAAACTAAAATAGAGGAAAAATTGCCCTAAACAAAACTAACCAATGTTGGGCGCAATTAAAAGTGTTTGTATAATTTTAAATAAATTTGTGGAGAGTTACTTAATTGTCAAAAAGTGTAATGGAGAAATTGACTATGGAAAATGTTATATTTAGAAAATGTACTAAAGAAAAATCGGAGAAGGAAAATATATGGCCCAATTATGAAAAAACAGTCAACCCGAGCGTCATATTGACAAAATTTTATTATGTACTAAATTGAATTATACGAATTTAAATTTAAATAATAAAATATAAGTTAGAACATGGGTGAAATTATTTAAATGTTAGAATGCGAAGATGCGCGAACTAAATTCGTTTAGCGCCTTTGTGAACTAAGAAGTTGGCCACTGATTGGTGGGCTAAAAGGGGGAGAAGTAGCAATTTTCGATGGGGTCACTAGTCAATGCATTAGGAGAAGTGGAAATATTATGAAGGACAAGGAAGGAGTGCCTAAAGTGTTAGTTTATTAAATATATGGTGTATTTGAAAGGATCTGAGAAAATGAGGGGATTAATGTACAAAGAGGAAATAAGAGGGACTTCGAGAAAATGAGGGGATTAATGTACAAAGAGGAAATAAGAGGGACTTCATGGTAATTACAGGGACTATAAAAACTAGAATTATGGCAAGACCCTCATTTCCGTCATTCACTCTCTCCTTCGTACCTGTCTCTTCCCTCTCGACATTGCTGGCGTTTGCTGGGTTTTTAAGCTTTGCAGCCGTTGAGTTGAAGTTTTCGAGTTTCCCGCTGCTTCGTCGTCTTCTTGATGAATTCGCCGGGTAATAGCCGCTGTTGCCTTGATTTACCGGCGGTGGCACCGCCATGGTTGCAAAAAATTTTCTCAAATTTCAAAAACATTTACATGGTTTGATAGATCTTTCTCTCTTCTTCGACTTTTACTAAAATATTTTTTCAGAAAAGTTGACCGTTTTTTCTAGCTCATGTTTCAAAATGGCAGGGTTGGTTTTTCCGAGAAAGGAACGTATGTGTTTAAATGGTTTGGATCGGCTATCTTTCCCGATCACCCCTTACCAAAGCAGTTTCTTTAAAAACAAAATGTTTTTCAAAACTTGTTCTGGGAAAATATGAAACCCTAGGTTTAATGCATTCGTCCGCGCACTTTTCCATACGCTTACTTGGTTTTTTTCATGCAAAAATTCTTGTTAATGCAAGATAGGGGCATCAGAACATAACCGGGCTACGTGCTTCGTCGCCTATTTGGCACGTGACATTAACGCGCCTCCATCGACGACGTGGCTAGTTCGGAGAAGGTAATAACGTCATATGTCTTTTATTTTTTTCACTCTAAAGTGTGAAAATATTTTCTACAATGTCCTATTCTGTTATTTAACTTGTTTGCTCTTTTCATGTGAATCGAGGCACACGTGACTGCTGTGATGGACGAATTCAGGAAAATACATTGAGATTGGTTCAAAAATAGAGCTGGTAGGTAAAGACTTTAACTTTTTTTTGGCTTAAGTACTTATTCAACCCGTTATACTGTAGTAAAGATATGGTGTTCTTCCACTAATAAATATAGCACATTAACAACCAAATTTTGTAGAAACTTTTGTATTTTGTGATGAAACTATCTGTGTCTATTTGCTTACTTCCCATGATTGTCTAAGTAGGTTTTTACTTCCCATGATTGTCTAAGTAGGTTTATAATCTTTTCCTTAGATATCCTAATTAATTAGGAGCCTTGGGGAAAGGTAATGTCGTTCTATAATTTCTTTGTAAAATGGTAAGCTATAAAGTTTGGAGGAAAAAAATAATAGATGCTAAATAGGCGATAATCAGTAGAGGCATGTCCACATAGAAATTAAACAACTAAAACATAGAAAGAGTTAAAGGGAAAAAATATAACTAAAAACTTTTAGTCATAACGGTTATTATCAGATGAACTAAGCCTCTACATGGTTACTTTTCACAGCCTACCCATTTCTACCTTGATATACAGCCAACTGTGCCTTGAGGTAGGGATCTTGTATGACCTCCATAAAAACTGGGAAATGAAGTAGGGATGTCAAAACAATTGGAGTAAGAATTTAATCATAAAATTTACTCTTTGCATCTATAGAAAATTAAAAAATAAATAGTCATTTAGGAATACAATTTTCAGATCATAGGGTGAAGAAAGGTTGAACCACATTGCATTTTTTCATAGGAATTTTTACAGTATGTTATGCAAAAAAGAAATTCATGTTACTTGCACCAAATAGTAGGGGTGTGCACGGAATCCGATGAACCCACAAAACCGCATAAACCAATCCACACCAAACCGAATTTATGCGGTTTTATATGGTTTTGGTTATGGTTCGGGTTTAGAAATTTTAAAACCGCATATTATATGGTGCGGTCATGGTTTTTAAATATCAAAACCGATAAAAACCGCACCGGACCGATAAGTAATGTTTAATCAAATATAAATTAAAATTATATACCTAATTATTTATTTTTCCTCTCTTTTAATTTCTATTTCTTTCAAATACCCTATTTACTAACATTGGGCCGCAAAACTTATTTATATCTATGGTTAGTAAATTAGTATATATGTGTCTTGATACTTTTTTTGATACCATTTACATGTTGATGATTGCCAGAGTTTTCCACAAAAACACCTAAGTCATCTTTTACTCCCAATGCCAGTGGTAATTGAAATGCTTTTCTTTTATTTCTCTTTTAGGTAAGAATGCATATTTTTTTTTTACTTTTGTTTTCATAACTCATTCAAAGATAATAGATTGATATTGTTTTGTTTGATTGTAAATGATATTTTAGGCACCATTGTCTAGGCAGTGAAATTCGAGGAAGACATCTTTGCTTTGACAGTTTATGATGCTGGAATGTTGCAGATAAGGAGTTTCTTATTTATGTGCTTTGGTAATAACAAATAGACAATAACAATATGTTTCATATGCGTGTATGGTTTAGGATGATAACTTTGACTTGTTTGATATTTTTATTTCTTATGTGTGTTCATTTTATGGATTGAATTGGATTGTATTTAATTTTGTTGTCTATGTTATGTGATTATACTAATTATTCCAAGTTAGTATAATGGATTTCTGACGTAAAAAAACCGCAATCAAAACGCAACCAAACCGCAATTATGCGGTCTGGTTTTTTCCGAATTCGTATATAAAGTGGTGTGGTTACGGTTTCTAAAGTGTGAAACCGCTTAGTATGTGATGCGGTTACAGGTTTGACCCTAAATCGTAATAAACCGCACCATGAACACCCCTAGAAAGGAATAGACACGTATGGTTTATTTTTTTTTCTTTTCATTCCTTATTTTTTTTCTTTATGTCCTGATAATGAGTTTTTAGCTTTATTGTATTGGATGCTCTTATTCTTAACTTCTAAGTCCCTAACCGTGGGTTATTTTTGTGTCTTTTTTTTTTTTTTTTTTGATAGACGAGAAGCGTAAGTATGAACGGAGGAACAACAGGCAGCCAAGTCTATATGGTGAAAAAGACGGGGTCTGCAGCGCAAAAGCTTTAAAGCTTGAGCCATTTCTGCCGAATAGGTACTTATTTGTTTGGCCTCCATGTTACTGATAATGCATAATGCATGTACGACTTGTGCACTTGATTACTGATATTTGTAATAGTTAACATGATGTGTGAAGAAATATTGAGTCTGATAAAAATAATAGTACCATAAGACGCTAATAACATGTATGCTTTAAATAATAGTATTAGCTACATTTTTTTGTTGCTTAGGCTGACTTGAAAGTAAAACATTTGTTTACTGCTTGAGGAATAAAAAAAAAACATTTAGAACAGGTTAGTTAAGGAAAATGGAATGTGGTTACTTTGATTTGTGGAGAACAGATCAGTTTACAAAACGGAGTAATATTATTGAAACACATAAAGAACCTGAAAAAAAATGTAAGGAAATGTAGTTCTATTTATGAAGGACCCTACGTTTTCAGCCTAAGATAGTGCATATAATTTAGAAAAAAAATTAGAGAAAATGCAATGTGGTTCTTAGTTGTAGAGGTCAGATTAGAAGACCAGAATAGGGTATATTTTTCAAAGACACACATAAGTTGAAAAGCATCGTGTTAAGTAAATAAAGAGGATATGAAAACAACCATGTACTGATAGCAATAAAAAGGATAAAACCATCTGCGAGACAACTTATGTGTGTTTGGCTAGGAATTTGGGGGATACAATTTCCTAATCGATAAAAATAGAAAATATTAACTTGATGATGCTTTTGATTACTATTGATTAGTGTGTGGGAAAAACATTTGTTATTGCTCGAAAAAATAAATAATAGAGATTGCATAACATGTATCAATGAAATCAATAGGCTGCTGGTTTTATGTTCGATCTTGATACTCTTGGTTTGAATGACTGACAGTTTTGATGACTGGTTAAAATTTTCATCAAAAGTAAATAAGGAAGTAGCGGTAGCTAATTTTGACTTGTATGTTTCTTCTCTACTGCTGTAATGCTTGCTTCCTACTACAAATTGCTACAATTTCCTGCATCAATACGAATAGGAAATATTAACTTGAGGGTACTTTTGATTAATGCTGATTAGTATGTGCAAAAAACATTTGTGGTTGCTCAAAAATAAATGATAGAGTTTTGTTGATACATTACCACGTTATACTACAGGTCCAACTGGGAAATCAAGTTTCGGCAACAAAAAATTACTGATACTGGAGATGTCTGCAGGGAAATTGGCTGGTCTGCAGAAATGAAGTTTGCCAAATGTCTGCGGGAGAATTGGCTGGTCTGCAGAAATTAAGTTTGATTTGACATACAAATTGAAGATCCCAAAAATTAGAACTGTAAATATCATGTGATATTTATATTGGATTTATGTAACTATAAACATAGTTTTATGGTGAATGGTTTGGCAGTAACGTAGGTAAGTTGACTGGTTGTGTGGGAGACGTGTGCAGAGTACTGGGGTGGGAGTTAGAGAACATGGGTGATATAGTTTAATGGTGAATCGTAGGTAAGTTAACAGGTTGTGTCGGAGATATGTGCGTAGTAGTGGTATGGGAGTTCGAGAACGTGGGTGAGAAGGGCACAAGAATGATTTAAAAACTAATAATTGGGGAAAATAACAAAAATACCGTATTAATAATAGAGAGGAACGTAGGAGAAACTGAAAATGTGGTCGTGGGTTTAAAATGGGATAATAAAAATAAATTTGAATTAAAAAAATCCTGACGGGAACGTAGGAGAAACTGAAAATGTGGTAAAAATAAATATAAAGAAGACATGTAGCATATATAGGGTTAAAATAGGTAAAAAACACTTGAAAGTACACATGGCAAGCATCTAATAATTGGAATAAAAATTATCAAAACATAATTTTTCTATATTGTTATTCTTTCTGTTTTCATATCTGTTAATAGATATTAATAGATATTGATTGCCTTAGTTGATTTTCTTTCCTTTAACAATACGAAAATTTTAAATAGCCCATTAGCCATGAACAAGAATGAGTGAATGACAAGAAATTGGAGATTCTGATTCTCCTTTTGTGTCTCTTGCCCTCAGAAGTCACTACAATCTCACATCTTCTGACTCATCATCTTGTAATAATGGATTTCTCAATTGTTTCTTTCCTACTAAGCACAAGTACAGAGACAGGAAAAACAGTTTATATTACTACTCTACTAACGCAATGTTGTATTTCTACCATCTATTGTTTTTTTTTTTTTTATTTCCATCTCTAGCTTATCTTTGGCAACTGAGATAAATGGTGGAGTACTTTAAAATGGATATCTTGATTCCTTTGATGTCGTTGAAGTACTGAATCAAATTGTATCTTCAACTTTGTGTATTCCCAAAATCAGCAGCTTTAAGTGCAGCTTCTTTATTCATGTGGAAGACTAACTGCTGCACCTATTTGACACCCTTTTACCATCCCTCAATATGTCTGAACGAAATCAGTTTTCAGTTTCTCTACCATTTTCTCCATTTAATCCGAGAAACTCAGAAGTTATTGATGAACCTAGCTGAAATGGATAAGCAGTATAGTCCATGTTTCTGTTCACGGACCCCTCTTGGACAATATACCCCTGCCCTTCCTCTTGCCCTGCTTGCACCATGTCAGTATTGCCTTAGCAAGAGAAGTTCCAGATTCAATATCACAAATTGATCCATTAAAGCTGGGAACTGTGTCTCCCAAGGGGTTAGTGTGATGTAATTCACTACTAGACTTGTAAGAGGCAATGTCTTCCTTTCTTAAAGAATAAATATTCCCCACCATTTAGGCAGCCGGTGTGATTTTTCTTGACTGTTTTTAAGAGGCTGTTGATTGTTTAGGGGCAGCAATATTGGGTGAGGGCACATCATTCTTTTCCCCATCTTTAACTTTTCCTTCTTTTCAATAAGCACAATTGGCAGCTCTTGTAATTTTGCTAAACCTCCAGCTTGCATAAAAGTTTTGGGTGCAATCCCTCCAAGAACTAACTAGCACCAAATTCTTCAGATGGGCGACTAACCCTGTTCAAGAGAACCTCAAACTGATCTTGGTGTTCTTTAACAGTCCCTTTTTGCTTTAAATTCTTCTGGCATTGAGAGCCAGCCTTCTGTTCCAGAAATTGAAAATTAAGCTACTTAATTATGTCATCAATTCCGTGAGCTCATCCAGCTGCTTTTGATGTCCCTCGTACTGCGGCGGCCTTTATATGATCTGCACATTCCTGCAACATGCAACGAAAAGAATCCATTACTCAGGCCAAGGATGAAAGCTGTTTTTAAGTTTCTGCGCTTGGTGGCCGCTTGCCATGGTTGCCCAACTTGGTCAGGCAATTTGTCAGGTATCTTGCCCTCACAATCACATAATTGGCCCAGAAAGGTACTCTGCTATATATTGTTACACTTAGGATAAATGAGTAAAATGGACAACAATAGGTGAACAAATGCGTATGAAACTACCCTATTAATGGCTAGTTGCATAACTGCGTAATGTTTCAGGGTTCTTTTTCCCTTTTTTTTTTTCTGGAAAAAGGGAAAAAGAAAATTGCTTGCATTATAAGAAACAAGACAAAAAGGAGTTGTCCTTGAAACAAAACAATTTCACTTTGTGGGCTGTCCACACATCTACTAGATTAGAGTTGAAAGTGTTGAAGAATCATACATGAGCAGCGTGGATGGGTAATCACAAGCACAGAGACACAGACAGAAGCCTTTGGAATAACATACTTTCCACCATTTGATCAAATGAGGCAAATCTTTTGAAATAAAGCATCACCTCAAAGTTTTCTTTTCTAGGCCTAAACAAGCACTTCGCTCTCGTATATGAGCCCTATGTACAGAAAAAGACTTCCAACACAACAGTTTGCACTCATGCTCTGCCTGATCCTATCTTCCCCTGCTATATTCTATAAGTATACATTTGTTGCATGCCTGACTCGGCTGGCTCGAACCAAATAGAGTAGGGCTCCGCCCAGTAGAATCATCTACTCGCCGAGATACTGAAGAGTTCATGCATGGTTAAATAGCAGATGGACTTTCTGGTGTTTGTGGTGCAGTGAGAGACCTATCTGTCCGAGGACGTTTATTAACCAACCCTGAACGTTGATCCCCAGAAGCAGAAGCAATAACTGGACTCTGAAGCTCCAGTTGACCCACTGGTGCACAGGTTGCAGGACGATGTTTGTTCTTACTTGGGACACGTGGTTGAACCGTGCGGGTGCTAGCTGCAGCTGAGCATCTCAGCCTTATCTTTTCCTTGCCTAGTTCAGTGATGCACTCCTCAACCACCCGAGATGGGATCTGAGACTCCAGCTTGAAATCATGGATGCATCGTAGAATCTCTCTCTGCGAAGCAATCTTCTCATCTATGGCCCGGCACTGCAGTAGACATTTTACACCTGTTTCATCTTACCCATATCCATGGAAAACCAGATGTAAAAATGGATCAACAGATAACAATAATCTTAACTCTGACTTTACCTGGGCTTCAAGCGAATTCTTCCCTTTGTTGCAGATATTAATAGCCATATTGTCAATGTGATCTCTGTAATTCTCCAGCAGTTGTGCAGTTGGGAATTTTTCTGCAAGTTCATAGGCATGCACAATTCTAGCTGCTTTGATGTAGTGTCCCTTAGAAATTAGCCCCTGAATGGCATCTGTTACATGACAAACAAACTTGTATTAAACAAATGCAGAAAGCCATTTGCCAAGACCTCGTTTAGCAGTCGGGCAGCACATATCACGAATGACATGAGCACATAAAGCTCTTGCTTTAAATCATTGATGTTCAATTACTGCAAAGAACAAGCAGAATGTTAGGGCCTAGGCTTATTCAGCCCAGCCATCATTTCAGAAAATTGATCACTACCATTTGTTATAAACTTAGCACTGTTGTGTTCAACTAAGAGCCCAGCCATCATTGATGCAAGCTATAAGGAATGTTGAAATAATATGTGTAAAATTAATTAAAACAAAATTTATCAACAAAAGAAAGGTGCAAGCAACAAGTGCAACTTAAGTTATTGAAGTAACTAATTAATTTAACTCCATTAACTAGGATTTAGATGTAGCAGTCAAGCAAGAGAATCTATCAACAAGCATATGCATATGGTGGACAAGAAAATACTTGAAATGCTTTCAGTTGCTAGCAAGTAAAACTACCAGTAAGTATATCAACAAAGTTAAGAGCCCGACAAATAGCAGGAGCCTCCTTGTGTGGAGCAATAATTTCAAGTAGTTGGAAGCCCTCATTTCGATCAAGAGAAGATGCCAGTCCATATGCAGCAATAAACTCCACAAACAACAAAACCTCCAAAGAATTCTTCATATCTGGTTTCAAGTTTTCCTTCCACTCAGCTGCCAGCTTTATAGCATTCGTTTTAACATCAGATTGAACAAGTGGCGAAACCTGCAAGAGCTGTTTCAGCAAGACAGCACATAACTCCAGAGCAGCATCCTGAAATCCAGCCTCATGACTCTGATCCTTCTTCACATCCTTTACAAGTCTTCCTTGAATCACATCAAGAACAAACTTGGCTTTGTCTTGGGATATTCGAAATGCGGACAAAATGCCCTCCTTTTCCCAAGCAGGGTCAAACACATGCAAGCTCCCTCCATCTGGAGCAGCCCAAGTTTCAAGATCTGAAGAAAAAGTTTCATCTGCAGTACTGATTGTCAAATTATCCAGCTGCTCTGTCTTCCCGGTGATGTTGGTCACTGTGCACAAAGTACCAAATAGACATCTTCAGCAAACCAGGTTTTTGCCCAAACAAAGAAAATGTGCAAATAAGCAACTAAGTTTCAATATGAGAATGCCCAGATGTAGCATTCTCAATGACACTACTATAATGCTTAAGATGCCAGAAAGAATTTCTTCGAGGAATAGCAGATGGAACCAGATTTCATAGACTGAAATAGCAATAACATCTGTAAGAAGAGTGAAACATATCAGAAGACATTGCATAATTAAGGCTCACATTCGTCCCTTCGAGAAAAATAATCAGAACTAGTACAAGCATCAAAACTACAGCCAATCCACCTTGTTCCTTTCCCAACACGCACACAAGAAAAATAATGAAGGTGTAATTTCTAAAGATTCACTCGCTATATGCTCAACCTTTCTTTGAGCGGAGTGGTTCAGAAGAATAATTTTGGGATAAGCACGAACTAAAGCCAGATCAACAAAAGGCCATCACCAACCAAGCTGTAGAGGTAGTAAGTTGGCTGCACCACAAATTGACCAAGATAAAAAAAAACTTAAATATCACCAATTATAGTGAATTAATATAAGATATCAAGCCCCTCAAGGAAAAAAAAAATAGTATATAAGATGCCCCATTTCTTGAGCAGCCGAGATTCAATCACATCAAACGCTTAGAATTTAAACATTCCAGTTTCACCCACTTGAGGAAGAAAGAGACGGAGAGAGCAAGAGCGAGAAAGAGAGAACCTGTCGCTATTTCAGTAATCTTAAGGTGTTGCCAGAGCTTCAATGCCTGTTTGTGATCAGCAACACAATCTAGAAGAGCTCGAAGCTCATCCATGTTGAAAGCATATGCAATTCGAAAGGCAGCAATAAGATGAAGAAATCCCAAAATCTCAAGCACATTCTCTGCTCCAACTGTCATTTTCTTCTTCCACACACAAGCTACTTCTATAGCCATTTGTTGCACATGAGGCCCGATTTGTGGTGAGTAAACTATCAGCTGATCTAGCAAGAGAATACAACTCTTCATAGTTATATCAGCATCAAATTCAATGTTGTCTCTTCTCAAATGTGGAGGGTAAATTCCTTTCACAGCATCTAAGACTAACTTTCCAGGATCTGAAGCCGCTTTGATGACAGATGAAACCTGTTGACTAACCATATCATGCTGCTTTAGAAGCTCATTCAACTGAAACTGAAGACTGCTTCCATCCATCGTTGAGACAAGCTGAGCACTTTGAGATCGAGAATCAGTAGCAGCTGTAAGCAACAGGGGATGAGAACCAAGAGTTTCTGTTAGCTGCTTCTCTTTCAGTTCCAGCTCTCTTCTTTGTTCTTCAACTGCCTGCTGAGTTGCATCCATCTGTTTTTCCTTTGATTCAAACTCCTTACAATGATCCTTAAGTTGCCCCTCTTTAATACCAACTTCTCTCAAATTCTCGTCCAATGATCTTTTCACATAAACATTTGCTTTCTCCTTCAGTTCCAGCTCCTTGAGTCGTTCACCATATGCCTTTTCAATTAAGCTATACTCTTTTTTCTTGGATTCAACTTGAGCAAAGAGCTCTTCCAGAGAATTTTTCGTTGTTGCTAAAAGTTGCTCTTTCAATTGAACTTCCTTTGAGCGCTCCTCCATGGACTTTTCTATTGAAGCCAGCTGCTGCTGCTTCACGGTAAGTTCCTTGATGCATTCTTCAGTTGAAGCCTCAACTGACTTCAGCAGCTTCTCCTTCTCTGTGATGCACTGATGAAGACAATCCAACTCCCTGTGTTTGATCTCGAGGTTGTCTCTAGATCTCCTCAGTGCAGCTTCAACTGAATCGATCTCAATCTTTTTGCATGCAAGCTGCTTCTGAACCTTCTGAGCCTCCAACTTCACTTCATCTAACTCCTGCCTTTTGGACTTGAGTTCTGCAGAGCAGATAGCGATAGACTTGTTAATCAAATCACTTTCTTTCTCTTTCTCTGAACACTCTTTACTGTAGTCTTGAATTAGTGACATGAGTGAACTAACATTTTGCTCCTTCTCTTTAATCTCTTCTGCCATCTTTTTAACCAATTCCTCGCTACTAATGAGTTCTTTCTGTTTTGAATCCAATTGACTGGAACACTTAGTTGTTAATTCTTGCAGCAATTCCAGGTTCCTTGTCTTCACATCAATATCATCCTGGCATGCCTTAACCAAGCTTCTCTTTGAATCTAAGTCCATCTCTTTCAAGTCAAGTTCCCTAGACTGCTCTAAAAGTGAAGCTTGCAACTTATACGTTTGTTTCTTTTTCTCAGAAACCTCAACAGAAAATTCATCAAGGGTTTTCCGAACAGTCTCCAGCTGTTGTTCTTTTGTTGTATGCTCCTCTTGATGCTTTTCAATCAGATTTATCACTGAATCGAGTGCCTGCTTTTTTAAATTCAGTTCCCAGCAACAACTGGCGAGCTCTTTCTCGACCGAGGTCAGTTCCATCCTCTTCCCCTGCAACTTTTCATGACATACTTCCACCGATTTCTTCACGGAACAGAACTCCTCCTCCTTCAACTTGAGTTGGATGCAGCTGTCTTTGATGGACTCCAATTTCGATGCCAACTCCATTTTTCTGCAGTTCAACTGCTGAGAACAAGCATGAAGCCGTCCTTCCTCCAAAACAACTTTTTTCTTCTTCGCCTCGAGCTGTCCATTGCATTCTGCTATTTGAGCTTCCCAAGAAGACAACTCCTTCTGCTTCGACTCGATCTCCTTATTGGTTTCTTTGAGCACCTCCTTCGTGGTCTCAGCCTCCTTCTGCAGCAACCGAGCTCTCTCCTCGAGACCCTTCTGAACTTCCTCGTAATGCTCTTCCAAATCTTTCCAGTTCAGGTTGAAGAGAATTATGGAAGAGACCTTGGAAGCGACTTGCTCAAGTGATTTTCTCAAATTGTCCAACTTAATGTTGCCCAGCTCCAGCTCGTCCATACCCTCCTCCATCATTCAAAAACCCCCTATACCCTACACTTCTAGGAACAAGAAAGAGACCCTAATTGCAGAGAATGCCGGGCTGCAGACAGTGAAATTAAGCAGAAATTCTGAAATGTGAGCACCTTTAAGGGAGCCCTGGCAGTACAGACAGTTCCACCGCAAAAGAAGAAAAAAGGAGATATCTTTAAGCCATGAAAAACAGGTCAAGAGAATGGCGGAGGAAGCCAAGTTAAAACTTGCGCAGCGTGTAGGTTTTGGGTGATGATGGAAACTCTTCACCATCATAATGTACCCAAACTTTTCATCTTCATCTTTTTTCCGTTTTTGGAAAGGTCTTCCTTTTTACTTTACTCTCACCAGCTAGCTATACTATCCAGAGTATGGTCTGAGCTCTGAACTCTGAAAAGCAGAGCAACATTACTTCTGGCTGCAAGGCTAACCAAGCAAGCAATCAAGAGAATGCAAGAAAAAGTTGATTTTAGATTACTCGAGGGCAAATTGACAACCCAAGTTTTCGAAATCTACCTGAGGTTGTTCACTCACGATAAAGGTACAGCCAAACCCTACAAAGATGATACAAATATAGCTGAACTCATCCTAAATTCACCTATTTGACATGACTAGTTAGAAGGTTTGTAAATTAAATAATTAAGTACTAAATTTACCATCATAGTTTATAGGGAAAGTTACAAAGACCCCCCTGTAGTTTGATCAAACCTACAGTTTGGCCCATTTATTTTAAGAAACCTACACTAAGTGCCCTGTATGTTTTTATACTGCTTGATAACAACTTCTAAAACTGTATTTAAACTATATGGTAATAATGTTCTAGTAATTTCAAGATTTTTGATGTTTTTTTCACAACCAACTGATCTTTAAAAAATACTGATATAATTACAGGTGGGAAAGTACATTTACAGAAAGGAAAAACTGATAGTTTAAAATGTCTATTAACTATAAAAAAATATTGGACAGATTGAAATTATTGGAAGATGATTATCATATAGTTTAAATACAGTTTCAGAAGTTGTTATCAGACAGTATAAAAAATATAGGGGCAAAGTGTAGATTTCTCAAAATAGATGAGACAAACGGTAGCTTTGACCAAACCATAGAGGGTTTTTTGTAACTTTCCCTAGTTTATAAAGTACCAAATTTAATATTGAACTTTACTCTTAAGTCTAACTTTATCATCATTGTTAATTAACAGTTAATTTAACCATCAAATAAAGAAGAAAAAATAACAGTTTTGATCCCTCATTTTTCATGTTTGTTCTATTATTGCTGTAACTTTACCTATCCGACAATCATGCCATCTTTTTCAACTAATTGCCCAATGATCTATTCATCTCCATCCATCGCAAGTTCAACTCCTCTGCCACTTCCCCTTCCCATTTCTTCAAAGTCTTCTTCACGTTATTGAAGCTAATTTGAATTATATTGAAAAGCCGCTTTTGCAAATACTTACTAGAGGGTTGATAGCAACCTTCACGTTTTGACCTTTTTTCCTACATTCTCTCTGCCAAACAAGCACGTGTCTTTGCCTTCTTAAAGTTGAAACTATTGCTGACTAGTTTTGTCAAAGTTTCTTCATGGATGTAATGACCCAACCCAATTTAGTATATTTTATTATTTTGGGTATTTAGGTTAAGGCAAAAAAAAAAAAAACAGCAAGGGAAGTAATAAAAGAAAAAAAAAAGGGAAATAAAAGAAGTGGAAACACGAAAAGGGGAGGGAGAGGCGGAGACAAGTTAGAAAACGAGAGAAATAAGAAATAATTAGGGTTTGGGTATTTCTCTCACAATCTTACCTACCTATTACTTTGTATTGAAGAAGTAGAACAAGAAACCATCAATCGAGGATCAAGTGAAAGCAAGCTGTGAATTTTTTCAGCAAAGAAAGAATCTTTGGTAAGTAATTGTTAGTTATTTTTCAATATATAGGCTAGCTTTTCTTTAAAATTGAAAAGAGATTTAAGTAAAGGTTATGGTTGATTTATAATTTATTTTGATGATTGGAAGGGTCAATTAAATATTAAGATTGTTTCGGATGGATTAAAAATAAATTCGGGTTGGCTGGGCATGGTAGAAATCAGTTAGTAACAGAAGTGCGAATCGGCGAAGATAAAGAATCGTGTTTTTGGGTATAAATTAGTATAATAACAGTTTAGTCCTTCAGGTTTATATACGTGTTCATCGACAACTAATTGTTTGAAAATGTTACAATTTGATCACTAGAAGAAGAATGCTGAAGGATATAATCGGGTTAATCACTGTATCAGTCCCTAAGGCTTCTAACACTACTTCAGTGAATTCTTAGATTCTAGAAGCGTTCGTTTGGGTCACTGTCAGCAAATGATTTTGAGTTATTTTTTGAATTGATTATGTTTTGACATAAACTTTTACATAATTATTTTAGGCGGCTAAAGAATTATTTCAGGAGTTTGAAAGTTGCATTTTGAGGTAAGTGGCTACTACTATTCTAAAAATTAAATTGTTTTGATATTATGTATATATATATATATATATATATATATATATATATATTATTTCTTCAAAGTGCTAAGTTTTCCAATTTAGTAATTTTTCAATATTTCGATTTAAAGTTATTTTGCATTAAATAAATTTTTAATCAGAATAAGAGTTTTCAATTACAAGTTTTATTCTGAAATTGTTTTCCAAGTATTTGATTAATTTACTTGTTTATCTACTTATTCAAATTTTATCTTATTTATGCAATATATTATGTTTGATTAAATAAGCTGGGATCAAGTATGTTTTGATTGTAATGTTTTGTATTGAAATTTTATAACAATCGTAATGCTCTGAATTTCTGTTCTGACTCTGTTTTGGTGGGTGTTGGTTATGTGCCCGTACTACTGGGAAGTGTAGTTTTGGACTCTCCACGTAGGATATTTTATTCCGTTCTATTTTGCAGTACACTGTTTTTAGGACTAGTCCTTCAGGGCACTCGATCGTTGGCGATTCTTAGACGATTTTGGACGCACTACAGCGGTTTAAGTGTAGTCACAATGATCACCCCACCCACTCTGCTCTGAATTTCTGTTCTGCTATTCTGCTCTGAACTACTCTGTTTTGGTTAATGATTTTATTTACAATTATTATTTGCTCAGCTCTCAAAATTGCTATTACATTGATTGTATTCTAACTATTCAAATATCTTCTGCTAAAGTTTATGTTATTATTTTTACAAGAATTTTTTTCTGCTTGATCCCTATATATTTTGTATATTGTATTTCTGTATTTTTTCAAAATCTGCCACTTGCTGGGCATGCGTGCTCACCCCGTTTTCACCCCCTCACACAGATCAGGAGTAGTTCAAATTAGCTGGCGGGAGTAACTACAAGACCAGCAGCAGTTCAAGATAATTAAAAGTATTTCGTTAGTACTACTATTAGAAACTTATTTATGTTTAGAAAACTCTTTGGATTTTGTTTCATTCTTTAGAGCTTTAATATCTTATGGATTATGTTCCAGTTTCAAGAATTGTAGTTGCTCTACCACTTATTCTCATAAAAGAATTTCATAAGTTTGAATTTTTTTGGAATATGTAGCTTTGCATGCTTAGGAAAAATTTATTTTCTTAAGTATGCGGCGTGTCATCATCCCAAAACTCCTAGGGTAGGTTTTGGGGCGTGACAGTAAACAGGTAAAATGGATTGGCAATCTGCACTCTATTAATTTGTATAAATTGGACACTTGACCTTCACCTTTTTATCTCTCTCTCATTTTATTTTTATCTTTAACTTTTCAAATTCTCATCTTCTTCTCTCTTACTTTCTATTGTTGTTCAATTCTTCAATTGTTTGTCCACAAATTCAACAGCGAGCCAACCAAATTCCTCACACATATTTTCCCACAAAAATTTTCCTACCAATTCAATTGATTCAAGTGATGAAGATATTAAGAGACCAGCTCAAGAGTGCTCAACTCACCGTAGTCCGCAATCACAACGGACTTGGATGTTTCACTGGAATTAGAGCCAACCTCTTCAATGTTTTGAGTCGGGCCCCAATTCGCTATCGACACTACCCTTAACCCTGTGTGCTTCATCTCAAAATTTTCATCCTTGAACTTCTCCCCTTAGATCGACTCCCCGCCGATGCCGTCTCTTGCACTGAAGTCCCCACCCGGGCACACGAACTCTGGGATCACACTGCTACACCTAACACCTTTTCACCCGTAGAGAGCGTGCAGAAGTCCTCAACAGCCATGAAAGATTTCTTTATTGTCTTAGTCGCCACTACCAGCATCCGCACCGGAATTCAACCCTAATCTTGTTCTTCATTTGTGACAAAAGGGATTGGTCTGATTTCTTCATTTTTTTTTTCTATCAATTTAAAATTCTTATAGATAAAATTATGAAAAATATGGGTTCATAGCTTGAACAATTTTTGTGATAGTGAAACCGATGAATTCAAAGAGAGGAGACAGAGAAGAAGACGAGGATTTGAAAAATAAAAAAAAAAATTGAAAATTAAAGATTAGGGGTCCAATTTTGCGAAAGAAAAGAAAATGAGGAGCATCAATGTATTTTAGCTTTTATTAGGCAGAAGTTTGAGAAAACTGGTCAGCATCACTTTGGAACTTTAAAAAGTGTGGATATGTGTCATCTTAATAGAAAGAAGGTAAGAAGCTAATGTTGCTTGCAATCCTCCTTACTCTAAGGTTGATCTGATTACTTTTTCTTTTTCTTTTTCTTTATTTTTCCTTTTCTATTTCCTAACCAAAGATGTTCATTGAAAAGAAATTATGGAGATATATACATAGTCTAATAGCAACAGCTTGAACACTGAAAAATTAACATTGCTTTGAATTGAATCTCAATTAATGAAAGACTGGTAAATTAGGGGGTCTATTTAATTGATCAAATTAAGAATCTTTCATTTTCTTATTACAACAGTTGAGACAAAACAAGAAACAGTCTTGATTTTAAGCAATTCTTATTCTTGCTTCAAGAGGTCTTTTTAGGAAAAGTTATCAATTTCCACTTTGCTTATGATAATAACATTTTCTACATCTAATAGGGTAAAATTCAAATTTGGTCCCTTAACTATTCAGTTTGTCCTAAACGGGTCCCTTAACTCTAAAAGTGCCTATTAAGGTCCCTTAACTCAAGTGGCGTGTCCAATTTGAGTCCCATTCGTCAATTGGGCCGTTATTTTGGATGAAACTTGCCTATGTGGCACCCATAATGCCATGTGGCACTCATAATTCCACGTGGCTTCCTCTTTAATTAAAATAGGTGATTATTTTGTATAGAAATGAAAAAATTAAACCTAAACTGACACAAACACAAAATCTTGTGGCTTAAAACATGGATTAGCCCCAATTGTTAGATTAACTCGCCGTAGACGATGGTGTTGGATTTGAGGGCAGAGGAAGATGGACGGAGATGGTGAACGAAGACGAAGATGGACGGGACGGAGGTGGACCACTGGAGATGGTGAACAGAGACGAAATCGGGACGGAGATGGTGACAGAGGAAGAAATCGCGACGGAAGACGAATCGTGACGGAGGAGGAAATCGCAAAGAAAGATGAATCACGACAGAGATGGTGACAGAGGAGGAAATCATGACGGAAGACGCATCGCGACAGAGGAGGAAATCGCAAAGAAAGACGAATCGCGATGGAGATGGTGACGAAGGAGGAAATCACGACAGAAGACGAATCGCGACGGAGGAGGAAATCGCAAAGGAAGACGAATCGCGACAGAGGAGGAAATCACGACGGAAGACGAATCGCGACGGAGGAGGAAATCACAAAGGAAGACGAATCGCGACGGAGATGGTGACGGACGAGGAAATCGCGACAGAAGACGAATCGCGACGGAGGATGAAATCGCAAAGGAAGATGAATCGCGATGGAGATGGTGACGGAGGAGGAAATCGCGATGGAAGACGGAGACGCTGAACTAAATCACGACAGTGATGAAGACGGTGAACTAAATTACAATGGTGACGGAGACGGAGACGGAATCGGCGATGGAAAGAACCACCGGTGAGAGAAAGAGAGGAGAGAGATCCACCGGCAAAAGTGTTGGGCTATTTACATTTGAAGTCCTATGGTTATTTATTTGTGTGAATTTTAACTCGAATTTTTTCATTTCTATACAAAATAATCACCTATTTCAATTAAAGAGGAAGCCACGTGGCATTATGAGTGTCACATGGCATTATGGGTGCCACATAGGCAAGTTTCATCCAAAATAACGGCCCAATTGACGGATGGGACTCAAATTGGACACGCCACTTGAGTTAAGGGACCTCAATAGGTACTTTTAGAGTTAAGGGACCCGTTTAGGACAAACTGAATAGTTAAGGGACCAAATTTGGATTTTACCCACACTAATATATAGATATTATTCCAGTATACTATCCAACACTCTCCATTGAAATAAGATGATCTATTTACAGCCGATGAACCGATTTTTTTAAGGAGTGGTTCAAGTTGGGTATGAATGAGTTGTATTTAGAGCTCCAGTTGTACTTCCATGGTGGTTGTGGGAGGCCAGAGACAAGGGTTCATGAGTTTATGAGTGTGTAGCAGCAGAGCGGTAGTTGGATGACATTGCCGATAGGGGAGTGGTTTTTCTTTTCTTGAAGAAGATCGTGTGATCATTATATGGGAAAAATTAGGGCACTAGTAAAAGAAATGTAAAGAACTAATTACCAAAACAGTTATTTTTCACCTTCAATTTGATAGTCACTCAATGGAAGAGTGGCAAATATGATGTTGTTTGTAATGTCGGTAGTAAATTTGGACTTGAAAGTAAAGTTTAGTATGAATTTTGATATTTTTGAAAGTTTGATGGTGAATTTGATCCTTTCAATACTTCTGAATGGTAAATTTAATATACAATTCTAAATTAAAAAATAGTCATCTACCTTCAACCAAGGGTGATGCCATACATATTTGAGAGGGGGCAATTTGCCCCCACCCACTTTTAGGAAAACTACACATATGTATACATAAGTTTCAATAATTGAACATTTTGACCCAATATTTTTTTAAAAATATATATATTTGCCCCCCCACTATTTTTAATATATAATTTTTGCCTCCACTTAAAAAATTTTCTGGCTTCGCCCTGCCTTCAACCATGCTCTCAGTACAGTAAAAATTTTATTAAAGATAGAATTAGACTTGCATCCATAGATATGATGTTTTATCATACAGTTTATTCTGTGACTATTTATTTCCTATTTTAAAATTTTTTTAAATATTTTATGATAGTCAAAAGTTTAGGTCTTAAAATACGTAAAACTAATTACTAAATATTTTTTCAAAAAGTATATTTTTCAAAAATCCTCATTCAAATCATCTATAAAAATATATATCCATATCTTAGAAAATTAAATATTCTAAAAGCAATTTTTCATAACATTGTGTTTACATATGTTTAAACAGGGGGGGAAGAAAGGTAACTTGTTTGACCTTTTATTATAAGATTTGTGCCTTTAGCTAGTAATTCATTAAGTTTATGGGCTAGATGAATATACAATTCTCCATTGTAAGGCACGGAGAAGTTATTACCTAAATGGGTTAGGTCATTTGTGTGTCCATCAATAACTTCAAACTTGAGAATTTGATTCATATTTTCTCAGGCAAGTATGTATCTCAAATGGGTAAAATTCATTAGTCATTTCTAACTTTTTGTGTTGTCCTAAATGAGACTTTAATTTTCATTTTATTATTTTAAAATTTTTGTTTCTTATTTTTGTTCAAATCGTGGTCCTTATGTCAGTTTCATGGTTAAACTTGAAAGAAAAAAAAAGAGGAAAAAAACATGACCCGGAATGAAGAGGAAGTGCTTGTGGGAGAGAGTTCCAGCAAAGGGGATTCCAATCTTGGACTTGACCCCAAACTCTGACTAAGTAGAGATTGGTTTTGCATCTGATTTCTTGCACCAATTTGATCTCGAGGTTCCTAATGAACCTAACATCCTCAATCCGCTGGCTTGTTTCCAATTATTGATTTTCTTTTCTTGGGAATTAGAATGGATGAAAAGAGGGTTGAGGTGTTAAATTTACAAATTAATGGTAGTTAAGTGAGGGGAAGAAAATGTAAGAATTAAAGTTGAAAAATTCCATCAATTTTGGTTAAATATTAACCGATCTCAATCTAGAACGATGTCATTTTATGGGGTAGAATTGAAGAACTATAACCAGAACGTTATCGTTTTAGAAGGCCGATCGAGACCTACACTTGTCCGCGTCTAATTATGCTGATAGGTGTATGTCCCCACTCCCCAAATCTCAAGAATAGTTTGGAACTTTTACCCTCTTCGAGTGGAATGAAGCTACTGAAGGCAGAGTTTTGGAGACTACTTAAAAATAATCATACAGGTAAGATGGATCCACTCTTATTACATGAAAAGTCACAATTTGTGGACCATTGAACCTATAGTTGAAATATCTGTTGTATGGAGGCATATCTTGCTATTCTTAGTGTGATTGCAAACTGTGGTTGTGTGAGAAAAATGAAAGGTTTATGGGGCTATGCATGTACCTGAACATTCTATTATTTGTTGGTTTACTGTTCTAAACTATATGCATAATGTGGATCTGGATTCTACTTTGTGTGTGCTTGCTTGAAGAAGGGTGGAGCCTGTGATCATTTATTCTTTTATTTGAGGACTTTTGTAGTTGTGTGGATCTTATTCTCACTAGACTTGCTGGACTGAATAGAATTTGTGAGTGGCTTTCTCTCACAGCTAAAGGAGTAAGAATTTAAAGGCTAAGGTAAGAAGAAGTTTATTTACTGCTGCCATTTATCTCATATTGTAGCAAAATGATCCGCAAATTCTTATAGCATGGAATGAAAAAAGAACCCATTACTCAGGCCAAAAATGGATGGTCTGTATAAGTTTTTACACTTGGTGCTTGCCAAGGTTGCCCCTTTATTCTAATATGTTGGTTGACATTGTTGATAACAGTATTTCTTTGTTCGAGGATCTTTAATCATTTCAATAAATGGCAGCAGCATGCCCCTTCTCTCTCTCTCTCTCTCTCTCTCTCTTCTCTCCTTTTGTGTTTGTGTTTATGATTTCTTTCTATCAATGAATCATACGAACATTTAATTCCAAAATGATAACAATTTGATAGAAGAAGTTTTACCAAATTCCAACAATCTTTTTATTCTGAAATGGTTTCAGTCGGATATGGGTTGGTTTAAGAATTTTTGACAAATGCCTTATTACAACAATTACATAAACTAGTTTACATACTTAACGTTGCCTCAAGATTTTAAATTTTTTTAGTTTTCCAAAATAATATATATATTATTAAGACCAATATTATCGCTAAACCAACAAATATTAAAATTACCAAATTCAGATCAACTTTTGTATGTTTCAAATTAAAAATGATTCATTAATATAATTATAACTCAAGTTTGTTTAGCTCTTCAAAGCCAAAAACTTTCGAGTTGCAAAAAGAAGCCAATACTCTCTGAAAGAAAACCTAACTACAAACTTTCTTCTCCTCTAATCATTTCTTGTTTTTCGTTCTCTGTGTATTCAGCCAGACTTGGATATTAATCTATGTCTAGCTGGTTGATTTTTCACCATTACTCCACCCCAATTATCCTCAATTGCTTGCAATGTTCTTCCTCCTTAACAAAATTCCTCCACAATCATCGATAATATCATCATCTAGTTCATCAAACACTTTATGGTGAGTAGATCTAGGTAACCTGATTTTGAAATTGGTGGCTACGAGAATATTGAATATGGTGTGAAAAGAAGCTGAGACTTAAATGATGAGGTGTTTACAAATAATAGATTGAGATGATCGTACATTATTATTTTTATTTATCATGTCCTTTATCTAGACCCAAATTGTTTTGTGAGCACAACTTTGTGTTAATACATTTTTTGGACTGGCCGATATTCTGGTCAAATGGTTATAAGTTAAGAGGCCATGAAGTTGGAGAAAATTACCATGAATACCAGATGGTAGGTACATGGCTTTACTGATCGGTAAAAGTTCAGCCACATTTGACGATTTGTGTCAGTTTGGGAAATTGAGAGTAGCACTTCATAGGGTTGAGGAGAAGGGAAAGCCGTTAAGGCATCGATTAGGATTTGGGGGATACTTCACTAATTAGTGGACGTGGGGTGCCGCATTCTCCGTTACTAGTCGTAGCATGTGTCGGTTAGCATTTTGAAGGTGCTTTAAGGTGGAGATCAACTTCGGGAGGGATGAGAAAGCCAATTTGAGCTGCTAATGGAGTTCCACGTGCGTTGTTACGTACATTGCTCGTCCATTTGTTCAGAACTTAAGTTCTGTCACCAACGGCCAAAAGTTAGTCCAAGTACACTCTTCTTTTGCAGTTTTAGGTGAGGATTTATCATTTTCAAATGTCTTTAAACATTTCAATTTGTTTATGCGTTACTACCTCCATATTTGCTATAAAGACATCCTATTTATGTTTGGCCCTTTATTGCGTATATGTCAATCCAGAAGCTTTGTCCATCAGGAACCGAATTGAGCAACTTGATGCATTTGTTGGCTTGACCTTTTTTTCACTTTCATGCTCTATTCATGGTTAATCTAAGCCGTGTATGACTAGTGTGAAACATATGTGAGGGGATTTTGGCACTTTGGGCCAAGTTCTACCATGTCAAATAGCCAAATTCCTCCACTTTCTTTTCTACCAGTGGCACAATCTGGTTCCCGTCATGATAAGGCAAAATGGAAGCACACGGCCACTGTTGTGTTCTATTGTATAGCCGCACATGTTGTTAGTCTAGGACATGTTGATGGTGGAAATTCAACCAAGTCTGGTTAGCGAATGATTCTTCACTAGTTCTGCACTGAGACCAGAAGGCAATACAGTATAGATCAAATAAAAAAAAAATCGGTCTTTGAAGATTTAGTGGCGGTATTGGAAGCAGTTTTTTGGCTCCACAACTGGCCTCAATTAAGACCCTACGAGTAGCACCATTTCAGCTGAAAAGGAATTGTGGGTGAGCCAGATTCAGGTATTATGATTCATTTGGATATTGCAAGGTCTTCGTTAACGCTAACAAACGTTGTTTTCATGTGTTGGGATGTGCATTGTTTGGGTACTAAATTGAAAGAATTTTTTTCTCATGTTCATGTAGGTGTCACCCGATGTTGCAGCGCTTCGCCATATGAAGATGCCGAATTGGGAGGACTTATGTTGCATGTTTGGACCATGTAAAGATTTCTTAGCATATGGTCTGTCATCCTAACCTTAGAATGACGAAGATGTCAGCTTTGCATGTCATGACATTCCAACTATTGGTTCAAGCGAGTAGAGGCTGCCTTTTGGCGTTATTCATATGGGGGAACATCATGAGTTTCGAGGGTCCGGGATCAGGACATCCACTATGGTTGATGGTTCCCAAGCACCTCCTCCAGATGTCCCTACTGATGTTACAAACTAGAGCACCCCTATTGATAATTGGGGCACCCCTCCTTTGGTTAACCCGTCAACTCCTTGCCTTCAATGTTCTAACTCATCACCGTTACTCACGCAAAGTCACAGCAATAGTGCTTCTTTCTGTCTGCCAGAAGGAATGTTTGGATACGCTATCACTTATGCGAAAGGCTCTAGTAGTGGGAAGAGGGCCCGAACCTTTTATGGCAGAGATCCCAAGGACATATGTCAAATGTTGAATATTGTATGTACCAATCAGGACCGCCTTAGTGAGATATCTAACACCTCTGCAGCTTGATGTGCTGACACTTCCATTGGGTTTGTCATAGCCATTATTTTTTACCTTCATGGTATTATAGTTGGGGATCGTACCTAGATTGCAGTTTTTATATTACTTTGAGGGAGTGCTTCATGTATGGCTGCATGACACCTGACATCCGTCTAGCTTGGTTGGAGGCTGAGATTGGACATGCGAAGGTGGTGGGTTTCTTCAAGGGAGTTCTAAGGATGTGATGTCATTCTTGTTGTATTATTCTATGTGGGTTAGAGTTATCTAGTTTCATTGTTGGTATTGAGAGTTAAACTTGGTTTAGGGGTTGGTGTTGTTGTTTATAGTTAAGGGTTATGTTACCTCTATCTTCCTACTTTGAGCATCTTGAAACTTGCGTGGCACAATTCTTATTGTGCATGTTGTTGTTAAAGTGTGTAGGTTTGTTCTTCACAAGTGCATGTATGTTTGGCATATTGGTACACCTTCACTTTTCCCCGTGGTCTAAAACAATTTTGGTGCATTCATGCAGATGTCCTCGCCACTAGGGCTGGGCGTGGATTTAGACATTCCATGAGACATTTCACCTAACTCACCCCCTAATTCTCCAAGAGGAAGATTTCAGACAGACAAATACATCAATCTCAAGGAGCCATGGCACCACCACCTCATCCAACTTGCAGTTAGGGTTGCCTGGTATACAGGTGATGTGGGATAAGCTAATGATCCCTAACATAAGGAGCTCATTTTCATGGGGACTCAGTACTTATGTCACCTGGGACAGAATGAGCGCGAATTTTATGAAAGGTTTTGCATGTCAGCCCAATGTTTTTGGCGGCTTTATTCCAATTTGGTTAATCGACACCATCTCCGGAGCTCCCATCGAGTTTCTAGTTATGAGGGTCTGGCAATGTTTCTTATGGTTTACACGTATGGTTTAAAATATCGTGATGTTAAGTAAATGTTCCCACACTCGACTAACACAATTTGTAGATGGTTTCATTGAGTCCTCACTTCGGTCGTTTCACTTTGTGCCATTATTATACGGCTTAGCGAGAAGTAGGATATTGATATGCATCCACATATGGCAAGTAGTTGTCCAGTGTGGTTAGGGCAATTGACGGGACTCATGTAGGCAGGATATTCTAGAGAATTAAAAGGGAATTTTATAGTGGCCGGTTGGGTCGACCGATGCAAAATGTGTTGGTTGCTTGTGACTTTAACATGATGTATACTCACATCTATGCACGGACCCCAAGATCAGCACATGATAGTTATGTTCTTCATGTTTGTCCTGAACAACCAGGGTCTTTTTTTCCAAACCCATTGCCAGGTATGTTTCTATAGTTGCACCATCACTTAACATCTATTATTCAGTGTTGCATGTAACATTATATATGTTTTTTACTGTAGGATGTTATTACTTGGTAGATTCTGGGTATGCTAACATTGAGGGTTTTCTTGTGCCATATAGGGTGTGGATTATCACCATAATGATTTCGTTGGTAGGAGACCAAACAGTGAGAAAGAAATATTCAATTATTGCCATGGGTCATTGTGAAATGTGGTAGAGCGAGTAATTGGTGCGACTAAGATGAAGTGGAAGATACTATTAAAGATGGGGCACTTCAAGCCGGAATTGCAATCAGATATTGTCATTGCTTGTTGTGTCTTACGCAACTATGTACATTATTGTGACTGCCGAAATAAGGATATCTTGTCATTCCAAAGATCTGAGTACTATTGACATACTGCTGAGGGGCCAGATGTAGCCATGGATGATGAAACATTACTTTTAGAAACATCAACTATGGCATCTGTTAAGGACCACATTGTAAGTTTTGTATCAAACCAACTTGGTTGCAAAATAAGTGGCCGCAGACGATAAAATGGCCACTTGTATAACACAAGTATGGCATCATAGTTATTCGTCAATTGTAGACTATGTCCTATTATTGGACGTCCAAAACATTTATAAAAGACAAGTATGTCTGATTAAACCCTAAACCATCCTTATCACAGCATTTTTGTGTCATCCTTATAAACATGTGCATTGCACATTGTAAACATTTTGGTACGAGCAAACATTTATCATGGACCATACATTATGTAAGCACCATAAAGTAATTATCATACACCCTAAACCATAGAATAAAACACATAAGCATATACAACCACAAAATAAGGTGGACTTAAAGTTAGAGTTATAAGTTGTCCCTTGGGGCCCAACCTACAATAGGTTTCTATGCACAACAACCAAATAAGACTAGCAATTGCAACCTCAAAGCTAATCCTAATTGAAAGCAGGCATTTACCGACACCATAACATTAACACAACATATGGTTCAGGTAACGTGCATGGCTACTGATCAGTAAATTTAGCCACCTCATGGCAAAGCCAAGCAAAGTGAGCTTCATCATTATTCATCCCATTCATCAACATGTCTCGAGCGGCCTCATTCTAGATAAGGCAAGATGCCGCATTGATCTAGAAAACATCACCCTCCACAACACTAGGGGCACGTCAGGCAATGTCCATGCAACAACGCATCATCAGTGGTGTAGTCAGTGGAAGGTTGTTACTTGAGCTTTATGTCTCCACAATAGAGGAATGTGAGGTAGCACATTGAACCCTATGTCAACCCCAACCTCCAGACGAGACATATATAGTTGGCCACACTGGCGTAGGGTCAGTTGAATCAGATGGCACATTAATAACCTCCGTATCTGCTCGTGAAATAGATGTAAACAAACTCCGATTAACAGGTGGCAACAAATAAGGTGCATTGTCAAGTAATAGAGCAGCATAGTACTCCATATTAGGCACCTTTGAATCTTTAAGCATAGCCAACTCTGGGTGAACCTGATAATATACAAAATGCATTCAGTGATAGAAGAGGTGGCCAAGAAAATGCGATAGTTAAAACATAATTAGAGAAATGCCAAAAATGAATATACAAACACAGGTTATATAGTGGATCATAAATCATATGATATAACAAAAATTGACAATGCTAGCCAAATCAACAATATATAACTAGATTACAATTACCTCAAGTCTACTTGCCCACCAAGCATCCGATGCAACAACTTTCATCTATCTTTGGTCATACCTCCATTCAGTTGACAAACCAATGGCCTGGAGAAGGTGCTTGTATTGGCCAGTAAGATGGTTCCACAAGTTCTTGATATAGACTATGGTTCATGGGTAATTAGAAGCTTCATGCATCCAATAATGAACCACCTTTCGCCCAGCTTCGGTAAGCATCTCCCCATCATATTAGCCTCGGTTATATGCCTCCAATGCATAATTCACAAACTTCTCTGTCCACATTAGTCATCTTTGTGTGTGACGCAAAATGTAAGGAATAGCAGCATCATCCTAATTTGGATCACACAAAGGAAATACTTCACTGACATTGATCTACGTTCTGATATAACAATAACAAAAATGGTTAGATTATGCGAATGATTTTGTTTGAACATAAATATACCTAACAAAAGGAATAGATCAATTTGTAAATAGGGTGCTACTCAAATGCAAAATGTCATTCTACTGGACGAATGATTGTAATGAAATTTTGAAATCACTATCCGCAAGTGCACGGTGGACATGTAGATAGGGTGAGTGAGTATCGTTCTCACGAGAATTGATTAAATTAATTGCCAAGTACCACTACTCAAAGTAAACTTTAGCTAAACAATCAAAGTTGGATGGAAATGTAGGCAACTTAAACAAGTGACTAAACTTAGCTAAATGGAATACTATTAACCTAGAATGCAAGTATGCAATGTAAACAAAAATTGTAATTTTTATCAAATTATGAAAGAACACTTCCTATGGGTTCACTACTTGTCTTAATTAGTTGGTGAACTCAGGTGAGTGGATTAATCTCCAATGTATGTTGGTAAAGTTATTCAATTAAATTCTTATTTTTTCAAGTGAAAGAATTAATCTATCTAATCTAAACTTAATAAGGATTTCCATCCAATTACAAGCTTAGTAAGAGACATTAGAGCTCAATTTACCTTTACCTAATGACTTAGACTAATTTTTCAACAAGTCCATAGCCATTAAATTCTTCTCCTAGGTCTAATAGCTTCTAATATTTTCCAAGAGTTTAGAGGCAATTTATAGTGCAACCAATTGTGGCCATCAACTAGCTAACACAACATTAAGCTCAAGAGAAGAATAAACATATATTTAGTAGAAAACTAACATCACATAACCATGAATTTATCCAACATAATCAATCCAAGTAGCTACGTCTATAGAAAGTGCAAAAGAAGACTACTCCATAACTAAATAAAACATAATCATGAAAGTAAACATAATAACATCCATGAGAAACTACAAAAAAGATGAAAGAGTAAACCCAAGATGGCTAGAAGCTCTTGAATCCAAAGTCTCCAAGCTAGTCTCCTTGAGCACTCCAAGCAATCTCCAAGCTAGCTCCAATGGTGACCAAGAAAAACTAAGAAAAAATAAGAATACTAACTATAGTGGATATGGAAAAACTAGTTCTAAGAAGAAAAGATGAAGATGAAGCTCCATTCTTTTGCTAGGTTCCAGTTTCTTCTACTCCTTAGAGATGTCTCTTTCACTCACCAAACCATTTGGATAGAAATCCTTGGCCAATAGCAAGCTTGAGTTCAAATTTGAGGTAGGGGACCACTTTCTCGGGTGACTAGCGCCCAGGCCTCAGGAGGGGGTGCCTGGGTGCCTAGGCCTCCAGGCTCATAGGTGCTATAGCGCCTAAGCCCCAGGAGGGGGTACTTGGGCGCCTAGGCCTCCAGGCTTGCAGGTGCCTGGGGCCTAGGCCTCGGCTGGTGCCTAGGCCTCCAGGGTGCGTTTTTTAGCCAGTAAGCTTTTGTACTGTGGTGCCTAGGCCTCAATTATAATTTCTGTTGACTTTTGCGTTCCCGTTTTTCGTTCCGCTCATCCCGGTGCCATTCCAGTGCTATGGTCCGCTTCTCCAACCTACAAAATGAAGTATTAAAGCAATAATTGACCAAAAATATTAAGTGGTAAGGTAAAAAATTATGGTCAAAGTTGACAAAAAGTCAACATGTTTAACCATAAAATTAACATTTATCAAACTCTCCCAAACTTAGAAAAATGCTAGTCCCTAGCATTTATTAACCTAAAAACATAAAACAATCAAAACATAGAAGCTAACAACGTATACTCAATATCATATCATAAAATCATTTAAAGTACAAGCTCAACTCAAGAGATATTAAGGTAAGTAATGGAAGAAGAACTTTGTCATTAATGGTAGGTAATTGCTCGCTAGTATTTCACTCCCTAATCTATGGTTGCCTAGTGTATCTAAGGCTTATAATGCCACTTCATCCACAAATTTACAAAAAGACCCAAACTACCCATGAATTGTCCCTAAGGAGTATGCATGCAAATTTAAGTCCAATGACATATATATATAAGGTTGTACCGTAGCCGGGTTTAGTATGGATGGGAATCGGATGGAGGCCTTTTGAGGTGGGGCTAAAGAAGTGAGTTAAGCATAAACACCATGGGCAATTCTAATAATCAAATCTAAAGTCCCACCCAAGGTATTTTGATTTAAAAATGCTTTTCTTGACTTCTAAGCAACAACCCTCATATGCACAATCTTGACAAAACACATGAGTGAACTCCTTTCAAATTAATAAAGTACTTCTACCTTTCCCCTTATTTATTTATTTATTTATTTTTTTAATGAGGGTTTTTTTTATGTTGACTCGTTTTGCCTTTTTATGAAGGGAAAGATAGTTTTTTTTTTTTTGCAACTAGAAATTCACCCAATCTTTAAAGTTCAAATACATGTGCATGATTTATCCAAAGTATATTCAAACCATAGCTACATAAACTCAACAATAAGTTCATAACCCAACATTTTTACCCCAAACTTATTTATTGCTCACTTACACAACTCATAAATTTTTTTATCCTTCCCAAGCCCATATATGCAATGCTCAACTTACTTTAAGGACAAGAAAGGATAAATAACAATGGATATGGCTCAATTATGTGGGTTAAACAACAAACATGGCTTAAAGGCTCAAAGGGGTCAACTAAGGATTATAAAAAAGGGTTAGCCATTTAGGTATGTAGTTAGCCCTACGTTGTCATTTTCATCCTTTATTTGCATGCATCAATTCGGATATGAAGGGGTCCAAAGGCAAATCAAGGAATCCATAGAAATGTTGGCAGAAACTAATGAAGGCATACAATCACAAACTAGTACGAAATTGGCAAAGGCAAACTGTCGCTAAATTAGTGACAACCAGTAGTCGCTAAATTAGTGACAGCTAATCATCGCTAAGTTAGTGGCAACCAGCTGTCACTAAGTCAGTGACGGCTAACCGTGCCATAATTATATATGGCTTATTTGTTAACTATTATTAATCTACTATAACCATTACATGAGATAGTGATAACTTTGTATTTACAAAATATAAATAAATTCACATTTTTATTTGAGATGACTGAGCTAAGTTATCATTTTTTCAATTTGAAATAAGTGAAGTAACCCATATAATATCTAATAAATCAAGATTTAAAATGAATCAAACTCTAATATTATAAATATATAGTGATAAAAAGATATTTGTAACAACAATTTAAAATCACCAACTACTTGATGTCTAACAACTTTATTCTAGAATTAGTGCATGAACATAAATCTAACTAACAAAAGAACACACTTAATTAAGAATCAATGAAAAACAAAGTTCAGACCAACAAAGAAAAAATGAAAAGTAGAGTTTACTTCTCCATCACATTTTTTAGCTTATCTTATTCCACCATACTTGAATCCTCACCATACTTTGAATTTGTATCAACTGACTTATCTATAAAAACCAAAATTAAAATTTAACCATTAATGCAAAAGCAAATACTTTAAAAGCAATCACTGAAGGGAAATAAAAAGTAACTGACAATCATGCCACACTGAAGGAATATAATCGTGGATCATCATTGAAATATCACAAGCTTAACTTCACCAATTATTCATTGCAAATTGAAAATAGGATGTGACATATACAAAGAAAACAATATTCACCACAAAGACCCCATATCATGAAGACATATACACTCCCTACTAGTATCAAATGAAACAAGTTCCATAGCAATTACTTTAACAAATTCAACTAGTATGAATGCAAGCATTAGCTCACTAATGATACATTCCCTACTGGTACCAATTTTTTTAGTTAGTATGATAATAATAATAAATTTTGATCAAATCATTGTTAAAGAAAACATACATGAGTAATACAATTACATCCACACACTCACAAGTCAGCATAGTAGAGAAGAAACAAACATGACAGGAAACTTGGGGTCTGCAATAATATAGATTCATATTATCAAGTAATTAATTAGTGGATTACCATCAGTTGAGAATTAGGACACTTAGTTATCTACCAAGAAATATTTTTTAGTTCACATGAGCATGTAAAACAACTAATTTAGGGATGATCATAAAACCATACACATCTTGCACACAGATAGGTATAAAATGAAAAAAACTTAATAGGGGATGCTTATAAACAAAGTTTCTAATTCAATCAATTATCAGAATTAATCATGGAGATGCAATTGAGGACTCATTTTCAATTTGGATGTTTGGTAGCTTATTCTTGTTAAGTATATTAAATTACAACAAAAAAAGTTTAAAGTTTAAGGTCATACTTATCTTAGTCTTCATGAACATATGCACTCGACATTGAAGAGCATTACACACCTTCATGAGAATTATTTAGATCACTTCGAGCATCAGGAACCTGCTACATATTAGTAAGGTTTAATCATAAAAAACAATAGAGAAAACTTGATATAAATAAACATTTACCTTGAGGAAAAAATACTATAAGAAAAATGGGCTGATGCGACTGAAGAAATAGTAGCATTCAATCGCATCATGTGACTAAAATGTCACAGGAAAATTCAGCAGTAAAAATACTAGTCACACGAGTTGTGCCATTGTCATGCGACTGAAACATACCATTAATAAACAATAACGCGACTAACAAAAGGTAGTTGCATGATGCGACCAAATTTCAGTCGCATAGCTTATACATATTTTTTTAAAAAAATTAATTAAAAATGGATTATAATTATTATAATAATGAAAAAATTATCTACTAAGTTATTATGTACTAAAATTAACAACTAAAATTAACACTAAGATTAAGTACTAAAATTTAAGGACTAAAATTAACAATAAAATTAAGAATAGAGTTAACACTAAAATTAAGTACTAAATTTAATAATAAAATTAACACTTAAATTAAGTTCTAAATGTAAGTACTAAAATTAATACCAACATTAACAATAGAGTTATTACTAAAATTAACCCTTAAATAACTGTAAAATTAATCCTTAGATATTAACCCGTAAATTTACATTAAAATTTATCAATAATACTAAAACTAAATTTAATCGTACAATTTAATTTCAACATAATTTCAGCAATAAAATTTCATCATAAAACAACACTAAAATTTTAGCAACATTGGTCTAGCACTAACATTCAATATAGAAAAAAATTGAAAAAAAAAAGAATTAAAAAAAATTAAAGAGACAGGACTAAAAATCAAGTTAGAAAATGAACAGTAAAAAAATTTAAAGATGCAATAGTAACATTGAACATAGAAAACGAATTGAAAACAAAAAAAAAATTGATTTCCTTACAAGAAGCAGCAAATGGTGTGGTAAATGGATGGATAATGACCGGAAAATTGAATGAGCGGGGAGGAAGGAGCAAGATGCATGGAGGAAGAACTTGGCTAGAAATACGGGTTACCTCTATGCTAATAACTAGAGATTGAAATGATGAAGTTTGAAGGCAGCAAAGCTTCAACCGGAGAGAATGAAAAATTGGAAAAGTAGAAGCAAAGACGAAGAGCAAAGATGGAACAAAGAAAGAGAAAATCAGAGAAGATGTAGAAATGAAGAAGAGAAATGAGTGTGGTAGGAAAAGGCATTTTGTGCGACTGAATTTGCCACTGATACTTTTTGTGTCACTGATGTGCTACTGAAAGAAAATATATTTAATTTATGCGATTACCATGCAACGGAAAAGAAAAATATATTTAATATGTGACACGATACCAACAGGGAAATTAATTTAAATTATGCGACTACTATGCTACTGACAGTTTAATATTTTTTAAATTATGCGACTGACATGCTACTGACGTTTTTATATTTTTTTAATCATGCTACTGGCATGCGACTGACCTTTATGTGACTGATCATTTCAGTCGCATAAATGACTATGGCACACTTGATATGCGATTGAAATTTAATATTTTTTAAAATGTGCTACTGACATGTGACTAACGTTTATACAATTGAACATTTCAGGTGCATAGAAAATTGTGGCCCACATATATGCTACTAATGTGCGACTGAATGTTAATAGTATTTTAACATTTCAGTCGCATCGCATTTTAACATTTCTCTTGTAGTGAAATATGCAAGAAAATATTTATTATGCTTGATGATTTCAAGCACTAGCATTATCAAAATAACCATCCCTGTTAGGAAAACATTGTTGAAATAAACTCTTATAGTATTCAAGCCTTTCCAAAATAGCATTGAGTTTTCCTAGAGCCATTGTATTCTGTTCTTTAAGTTCTTGTATTTGGACATCTTTTTTGTTAGTAGTGACATGAACTTTTCCCAATCCAGCTACATGTCCTCTTTTCTTTGGCCCTTTGGCTTAAGCATATGCATCATCATTCCATGATTTAGGATCTAATGCAGACTCTACCCTATTATTCTTAGCCATTTTATCCTTCATGCATTCCTAAGCGTGCACATTAAAGCAACTATTATTAGGCTATATATTTAGTAAATTATTCCTTTTCTAGGTAACCATCGTAATTGTCACTAAATATTCCATACCACTATTTCTGTTGTGTACAAATTACCATAATTTCCATTGTTGGTTTTCTTTGTGTTAATATAGAGTTTAGCTCGAGAGGGAAAAACTTTAATTTTATCAACCTATACAACATAACCAAGGTAACATATTTAATGTAATAATTAACTAGAGTAAGCATGAAACCTTAATAATCTATTAGTTTTCTTACTGATATTCCGTTTTTCAATTTTAATTTCAAGTGAACTTTCATACATCAAGTTCACTGTTAACAAGCAATTTAAATTGTAGGAATTTACCAAGCAGATATTATATGAGAAAGTCTAACATAAGAAATGTGAACAAGATTTACTAATGAATTGGTAAATTGTAAACTACAAAGTTCCATTTTTCTTAAAAGTTGATAAGATTTATAAGTACCCCTTTTTAAATTCACCTAGCCAAGGATTTCATTCTTCCACAATAAGGATCTTTTAGCTTTGAATGATTTTCTGAAATTATCTTAGCCTGACGTTGCATAGCATACACAATATCTCAAAGCATAGTTTAAAAAAAAAAAGAATAAATTAATCATTGTATAAAACAATACTAAATATATGAAAAGGTATATCTATGTTTCCTTTATTAGCTAATGGTCCACAAGTGCCCTATATTGTTCCTTATTTACTTGATCATCTATAAGTCGTGTGACATTTTCTTTTGTAGATATATTCACATTAAACTTAGAATTACTCTACACCTCTCCTTTCCAGTACTTCTATTTATCACCTATATCACCAATCACAGCTTTCCTTACGTTTTCAGTAAATGGCTTAATTTGAAACTTATTCTATACCAAAAGATTATGTAAGGATGGGAAGTTAAGAGTATGCAGAGAAATACATGTAAATCTTATACAAGCCTCTATTATTTTTTACATTTCTTCCTTGTAGCTAGGTGGTATTGCTTTCCAGCCTAGAAAGTTAAAAGGTGCAAGCTGTGATTTTCTAACCATGCTATTTAGGAATTAACTGAATTTTCCACCTTCAATACCAACTGATTTGTTTAAAACATTGAATTTGACTTCAATTTTTTCTCCTTCCTCAAGATCCCAAACATCAAGCACACGAGTGTGTCCTATAGTTCTTCGGATTAGTTCATGATACAAGAAACATGTTAGCAATGTACATAAAAAAATGTATGTTGCAGGTGCACAAAAATTTCTTTAGCAAAATATCACTGTAGAATTTTCACTATTTTGTTGAATTGATGTAGCTAAATTACAACATTATTGTGTGCAATTAATCTGACCAAAGTCTCCTACTTCATATAAAGACTCTAGTTTGATTAACTTAATTGTATTAATTAGTTATAAGGACAACTAAACTTGTAAGCAAACATATCACTTACAACAAATTCTAAATGGTGTTACTGTTCTAAACGTGCAAGCATTTACCACTTATAATACCTTATGTTACTATAATAAAATATTTTACAAGATCTTACATGAAACTATTAATATCTTAACTATTGCCAATAGAAAAGTTTGGTTGAAATACTAATACAATTTGGCAACAAATTAATTACGCAAAAGATACAACTAAGCACTTGGAAACAAAGAATCTTTGTTCACTTTTGAAGAAAAGTCAATGTAGTAATCATATCTTAATTATTATTAGTTCACTAAGAACAAACAATCTTTGATGCAACACAACCACCTATCAATCATTACAAATTTAATCTTTAGTTCATGATAAAAGAAATAGATCAACATGGAACCCATTTTAAATTGGCCAATTGCTTCAATAAAAAAATTTAACTTAGAATCTGGCTTCCATACCTATTGGTTGTGATTCTTTACTACGTTCTAGAATTGATGGACTGGTTTGAGAAAGCCCACAATATTGCATTTACCGTTATTGTTGTTGTTGAACTTGTGATTGAATCTGCGAGTGTACTCCATCTTGTTGTGATTGGCTATGCAATTGATTATTTGTAGAAACTAGTGGTTGTTGTGTCATAAACTAGGATAGCTGCTATTATTCAGATCCAGATGATGCTTACACCTATTGTTGAGGTTTGGTTTCAGATCGATGATTGCCAACTCTTAAAGGGGCAGCACTTGAAGAGGCGATGCAAACTTTTTCAAGATGTCTATGCTTTGCCATCCTTTAAAGAAAAGGAAGAAAAAAAAAAGTAGATAAGTGGCCAACATGCTAAAAATATTAAAAATTTTCATAAGCTGATAAACCTCTAAGGCATATCATTATACAATTAACCTACTTCGATAGTAACAACAATGCCGGGTAAAATGTCTAATGAAATACATAAATAAGTTTGTTTTTCATTAATTTTCATTAAATCAAATTTCTGTGTCCAACTAGTATTAAGGGTTATTTAACCAAAGTATAGAAGGAACATCATGCATAGAGAAAGATGAATTAGAATTCAAGTTATATCACACATAGAGATAGAAGATAATAAAGAACCAATTAATCATGCATAGAAAGCAATCTTTTCCTTTGTCAATTTACCAGTTTCAGATTCTTGAAATTGAATAAAGATAACCTTAATCCAGATGAAACCCTTGTCAATTCCTCTAATTGATAGTTACATAAGTTCACTACCAATGGAACAATTTTGATGGCTTAGGTTTTTTGGGGATAAAGGAACTATGAAGGATTTTGGAATATAAAGAAGAGAAAGTGAATAGAAAGTTGGGAAAATAATAGGGAAAATTTTTTGGAAGGCACGCTTTGATATAAAGAAAACTAAAAAGTAGCGCCTTCCATACTTTAAAAAAGTTGGGCAAAAAATTAAACCAAGTACCTGTTTTTTATCCGAAGAAAATCATAATTTATCATAAGGGTGGTGTCCAAAATTAAAGTTTCATGTTTGAATAATTGAAACACATTTAAGACATTGAAATTATTTTATTACCAGACAAATGCTATCAATGTAATATGAAACATCATAACATTATATTTTCAACAGGTTCTTTAATGGCCAATACATTGAAAAATAAACTTAAACACATTTAAGTTATTTGATGTTGAGCATAATCTTGATTAGGTTATTTAATCTAAGTTGTTTGTAAACTTTAAAATCAATTTCTAATGGTGAATAGAGTCACTTTATAACATTAATTGGCCAAATGCTATAGTTAAGGTTCCATGTCTCTCACAAGTACATTAAGTACAACGCACATGAGTTCATTAATTTGAATTCAATTTGAAAAGGTTATACATCTTAGATAAAGGATTGAATGCTATTCTTCTAAGTTCTAACAATGAGTTTAAGATTTTTAATACTCCCTCTATCCCAAAAGTTTTGCTCCATTTGTTTTTGGCAATTAATCTATGATTTTTTATTTTCAATATTTTAATATATAAATACAAAATCTTTGTATATGAATGATAATTCAAGATATGTAGTTTCTAAATATATTTTTTTTTATTTTTTTTAACAAACAATAATATGAATAAAATTGAATCAAAATACAACAAAAAGTCAAATGTATCAAAATTTATGGGACGGAGGAAATAATATTCAAATCCAAGTTATTATATATAGCTTATACTATAATGAACTTTTACTACAACAAACCTAGTCTCATAATGTTATGATTCAGTTACACAAGAATATCTTAAAACACTTAAAGTTTAAGTTTGATCATGAGTTCAATTGTTTATATTACAATTTATGAAATTGGATTAGCAACTTATGTAACTTTCATTAATGAACCTAATTTCAATTTGTTTTAATTTAGTTGACCTTTCAATATCTTCTACTAGTTTCCCTCCAAATTTGTGGGTAATTTCAATGGTAACTAGTATAGATGATCAAATTGGGCTCAAAAAAACATTATGGTATATTTAGCTAACCATGAACCTATACTCAAAGTTCTAATGCATTTCACTTGTGAACCCAATTTCATATTGTTTTATTCTATTCACCCCTGATCAAATTCATGTATGACCTTCTACACAAGTTTGGGGTGAATTCCATTTTCAATTAGTATAAGTGATCGTCTCAATTTTTAATCAAATAGAAGACATAAAATTATAACATTTTTTTAATGTCATGTTGTCTCTTAACATAAAAAAATTAGTACAAGTATATTTTACATATCGAAACTTTTGGTTAAATAAAAAATTATTTTCTTTTATAACAAAATAAATACTTATTTAATTTAAAAAAATTAATTCCGTAAAACATTTTTTTGTGGGAACGTGAAAGACTTTCTTCAAGTGAAAAATTAGGAATCTTCTACTGCTCGTCTCAGAGCCTAATTTGTTTTAGCTTAATCACTGAAAACCCTTCTTCCAATAGGCCTAGCACCACAATACTTTCACCAAAAATTACTTTTTCAATTGGTATAAGTACTTTTGAGCATCCTAAAGCAAGAATTTTCAATTGGTATGTAATACTGGAAATAATTAGTATAAGATAAATAATCACTTTTAAATTACTTTTAAAGAACTCCACCCATATATATATATATATATATATATATATAAGAAAATAAAACATGTCTAAATATCAGAAATAAAAAAATAAATATAAATTTTCAAAATGACCTAGTCAGGCTCTACAAATATTGATGCCGATGAGGGGATAGCCTAGAACGATAAAAAAATTATTAGCTCATTCTCTAGGACAGAATCCATCATTTGTCACTACAATTTTAATTATAGAGGCTTGAGCTATGTATATACCAACGAGCGAACTTTAGGAGTCACCGACCTCCATAATTTAGGGACAGGTTCTGTTATCCATCGCTAGTCTCCCAAATTTAGGGACACATTTCATCAGCTGTCCCTAGTGCCACTAACACTCTTGTTAGCCGTCCCTGTAAACGGTATTTAGTGACAATAATTTCCCATGTCACTAAAATCTAGCATCCCTGAATGTCACTTTTTTGTAGCTTCTTCTTCTTCTTCTTCTCCTCCTCCTCCTATTCCTTATTTTGTTTTTATTTTTTATTTTTTATTTTATTAATCTTTTTTGGTTTTTTACAATTCTTAAAATATAATTGTTTCAGGCGACCAATTGATTATGGTTTGACGATTCATCGATTTAGTGGTTTCAGCCATTTTTTTTTTTTTTTTTTTTTGCTTTGATCAAATATAATATGAACTGGTTTGCGGTTGAACCGATTAGACTGGACATTCAGGTTCGGCTTTGACTCATCTCGTTCTTAAGTTATTGTTGATTTGTTCTTCATTTTCTAATTTTATTACATGCAACTATAGTTTCTCTCGTACTGACATTTTCTTATATTTTCTCGTTTAGTTTTGAATCTTTTATGATATTTTCTCTATTGATTTTTCCATTGTGTTAATGGCGCATGCAAGAAGCATCATTCAAATTGGTTAGGTCGCACTTAATAATCTATACATTAAATTCTGTTCTTCATATAATATAGCTTTAATTTTTTGAGTAGTAATATTCATGCATATGTGTTATTAGCTAGATGCATACTCCAGAATAAAAGGCAAGATTTCTTTCTTTTTTGAGTTCTGAGGTGCTTCAATTTTATTTTTAATTTAATAAATCGTAGAGTGATAAAAATCTCATAATTAAAAAGCAACTCTTAACACAAATCTTAGATACAATAACTTATGAAATAAAATTTAATTTAGGTAGTTGAAGTATGTTTTATATATTAACTCGGTAAATGATCTCATCTTGAGATATATATTTATTTTACCCTTACATATAATATGTCCGGGGCCGCCATGCGTACAGCCGGATGGTCGTCGAGGTAGCCAATCTTGACCGCAACTTGTGGAGATTTGTACTTTCCTGGGTTGTTGGATCTAAGACAAGTAAACTACAAGCATATCGCTATCGACGACAAAGACAACGTTGCTGTTTCTTCTTCTTTATCCTTCTTTAATATAGTTCCAACTTTCAAATTTGCTTTCGATGTTCAGATTAGGGCAAACCTGATGAAGAGTCCCTCAACTGTGTTCTTTTTCATCGTTTTTGAACCTGTGAAATGTAAATAGCTTGTTGCTTGATCAGCACAACAGCCTCTACTCTTATTATCGCTACTTCTACTCTTACTCTTCATTACGGCTTCTCTTCTCCACACCGATCGATAAGCTCACATGATGATGAAGATACTAGAAATTTGCCGGGTGACTCCCCCTCCCAACTCACCCGCCGACTTCTCGCTTCCGCCCACTTACTTCGATACCTTCTGGTTCAAGTTTCCTCCCGTCGAACGCCTCTTCTTCTTCCGGCTCGCCCACCCAACTCCGTCTTTCCTCCACTCCGTTGTCCTTCCAAAGCTAAAGCACTCTCTCTCCCTCGCTCTCCTCCACTACCTCCCTCTCGCCGGCAACCTCATCTGGCCCTCCTCTTCCCCAGTACCCATCCTTCTCTACGTCCCAAAAGACGGTGTTTCCTTTACCGTCGCCGAGTCAGACGCCGATTTCGTAGCCCTCTGCAGCGATGCCATCAGAAACGCCGTGGACGTGCACCCGTTCATCCCCAAACTAAGCACGTCCGATGAACGAACCGAGCCCATCTCTCTTCAAATCACTCTATTCAAGGACCACGGCTTCTCGATTGGCGTCACCGCCCACCATGCAGTTCTCGACGGCAAATCCACGACATCGTTTCTGAAATCATGGGCTTACTTATGCGGACAAGGAAACGGTGACGATCCCTCGCTGCCATCGGAGCTGGTTCCCTTCCTCGACAGAACCGTCATCAAAGACCCTGCCGGGCTGGCGGAGCTGTACTTGAACCAATGGATAGATTTCATCGGTGCGGGTCAAGACGATCCGACACGAAGAAGCCTGAAGGTCCTTGAAACGGTGGTCGAGTTTCCGACGGATACGGCGTGGGGCACGTTCTTGCTAAGCAAAGCAAACATCGAATCGCTGAGAAAGAAAGTGTCGGCTAAGCTAGATGATTCGAAACGGCGTCGCTTGTCCGGGTTTGTTCTTACCTTTGCTTATGCGATAACGCGTAAGCTCAAAGCAGTAGGAGTGGAAGCAGATCGGCCTATCGCTTTCGCGTTCACGGCGGATTACAGGACTCGTTTGGATCCGCCGATTCCGAGTCACTATTTCGGGAACTGCGTCGCGCCCATCTTCGGGCATATCGAGCCAGCCGAAGGCTTCATCGACGATGAGAATGGGTTGGCGTTAACAGTGAGCAGAATAACAGACATGATTGAGAGTATGGAATCGGATCCGCACGCCGGGTGGGAGAATTTGGCACAGATTATGCTGAGCTGGATAAGGGCGAAAGCGTTGGGTGAAATAGAGGAAATTTGCACGGTAGCCGGGTCGCCTCGATTTGGGGTGTACGGGTTGGATTTCGGGTGGGGACGGGCGGAAAAAGTGGAAATTATTTCGGCTGACCGGAGCGGGGCGGTGGCAATGGCGGAGAGCAAGGATGGGAGCGGAGGGATTGAGATCGGCTTGGCTATGAAAAAGCATCAGATGGGGACGTATTCGGCACTGTTCGCTGACGGTTTAAAAGAAATTGAAGCATCGTTTTGACTTTTGAGCTAAGTCGTGAGCGGAGGAGCTTGTGGGCGAGGTGGATGGAGGAGGATTTGGCGGCGGAGATGGAGTTTTTGAGGGCATTGATGGCGAGGTTGAGTGCCTTGATGACGCTTTGGCTGGACGGAGGAGAACGGAGAAGATGCGATCCGGAGATCGGAAAGTATGAGGGTGTCCGCCATGAATTCGGTGGTGAGGCGGAGGATTACCGAGTATATACTACATATTGGTACGTACTGGTAATGCATGTATATAGTATATTACTCCTTCGGATCCAGAAGGTTTGCTCCATTTATATTTGTGCGCGGTTTAAGAAAAGCCCACCGATTTACACTTTTACCCCTCCATTATCTCTTCTTCTTGTGTATGTTTGTTCATCGGGTTGTCGTCCATTCGTCCGTCGTCCGTCTGTCCTCCGTCTATCTGTCCATCGTCCATTTGTCACGTTCCTTCATCCGTCGTCCGTCTATCTTCAATTGTGTCGTCATTCTTCCATTCCAAGCTCAATTCGCGTCACCTCTCTGCCTCCAAGATCAATTCGTGTCACCTCTCCGCCTCCGACCTTGATTCACATCACCTCTCCACTTATAGGCTCAATTCCCATCACGATGCCTCTCCGCCTCTGACCATGGTTCGCATCGCCTCTCCGCCTTCAACCTCGATTCGCGTCACCTTTCCGCCTCTGACCTCGATTCGTGTCACCTCTTCACCTCCGATCTCAATTCGCATTGGCCCAATTACCTTCGTCCTCAATTCATGTCCTCTCTTTGATTCACCTCCTTATCGCATCGCTCCCTTATAACCCATCTCATTAGATGCTGTCCTTGTTTGCATCGGCCACTAGCATGTTTGGTTGATGAGGGGCAAAACCTAACTAGGGAGAGAGAGAGTGTGTGTGTGTGTGTGTGTGTGTGATGTATTAACATGGGTATAATGGTAAATGGAATGTGAAAAAGTTACTAAAAAAAATGGTGCAAAGTTTTGGGACTACCCAAAAAGAAAAATATAGCAAAATTTATGGGACAGAGGGAGTAATTAGCTTACCTATAAAATTTAGCACCGATGCTGGTATGGCAAAAGTTGTTGTTGCAACTTGCAAGGCAGCAAGACAAGTTAATTATAAAAATCAACATTTTATCTAAAATTATATTTTATTTTTTCATAAATTATAAAATCGAATCATATAATTTTACCAAAACCTCATTAAAAGATATATAAAAGATATAACTGTTTCATAAACATTAGACCTAAATTTTATCAAAATGATAATGAGTATTAAACCAAACATAAATATGAAATTTTTTATCAAATTGGTAAATGAAAGGCCACGAGTCATGACCCAATATGAGATTGCCACATGACACCCACACCTGCGGATTCCAAAATACAGACACCCCACTCCCTTCATTTTACTTTGGGGAGACTCAATGATATCATAATGGACTTTGGCCTAGTCCTAGAAAGTTCTAATGAAACTTTATTCATAGGCTTGGTTCAGCTTGAATGAGCTCATTGGGGCATTTACTACAAGAAAAATGTAACAAAAAAAAAAGTAATTGAAGTCGCCCTTTAATTGGTAGTTGGTGGGGTTTGCTTTTCAAGCGACTAAACATTTCAGTCACCACTACTAATGATTTTTTCGGTAGCATTCAAAAGTACAATTTTCTAATTAATCACCTTTTAGTAGCTATCTATATTTCAATCGTCTATCAATCGCTCCTACCAAAAGATAATACCACTTCCATTTCTCATTCTTTGTCATTCTTTCATTTTCCATCTCAAGTTTGCCTCACTCTTTTTCTCTCATTTTATAGCGTTAAATCTCTTTTGTTTCATGTTTCTTCCTTATTCCTCAATTCATTTCTTTTTCACTTCATGAATATTTTTTTGGTAATTGTTTAAAGTCTTGTTTAAAGATTTACAGCCTATAACAAGAGGTTTCTTTGAATATTTTGAAGAGTACAGATGGTTCTTCTCCCTATCTTTGAGAAGTTATTTTCATTTGGTTGTCAAGGGATTTAAGAAAATGAAAACAATCAGCCTATTGGATGTGTATTTGACCAAGCTAACAACATAGCTATAAAAAGGTGTCACAAAGTTCTTAGCCTTTTATCTTTACCGAATTAAAATAATTTAATTTTAATACTTATAATTAAAATAAATTTAGAATAAAAATAGAATGTTAGGGAGCGACTTAAGCCTGACAACTAAAATTTCAATCGCTTCCCTCTTGGCATCCATCCCATTAACTAACTGAATATCTCAATCACTATTTTCCATTGTCTTTTAATCGCTGTAATAAAGCGACTAAGTCACTCTAGTAGCAACTGAACTTGTCACTCTTTGTAACTGAGATGTGACTGGAAGTTCAGTAGCTTTTTTGCTTTTAGCCTTGTAGTGATTGCTCATGTGCTAGAGAATAGTGGGGTGACCGTTATGGTGATTGGTTTTAGTTAATGGGGCAATTCGCATGAGCATTATGTTCATCACAAAATAGAGAAAGTTTCCCCTCATGACCAACACATTTTTAGGCCTATAATAGGTTTTCTTCATGAGATTATGAGGTAGGTTTTACACTCTGTGCAAAAGCTTTCGTTAAGTTTCATACTCTTTTCTCAAGCCCATACTTACTTAATTACCAAATGGTCTTACTGGACATACAACTTTGGAGCCCCTAGCCTTATCTTTATTTATAGGTTCAACTGTCTCCATAGTCTCAACTCTCAGATAACCCATTAACATCGAATGTCACATTGTTAACATTTAAAGTAAAGCCTTAACTTCACCTATTCAAACCTGTAAATCTTTTGCTACAAATTGTGAAAGAAATGAGGCATCACTACAACAAAAAGGATCATTAGTGACATTTTTTTCACCTTTACTGGCATTTCAAAAACGTAGGAAAAGCTTTGCCGACAATTTAGGAACACCACAAAAAAAAACTACACATGAACACACTGGTAAAGGTTTCAGGTATTTTCCTATGTTTTATAAATGCAAGTAAAGTACAACTATTAGTGTCATTTTTTATAAGAAATGCCAGTAAAATTATTATATTTAGTCACTTTTTTATCTTTAAAATGTCACTAATGTATTGCATTCAGTAAGTTTTCCATTGAAAAAATGGTGGCAATGTACAAATCACATTGAATTTTCTCAACATTTTTGCTAGAAAACGCTGCTATTAAAAGGTAGTTGAAATTTCCATCCTGCTATATCATTGTTCACTTATTTCTTAGTAGAAGGTCAAAATACTATATTATTATGATCAATAAAAATTGCAAGAAAATTCATATTGAATAATGAAAATTTTTATTTAATAAATATTGCAACAAATTCATAAAGGTAGAAACTCTAGATATGAAAATATGATTCTTTTTCATTGTTGTAGTCATGCCCTTAGAACTTGAATCCATATGTCTACAAAAAAGTCAAAGTTAAACTGAAAGTTGGATCTTCATAAATACACATCCATCTCCAAAAGCTCTATAAGTACCGCATCAATTTCTACTGTATCAATGCCCAAAATCTACAAAAAATTTTTAGAAGAGTCAGGCAAATAAATTAAAAAAAATTAATGATTGATGTTGCTTAACAAATATCAACAAAAAATTGCTAAAAAATAAGTATAATTTTATGCATTTTCATCCTCACATATGATTCTTAGTTCTTACTTCCTTTATATACACAAACACAATCACATAAACTAGGCCCTCCTTATACAGTTATACCCACCCACAATTATTTTCAAGTTTAATCATCCTAGTAGCTAAAAAGGTTAAAATATTTACTCATTACAAAGTAACTAAGAAAAAGAATACATAATGATCATTTTTCTAACTAAATCAAAATGCATAACAAGCTTAAAAATTAACCATCTATAAGGGGGCCTTCCAACAATGTATGTCAAACGCAAATAACATGTATTATTGGAACATAATTCCTATTTAAAAAGGCTGGAACCCAAAAAGAATATAAGGATGAAACAAGCTGGTACAATTTTAAAGACTTACTTATCCCCTTCCATAAACAGTTGGCAAATGGGGGCCAAGAGCCTAGAAACATAGGCCACCGAGGGAGGTCACTCAACGAGTGCTTGAAAATGCAACATGCTCGATTGTAGTGCTTATAGACAGTGGATTCAACCGAGGATCAAACAATGCTGACAAACCCTCCACCCCTATGCTCAAGAGAGTTGCTGCATTGTTTGTTGGAGGACTAGATGACCAAGAAGTTCTGGAGCTAAGAGGAAGAATGACTGAACAACAATCCCTTCAGCTGACCTATCTAAGACTTAAAATAGACCAACCAAGAGGGTAGAAGGTAGTGGAAAAATTTACTCAACACTACTTCATCCTACATAATATGAATCTAACCTCGATTCACTGTGAAACAGATCTTGCAAAACAATGCTACAACATCAGTACGTTATGAAGAAAAAAAAAAGTGAGAAGCATTGAAAGAACTCTAGGAATAGTTAAAGGCACAAAATACTACCTTTTGCTCATTGGAAAAAGTCAAGTTCAATTGCCTACAGAAATGGGAGATCATTAAGAGTATTCAAAGTTAGGAGCTATTGGAGATTTATTGGCTTCATTTGATCAAGGAATTATGGCCTCCATACTAGTTATCCAACAATGAAAAGTGGTTAACACAACTGAGACTAAACTCTCCAAGATGACATAAAATGCTAAAGATATAATGATGTGTAATGAAAACATCATCAACGATAAAATTCCCAATCAAAGCAAGGCTTTGCAATTACTATATTGAATAACGATACTAACCACTAAGCTTGTAACTGACCGTAGATCTTTTGAACCATCCATTATGTGGACCGTATAAATAAACATTACAAGTGGTTCCTAGCTAAGTACTGAAAATTTGATGCTCTACTCAATCAACTCACAAATCATACAAGATCCTACAAAGAATGGTGAAATAATGGCCAAAATATAGTAAACTACTGCGCTAATATTTGCCAAAATAAAATCTCAAGACTCCAATCATTGTTTAGTTGATTAATTGGCTCATTTTAACTCAGAGTGAGGGCAAACATAATCATATCTACGGTTTTAGCCAAGAAAAGAAAGTAGGGAAAAATGTTCAAAGTTTCCATGATGAGCAACTTTTTCCTAAACCTTAAGGAGACCTTTTTATACTGGTGGTCCAGGAGATAGGCAGACAAATGTAAAAGGTACTAACTAATCAGTATATCACAAAATTAGTTCTTAAACTTCCAAGCCCTTTTATCTAGAATTTTTACCAACACTTCTGGTTTCTTAGTCTTGCTTGATTCTCCTTTTAATCACTTTAACAAATATTACATGTTCATTGAGTATGAATTATGATAAAATTTAAGTAGAGACTATAAAAGGATAGACTAAAACATATCTGCAGAAATAAGCAAAGCCAATTCCTAAACACTCTATGATTCAAGGTTCTACCAAGAAACACCATTTTTTGCTACCCCAATCAAAGCAACCAACCAAAACCCTATTATTAGCTTTTGGTATAAAAACACCCAAATGCCTATCTACTTTATGATAAAAAAAATAAGTAATATGCATTCCCATTCCATCAAGAATTTTACTATGCAAGACCTTCATACTTAGCTACCCAAGGACATAGCAAGATTAATGCATTTTTATTCTACATACTTTTACTATCAAATACATAAAAAGAATCAGTTGAATAATTTCTCCTAAATCATAAACAACTCTGGCAAACATTTCATATCAATAGAATGTGGTACAGGATAGTTATAACGAGACATAAAATGATGCTGAAGATGATTGTAAAAATGAAAACATTGTATCAGACAAGTGCGATAAAGATTTGGACAAACCTACGAAGAATGAGTGAACGGCTTAGCGAAACAACTGGAGGTAACACAACCGGTCGGCAAAACAACTAAAGGTAGCAGTGGCGGCAATGGAAAGAGAAGATGAAGCGGTGGCAGGAGGAACAGATGAAGTGGTGGTGGAAAGAACGAACAAAGTGTCGACGGAGAAAGGTTTCAACTGAGAAAGCCACCGACTGGCTGCAATGGGGTAAAAATCAGACACTAGCTGCAGGCGTTCCTCCTCCCCTCCCCTCCATCCCTCTTTTCCCCCGAGCCACCCGCATCCTTTTCCTTATTTTTTGGATAAAGTGGGGCTTTGTTAATGGGCCAAACCAGTTAACTACATTTTAAAGACTAGTCGAGCTTAGGTGGACTTTTAATTGCTTTTTTAAAACCTTGTTGGGCTTGGATAGATGTTTTGCTGTAATTTTTTAAAAATGTCATGCATAAGAGGTCGTTTTAGCTGCATTTTTTTAAATTCGTCAAGCTTAAATAATTCTTTACTCGCATTTTTTTAACATGTCAGTAATAATATGTTTTTTCCAACATTGTTTTGAAAACGTCGGTAAAAGTATGTCACCTATATACCATTTGGTTGTAGTGCATGAGTTAACGTATTCATCTATTGACAGCTTAACTCTTAAAATTGTACCTAATTTGATGCCTTAATTGATAAAATGAAGAAATTTCTTGTCCATACCATAACCCCTTCAAATATAAGCACTCTCAAAAGGAGAGTGACACAAAATTGATACTGATAATTATTGGATTTACTCCTTATTTTTTCCAAAACTACTAAATCGTTTGATTTAGCCTAGACAAATAGGAAAAAATTCTATATTGTTTGCACTTTTACATTTAATTTTTTTAGATGTAATAAATTAAAAAAGTTAAAAGAATAAATATGAAAATGATAGCTTAAAGGGTTATATGGTAAACTAATTTACTAAATATGAACATGTTATAAACATTTAAGATTGTTTAAAATAAAATACGTTAGAATAATTTTGAGATAGAGAGAGTAGTAGATACCGAAGAGTTGCTAAGGGAAAAAAAACTTTACAACTTCTCCATGAGTTTTAAGATTTGCAAAACCTACACTTTTGCTTAACAATTTTTCAGTTAACACACTTAAATCTCAATGGTCTAAATAAGTATAAATATATAAGTTTAATCCACGACTAGAAATGATGTGCTTATGGGTGTATTTGTAAAAGTGTGATAGCGATTTGATACAAAAGAAAAATTCACACATAATAAGTCTTTCTTGAAAGTGAAATGATGTCAATTTTTGTTTTGGCCCCTAAACTTTAATGGCCCAGATACTTAACTCCCTCAACTTGAAATTGGTCTAATTCACTGATTTTTCCAAGCCCAATTATGGCAACAAAACTTTTGCACATCTCTAATTAAGAATTCGAAACAACTACGAAAAGGTTATTGGTCAAAAAGTGATGCCATTTAGTGTACCTTCAGATTAGATGCTTTTTTTGTTTGGCAAAAAACTAGGGCGAGGTCACACCATGCCTCGAGGCAATTCCATGGTTTGTATGTTTCTTCACTGGGGCAAAGGATTAGGCCCGAGCTAAGGTTAGAGCCAATCACATGGTCAGATATAGGTGAAGTGACTAAAAGAGTGACCACATGAGGTAAAAAGGGCTAAAATGTCCCTCTTTGGGAAGTTCATAGAGCAAGTTAGATCAGTTCCAAGTTGAACAATGATGGAGGCAATAGGAGGGGTTTGCAAACTATGTATATTACCTTTGTATATATGTAAAGGTCAAACCAATAAAACCTCATTATCTTTACTATGGCACCCTCTAAATTTTTTACATTTTCAAAATGAAGCTTGACCCCCATGACTTAAAATCCTGGCTTCATCCTGGAAATTTAAGGGGTTAAGTATCTGAGAGCCAATTCATTTTAACTTAAATCAACTGACTTACTTTTACTTTTACATATTTTTTACCTGAAACTAATTTCATTTAAAAGTCAACATTATATAGATACAATAATCTACTTGAAATCATAATATTATTAAGTTTTTATGAATTTTTCTTTTTGAATTCCTTAAACTAGAAAAATTCATAAAAATTTAATAAGATTACAAAAATTACATTTTAATATATTATTACAGCTACATAATAATAAATTTTAATTAAAATTAATTTTAGGTAAAAAAATTTTAAAATAAAAATAAATTATTTTAGAGTCAATTAACTTAAGTTAAAAAAAAAAAAATTAGTGTGAGTCTTTGAAGTTTCGGGCCGCAAATGGTTTTAGGCCTATTTGTAAAATGATGTGCTTAGCTCCGTGGGCTACATATTTAAAAAAATACAATAGCAATTATTGTGACAATTAAGTCTTTTTTTTCTTTTTTATAGTGACAGAACATATAATAGTGCCAGCGCCTTACATGAACATCTACTTGTCGAAATGTCTCAATCAGACATATGGAGTGTCTAAGTAAGCTGCCGCTTTAAGCATCATTCCCATCATTTTGTTCTGTGCGATCTTGACCACATGTACAGGCCTTAAATTTTAGGGTAGTAATTCGCCTGTAATACGTTGTCCCTTAAATTTACAATAATAGCAATAAGTATCATTCATCTTGTTAAATATAGACCAAACAGTATCTATAATAAAAATAAAATACTAAGATATGGAAGACTGTGGGTTCAATTATAGGTCTTATAAAGCGTCTAAAAAATATTGCATTGGTAAGAAATCTTCCATGAATAATTTGGGTAATCCCAATATTTATGTTTATGATCTGAAGAGAGATTAAAATAGCAAATTAGCAAACTAACTGAAAATATCAACATACTGACTGAAACCAATACACAGTTGGACTAATGCACCACAAGCCAAACATAACACTTGAACGAGTGCTAACAAAAATAAAAACACAAAAATAAAATTAAAAAGTAACATAAGATCCCCAATTTATTATTAGGATATTGCTCACTATCGTTATAAACTTCATATTATTTTTTTTTTTGCTTAGCCAAACCATCATTGACAAAACAACATATTACAATCCACTATCAAACTAGACATGATGCTCGATATCCACTAGTAAATTTATCATAAGGATATGAAATGCCAAAAATAGAAGAACAGATGAAGAAAATATTAACAATGAGAACAATCGAGTGACATTAAATAGTAATTTAACCGATCAGGCTTAAATTAAGAGCCAAATCCAGTTGTGGCTGCGAAAATGTTGAACGAGTGGCTAGGATTTTTTTTTTTTTTTTGGTTTTTGGGTCACGGAAGAAGAGCCTAATTTGCTGTGTTTCGTAGTTTATCCATTTCTAACCCACTTATGGCAATAATCTTTCGATTTGACTATTTATATCACGATCTATATTCTATATCTGCACTTATATGACAACTTTCATTTAAGTTAATCGTCTGGACTAATACACAATTTTCTTAAAAAAAAACTATGATAAAAAGAAAACAATTAATAATTGAGTACATTAAAGAAACAACAATTAAAGGCGAACAAAATTTACCCATAAAACTTGAGAGAATACTACCATCCAGAAGGTCAAAGGTTTTCTTTTTCTCACATGAGTTTAATATAAAGTTGATTTCCATTTTTAAAAGCACAATATTTTCATTTTTATTTATTTAGAACAGTTAAAAGCTATATATATATATATATATATATATATATATATATAAAACTTAAATTTTTATGAATTTTTCTAGATTACAAACCCAAAAAAAAAATTAAAATTTTTTTGGGAATATCGTTAAACTATTTACCAAAATTCTTAAATTGTAGAGTTCAATACAATTCATATAAATATTATTTGTGTATACACATTAATGCATTATTTATTAATCCCTATTGACTAAGCTAGTAAGGTTCATTCAACTTAACCGCAACAAATAGACAATGCCATGCCCCTACAACAATATTACTTCCTCCTCCATTTTATAATGATCTCACACTTTTTAAACTTGTTTGCATTCTTACACGCACCACTCCAATGAATGAAATAATTTATAATGCAAGTGTGCCACATAAGGTCCAAAGACTCACCGGGTATGGTTTCTACCATTAATGACAGGTGAAAATTTTTTTTTACTTAACAAAATTTACAATCAAGTTGAACTTGTAAGTGAATTCCTCTAATCATAATAAAGAGTATGCATTGGTTCCCTAAATGCACACAACCTAAATGCAACTACATGTTTCTACATTCAACTCTAATGAATGCTAGGAATTAAAATGTGCAAATAACTAAGCTAAATGCCATGCAAGGGAAACAACAAAATCAACTAAGCAACTATCATGCAAAGAACTAGACAAGCACTCATCCACAAACAATCCCTTCAAACTTAAACCAAACATTGTCCTCAATGTGAAAAGAAAGGAAAAGCTAGAAAGAGAGCATGAAGAATCGTACCCGGGGAGGCTGATGTTCCCGCCTCCAACTAATCCTCAGGCATGTTAGGTGCGCCGGATGACTCTTCGGCTGGTGGATGAGAAGGAGGAACAGTGGATGTGTCTTGTAGGGCAGACTGAGAGAAGTGAGGGTAAAAAATGAGGGAGGATGGTTTAGTGGGTGAAGGGTATACCACGGGTGGGCGAAAGGGTGGAGGTGAGACAGGATTTGTGGGAAAGATGGATAGTCAGGAGGAAGGTCGGGGTTTTGTTGCATGGCCCCCCACTTGACTTGGGCCAGAATCATCTCTGTACATCCGGCCAAAAGTGAGTATCCCTCCCGAGCCTCAGTAGCAAAGGAGGTGAATCGCTCCTCCAAGTGATCAACACGAGAAATCACTTCATCCTAAAACCCGCCAATAGCAAGATGGATCTTGTTAAGGGCGATGGTGAGAGCTTCATTAGAAGCATGAGTAGGATCGATGAATGGTTCCTTCTGTGGTGGTGCTTCTCCCTCCGGGACCTAGCGGGTCATGGGCCTCTTCATCTTCTCCTTGGTGGTCCTTGGCCTCTTCACCCCCTGCCAACTCATAACCATGTAGCTTACTCAAGGAGATGTCCATGGGTGTAAGAACAAAAGATGAGTGGGTCCTCTGGGTAATGAACTCCGGCCTCCGCCAAAAGCTCCATGATCAATTGTGGGAACGGGAGGTTACTGATGAATACTCATAAGTGTATTGTTATTAAGGGTTTAAATCATCATTATACACTTTTAGTATGATTAATTTCTATATTCTGAATATTTTTCCACTGTGTTACTATTCATGCATTTTTACTATTCATGCACATTTTTACTATTCACCGTCTTACTGTTCATATGCGTATTTCACTGTTCATGCACGTATTTACTGTACATACGTGGTTTACTGTTCATTAATATTAAAATATATATATTAAATAAATATTTTTTTTATGTAGGTAAAAATCATCACTTGGCGGCCCTTTATGAGAAAAAATCATAACTGGAGCTGTAGGCATCGGAACTGAGTGATTCCAAATTCATCTAAAAGTCAACACATAGATCTTCAACTCTGTCTCATTTTGCAAGCTAGTTTGATCATTTTTATTATCGAAATCTGATTATAGATGAGACTCTTCGTTATTTCATGTGCTGAAGAGCAGTTTCGGTAGAAAAATCATAACTTGAGCTACGGATGTCTGATTTGAATGAGCAAGCTATCAATTTGAAGCTAAAGAGGAGATCTACAACTTCCGTGCTTTGAGGAAGAGCTGATTTGATGTATATAATGGCTGAAAAATTAAAAAAAGTTGCGGCCTGCCATTGTTGATTTGTATTTACCTACATTTTACCATTTTATTTTTACCATTTGACCCACCCCAAAACTCTATAAATAGGCACCTTGGGGGGAGAGTGAGGGAGGCCATTTTTCTTAGGCCATTTCCATGTTCTTGTATCATCTTTAGCTTTTTTTCCTTTGTTCTTGTTCTAGTTTTCAATACTGAAGCTCTGTCCAAGTGTTTTCTCGTTTTTCTTCTTCTTCATTCTTGATTTTTTATCTATGTTTATTTCATCTTTTTATATGTTGTTTACTTTTATTATGTCTAACTAATTTTCTTTTTGTTAAGGTGAGAGGGTAAAGCTTTTGGTTTAGAGGTTATGATTAATTTGAATGGATCACAACTTTAACGATATTTTCTTCCTTAATCTATTTAACTTCCTTCCTTGTTAAGTCGGAGTCTTGATTCATCATAGTCAAATCATTGGCACAAAAGCTGCTTGATTCCCTCTGTAAAATATGGCTCTGCCGGCTATATTGAAATATTGAGTTATTGTCGACAAAGGTTGGCATGATGGATACTTGAACCCATTAGCAAGTGTTGGTGTTTTAAGATCAATGAATGTTAATACTAATTAAATTCTCCGATTGGGAACTTCTTTATGTGTGGATCTCAATTAAGTGGTAAGATATGCTAAAATTAATCATAACCGATACTAAAACTAGATCCCCTAACCTTAGCTATTTTATTTGAATTTGAGTTTTTAATTAACACTTGTTCACACCTTTCACCAAAACTTTCTTTACCAAGATCTTTCCTTTGTAACAAATCTATAACTTGTATTTCTTAATTCACTTCCCTGTGGTTCGACACTCGGACTCCCGAGGTTTTATTACTTGCGACAACCTACAGTTGGGTTACAACTGCTAGAGTGCAGCAAGTTTTTAGCGCCGTTGTCGGGGAAGTAAAATTAGAGTGCAAGTTTAATTTTTTTTCTTTTTGTCCTTTTTATTTTATTTTTCTTTTGTTCTTTATATGGCAGGCTGAGCCTCCTACCTCTTATTTTGTGTTAATCTTATTTTACTTTATTTTTCTTTATTGTTAAATGGAAGGTTGAGCCTCCTACCTTTTATTTTTTGTTCATATTGCTTTCTTTTTATTTATTTTTCTTATTATTATTGTATGGAAGGCTTAGCCTCCCACCTAACTTGTTATTGATATTTGCTTTTTTTTGTTGTTATTTTGTTAATGCATGAAAACTTGGTCACGTACATCAAGTGATAAACTGGTAAGAGAATATTCCTCTTCTTCAAACATGGCTGAACACATTAATGAACAAGAAGATAATCATTCTCTTCATAATAACCAATATCGGCCTAGGACACTTAGAGAATACATGAACCCCATAAGAAATAGCATACCATCATGTTTAATGTTTTCTGCTGATGCATGTAACTTCAATTTCAAGTCAGGTATTTTTCAACTTGTACCAACTTTTCATGGCTTTGATTCTGAAAATCCATACTTTCATTTGAGAGAATTTAAGGAAGTCTGTCACACATATAACAACCTAAACTGTAGCATGAAAACCATCATGCCTAAGTTTTTTTCCTTTTTCTTTAAAAGATAAAGCTAAAACTTGGCTACAGAATCTTAGGTCAAGCTTTGTTAATTCATGGGATCAACTGCAACAACAATTTTTAAAAAAAAAATTTCCTTCCCACGGAACAATTTTTTTCAAAAGGCAAATCACCACTTTCACACAAAAATCAGGAGAAAATTTTTACCAATGTTGGGATAGATACAAGGATTTACTTAACACATGGCTACATCATGGTTTTGAAACATGGAGAATAATTACACATTTTTATGAAAGTTTGACACCTAAAGAAAGACAAATGGTTGAAATGATGTGCAATGGAACATTTGAGGATAAAGATCCTGATGAGGCAATGGATTACCTAGACATGTTAGCAGAGAGCGCACAGAATTGGGATACCGCTAGTACATATGAGGCCCCAGGTAAGACTCAAACCATTGCATCTAGTGGAGGCATTTATCATCTTAAGGAAGATAATGACCTTCAAGCAAAATTTGCATCTTTAGCAAGAAAGGTTGAGGCTTTAGAAATAAACAAAACTGGTCACTTAAAATCTGTTGAAGAAATTGTTTATCACATTTGTGAGACCAATGACCATTCCACTGGCAATTGACCAACCTTGCCCTCTTTCAAAGAATGTCTCCATGAACAAGTCAATGCATTGAACAACTTCAAGAAGCCAACCCAAAATTCATACTTGCAAACTTACAATCCTAGTTGGAGGAATCACCCAAATTTTAGTTGGAGAAATGATAATCATGCTCAACCATCACAACCATCTTTGCACACCCAACAAAATTTTCAACAATTTTAAGGGTATGCACCATATGTTCCTCCTCTTAGGAAAAATCTTGAAGATACATTGCATTCATTCATTGAAAAGCAAGAGTCCATTAATGCTCAAACAAGTCAAACTATGATTAATTTGAAAGATATTCTTATAAAATTTGTATCTGCACTCAACATTCAGGAGAAAGGAAAATTTTCTTCTCAACCACAAGCGAATCCCAAAGGTCAAACTATGGATCAAGTGAAGTCAATCATTACACTTCGTAACGGTAAGGTTATTGAAAAATCCATTCCTAATCCTTATGACGAAGACGATGAGTCAACTTCTAAAAGTAAAGAAGGGCTTGAACCTATACCAAGCGAAGAACAAATTGAATCTCCACCTGCATCTCTATTTCCTCAGGCGTTAACTGTTCCTAAGAAGGTGAATCGAAATCCTAAAATTTTGGATATTTTCAAGCAGGTAAAGATTAATATCCCCTTGTTGGATGCGATTAAACATGTACCTTCTTATGCCAAATTTTTGAAGGATTTGTGCACTATTAAAAGAAACCTGAATGTGAAAAAGAAAGCCTTCTTGGCCGAGTAGGTAAGTTCTTTTATTCAAAATAATACTGCTTTGAAATAAAAGGATCCTGGCTGTCCAACAATCTCATGTTTTATTAGAGAACATAAAATTGAGTAAGCATTACTTGATCTAGGGGCTAGTGTAAGCTTACTTCCATATTCAGTTTACCAAAAACTAAATTTGGGTGAGTTAAAATCAACCGAAGTAACTCTTTTGCTTGCTGACAGATCAGTGAAAGTGTCTAGAGGAGTCATTGAAAATGTGTTAGTCCAAGTTGATAAATTCATATATTCTGTGGATTTTATTATTTTGGACACACCATCAGTGGAAATTAAAAATTCAATACCTGTTATTTTGGGACGTCCATTTTTAGCAACATCTAATGCTTTGATTAATTGCAGGAATGGACTGATGAAGTTGTCATTTGAAAATATGACATTGAAGCTAAATTTTCTCAATTTGCTTAAGCAACCTCCTAAAAAAGAAGATGAAAGTGAAGAGGTCTGCGTCATTAGTGAAATTGCAGAAAACTATATCCAAGAAAGGAGTATTTCTGATCCTATTGAAAAGTGTTTAGTTAATTCATTTGAATCAAGTATGTAAATCGATCAGGATACTTCTAACATATGTGCATTACTTGATTCTTCACAGGTGAAAGGAAACACATGTTGGAAACCGAAAATTGAAGAGTAAAATAAAATTCACACAACAAAGTTGAAGCTCCTGCCCAAATAATTGAAGTACCTAATATCAGAGAAAGGTGCTAAATCAAGGCTGATACACTGGATCATATTACTCCAAGAATTCAACACTGTGGTCAAAGATAAGAATGGCTCCAAAAATGTTATTGCTGACTATTTGTCAAGACTAACAACGAATTCAACAATTGAGGTTACACCCATAAACTATTGTTTTCCTGATAAATTTTTATTTTCTGTCACTACAGTACTTTGGTTTGCTAATATTGTCAATTTTTTTGTGACAGGACGAATGCCAGCTCAATAGAGTATTCAAGATAAGAAGAAATTTCTACATGAGGTGAAAATTTTTTATTGGGATGACTCTTATATTTTCAAATAATGTCCTGACCAGATATTTACAAAATGCATACCTGAGGGTAAAGTAAAAAGTTTCATTGAATTATCTCATTTTAAAACATACGGAATGCATTTTTTGTCAAGAAAACAGCTGTAAAGATTTTACAGTCTCAATTTCACTGGCCCTCTTTGTTTAAAGAAGCACATGTATTCTGCAAAGCCTTTGAAAATTGTCAAAAAGTAGGATCCATTTTGATAGCCAAAGTGCTATTGCCCTAGTCACCAGAGGCCCCCGAAAAAGAGGAAGTCAAACTCCTGATGAACACGATCTCGGTAGCCCGCCAATACCAACCTCGGAGTATCGCCTCCATCGGGAAGACGACCGAACCAACTTTGGGGGAGAAGGACCAGCCATCTTCTGCTGGGGAAAGCCCCCAGAAGGAGTAACTTCGGAGCCAGGGAATCCCCCGAAGAACCAGTACAACCTTGGGAGAAGGCCCCTCACCCTGAAGGTGGACATCGACCAAGTGGACCTCGGAGGTACGGCAGGCGCCATCAAGGAGTCTCTGACATTCCGCCCAAGTCACCCTGCACGCCGCCTTCATATGTACTCTAACTCGCCGCTACTGCCCACGTCCTGTCACGTAGGGCTACGCTTGTCGCAACTCGTGGCCCGAGGAGCCTGCAGGCGGCTAGGGGCTCCCACGCCCAGAAGTACGGATAACATCCGTACATACACGTGTCACAATCCGAACGGCTCACCCCTTTTATATATATCAAGGGAATGGCCATCATTTGGGGGGGATGCTCCCTCTCCCTCTTCTTTCAGCCCTCAAGAGGATACGGTAGGCAAGAACCTTTTCGCCCTGACTGCTCCCTCTCTACCCCCCAAAGCACTGACTTAGGTGTCGGAGGTTCCTCACCGGAAAATCACTCCGGGGATCTCCTAACCCCTGTTTTGAGTCTTTTAGGCAGGTCCTCCGGAGGAATCCCCGTTTCGGGCTCTCTCCCATACCGAAAGTCCTTCTCGGCCTCACCGTGCCCCCCACACGAGGATGCTGCCAGCCATCACAGGTGATCCCCACAGAGTACCTTCTTCCGGGACTCACCCGTACCTCTTGAAGTCCCTACCGCCTTCACCACGACACACAGTGATGCTGATGGTCCCCGTCCCCGCCATCATTTGGCGCCGTCTGTGGGAACTACTCCCAGGTCATCGTTGTTAAAACTCGGCGTCCTAAGGACAAGGGACTTCCGAGGTCCCCGTCCGCGCTAGAGGTTCAAACGGCAACCAAACAATTGCAGCAGGGACTTCCCTGCCCAAAGACGAACGTCATCTGGCTATTACTACGGCTTTCCTGTGCGAGTTCCCACGCTCTGTCGTGGCCGAAATGACGCAGCAGTTAGACCAAAGATGGCAGTATTCAAATTCGAGTTTAAGGCCCTCCTCGTCAGTCCTTTGTCGGGAGAAGAGTTCCATGTCAACTCACAGGAGTTCGGGGAAGTGGAGATTAACGAGATGAGTCCTTGACGGGAAGCATGCCCCTCGAAACGAGACCTACGGGATAAACAGGGTCAAGATGACCCAGACCTCCCCGTCGAAGGAGTTCTGCACTCGAAGAAAAGTCATCGTCTCCTCGGCAACAAAGTTAGACACCCGTTGGCCCAAAAGGCCCTCTATGCCTTGGTACTTGCAGGCAGAAGGCCGCGACTCTACTTCCGAGGACATTCTATCATTGTCCAAAATGACCCGCCTCTGCGCGACGTCATGAAAAAAAGTAGAGCATTTGGGAAGACTATTAAAATGGTGCATCGAACTTGAAGAGTACTACATCACGTATGAGCCTAGAAGGGCAATAAAAGCTCAGGCACTGGCAGACTTCATTGCCGGAACCCCAGAAATGGAAAATGCTGAAACCAACGAGGGAGACCGAGCGAAGGTAGGTCCAGAATGGGAACTCCCTGTCGAAGAAATCCCAAGTGCAGAACAGCAGGGCGCTGAAGTAACCCCTCAGGGGCCCGAGGTCGGGGAGGCCACCAAAACCATCAAATTTGGTTACCACAGTGTTGGGCCATCCCAGCATGGCAACGCTAGGTACAGTAACCTCGGATAAAGGGAGGAAAGATCCTACAAAGAGGTATCTCGCAACTAAAGAGTCCCAAAAATCCTCATAAAGCGGTGAAAAGTGCGAAGATGTTCCAGACGGTATTCCCTAATTAAAGAGGAATTATATAGACAAGGGTACAAAAGTCCGTTACAGAGATGTATCGGCAAAAAGGGTGCAAGACAATTCGCCCAGGAAGTGTGAAAATGGCCGAAGACGCGCCAGCACCCAAAAGACTGCCTTCGGAGTGGATAACCTCGGAAGATTACTGTTGCCCCCTTTGCAGTATGGGGCATAGATCTCACCGGTCCACTCCCGACAACACCCGTAGGAGTGAAGTTCTGCACAGTAGCAGTGGACTACTTCACTAAGCGAAACGAGGCAGGACCCCTAGCGACCATTTCGGCAAAAGATATATAAAAGTTTGCCTGGAGGAACATGATATGTAATTGTGGCATATCGACGGTGATAATGCTCGATAATGGTTCCTAGTATATAGACAAGGGACACCAAGAATTCACCACCGACTTCGGAATAAAATTGCACTTTGGCCCGCTAGCTTAGCCCCGGAGCAACAGATGGGTGGAGGTAGCCAACAGAATTATAAACGAGGGACTATAAAAAAGGTTGGGGGAAGCAAAGAAGGAAAAATGGCTAGGAAAACTTTCTACTATACCTAGGAGTTATCAGACAACTCCCCGAGGGGCCACGGGGGAGGCACATTTCTCACTTATCTCCAGTACAGAGGTCATTATCCATTTGAAGTAGTACGGCCACCAGTTAGAATACAAGTATTCGACGAAAGAGGAAACGACCTCGGGTTGAGAACTAAGCTCGACCTAGTTGCCGAATACAGAGGAGTGGCCGAGCTCAGAAAAAGGGCCTTTCAGCAAAAGGTGGCCATGAGCGCAAACCTACATAATAGGCCAAAAGGAACAACGAAAGAAGACCTCGTCCTCCAAAAGGCCAAGTTTGAACCCCGAAAACCGTCCCAGGGGGTACATCGGCCAAATGGGAGAGGGGCCTTACTTGGTCCTAGACGAGGTCCGAAAAGGAGTATACAAGCTTGGCAACGCCAAAGGAGGAAAACTGAAAAATGCATGGCACTCGGATGCCTTAAAGAAATTCTATACTTAGAATCATAAATGAGAAAGTGTACAAGAGAGAAATTTCTCTAAGTACAAAAGTTTGCCCCTATCCGAAAGTACTCGCCAAACAAAGCCGAAGCACATGCTCCCGAAGGTCAAGTTTTCCTTCTAAAGTTGGTTGGGTTATATGCCCAAAAAAAAAAAGGGTGAAATCTATTAAATACGGCTGACGAGGGCATGCTAAAATTTGCCTAAGGGAACTTCGCCAACAACGAACGTTTACCCGAAGGTTGGCCGATGAAACGAGCAATGTGTACCTCTCCGAAGTCCCCTGACCGAAAGCGGTTGGGGCAACTAAGAAACAAAAATTGCTCAAAAGAATTAACCAAATTATGAAGGAAAATTCATTGAAGAAGGTCTTGGTACAAGGAGAAAGTTACAAGAAGAAAAGCACAAAGAAAAAAGAAGAAGGCAAAGGCCCTAGAATATCTAAGGGACCCCGGTGTCATAGGAAGCTCCAGCTCCTGTGTCTTTGGCCATCGCATTCGGTACAGGAGGAGAGGCGAATGGCAGGTTGAGGAGCTCGACTTTCGACCAAATCCACCGAGGACCCTCGGGAATATCCAGGGTAGCCAATAAGGAAAGGTCGAGGTCCGGATATTTCTTCAAAAATTGGTGACGAGCCAGGCAGAAGCCGTCCTGAAAGGCAACCTTGGTCGCCTAAACGGCTTTGTCTTTTTCTACGTCCAAGTCGTCCGCCTCATTCTAAAGATCCGAAACCTCCTTCCGAAGATCCGCAACCTCCTTCTCCAGCTCCTTTATCTTCTTCTCCTTCTTCGAACCCTTCTTCAGCAAATCGACCTTGGCTTGAAGTTCGGCATTGTCAGCAAGAGCCTTTGCCAGAAGGGCAGCTTCTCCTTCTTTCTCCTTCTGAATGGACTCGTTGGCCGAGGTTAAGCTCACAACCTTCTCACCAAGGTCGGACATCTTCTTGGAGAAATCCTTCAAAAGCTCCTCTTGACCCCTCAAGAATTCCTCCCGAAGCTTGGCAACCTTCTCCTTGGCTATTCGACTCAACTCGGCATTCGTCACAACCGAGTTAGCACATAAGACCTTGGCCTTCACTAATTTATCTTCGGCCCAAGCTCAGACTGAAGACTGTTTTGCCATCCAAACTCGAAGGTATCCACTATACCCCAGGAGCTACAAAAAAGAAGGCACTTAGTGAAAGTTACACAAGGAAAGCCAAAACACTTAGACAAAAAAATGGGAAGAAAAATGAAGAGGCCTGAAGAACTACTTGGGCAGCATGCTCAGAAACCTTAGCGGCAAGGGTATCCTCGGAGGCACATTCCTTGGCAACTGCCTTGAAGGAAGCCTGAGTGAGCACGCCCCTCGCCATCTATGGAGCCATTTCCCGGCAATCCTCGGAGAACAGGTTCATGTCCTCCGTGAAAGACCAGAACGGCTCCCTTTGGACTTTGTCCTTCGGGATATGGGAATCCCGAAGAGCCCGCCTTCGGGCATGTTCAACCATCTAAGCTAAGGGCGCCAGATCCTCTGAAAAGTTGAAAGCGTAAGTCAAAAAAAGCTCCTTAACTATACAAGTTATGAGGATACGAGTTATGAAAAAGAGGTAAGAGACAAACCGAGCGCAACCTCAGCAACATCGTCATCGGAGTTCTGGACCTCCTCCACGTCGGCAGGAATATTTTTGCCTTTATCTCTTCAGCGTTTTTCCAACTCCTCGGCAGAGGGGCTCCCTGCCAAAGAGCCCAAAAGATCCACCGACGTGGTGGGACTCAAAGCAGTAGCAACAATAACCACCCCGGCAGGAGCCTCCGCGGAAGTTTCAGGCTCGGTGGGAGTTTCAGGCTTGGTGGAAGTTGCAATGTCACTGCCGACCTCTGCCACATCCTCCGAGGGTGGAAGAAGGGTGTCCTTCTTCACCTTCTTGGCTGAAGACGATCCGCTCCCAGTAGTCTTGCGCCTCTTGGAGACACCTTTCTCCGTTTGTTCTCCCTTCTCGGCCTGACCAAGGAAGAGAGACTTATAGTAGCCAGCAGACTCATCGCCCATCTTTGAAAAAGAGGGAAAACATCAATGTGAGTCCAGACAGGCACTTATGCTGAAAACTTTGAAAGAAAACTTACTTTCAAAAAAGGCTTCATAAGTGACTTCGCTCCGAAGGAGCTTCACTAGCCAGGACTCCTTCCCCTCGATGGCAGGAGCTGGCATGCCGAGATCCGTCTTATGCTCCTTAACCACCCCCAACTAGAGGTGGGAACCGGGTCGGACCGGCCCGGGCCTGACCGGTCCTGAGGCCCGAGCTCGGATCGGTTGTAGGCGGGGCGGTTCCGAGCCGGTCCTGGGGCGGGGCGGGGCGGTCCTGAGGCGGGGTAGGGCAGGTTTCATTTTTTTTTGTTAATATATATATATATATATATATATATATATATATATAATAGAACAATTACTAATTATATAAGTCATAAATATTTTTAAGAAAAAACACCACCTCCGGTGTAAGTTTTATTAAGTTAAAAAGCCAAACGGCACTTACAAATAATCGGAACGTGCCTTACATTTTGAAATGGAAAAAACGTTCCAGAAATGATAAATAATAGAAACCTATGATCTGTGCTGAACAGTATAATCAGATCAAATACAAACTACATGTATGATTGAAAAAAAAAATTCAACTCTTGGTATCGGATATTACCTCATCATCTGAACTCTTTTGGTCTTGATGTCGGAGTGCTGCGAGGCCCCAATCTCGATTGCACACGCATACTTCTACCGCGTCAGGTATCAATCTTGACCGTTTTTCTGTTATCACCCGTTTTTCGGCACTAAACGCTGTCTCAGATGAGATGGTTGATACTGGAACGGCAAGAATCTCTTGTGCGATTATCAACAAGATCGGAAATCTTGATCTCTTTTGTTTCCACCACTCCAAGATGTCGAGGTCGCTTATCTCGAATGATGTGTTGAGATAGTCATCGACCTCAGCTAATCCCGATGTCATCGGTCCGGGTCGTTTGAGCATTTGGAGCGTCAGGTTGAATCTTGAGAAGATTGATCTCCTTGGAGGCTCGGTTTGAAGAGCTTCGGATCTTACCTTATCCGAATGCCGCTCACAATATAACTTGTTTAAAGAATGCAAGTACTCGGAAGCAGAAGTAGACATAGCCAAAACATTTATATGAGACATTTCTAAATAAGTATGAAAAATTCCTTCAAACAGTGTTGTTGTGCCCGTTAATTTTACATACGGGTCAAGTAAAGAAGTGACTAAAAAGATAGGTGGAATGTTTGAGAAATATTGAAGCCACTTAGCCCACATGACTTCGACAGTCGGTTTTAACAACTCATCATTTTTAAACTGATGTAAAGCATATGTGATGTTCACTAAATGAAACAAAACTTGATGACTTGCTGGGTAGTAAACACCAGAGAAAAATTCAGTTGCCTCGTAAAAAAACTTAAGCAATTCACCGGTTTTGGAACATTTCTCTCAAATTTCAGTCGTAAGAAATTCAGAACCCATTTTTAAATTCATGAAATGTGACAAAAAATTTGCATACGGTAATGCATCTTGCAACATAAAAAATGTGGAGTTCCAGCGGGTTGGGCAATCCAATTTAAACCGTTTCCAAGAAAATGGTTTTTGATTTTCAATACAAAAGCTTTTAAATTCACGAAAAATAGCAAGTCTGGACATCAAATATTTTAATGAGTTTCAAATAGGCAAAATCTCATTTTGGAGAACTTCTAAACCCTTTTGCACACAAATGTTCAAAATATAGCACATGCATCTAACGTGAAAAAATCCACCGTCGAGCGGTGGTTTTAAGTTTTTACTCAAAAGGCGAGCGGCAACATCATTCTTTGAAGCATTATCAAATGAAATGCACAGAACTTTATCAGTACAGAAATAATCACGTAAAGTTTCTAAGATACAATTAAATATTTGAAAACCAGTATGATTTGTTTCAATAACCTTAAATGACAAAATTCATTTTTGCATTATCCAATCAGAATCAATCCAATGAGAAGTAACACAATATAATGATTGACCTATAGGTGATGTCCAAATATCAGAAGTAAATGCCACACAATGATCAAGAGCAGAAAAATATGCTTGCAAATCTGATTTTCCGGCTTCAAATTGTCTAAAGCTTTCTTTTCTAGCAGTTTTCCTAGATACTTTTCTAAATGCAGGATTTAATTATGATTTTATCCAAGATTCTAGGTGGACATCTTCAGCTTGTGAAAAAGGTTTTTCAGTAAGCATCATCCAATTTACCATACCTTCTTTACAAGATTGTTGGTTAAAACGAAATATACCTGGTCCGCCGGCACCGGTTGTAGACCCAAGTTGTGTTTGTCGTCCAAAACTAGTCCCGGTACTAAGGAGGACGTTAGCATGTTGATTTTCAATATGCCGCTTTAGCGTTCCAGTGCTGGAATTCTTTCTATGCACAAATTTTTTCCAGCAATGTTTGCATTTTCCATACCTCGACTCCCCTTCTTTTATGAGCTCATAATACTCCCAAACCCAAGCAGTTAGTCTCGTGGATTTACCTTGTGCTTGAGTTTCCTCCACGCCGGGTTCATGACTTGTAGGCGTCGGTTCTGTTGACGGATTCCCGAATGCCATCGCATCCAACTCTTCCACTTCATCATCGGATAATTGATTGTCGAGACCCAAATCATAATTCGTCATATCGATTCCAGCATCATCGTCGTGAAACTCTTGAATTGAAATGCCTTTATCGACGGGCCGAGATCGGCGACGGAACAAGGCTCGGAGGCCGGTGTTGTGGGAAAATGAACTATCTGTTGACTTGCCCTTTCCTTTTGAAGCCATGCCTCATGTACTAATAGTAGTGATTAATGAAAAATCAAGAGAGGATTATGAAGATATTAGGAAGAGATTAGTAAGAAATATGGAAGAGATTAAGAAAATAAGGAGAATGGTTGAGAGAATATAGTAGATGAAGAGGAGAGATTGAGTGATTGTGTGAGGATTGAGCGAAAATGGCATTGGTATTTATAGGGGGAGGGGAAAAATTAGTTTGACCAAAAAGTCCTTGAAATTTAGTTGTTGGGAGGGGTAAAAATGAAATTTTGGGGGCTAAAATGGAGTAGAAAGCTGTTGGAGGGGCTGCTGTGTAATTAGCCCTTTTTTAAAAAAAATTCGCAGGTTTACGTTATATGCAGCAGGGAGCCGTTACGGCGCGGCGGCAGAGCGGGGTGGGGTGGGGGCGGTCCAGTTTGGCGAGTTCAACTGGTCCGGGCCGGTCTTTTTTGCGTCCCCCTCCTCCTATTGGGCCCATAATATTGCAGGCTTCTCTCAGGGCGGTCCGGGGTGGGTTTGACCGGCGGGGCGTTCCCGGTTCGATCCGGGCCAACCCAGCCCACCTCCCACCTCAACCCCCAACTCCCGAAGGACCTCCTCGGTCATAAGCCTCCAATTGATGGGGAAGGGGTAGAGAGAGCGTGGAGGGACCTCGGCATCCCAGTCGGCGACAGCCTGGATACGTCTGTCGAAGTCCTCAAACCTCGCCGCCAACTCAGGAGTTAGCAGCTTCTCTGGGATCCACGACATCCGTCTCCAGCTTTCCCCGAGCCCACTTAGTCAGAACATACGACCAGGCCTCCGCCACCTTTAGGAAGAAGAACTTCCTTTGCCACCCTCGCCAGCTATCCTTGGTAGCAAAGGTAAACATGAATTTTTTGCTCCCAGATCCCCAAGGTAGCATGAAATAAAAGCCATCCTTCGGAACTGGATAGAGCTTGTAATACTGCATGAACAGGATAAAATGGGGTTCTACCCCGAAGACCCCGCACATGCAGAGAAAAGCGTTAAAATAACAGTATGAGTTGGGAGGAAGCTGATTCACGGCTATGCCATGAAATTGGCAAAAGTCACAAATCATCTTCGCAGGGGGAAACCGAAGTCCGACCTTCAGTTGGGCATGGAAAACGGTGACCTCGTCGTCCCGATTCATAAGACTAAAATGACCGAGGTGGGGTAACCTTGTGGTGGCGTATGAGGGAAGGAAAAATTTGGCGGTCCACTTCTCTAACTTCTAAGAAGTAGAGCAACAAGGATGAGACATAAGAGGTTGCCAACTCTCGGGAATAGGCGAAGACATGGTTGGCCAAAAAAGAGACTTCAGAAAAAAGAAAAATGACTTCAGGAAACCAAAAGAAAAGCATAAGCCGAAGGATCTCTAGAGTCAGAACCCACCAAAAGTCTTGCCGAAGTCAGGGTTTGTGGATGCCGTCATGAAAGGTGGCCAGAATAAACGCCGCCGCTAATACCGCCGCAAAAAATGAGAGAAGGTGCAAGAGCAAACAAGAGCAAAGTGAGAGCAAAGAAAAACAAATGAACAGTATGATAGGAGGAGGCTTATATAGATCGAGAAAGGGTAGCCGGAAGGGCGTCATAATTGCTGTGCGAAGGCGAAACGTCGCCATAATTGCCCCTCGCGCACAAAAAGACGTATCCATCCCAACCAGCACCTGCCACATGTCGCCCATCACGAGAAACTAGGACGCGTTTTCAGACATCTTGAAAACCTGAGCTCACCACTCCAGACTAACACGCCTAGTTTCAAGACATGACGGTCCACTAACCTGTGGCAGGAAAAGTAAAGAGGTTGGGTATCTCGAGAACACCAAGGGGTAGACAGATCATACCTGTCCTAACAAGGCTTATCCCCTAGGTGGCGAAGTGCCTCCCCGGCGAACGTCAAGCTCCGAGTCCCAAAAAGCGCCCCCAAAAGGGCCACTAGCTGAAGCCTCCACTCCGGCTTTCCGAGGGGGGGGCATGTGATAGCCAAAGTGCTATCGCCCCAGTCACCAGAGGCCCCCGAAAAAGAGGAAGTCAAACTCCTGATGAACACGATCTCGGTAGCCCGCCAATACCAACCTTAGAGTATCGCCTCCATCGGGAAGACGACCGAACCAACTTCGGGGAAATGAACCAGCCATCTTCTGCTAGGGAAAGGCCCCCGAAGGAGTAACTTCGGAGCCAGGGAATCCCCTAAAGAACCAGTACAACCTTGGGAGAATGCCCCTCACCCCAAAGGTGGACATCGACCAAGTGGACCTCGGAGGTACGGCATGCGCCATGAATGAGTCTCTGACATTCCGCCCAAGTCACCCTGCATGCCGCCTTCATATGTACTCTGACTCACTGCCACTGCCCATGTCCTGTCACGTAGGGCTAAGCTTGTCGCAGCTCGTGGCCCGAGGAGCCTGCAGGCGGCTAGGGGCTCCCATGCCCAGAAGTACGGATGACATCCGTCCATACATGTGTCACAATCCAAATGGCTCACCCCATCTTATATATATCAAAGGAATGGCCATCATTTGGGGGGGATGCTCCCTCTCCCTCTTCTTTCGGCCCTCAAGAGGATACGGCAGGCAAGAACCTTTTCGCCCTGACTGCTCGCTCTCTACCCCCCAAAACACTGACTTGGGCGTCAGAGGCTCCTCCCTGGAAAATCCCTCCAAGGACCTCCTAACCCCTATTTTCTGAGTGTTTCAAGCAGGTCCTCCAGAGGAATCCCCGTTTCGAGCTCTCTCCCATACCGGAAGTCCTTCTCGACCTCATCGTGCCCCCCACACGAGGATGCTACCGGCCATCACAGGTGATCCCCACACGAGGATGCTACCGGCCATCACAGGTGATCCCCACATAGCACCTTCTGCCGGGACTCACCCGTACCTCTTGAAGTCCCTGCCGCCTTCACCACGACACACAGTGATTCTGATGGTCCCCGTCCCCGCCATCATTTTGCCGGCCATCACAAGTGATCCCCACAGAGCACCTTCTGCCGAGACTCACCCGTACCTCCTGAAGTCCCTGCCGCCTTCACCACGACACACAGTGATGCTGATGGTCCCCGTCCCCGCCATCACATTTCTTCCCTGTTAAGTGGCGGATACGGTACTCCGTGGTTCTCAAGTCGGTTATCTCACTTTCTTTAATAAATGATTTCTTTCTCTCCTCTCTCAATTTTTTCTCACGAATGGATTCTACTTTTTCTGCTTTGCGAAAATAGTTTCTTTCTCTTCCAATAAATGTTCTTAAAAAGATTTATCAAGCTAGATATGAAAGATTCAGAGTTTTTATGCACAAAGGCATTCCTGACAATGTGCGGTGGTTAATTGAAGCTAAGGTTTGTTTGACTGGTGAAATTTTGGATGCATTTGTGCTCGACATGCCTGGCTTAGGCAAAAGCTCCTATGCCAAAAAGCGAAGAGCAAAAGGGTTACGCGTCTGTCACAATTGCGGTCGATGGAATTGTGATATTAAATGTCGTTCTTTAGCGATGATGTCCGATAATCGAGAAGATAAAAGAAAATTCATTAAGAATGGCCTGCATAAGGAATATTTGGATGATATCCGATTCACTCTTGAAACGCATTCTTGTGGAATAGTGCAACAAGAAATTCTTAGTTTATGGAGGGCTTTTCATAAAGAACGAGAGCATTACAGTTTTGGGAATCTGACTTTAAACGACTCTGTTTGCCAGTTTGTAAAAAAACTGGATAGGAAGCATATCCCTGACTCATAGAAGGCGTTGAAGCCGTTACTGGACGTAAAACCAGTAAAAGATGTGCGCCACAATCACAACTACTGTACATTAATGTCATTTTATTTTTATTCTTTTCCTTTTACAGGTTGTCAACCCTTAATAAGTGGTGAAGCACTGTGGAAAAGAGTAATCGGACTTGTGGATCTGTTTATCTTGTCTTTCAGTTTTACTATCAGCATTTTCTTTATTTTGGTTTAAGTTATTTCAAGTTTTTCATTTTCAATAACTACCATTTAAGGTAATTTCTTCTTCACTCTTCTTATCTATGTTTTGACATGGGGGGCAATGTCTTAATTTAGTTGGGGGTAGGGATAGTTGTCACATTTTTTTTTCATTTTTTTTAGTATAGTTTTTCTCATGCTGATATTAAAACCATTAGACAAAGCACTTAGTTTATGATGGCTGAGTAAAAAGTAATTTTTCACTCTTGAGACGTATCTTATTTTATGTGACATGCATAGCATTTTCTTACAAGCATAAATAGTTGCATGTAGGAACATTTAGCATTAATTTAGGTTGTTTGTTTGCATTTAGGAACCCAACTCATGGAAATATCATCATTGGATGTATACCTTGTAAATTTGAAATGGTTGTTCATTTTGTAAAGCAGTTAAAGTATGTTACTTATTACCTAAGGAAAATAAATAATCGGTGAGCACTTTTGAGCCTTAGTGTTTATTAGGATATGTGAATTTCTTTGTTGAGAGTGCTTACTTTGTGTTTTGAGCTAGACTTTGCTTGGATGAGTGGTCTTAAGGACCCATGCAACCTCACTTCTTGTATGTAAATTTAAGGATGAAAATAGTATTTTAGGGCCAACCACTTACCAAAAGGCTAACCATGTACATTATCCTTTAGTGAGCCCCTTTGAGCCTTATAGTCTTATTATTTGTTTGAACCTTATATGTTTAACCACTACCACTTCATTTTTATTCTTTATTGTCCTTGGAACTAGTGATACTTATGTGATTATGGGCTTAGAGAATTAAAATGAATGTGTGATTTTTGGTAAAATAAAGAATAAGTATGGTGTGTACTTCAGAATATGTTAGGTTACCTTGTGCTTAATTTGTCATAGTGGAAAAATTAGGATGAGTTGAACTTAAATCATTAAAATTGAGTGTATATCATTGGATGGTTGAGTTTTAAAGAAATTTTGATTTATGGTAAAAAAAAAAAGGCAAAAAGCGAGATTATAAGAAATAGCCCTCGCAAAATAAAGTTAAAAAAAATAATAATAATAAATTAAAAAAAAAACTCTTCTGTTTCATAATACTTGGCCTCTGTTTCTTTTATGGCCGTCTAAAAAAAAAGTGTTCTCTTTCCGTTTCAAATAAAATTATATATGCTCATACCCATGTGAATCCGTACTAAAATAAAAATGAAAGACATCTTCTTTTATCTTTTTTTGATAGATAAACATGGGGGACAATTTTGAAAAAGAAAAAATAAAAATAATAATAATAACTTCAGCCTTAATATTTATGCAAGTCAAATGAGGCAAGTTATTTTGAAACAGAGAGAGGTAAAAAAAAAACAGAGAAAAAAAAGTGTTAAATTTAATAAGTTTAAAACTCAAGTATATTTGTTTTCTAAATTCATGTGTTGATAAGGAATTGTGTTTTGGAGAGGACTTGAAGACTAGGGTTGATTTGGGTATTTAGTGTTTTATGTGCCCATAATTATTGTTCATTATATTACTAGTTCTCTTAAACTCCACCAATAAAAAGCCTCCTTCCGATTCCCATTTTCACCAAACTCAGCCTCATTACAACCTTGTATAAAGACCATTGAACTTAAATTTACATACAATCCCCGTTTGAGAATCTAGTAAGGGTGAAGTTGGATCCCCTTGTAAGCTCCGGATTGAGAAACACAAAGTAAGCTATTCACAAACCCACCTTAAAATAAGTGCAAATACTTAGAGAATGATATTCTACCTCTGGTAATAAGGACTTAACTTTTTCTCCTTTCATTAATTACTTGCAAGTCAAGTTTACAAGTGTTATATATTCATAGCATGATCTGTCATGAGTTGTTAAATTATGTAATTTGTTTATTTTCTTAGGTTACTCTTGCTAGGGCCTAGCAAGAACCTGGTTGGGGTGTGTGAAGAATACTTATAAGTGTATTGTTATTAAGGGTTTAAATCATCATTATACACTTTAAGTATGATTAATTTCTATATTCTGAATATTTTTCTACCGGGTTACTATTCACACATTTTTACTATTCATACACATATTTCATTGTTCATACACATATTTACTGTACATACACGGTTTACTGTTCATTAATATTAAACTATATATATTAAATAATTTTTTTTATGTAGGTAAAAATCATCACTTGGTGGCCCTTCACGAGAAAAAATCATAATTGGAGCTGTAGGCATCGGAACTGAGTGATTCCAAATTCATCTGAAAGCCAACATGTAGATCTTCAACTCTGTTTCATTTCGTAATCTAGTTTGATCTTTTTCATTGCCGAAATCTGATTATAGATGAGACCCTTCATTATTTCATGTGCTGAAGAGCAGTTTTGGTAGAAACATTATAACTTGAGCTACAGACGTCCGATTTGAATGAACAAGCTATCGATTCGAAGCTAAAGAGGAGATCTACAACTTCTATGCTTTGAGGAAGAGCTGATCTAATGTCTAAAATGGCCAAAAAATTAAAATAAGTTACGGCCTGCCATTGGTGATTTGTATTTACCTACATTTTACCATTTAATTTTTACTATTTCACCCACCCCAAAACTCTATAAATAGGCACCTTGGGGGGGGTGAGGGAGGCCGTTTTTATTAGGCCATTTCCATGTTCTTGTATCATCTTTAGCTTTTTTTCCTTTGTTCTTGTTCTAGTTTTCAATACTGAAGCTCTGTCCAAGTGTTTTCCCATTCTTCTTCTTCTTTGTTCTTGATCTTTTGATCTATGTTTATTTCATCTTTCTATATATTGTTTACTTTTATTATGTCTAACTAATCTTCTTTTTGCTAAGGTGAAAGGGTGAAGCTTTTGGTATAGAGGATATGATTGATTTGAATGGATCACAACTTTAACGGTATTTTCTTCCTTAATCTATTTAACTTCACTTCCTTCCTTGTTAAGTCGGAGTCTTGATTTATCATAATCAAATCATTGGCACAAAAGCTGCTTGATTCCCTTTGTAGAACATGGCTCTGCCGACTATATTGAAATATTGAGTTATTATCGACAAAGGTTAGCATGATGGAGACTTGAACCTATTAGCAAGTGTTGGTGTTTTAAGATCAATGAACGTTAATACTAATTAAATTCCCCGATTGGGAACTACTTTATGTGTAGATCTCAATTAAGTGGTAAGATAGGCTAAAATTAACCATAACCGATATACTAAAAGTGGATCCCCTAACTTTAGCTATTTTATTTGAATTTGAGTTTTTAATTAAAACTTGTTCACACCTTTCACCAAAACTTTCTTTATCAAGATCTTTCCTTTGTAACAAATCTATAACTTGTATTTCTTAATTCACTTCCCTGTGGTTCAACACTCGGACTCCCGAGATTTTATTACTGACAATCTACAGTTGGGTTATAACTGCTAGAGTGCAGCAGTTACCTCTTTTTGTTCTTGCTGCCTACTTATGTTTTGTGCTATGTGTGCTCCCACATCAACTTGGTAGTTGAAGGCAATGCAAAAGAGGACTTGACCCCAGTCCGAAGTCACATGAGATGGATGAATGGATGGTATATGCCTAGAGTTGATGAAGTAATGCCACACCTTCGTCTTTGGCTTGAGGAAGGAAGAGGAAAAATGGATCTTCCACTCGGGGTTATCCTTGCTATGAATCCAAGGCACAACCCGCCCATATATCCTACTCGTCATCCAATCAAAGCCACCATCATGAGGAGGGTTTCCGATCTCGGGATTGATCCGAAGGTGGTTGTTGATGTCGCTTGTTGCAATGTTCACGGTCCTCCCTCAAACTGTCACCGTCATGGCCGAATGGCGCTTGGGTTAGGTGGCGCTCAAGTTGGCGTAGAACTCCACCACAAGTGTTCGGGAGACCATGGTGCCTGGTGTAGTGCACCATGTCCTCCAAGCTCTTCGCTCCACCACCACTAAGATTTCAGCATTCTCCAGTGCTCCAAGATCAAATCCTCTTTCAATGGTGAATTTTCTTTTCACAAAGCCCTCAAATAGTTCCTCAGCCTTCTTGTTGACAAAGCAGGGGTACTCCATGGCCGGCTCTTGGGCATGTTCTTCTCGTGCCCTCTTGCCCTTTCCTTTGTCGGTACTCTTCCCTTTGAAAATTCTTGGTGCTATTGTTCCTACACCAAGCAACAACATATATATAAAAATCTCATAACTAAAATGAAAGGCACATATAGTCAATCAAATACTTCCACCCTCCAAGATAAAAGTCTACATCACTACACACATCCACAAACAATCACTTTCGACAAATTATACACCTCAAGGCATGAATTTATTTAGGCAAAAAGGCTTATCATGAACTTGTTGCAAAATATGGCATACCAACTTCATGAAGCTACCGGCACTAACAAATGTGCATCTAATCAAATATGGGGGCTTAAACCATTATCTATGCACTACCTAGATGCAACTTGAACTAATATGTCTAGCCAATTAAGCTCACATGTGAAGAGGTACGTCCATGAACATGGTATGAACAAAACAAGTCATGATGGCATAGCAAAAGTTCCAGGATTTTTCATCAATTAAACAAGCATCCGGCTGCAAATGGAAGGTTCAATCATATACTATGCAACACCTAGATGCAATAGAAGCAAAGAACTAATGCCAAGAACACTCACATAAAGCTACATTATGCTTCGAAAACCCATATGGTGAAATCACCCAAATTCATATTCTTGATTTTCCGGAAAACTTACAAGCTCAAATTCTTACAATGTAGCTCAAATTACTTATAATTCTTGTTAGACCCATTGAATTAAAGATAGAATCAAGCTATTGCAACATCCACAACATCAAGAACATGCATCAAACAATATTCACCATTGAAATTTCGGGGGTCTCCATGGGTGCGATTTTCAAGCTATGATTTTGGTGCTAAATTGTTGTTTTTAAGCATGAAATCACTTCCTAATCAACAACAATCCAAAAAAAAGCAAGAATCCACACAAAATCAACACAAACCGTTATTTTTGCCCAAATTTGCATATACCCAAATCCACATGATTTCACCAATTTCAAGAAAATTAAAGGGAGAATGATGAAAATCACTTGCTTGATCCTTGTTTATGCAGAAATCAACAAGAAAATTGAGCCGTGGAGTGCATGGAAAGGTTAGGGTTCGAAGGTGGAAAGGTTTAGAGAATGTGAGTGTTTGTGTGTGCAGGGGAATTGGGGAAAAAGGGGGTTTAAAGTGCCTATCAAGTGTCTGTCGCCTAGGCGCCGGGAGTGGCGTATCTGGCATCGCAGCGCCCATAAAAGTTTTCTTTCTGTGCATTTTTGTGCATCCTGGCGCCTAGGCACCGAGCAGCACCCATGCTCGTGCACATATTCCTCCCTTTGGCCTTCAACTTTTTTATTTTGTTCAATCTTACCCTCAAGTTTAATTTTTACCAAAATTCATGCACGAAAAATTTCCAAAGTGTTGATTCTTTCACTTTTCTGTCCACCTACAAAAATCATAAATTGCTTCCCAATATTCAAGATAAAAATGCAATAATTCTTAAATTAACAAAACATTATCTAAATGCAATGAAATATCTGGGTGCCTCTTGAAAAGTGCTAAATTTAACATCTTTAGCTAGACGACTTCCCTTTTGTGGTGAATCAAGTAGTTGGATCCACCAAGCGAAGCTTATCGGAAATTTGAGGCTCCTCTCCATAATAGTGCTTCAATCTTTGCTCGTTCACTTGAAATATTCTTCCATCATCCGTCCTCAACTCAATAGCTCCATAAGGCGAGACTTTTTCCACCACAAATGGGCCCGACCATCTTGATTTCAATTTGCCCGAAAATAACTTGAGCCTTGAATTGAATAAAAGTACCTTTTGGCCTGGAACAAATTCTCTCCTCATAATGAGCTTGTCATGCCATATCTTTGTCTTCTCCTTGTACAGATTAGCACTCTCATAAGCTTCCCGACTGATGCCCTCCGGCATCTCTGTCCAGTGACATGGTGAATTCCGAGGGAGCTTCCGGGGGGGAAGGACGTCTTACTGAGATATTCCCCAGGTGGGAAAATACCTGAAAAGCTCAGAAAAAATGGTTAGGAAGTCCCCGGGATGGTGTTCCGGGGAGGAGCCTCCGACGCCCAAGTCAGTATTTTGATAATGAATAAAGTAGGCACGCTAGAAGGGTGCGAGAGCTAGCCTGCATATATTTTCAGCTATGGACGAGGGCTGATCAGGGAGAGGGGATGGATCGATCCCTTGCCAAGTCCTTTTTCCCAGTATTTATAGAAATGCCTGGCCCGTTCAGATCCTGACACGTGTTCGGCTGGATCCTTTCTGGGCGTAGGGAGCAGGTAGCCGTCTTCAGGCTCCTGGTTTTGTGGCTGAGATGGGACTTGAACGGCGTCAGTGTGTCAAGTGGCCGTTTTAGGCGTGCGAGAGTTTCCTGTCAGAGGCTCCTTAAATGCTCATTAAATGCTCATGTCGTACTCCCGAAGTCCCTGGCCGAGGTCGTCCTTTGGTACGGACGATGCCCTTCAGGAAATATGCCCGCAGTTCGGGGGGAGTTCCCTGTTTCAGGTTCCGCCTTCGGGGGAGATCTTCTTCGGCTTGCAATAGCTGATTCTCCGTTTTCGAAGGCGATTTGTTTAGTACCTCGGGGGGCTAAAAGCTTCCTGATGCTCCGAGTTCAGATCAGATAGAGGCGATAGCCCTTCGGCTATCACATGCCCCCTTTGGAAAGCCGAAGTGGAGACTTCGGTTGTAGTCTTTCCGAGGATGCTCTTTGGGAGTTTTTGGGGAGTAAAACTTGTGCCGAAGGTACACCTTTTGCCCGAAGATATGGGTTGTTCGGCAATAGCCTGTCTTTTGGTGTCTTCGAGGCTACTTGCTTTTTTCCTTTTCCTTTTGCAGGTCTGTGCAGCGTCGCGTCTCATGACCAGGCGTGTCAGTCTGGAGCGGCGCGTCCCAGTTTTTTAGGGGTGTCAGAAGGCGCGTCCCCTTTTTTGGCTCGATGGCTGACACGTGGCACTCAGTCATTGGTAGGGATTGTGCTGTAACGTCAAGCGCACCTTTTTAGGCGCGAAGAAGCAGTTATGGCAACGTTTTGCCTTCGCCCAGCACTTAAGACGCCGGTTCGCCTACCTCCCTCGGCCTATATATATGCTCACTCTATCACTTTTTCTCTTTTTGCTTTTTCTTTTGCTCTGGTTTTCCTTCTGCTTTTTGCGGCGGTTCTTTCACCTGAGCTTTTTTCCGACCACCTTTCACGACGGCGTCTTTACATACAGATTTCGGCAAGCGTTTTGGTGGGTTTTGATTTCCAGAGCTTTTTTGTTCTTCTCAAAGTTTTTCCAAAGTTTGCTGTTGCCTTTTTCTGAACTTGCTTTTCAGCCCAAGATGCCTATTCCTGAGAGTTGGCAACCTCTCTTGTCCCACCCTTGTTACACTACTCCTAAAAAGTTAGCAAGGTGGAAGAAGAAATTTTTCCTTCCCTTGTACGCTGTTACGAGGTTGCCACGTCCCGACCACTATAGCTTTTCAAACCATAGCAACGAGGTTACCATTTTTCGAGCTCATTTGAAAGCCGGTCTTCGGTACCCCCCTCCGGAGTTGATTTGCGAGTTTTGCAGATTTCATGGCATTGCCGTAAATCAACTCCCTCCGAACTCGTACTGCTATTTCAACGCCTTTCTCTATATGTGCGGCGTTTTCAAAATAAAGCCCCACTACGTTATTTTTATGCAGTACTACAAGCTCTATGTGGTCCCGAAGGGTGGCTTCTACTTCATGCTACCTCGGGGATTCGGGAGCAAAAAGTACATGTTCACCTTCGCCACTAAGGACAGCTGGCGAGGGTGGCAAAAAAAGTTTTTCTTTTTCAAGATGGAGGAGGCCTGGTCGCATGTCCCGACCAAGTGGGCTCAGGGAAGGCTGGACGACGACATCGTAGATCCGAAGATGTTGCTGACCCCAGAGTTGCCTCCTATATTCGCGGATTTCAACCGTCGTATTCGAGCCGTCGCTGACTAGGGTCCCGAGGTCTCTTCGCGCTCTCTTTACCCCTTCCCCATTAACTGGAGGTTGATGACCGAGGAGGTCCTTCAGGAGCTCAAGGTGGTAAAGGAGCACGAGACGGACCTCGAGATGCCAGCTCCTGCCATTGCTGGGAAGGATTCCTGGCTTGTGCAACTCCTTCGGGAGGAAGTTTCTTTTGAGACCTTTTTTGAGCGTGAGTTATTTTCTAGTCTCTTTGTTACAACTTCATTTTGTACTCACACTGATGTCTTCTTTTTTTCTCAGAAATGGGCGAGGACACGGCTGCCTTCTACAAAGCCCTTTTCACCGGCCAAGCCGAGAAGGGTGATCCGACGAAGAAAGTCATCTCCCGAAGGCGTAAAACAACCGGGGCCGGTCCTTCGGCGGCAAAATGGGCGAGGAAGGCCACTCCCGAGGAGGCTATCGAGGAGCCGGGAGTTGTTGTTATTCCTCAGCCCGAGGTTATGCCGAGGTTCCTCCTCGCAGTCCTACTTCGTCGCAGGCTCTTCTGGATGCCGTGGTGGAGTCCCCTTCTGCTGAAGAACGGCGCAGAATAAAAGGCAAGGGGGTCCCTGCCGAGGAGGTTCCGGCTGTCGGGGACGACGTGGTCAAAGTGCCTCCAGGTTCGGTTTGTGGTGCCTTTTTCCTTTTTCGGGTTCGTTGGCGTCCAGCTACCTTAATCCAGCTTCATGTCTTATTGCAGAGGAGTTACTCACTCCGGGCTGGGTGGCCGATCATGCCCAAAGGAGAGCCCTTCGGGACGCCATCATCCCGAAGGGGAAGGTCCCAAATGAGCCTTTTTGGACATTCACGGAGGACATGAACATGTACTCCGGCGATTGTCCACAGATGGCTAAAGAGATCTCTAAAGGGATCCTTACTGAGGCCTCCTTTAGAGCCATCGCCGAGGCCCATCCGGGCGATGACTCTCTTGCTGCAAAGCTTTCTGAGCACGCCGCCCAGGTATACTTCGCGCCCCATTTTTTTGAATTCTTTCTAAGTGCTTGGTTTTCTCTTTGTTTTAGTGACCTTGCCTTTGCCCTTTTACAGCTACTGGGATACGCCGGCTTTCTCAGAGTTCGAGTGGCGAGGCAGACGGCGTTCCGAACTCAGGTCTTAGGTTCTTTAGAGAAAACTAGGGCCATGTGTTCGGATCTAGCTGTCAAGAATTTGGAGCTGGCCAATTCTGCGGAGAAGGAAGTTTCCGCTCTTCGGGAGGAGTTAAAAGAGAAAGAGAAACTATCAAACGACTCCTCCCAGAAAATTTCTGACCTCGGCTCCCAGATAGCGGAGCTGATCTCGGCAAATGAGGCGTACCAAAAAGAGAAATTCGAGGCCGAAGACCGCCTGACCAAGGCGCTTGCTGAGAAGGCTGCGCTTCAAGCCGAGGTTGATGCCTTGAAGAAGGAATCGAAGAAGAAGAAGATGAAGGCATTGAAGGAGGAGGTTGCTGAGCTTAAAAAAGACCTTGAGGACCTTAGGGTCGAGAAAGACAAATCTGACCAGATGACCAAAGTTGGTTTTCAGGACGGATTTTGTCTTGTTCGTCACCAGGTTCTTCAAAGGTTCCCTGATCTGGACCTTTCTTTCCTGGAGGCCCTAAATATTCCCGAGGGGCCTCGGTGGTCTTGGTCCAAAATTGAACATCTGAACCTGCCATCTTCTCTCCCTGCGCCGAAGATAGTAGAGAAGAACGCAGGAGCAGGCGGTTCTCAGGATGCCGAGAATCCTTAGTTTTGTTTAGGGTCCTTTGCCTTTTGCTTCTTCTTTTTTGGTCTTCTTCTTTTGGCACTCCTTTTTGTAATTTCATTTTCAATGAAGAAAACTTGGCTAAGTCTTTTTGGTGAGGTCTCAAACTAGTTCGCTCCACAGTCTTCGGAAAAATTCGTCTGCACTTAATATGATGACCTTTTTCGCGAAGTTCAGCCTTTCGAGGGCTTAATCTCAAGGATTTTGTCCAAGTCTTTTTATGAGACTTCGGAAGATGACGCCTTCGCTTGTCTTGTCACCTTTGAGAAATTTGCGCCATTTATGCTTAAGGCAATTTTTTGTACTCAGAGAGAATTTTGCTAACTTGTGTAGTACAATTTTCTTTGCCGAAATCCTAAGCATAGTATTTTCTCAAGGCGTCCGAATGCCAAGTATTTTTCAACTCTACTCCTTCGGAATCGCCGAGCTTATAGACCCCTCTTCGTACTTCGGCCAGAACTAGGTAAGGGCCTTCCCAGTTCGCACGAAATACCCCGTGGGATGGCTTTCGTGGTGCAAATTCAGCCCTTCGGAGAACGAGGTCTCCTTCTTTTATTCCTTTCATCCTAGCACGCAGGTTTGCAGCCACGGCCACTCTTTGCTGAAAAGCTTTTCTTCTCAGCTCGACTAGTTCTCTGTGTTCGTTGACGAGGTCTAGCTTGGTCCTTAGGCCAAGATCATTTCCTCTTTCATCAAACACTTGTACCCGCACAGAGGGTCGTATTATCTCTATCGGGATGATGGCCTCTGTTCTGAAAATGAGTGAAAAAGGTGTTTCCCCCGTGGCTCTTCGGGGTGTCGTTCGGTAACTCCACAATACGCTTTGGAGTTCTCCTGGCTATTTTCCCTTTGCTTCCCCTAGCCTCTTTTTCAGACCATCTTTTATGGTCCTATTAGATACCTCTACTTGGCCATTGCTTTGAGGATGGGCTACTGGGGCGAAGTGCATCCTTATTCCGAGGTCGTTGACAAAGTTCTGGAACCCTCTGTCTGTAAACTGGGATCCGTTGTCGGCTATCAGTATCCTCAGTATGCCAAATCTGCATACAATTTTTTTCCATACGAACTTTTGCACTTCTTTGGCAGAGATGGTTGTTAATGGTTCTGCCTCGACCCACTTAGAGAAGTAGTCAACTGCGACTACGCAAAACTTTACGCCTCCAGGTGCTGTCGGGAGTGGCCCGATGAGGTCTATGCCCCAAACTGCGAAGGGCCAGGGATAGTCAACTGAAGTCACCATCTCCGAGGGTACTCTCTGGATTTTAGCATGTCTTTGGCAGTTGTCACATTTTCGGACGAACTGCCGGGCATCCTTTCTTAAGGTGGGCCAAAAATATCCTTGGCGAAGTACTACCGCGGCAAGGGAGTCTGTTCCGATGTGTGAGCCACAAGTGCCTTCGTGGACCTCTTCGAGGATCATTTCAGTGTCCTCTTCATCAACACACCTCTGTAACGGATTAGCGTATCCCTGCCGCTACAACTCTTCACCTATCAGGAAGTATCTTCCGGCACGCCTTCGGACTTTCGCCGCATCCTTTGGATCTTCGGGAAGGGCATTGGTTGCGAGATACCTTTTTATCGAATTCTTCCAGCCTTTTTCCGAAGCCACTATGTTTAGTACTTCGATGCTCGGGCGGTTTAGTATCTCGGTATGAGTTTTTGATTTCGCCAAGCAGTCTGCCTCGGCGTTATGCAGCCGAGGCACATTTTTTATTTGAACGCTGTCGAATTCCCGAATGAGCTTGGCCACTAGCTCGTGGTACTTTGCCAAGGTTGGGTCTTTTGCGCCGTAGTCCCCTTCTGTTTGCCGAACTACCAGCTGGGAGTCACTGTGGGCCTTCAAGTTTCTTATGCCGATTTTCCTGGCCAGGCGCAACCCCGCTACGAAAGCTTCATACTCAGCCATATTGTTGGTGGCGTTAAAGCTGAACTTGATGGCCTTTACTACTTCTAGACCTTTGAGTCCTCTGATAATTACCCCGGCTCCCTGGTGTTCGGAACCTGAGGCTCCATCTACATGCAGCGTCCATTCTGGCTCATCTTCACCGAGATTTTGATGGCTGTCTTCGGTTATGGGTATTTCGGCGATAAAGTCCGCCAATGCTTGAGCTTTAATGGCTTTTCTGGGCTCGTAGGTAATGTCATGTTCACCCAGCTCTATGCACCATTTGGAAAGTCTTCCCGAATGATCAACCTTTTTCATGACGTCCCGTAGAGGCAAGCTACTTCGGACGACAATGGGGTGAGCCTGAAAGTATGGGCGCAATCTTCTTCCTGCCAGTATCAAGGCATATATGGCCTTTTGTAGCAATGGATACCTGACCTCGGCGCCATGCAGGGATTTGCTTACGTAGTAAACTGGCCATTGCTTCGACCCTTCCTCTTTCACAAGCACCGAGCTTACTGCTTTTTCCGAAACAGCGAGGTACAGGATGAGGGGTTCTCCCTCGCGAGGTTGCCGCAGAGTAGGCAGTCGGGACAAATAGGTTTTGAGTTCTTCCCAAGCTCTTTGGCAGTCCCCATTCCAAGGATGATCATTACTGTCGAGGTCGTCCTCCTTTTTTGCTGCCTTAGTGAGGACTTTGAAGAACGCTCGACATCGGTCTCCATATCTGGAAATAAATCTGCTAAGGGAGGTTATTCTTCCAGTAAGTCTCTGCACATCTTTTATTGTGGCAGGAGTTCGGAATTCCAACAGAGCCTTAATTTTTTCTGGGTAGCATCAATGCCCCTTTCTGATACCATGTACCCAAGGAACTTTCCCGAAGTTACCCCGAAGGTGCACTTCTCGGGGTTAAGGCGAATTCCGAAGGTCCTGAGCTGGTGAAAAGTCTCCCTTAGGTCTGTGACATGGTCAACAGGCAGCTTGCTTTTGACTATCATGTCATCTACGTAGACTTCCATGTTCCTCCCTATTTGGTCATTAAAGACCTTGCTCATCAACCTCTGGTAGGTGGCTCCTGCGTTTTTTAGCCCAAAGGGCATCTTGGTGTAACAGTACGTCCCCCCCTCGGTAATGAAGGCTGTTTTTTCCTCGTCTTCGGGGTCCATCTTTATTTGATGGTAGCCGCTGAAGGTGTCCAGGAAACTTAGGAGCCCATATTCGGCAGTTGAATCTACTAGTTGATCTATTGGCGGGAGAGGATATGAATCTTTTGGGCAAGCATCATTCAGGTTTCTGAAGTCGATGCACATCCGAAGTTTGTTGCTTCCTTCTTTTGTGGCGATCACCACATTGCTTAGCCATTCGGGGTACTTGACCTCCCTGATTACATCTGCCTCCAATAAATGTTGGACTTCGGTTTTGACGAAGTCATTTTTATGGGCTGAAATGCCCCGTTTCTTTTGCCGGACAGGTTTTGCTTCCGGACTTACTTTGAGGCTATGTTGTACTACGCGCGGATTTACCCCTGGCATGTCTTTCGGTGAGTAGGCAAACAGGTCTTTATTCATTATCAGAAAGGATACAAGTTTTTTCTTATCTCCTTCGGACAAGTTTTTCCCTATTCGGGTACTTCGTCCTGGGATAAGTTCCACTTCCTCCATTTCTACCTTGCCAGAATCTTCTTTCTCGCCATTCTTTGACTTCGAAGCCCCTGCTTCTACAGCTTGTGAGTAATTCTTTGCCGGAGCTTTTCGGGTTTTGACGAACACCTTTCTTACTTCGCCCTGATTTATGAAGATTTCTGCGTCTCCTTCCTTGGTGGCGAAAGTGACAGTCAAATATCTCACGTCATGGGAGATGTGCAGATTTTCCCTGCGTCTGCCTTCCGAGGATGGCGTTGTATGATGAGGGGACATCCATGACGATGAACCTCGCCATTGTCAAGACAAACAACTCAGCTGGTCCTTTGACCGAAGTCCCTCTCATCATTAATGGAAGGTCGATCCATCCGAGGACGGGTAACTAGGACGGTCCTACCCCGAAGGTCGGTGAAGTGACCGGCTTGAGATCGCTGATGGATATGCCCAAGCTCGGCAGCAATTGTGAAAATAGGACGTCAGCGTTTGATCCGTCATCAAGTAATACCCTTTTGACATCCCAGTTTCCAATTCTTGCCATGATCAGGAGTGGGTCGTCGTGAGGAAAGACGACTGTGGAACCATCCTTTCGGGATAGCTTCTTCGCCGGACTTTGATAGTCCATCACAGCTATTTCCCTGGCCTTCCTTTTCCTTTCCGAGGATGGAAGCCCCGTTGTGATTGTTTGTATGACTCCCGCAGGGGGTGGAGGGCGCCTCTTCGGACTTCGGTTCCTTCGCCTGTCGGAGTCGTAGTCCTCATCTTCTTCCTTTCCTTCCTCCTCTTTCCTCCCCTTCGGGGAAGGCAACCGTAGGTACCGCCGAAGTTGGCCTTGTTTTATCAGCGATTCAATATACTTCTTCAGCTGGAAGCAATCCTCGGTGTCGTGGCCATGATCGCGATGAAATTGGCAGAACTTCTTCATGTTTTTTCTATTTTCAGCGGTCATGGCCCTTGGCCTCTGAACTTGTGTTCCCTGCCTCTCCAGAGTCATGAGGATGTTGGTCCTCGTAGTGTTCAGCGCTGTGAAGTTCGGTGGTTTTCTTCCTCGCATTCTCCGAGGTCGGGATGGCTGGTCTGTCGGATAGCGTGCCTGCTGGCTGGACCCCTCGCCACGGGTGTGCTCGGGCCTGGGTCCGCCCATTCTTAGTTCTTCGGCTGTCATGTGCTGTTCGGCCCGTCTGTAGAATTCGCCCAGTGTGTCTGGAGGGTCCTTGGAGAATTCATAGAAGAGTTGGGAATCCCTCCGAAGGCCCCTTGTCATGGCGAGGATGCGTATTTCGGGCCGAAAGTCTGGAACACTTAAGGCCTCTCTGTTAAACCTCTCGATGTAGTCGCGTATAGTTTCTCCACTTCTTTGCGCTATGTCGAACATTTGAATGGGCATCTTCGCCGTTGGGCGACTCCCGATGAATTGTTGGGTGAAGGCTGTTGATAACTCCTGGAACTTTCCGATGATTCCTGGAGCCAAGGAATTATACCACGCTGTTGCTGATCCAGAGAGCGTGACCTCGAAGCACTTGCACAAGGTGGCGTCGTCCGCACCGTGCATCATCATGCTACGTCTGTACTTCGTCAGGTGGGCCTATGGGTCGGTTCGACCATCATACGTCTCTAGCCGAGGTACCCTGAAGTCTCCCGGCATAGCTGCCTCGACCACAGCTCGGGTAAAAGGAGACTGATCCCCACCAAAAGACTCAGACAGTTTGGCCCAAACTGGCTTGTGACCTGCATCTCGACTCTGTCCAGCCTTGCCAATATTTTCTCCATGAGGGCGGTGGCGCTAGGTTCTTCCTCAGGTGGAGAAGATTGACGACGCCTCTTCGAAGAATGGCTCCGTCGTCGGGGAGGGGTTGACCTCGTCTCAGGCAAAAGGCTCATTCGTCGTGGAATTTTAGGTTGGTTGGGCCCCGTTTGCCCTGGAAGGCGTGCCCCGAGGGGCATATTTTCTGTTGAAGACTCCTCACGTGGGTATTCACTCCCCGAACTGCGGTGGACTGCTTTAGGGCTCCTCTCCCGAGGGCGTATCGGTGAATGAGACCTTTGGGTTTGAGCTTGTTGTGGCCATCTTCTGTCTATCTGTTGTGTCATCTCAGCCACAACAGAGCGCTAGAAGTCACGGAGGAAGCTCATGGTTATGACCAGAGGACGTTCTTCCTCAGGCGTGGAAGTCCCTGGAAGAGTTTGCTCAGCAGCCGGTTGGACTTCAGGCGCAGACGGGGACTTCGGGAGTCCTTTGTCCTTAGAACACCGAGTCTCAACGACGGCAACCTGAGGGTGGGTTCCCACAGATGGCGCCAAATGATGCCCTCCGGCATCTCTGTCCAGTGACATGGTGAATTCCGAGGGAGCTTCTGGGGGGGAAGGACGTCTTACTGAGATATTCCCCAGGTGGAAAAATACCTGTAAAGCTTAGAAAAAATGGTTAGGAGGTCCCCGGGATGGTGTTCCGGGGAGGAGCCTCCGACGCCCAAGTCAGTATTCTGATAATGAATAAAGTAGGCACGCTAGAAGGGTGCGAGAGCTAGCCTGCGTATATTTTCAACTATGGACGAGGGCTGATCAGGGAGAGGGGATGGATCGATCCCTTGCCAAGTCCTTTTTCCCAGTATTTATAGAAATGCCTGGCCCGTTCAGATCCTGACACGTGTTCGGCTGGATCCTTTCTGGGCGTAGGGAGCAGGTAGCCGTCTTCAGGCTCCTGGTTTTGTGGCTGAGATGGGACTTGAACGGCGTCAGTGTGTCAAGTCGCCGTTTTAGGCATGCGAGAGTTTCCTGTCAAAGGCTCCTTAAATGCTCATTAAATGCTCATGCCGTACTCCCGAAGTCCCTGGCCGAGGTCGTCCTTTTGTACGGACGATGCCCTTCAGGAAATATGCCCGCAGTTCGGGGGGAGTTCCCTGTTTCAGGTTCCGCCTTCGGGGGAGATCTTCTTCGGCTTGCAATAGCTGATTCTCCGTTTTCGAAGGCGATTTGTTTAGTACCTCGGGGGGCTAAAAGCTTCCTGATGCTCCGAGTTCGGGTCAGATAGAGGCGATAGCCCTTCGGCTATCACCGACGAAACTCATCAAGCTCATTCAATTGGAGAAGTCATTTTTCACCGGCTTTCTTCAAATCAAAGTTGAGCATCTTGATTGCCCAATATGCACGATGTTCAAGCTCCACTAGTAAGTGACAAGGCTTGTCAAACACAAGCCTATAAGGAGACATTCCGATCGGTGTCTTGTAGACGGTCCGATAAGCCCAAAAAGCGTCATCCAACTTCTTTGCCCAATCCTTTCTTGTTCCATTGACCATCTTCTTAAGAATTTGCTTGACTTCTCGGTTGGAAACCTTTACTTTGCGATTTGATTGTGGGTGATAAGGAAGAGCCATCTTGTGTCTCACACCATACTTAGCCATCAATTGTGCAAAGATCTTGTTGCAAAAATGAGACCCTCCATCACTCACTATGGCTCTTGGAGTACCAAAGTGGAAGAATATGTTCTTTTGGAGAAATTTGACCACGACCTTGGCATCATTTATAGGTGTGGCAATGGCTTCAACCTACTTAGAGACGTAATCCAACGCCAATAATATGTAGGAGCAACCAAAAGAAGGTAGGAACAGTCCCATAAAGTCGATACCCCACACATCAAATACCTTAACCTCCAAAATATTAGTAAGTGGCAACTCATGTCTTCTATAGATATTTCTCACGCTTTGACAATTATCACAAGTCTTCACAAAAGCATAGCAATCCTTGAAAATAGAAGGCCAATAAATACCCGATTGGAGTACCTTAGTGGCGGTTCTTGTTGGTCCAAAATGCCCACCATAAGGAGATGAATGGCAATGGTGGATAATATTCGACACTTCCTCCTTAGGAACACACCTCCTAATGACTTAATCAGCATATCTCTTGAATAGCAAGGGCTCATCCCACAAATAGTATTTCACATCCACTAAGAACTTCTTTTTTTGTTGGGAACTCAACTCCGGAGGTAATACTCCACACACCAAATAATTCACATAATCGACAAACCAATGAGTACTTGCTCTTACCTCTAGAAGATGTTTATCCGGGAATGACTTTTTGATAGGCAATGAATGTTGCTCATTCTCCAACTCAAGTCTTGAAAGGTGATCCGCCACTATATTCTTGCTTCCTTTCTTGTCTTTAATCTCAATGTTAAACTCTTGTAGAAGCAAAATCCACCGAATCAACCTTGGTTTAGCGTCATTCTTGGTGAAGAGATACTAAATAGCCGCATGGTTGGTGAACACTATCACTTTTGTGCCAAGGATGTATTGCCGGAATTTATCAAGAGAAAACACTACCACCAACATCTTTTCTCTTCTTTGACCAAGCACTGCTCCCACCACAAAGTCATTTGCATCACACATTATCTCGAATGGTTGACTCCAATCCGGTGAGACAACAATGGGTGCTTCCACAAGCTTCTTTTTAATCAACTCAAATGCCTCCAAGCAACAATTATCAAACTCAAACTCGGCATCCTTCTCCAATAACGAACAAAGAGGTTTCACAATTTTGGAGAAATCCTTAATGAATCTTCTATAAAAGCCTGCATGTCCAAGGAAGCTTCTCACACCTTTCACATTCTTTGGTGGAGGCAATTTTTCTATGGTCACAATTTTTGCTTTGTCTACCTCAATACCCTTGGAAGAAATTTTGTATCCAAGAACAATGTCGGATTTTACCATAAAATGGCATTTCTCCGAATTAAGAGCAAGGTTGGTCTCTTCACATCTCTTCAATACCTTCACTAAATTTCCCAAACAATCATCAAAGGAAGAGCCAAAAACTGAGAAGTCATCCATGAATACCTCCATAATCTTCTCTACCATATCGGCAAAGATGGCCATCATGCACCTTTGAAATGTGGCCGGTGCACTGCACAACCCAAATGGCATCCTCCTAAATGCATAAGTGCCATAAGGACAAGTGAAGGTTGTCTTTTCTTGGTCCTCCGGTCTAATGGCTATTTGGTTATACTCGGAAACCCATCAAGAAAACAATAGAATTCATGACCGGCCAACCTATCCAACATTTGATCAATGAAAGGTAAAGGGAAATGGTCCTTTCTTGTAGCCTTGTTGAGCTTTCGATAATCCATACACACTCTCCAACGGGTGACAGTTCTAGTGGCAATGATATTCAAGTTTTGGTCCGTCACTATGGTTATCCTTCCTTTCTTAGGTACTACTTGAATGGGGCTAACCCATTGGCTATCGGAGATTGGATAAATTATACCGGCATTCAAGAGTTTCAAAATCTCCGCCCTCACTACTTCTTTCATGGCGGGATTTAACCTTCTTTGGTGTTCAACCGAGGGTGTGTATGTGTCCTCCATTCTAATCTTATGCATCCAAATGGAAGGGCTAATGCCCTTGATATCACTTATAGACCATGCAAGTGCATCTTTGTGCTCCCTTAATACCCTTAACAACTTTTCTTCCTCCAACAAGGTTAAGCATGAAAAGATAATCACCGCATAAGAATTACTAGGACCCAAGAACACATATTTCAAATCACTAGGCAACACTTTCAAATCCAACTTTGGTGCACCTTTCTCATTCACATCAAGCATGCATAAATTCTCACATGTATTCACCAAAGTCCTATCATCCACTAATGCATTCAAAGTAATAGACATATCATCAACATCATTCCCAATAGCATCATCATAACTCAACAAAGTCATCAAGAGTGAATCATCATATAGAATTTCTTTCCTCATTTCACCAATGCAAGTATCCACCACATCAAGGAGGAAACAAGCCTAACCTCATCC